>CM046864.1:4154007-5490235 GCA_025617745.1 Heliocidaris erythrogramma
ATAGATTAATCTGCCGGATTGGGCTCTTCGATTTATATTAAATGTTTTTAATAAGATATGGGAAACTTCTACTTTCCCCAAAAGGATGGACCCATTCTCTTATTATTCCTATACTGAAACGTAATGAAGATCACGAAATAATATCTTAAGCCTTCAATTGTGTAAACTAAAGCTGTTTCATAGTTTAAGACTTAATCTTGGAAAATATAATAAATTTCTTATATTATAGCACCGTTAAAAAAAGGAAATTAGAAACATCAATATTTGTACGAAATCTATATTGAATAAAATGATATAATGCATTATATATATATACACACACATATAAATATACATTAGTTTTCACAGGAGCCATACTATTTGCGTTGAAGGCGATGACATCATATGTTGTATTCCCAATTGTAATGTTCGCTACTTCCATTGAGGAAATGTTTTGTGCACTATTCATGATGTTCTGTGCTTCAGATGTACTGTTTGCAGCGATAGTCATCTCTATGTCTGCGACTATGCTGCCCCTGTAGAACGCAATAACTACACACACAATGGTTCTACGCAGACTTCCGAAAAGATTTTTCAACTGTTTGAAGAGAAATATAAACACATAATAATAGCACAGCTAAAATCGCATGTAGAGATGAGGGCCACACCCGTATAAAATGAAATTAGAAAATTGTCAATAATAGGTGAATGTTAATCTCAAAATAATCGCCCCCCCCCCCCCCGCGTGAAAAAAATAAAATGAATAATATATATGAAGAACTTAATTCGGACATAACGCATTTCTTTTTCGAAAGTGGAAGAAAAAAAATTGGTTTCAAATTTAGGTTTCATTCCAAAAGGGGCTAAATCCAAAACCGTTTCATTCCGAAATGAGCACTGTGGTCATTAAAGATTTGTTCATTTAACCACATACCCTAAAGCTACGCATTAAAATTTTCATGCATATGGTGTGGCTACCAGTCTTGATCATCAGTGCAAAATTTTGAAAAGATTAACCGAGCATTAATATTTTGTATATTTTTGGATGGAGCTCCTTTTGGAATAAATCATCGAAAAATCCATGTTGTTAGAAAAGATTCATTAAACAAGTTTTGAAAATATTATCAACCAGTAAAGATGAAAAATGTACTCTGCCAGCAATATAAATGTGTTTCATGTTAAATTGTTTAAGGTGTTAAAATGTACAAAAAGACAATCGACTAAGGTTTCATTCCAAAAGGGGCTAAATCCATGGAAATTAACATTAAAACAAATCCTTAAGAATTTGAAATCATTGTTAGATTCTTTAAAACATGATTTAATTAACTATTATATATATATATATATATATACACAGCCCTGGAAAAACTTATTTGACCAAGCTTCTGTAATAAGGGTACTATAGGTTTTCCTGCTCGATTTCATATTTTTGTCAGTCAAATTAATTTAGATGTATTCAAATTCAGACACTATCGTCTAACGATCGATATCGGTCTTTCAAATTTTGAATGGAGTCATTGAAATTCTTTTCGAGACAAGCGGATTAATTTATAAACACTGAAATTCATTTATGGACAAGATTATTTCAATTAATATCATTCCATTTTTCTTTATCCGCATTCGATTTAGTTTCAGGGCATTCAAATTAGCGATCGTTCTTACGAATTCGTTTTAGTACTATACGGTTTCAAATTTCGTGCATTAGATTTTAATGTTCATGCATTCAAATTAAGAAAGGACCCCAGAAGGGCCTGTTTGGGCATTCACTTTCATTTTAAGGAATTCATTTTAAAATCATAGATTCGTTGATCAACTTTCACGGATTTCGTGGTTTTTAATGATGTACATGCGTGTGCCTCTTTGTCTTTGTATACATTTATGTTTTTTGCCTCTATTTAAGAAATAGACTTGCTTTTTATTAAGCTTTATATGCCATACATTTTAATCTCTCTTCATATATATGAATGGGATTTATTTTTGACTCATGGAATATATATATATATCAAATTCTATTCACAACTTTCACATTTTATGTAATGACAAAATGATTGATTTCTACGTTTTCTTCAATATTGATTTTTAACGTTGTGGAATGTATTATAGGTTTTCCCGCCCAATTTCATCAGAGTTGCATTCGAATTCATGAATAGGCATTCAAGTTCGAACCATTTTCGTCAACTCTCTGCTCTCATGGTTCATTATTTTCATTCTTTGAGCATTAAATTTAGTTTTATATCATTCCTTTTAAATTTTATTTCATTCAATTTAAAGAGAAATTCATTCAATTCAACGACGCAAAGTTGTCATTCAATTTGGCGCCAGCTGGATAGACGTTCAATTTCGTCCCAAATACCAATTTCAATTTCATTTATAGGCACACACCTTCGCACTTCGAACGTTCGAATTCAATTAACATAAACAAGTTTTGTTGTTCTATGTAATTCTTACCTCATTTTTTCACGTCATATGCACCCCTTTTCACTGTTTTTGACTATATAATTTCCTTCTCATTTTTTCAAACTTTCATTTTCAAAGTTTATTTTTATCATATTTCATGTTTATTCCTAGAGCGTCTGCGAGTTGTAGGTAGTCTTGCTTGTTGTGAAATGCTTCAGCCAACCTAATTCTGTCCGTATTCGAGATATTCATGTAATCTCCTCGAGCCGCCACCATAGTCGTGCATAAATGAATTGTATACAGGCCCCCTGGGAGGCGGGGGTGCTGGGGGTGTGCAGCACCCCCAGAATTTTTTGAGGGGGTGCACATCACCCCCTAGAAGGCAGAGGATGCGGGGTGCTGTAGCCAGCAAAATGCTTATGACTTTTTTTTGCTTGCTTGTCAAAGATTTTTGGAGTTAAAAAGACACCCCAAAACGTTAAGGACTTTTTTTTTGCTTGTCAGAAAATTTTGTGAATATCACAAAATCCTGGATACAAAAAAAAAATCTGCTCACAGCACCCCAGTAACAAAATCGTTCCCAGGGCCTGATTGTATGTATAATTATGAAAGTGGAGTTGTTGTTTCGATGACGGTTTGACAGAGGAATGAGAAAGATCAATATAAGGCAAATGTCACATTTCAAGGTAAATAAAGTTTGCATAATTAACAAATGCAGATTACAAAGAACATAAGCAGTAACGAAAAACACTGCCCAAATGCTGAAAATGCTTGCCTATTCGTGAATTTGAATTCCCTAACGTTCATCAGGGCAGAGCAGGTGCGAATTTGAATGCATTTTACGTGCATTTTTAATTTGAACGCGCTTTTTACACGTTTATTTGAGAAAATTATGAAATCGCATGCTAATGAAATTAAATTGAATGAACTAGTTAGCTTTTTGAATGTTGATCTCGGTGATCATTCAAATTCGCACGAAATTGAATGATTGCATTGTTAAATCGGATGCAATTTTGACGAAATTGGGCGGGAAAACCTATATTTTTCATAGAAGGGTATGTATGTACGTATACCTCAATTAGCCTTCTCCTATCCTCGTTGAATTTTTCCTGTAGCAAACTGGGTGATAATCTGCCATTTTTTCAATGTGAAGCGGATAGTATGTAAACGTGGTACTCGTAAGCGCAACATGCAGAATGACCGAAGACTTCCAAGCTCACAATTTATAAGGTTTTCCAAAAACTTACAATACACATTAAATCGAATGCACTTATTTAAAAATTGCCAGCCTTTTGATGAAATTGATTGAGCGAAGAGTAACAGAAGCCGGTTGCAGGTGAAATTGGATGCTTCGGTTTCAAACTTTTGCTTGTAAGTCAAATTTGAATGAAAAATTTCAAAGACAAAGACTCTGTTGCACAAAAAGTTAATTTGCACGTGCATAAATGAATTTGGATGCTCACTGGTTAAATCATTTGCTCTTTCTTCAGATGAGAATGAACCATTGGAGATTTTGTTGCACGAATAGTGAATTTGGACGAATCAAAGTGAAATTGATTGCTCTTTCCTTAAATCGTTTGCTCTTAATAGGAATCTTGATGACCAATTTGAAAAATTCGTTGCACAGATCACGAATGGTGTATATATATATATATATATATATACATACATGTACACATAAATATATTATACTGAACACTGTCAGATTTCTTGCAAATTCCGAATAATTTACACGTGGGACACGAGTTTTTCTTCGTGTGGGATTTGTACACATATTAATTGGAAATTCTACCAAGTCTTGTTGAAGTGAAATATGACACATTGCACAAGGAAATTCACACGATTATCTCTTTAGCCATCAGTTTTTTGTCACTATACCATGGTTATATTATAGCCATCAAGAAACTTACTGGTATGCAGACAGCGATTGAAAGACTGAGGAAAGCGGAAGACGATGTGTCTAACAGATCATCGTTGAACGGTGCGTTAAACGTGAGAACAACATCAATTACAACATCTGAAAAATAATAAAGACACCCTTGAACAAAGGTTCACCAAAATTCATCAACAATACAAACAGCAATTAACGGTCATAGAAGATGCCTTTGTAGTTGCTTCCGTTATTATGATATCTACGATGTTTAAGCTACTCGTACCGCCGTACCATCAGAACTAAAACAATTTTCCATTCCCCATGTTAATTTATTTTTTTGTCAATAATAATTACCAAGCAATATGTTCACGATAGTGAAATCTAGCAACTTTTTTCACATTGACAGTAATGACAGATATTTGAAGGCGGCGCCTTTTTTTTTTTGTTTTTTTTTTGCTGCAGATCCACATTCTACAAAACTAGGTTGAACAGACTCGGTTTAAGTGGATAAATAAGATGCATACTGAAATGACGGGCAATACCACAACAACATAAAATGCACCACACTGCTAAGCATTGATGTAGAGTTAGCCCATAAGCCCAACCGCAGTCCATGTATACATACAAATGGCTCTGGTTAGGTTTTCCAAAATACAAAATGATAACATATTATCTTACTTATAGATTCTCTGGTGGTGATGTCTGGTGTGGACGGAGACGCAACGGTCACGGTACTGGTCTCAGGTGTCGACGGAGATGCCCTGGTTCCTGTACTGGTCTTAGAGAGGGCAGGTGTCGACGGAGGCACCCCGGTTCCGGTACTGGTCTCAGGTGTCGACGGAGATGCCCTGGTTCCGGTACTGGTGTCAGGTGTCGATGGAGACATCCCAGTTCCAGTACTGGGGCCAGGTGTCGACGGAGGCACCCCGGTTCCTGTACTGGTCTCAGGTGTCGACGGAGATGCCCCAGTTCCGGTACTGGTGTCAGGTGTCGATGAAGACATCCCAGTTCCAGTACTGGTGCCAGGTGTCGACGAAGGCACCCCGGTTCCTGTACTGGTCTCAGGTGTCGACGGAGATGCCCCGGTTCCTGTACTGGTCTCAGGTGTCGACGGAGATGCCCCGGTTCCGGTACTGGTGTCGGGTGTCGATGAAGACATCCCAGTTCCAGTACTGGTACCAGGTGTCGATTGAGACATCCCAGTTCCAGTACTGGTGCCAGGTGTCGACGGAGATGCCCCGGTTCCGGTACTGATGTCAGGTGTCGACGGAGACTCCCCGGACATGGTGGTGATGGTGTCCGATGATGAATCAGTCACTAAAACGGTAGGTGTTTCAGTTGCAATGTTTGTGGTGGGTGTCTCCATTGTAGTGGAATTAACCAGTGCTGTAAAAGAAGACAAATATACATTTTCACTATCTTCAATGATATTGATAGCCTGATATTCCGTGTAAAACCCATCTTATTAATATCGTAACGTTGGAAAATAATTTGCTTCCCGTCTAGTAGATGCTTTCCGATTGTAATACAAGCATTTTTAATTATTGTTTGAAATAATATGAATTTTAACATTTGCATTAAATTAAATTTATTTTTATTTTTGTGATTAGTCACGGAAATTTAAAGGTAGTGTTATTAGTAATACACAATAATAATAATATCACATGCAGCTGAAGGAAAAATCAGGATACCTGAACAATTCCGACCGTCACTGTCAAGGGTGAATCCTTCATCACATGTACATGTATAGCTTCCATTGTTATTGATGCACATGTGATTACATCCATGATCCCCGTTACACTCATCTATATCTGGTATATAGAGTGAGAGAAACATACAACAATAATTGTGGAAATGATATTTAATATTCTTTAACAGATATTTTGTATTAGTTTCCTTCTGGAATTCGGGACTGGTGTCCGAATTTTATTTGTTTCCTCATTTATGGGCTGCTAGACACTTTTTTTCCAAGTTGATTTGAATAAATAGAGTAAAATTAAATAGGCATAACAATGAAAAATTTAGTTAAATTGGATGAAAAATAAAGTTACGACATTTTTCAGTTTTTCATTTTTTTTTAAAAGTGATATGCATAACATGGGCAGTATCCGAATGAGTGAACCGATGACGTGTCACACACTCACTTTTCCTTATGTATTTTATTATATGAAATATCATATAATTCAATTTTTTGCTTCAATGACGTAAAACATGGCTTGACTCCTTATGTAACATGTAAAATCATCAGTATACTGTAATTTATTTTGATACACGGGAAATATTTGAAATTTCATATAATGACATACATAAGGAAAAGTAAGCGTGTAATATCATCGGTTCACTCATTTGCATACAGCCCATGTTATGCTTATCACTGTTTTATGAAATAATGCAAAACTTCAAAATGCCGTAAATTTCTTATTTTACATCCAATTTCAGTGAATTTTTTTACTGTTATGCTTGTTTAATATTACTCTATTTATTCAAATAAACTTGATATTAATGTGGACTTGGCCTTTAACACTCAGGGGAAGTATTTTTGAAGGGATTAACAGGCAAAAAGAGTTTGATATTTAATATGCTAATTGAACTGGAAACACTGGGATATGAAATTTTAAAGAGCAAATTTTAGGGCCTATGTCATAATTTATTTCAATTCCACCGGTTTTTTTTCTTGTCTTAACCTTTGTAACGGGTTAGTTTTCATGCCTGATTTATCATCACCTGGAAAAAAGAAATCACCCTCATGGTTATGACCGATTGTTTTAGAAGGTTAATAATGAATCTTACCCAAACATGTTCTATTATCCGCATCTATTTCATGGCCTGTGAAGCATTCGCAAATGAAACCACCTTCTTCGTTGATACAAACTTGAGAACAGTTATCCAAATCTTCGAGGCACTCGTTTATATCTGTCAGAAAATGAAAGGATTCCTTATTAATATTGCCAGGAGTGCACGATGTATAACGGGACTGCTAATTGTATCCCCCGAACTAGTGTTCGGGGATACTATGGATTTGGCATCGTCGGGCCGCGTCCGGCGAGGAGATTTTCTTGTGAGCGCTCTACTGGATGCAGTTTTTGTCGGATCACCTTCAAATTTAGCATGGTGGTGCATTATTGGTAAGATCAAGACGCCTATTGTTTTTGGTGTGGGCGGAGTCATGGTTGCCATATTTTTAAAAGAAGTGAAGATTTTCTTGTGAGCGCTCTACCGGCTGCAGCTCTTGTCAGATCACCTTCAAATTTCGCATGGAGGTGCATTATGGTAAGATGAAGAGCTTATTGTTTTTGCTGTGGGCGGAGTCATTGTTGCCATGGTAACCATATTTTTTAAAGAAATGGTAAAGATTTTCTTGTGAGCGCTCTACCGGCTGCAGTTTTTGTCCGATCACCTTCAAATTTCGCAAGGAGGTGCATTATGGTAAGATGAAGACGCCTATTGTTTTTGGTGTGCGCGGAGTCATGGTTGCCATGGTAACGATATTCTTTAAAGAAATGGTAAAGACTTTCTTGTGAGCGCTCTACCGGCTGCAGTTTTTATCGGATCATCTTCATATTTCGCATAGAGGTGCACTATGGTAAGGTGAAGACGCCTATTGTTTTTGGTGTGGGTGGAGTGGTTGCCATGGTAACAATATTTTAAAAAGAATTTTTTTAAATTTGCGTTAATTTGAATGCACGAAAAATAAACCTTAGTAAACATATTATTAAACTGACCGGAAAAAACCTATATTAAATCATAGCTTCAATGCTACCTTACCCAAAGCAATATTGTGCATTTCTAGCTAGCGAGTAGTCAATGAAAACTTAAACATCAACATGAGGAACAATTACGTAAGAACACATGCATAGCTATTTTACTTGATTTTTAATCAGAATATCTATACTGACCATAGTTTATTTTCCCACCATATTCAACGCCAATTTTAACAATATCAAAAAAGTTTTTGTTTATTGATCCTATTTTTGTTGCCAGAAGTACTATTTTACCTGAGCATGATTGACCGGAAAACCCAGCCTGGCAATCACAATAGTAGCTTCCATCGGTATTCATGCACTCGCCAATGCCACAGATATCAGGGAAAAGTGTGCACTCATCGGGGTCTAAAAAAAAAAAAAAGGAGTATCCTTAAAAAAAAATGTCAAATATTCATGAATATTCACGTCCGTTGTTTAACAAATCAAGTAAAAAAAATATGAATAAATAAATCAAAACTTTCTTACATTTTTTGGGGGAAAAAATTGTTCACATGCATTTCTTTTCCAATAAGGAAAAAGGGGATATGAAAAGTTACCATTACATAAGTGATGTTTAATAAAGCACTATTAACTGTGACGCAGTATCTAATACTCAACTTGCCGTTTTCTTCATATGAAATAAACAGCACTTAAGGATTCGAACTCTTTACCCCCTAAATTAGGCAGGACAGCAGTTTTTCTTATATTGTCTAAAGTTGCACATTTTCACTATTTGATTATTGTTCATAAGGTCCGCTTGATACGTTTAAAATGTCAAAGGACATTAAATGGCATTGTGTTTAACATGATTTGTCATGGGCCTGTAATATTAGAGCTCGATTTTCTAATAAATCACACATAATTATTCCAGTCATAGACTTGACATTTGATCTCTAAATGTTTGTATCAAACGTGTTATTTCTAATGATAGTTAATGTTAATTTCGTTTTGTCTGTTTGTTTTCTACCAAACTACGGATCATAAACTAGGTAATCATGAAAAGGTTAATGTCTTACCTTCGACAATGACTAGGCTGTTCGGTTTAAGGAGGTCACCACCTACCCCTAGACCTGCGTAAAATTCATCCTCAAGGCTTCCGGTCGTCAACATGCTGGAGCTCAACAAATCCACTCTAAATGTGACCTTGATCTGCATTCCTTCTTCCAAGGTATGGTTATAAACAGACACACTAAGGGCTTCATCGCCGATAACGGACGAATTTTGTAACTGCCGAAGAAGCTGTAGTTACCACAACCCAAAAAGCATAATAAGAGTGGCTGTAAATTTATACTTTAATTCATTCCCCATTCCAACTAATATATATATTAGTAAACGAAGAAGCTTGACTGGGGAGGAATTTTTAATTTGTAAACAAATCTTTCGGCATATTACTCCCAGTAATGTTTTTCATTATAGATCGAGCATACGATCTTTAACACTGGGAGTAATATGCCGAAAGATTTGTTTACAAATATATATATTATAGTGCATGTAAACATGTATATTGCAAATAAAAAGAACTAGCCAATTCAATTACTTCGAACATGACGATAATCGGTGGTGAGCAATGCATTTTATTCAAATGTGTATAATTGAGATAGATATCAAAACGGAAATATGATAACAATGACAGCCTTAATATAAGGGGAAATGATTAATCAATAAAAAAAAGTGATATGTAAACAGGAAGTGCTGGCTTTTTGATACGGTCTACTAAGCAACATTAGCGCATTTAATAAACAAATAATAATTACAAACAGGGCAACTACACAGAAATTTAGAAAGAACGTACATCTTGTGCAAGATCACTCTGCACTGCGTCCGAGTTGATGTTTTCAGGAACAACCCTTACAGTGTATCCTTTGATGCTCTCAAATCTGACACACAAGTACAACGTGTTAGCAGCTGTTACATAAATAATGAGGGGGGTGAAAATGTAGAAAATTAATATTACTATAAAATACATCAGAATTTATATTTAACAAGGTGGGGTTTTTTACGTGCCTTTTTTTAGTGGTCCTTGGGTGCCCGGAAGGCTCGTGGCCCTTTTATTTTCTTTACCAGCTCCCGAAACGTGCACGTATTAGGTTTTCCCGTTACCCGTAGGTATGAATGAATAAACGTGAGCGGCTTCATTTTCGTAATATTTATTTAGTACTGTATTCGTCAGACAATGAAGTAGGACATGGGTAACACGTTATGAGTAGGGATCTTCAAGTTAACAAATTACACGACTTTTTAAACAAAAAATATGATTTTCATCAATAGCATACATCCTAAATTCAGGCTTGTAAAGATTATAGTTTAATAAGACTAACCGATATAACGATGTAAAAAAATAAAGGTCAAAGTGAAATACATAAATACATAAAAACATTCAATAAATTCCATGACTCGAGACCACTAGTGGAGAAATATTTTTTTTTTAAATTTTGAGAAACATGCGCTCGACTACCTATTCACGGCAGGATCGTTATCGAAAAGACCATTGGAGAAGATACAAGTATTATATTATTGTTTATTTACCAATGCAGTCTCCATCAACCTCAGTAAGCATATCAGCGCAGTCACATCGGTATGAACCTACGAGATTGACGCACATTCGGTTAATATCTTGTTGACAGGGCAAACCGGACGCACATTCATTTTCATCTGTAATGGAAGATAGTGTTGTATAAATAATAATATATATTACTCTATCAGGTACATTAGAAGGACATTTATTGTTCTTTTTCTTTGTTCAAATGTCCGCTTAACGTTCGAAATGTCCTGCTAATGTAGGGGGCGCTATTATGACGGAATAAACCGTATTGTTGCATGTCCTGCTAAGTTACCAGGTAGGCATATAATAGTAACCATATATATATATATATATATATAAGCGTTTGCAGTCATTATCAGTTTTTATCCCCAAACCCAAACAGAATACCATGAAAACTTGGATTAACGAAATAGACCATTTACTAATTTCCGGACCTTTTTAAAAAGTCCACTACTTTTCATTTTGGCCTTGTATTGGAAAAAAGAGAAATATATCACGCTTGCACGAATATAATGCTGATATTGAAAATTAAATATTTAGTTAATAATAATAATAGACATAATAGACATTTATAACGCGCCATCTATCTAGGTAACCTATTCCGACGCGCGGAAGTACTACTATTACCCTGGCTTTAGCCGAGCTGCCCTAAGGCACTTAACGTATGTTAAGCATATATTTAAAAATAGATACAATCACCATCTGCTTATTCTTAGAAATTATGTTCTGTCCTGTTGTGTTATAATAAATTTCATTATAAACAGCCCAAGTCCCATCCTTAATTGTGACGGTGTAAGAACATGCATCAATCAGTTTGAATTGGGTCAACTGAGCTCGTTAAGCCAAGTTGTAAATTACCTTCACAAAGTAGCGGTGATGTTTGGATGTAGCCATCCATGCAGTCACATCGATAGGTACCGTTGGTATTGACACAATCTGAGATGTCAGACTGACAAGAATCTGCCTCGTTCAAACATTCGTCGAAATCTAGCAAGTTCAAAGAAGATACAAGGGTGCTCATCGAATCAACTTTTCTGACCTAATCAAACTCAAGTTGTTAGATTAGAAGGTGTGTGTGTGTGTGTGGGGGGGGGGGGGGGGTCCCTAACTTGATTTCAAAAATCCCGCAGGCCCTTCCAGGCTCGCTCATTTGGAAGGGGATGGGTCTGAAAAGGGTACATGGCTTTTAAAATGTTTTTCCTTGTTTTTCCCTTCATCGTACGTTCTGAAATATCCATGCTCTGAGCCTTGCCCCCAAAGCATATATTTAAAGAGTAAAAGTCCTTAAACCCCTACCGATAAGACAATTTAAACCATTTAACAAATTTCATTCACTTCTCTTGCAACCTATATAGTACAAACATATCAAAGAGGGGATTCAAAAGGGCTTAAGTTCAGAACCATCACGGAAATAATGCTTAATTAACCTTAAAAGGTTTTGTTACACAATAAAATATTTACAGAGATATGTTCCTCGAAAACAACCTTGGTGGTCACTCATAGTTATGGCAATGGCAACTACACCGCCCCTTCGCTTCTTATCCGTTGCATAATTATGAGTGCATGCCCCCGTTTCATTCATGTTGTCTTCATTTTCAAAGTGAGAGCAGTCATGCGTTTGTCAACAACGCTGATTGTACTGAAAGCCGTCATTCACAAATTTCTCGCTGCGTCAAGCACTGGTCTGAAACCGGGGGGGGGGGGGGGGGGGTATATATCTCCCCATTTTTAGGTGAGGGGGTGACCTGTAAACATATACCCCTCCCCCACACACTTTTCAAGGAATAATTTTTATATCAATCAGTTATTGATAAAATTGACAAAATTAATATAAAAGACTGTTACAGTAGTGATAATTCCTCCTTATAATGCAATTAAAATGCTATAGATATGATGTGAATGTCCTAATATTTCCAATATTATTAGTAAAAAAATGAGAAACCAAAATATAATGCACCAAAAAGAAACTCAAATGTAATTTTCAATAATACTCATGCATAAAGTTGGGTAAAGTAGTAATGTATGGTATCATAAAAAGTGGTAATAAATTTTCCACAAGTTTTTGTTCACAACATTTTGTGAATTAATAGACGGTTAATGAAGTGCAGACGTTTGAAAAGTAATCATTGATCACATTTTGGTGAAATTTTGAAGAATCGCATCCTCACGAGTGTACTACCTCCCTGCTTTCACACACTGTTTCACACAATGCCTTCCTTGTTATGTTAGCTGTGCAGGCTGATAAGCATAGCTCTTCTTCCCGTCGACAAAAAAGAAAATGGTTGAGAGAGTGAACGAGAGAAAGAAAGAGAGAACAAGAAAAACAAAAGGCCTAAGCAAAATCTCGGAGGTCCATTAGTTACATCTACAGCTTCAATTTATTTAAACTGTAGACGAAGATACAATTAATAACGTGGCAATTGCAACTTTTATTCGGGAATTTTTTTCTGTTACTGGTGAATGACCTCTGAACAAGATGCCGAAAATCGAGACAAGAGATTTACTTCAAAAGTAAGTGAAATTTCTCCACACGTTTCCCTTTTTTGTAAACGGACTCACAATAGCACGCGTATGTGTCCTAAATGATATGCATGTACAAATGGTGCTTCTTTTCGGGTGTCATCTCGATCAGATTTGAAATAACTAGGAGTATATTTTACAGTAGCTCGTTAACTACCTCGCAG
Organism: Heliocidaris erythrogramma; assembly: GCA_025617745.1. Lineage (NCBI taxonomy): Eukaryota > Metazoa > Echinodermata > Echinoidea > Camarodonta > Echinometridae > Heliocidaris > Heliocidaris erythrogramma. The sequence goes on from CM046864.1 coordinate 4,167,226, forward strand.
AGACATATCTTTGTACTGGATGGGGCCCAGACATATACTTGTGCGCAGTACTAGCAAACATCTGTATTTTAAGTCACTCTCAGTCGTTTTCTGAAAGGGCACCCGCTAATACGATATATTTTGCTAAATTAACAAACAACGGCTCGGCTGCAGTCTTAAATAGACTCGACAGGAATTTTCCACAAAGGCCTCCTCCTCCAGCAAGCGGTTAGAGGCAGGTTTTCGACGAAACTTGTCGTTCATAGAGTTTGCGTGCGTTCATGACTCACTGCATGAGCACCGGACGGGCAGAACTTGACCCCTGCATACCCTACATTACGTTTTATCGTTATCACTTTTTTGCGTGCAATGACTACACTATGATATATTGAATTAATGATTAATAAATTTGTTTCAAGTATGATTTTATATTTCGTTTTGGCATTTCACCCCTGTCCGTTTACGAAAGGAACTAAGAAAAGAAGGGGATGCACATGATGTTGAGTAGAGGTCGAAGGTAACACTCTTACCTGTGCATGCTCCATTCATTTCCATATAACCGTCAAGACACGTACAAAAGGCAGACCCGATGGTGTTATTACATCTTGCATTCGCTCCACAGAAATCTTCAAGTTGCATGCATTCGTCCAAATCTACAAGCAAATGTATGCCAGATAACGCTCATCCAAATTATAGAAATAATATAATAGGACATTTAAAAGATATATCTCTAAGGAATATGACAAGTGATATCTACTAAAACATACTAAAGCATCATTTCTTTCGTTTTTATCACTTTAGTACATATTATTACATTCATGAAAAGGGTGATGCCAAAGTAAATACTGCATCGCAACATTACTATAATTATTTATTCATAATTTTTATTTTTCGGGGAAAAATAACATGCTTTGTGGAAACTTGTTTAATGATAATAATAGGAATAGTTAAAAGAGCTCAATATATATATATATATTATATACATACTATAATTTTAAAAATAATTGTTCCTTTCTGTCCATATCTCATCTTTTAAAGGGTGTATACGGAGTTAAATGCTGATGGGCAGAAACTGCTCATTTTCCCATAAAAAAAGTCGGGAATATTGATTTTTTGCGGCGATCATGGGTTACATGAAATGTTGTTTTGATTACCTTCACACACGGTACCATTCCCTTCATATCCATCAGTACAAGAACATGAATAGCTGCCTTCTTCATCGGTGCATTCGGCATTCACGTGGCAGATGTCAGGGTTCTCTGCACATTCATCGATGTTATTACATTGGGTGAACGCATCCCCTCTGAAGCCATCCACACACAAGCACAAATACGAACCCGATGTGTCTGAGCATGTCGCATTATCGGCACAACGGTTCTCTTCACATTCGTTGACATCTGCGAGAAGGAGCGTAAAACACATCACAGTTAAATGATCACAAATTGAAAAAAAGGGCTTGGATGTTACTCAACACAAGCTCTAATTTGCAGATCGATTTTTGATCTTTTGCAGTCAAATGCACGAAGTAATCGCTTCTGTTATATCACAAACACATACACACAAAACAAGCGTGTGCTTGCCCAGTACACCCCCCCCCCCCCCCCACACAGAGTAATATGCATCTGCACAAAGCATGTTCACCTACATCAATTTTTTCACATGCATATAGTTTATTCAAACTATGAAATACATGTTATGTAAAGTTCACTAGTTTGTGAATTCAAGTTGTCAGCCTTTGTCGACTAACGAGTTCGAAAAAGACCTGATTTCTCGAAAGTCTTTGCGATATGTACTAAGTCTCTGTATTACTAAAAATTACTAGAACAACTATTTAGTAATTTGCATGAAACAGACAAGTAAACAGTTCGCATTCCTAAACTGAGTGAATTTTGCGTTTCATAAATACCAAAAGATCAGCCTTTGAACCTACTTTCACAGTATGTCCCATTGCCAGTGTAGCCGGGAAGACAAGTGCAATCATATGAGCCTCGTGTGTTTTCACAAGTAGCGTCGTCAGAGCAGGGTGAATACAGCATGCATTCATTCTCATCTGGAAGGAAGATGCATGAAGCGTGAACATTACATCAATTTACATAATATATATGCAAGGTACTTTATGGAATCAGACGTTTTCATATTCATCTAAAATGAAAAATATCTCTAGTTGCAAAAATACACACACACTAATCATGCTAATACAACTACATCTAGAAAGGAATCATGGAGAGTTTACTTTGCAGATCCATTAAGTTCACGGCAGTCTGATTGTTCGTTATTCATATTTATGATGCTGATACGGTAAGGTTACTTACATCTATAGGCATTAATTAAAAGCAAAGTGGGTTTATTATGTATTCGATTACATTTAAAAGGGAAACATACTTAGTTTTGTATCGATTTGGCGTTGATTTGAAATCTGAAGAGTTTTTTACTGTGAATTCTTCTTCAAACTCGCAAAGTTTTGATACACCGTAACATTCTTAGAGATTGAAATGAATTGGTGCAGGACTATCAAGGTGTTTATTTCCACAGCTATATTGGGCCTCTCTATGGAGATGCACCCATTTCATCTTTAACTTACCGACACAAATTCTACCGTCTCCCGTAAATCCTTCATCACATGAACAACTGTAAGAACCATTCGTATTGCTACACGAGGCGTTAGGAGCACACGGACTGTTATCACATTCATTGATATCTGAGGACAGAAGAGGGAGGGGAAATCTTGGATGTAATTTTCAAGTTATTTTTATCTTTTTTAGGAAAACACTAGCATAACCAATACCGTATCCGGACACCTACCCCCTGGATAACCCACCCACCGGATAACCACCCCTAGGATAACCACCCTCTAAGACAACTATCTCCTAGGGCTACCACCCTCTAGGACGAGTAGCCCCGGGACAATTACCCTCTAAAATGATTACCCCCCCCCCCCCCCCCAGCTAACTACCCCAGACAACTGCCCCCTAGGGCAACCACCCTCTAGGACATCCCCCCCCCCCCCCCCCGACGACTACCCCCAGACAACTATCCCCTAGGAAAACCACCCTCTAGGACAACTACCCCCCTCCAGATAACTATCCCCTAGGACAACTACCCCCAGAAAAATACCCCCCCCCCGACAACAAACCCCGAGGACAACCACCCTCTAGATCAACTACCCCCCAGACGATTACCCCCAGATATCAACCCCGTAGGCCAACCACCCTCGAGTTGAGTTCCGCACGTCTATCGTTTACGCTATCCTTTATTTTCTTCAAACTCCTTAACCGCTAACCTTTAGAATGCCGGATGAAGTTATTTGAGGTTAATTTTATACATTCTAACTGTATACAAGGTAATTGACACGCAGCATTATTTTTAAGAATATATATATATATCGTTGGCAGGTTGAATTTGCAAGATTTTCCCCATGCCTTTTGTACACACTGCCTCGTACTGAACGATGAGGGCTCTATATTCATACGCCGTTTTCAGAGTATATACCTGTGCTCGGTTTTCCGAAGTTGGGTCTGACTGTCATTAAATGCTACTATTTTGAAGGTCGGATAACCACCAAGGGAGACAAAAATTCCGCAATTTTAGTGCACTTTTGATCTAATAGGTAAATCAAAAAAAGGGTAATCACCATTTAGACAGAAGATCCGGTATTTCTAATTTTCGGGGGGGGGGGGGGTATGGGGACGTTCCGCCCCCTCCTTAATTGCTGATCATGCAAAACGTCCAAGAGTTACAATTAAGAGTACTAGTAACTCGCGGCGGTTAGTGGTTAGTGGTACTTCCATTTTGGCCAGCGAGCGGAGCCAGCGAGCAAAAATACCGAACCAAACCAAACCAAACCACAACAAAAAACGCTTTTTTAAATTGGCAGTATACATAAACTAGCTGTTTTTTACGTGATAAATTACGGGTTTTTTGGGTTGGGAGGTTGGAGAAGGAACAATAAAGCGAGCAAGCATGAACAAAAACAAACACTTCTCTTTTAATAAAATTTGGTATATTATCTGGGTTTTATTGTTGCAGGTCGGGGCAGAAATTGTGATAAAGGTCATATTAATTTTATTTTGTCGAGCTAGCACAATCTTGTTCAATGTAATCTTAACTCAAATTTGGGGTACTTTTCCTAGAGGGTGGTTGTCCTGGGGGTAGTTAGTTGTCTTAGTGGGTAGTTGTCTGGGGGGGGGGGGGGGGGGGGGTTGTCCGGGAGGTAGTTGTCCTAGCGGGTGGTTGTACTAGAGGGAAGTTGTCTAGGGGGTAATTGTCCGGGGGTACATGTCCTAGAGGGTGGTTATCCTAGGGGGGAGTTGTCTCAGGGTAGTTAACCGGGGGTAGTTGTCCTAGATTGTGGTTGTCCTAGAGGGTACTTGGCTGGGGGTAGTTTTCCAGGGGTATTGTCCTAGAGGGTGGTTGCCTTATGGGTAGTTAGTTGGGGGTAAATAATCCTAGAGGGTAGTCGTCCTAGAGGGTAGTTGTCCCAGAGGGTGCTTATCCGGGTCGTCGTAGAGGGTGGTTGCCCTAGGGGGTAGTTGTCCTAGAGGGTGGTTGTCCAGGGGCTAGGTGTCCTAGAACCATAAAATACATATATAATACAATACTATTCTGCATTACATCGGAGTCTCAAGGAATTTTACTTGGCATCGGTGCATCATAGCAGCTTTACATACCTGAACATACTCCTCCAGTGTAAGCTGTACCGTTGTATCCTTCTAGACATTCGCAAGTATAACTACCTTCTTTATTGGTACAAACAGCATTCTCTACACAAGCGTCGACATCTGTACACTCGTTGATATCTACAAAAATAGTACACAATTTGAAAATATCCTCCAAAATGATAATTTCATCTACATGGTTTTTTAAATATAATCGAGGGTGAAGGTCTATTCAATTGGATAACACTAAAATTATTGACAATCAATTCTTATACATCCATAGCAAATTGCACAGATTTCTTTTCATCTTCTTTGCGTCTTCAAGGATAAGCTACACCCAACACTGGATAGGCATAACACCACTACCACTGCAGGTGTAGTCTTTCGAGCTCACTGCCTGATCGGTCTGACGATAATAGCCGATGAAGCTACATTATATGACATCAGCCGATAGAGGGCCGATATTGTACACGATAATTGGAGTTGTCAGACCGTCCAGTCGATTTGCTAGATCTCTTCCGTATTTTAGGACCTCCGTAATTAGCATAAGTAAACAAACATGTCATAAATGATCCTGATTGGTGGTTTGAATTCATGACGCAATTTTGATTGAATTACCTAATGAATAATTACTAGCCTACTTCGAGTCCATCTCGTATTTTTTTAGCAATTATTTTGTATTAAGATGATATTACAAAAAATATATGTGAATTTAAGCAAAGAAAAATACTCATATTGATTTAATATTTGCTTAAAATTTGTTGAAATATTTTTTGTTCCTTTGAGAAAATAAAATTATTCACAACATTTTAAAATGTTACGCAACACAAAGACTATCTTAAACAGATGTACGCGTCCGTTCATTTCGCAGTACACACAAAAGGGATCCATCAACATGCAGCCACCACGGGATGAGCAAGTGAGAGGTGCATTGGACTATGCACAGAGTAAAATTGGTTTTGAACCGCATTCACAACAACGTTCTTCACTGGATTCTTTTGTCAAATGTTAATGTCTCGTGGAGTCCAGAAAAAGTTAGCTGGAATCGAACTAATATTATACATGTATTGATCGGCATTTTCGCTATCTTCTCTATCTTCTCAACAAATTAAAATAAAAATTAGAAAGTCTCATTTCTTTCTGACTCTGATTTCGACAAATGCAAATTTCGGGACAGAATACTGGACGACAAGAAACATGTAATAAATACTGGTACACATGGATACAAGTCATGTTTTAAAGACTGAAATTTGTCCTACTTTTGACAATATTTCCAAGTTTTTTCATGAATCTTTTACACACATGACACATGCATTATTCTATGGGTGATATTTTGTGCAACATGAAAGTCAGGTACCGGGGCAGCATTTCATGAACATGTCAGACGAAAAAAAGCTTACAGATCTGACAAATACGTCATCATAAACAACTTGTCATATCTGACATAAATACCGTTTCACAAAGCCGCCATTTGGTCATTTTTTGGTAGACGTGTCCTAATTTGTCAGTAGGCTTGTCCATTAGGATTCACTAGGTCAGACGGCTTTGTGAAACGGTATTATTGTCAGATCTGCCAAGTTGTCAGATCTGACTTTTTACGTCTGAAATGTTTATGAAATGGAGCCAGTTTAATAAGTTTGGTCATTTGTAGTGCTATTTTTTACCCTGTTCGATCAACCGACATTACTACTGTATGTAACCCTTGAATCTGCAATGTTTCTATAAATTCTTCAATCACTACATGAATTACATCTCATTAATAAAATGCATCTTCTTTTCTATGAAAGATTTTAGAGGTCAGATTTTCATTTCAATTTTTATCGTTTTTTTCTGTTTTGCATCATCGGATGTGCACTGAACTACTGAACGAGACATTATACAATATCCCATAATGTCACAAAAAGTTTGAGTAAAAACCATAAGATAATATGGTGTAAACATGACCAAAAAAAAGATAAACACTGATCGCAAAATACCCTCACTGAATATGCATGCATACATGTTATATTAACATTAATGTTAATATAAGATAGATGGTCACACATTTCTGGCATATGTACATTTCTTGACGGGTAATGGCATCATGAAAGGGTCCACAAATGTCCACAATCTTTTTCTTCAGTTCAGTTCTCACTATCTTAGCAGAATTCAGTCTTATATAATGACAGGTAGTAACTAACTCAACATTGAAAATCATACACCATCTCAACTGAAATTTGCTTGCCATCCTTTATGACATAATCCAATACACTTTTTGAAATGATCTATCCCAACGTTTCCATAATAAAATAAAAAGGAAACTTCACTATTCCAAACTGATTTAACTAATTCACAGATTAGGTACAAAAAACATCCAATTACAGTTTGTTGAACTGTTCAAATGTTGTGCAATACTGTACGGTACAATTTGAAAACAATTTTCGGACGGCAAAAAAGTTCCAAAACTCTCGCTGACAAGATTATCAAATCCTATCAATAACACATAACGTTGACGAAGACATTCTATACAGTACACCGTTTATCTCTTGTTGATAAACCATTTCACCCATACGGTGTGTGTGCGAATAGAACAGCTGATCAGATTGCCGAACTTTCGTCTTGAATATTAATTAGCTTGAAGGTTCAACGAAAGTTCAAAGTACGATGTTTACGTGAAAAGTTCACGCCCACTTTTCCACGCAAAACGTCTAGACCCTTTTTTCCTCGGGGTTGCGCGATTCACCGGGCGGTCGTGATCACTGGGGCCGCTACGCTAGTAGGGCGGCGGTCGGGGGGGGGGGGGGGGTAATAAAAAAAAGGTCTAGAATCTAGACTACTGCAGGTGGTGTCTTTCGAGCTCAAATCATCTGCATCAACTTCCTTTTTTATCTGGAGAGTGTTGGAAAGATTGAATGCATGGACTGGAGGATATGCAAAAATGTGTTTTCTACTTTACATTTCGAATTCATCTTAAAATAGACACCCCTCCCCCCCCCCCTCCCTCCCCAGGGATGGTAAATTAAAAATTTAGGAAAGGAAACATTTGATAAAAGGTCACGCTTTATCATTTCAATTAAACAAGTGACTGATATCAACGTGCAATACACTGACTGCAGGGGCCGCGGAGCGTGTGTGTGTGTGTGTGTGTGTGTGTGTGTGTGGGGGGGGGGTGATCTGATTTCACTCAAAAAAGTGAGGGGGAAGGGGGGGGGGGGGGTTCCGGGGGTTGTTTTGCACATACTCCAGACGCAACAGATTATGTAACTGGGTGTAGGGTATAATAGAAAGTGAGGCCACACAAAGAAATGATTCTATTGTATTGTATTGTAGCGTTTGGTTCTGATATAAATGAAAGTTTTATGGTAAAAGTCAGATTTACACTTCGGTAATCTCAGTAGTTACATATTAGTCCGCTGCGAAATGTCACTTTGGACTTCAGTGAAATAAAAGATATAAAGATAGGGAATGAAATTGATTTTCTCACAATGTAAACTATATGCACTCTAAACTAAATTTTCAGATGTTATGCCTACATAACATTATTTTACCTTCACAGTTGCGTTTATTAGTATCCAGGGCATAGCCATCTTCACAAGAGCAGGTGAAAGAGCCTTCGGTGTTGTTACAAAACGTATCACATGGCGGTACTGAGGCTTCACATTCATTGACATCTAATTAAAAAAAAAGTGATTCAAATTCAGGTTCAGACATCCTCGTTTAATCAGCGACAACTACTCATGAAAATTAACAAAGATGTTGATTGATGCTTGCAGGCTTTCAATTTAAAATCAGAATGGCGATTGGTATGAAACTAAAATTTCACGTGAGGTAAAGCAACAGAAATAATTTGACAACCTACAGATAACAGATAATAATTATAGAATATAAAAATGTATTCATTTTTAAAGTTTTTTAAAAATCCTGTTTTGATTGAATGGGTGCATTGATAAGGGAACTACTTTATTTCTTTCCACAATGGGATTAGATAATAGTCGAACAATATAATCTCATTATCTGGCATTCAAATGAGTTAACCTTTCATGTGCTATGAGTAGAAATTTCCATGATCGCAGTCGTGCCACACGTACAAATCTGCACAATAATCCCCTTATGTACCAATGTTTTACTTGAAATCGTTTAATAAACCTGACGACAATGTTAAAACTACATCCTCAGAAGTACACTGTCGTACAGGAATGTTAATTGAATGGCAAGAATTGAGTTAATATTCAACGATGCTGAGAAAATATGCAACAACTGAATGCTAAAAATATCATAATTATATACATGTATTTTATACAATGCTTTAGGAATTGGTGGGGATAAAGTGTAGGGGAAACGTCCTTTCTTTGAGCGTGAAAACAAGGCCTCCAAAAGTTGTAGGAGTCTTAATTTCATATTCTCGTCATATCCATTCTTTCCTTTCCTTCCTTTTTATCGTTTATTTTTACTTTTTCTACTTAATAGTTAATTGCTACCATTGCTTTTTGGGCATGATGCTTCTCGTAAGTAGTGTACTGACAGAGGGTTTTTCCAAAACTCACCTTCGCATGTTGTGTTAGTAATCATCTCAAACCCGGCCCTATTACAGAAACAGGTTTCCATTCCCTCGATGAAATAGCAATCCGTGTACGCACCACATGAAGCAGCTGCCGTGTCAGCATCGCATGTTTCGTTCGAAATCACTGCAAATACAACGATAATCATCGCTGATGATATATTTTTTCCAAGGGGTTATGGCCTTTGTATTTAATATTGGTCAATATTAATTTGATTATTCAGATTTAGATCAATGCAAGCATATCCCCATGTAAAAGATTGTACATAATAGGTTTCCTGATCAATACTGCTTACTCCTTAACCCCTGATGAAATGGATATTACTAGACAAAATAAAGCAAAGCATCCTTATTCGACTTCGACAAAAGAAGAAAAAAAAAGAAGATGAAAAAAAAACATATATATAATTAGGTAAAGACTAAGTAGGTAATGGGTTCCTGGACTGTTTTCAGTATTATGGACTAAACAGAAAGCAAAAATATACACCTATACCATACCGAAATATAGGCATGCCGAATTTTACCTTTTGCACCGATTCTGGGGTTGTAAAAGTAGACAAAACTATAAATTTAAAAAAAATCATCAAAGATAATTTTTCTATTCAATTCTACTTTGCTTTCGTGAAACATCTTCTGTAAAAACCTTTAAGCTACCATGCAAGATCAACTCTTGCAAACCCTTTCTGCATATGAATACGACCACACACCATAGAATTAATTTCAAATGCAAATTTAAAACATTGATTTCGTGGCCATTTGCTGGTTGCAGGGGTCATCAAAACCATTGAAAACACTTCGGGTATTGCAATTTCAGTACACAGGAACACTGAACAACACATACGCATATGACCATATAGACCTACATGATAGTATTGTATCAAAACTTGTTGGTATGCAAAACTGATGTCTCTGTTTCAGATATATGATATATAGTGAATGTGAAGAAAAAAAGTTAAAATGTAGGAGCAAAAACAGCATTTTCTCTTACATTCGCACGTCTTCAGGTCATCTAGAAGCCTGAAGCCAAATATACAGTCACATCTGAATCCAGGCTCTTCGTTGATACAGGTCTGACTGCAGTCGTGTGTTAGGAGCTCACATTCATTGATGTCTGTAATCAAAGTAAAGGATAGAACAACATAGGCCTATGGACCAAGAAAGTAAGTCTACTGCAAACCAGGAGGGCAATAAGCAAGATCACAAAGACTTTTAAAAATCAATCCAAAGCAATTTCAATAGTCCAGTGAAAAGTGCGAACATGACATAATCCGAATCTGATTTCTACATGCTATATAAAAACTAAGGTATCATAATTGATTTTAAGTCGATTTGTTTTGCGATCGTGTTGATAATACAAGATTTCCAGTATTCGTAACGAATAGCTGTGGCATGTATGTGTCATATCAAAGGTAAAAAAATTTTCCCAGATAAATCTAAATCGCATTCCTATTTCAAAGTAAAACAATTTATTTCAAAAGTGTATGTAGTGAATTACGTTTTCAGTATTTTATAAACGCTTTGTTTCCTGTAGCAAGTTGCAGAAAGGGACTACAAAAAAAAATTAAAAAGTTATGTTATTGCTTTCAGATCATTAGCTCCAAATTTAATCTAAATATTTTTTTCGTGGATGTGATATGAAATTTATAACAAACCTGTGCAAATCACGCCATTTCCGTCGAAGTAGTCATTACATTGACAAGCGTATGAGCCATTGTTATTGGTACAGGTTGCATTCGGAGAACAAGGGTTTGTCTCGCATTCATTGATGTCTGGAAAAGGAAAGAGTCAAATCATACAGTACATATAAAATGCCCCTTACTATAGAATAAATATCACGTTATATTACATGTACGTAATAACGTTGTAATTAGAAGCCACCAAAGATGGGTATACTTTTTTGATATGCACTGTATATCAGTATTATAGGATTTGAAGGTTTGCATGGTGAAGTTATAATTCAGAAAAAAGGTTTGCGGTACAACCATGTGAGTTGGAATAACTCCACGTTCCGGTCAGAATGCTCTGGCCGTCGTCAGGAGAGGACGAATGCTCTGGCCGTCGTCAGGAGACGACGACGTCTCCTGACGACGGCCAGAGCATTCTGACCGGAACGTGGAGTTATTCCAACTCACGACGAAGTCTCCTGACGACGGCCAGAGCATTCTGACCGGAACGTGGAGTTATTCCAACTCACATGGTTGTACCGCAAACCTTTTTTCTGAAGTATATCAGTATTATTCAACATGGTAAACGTTTAAAGGGGGATTAACCTTACAATATAAATGTGCTCATATTCAAAGATGTAATCTATTCCTTCTTGTTGCCCTACGTAGTTTTGCGTTAAAATATACGAGATGGGTATAAATCAGGATTTCCTCAGCTTTATTGTCTGCTAGCGATACCAGGGGGCTGCCATTTTCTTGATGTGTACATAAAGATATTTTTAATCCGAATGCAAAATTGTCTTTCTTCCTGATACAAAATTCCATTTGAGATTTAAAATATTTAACAGATATATACATATTCTAAAAATGAAAATGTGTTTTATATTTCTTTGAAAATTACGATTTTACTAAATATCAATCTATTTTCTTGATACTATGACGTACGTGACGGAGCGAATTAATTCAAATTATTATGGATGATGACTTTCCCGAGCGTCAATAGTGACAAACTATGCATTCACCTGGAGATAATGGACTTCAAAAGTCAGAATGCGCGTTGTATAAATTATGTTCTGCTCTGGCAGGCAAGACCAAGAAAGTGATTTCTAGTTAGCGAAACCGGAGAATTTAAAAAGAAATCTATAAATGTCAAATTTTAAAATAAATGTATATACCTGTTATGTATTTTACATCATATATGGGGCTTGTTATAATGAATAGAAGCAATTTAGCTCGTGGATTAAAAATATCTTCCTGACCGGAACGGTCTCCAATGATTCATGTACAACTCCATGTCATCAAGAAAATGGCAGCCCCCATGAAGTGTTAGCAGATGATACCGTGTGCTAGAATGTCTTGATTTAAACCCTTTTCTGATATTTCATTTCTAGAGTGATACAGGTCAATGATTAAGAATATATTACAGCTTTGAACATAAGTACATTTATATTCTAGTGTTAATTCTCCTTCAATAATCGTCGTGGATTGACAGAAAACGGATTATTTCGAAATTTCATGCATAAACTTATATATTGTAACGAAATTGGGTTTAATTTCGTAGAAAAGCTTGAGTTTTAGTATAGAAATCATCGTTTTGGACGATTACCGCATTTAAATAACATTTTATTAAAATGTGAGATCGATCATGTTAGGTTTCTGAGAAAAGATGATGTTTTAGTTACACTTTAGTCTGTACCTTTTGTTGTTTTTATATTTGCTTTATATGATTGTTACCAAGTTATTGAGCATTTTATGCCAATTAATCTGGTAGGTCATTTGCTTAGGTCAAAGCAAGGAAAGTTAGGAAAATAGGAGTTGATTATTGCATGTGTATTTAATTAACCACTTTTTCTTGTACATGTGATTGCATATGTTATGGTGTAGTTGCTGAATAAAATTGGTCTATGGCTGAGTCATTCACTGTATGCCAAGTCAGCGCTCACCGAGCCTGATAGTTCGGTGGCTGATACTTCAGGCTGGCTTGGTGTGCGGGCCAAATGATTCAAATGATGGTTTTGCACAGTCTTTCCAAATATTGATTTGGAGGATTTCGAGAATAACTTGTTCAATCGCTACGCCAGTGATTGATTTCTGGGTTTTTGCCTGGCTGTCTTAGCACCTCATCGCAGGGAAGCTGGTGGACGACAATCTACTGAAAACGAGGTCTGGACATGGTCGTGCGGTGCTGCGTACTTCTAGACATGGTCGTGCGGTACTGCGTACTTCTGAAGAGTAAACTAGCAGTAATAGCGCAGTAGTGACGGTTTGCAGAGACAGCAAGGTTTGGAGAGAAAGCAGGTTCGACAAGGTGGTATATTTCCGCCAAACGTTCCACGTCCTCAGCTCGGGCTATCCTGACCGAAACCGCAGCTGGAGGAAGCAGCGACGATTTCGTTACACGTGGTGTCAGGAGTGGGATTTGCCGACCATTACAAATCCACCAATATGGAACAACCACCGTCACCAGCTGCTGTCATGGCATACTTAGAGAGAAGTATGGTCGAGGTCGACCAAATGATGAGAGAACTTCGGGCATCGTTGGCAAACACGCCAACTGTAAAATCCGCTCCAAGGACAGACTTTGGTTCCAGGGAACAAACAGTACCGTCCTCAAGTACCACGTCTCAATTTGCAGATTCCCCAATTTACGCACAAAAGGACGTCAGAGCTACTGGACATGCAGAACCAAGAAGTGGGCAGTTTGCTTCCACCTTCAGGGGGCAAACAAAAGTGCCTACATCATTGCATCCAGAAGATGACAGTTACAGAGCAGATTTGGTTAATAGAAAACCAAATGTACTTCCAGACAAGTTTGACGGGCATGGATCAGTTCTGGACTATTTGACTCATTTCGAAGCTTGCAGCAGAGTGAATGGCTGGACGAAGGATGAAGCAGTGCGGTATCTTTCAGCCTGCATGAGAGGGCCAGCTGTTAAACTGCTCTCCCAACAACCTGGTGTACGTTTGACGTACGAGACTTTGGTTGCTAGATTGCAGAAACGATTTGGTCCTGCAGGAAAAGCTGAAGTGTACCTGGCCGAACTCCGCCAGTATCGTCGAGGACCAAATGAATCTTTGCAAGAGCTAGGTCAGAAGATGCGAGACCTGTCAGTGCTGGCATATCCAGAATTTGACGAGAATGGACAAGATAGACTGGCTCGTGGTCATTTCCTTGATGCCATTGAGAATCGAGATATCCGGGAAGGATTGTTTCGTGCACAACCACGCACGCTGGATGCTGCAGTAGAAGCGGCGCTGAACACTGAAGCATTTCTCAAGATGGAGGTTAGGAGGCATGATAGCAGGCGAACACCTCATTACAGTCGAGTTCTGGAGGAGGTAGAACCAATGACACAGGTCAGCAACTTACAGCGATTAGAGAAGGCCTTGGAAGCTGTAATCGCCAAAGCTGAAGCAAAAATTAGTCACCTGGACTACAACTACCAGAGAGACTACAACTATCAGAGAGGAAACGAAGTTCCACAGGCAGAACTGGTTCCAGAGGTGTTAAATGGTGGCAAACCACAGGACATGTATACTGCACAACATGGTAGTCCGGGTCCACCGCAACCGCCACCAGTACCAGATGGGTTGAATGGGAGTACCCGACAGAATGCCGAACAGAACAGAAATACAGATGACAGTGAGCAGGTCAGGCCACTTGGTGCATCAGGTGGAGGAAGCAGAAAGGGGCTGTTTCTAGATGGGAAGGTGAATGGTCAGCCTCTCACCATGCTGATAGATACTGGGTCCACAACCACCTTCATATCAGAAGCTGTTTTCGACCAGATCGCCGAAGACAGGAAGCCGGTTTTGCAGCCAGTTTCGACAATTGTGAAGCAAGCAGATGGCACACCAGTACAAGTCAGAGGGAAGGCGATGCTGGAAGTGCAGATAGGCAACTGGCTTTTCAACACACCCATCACGGTAGCAAAGGTGAAGAATCAGGGCATTCTAGGCTTGGATTTCTTAATCCAAACAAACGCCGTTCTTGACTGCCAGAAGTTGGAGCTGCGTACTCCATGGGGCACGGGTCCATGCAAAGAAACTCCCGCATCAGAGCCAGGACAGGTGCTACACATAGGAGCACAAGAACAACACCCAGTTGAGAGAGCCAGGTCGCAACCAGAGAGTGATGCCAGACCCGAACTTGGTACGCAGAAGGCAAGACGCAGAAAGGGCAGAAGGAAGAAACGACGCAGCGTGCATCTGGAACAACAGTGCAGGTTCACTTCAACTCCTCGTTCCTCAGAGCAGTATCAGAATTCGGAGTTCGACGTATCGCACCGTGAGAGACATGCATGGTCTGGGTTGGCACGTCGACGCAAGAGACTGAAGGAGAGAAATGATGGACTGTGGTCATGAATGTAGTACTAAGTTTGATAGTTCACTGTACAGATAACTTAGTTTAACATTTTTGTGATGTGCAAATTTATGTTTGGTGTTATTGCTCTTTAACAGAAAAAGTGTAGAAATTGTACCAGTAAAATGTACAACTAAGTAACATTCATTCAGGTTTTGTTGGTTTTAGAAGATAAGCAAGAACGGCTTTCTAGGAGTAGTTCTGATAAGTTTGAGGAACTTTGGATTTATAGTGATGAATATTTGATATTAGTCCCAGGAGGACCATGCCAGAGGAATATCATTCTGGTAACTGTAGGTGGTTTTCCTGTCATAGTTTCCTAAAGTAACTTGTTATTTAGTTTTGTTTTGGGACTTTGGGTAGTTTTCGCTCGGGGTCCGAGCTAGCCGAAGGAGGGAGGCTGTGTAACGAAATTGGGTTTAATTTCGTAGAAAAGCTTGAGTTTTAGTATAGAAATCATCGTTTTGGACGATTACCGCATTTAAATAACATTTTATTAAAATGTGAGATCGATCATGTTAGGTTTCTGAGAAAAGATGATGTTTTAGTTACACTTTAGTCTGTACCTTTTGTTGTTTTTATATCTGCTTTATATGATTGTTACCAAGTTATTGAGCATTTTATGCCAATTAATCTGGTAGGTCATTTGCTTAGGTCAAAGCAAGGAAAGTTAGGAAAATAGGAGTTGATTATTGCATGTGTATTTAATTAACCACTTTTTCTTGTACATGTGATTGCATATGTTATGGTGTAGTTGCTGAATAAAATTGGTCTATGGCTGAGTCATTCACTGTATGCCAAGTCAGCGCTCACCGAGCCTGATAGTTCGGTGGCTGATACTTCAGGCTGGCTTGGTGTGCGGGCCAAATGATTCAAATGATGGTTTTGCACAGTCTTTCCAAATATTGATTTGGAGGATTTCGAGAATAACTTGTTCAATCGCTACGCCAGTGATTGATTTCTGGGTTTTTGCCTGGCTGTCTTAGCACCTCATCGCAGGGAAGCTGGTGGACGACAATCTACTGAAAACGAGGTCTGGACATGGTCGTGCGGTGCTGCGTACTTCTAGACATGGTCGTGCGGTACTGCGTACTTCTGAAGAGTAAACTAGCAGTAATAGCGCAGTAGTGACGGTTTGCAGAGACAGCAAGGTTTGGAGAGAAAGCAGGTTCGACAAGGTGGTATATTTCCGCCAAACGTACCACGTCCTCAGCTCGGGCTATCCTGACCGAAACCGCAGCTGGAGGAAGCAGCGACGATTTCGTTACAATATATATATATATATATATATATATATATATATATATATTCGATATAAATGTAAGATCCACGTTTTAGTATGTTAATTGTTATGAAGACACGGAAATAAAGCAAAAGTAGGTTCCTGTTAGGAAACGTCGTAACAGGAATAAATGAACCATTGGATTAAAGCATGAAAATACTTGAATTGTTGAATTTATTTATCCATATATTTTTTATATATTTTAAAAATTTTATTTCTACATGTATCTATTTATATACATTTGTTTGCTTCACATTATGTAGCTGAATATACCGGTATTGTGTTTTTTATCCAGGCCTACTTAATCTTTTATGAAACAACATTACGTTGCAATATATTTGTTGAAGGAACATCTCTATCGCAATATACAGGGTGGCCCAGAAAGAACGCAACACCTGAGATCTGCAATTTCAGCGACATCAATGATACAATATCTTTAGTTTTGTGTTTTATTGTATATGAACTTCTTTTCCGAAAAATTGGTTATTTTTGTGAGGCAATGCCATTTTCAAAACCACAGTCATGCTTGAAGCAGCGAGAAATTGGCGTATGAATACTAAGCATTCAGTCAGCTTTGTTGACAATCTACTCTCACCTTGAAAACGAAGGCAACATGAACGAGACGGTGGCATTAATTATGCAACAGGTGAGAAGCGAAGGGGTGGTGTAATTGCCATTTTTGTCCAGACCTTGCCTCAATATATATATATATATATATATATATATATATATACATATATATATTTTTAAAGCCGTGCAATCAAAACGCCTTAGCCCAAAATTGACGACCTTGGTGTCATTTATGTCGGGAAATAATTTTCTACCCCCCCCCCCCCCGCCCTGCAAAAAATAAATAAATAAAAATGGAAAAACCCCTCTTGATATTGTGTCAAAGACGTCATTGAAATTGCAAATCTCATGTGTTGCGTTCTTCCTAGGCCACCCTGCATAATAAAATAGATATATCATAGAAGTTATTAGAGAAAAGAAAGGGCACTACTTCTAACCTTCACAACTTCCAGCTATTGTGGAGTTAAAGCCGTCCTTGCAGTCACACGTGAACGAACCATCGGTGTTAATACAGTAAGCTCCAAATGGACATATGTCTTCAGAGGCACCGTCGCACTCATCAACGTCTGTTTGGAAATGAAATGTATGTTCATATTTAGACAATACTTATAGTTAACATTTTCAAATAAATATTAGATATAAAGTTATCATCCATAAATCAAAATAAACATAAATGAATCCTCTTTAAGATGGTATGCAATTGGAATCATACCATTCACGCATGAGTGAGCATAGCTATTTAATAATAAATGAGATTCTGAAAGAAAATTGCAAAAGCATGGCATCTGGCCATTCAAATGTTCATGAGCATTTCAATCTTGTAGAGTCAATTTAAAAAACAATAAAAATCACGAAAAACACTTGCATTTGTTTATCAAAACCATGCAGTCCTGGGACTACAGACGACATCCAGAGGTCAGTCCTCGTCATTGTTTCTCATTCTTTGTTTTCATTGTTGATCAAGAATGTCTTACAGATGCACAGGTTCAATAAGATTTAAAGGCTACCTGCTCTATTTTTGTAATTTTTTTTAAACAGACCTTCTAATGGTTAAATGAATGTGCTCACCTAAGCGTGAATGTTCACAACTTTATCTTCATTGAGGTCGGTAGAGTTTTAATTTTTCTTGATATATTTATATATATTCATTATATCTGGGTGACGGTTTATATGATTTTTTTTTTTGCTGAGTGTATAGATTATGACTGCTGCCCAGGTTGTAATATTCCAAGGTCATTCTGGATCACTGTTTTGCTTTCCATACGGTCGGACAGCTGACGTTGCATTTTGTCGATCAAAACATATCAAAGCCCGTTTGGGCGACGAACGATTAGAATTAACCTTTTACTATCAATACAATGTAAAATATCCGACAATGAAAGTAGAACGTGATTACAATGATCACCGATTGAGTTCTGTTATAGAGTGCCGTCTGGGCATTGTCTAAAGGAAAGAAAATACTATTCTGGCAGCGTATTATAACTTAAAAAATGTGAAAAGCCTTGATAGAAAAAACAAATCATGAAAAAAAAATGGGTTAAAGGTGTTACTCGGAGATGTACAAACAAATCAAAATGCAATAAATTTGGTATCTACGGAAAGGGGAAGATGCCCTAAAACATTCCATCGACATTCGAAATCCATAGGTTTTCATAAATTAATATCATTCTGTTTCAAATGTGTGCCAAAATATTCGCAAATTTTCGACCGGCGAGCAGTTTCTTTTTACACCTTGGAAATGTGACGTAATACTCGGGACACACTTGCTTAGCTTCCTTCTAGCTGGCTCACGATCACGTCAATACAGCGCGCGCACATAACGTTCACGGTTCAAGGTAAGCTACTGATTTCTTCCAATCTTTGAAAATCTTGTCGACAAAATGTCTGATTTTGGGCCTGATTCAGATGTTAGAACCTGGAATCACACCGTCATTCCATCAATCACTGGGTGAATCACTGCAGCAGCCACACACACATATACGATTCATACAGCTACAGTACAGTCAAGTCGTATACCGTAAGCTAGCTGTCCCGAGAATGACGTCATTTTTCTAGTGCAAGAATTTTCGCTTTCGTGGCTCATCTGAGA
This sequence comes from Heliocidaris erythrogramma, assembly GCA_025617745.1. Lineage (NCBI taxonomy): Eukaryota > Metazoa > Echinodermata > Echinoidea > Camarodonta > Echinometridae > Heliocidaris > Heliocidaris erythrogramma. The sequence continues at coordinate 4,186,365 of CM046864.1, forward strand.
CCCTGTCAGGGGTCTTGAAAAAAAGCCTGATAATCTTTTTGAACAAGCTTACATCTCTAAAATTTAATTTCATCGTTTTCTTTGGGGGATTAGCTTTCCAAAAATGTATAATTTGTCCAATTTCTTATTTTATTGGACATTTCTCCGGTTATCCGCTTTAACCTTAACCATAGAACTTGAACAAAACTCGTGAGTACACATTTTGTAGTAAGAAATATGTAAGACACATGCTAAAGCATATAAATATTCTTATCACTTTATGCTTTTCTTTTAGTCTAACCCCTTCTGAATATCATATCTAGATTATATACACTTAGGAGCTTGCTATCAATATCCCCTCCAATATTACAATTTTATGCCAAGGACTCACAACTTATCTTACCAAAACACTCTAGGCCATTTCCAATATACCCATCGTTGCATTGGCACATGTATTCACCAATCAGATTGGTGCAGTTTGCTTTCGTATCACACTCGGCAAGTCCCTCCTGGCATTCATTTACATCGGCACAGTTAAAGCCATTACCGGTCCAACCCTCGTTGCAAGAACACTGGTAGAATCCCTCTACATTGGAGCACGTGGATTGCTCGTCACACTCGTTTAAATCAGGGTTACGGCATTCATCCTCATCTGTATTAAATTGAATTCAAATAATTTTTATTCACACGGGATAGCACTTACTTTAAAGTCTCGTATAAAAGGCAAAAAAAATTGTAAACATTGAATTTTTCAAATATTGTCTTATCTAGCGAAAGAAGATAGAAGACCAGTGCGAATATATTGCATTAGCATTTAGAACCTTTTATTTTATTACAAAGATGATTTCGCCACACCTATGAACAGAAAAAAGCAACATTATCAACAAGAAACCCACATTCCATATTAGCAAACTACCATCACAACTGGCATGCCTTGTTTACATATTAACACCTACATATTTCCAAACATCGGTTAATAATTTGTTTAAAAAAGTAATACCAGAATTCAGTAATTTTTTTCGAAAAAGCAAATTCGTAAAACCTCGACAATTCGTACCATCACACGTCCGGCCATCCCCTACGTAGCCTTCCATACAAGTACACATAAAGGAACCCTCTGTGTTATCACATATAGCATCAACATCACAGGAATCTGCCATTCCGCATTCATCAATATCTGATCAAGGGCAAAGAAAAGTGGGAGAGAAGTAAAAACGAAGATTTTATACGATGTCATTAGCATGATTGAGACAGACCAAATAGGACAGTACTTATGGCAAATGTGCATTCAATTCATTCTGCGACAATTCTGTACCTGCGGTAAATTTCCTTAAACTCAATAACAAGGCAAACCCTTACTCTAAATCTTTGACGAAAAAAAAAAGAAAGCCCCTAGCAAATGTTGCCGGAGAAAATGTCGGATGACCATAATTTATTTTCTGTTTTGTTTCTTTTTGTAATGAAATATATTTTGACTGGGTGGGTAACAAAATGTATCTTTAGTTATTGACTCTACTCACCTTTTGTGCATAACTCGATTAAGCAGTGCCTAAAAATGAGCCAAAATACTGATACCGAATTTGAGAAATTGAAATTGAAAATGAAATCTGTGTGACTGTAGAGTGCAGATCTATATTACGACCCCCCCCCAAAAAAAAAAAACAACAACAAACAAACAAAACAAAACAAACAACAAGAAACAAACCCCCCCCCCCCCCAAAAAAAAAAAAAAAAAAAAAAAAAAATAGTAACGGATTGGTTCCAGAAATGACTGATAATAAAATTTTAACGAAAGGGCTATTTTCTACGTACCTTCACACTGTTTCCCGTCTGAGGTCGTATTCATATATCCATTTGCACATGCGCAATCGAATCCCCCTTCTGTATTGGTGCAAACGCTTCCAGATCCACAGTCGTGGTCATTTGTTACACATTCATTTATATCTACACGGAATTAAATTTCAATATGCTTTGTTACTATACAAATTAGTGGAATTGGAGTATATCATTCAATTAATACCGAAAACAAATCATCGACAAAAATAACTGGACAAAGAAAAAAATATGCACTCACTGCATCAGGTTACGTACGACAAATACTTTAAATTTTGGATTGAAGTTCTTTGATATTGTTTTCCTCTATGCTCTGTAATCAAGTGCCACCAGTGCTCGTTTGAACGCCATTTATTCGTTTGCCAAGCGTGATGATCGGCACAAAAAAGAGGCCTCTATGAACTGACGGATTGCTTTGTGCAACACCAAAGCTTTGAAAAATAACCGATTTCTGGTGTTGATTACCTTCCTCACAAGGCTTTTAACACCAACATACATTAGTTTTAAACTGGAGACATTTAAACAAATTTTAAGTCTTTGGTAAAATATCCCATGGCATGGACGATGTGCAACAAAGATATAATTTGAATGAACATAACGTGTTAAAGGTGCTGCTTTGAAATTGACGAGAGTCACCATACTGCCTTTTTTCAACACAATAAATGTGTGGCAACTGCCAAGCTGCTACCAACCCTTGCTTTCATGTCGCCTCTCTGTCATGGCGCCTACCAACACGACGTCTTTCATCGCTCCCTGTACGATGTGTATTTTATTTCTTGTACCACGCATGCCTTTTCTTATTTTAATATAATACATTCAATCAAGACTTTGCATATCGTGAATCTTCACGTACGAACGTGGAAACACCCAGACTCTTTGTGTGTGGGTGTGTGTGTATATATATATATATATATATATATAATAATATCCTTGTCGAGGTCAGCATAAAACGTGCTCAATGCGTACTGCAGAGCAATATATATATATATATATATATATATATATAAACATAATTTATGTTACCGTTGCATGAGCGTAAATCGAAAGCCAAGACATAACCAGATCCACATAAGCACTCATAAGATCCTTGCGTATTTTGGCACTCCTGATCACAGGCGTTCAGTGTATCGTTCGCACATTCGTTGACATCTGTGTGGATTGAAATGCAAGGACACACTATGGTATATACAGTGGGAGTATTTCACATTGATTAAAATGATATACCATTGTACATGGACGATACCTTGAAATGGCGTCCGAGTATTATAAAGTAATGTTTTACTGTATGTCAGACTTGTAAGCGTCCTTTACATCAACTTTACGCAATTTAGAAAAAAAAATACTGTACGTTGCATCGGGTCATTATCATCAAACCTGATACTTGAAACTTCGCTATGTGATAAATGATGGTAAATAGATGCTAAAAATTGAAAAAATTAAATTTGATATTTTATGCGTTATGCGTCTGCGCCACTTCGTGAAATCAACGACGATATATAGAGTGCGTCCCAGAAAAAAAATTAAACGAAGGGTTATTTTTAACAAAATGTGCGCTCTATGACAATATATTTTTTTTTCTATAAAATAGAATTATTATGCATTCAATGGTATTCATGCCTTACCGAGCAGCATCATTTTGAAAAAAAAAAACATGTAGAAACCCAAATGTGCCAGATTTTGGTAAAACCGAGAAAATATTAGGATGACATGCAAACATAACCCGAAGAAGATTGTTTTCATGTACTTCTTTTATTAATAAGGTTAACGATAATGCTCTAATCAAAAAATGTGGCTGAGGTTTTCTCTACTGTGGGGGTAAGGAAAGGGCATATTTTGTACCGACGTGCTACCTATAAGTGTTATGAAGAGTGATTTTTGCGTTTTCAGAACTGTAACTTCCTAAAGAACAAACTTGACATCAAGGTGATAGTTGCATTAAACAAACCAAAAAATAGTTTATAAGCACCTTCCATTGTTAGCGAAGTTTAAAAACTAAAGATATAAAGGGCACATAAAAATGTAAATGTAAATGAAAATAGGCCAAGATTATCAGGACGTAGCTGTGTATAACATGGGTTTATTGACGCAAGTGTTAGGTATTATTGCCTTGTTCGAGGGCTGTACAACGGAAATGGAACAAACGTGTACAACATGCGAATAGCAATACATTGGATACATACAATAGCTAATTTAGGGTTTTGTCTGCATTTTTGTGTTGCTGATTGATGGCTGACGAGATTGAGGGATTGCTGTTGGTCATTTCGGGGGGGGGGGGGATGTCGCTGTAAGCTTTGCGGAACAGCCGTCCAAACGAGCGTCAGGGATCTAACGAGGAGAAGTCGCTCCTGGATTAGACATTACAATTGTAAGAATTTGGCTAAAACACTTTAACGAGCCGTGGGGTAAAATCAATAAATGAAATAAGCCAAGACTATCAGGATGGAACTAGATATACCACGGCTACATATATCATGTATATATTGATATATATATATATAGTGGAAGAAATTTCCCAAGAGCAAAACACTGGCGGTCATTCATAGTTGTGGAATGGAATACAGCGAAAGAAATTGACTATGAAATTGATATATATATATATATATATATATACATACAAATATGGGTTGTATAAAAAAATTCAACCATATTTTGTTTTTCAATATCTTTAAAAAAGTACTTATCCATATATGTATATAGTTTACAGTAATCAAGTAATTAGTTTTAAACCGCCGGAACTACATTAACCATTTAATGAATCTATTAACGGCAAAGTCAAATATAATGCAGCACACATGGTGACTGTAATCGTGATTGTGAAAATGTGATAGCCCTACCTCATGGTGTACATGCTAAGACATAAAAGATTATGATGCTGTTGATAAACCTTTCAACATGCCTGTTTTCCATGATATTCTTAATTTCTTTTAATGGGGGACAATCGCCTCATCGAGGGTCTGTAAACTCCCAATCCCATTTGAAACACGCCATTGGATTTATCACGCTCTCCGACTTACCGTAGCACGTTAGTCCGTCACCGACGTAGTTTGGAGGACAATCACCACATCTAGGCTCTGTCGAAGGAGGTGGATCATCGAAACAAATGACTCCTTCGAAGCAGGGATCTCCTTCACAGGAGTCTGCATCTGTATCACAGTGGACGCCATCCCACCCTTCTGTGCAGTTACACGTCACAACCTACATTACCGAAGATATATTACAAAGATAAATTAACCTCAGGGTCGATAATACATCTTGAGGATCGAGCAGCAAATACAGTAATCTCAGAAGTTCATGGGTGGACATTTATCCCGAAGTTATTGGGTAGTGCCCTCTGCCCCCCCCCCCCCCCCCCCCCCCCCCCCCCCCGCAGACGCTGATAAATATACACCCCTTGTTCTTTTGTTCTTACTGAGCAGGGTCGTTTCTTCACAAACATCCCAGGAGTCAAGGTGTATACACATTCGACAGCAGTATCAGCTTTATTTACGATATTCGAGTATAGAAGTGTGTGTGGAGTTGTGGTGTGGGTGTGGATGGGTGTGTATTTTTTACAATACGTTTGGTATTTCTAAATACATCTTTGATCACGTTTTTAAAATCTCATATGTTTTCACGTCGTGGTAGGATCATTTTTTTTTTATTCATGCATGTTCATAATATCATAATACTGATACATCAGATACAAAATAGAGTACACAGAGCCAGATTATACATGATGAACACACAAAGGTGCTACAACATAAGCCTATAAAGCTATTTTTCTGATATGATATATATTGCCAGTAGATTTCCACCCCTGAAAATGAATAAAATTGGTCATCCCTATATTTAGAGAGCACAGGTTACTCCTGAACCATAAAATAACAGTTTGTGTTCAAGAGTTTGGATATCACAATGTGACAGAAAAACCCTTGTATCATCCGCAAATATGGTATAATGCAAATCTGCTCAGACATTACAAATATCATCAAAGTAAATGAATAGTAATAGCTGGCCCAGAAAAGGTCCTTGTGGGACACCACATTTAAAAAAGTAACATCTGATTTTTTACAGTTGCAATGGGTATACTGTCATCTAATAGACTATCTCACGAACTAGACGCTGGAATGGCAGCTTTCGGATTAGAGGGTTAGGGTTAACAATTTGAATACCAATGTAGCGCAACACCTCTTATTCCATAGTGCTCCCATTTTAGAAAGAAGAATTGAGTAAAAAGTGTATCAAAGGCTCTACTAAGATCCATAAATACACCGACAATATGCTCTCGAGCTGCTTCAATCATTTGCTAATTTCAGATTTTTGTCTTTTTCATTGGTTTGACAACCTTGACAACCGATGAAACAAAAGTAAGATTAAACAAAAAATGTCTTGTTAAACGAATTCAGATTACCAGATATGAAAATCAAAATTCTCTATGAAATTAGATATAGTCTTAATCAGTTACTTACTGCAAATTGATTCCCAACTAGGTCTTCCCCTTCAGCTTCAGTTTCGAAGTCACAAGTACCACTATTTTCACAGCGACACATCTTGACCATGAGACGATAGGAGCTGGAAACTTTACCATCACTTGCTACGACTTCAAAATTCACCCTTTCTGTATCCTCAGGTGTCCAGGCTAGAAGACCATCTGTAAAAAAATTAGTTTTTTAAAGAGTTATGAAATACAATTTCTTTTATCATTGTTATTAGCTTCTATCGTGAACAAATCTATAAACAGGTGACAGAACATGTATCCATTCATTCATCATGAACCGTTTTTTTTTTAATTACTACTGCCGCTGCTTATTATTATTTTTATTACTATTATTTTGTTTATTTTTTGTTTGTATTATCGTTATTATTACTATCATCATTATTATTATTTTCATTTATTCATTGTTTTATTTATTGTTTTTTTTTTTTGGGGGGGGGGGGGGAGGAGGTTTTGAGGTACAAAAAGATCTTATAAAAATGAATAGATCTATATTCATAGTTAACATCCGAAGTGCAGGTGGAATATCCTTTTAACAATGTACTGAGATGCATTTAATCCAATCACACCGGAGTCACTATCAAGCAGAGAGCAGGTTCTATTTTGCGATTCCGGATTCTACATTTATGTCGACTCGGGACTTTCTTAACAGCGATCTCATATTAGCTCTCTGCTACGCACATTCTGAACTGATTTCTAATAGAACAAGTAATTCTTAAGGACAAGACCAATATCGACGTTACACTATTATCCAACATACGCTTCATTTGTCACATGCGATTTGGAAATTCGGAAAATAAAATGTCATCAAACGAGGGCCCTTAATTAAAACCGGTTTAGGAGTTGTATGGATCAGTATGGCGAAATATTCTGCCGCTCCTCAGGCTTAAGGTCTGGATACACCAATGGTCTTGATTATTGTCAATAAGCATCGCTACAACTTTTAAATTGGCCAGCAACCTAATGTGGCTAATTATTTAAGTACCCCCATAGCAAAGATTTTTAACAAAGTGTAACCCATTATAATATAATCGTTTTGCATGTGACTTTTGACGGTTTTATGCACTTATTCATGAAAGCGCCTCATTCCTTAAAACAGAACAATGCTTCAATATGGTAGTCATTTTTTGCCAGTCATAGAGGCATGTTTCTAAAAATAGCTCATAACGTAATGTAGCTAAGGTAGCTAATCTACATACAATTTTTTTTTTGAAACATGCCTCGACGACTGCTTAAATAATGCCAACCCTTCAATATTAATGAAAAACAGTTCCTTAAGTCTCTACATCTTTAGCTTGTTTTGTTTTGTCCGTAAATCCACTGAAGTGTTCTTTATAACAACCGGAATCTTGGGGGGGGGGGGGGGGGGGGGGGGACATCATTCGAAATCTTTACTAGCTATACATTCTCGTTAGAAAAAAACACCCACATGAAATCAATATATTTCCTTTATACCACATGCATCTATATAAATAAGACAATAAAGGTTGAATTTTATGAACATATAAATACTTTGTGCAACTCATAATATATTGCTTGAACTATAACGCTTAGGGTTAAACAAATCATTTTATCAACAATTACGATTAAAACATAACGATGAGAAGGTGCATACCCCATGCATTAGTACTGTAGTTGGCCGTTTTAATTCACTGTATCAATACAATGGAGTAGAAAGGTGAATTTATGTTCACAATATACATACCTTCGTCTATTGAAGCACTGTCTGGCACTGTCCCGTTCAATGAGAATGTAACGGTATCGTTGTTCGGGTCACTCGCGCTGAATTGTAGAGCATACGATTCCCCAACAATTAAGCAGAGAGTATCATTCCCAGATAATGCAGGTGTTGAACTTCTATCAATGACTGAGTCAAATTCCGGTGGAAAATTTGCTGCAGAAAAACAAATACGATAATTTAGTATAAACATCTATATTGCTTTAAATGTTCGAATATTGGCTAGCCGCAACCTAAATATATTTAAGTGATATCATTATAAACCTGAAGGACGATCAACTTAAAACACATAAATCATAATTTCCTTTAGCTTAAAAAAGATAAAAATAATATGAACATTCCTGAGCTTGTAATTTTGCCTTTGAAAGGTGTATCAAGATCAAGAAAATTGTATTCTTTATTGCGTCCGGTAATTTATTGGACAAGGCACTTTCATTGAAGAATAAATACCTAGAGATTCCCTTTCTTCAAGTCTTTGTTGTCCAGTTGCCATTGAATCTGCACCAAGCGCTGGCCCAACAACAAGATAGTCAAAGAGGCAAGCTCGGTCATCACCGCATGTCTCTGTCGCATTAGCTAGCTTCTCCTCTGTAGCATTAGCTAATACCTCGTCTAAAAATGGGGGCGTGAAGTTGGGGTCGTTGTAATCGTCCCAGCTCTTGTCTCCATAATCAAACAAGGATTCATCAGCAGTAATTGCCCCTGGGGAAAGTATTGTAGCATCATATCCAAATATGAAGTTTAATATTCTGAATGAATATATTTAACACAGGCAAGGGGTTTTAACTTTTCACTAGAGATGAAAGAGTTGTGGATTAGACCCCCTTCACCACACTTTTATCTTACTCAGTTGACATTGCCTTTGCCACCAAGGTGTATATTTTTATACAAACTGGGTGGACTGTAGTTCCCTGTGGATAGTTTGTGCTGTCTTATAAACGGTTTTATAATACAAATACATTTACTACAGTATATCAGTTATTTGGTAATATGCTCGTTAAAGAATTACGGCATGATTAAAAATATTATCAAAACATATCTTTGTGAATTGTCGACACAGTAGCAAATGTTTCACATGTCTTCTGAGGAAGCATAACAGCGGCACTAAATAAATCATCTAATTCCTGAAATTCTCATGACTAGGAAATTATGGAAATGACTAGTAATAACTATTACGTACAAGACTGCCCAAATGTGAATATCTGCGCCTCTGTGAGGTTTTTGCCTTCTTCAGGTTCAAGTGTCAAACCGTCTCGAAGAAGAAAATCATCAGATGAGTCGCCGTTCCATAAACCTACGTTCCAAAGATGCAAGAGGGGGAAAGATTAACAAGTATACCAGAATATTTATTTTCAACCACACATTGCTCCACCAAAAAATAAGTATATGACGGTCAATATATTAAATGTTTAGAGCATGAATCAAGCATTCTACGTATCTCAGAATTATAGTAATGCTGGTATTGTGATTTCTTAAGGAAATGGTAAACCAATGATGATCGAAAGTGTAAAGGATCAGAAATGTTTAAAGGACAAGTAACCCACGTGATATTCTAGATGCACCTATTGTCTGCTACGTCTTTCCATGAGGCTGCCATTTTGTGCATGACACGGATCATTAGGTACCATATGCATTGATAATAGCCTACCTTTACAACAGATACGTCGCTTTGTTCTGATTGTATTACGATTGTTATTGGCCATGGGCCTAGATAATTGACGACCCATGAGTTCTAATAGCCATCCTGTAAAGCAGATTCCTCGCTTTGTTTTGGTATTGTTACGATTGTCTCCGTCCTTGACGTCAATTCTCCGTCCTTGACGTATATTTTTTATGAAGTATATTTTTTATGAACAAATTAAGACCTTTTAAAAAATATATAAAACTAAACTTACATTTCAGAATATGTGACTTTATCTAATATATATTTGTCCTCTAAAAATCAATTACAAGTTAACGATGAAGGAAATTTTACTTGGGATAAAAAATATGTTCGTGTACACATAAAGTAATGGCAGCCCCCTTATTATTGCTAGCAGACGATAACTTGGCTGGAAAATAGTGATTTATATCTATATCCTGTGTTTTTACATGAAATTGCATGTATCAAATAAGAGGCATATACTACACCATTCAAAATAAGCTAATTCATACGCTGAGGTTAATTTCCCTTTAAAGTTAGAAAGTTTGGTATCCTTAGAAACGGTATGGAATTTCCTATAATTTTTGGCAACTTTTCCAAAAATACAAGGCATTGGTTAAAGGACTTTAAAGTTTAAAGGCGTTTAAAGTTTAAGTTTTATTTGCGTTTTGGTAAAATCTCAAACTAGCAAAACCCCTTGGCACAGCAAATGTTAAATCAGCGTCTAACGTTAACGTATTGTTTGACTGTATCTCACAAATTTTATTTTTTATTTTTTTTTAAATTTTATTATTACTATTATTATTTCTATTTATTTATTTATTAATTTTTTTTTGTGGAGGGGGGGGGGGGGGGGGGGATTACGATCTATCGAGGGTGACTTCAAATCACTCCTGTCCAGCATTTCATAAGGATGTAAGAAGCTTACTGGCCTGCAGCTGAAAATATATTTTGAGAAACTAAATATTTTCCTGTGTGAACAATACGATTCATCATAACGTGAACACAAATCTAAGTGACCACATAATGTTTCAATTCCAATTCTTCATACATCTTATGGTAAAACTTAACATTAATTGAAAATATACTATTAATTGAAAATATACTATAAAGTGTGTACATTTCTTTATTTCGGTACTGCAATTTACTATAACATTGCTAAGGGCTATTCCACGGGGAATCACAACACTGGCGATAACTCCATAAGTATTTGTTCTATCATGACAAATTTAGTATCAAAGAAAACAGCTCAACATGATCTTGAATATGAGTTGTAAACTGTATAACAGTGAACTATATCTTAGCATAATTTACAAAACCTTAATTTTGTGGTGAAAATGTGACATTTTTTATAAAAACATCTTATCTTTGGGTCTCATTATTTCACACCGCAAGCACTTCAAATTTGATTTTTTTTTGGTGGAAATTTTATAGCAACGCTACAAGGATTTATAAAAAAAGTGTACTAAAGTGTTATGCTTGTTACGTACAAGATGTCATGTACGTTACGCTTCTCTTTAACTCTAACAAGAACATGTGTTATCTAACTGTTATATCACATGTACCTATGTTGTGATAATGTTATAAACTTCTGTTGATACCTAGATTAGACGCATTTAACCATACAACTCACAGACCACCTAGCATAATTATTCGCAGGATTAAAAAACAAAAACACCCTTGGCCATCTTGTGTCATGTGCGGTACAGTTATAAAGATTCCATATTCCCTCATCTATTTTAGTAATGTACTTTGAAATTTGCTGCGTATATCCCTGATAGTCAAATGTCAAATAACCGAAAAATAGTCTGAATGTAATGTCCATTGTAATGGAACTGCCCTTAATACTTAAAGAATAATGGCAGAAATGTTGATACTTCCTAAAATCATGCCAAACCACTTCGCATATTTTTTTTTTTTTTTAAAGAAGGAAATATAATCAGTCAACTTAAAGAAAACTCATCACTTATCTCCTCCTGATAATGTTGGCATTTCACGACATGTTGCGGCAAGGTTAGTTTTCTTTCATTGAAAAAAAAAAGATATGAAGCTCCTTCAAACATTTACATTTAATAAAGGCCTACGATAAAGATGTTCCCTGGACTTTTTAAAAGTAAGCGAATAAGTTTACATAGGTCACAACTACTATATAACCCATTCAGCTGAAATATCTTGTCGAAGTGCCCTCAAAAAAGAAAGAAAAAAATCTTTGCTACTCTAATGGCCTACCCAAAAGTCCTTGCCCTGCTCCGTTCTCTTGGTATTCGCCTGGCCCAAACACCGTGATATCAAGAACTCCGAGTCGGAAGCCGATTTTGAAACTCGTATCGCTCATCAACGGGTTTCCGAAAAGTGCCGTGATGCCGACATCTTCGCTCTCGCCACCAGTGGTGTTCGTACTATTCGTATTGTAGGAAAGCTCGAAGTTAAGATCACTTGAGTTATACCCATCTATATTTAAAAATGAAAGTAGGGTTAAACTCAGCATGCCTTGCAAGACGTTATATCAACTTATATCACAAAAAACGTCATTCCTCTCTCTTCCATTTCATTTAAACATACAAACGATGATGAATATACAGGCTTATATATATATATATATATATATATATATAAATGTGAAAGAAATGAGAGAATAATGGTTGCGTAGCTTAAATCAAAGTTCCCCAGAGCTGTCCTCTCTTTTTGAAATTTTTGCAAAAGCTGAAAAAATTTAACCACTAGACCACGGAGACGGGTTAGTGGTTTCGGCGACACCAGATTCAATTGACCGACAGATTGACAAATCTTCAACCTCATTGATTAATTCCTTTGTCGGGGGCAGGTGAGTTTTTACATATATATATATATATATATATATATATATATATATATTGTGAGGAAATAACATATACAACAGCTTTGGCAACTCTCGTTATATATATATATATATATATATATATAATACACATATATACATATATATAAAAGGTATATTATATATAGAATTATATATTAAGGTATTATATATACTGTGTGTGTGTGTGTGTGTAGATTAAGAATAAAAGCACAGCTTAAAATCAAAGGGGGAAAAAACTATTAGATATACCAATTTTTTTTACCTGTTCTGAGGGTTTCAATATCAATGTCAGTTTCATTGGCCGTAATCATCATCTGAGTTCGATCATCATTCAAGGTGACTTTAAGCTGCATGATGGAAAATTATTCATTAACTAAATAGGTATCTTGATATCCAAAGACTTAAAATTGTTTGTACTGCCATAAAGAATAAATAGGGTAAAACTGTTATTTTATACCACTTATTATTTGGCTGTGAAAGAAGTAAAAAATTATTCCAATATATCACCTAAAAACAAAACCACTCGTCTATTTCACAAAACAAATGTGCATGTTCGTAGGATAGGAAGAAAGTGACACAATTCTTTCAGACATCAACTAGAGGAGGTCGTCACCATAAATATTTGAGCAATAAGCGAGTTCGTAATTTGCCAATGAGCAACTTTTCCCCAAATGACCTTTCCCTTTTTTCATTAGGATAAGCATCTTTTGAAAGAAAGATACTAGTAAGCTTGCCCGACATAGCAACCTACAGAATTCAAACTCTATGAAAGAAAGACATCGTAGACAAGGTGACTAGAATAGCACGTCGATGAACACTTGGGAGAGCGCATTGTTTTCAAGTTGGCAGACTGTCAAATACCAACCATCAATGAACACTTTGTTGCTTTTCAGTGGATTTTATGAAAAGTATAATTAAATGAATATATGAATAATCATTATCTCCCAGTCGATGCTTATCTCAGTGAATTTTAAACAAACATGCCAGTTAATCTCAAATGACCTTTATCTGCTCATGCGCAAATCCTAATTACGAACTCGCTTATTGCATTATTGCATGATTGTTTAACATTGCTGCCAAAGGTCTTAACAGCTTTGTGTCCCCTATATAAATCCGTCAGTTTTAAGCATTGATAATTATTTTTAAAAATTAATTATAAGCAATTATTACTCGTCATAGTAAAATTTTATCACAGTGTTTACAAATATTGATTATACATAAGATTAAAATTGACAAACGCACAAAGTTTGAAAGAAATGAAGGTGATTTAAAGGGGAGAGATTTGTTTTCAAGAATTTCCTAAATTAGCCTGTTATTTGATTACAAACAGATAATGTTTCATTCTTCGGATGCAGTTACAGAAATATGCAATCAACAGCGTTGCTTATCGTCTTTGGACGGGTGAGCAGAAATTGGTAACTGGAAGAGCGAAGATTAGAGCAACATGGGTTGTGAAAACTCATGCAATTTTGTTATGTTGGCATGTCATTATGGAAGACTTAAGTGATATTTACTCAAACTATTTTCTTGATCTCAAACGGCCCCCCCCCCCCAAAAAAAAAAAAAAAAACTCACCGTAGTAGTGCCATGTGAGGCAGCAAAACCGGTAAACACTGTCGCTGTGTTCAACTCTTGCCCGTCCTCATCAAACGCTTTCCCTGTCCTCGCCTGTATCTGGAAAGGATCTCCGTTCGTGTACTCTAACATTTTATACTCTCCAAGACCATTGAATGTATATCCAGTTCCGTCCAAAGTTGTAATGTGGGGATCGCCGAACATCCAACCTAAGAAAAATACGAGAAATTTCATCAGTTTTTAGGATGACCGCGGGCACCTCTAAAAACTAAATTAGAATTATTTTGACATCATAATGACTGGTGAATAAGTCGATGGTCCTAAGCGACTTTCTCTGACATTAGTACTACATGTATGATCAGTGTGAGAGAACGTTTATTGGAACTCCTTAATTTATCCGCATGCAACCCCCCCCCCCCACCCCACTTTTTAAATGCATACCTACATTCATTCGTGTAGCCATAAGGATAGAAGGGGGAATATGAAATATGTGAATAGACTGCGAACATAAAACGCCAACGAAAAAGGGGTGGGGTGAGAAAACGAGCGGAAGTTGGCGCAATCATCTTCTTTTACGTCGCAACTCCTTCTTTTCTCCTTTCACGCTTTCTGTAAGATCAAGGTTAATGCCTCATGAAATACAAGATCGTCCTGATGTTGACAATGGTAGGGGTAAAAAAGGGGCATATTTTGTACTGAAATGAGAGTTACGAATTTTTAAAAGTTGTAATCAAATACAAATTGGCAACTTTGTGGCATATCTTGCGAGGTATTCTCCCATTCGCTTTGTACATGAAACTTTATGTATTTTCATTGTCTTAGTTGCTGAAGGAATGCAGCTGTTTCATATATAGGTTTTGTGTAAAACCATAAAGTGCAATTATTCTACCTAGCATGAATGTTTGGATAAGTATTTTCTTAATTAAAGTTTACGATTTTCTATTATCGTAGCGACTGGAATAAGAAAAGTTATAGCGGTTAGCTGTGACCTGTTCGCATCGCCCCGTTACATAACATCCTCTCGCGCTTCAAACTTTCCTCAAACGCTGTAATTCAATCTTCATCCGAACTCGGTAATCTCCCTGACTGGTCATCACAGAGTTGCCAATTTGCCTTTTGATTACAACTTCAAAAATGCAGATTTCTTATCGGATTTTGCTCAAACTTTCATTGATCGGTTTTTTTTTTTTAATTTGTCTGCTTCCTTTAAAACCAACTTAATATCAGGGTGGACTTCCACTTTAACTTATTTCCCAGAAAAATCCCCGGGGGGGATTATGCACAATGTTAAGTTGTCCTTAAATATAGGTTGTAAAAAAGGAAATGCAACACCTATCATTGTTACATTTTCTGTTTCTGTCGCCTCGATGAAAAAGTGGCTTCTTTTGTTATCCTGACACAAGAAGCTCTTTTGAATTTGATGGTTAAAGATTAAACTTTGAACTTTGAGGTTTCAAAGTCATCAGAATAAGACATTTGCTAAATCTTGCTGAAAGTCACATAGAGTTAATAACTTCAATGAACATAGAAGTTTGAAGTTTGAAGTTTATTTGTTCCACATTCCACATTTACATCAAAACAATTTTTCAGAAGTGAATTTACAAGCATGTTGTCAATTTCAAAACATAGGGGTAAAGAACTCAGATCAAGTACAATGTACAGTAAATAGGTAGAAAGTTTTGAGAGATGTATAAACGACTGGCAAAATGATTATGTTGGACCACACATACATATGGCGTAAAGGTTTGGTGCAAACTGTTAAAGTATTTCTCGTAATATTTTGAATATCAAGGCATTTTAACAAAGCGGTACTGACATAAATAAATTATAAAGCTAACAACTTATATTTTATAATTAAACCTTCTCTTTAGATTACCTGTTACTGGATTTATGTAAAACAACGAGCTGGACGGGGGCCTCCTCTGTTCGTAAAGGTAACAGAATTGTGAACGACTGCAACAGTAATATCTCGGGAAAACATCGGCATCTGCGAAAAATGAACCGATAATTAAAGTTAGCTATGGGCTCGATCTGTCTTATTAACATTCACATCACTTTCCATTTTGCTATTCGTAGTATGCATTTGAGACTCAATCAGGAAACAACAAAAACAAAATTACATCAAGAAAATGTAACATGTAACAATATTATTATATTTTTGTTTAAATTCTAGTCGTAGACCAGTCATAAAGTGTCTGAGAATCTCTACTTACAGACCCACTCCAGAAAATGGCTGTACCACCAGCGATAACCCGTATCACTTATTCCCCACTGGGCATTGCGTGGCATGACTTTTTGGTAGTGGCTCGACTCCCAGAAACTGACATAGCCGGTTCTGAGACTGAATCGATAGGTGCACCTTGACCCCCCAGGTCCTGCTGGCCTGCTCTCCTGGAAGCATTGAGTAGCTCGGAAATTTGGAATGAATAATGGAAAGCCAAATATAGAAAGGACATAGAATGGAGGCTGGTAAAAAGAGGCTGTAAATAAGAATGGAAGAGAGGGAGACAGATTACAATGTCATTAATAAGTGACATGGCTTGATATCAATTCTTATATGTCGTATAATTCATATTTTTTGTGTTCATATTTTCGGAACACTATACGAATGTACTAGTCTACAATATGTCGATCGAATGCACATCGTCATGATGATATCTTTGCATTGGACATTTCATACGTGATAATTTTCTCTTGATGCGGAGTGTATAATAACAAGTAATTGCTCTTGTTTCCCCTTTGGAAAAGTTAAGAATACAAACAATTTCTGTTACCTCTTGAATCATAACTTCGATTTTTAAAAACAAATATGAACTAATTTAATGGAGGATTAGCAAAATGTCATAACATAACTTCGGATATGGAAATGTGGGCAAGTGAACTCCTGCCCCTTAGATTTGGCACCATGATAAAACTATTCTTTGATATTATTTTTTGGACATGCGATAAAGGAGAAATCCAGGCAGTAATTATCAACGTAGTGTATCGTCCATTTCTTTAAAGGCTCTATATTGCATGAAAAAAATAATAATTAAGAGAAAACAAATCTAAAAGGTCAAACAAAAATTAAAATGTACATGATGGGTTGAAATCGGGGTAGTAGTTTAATGTTCCAGAAACTCGATAATAGTAACTTGGCCATAACTGAGCAGGTTTCTATCAATTTAGTTGGCAAAACTCAATGACATGGACCAGAGGGAAAGTGAGAAAGTGGATTATCATTCTTCGACAGCGTTGTGGAAGGCACATCATTACTGATATCAACAACCGGGAACTGCATTTTTAATATTCTGAACTATCAAAACACTTTAAAAACTTACACGGTGGGTTGAAATCGGGGAAGTAGTTTGATGGTCCAAAAACTGGACTATAGTAAGCAAAATTGCAAGGCACAAAGTTTGGATCCGCAATCGCCTGGAACAACGAAGGAGGGCATGGCCTTCTCCTCAATAGGTTTCCGAAAGACACTCGCGGCTCGTTTAGATACCAATTAAGGCAATATGATCCTGGGTTGACATAATCAGAAGGATTCGAATCAAGACGGTAGACGTATCTCCCACTGAGACCGGTCGTTCCTATCAACTGATCTGGTCGGTAGCTCAAATATCTCACGGATTGGCTAAAATCACTGGGGAATTCGTTTCGAAACTCCGTTTTGATGTTGTATCCAACTCGAGCCGCCGTAAATTGTGCGTAAGGGTTCCACTGCATGCTTCCTTCTTGGAAAAGGATGAGTACTCCACTGTGCACATCATTGGTGAACAAGATAGCTTGGTACGTATTTGTCTAATCATTTTGGGAAGGTGAATTAAAATGAGTAAGAGACGAATAGATGTGGTATTATACATGTAAATATTTACGAATGCCGAGTTTGTGTCAGGGAAGCGGGCGTGGGTTGGGGTGGGAGGAGACACGGAGGCGTCAGCATAGCTAGAAATGAGAAAGGGGCTGGTGTTCGGACGAAATTTCCAAATTAACCAGGTCCGTTTTAAAATTTAGCTGGGATGGGGTAAAATATGAAAAGACTTTCATTAAGGTCTTCAATCCTCAAATACATGATTTTATACACTATCAAATCAATATACAGTATGAACCTAAATGACTTTTAAAATTTAGGGATAATAGATATGACATTATCATTTCTTTTTGGTTGTTGTTGTTTTATGATCTTTTCATGAAAGCCGCGAAACGGCGGCCTTTCGCGAGTGTTTTAATAAATCAAAAGGCAAAAATCAAAATATTTACATGTCATCAACAATGATTGGTACACAACAAAAATGTTTAAAAATATATGAAAATATAAAGTCGCTGACGAATTAGGTACATTTGTACAATTTAGAGCTTATACGTGACTCATTTTCATGTGAAAGTCTTTAATAACCACGTGTCAGCTTAAAATCGGGGGGGGGGGGTAGCCTTTCATTACGGCAACAAAGCATGAAACACCCTCCTGTCTTTCGTCCGCGCTTCCACCTTTGTTCACTCTTTAAAAAACAACCTAAACAAATTTCTCTTTAATAACTTGATGGTTAAAGGGATACCCAACCGTAATGGTAAATTGTTCTGAAAGAGGAAAAAAGACGAATGCGACTGCGTCTCCTATATCCGTCCGCCTAAATTCAGTTAAGTTCATGACTCAAACTGTTCTTGAAATATTTTGATAACCAGACTAATCATAGAGGTCAATATGTATGAACTCTATGACCGGTCAATGGTGAACGGTCATAGAATTGTGAATATGGACTATTATATAATTATTTTGTAGTAAATAGTTGGTACATACCTCGTCTGTGAATACTGAACCTGGTGGCCGGACATTTACCCAAGTGATCTTTACAATGTAGCTGATGGTACTCTGGAATGAATGCGATCGAAGTACAGATGATGGCAAGGTGTTTGCGGACTGCAGTCTTGATATTACATCATCACGAGCAGAATAAAATGCCGAGCTTTGATACCTCCTACCATCATACACCTATAGGTGAGGTAAACAAGCAAATACTAATGTATGTTTGTACATATCTTACAAATTCATTGTTCCATGTACCTTTATTGATGTGGATGCTTGCCCTGATTACGCTAACACTAATGCACAGCGATTTCCATATTGCGAGATTATGAGATATTTCTTAGTCGCATGTAATGCCAAATTGAACGAAAAAAACAAAACTCTACATACGTTTGTATACAAACTATTGCTTTGGCTAATTGCTCCAAAACACTGCCAGTTGTACGTTCTAGGCATTTTGCTTAATTACTGGTATCTTGAATTTGTAACGAATATTTCTGGCAAAGGAAAAAACATTAAAAAACACTAAACACATAAGAAATGAAATGAATTAAATACTGAGAAATTCGAGAAACAAAAATTAAGGAAATTAAATATCAATAAATATGTAAAAAGAGGAATATAATTCGAATAGATAACAATACATTAATAACGGAGCAATATTTTATACAGAGAGGAAAAAAAGGAGGTCCTCCTTGTATGCGTTACGATACCCCTGCAAAATCTCGATTGGTCCTGTCGGGTGAGATCTTAAGGGGGGGGGGGCACTTTGAAAGATATCAAACAGCCCGGTTATAGGCCGATCCAGATAGAGTAAAATATAGGGGTAGTCCCCACACCATCCTAATTATTTGGGTAGTGGAATTAGCTTTGTTCGATATTAACCCATCCTCGAGGTTACCCTTTCTCTCCATTGTCATAATTCAACAGGACTTTTTTCTCTCTCATGTTGCTTTTCAAACTATGCAAATTACTGCGAGATAGGATTTTGAGAAAAATGGCAGACCTTTATAGGCCCATGTTAGAGTGTTTGCAGGAACATATTTAGCCAGAATACGTGATAGAGCTTATGATCCCAGATGAGTAGTTGCTGAAGAAATTCGTGTACACGCCCGCTAAATTTACAATCAATCACACAATAGTAAAATGGCAAAATGGCAGGGGAGGGAAAGCTCCCAACCCAGATCATTTAGCTACCCGATTCCCTTTTCAAATCTCATTGTTGTCTTCCCGTACTAAATCCTGATAATATATACACTGACATTTTTCTTATAAATTCGGGATCAGAACAAGGATCAAAGGATTTCGCTGAGGGGCCCTACGTCATTAATGACATCCATCCCCCATCTTCGTCATCCATTCACAAATGCCAGAATAAGACTCATAACGACTGTTTCACGAGTCTAATATCCACAGTCTCTTTTAATAGGAAATTCTTTTATTTTTTTCCAGGAACATTGGCATTCATCCATGACGTATTCTGGTCACAGTGAGCAGCAGTTACACTAATAGCACTCCTACAAACATGTGACATGAGCACTGGAACGGCGGAAGGTGAGCTGATAAATGCCCTAAAGTTTCTGAGTTGCTGGTTGCATGACACATAATCCAGCAATTGCCCCGGGGTATAATTTCCTACACTCATTTCCAGCTTCAATCCTGAATCAAACAAAACACTTATTACTCTTAGACCTTAAGCGGTGTAAGCGCTATATAAATGCCGATATTGTATTGTAAAAAACCTAATCTTAAACACAATTGCATTCCTAAACCTAACCGGCGAAAAAAAAAAAAAAAAAAAAAAATTGTCGCAAGAGCATATGTTGGATGAGCAAGTGTTCTTACTTTACCTGATAGTATACATGAGGATCGCCAAGATCCAAATCTACTTGTGTTCCAAAGACTGCTAAGGATGGAGTCCCGTAAAGTTGGTCCCTCCAGGTGAATAAGGATGGATTGATGTATCGAAGAATCGAGTAAGAGGGCGAGGTATGCGAGAACTGTACCATTCCAGACGAGGTAAACTGCAATATTATTAAATTGATCTTTCAGTAAGTTTTCTTCTTAACTAAATTTTATGATATACAGTTTCATTATATTCAAATACATTTTAATTAATCGATACCTATGAACAGCATGAGATAAATGAATACTGTAATAGCATTATATATTATGTACAATAATGTGTACTATAAGTGTATAAATTTTTTGTTACTATCAACATGCAAATGCATTTTCCTACCAACCTGAATATAAATGTAGAAAAACATAATGAAGTACATGTATGAGTATGTTTGTAATGGGGTGGGGGTACCGGTTTTTCCGAAGGTTCATCATTCCGAAGCAAAAATCCCATGGGGTTCATAATTCCGAAAATTACAAAGCTTCATATTTCCACCAAAAAAAAAGAAGAAAGAAATGATTCCTTATTCCGAAGGTTGGCATTTCCAAAAATAAAATAAGGTTCACAATTCCGAAAATGTAATATGATTCATAATTCCGAAGGTTCGTCTTTCCGAAAATGATCCATGGGTCTATTGCATTTACGGAAAAATGGAACCTTCTGAACGATGAACCCTTATAAGTTTCAGAAATTATGAACCCAATTTCATTTTCAAAATTACCAACCCTATTCCATTTTCGGAATTATCAGCCCTATCTAATTTTCGGCATTATTTTTTCCAAAAATGTAGAAAGATTCCCCAGTTTTACTTGAATAATTCAGTTTATTAAATTACACTGACTTCACTATGTTTCGTTGGTTCATGTATTTACTCTTTTTTGAAGAAAACAAAAATAATTCCGGCCTCGGCGTGGTAGTCAACAATTATGCTGTAATCACAATAACATTCTGTGGATTTGAGGTAGAATCACCAAGTTCATATCACAGGTACATCTCTTATAGACGCAGGTCAAGTTTGAGAATGAGCCGAATATGACCAAGGTCAAAGGTCAATAGGTCAATGAACTTTCTACAAAACACTTTAATCACAGTAATTGTCTTTGATTTTGAGGTAGAATCACTAAATTCATACCATAGGTACATATCTTAAAGGTGCAGGTCAAGTTCGAAAATGAGTTGAATCTGATGAAGGACAAAGATCAAGATGTCACTAACCTAAACTTATTTCTTAAAAGTAACATTATGTGGGACCGGGTATTCTACTCTTTGTGCAGTGGGTTAGGAACATCCAATGCTGATGAGTTATATACCATTTTAAAGATGGGAATCCCCTCTTTCAGAATCACACCTTTAACTAAAAATTAATATATGGCGACTTTTTGGTGGTTTTGTGGTGCCTGATCACCTATAAAAAAATATGTCTATTATGGTTACATTCCACAAAATATTACTAACAGTTATGCGTCTATAAAACTCTCCATATCCAATGGGAAATCCGGTATCCATATACAACGTCCGCCAAGTAAACGAGCTGATGTCGAACGTGAAGAAGAACCGGTAGAATACGAAGATAAAGGAGTATCTTGTTGACACGATATCCTGGTCTCCGACGTCGGATCCATAAGGGCAGTGTATGATTTCTAACGGAACACAGATATAATAAAGGAAGATAAAAGGCTTTTGCAATTAATGAGAAACACAATTCGGAACGTATATATATATATATATATATATATTTACACATAATTATATAAATATGTGTATGCGTGCATATAATACACCTTATTTACAATGGTTCCCAATCAATACATATCTCAAACCACTTATCTAGTGAAAGAGGCGATACATGTATATCTGTTGCTATTGATAATTATTATTATATATTTTTTTTTTTGGGGGGGGGGGGGGGGCGGCTCCCCACTACTATGCCCCCCCCCCCCCCCCCTCACCAGAGAGAAAACATGGTTGAAACGGCAAGAAAAAAAAGAGGAATTTTCCAGAAGTAAGGTGTTTTGGTTCTTCAATTTTTAAAATAATTATTGATTTACCCTTTGCGATGCAATTTAATGTATGTTAGACAGCAATTTCGGAATATTTGTCACATATTCCAAACAGGTAAGGCAAACAAGTGTAATTGCGTATTGAAAAAAAAAACAAATTTTAAAATAAATGAGCACTTCAAAGATCTACCTTTATTATGTGAAAAGTGCATATACATGATTTTGATTTGCTTTGTAAATACATAGATACCTTCAAATGAAACTGACATAAATGCTTACCAAAACACTCATAACCATCTCCACTCCAATCTTCAGGGCATGTACACGTGTAGCCATATGGAATATTGGTACATATGGCATTTGAATAGCAAGAGTGGGTATTTTCCGCGCATTCGTCAATATCTAAATGAAATATTCAAAGATATGATACATGAGTTGATGTTCAAAAGATATGGTAGAAACCGATTCGCACAGTAAAGGGGTAATTTTTGAAATAATTTCCATCAAATGTGGGCATGTAATATGGAACATAAACATATTTCTTGGTGAAATGGCTAAAATACGCACCAAACAAAATGCATAACGGTAGGTAGTTTTGTTTTAAATGAATGGGGGAGGGGCATTTGAAAGTGGATAGTTATCAAACTGCTTTTACACGCGGAAAGTCATGACTTTCCCCAAGTTTTGTTCAAATTAAAGTAGGCAGTGATGCTACCTAGTGAAAAAAAAAAAAATATTGAAAATAAGCATATGAGGTAATGCTGGGTTTCACCACAAATGACAATGTCCACTGTTTAGGCCTCAGCACAAGGGGCCTTCTCGGCGGAAATGATGGCCAAGTTATCCAAAAGAGCAAAATCTATCCCAAATACTCGAGTCATTTTTTGCACGCGATTCTTATTTTAAAACAAACGAATTCAAGATTATTTGATGGAAGAATACAGTATTATTCAAGTTTCAGTGATGGTATTGAGTGAAGAAAAGACAAAACCATATTTGAAATAAACATAGAGTAAGGTAAATTCGTAGGGCCTAATGAGTGGACACGAGTGAACCGATAAAACCCACCTTATAGGTTTATTTCCAATATTTTGGTTGTCTTTTATCCAGGAGCTGAATCGATCGCAAATACCCGAGTCATTATTCTATACGTCTTTTTAAAACACCCGCATCTAAATTTATTTCATGTACGTCAAACAGTTAATAGGCATGTTATTGTGGCAATTAAGAGACGAAACTTTATAAAAACACCGAATGTACGTTTGTTTAGTTAGTCAGGTGTGTTGTTTGCACTTCAAACCCGTGCGTCGTTCTATGCCGAGTTATGCCGGCCCTAAATTGAATAACACACATTTTTTTAAATCCCCACATCCGCCTTATAGTATTGCCAGTGAGAAGGGGCGGGTCATTAAGCTGTTCGTAAAGTTACGAATGACTATACGAACGACTTGAATATGAAGTGCCAGATAGGATGCCCAAAGTTCTTCCTGATGTTTTAACAAAGTGTGACTGTATTTATAATAACCACAATTAAATTATGGCAAAAAATATACATGTCATTTAAAAATGTTTGGTATAATAAAAATGTTATTCTATGTCTGCACATTTCAACTTTATATGATGCCGTTAATAATGATTGAGCATTCCATTTGGCTTGTCTTATTTAAGTCATTCATAAAGTCATGCTTACTCTACGAACAGCTTTATGAAACAACACCCTCCCCCAGTTCACCTTTTGTTGTTATTCATTACCTTCACACCTTCCACCGGTACTAAGGCGAAACCCTTGGTTGCAACGGCAAAAAAATGACCCTCGTGTGTTAATACATACGTGTTCACACGGTTCGTCCTCCAGACATTCGTTGATATCTGTAAAGAAATGTCAAGATAGAATAAACATCTCTGCGAGTTCAACAATCATAAAAGTTTGTGGGTTAAAGCGGTTTATTATTAAAATATGTCCCATGAAATTCAGAAAAGAGTAGGTCCAAAGTGAACTAAAATCTGAAATAGTTCAATAAATTGATGATTTATTCGATTTCATTTTCTAAAATGATATATTTTGCAATTTTATTGCTGTTCTGACTGTACTATCACACAAGGACTTTAAAAAAATTATTTTTAAAAGGTTTTAGTCTTAAACGTAATATTTATGCAAATGGCCTGAATTAACAATTTCAGTAGCTTCAGGAACTGAAGTTCCCATCGGAAAGTAAAATGGAGTCAGGTAATTAAACAAAACATTAGTCTTGCCTCGTGTTGCTTAAGCGATATTGCCATATAAGAGAATTCTATATCCTCTTTTTTTTTAGAACTTGGTTTTATGGATGAAATATTTTAATTAAATTCTTCATACCTTGCTTGGAAGCAGAGAGTAAGCATCAAATTTTCGTTTGCACTTGTACATTCATAAAACGATCGGATGTCACACAAAGACTAATATCTTCATTATGGCCTTGTGTTGCCAAAGCGTACTCATTGTTTTTCATTGTCACAGCACATTGGGGATAAATTTGTTTGAATGATGAATTGGCTTACGAGCAAGGTATGTATTTGACAATACAATTATTGTACGTAATGCATATTTAATGCAAATGGTCGCTTAATAAAACAAACGTATTCCTCCGACTTCACCAGTTTTATCGTTTAATATTTCAAAAATTGGGAAGAATTTTGACTATGTCGATACCTGTATCTTATTATGTTAACCTCCGCAACATGAAACCGTGTAGCGTTACATCTACACTTATTTTAACTACTATTGAAAATTTGCAAAGGAACAATGCTTATTTAAAAATGATCATACAGTGATAAATTCCATAACTTGCTTTATTTTTTTTTTCAAAAGAGCTCTTTACATTAGTTTCTCCTAAAAAAAAAAACACCAAAAGAAAAATAAAACATAAATATCAAATACTAATACTAATCTGAACTTTGAATAGCTTAATCATTCAATTACCAGTGCATGTCGGTACGAGGGGTTGTGCCTCCAGTAGGTTTTCAAATTTAGTTGCGTTTAGCAGCATTCCATCGTTGCAGTAGACGGGCTCCATTCTAAATCCAACAGTGCAGTTACATTGTAAACGGTCTCCATGATCATGGAACATCTGCTCACACATCACTGGAGATCTTGGATCTCTAGGAAACCAACTACACCCGGCTACATTAGAGGGACGTAATAAGAAACAACGTAATACAATGTTTTTATTTTGTAATATCATGTAGCGTTCTTACTTTTACTTTAAAAAAAATCTTCTTCAAAATTGGAAACAGTCAATCGGCTATATACAGGGATGAAAATATTGTAACGAAATCGACGCTGCTTCCTCCAGCTGCGGTTTCGGTTAGGATAGCCCGAGCTGAGGACGTGGTACGTTTGGCGGAAATATACCACCTTGTCGAACCTGCTTTCTCTGCAAACCGTCACTACTGCGCTATTTCTGCTAGTTTACTCTTCAGAAGTACGCAGTACCGCACGACCATGTCCAGAAGTACGCAGCACCACACGACCATGTCCAGAAGACTTCAGTACCGCACGACCATGTCCAAAAGTACGCAGTACCGCACGACCATGTCCAGACCTCGTTTTCAGTAGATTGTCATCCACCAGCTTCCCAGCGATGAGGTGCTAAGAAGGCCAGTCAAAAACCAAGAAATCAATCACTGGCGTAGCGATTGAACAAGTTATTCTCGAAATCTTCCAAATCAATATTTGGAAAGACTGTGCAAAACCATCAGCCACCGTCCTATCAGGCTCGGTGAGCGCTGACTTGCTATACAGTGAATGACTCAGCCGTAGACATTTATTCGTGTGTGTAATTGGGTTTTTACAGACGTGTATCAATCAGATATGATTATTTACGTCTGGGACCGACCTTTAACGTCACCATCCGAAAGACTAAATCAGCAAATACACCATTACATATGCAATTACATGTACAATAAAAAGTGGTTAATTAAATACACATGCAATAATCAACTCATATTTTCCTAACTTTCCTTGCTTTGACCTAGGTAAATGACCTACCAGATTAATTGGCATAAAATGCTTAATAACTTGGTAACAATCATATAAAGCAAATATAACAACAACAAAAGTTACAGGCTAAAGTGTAACTAAAACATCATCTTTTCTCAGAAACGTAACATGATCGATCTCACATTTTGATAAAATGTTAATTCAATGCGGTAATCGGCCAAAACAATCATTTCTATACTAAAACTTAAGCTTTTCTACGAAATTAAAAACCAATTTCGTTACAATATTCTCACCTTTCTTTACGTTACATGTTTCTCCTTTGTGGCTGTCTGGGCACGTACAGTTAAAACCACCTCCTCCTATGTCCTGACAGGTTCCTCCATTCTGGCAAGGAGAGCATGCACACTCGTCATCTAATAAAAAGTACCGAATAAAATGTATACAGTGTATATATATATATATATAGATATATATATATAATATATTCAATGTAAATATAAATATACATTTGTAAAAAGTTTTTAAAATAAGCCCCTCTTTCAAGATTGTTCTCTGAGCTGAGTACAGGCTTATTCCAAAGGTTTATAAATGGTCATTTTATGCATTTCAGACACCCGGCTGACCTGGGCGAATGTATTCATAAAACGTTACTAAGATTGTTACCAACTAATGGGTAACTTTTCTTCTTTTTTTTGAGTTTGAGTTTATTAACAACACCACATCACATAAATGACAGTATAATCATCAATATAAAGAGTAATACTGTTACATGAATACATATACATAACAATGGTATGACAGTTTTTTTTTTTGGTTGTTGTTAAAGGGAGAACCAAAAGTTAGCACAAGTGCTAGTCGAGAATGGCCCTCCCATTTTACTTTCATTTCAAATGCTTACTGCAAAGTCTAAAATAACTATTCTTCAAAAGTAGATTATACTACACATAATTATTCTTCATCACTAAACTTCATTTAACAAGTGTTTTCTTAGATTTTTACGAAATGAAAGCCTTGTTCTTTCCTCTCGAATAGTTTGGGGCAAACTATTCCAGAACTTTGTTCCAACAAAAGAAATAGAAAATGTACCATGTGTCGTTATACATTTCAGAAGTCTAAGCATGGAATGGTTTTTGCCTATAGTTCTATAAGTATGACTCATCTTCTCATAATTGTAGTGAAAGTACACTAAAATTTGTTTGCACTTTAAAGATTACTTTTCAGTCAGGTACCCTGACCCATGCACTATAGGATTATTGATTATGTAATAGGACTAGCACTTCCCTACAGCTGTACTATGACACTGCAGATAGAGAGACAGTATAGCTTTATGACAGTCATTTGAAATCCAGAAAATGCACAGCCATCCTGCAGAATTTTGAAGTTATATTCGTTCGAAAAGAGGCAAAGAGGTCAGTTCATTATTGTTTATTAAGTACACTTTTAATTTGATTTGATGAAGGGAAAGAGAACCTTTAAAGTTGATTGATTTTCCCCCTATTCCCATGCCAGCAAATAATTTGTATGCATTTATACAGGAGTTATAATAAACATGTAGAAAATAGACATAGGCCCTAAGACAGTGAAATACACATTGCATTGTGCTTTTATTTAATGATAAAGAAGAATATTAATGGAAAAAATAAAGATAGTTATTTAGCAGATTATAGAGTGAGAAAGATTCTTAACTTTGATAACTCTGATTTATTGATCACTCTGCTTGATATTCTCACTTTGATACTAATTTGCAAGTCCTCAATTTATAGTTTAATATTGAATTGCATATCTGATATTTAAGTTCAATATGTAAACGTTGAATGAGATCGAAGCCATCTAGATGATCATTATACTTCAGATAACATGCATTAAATGTCTCATTCATTCATACAGTTTTCACGGAAGTAAGGAATCAAGGAATATTGGATTTGTGATCAATGCAGTACTTCTGCATGTATAATAACTCGCACATGGTCATGAAATGATGTAAATGAGAAACGACAAGATGAAGTAACAATAAATCCATCCAGTTTACTTCTAATACTTCAAGTCGAAACCTTTGTCTTATTTTATATCGAAATCTGGCTGGCTACAGCTACAATAATATTGTGTTAAAGAATGTGGTAAATGTCCCCTGTGTAGATCATGCACAAATGTTGATACTGCAAGTTTATGCAGATCAAAAACATCTAATATTCCCAGGCTGGTGAATAATAGCCTAGAACTTGTTCTAAGTGGGGAAAATGTAATAGCTCTCATTGCCATTTTCTGTGCCAAAAATATACAATTCAGGTGGCTTCTGTAGCTACTTCCCCAAACTTCAATTCCATAAAGTATGTGTGATTGTATAAAACATTTATATAAAAGCATGAGAACATGCCTTGGAACATAGTGTCTTCATTTGAAAAGCAAACCAATTTTGCGCTTAATGCATTTATTTATACATTGAATTTGTTCTTTCCACATCAAAGTTTCATCAATTTGAATTCCTACAAAAGATGCTACATGTACTCTTTCTATAAGCGTTTCAGAGACTGTTAACACATCTTTAATTGCAATGGTCTGTCTTGGTCCTTTGATAATCATGTAATTTGTTTTTTTCAAATTTATAGTCAATTTATTTAATATACACCATTTTTGTACCTCCTTCATTTTTCCATTTACCTCATTCATATCAATTTCTTTTTTACCTTTGGGGAAAGTATGGAAAATGTTTGAATCGTCAGCAGATAGTCTAAACTGAAAATAGTCAGTTGAGCTTGGTAAATCATTAATGCATAATAAAAACAGTGTGGGTCCAAGGACTGATCCTTGCGGGACCCCACATGTAATCCTTCTACTACTGGATATTTCATCCTTGTAACACAATACCTGCGATCGGTTTGAGAGGTAACTCTGGAACCACTGCAACACAATGCCTCTTATACCATAATACTCTAATTTTGCTGAGAGGATGTTATGATTGAAATGCTTTCTTGAAATCTATAAATATACCAAGGGTTATTTCACCCTTATCAGTTGACTGTAATAATGTATTAACCAAATTAATTAATGATAGTTTTGTACTGTATTTCTTACGAAATCCATCCTGATGTCTGTACAAAATTTTAGTAGACTCTAGAAAGTCCATTAGACGTACATTAACTAACTTTTCAAACACTTTTGCAAGTACTGGCAGAACTGAAATAGGTCTGTAATTACCCGGGTCATCTTTTGACCCTTTCTTATACAAAGGTGTCACTTTTGCAATCTTAAGTGTATCTGGGAATTGGCCCATTGCTAATGACAAATTGAAGATATAAGTCAATGGGGAAACAATAAATGGTGCTGCGTCCTTGATCAATCTTACTGACAAATTATCATAACCATGAGACTTTGTAGCATCAAGAGCACATAAAATATTCATAATTTCTTCTTCTCTTATGGGTTTCCAAGCCAAAGATTTTGCATTTCTGACACCCAAATAATCTTTAAAACAACAATTAGGAGGCTCATTTGGTATTCGTTCGGCCAAGTTTGACCCAACAGAGACAAAGTAGTTATTGAGTTCTTCAGCTATTTCTCTTTCTGAAGAGACAACTCTATCCATTCCACCTTGATTGATGATTAACTCCTCTATTTCCAAATTTTTATTTTTACTCTTTCTACCAATTAACTCATTAATGGTTTCCCAGGTCTTTCTCATATCACTTTTGTTACAATTAAAAGAATTGCAATAATACAACCTCTTTGCATTTTTTATAACTGTTACTAAAGTGTTCCGATACCTTTATACTTATTTCCATATTCTTCACTAAAATTTGCCGATTTGTAGTTTCTGTATAAAGTGTGCTTCTTCTTGATAGATTTAAGAATTGCTGATGAGATCCATGGTTTCTTAGGACCATTCTTTTTGCGGGATACATTATATTCTATTGTAGGTGCATGCTTATCACATACTTATGCTTACAAACATATCATGGAAAACTCTGTAAGCTGTGTTCACATCTTCATATCTGCATATATGCGCCCACTTGATTTTTCCTAGATCTTCATGAAATGATTGGGCATTGAATGACTTGAAGGATCGGGAAGTTTTCCGCACAAAATCACTCTTATTTTTATTCTTGCTTTCAAAAATAACAAAAATCGGGAAATGATCTGAGACATCTGTCTCAATAACACCTGAATGAATCGTAGGATTGTACACATTAGTATAGATATGATCAATAACAGACGAAGTAGAATCTGTCACTCTAGTGGGTGATGAGATAACCTGTTGGATTCCTATACTCTCTATCATACTTAGATAATCACATACCTTTTGATTATTTGTTTGAGATACATCTATATTGAAATCACCAATTAGTACAATGCCCATTCTTCTAACATTAAGCTCTTCTAACACACCAAACAAGCTATTTTGAAACTGTCCAACATCAGTGTTTGGTTTTCGATAAATTATACCTATCACAACTTTATCAAAACATTTCTGGTTTATTCTCAACCAAAGACCTTCGGTGTTTTCAACATTATAATTGAGTGGAACATAGCTCAACATATAAGCCCCTACTCCACCACCCCTCTCATTCGCCTGGCGGCAATTGACCTCCAAAACATAATCCTGTAAGGGTAATGTGTTAACATTACTAACTTGGTAAACTTCAGAAAGTGCAATAACATCAAATTTGAATTTAAGACTGTGATCAATTGCAGTTCACTAATAGTTTTGTTCAGAGATCTAATATTGACATGAGTGATACTAAGAGCGTTATAATTTATTTTATTCATTTCATTATCAAAATCACTAGTACATAAGTTATAATCTTGTACTTCAAGAGTATTGGCTTCATTTTCTATCATTACTGATGAGAGTTTGGAGTTTAGTTTACACTGTAGCTAACGAAGGCGCTGGCTAAGCCAGAAAGTGGAGTTTAAAGTCACTGTATGCAATGTCGTCGAAGCCCAGATCAAACATATCATCCGGGTTCTTTATAACCTTTGTTTCTCCACTGTTGAGCTTGCAAGATATATTTCCATATTTGCTGGTTGTTGACTTGATGTTTGGGGTTTCCTTTGCCTTCATAAGGATGGAATAGTGCATCACCGTCAGGTCTTCGTTGATGTATATCCCCTTCATGTTGTCTTTTCCCTTAAATGTGAACCAGGCAGCATACAATTTGTCCCTTTTCCTCCTCGCTATAAAGCGGACAACAGCTTGCCTGCTTTTTCCTCCTCTTCTTTTCTTTCCCAGGCGGTGGCAAGAAGATATGTCATCAGGGCGTATCTCCACACCAGCCTCCCTGGCCACTTTGGTTACGCTATCAGCCAGCTGTTCCTCCGTCTCCTCCCCAGCTTCAGGGATTCCAGTTAATATTGTAATTGGAGTCGTGTACAGACCTCCCAATGGTAATATAAATTTCTTTATGGATGAAATGCAGAGAGCTTTAGAAAGCCAGATACTCAATGGTAAATCCTTATTTTTGGTTGGAGATTATAACATAAACCTTTTGCAGCACAATGTCGATGCCCATGTTAATGATTTCCTAAATTTGCTAATGTCATTCTCACTGTTGCCCTTGATAACAAAACCAACAAGAGTAACTGAGGCCTCTGCTACTCTAATTGACAATATCTTTAGTAACTTGCAACCTTTCCCTTCTTCTAGTATTATTGTGTCAGACTTGTCTGACCATTTTCCAGTGTATACTTCAATCCCTTTGGGTATAAACCCTGTAGTCACCCCAAAGAACACTAATGTTCGAAGGAGCACTCCAGAAAATATTAATCGGTTTAGAGAGGCTTTAGTGGCGACAGACTGGAGTGATGTTCTTTCGAGTCAGTGTGTAGAAGGTGCCTTCGATATTTTCATGAATAGGTTTTTATCATTGTATAATGCCAATATTCCAGTAATAAAGAGTAAAAACAAACGTAGAAGAACCCCGCGTATGCCGTGGGTCACCAAAGCTATGCTTAAATCAATAAACCGAAAAAATGAGCTGTTCTATAACTATAAGAAAGTTGGGACGGAAGCACTAAAAAGGAAATATTCTGTTTACAGAAATGCGTTGACTTCTGTTCTGCGAGCAGCCAAAAAACAATATTATTTTGCACAGTTCCAAGCAACTTATAATAATATCAAGGGCACGTGGAAAGTGATAAGAAATGTATTCCAAGCACCATCTAAAGTAGCATGTATAAGACAACTGAATATAGATGACCAACTGGTTGAAGATAAAGATATTATAGTGGAAAAGTTTAATGATTTTTTTTGTAACATCGGTTCGAATCTGAAAAAAAATATTCCAAAGAGTCAAACTGATTTCCACGATTATTTAGGAGAACCTAACGTGCAGAGCTTATTTTTGGTGCCCACAAACGATGAAGAATTGCTCGGTATTGTTAGAGCCCTGAAGAACAAGAAAAGTCCTGGGTATGATCATATTGGGAATGAACTTATTAAGCAAGTTATTGGCGGTGTTCTTCAACCACTAGTTCATATTTTTAATTTGTCTATGTCAATTGGAGTCGTACCACTAAACATGAAGATTGCAAAAGTTGTACCAATTTTCAAAAAGGGTGACTCACAGTCACTGACGAATTATCGTCCGATCTCTCTGTTAACATGTTTCTCAAAAATTCTGGAAAAACTTATCTACAGTAGAACTATAACTTTTTTAAAGAAATCATC
Source organism: Heliocidaris erythrogramma (assembly GCA_025617745.1). NCBI lineage: Eukaryota > Metazoa > Echinodermata > Echinoidea > Camarodonta > Echinometridae > Heliocidaris > Heliocidaris erythrogramma. Next base: position 4,219,780 of record CM046864.1, read on the forward strand.
TGTCTTCAGTAATTATCAGTTTGGTTTTCGAGAGAAGCATACAACTACGCATGCAATTTTACACCTTATAGATAAACTTGCTTTTGCTTTAGATAGTCACTTACACACCATTGGTACCTTTTTAGACTTTTCCAAGGCCTTTGACACTGTAGACCATGAAATTCTCTTGAGTAAATTATGTCATTATGGTGTCAGGGGAGTCACCTTGGATTGGTACAGGAGTTATCTTACTGATAGAAAACAATATGTGTCTTTAAATGGAACTGACTCTTACACCAAAAATGTATCATGTGGTGTTCCCCAGGGATCCCTTTTGGGACCACTCTTATTTATTTTATATATTAATGATTTTCAACGCTCATCAAGTGTACTATCTTTCATATTTTTTGCTGATGACTCAAGTGTATTTTTTTCTCACAAATGTCCACAAACATTGTTGGAAACTGTCAACGAGGAGTTTCGAAATGTAATGAAGTGGATTAATGCTAATAAGTTATCATTGAATCTAAAAAAAACTAATTATATGCTGTTTAGTAATTCAGTCAAATTTTTGCCAGGCGATGTCACATTTAATAATGTCCCTATTGAGAGAGTAACTTCAACAAAATTTCTTGGGATATACATAGATGAGAAACTGAGTTGGAAAGCTCATGTGGACAATTTAAGTAAAGTGTTATCAAAACACAGTGGAGTTATTTATAAGTTGAGATCATGTATACCTCAGGAAGTATTGTTCATTTTGTACTCTACTCTTATTCTATCATATATTAATTATGGTATATTGGCATGGGGCAAATCAGCTAAAACTCTAATTCATAGGCTTTTTGTTGTACAGAAGCGGGTTATCAGAATAATTTGTAAAGCAAATTATCGTGCTCATACAAATCTACTTTTTTATGAAAACAATATTTTAAAACTAGATGATCTCTATTCAATGCATCTTGGTATGTTCATGTTTAACACTCACTCGGGGGACCTCCCTCCTGTCCTTGTTCAAATCTTTAGAAAAAATAACCAAATTCACAGCCATAATACAAGACAGGCTTCTGCTCTCCATTTACCATATGCAAGGACAACGTTCACTCTGAAAACTATAATGTCCACTGGCCCCAGGTTCTGGAATTCACTTCAGTCTACAGTAACAAATGCTCCAAGCATCTCAGTTTTTAAACGTAGACTCAAGTTATATTTACTTGACAAGTATGTGGATGACACATTAATATAAATATACTGATATATGTAATTATTCTTTATAGTATTGTAGTATAACTTGAATATTTTCCCCTTCCCTCCTTTGCCAGCTTCTCTCCACTTTTGTTTTCTTTCTTTTTCCCCTTCCTTTCTTTCATGTTGTCAGTTATGTCTGCTTTCTTTCTTTTCCTATATTCCTAGTGCTCTCTCCCTCACTCTACTCTCTATCCTATTTCTCTTCCTTCATGAATCCCTTTTCTTCCTCTTCTTCTTTGTATCCATTTGTAAATACGCCATAAACTGTATTCCTGCTTGCCTTATGCACCCAGAGAGTAATAACTCATCGATGTATCGATGAGCTTGGGCCTGTATTTTGTTGTTGCCATGGATGGGCTGTTCCTGCTCATATGACATTTATTTCACACACACACGATGTTTGTTATAACTAACCTGGTGTGATGGGGATGTGCGCATCTTCGGGTATGGTAGTTATGATCAAGAACCTGGATCATTAGGTCCATGCTGTGGTCGATGCATCATTGGGTAGTTGTTTTCTGGGTGTATTTTGTAAATAGCTGTATATATTTCACATTTATACACTTCTTTTCTTGTTGTTTGTTTGTTTTTCTTTTTTTTGAAATCATGAACCAGTTATCTTTGTCATATCAATTGAGGGACCTTAACTCAACAAGCTGTGCTTCAACCAAGGTCTCCTCGTCTTTCTTCGCTTTATTTATTTTGTATACTTCTGAAATTGTGTATTAGAAGAAAATTCTTGTACTGTTATGACTACACTCTATGCTTTGTTACATGTGTTTTCTGAAAGACAAAATAAAAACTTGAAACTTGAACCGGAGATTATCCCTCCTTAGTTCCTGTTGAATTTCGTCTTGTTGAAATTGTATGCCAGCAGATGTGGATTAATAGCCTCCTTGATAGTATCGTCAGCCTTATGCCAAAAGGGCCTTAAGGCCATAGACTTTATACAGTGATAAGGCCCTTTTGGCATAAGGCCGACGGTATATAGGCAGGCCTCCTTCACCACACTCACTATTTGGGGTAGTGCAGCTTTAAGCGCTGTATATACGGCCTTGCCAATGAGCTGAGAGATCTGGCTACCTGCTGCCCCACCCTTACTTAACTCGTCACACAGGCCATGTAGGTTAAGCTGTATGTCATTGTTGCTCGACATGGTCTAGCCTTCCTCAGCTGTAATACCTCTCTCCCTCTCCACTGCTGTGTCTACTCCCGGATGGGCAATAAAAGGCCCCTCTGTGATGGAGTTTGGCCTTGTGGTTTGGTGCTGCTAGGCAAACATTTGCCTGGCATTTTACCCCTCTTGTTTCGACCAGACATGTTGGCAGGTACTTACACTAAACGCTATGTCTGGGACTTGAGATCAAAATTGATACCAAGTACAGCAAAGAACCTGTCTTGAAAACACTCCTTTTCTCCTGCAATAGACAGTGTCAATGAATACTATCCACACCAAAACAGTCTACTTTGTGTCCTTTAGACGATGGTGTTAATTACTACCATGATGAAAATTGTAAAAGAACAAAAAAATAAAACAAATCCAGAGAGCCTTGCAAAACATGACATGACATCATGAGCTTTCTCTTTTTCTTTTCTAAAATCCCGAGTTGCTAACTATCAAGAAGCCAAATAACTCAGCGAGTTACGAGCTTGGCAATTTGTGCCTCCTTGTGTCGAAGTGGGTATAATAATAATAATAATAATAATAATAATAATATGCCCATTGCAGTATATAGCGCAGCTACGTACAAAGTATCACATTATTACCCAAGATTTAGCTAGCCGAGCTTCCATGATGGACACTAAGGCATTCAAGGAATTTCTTCCAACCGGGTACAAATTTACTTCACCTGGGCGGAGAGTGGCGGGATTCGAACCGCAAACCATGTGATCCACAGTCCGGTGAAGAATCCACTCGACCACGACTCATAAGTGAATGTAGAATGCTGAGTATATTCTTCATGCAGCAAAAAGCATTTTATGTGAAGTTGCCAACAAAAGTGTCTTTCATGAATCCTTACTGAGAACTATTCCAGCGAGTATCAAATTAGGAAGGATTTAGTTGCCAAATATAGAAGGGAATTCTGTGTTCCAGCATAGAATGGGGGGATATAGACACTGACTCATTTTTGTCTTTTTTTAGTTTATAAGGGTGCAGGCGTGTGTGTCTGTGTGTATTTAAGGTGTCATGAACTTTCTTGTATTTTATCTTTTAATTTCGTGTTTATGTTCTTGCGGGGTTGCGTCCAGTTTTGAATATGTTACGCTAAAATCATTTAAACGCTTAAAATACTTTCACTCCCGAATTTTGTATTATCAGAACTCTGTGGCCACCTTTCAAACTATTTTATCGTCTTTTCCTATCTGGTGACGTAGAAACTAATCCCGGTCCAAACTACAAATTTCCTTGCGGTAAATGTGATAAACCCGTAAAAAACAACCAACATGGCCTATTGTGTTCCACCTGCCAAAAGTGGTACCATACTAAATGTCTTGAAATCTCTCTCTCTGAGTATACCAGGTTATATCATAACCCCAATGAAAATTGGGTCTGTTTGACGTGCTCATTACCACCTTTTTGTGACTCCCTTTTTACTCAATCCTGTGAAGATATTCAACCCTCTCAACCAATTTTACCTCCTATCCCTGAAGTTAGAATACAGAATACTGTTGATGAAAGCGCTTTATATGAATCATTTAATGATACTTTTAATGTTAAAGGGTTGCATCTTGTTCATTTGAATGTTAGATCAATTCTGTTTAAAATACCTGAACTACGACTCCTTTTCTCCCAAAATAGAATCTCTGTAATTACAATCACTGAAACGTGGTTAAACTCTTCCGTGAACGATGAAGAAGTTTGTATCGATGGATATTGTAATTTAAGACGAGACCGTGTAGGAGAACATGGTGGTGGAGTCTGTCTTTATATTAGAAATGATACTGCATTTAACGTACGAGAAGATCTTACACAAAATGATATTGAATCGTTATGGATTGACATTCTATTACCCCATACAAAACCAATTACTCTAGGTGTTGTGTACAGACCCCCTACAGATCATTTTTTATTGAATATCTCACTGACACCTTGGATAAATTAACAAAAGATGATGAGGTTATAATTTTAGGGGACATGAATATCTGCCTTTTGCAGCAGTCTTCATTATAAAAAAAATACAAGAATATTTTGAATTTAAATCGTTTGAGTCAACTTATAACTAAACCCACTCGAACAACATCGGCCACTTCATCATTAATAGACCATGTAATCAGCAGTAAAGAAGAAAATATTTGTCAAAGTGGTGTTATTGAAATTGGCCTAAGTGATCATTTTTTAACCTACTGCTCTAGGAAGCTAATAAGACCTGTATTCAAACAGCATAGAAATATAAATATTCGGTGTATGAGAAACTATTGTATAGATGATTTTAATAATGTTTTATCTCGAGTCAATTGGTCTGACATATTAGAATGTAAAGAAGTAAATACTGCGTGGTCAATTTTCAAAAATATTTTCATGTCTATAGTTGATAAATGTGCTCCATTAAAACAAGTAAGAATTAAGAAAAGAACCGATAAGTGGATGAATGCTGAAATTATTTCGTTAATAAGACAAATAAATATAGCTTTTAAAAGAATGAAAAAGGATTGTGGTAATTTAGAATTAGAAAAGAAATATAAACTTTTACGTAATTTGGTGCAAAGAAAAGTGAGACAGGCTAAAGATGAATACTTCCAAAATCAAATTGATGAGCATAAAAATGATTCTAAAAAGTTGTGGAAGAATCTGAAAGATTTAGGTTGTAAAAACAAACAAAAGAATGTTAAAGAGAATGTTATTAATATCCAAGGGGAGTTATGTCATGATAATATGAGGATAGCGAACGAATTTACCAATTATTTCACAACTGTGGCAGAAAAATTAGCTAGTAATCTGCCAGATAGCAACGCAAATGAATTTGGAACGGACAGTGTTAAATTACAAAAATTATACGACACTAAGGGTGTGTCGAAAGGTTGTTTTCTTTTTTCTCCTGTCAAAGAAAAGTTTGTTTTAGATGAATTAAATAAGTTGAAAATATCAAAAAGTACCGGGCTTGACTTGGTACCTGCCAGATTTTTGAAGGATGGAGCTAAATATTTGTATAAACCTTTAACTTACATTATTAACTTATCTATCTGAACTTCCACCTTCTCTGATGAAATGAAAATTGCAAAAGTAACACCCCTTTATAAAAAGAAAGATGAAACTAATGTTAGCAATTATAGACCGATTATCGTCTTAAGTAAAGTCCCGAAGGTCCTAGAGAAATGTGTGTATGCCCAATTAGAGAACTACTTTCAAGAAAACAAAATAATATACGAATTTCAATCTGGTTTTAGAAATGGTTATTCCACTGAAACTTGTCTTATTCACCTGTTAGATTTTGTCAGAAACGAAATTTCCCAAGGACGTTTTGTCGGGATGGTTCTTCTTGACTTGCAAAAAGCCTTCGATACCGTTAACCATAATATACTGTTAAGTAACTTAGAAGTAATGGGTTTAAATTCTGCATGTGTGCAATGGTTTAGGTCTTGACAAATCGTCATCAAGTTGTCTCGTTGCAAAATGTACTCCCCGATTCTATGCCCATAAGATGTGGAGTTCCCCAGGGGAGCATATTAGGTCCTATTCTGTTCATGTGCTACATTAATGATATGTGTGTTTGTGTCAACGACAGTAAATTACTTTTATATGCGGATGATAGTGTGTTACTATATTCTGGTACTGATCCTAAGCTGATCGGGGAAAAACTTAGCTTAGAATTATCAAACTGTGTTAATTGGATGACAGCAAATAAGCTTAGCTTACATATTGGTAAAACCGAAAGTATTTTGTTTTGTTCGCGGGGTAGGCTGAAGTTTACTGATGATTTCAGTATAAGTTATAACAATCAACTCATTAAGAGACAGGATTCTGTGTAGTATTTAGGACTAAATATAGCTAGTGATCTTTCTTGCTCAAGTTTGGTTGACAGTATTGTCAAAAAAGCTAATGCTGGTCTAAAATTCTTGTATCGTTATCAAAATTGCATGAACTTAAAATCAAGACGCATTTTAAGTTTTTCCTTAATACAATGTTTATTTGATTATGCTAATGCGGCATGGTACTGCAGTCTAGGCAAGGTGGATCAAAACAAGTTAAAAATAATTCAAAATAAGATTGTAAGATTTATCAATCACTTACCACCAAGAACACACATTGGGAAGAGTGAACTTGAAACAGCTGGTCTTCTTCATGTAAACCTTAGATCACAACAACTTTTAATTCACCATGTACATAAGATTTTTTACTCTAATGCAGATCACTATATTTCAAATAATTTTACTCGCTCTTCAAGTGTTCATGGGCATGACACTAGAAATAGTCAATTTAATTTCGTAGTGCCTAAGCGGAAAGGTAAAATTGGAAATTCCTTTTATTTTAACGGTATTCTTTTCTGGAATTCCCTCCCAAATCATGTTAAGTCAGTTAAGAATTTTTTACATTTTAAAAGGGTATTGAAGCATCATCTGAAAAATGTGTGTACTCCATAACTATATTTCTCCTCTCCTTTTTGTAGCTCAGATGTTTTTTTCCTATATTATATGACTTATGTAACCAACGTTTATTATCGATAGTTTCATTATGATTTTCTGTATATAGTTTTTTCCGTTGAGTAAGTCTTGTTTTCACATTTATGTAATCTTTGCCTACTTTATAAAAATGTTATGCTTTATTTTGCTACTTTAGTACATTCTTATTACTTGTCGTACGTGTACGATGGTCTTGTAGCCGTACTAATGTGTTTTCTTAGTGTATTTTTTAATCAGTTATTTAGGACCCCATTGGAAATAAGCTATTTCGGCTTTCATGGGCTATCCTTTCATGGTACCTGGTTATTTTTGTATTGCAATATACCTGACGAATAAAATCAAATCAAATCAAATCAAATCAAATAGACATTGGCTAAAAGGCAGGAATGTCTTGACAATACTCTGTCAGACCGATTTCCATTGCTCTTTTCCAAAAAGTTTTATCTTCCGATATATATAAACGGCCACTGATCAATACCTGTTAGTTCAATGAATGTGTATGGTTCTATAAAACTATTTAATAGACAGTTACACGCAAAAAACTGAGGTGCTAAATGTTGGGTGCTGAGTGAGATTCTACACTTGAAGTGCCAAAATCAGCACTTGACGAGTTAACTTTAACAAGGAAATCGAAACGTGCTGAATATTTGAGTGCTGAAAACGAGTGCTATACAAGAAACAATAAAAATGCAGCACTTAACACCGAGTGCTGACTGCAGAACCTGATCTGATTGGTCGGTTAGTAATACTCATAGCTGGGATTTGTCCCAGCGCAGGAGAGTTTGCTGCGCTGTTTCTTCTCACCGTATTACCCTCGCTCGATATATCGATGGACCGGCCTAGGCCTGCGGCGCGGCCTGATCCTGGGTATGCCTGTACTGTGCATGGAGCGCGCACCGTACACATCGACGTTTGTTGCTTCTAGCTTAGCAGCAGTGAAAAAGCGAGGTAAGCAATGAAATAATCAAGTTCAGGTTTAAGTAAGAATTAAATTATAGGCTACTTTTCTAGTTTGGACTCTAGTCAAACTTTAACTGTTAGATTTTCTTAATTTGGTTCAGTAGAATTAGAAAATGTGATATATTTGCTATAAATGTCATTTGATTATTCCAGGGCCTGTTGCAAAGTTGATTAGCCATTTACATATGGCTCATGCGTTATTTGACATGCCCCATCTACATTTGGTATGTGGTCAAGGTGGGTATCCATCGTCATTTACCACTTTCAACTCTTACAGAAAACATTTAATAAACCAACATCCACAAGATGAACCTGAACCTGAACCTGAACCTGAACCTGAACCTGAAGTTGAACCTGAAGTTGTACAGGGTATGGAAGGTCTAGTTGATGCTGATTTGGGTGTTGATGTTGGTGAAGAAGTGCATAATCCTGTAGCAGATGATGCATTTGATGATATGATAGGCCTAGTACAAGTACAAGATGGAGCAATACATAATGACAGTACAAAACAAGCTGCATTTTTCATTTGTTCATTTTTATCAAACACCAACATGACTCATGCTATGACAAACAGAGTGTTATCTGCTGCAGCAACTTTGAATACTGATGTTGTTGACAGTTTAAGCAGCAAAGTTATTCAGACTTTTGAGGTCTTGGGTATTGACCCGGAGAATGAAGAATGTAAGAATATCTTAGCTGAATTTGATTCCAAGAAATATATCTTTCATGGGCTAGAAACAAGATACAAACAAGAGCAATTTTTGAGATCATTCTAGGGCTAGTGAAACCCAAGACTATTTTTCTAGGCTTTCGCAATGATTCTTGAACTGATGGTGAAAGTGGTAAATCCAGAACAGTGCCTGTACCAGAAACATTCCAGTATATATCAATACTATCAACTCTAGGATTGGTACTTGGGGATGAACATGTGAGACATGAAATAGAGATGAGACATACAAATACTAATGATACAATGCATGACATGTGTGATGGCCAACAGTACAAAAATCATCCTGTTTTCTCAACCAATCCTCAAGCTATTCAAATATGCCTTTATTTTGATGAGTTTGAAGTTGTGAATCCGTTAGGATCAAAAAGAGGCATTCACAAGGTAGGAGGGTTCTATGTCACTTTCAAGAATCTTCCCCGGAAATGGAACTCTTCACTTGACAATATCCATTTACTTGCTCTTTGCAATTGTTTGGATATCAAAAAGTACGGATTTGATTCTATATTGGCTCCATTTGTAGCAGATCTCAGAAAATAAGAGAGTGACGAGGGTGCAGAAATTGTTCTCCCAGACAAGTCAGTGAGAGTGGTTCGTGGCACATTGTCTCAAATTTGTGGAGACAACCTTGGACTCAATGGCCTTTTAGGTTTTGTTGAAAGTTTTTCAGCAAACATGCTATGCAGGATTTGTGTCGGATGAATTTCCGACCAAATTCACAGGAGAAGAGTTTGATCTAAGAGATAGACATACTCACAGTTTGCATGTGGTACAGGTCAGAAATGATGTTGCTAACAGTGGTGTAAAGAGGGACTGTATTCTGAATTCATTGCAGTACTTTCATGTCACATCAAATGTTGCTGTTGACGTAATGCATGATATTTTGGAGGGGATAGCTCCTATGGAGGTTAAATTAGTATTATGCAAATTCATTTATGATGATCATTTCTTCACACTTTCTGACTTCAACACCTTTGTGTCATCCCATAACTATTGATTTTGTGATGCTAAAAACAAGCCGAGTCCTATCCTTGAGTCAACCCTCAAAAGGAAGAGATGTGTCCACAACAAGAAAGGTGACTTATTGTGGCACTGTGTACAGAAAAGGGTCTGTAGTTGTTCTCGATGTTGTTGATGAACTACCACTTTTTGGTCAAGTTTCATATTCTGTTATTGTTGGTCAGAATGTCATTCTTGCTGGGAAAGTGTGGAAGACAGATTATTTTGATGGTCATATTCATTGTTTCATTGTGACCGAGTCAAATGAGGTGTTCTTTAGAAGAACAGATATGTTGAAGAATTTTCGCCCTCTGCATATAAATACACATGGCGATAGGAGTGTCATTACTCCAAGAAATTATATCTGTTGAATAAGTCAGTACCTTAAAGGTAGCAATACTCATTTGCAAAACAGAGTTTTTATATTAATGTACATCAGGCCTGATGTACATGTACAGGATTCCATGTGAAATGTGCAGTTATATTTCATGAAACAAGCAGAACTAACTATATTTACATTTGAATGACTTTGGTAGATTCATGGAAACATGAGTGATGACAACATATACGTCGTGGAAGTGGAGGGAGCCCTGTAATTTCTGCTACTAGTGATTGAAGCATATTCTCAAAATATAATCTCAAAAGAAGAACTAAGTAACCTTTTGTTGGATTTCTTATATCAATGAAAAGTTCAGTATTAGTTGTCATAACAAGCGGGTTTATGTGTCTCATCTGTCTGAAAATGGGGAAGAAGTGAAAAAGGTGATTAAACTGGACAACTATGACTTTCGCACAATGAGCAGGCAAATAAAAAAGAAATTTGCTTTAGGTGATGGGGAATATGAATTCAGAGCAACCATAGAGCAACATGGACCCTGCATACAGATTGATAAAACAGATGACGACATTATTGAAGAAATACTTGATGTGAAAGTGGGGAAAGCTGGTGCGTTTTCCAGTAGCAGTCAGGCAGCAGTTTATCAGCCATCAACATCGAGGGAAATTCAGCAGACAAAGTCACCAAAGGCAAGTAAAAAGAAGATATAAGATTAAGTGATAAACTTCTTTGTAAATTTAATTAGTTTTGTAAGTCAGAAGTTTTTGGAAAATATAGAAAAGCAGTTATGTGGAACTTATATCTACATGTGTCGTAGGAAGGTTTGAGAGAGGCCAGAGTAATTTAATTGTTAACTGCAAATTAACTGTATTTGTAATTTACACATTTAACAGTACATAGCCACGTAATGAATGTAGTTCCTTACAAGTACATTTAGTTTGCATCCATATATAATTATTCAGGATGGACCGTCCATGTTTACATGTAATAAATACAATCCAGTTACAAATCATCAGATTAAAAAAAGAAAAATCGACAATAATAGTCATTTTGTACATAGATGAGACAATAATACAAGGGGATTTTTTTTCTGTTCCAGAGAGTGCAAGCATAAATGAAATAGGGGAAACTAGAGGTAAATATGAAAATTTTGTAAAAAGAGAACTTGAGCAGTTAAATTCTAATATCACTTCATTCATGAAATTAAATCTGTTATTTTTTCTTCTTTGCAGTTCTATGATTTGGAGTCCAGTGCATCATGGGATGAAGCAGAGTTGTCCGACAGATCTTCCTGCAGCCCCTCGATCCTTTTCCAGTCCTCAACATCCAAGGAACGCATGCAATTTACAAAACTGTATAGTTAATTGCCCCAAAGTCATTTCACATTCATTAATTGTGCTAATTTATGCGTGAAATCATAAAGCACTCTTTGTAGTATTTGCAGCAAATATACTTTTTAAAAAAATTGGTATTATAATTGATTTCGTATGTATTTTATTGTATTTTAAATTTATGTATTTCTTTCTTTTTTTTACCTTTTGTTTTTAATTGTTTTTTTCAATGAAATTTGTCGCGGAAATTGCTCAAGCTGTACATTGAAGCCGCACCCCATGTTATACATAACTACAGTACATGAATAAAATACAGTATGTAAAACACATTGTGCCCTAACACATACACACACAGGGGCACATCCGGCACAATAACTGCTGGATTAAAACATGAAACAACCTTTTTTGTAAATATAAAAACGCACGTGCATATTAATTTATTATCTTATTTCCATAAATATTACATCATTAACAATAAAGAGGCTTCATCCTTAATAAATGTAAAGCAATTCATTTCTTTCCAATTTTGAGCTGTGTATATATATATATATATATATTCATAAAGTTTCCCTTGATTTGTTGCAATAAATGTTACTGCATTCATTTCACGAAGCAAGAAACGAGTATAAAACCCTTTTTCTTCCTAGTAAGAGTTTTCTAAAATTATCAGTTAATTACATGCAGCTACTTAGCATAATTTTATTTATAATAAAACTCAAGAAATATAAAATGTATTAGTCTAAAGCTCACTTGTCACTGTTGGAGTGGTAACAGTTGCTGATGTGGTTCCCTCTGTGGGAGTGGTACCAGTTGTTGATGTGGTTCCCTCTGTGGGAGTGGTACCAGTTGTTGATGTGGTTCCCTCTGTGGGAGTGGTAACAGTTGTTGATGTGGTTCCCTCTGTGGGAGTGGTACCAGTTGCTGATGTCGTTCCCTCTGTGGGAGTGGACACTGAATAAAGGAGCGTATGTAAAAGATATATTGGAATACACTTACATGGGTAAGGTATTCAAGCTAGAGCCGTGGTAACAATAAGCACCATGTATGACTGTATTAGAAACCCATATTTCTGTATTTAGAAGAAAAAAAATTATGTTGACATTTTCTAACCTACAGACTAAACAGGTAATTCATGAAAATTGTCATTTCTTGGTTGCCACGCAGCAAACTTAGAACGGATCATTGTTCAATGGTCAAAGGGAGTCTGTTTTTTTTTTCCTTTTGGTGAAATTATTGGGAAAAAAAATCATTTGCTGTATGGGACACAAAGGTGATGTGTAAGAAATTAAGCCCGAAATATGAATCTTGTGACCAATCTGTGACGTGACCAATGAATGCACTGGTTCAGTAACTTGTCTTCAAACTTAACTAATTATTAATAAATTATGCTAAAATTAGAAGGCTCGAGACTATTAAAAAAAAAAATCCCTTTTCTTGTTATTCAATTGCCTTCATAGATGTTAACAATACATGTGCTGTTGTCATAGTAACTGGAGAAAAGTTAACAAAGCAAGAGAGCAGATTTAGAGTAAAGTTGGATTTAACGATCGTCTTAAAAGTAGTTGAGTTTAGTAGAAACATACGAGTAGTGGCGGATCTGGGGGGGGGGGGGGCACATCTGGCGCAATAACCGCTGGATTAAAGCATGAAACGACTTTTTTGTGTATATATATATAATTTCAATATGGCACGAAAAAGAGACATGATAACGAAGTTTTTCGACCTGCACTCATCAGGTTATCACGCAGGTATATAACAAATTACTTGAAATCAACTATATTATAATCGGTGAACCCGGACACAACCTAGACGCTCTTCTGTGCAGACAAAAGGAGTTCGTCCAAGCTTTGCGATTGTTCTGAAATTACGGCGTCTAGGTTGCTTCCGGGTTCACCGAGTATAATATAGTTGATTTCAAGTAATTTGTTATATACCTGCGTGATAACCTGATGAGTGCAGGTCGAAAAGCTTCGTTATCATGTCTCTTTTTCGTGCCATATTGAAATTTTGCAGTACCAAGAAATTATTTATATATATAATTATATACTTTATAATTGATACCAAGAACAGCAAAGAACTTGTCTTGAAAATACTCCTTTTCTCCTGCAATAGACAGTGTCAATGAATACTATCCACACCAAAACAGTCTACTTTGTGTCCTTTAGACGATGGTGTTAATTACTACCATGATGAAAATTGTAAAAGAACAAAAAAATAAAACAAATCCAGAGAGCCTTGCAAAACATGACATGGCATCATGAGCTTTCTCTTTTTCTTTTCTAAAATCCCGAGTTGCTAACTATCAAGAAGCCAAATAACTCAGCGAGTTACGAGCTTGGCAATTTGTGCCTCCTTGTGTTGAAGTGGGTATAATAATAATAATAATAATAATAATAATAATTGTGCACCCTTCAAGAGCCTGAGGTGCACCCCTGCCCCTTATATACAATGCTGCCCCTTAATTCCCCAAGCACACACGAAAAAAAGCGATTTTGCTCAAAGCCCGGCCTAGGAGTGCGACTCTCTATATTCCCCAACCCCCGATTCCATTACCTTTATTTACATTATTATGAAATCGGCTCGAAAACAAGCAAACAGATAGATAAATGAATAAACGAACAAATAAATATATAAATAAGTAAATAATATAGGTTTTCAAAGCATGTGTGATCTTGTATCATTTATTATGTAAAATCAGAGTAAATGTGGGCATAATAGTATTAGGTCGGGCACGATTTAGGTGGGGGGGGGGGGGGGGGGGGCTGTAAACTAGCGAGTTTCCAACTACATAAACAGTGTAGTAAAATCACGCAAAACCGTTATAACGTAAATCCGTAATAATTTGACGTCAAAATAGTTAATCGATTACCAGGAGATCACTCTCCACGCTACACTGTGCAAGAGGGAGAGGCACATCCGGCACAATAACCGCTGGATTAAAACATGAAACAACCTTTTTTGCAACTATAAATACGCACGTGCATATTAATTTATTATCTTATTTCCATAAATATTACATCATTAACAATAAAGAGGCTTCATCCTTAATAAATGTAAAGCAATTCATTTCTTTCCAATTTGAGCTGTATATATATGAATAAAGTTTCCCTTGATTTGTTGCAATATGTGTTACTGCATTCATTTCACGAAGCAAGAAACGAGTATAAAACCCTTTTTCTTCCTTGTCAGAGTTTTCTAAAAATATCAGTTAATTACATGCAGCTACTTAGGATAATTTATTTATAATAAAACTCAAGAAATATAAAATGTATTAGTCCAAAGCTCACTTGTCACTGTGGGAGTGGTACCAGTTGTTGATGTGGTTCCCTCTGTGGGAGTGGTACCAGTTGTTGATGTGGTTCCCTCTGTGGGAGTGGTAACAGTTGTTGATGTGGTTCCCTCTGTGGGAGTGGTACCAGTTGCTGATGTCGTTCCCTCTGTGGGAGTGGACACTGAATAAAGGAGCGTATGTAAAAGATATATTGGAATACACTTACATGGGTAAGGTATTCAAGCTAGAGCCGTGGTAACAATAAGCACCATGTATGACTGTATTAGAAACCCATATTTCTGTATTTAGAAGAAAAAAAAATTATGTTGACATTTTCTAACCTACAGACTAAACAGGTAATTCATGAAAATTGTCATTTCTTGGTTGCCACGCAGCAAACTTAGAACGGATCATTGTTCAATGGTCAAAGGGAGTCTGTTTTTTTTTTCCTTTTGGTGAAATTATTGGGAAAAAAATCATTTGCTGTATGGGACACAAAGGTGATGTGTAAGAAATTAAGCCCGAAATATGAATCTTGTGACCAATCTGTGACGTGACCAATGAATGCACTGGTTCAGTAACTTGTCTTCAAACTTAACTAATTATTAATAAATTATGCTAAAATTAGAAGGCTCGAGACTATTAAAAAAAAAAATCCCTTTTCTTGTTATTCAATTGCCTTCATAGATGTTAAGAATACATGTGCTGTTGTCATAGTAACTGGAGAAAAGTTAACAAAGCAAGAGAGCAGATTTAGAGTAAAGTTGAATTTAACGATCGTCCTAAAAGTAGTTGAGTTTAGTAGAAACATACGAGTAGTGGCGGATCTTGGGGGGGGGGGGCACATCTGGCGCAATAACCGCTGGATTAAAGCATGAAACGACTTTTTTTGTGTATATATATAGAATTATATACTTTATAATTGATACCAAGAACAGCAAAGAACTTGTCTTGAAAATACTCTTTTTCTCCTGCAATAGACAGTGTCAATGAATACTATCCACACCAAAACAGTCTACTTTGTGTCCTTTAGACGATGGTGTTAATTACTACCATGATGAAAATTGTAAAAGAACAAAAAAATAAAACAAATCCAGAGAGCCTTGCAACACATGACATGACATCATGAGCTTTCTCTTTTTCTTTTCTAAAATCCCGAGTTGCTAACTATCAAGAAGCCAAATAACTCAGCGAGTTACGAGCTTGGCAATTTGTGCCTCCTTGTGTTGAAGTGGGTATAATAATAATAATAATAATAATAATAATAATTGTGCACCCTTCAAGAGCCCGAGGTGCACCCCTGCCCCGGCCTAGGAGTGCGACTCTCTATATTCCCCAACCCCCGATTCCATTACCTTTATTTACATTATTATGAAATTTACTGCAATAAATCATATATACCTACCTATTATGCCAGTAGTCTTGACTACGGGACCCCTTCGAGAATTTATCACACATGAGTCACAATATTGTGCGCACCCCCCGTAATCCTATTGTCCCCTTCGCCACTCACGCGCGTCAACACGCTACGGCCATCTTCCTCTTTCTTGCTCGCCCCCGACGAGATAGGACGTATAGTCACAGCGCTCCTGAAATCAGGTCGTATAGTATCTTTTAGGCGCGCTTTTTCGCATATTTAAAGCACTTTTAGGTACCTATATTCGCTTAGATTATAGTACTTTGTGTTTTAGTAGTCACTCTTGCCGATTGCAAGGGATTTTTGATTCCTTTTCTTGGCATTTATTTTTCCCTTTCACGGTCAGCCCCACGTAGATATTTCTGTGTGTTTGCGGGTGTTTCCGTTTGTCACCGAACCTTTGGGTTCGGTGTTTGTTCTTACGGTTTTTTGGCTGTGAAAATCTTTTGTGCGTATCTCCCAAATAAATTTTAGTACTTATTTTACTGCATTCAGTTGAAGTATTTCTTATTTTGAAAAGTATACTTTATTGTCTGTTTTATTGCAGTGGTATGAATTCGGAAGAAGAAGCAGTTAGGTCACGGAGACCTGCTTCTTCCGAAGAGTCGTCTAGCAAGACGACTCGGCCTT
This sequence comes from Heliocidaris erythrogramma, assembly GCA_025617745.1. Classification (NCBI taxonomy): domain Eukaryota; kingdom Metazoa; phylum Echinodermata; class Echinoidea; order Camarodonta; family Echinometridae; genus Heliocidaris; species Heliocidaris erythrogramma. Next base: position 4,236,298 of record CM046864.1, read on the forward strand.
CCAGAACTCTCCCGAGTACTTCGGTACATGGGGGAGGGAGGAGGGCTAAGGGTAAGTTGCCTAGTGGTGTTTCCTTGCAGAGTTTGCCAGTCTCGGAGCTTGCGGCTTCGGGACGGGTGGCGTTAACTGAGTCTGGATTGTCAACTCCGAAGCCCGTGGTTTCGGGGTGGGTGGCGTCAGATTCTAGTGGTTTGGATATCTCGAATCCAATCCCCCGGTCGTCAAGACCAGAGGGGGGGGGGGGGGGGGCGGTTGTTTCCCGTACGGTAGCGTTCACTCGCTCTGATCCGTTAGGGGAGACGCGCCCCACTACTGCAGGGCAACCCACGGGCTTAGTCCATGTTGGTCTGGGTTCTCAAACCCTAGCCCCCGGCAGACGCCATATGGGGGAACGAGTACTTCCTTGGCTGTCTACATTGCCAGCTAATGGGAATGCTCGAGCTAACAATTATGGACGCTCTTCGGAGCAACAGGTGCTTTCACCTGAGTGCGTGACTACTAGTGCTCCCCTATTGCCGCTCTCTAGCGGTCCAATAGCGGGTTCACACGCCTTTAGTAGTCATCGGGCACATACCGAGTCATCTCGGTCTGCCCCCGCACTGGGTGCTTTTAGCTCCCAACCCATGGCTACTGCATCTTCTTGCTTAGCCAATATGGGTGATTTGGGCGATTCTTTGGGCTTACGCCCTGAGCGCTCTAATCCCTTTAAGGGAAGTGAACGTCCCTCCGCGGAGGGTTCGGTTCGTGTTTCCGAAACAGCTTCGGAGATCCGAACGAATCCGATTAAGCGTTCTAAGAAAAGGGTTTCGGCTACGACTCTTGTCGAGCCAGCCAAGAAAAAGGCCAAGAAGAAGGCAAAAAGTGGCAAGGCTTTGCCGGCCTCTTGCCCGTCTGGCCTGGCTAACCCAGCTAGCTCCTCTCAAGCTGATATGTTCAGCATGATGCGTTCCTTTGTCTCATTCCACTCGGGTGGAACCAGACTTGGAGGCGGCCTCTCAAGCTTCGGTTTCTGAATCGCTTGGGCAGGCGGAGTCTCAATCGCTCGCCCTCTGTGGGGTGGAAGCGATTGCTTTGTTGTCTAGATATCTCCCTGAATTTCAGTCAACCCGCGCGCAGGGTTCGACTTCGCGTTGGTTTAAGCAGCAGGATTCCTCCGAGGGTATTGCTCTTGAGGAGGATTTCAAGCTGGAGTATGACCGCATTGAGGCCGCGCTGTTGGTTAAGCGCCCTACTGCGGTTAAGGGTAAGGCTTTCGCCTTCCGTTCTCAGGATCAAGACAGCTTTTTCAAGGCTAAGACTCTAAGGTTGGTCGTCGCTTGCGGGCGACTAATCCGCTTACCTCCGCTGCGTTCAAGGCGGAGGATAAGTTTTGGTTTAATATTGAAAACCAGGTTAGGTCAGGTATGCGTTTGGCGGCTTTTCAAGGGTTTCTCTCCGACCTTAGGTCCAGGGCGGAGGAGTTGAATGTTACTGATGGTGACAAGCTGATTATTGACGACTTGCTGCATACTCTTTTTTGTCTGCAGTGGTCGCAGCTTTCCACCGCAGCTGTTTCGGCTACGTTCCGTCGCAGGACCTTGGCTCTCTCGGCACTGGGTGTTAGAGAGTCGGGCATTGCTCAACTTCTCCGGGATGTTCCGTCTCGGGGTCCTTCGCTTTTTGGTGGTAAATTCGCTACGGTTTTTCAGAGAGAGATCGATGCGCGAAAACAGATCTCGGATATGACTAAGCAGTTTCACACTAGCTCTAAGTCAACGCGGGCCCCTGTCCGGCGTAGGCCTGCTGGTCCCGTTTCGGGTCAACGCAGTCGTGTGTCTAGGGTCCCGCCTTCTGAGCCGCAGCCAGCTCCTTCTCGCGGGAGAGGGAGTCGTGGCAGGGGCATTTCGAGAGGTTCTCGTGGTAAGGCGACGGCTTCGCAGAAGGCCAAGCCTGGGTTTTGATGTTTTCCCCCGAGCGTTTGTTCGTCCGAATTTGGTAGGTGGCCGACTTCATTCGTTTCTCCCCGCTTGGGAGGCCATCTCCGGGGACGCGTTTGTTCTCTCCGTCGTGCGAGACGGATTCTTCATAGATCTTTTCGCTTCGCTCCCCGGAGGGGCTATAAGAATTCGGTCACCTCCCATGTCTGCCCTGTCTCGATCTCATGCTTCAAAGGAGATCGAGTCTCTTTTGGAAAAGAGGGCTATAGAAAGGGTAAGAGACACGCCGTTTCTTTCCTTTTCTCCAATTTTTGTTATTCCCAAGCGCTCGGGAAAACTTCGTTTGATACTGAACCTGAAAAGAATAAACAAATTCATTCCTCCGGTTCATTTTCGGATGGAGACTCTCGCCTCCATTCTTCCGTTGATCAAGAGGAAAGACTACGCGGTCTCGATAGATCTCAAGGACGCGTATTTTCACATTCCCATTCATCGCGCATCCCGCGATCTTTTGGGGTTCTCCTTCCTCTCAGAGACTTATCGTTTTCGTGCTCTTCCCTTCGGGCTGCGCCCGGCCCCTCGGGTTTTTACTCAAGTTGTAGCGGTGCTGGCGGCCTCTCTGAGTCTTACTCAAGACTTAGGTTTCCTAATAAATTGGGAAAAGTCAGAGTTAGTTCCCACTCGCAGCCCAGTTTTTCTGGGGGCGGTGTTAGACATACGGAATCAGTTGGCTCGGCCCAGTCGAGACAGGATTCTCACCATTGTCCCTGCGGCTCGCAAGCTCTTGCTGGCCAGAAGGGTCACGGCCAGACAGTGGCTTCAGTTTCTAGGTTATCTAGCCAGTCTAGTCGACGTTCTAGAGGACTGCCGGCTCCTCATGAGACCTTTTCAGCGACATCTCCTCAGGTTCTTCAAGCCGGGAAAAGACTCTCTTTTGGTCTGGATTCCAGTACCAGTAAGGATCAAGTCTCTTCTCTCTTGTTGGACGAGCGAGGAGTTTCTCGCGCGAGGCAGGTCCTTCACTGCCCCTCTCCCGTCGATATCGGTTTCGACGGACGCCTCTCGGTTGGGGTGGGGAGGACACTGCAACGGCAGCACGGTTGCGGGGGATTGGTCTCATCTTGGGACTCTTCCTCATATCAATGTCCTGGAGTTTATGGCAGTTCTGTTGGTACACTGTCGCTTGGTCTACCACCACTTGGTCTAATCATCAGTTCGTCGAACTCCACGTGGTCTAACTTCATTTTGTCTACAACCAGTTTGTCTACCAACCATTTCGTCTAATTTCCATTTGGCCTAATAACCATTTCGTCTAATACACAGGTTGGCTAACCACATTTAGTCTAAAACCCATTTGGGCTAATTTTCACTTCGACTAATTTTCACTTCGTCTATTTCCAAATAGTCTAACAGTCATTTTGTCTACAAGCCACATGGTCTCATATCCATTTGGGCTACACCTACTTTGTCTAATACCATATGGTCTACCTATCATTTGGTCCAATTCCAGTTAGTCTAATAACCAGTTGGGCTACTTATCATTTAGTCTAGCTGTCATATGGTCTAATGATCATTTGGTCTAATATCAAATTCGTCTAATAACCAGTTAGGCTACTTATCATTTGGTCTAATTTTCATATAGTCTAATGACCATTCGGTCTAATTTACTATTTATTCTTCTGGCCATTTAGTAGCAAGTTGAGATAGGAAAGGGAAATGAAACTTTAAAAAATGAAACTTCAGAGAAGTCATCTATACGTAAATGTTCGTTAAAAGAGTTATTCACCTTGCTGCTGCTTATATCAAGTCAATCAATATCCCTATTATATTAATTATCTAATTTATTTAAATCAATTATTACCCACGCCGATCACGCCGATGAAATCGGCAGGGTTATGTAAAGGGCTCCGTATGTTTGTTTGTTTGTTTGTTTTTGTTTGTTTGTTTGTTTGTTTGTTTGTGTACAAGATAACAAGAGAACGGGTGAACGGATTTGCACCAAATTTTCAGGGAATGTTCAGAAAGTGACAGGAAAGAATCGATTAGATTTTGGTGATGATTGGTTGACCCCTGCACATTCTGTGTGACCTTGAAGTTTTGACCCTGTAGTAAAGTATAGGAACTTCAGTTCAGATAGTGACAGGAAAGAAACTAGAAAGATTGATGACCCCAAACTTCGCCTGCAGATGTAGAAATATTTTGGCCAATCAAAACACTCATTACTTCGTCTCACCAAAAGCCTATTTCAGGTTTATGAATTTTAGAAGACTTTCAAATCCGTACGAGCCTGCAATGAATATTCAAAGCCAACGTATCCCAGCAACAAGGGATTTTTCCCGCGCTTGAACTACTACTGCGAATTCGAAAGCGGCTATGTACGGTATACTATTACTAGTAATAGGCGGCTCTATAGCTCTATAGCTCTATTTCTTATCTTCTGTGCATTTCTGTTTATTTTCCCCGGTTCTTTCCACTTTGTTGTGGAAGTTTTTGTGATTTATTTTATCCTGGTGGACGTGTAGTACGTGATTTTAATTGTTTTCGGTGAAAATCTGGTGAGTTTGTTCGACGTGAGTAAGTCTATCGCACTCGCGAGCGTTCGTGTGTTGATCTGAGTGAGTGGGCTGTGTAGCTTGCTGTACGTACATAACTATACACAACGCTGTCGCGAAGTGACGCCGATCTGGTCGGGCTAGGAGTACATAACCCCAGGGAGTACAGTGCCTGTGCCTGGCTGACTGTAGTAGGATTGAACTTTTTTATTTGGGTTATAACGGTCCTGTCATTTGAGATTTGAGTTAGTTTATAACTCATTTATGTCTGTTTGAGTGGATTTCGTAGTTGTAAAATATATACAAAAACTGTATTTTTTTTAATTTGTGTGGATTTGCAAAATTTGGTGGCTGATCGAGGTTCGCCGAATACATGCACGCCAGTATCCACTTTGACTTTATTGATGGGTGGTGACTGAGCTGAGTGAGTAAGCTCTGTGCCTCGCATGCATGTCATTTTGAAGTCGAGATCCAACTTATTTTGTCGTCATATTTATTTTATCCAAGCCCGATGAAAAAAAACAACAACCCCAATTGCAATGTAATTTAAAGATAGAACATGAATACATTTTACTAACACTTACATGACTGAACACTGAATACAAATTGCTAACATTTTTTTCCTCACCACGCCACTCTCTCTGACATGTCTAATCAATTACTTTTAGGGGAGATGTTTCAATAATAAAATATCTTTTTCAGAAGAATTTTTTCAAGGGTGGGGACACACAAAGCTATGACATGGATATGGCAAAATTTATTGGGGGGGGGGGGGTAGATGTGCCTCTTGTTATCCCCTTTGAATGGCTACTGCTTACAAAAATAATCGCAACAAAACAAAACCTATATTGGGTTTACTTTTTTTTATACACGACAGGGGAACCAACCAGTAAAAATATATCTGCAGTTTCAAGAATAATAGCTCCGCTAAGGCGTGGGTCTGCCGCCTTTGACGGCCTTTCTAGTTTAGTATTATTTTTTAGTAATTAAAACAATCCTAGGTCTTCATTTCATGAATTAAGTAGAAGAACCTGATTTTGTATTGCACTTCAAATTATGTTTGATGGGTTGATAATCTGTTATTCATGGTTCTTATTTGATATCCGATCGATGTACAAATGTTTGTGCAAGTAGTCAATAAAAGCTAGGAGCGGTGCCAGAGTATTTTCATAGGAGGGACAAGACGACCCACGTACTTGGGATTTCAACGAACTGGGTACTGTTTTTTTTTTTGGAAAGCGGGGAACTTAATTATAAAGGGATGAAGACAAGAATGGGAAATGGCGTTTTGATACATGATTCCTGCATTATATTGATTTCATGACGAAGATGCCGCAAAAGCGTTTAATTTCAAGCATAATCTCTCAATAAAAGAGATAGATAGGACTTTATGTTACTGCCATGAGTTACAATAAGTGAGTGCGAGCGAGCGTAGGGCTGCTCTACCCCTATAACTTGCAAGCAAGAGACCAAAAATACTATGCTCTTGTTGAAGGTCATGCATGGTGCTTGCATTATACAGTGATTTCATGACGAAGATAATAAATTAGATAGGACCTTATGTTAATACTGCCATGAGTTACAATTAATGAGTGCGAGCGAGCGTAGGGAGCAAGCTTCGGACGGGGGATATCTTAACTGCTGCAATATTATTAAACTTTTGGGCACTGTGTCCCCAGCTCTGGCTAAGTTCCTGCTCAAAGGTGTCACACTGTTGTCATATCAAGAACTAAATATTCTCCCATTAAGCTTCTCTGATTCTTTTGAGCTATGCAAACTGCTATTTTCAGGGGCGGCGCCACAGGGGGAGGGGCAGGGGCGGTTGGCCTTATGATTTTTCAAGTGACCTAAAAGAGAGGGAGAGAAAGAGAAGAAAAACGACAAAAGAAGGAGGAGAAGAAAGAAGATTATGCAACTATTATTATTATTATTATTATTATCATTATTTGTTCATATAAAACGTAAATTAACTCGCTCATTGGCGGGATGCACAATCCCCCTTTCCAACCACCCAAAAAGTGTATCCTGCTATACCCACAAAAATGCCGCTTTTTATACTTGTTCACTGCCTTTCTTTTCTTCTTTTAAGGCAGTGGCGTGTATAGGTATTATGACGCCCTGGGCAAACAGTGAATTTGCGCACCCCCCCCCCCCCCCCATCCCGAGTCAAATTATGTTATGCGAGAAGCGAAGCGACCGAGCAGCAATTTTTTTTATTCAATTATATTTTTACCTTTCTACACAGTTCCTTTATTCATCATCAATATAGCAATTCTTAACAAAGATACTCCTGATGACGGGCAGTCAACCTGCCCGGAACGTCGAGACGCCTCATCTCTCCTACTCTTCGGTCCTCCGAGAACTTTGATTTAAGTTACGCAACCATTATTCTCTCATTTCCTTTCGCATTGTATATATATTTCCACGAGAGTGGCCAAAGCTGTTGTATATGTTATTTCCTCACAATATATATATATATATATATAAGGGTCCCAAGTCCTTGTGTTGCCATAAAGCCATTATGGTAATAGCCGGGAGGGCGCATTGTTATACATAATTTGTATATATATATATATATATACCCCATTGATTTGTCATTTAAATACTTAAACAATAGAGTATACCATAATATAACAAAATATGCAGCCGCACAGCGGTGTATTGGATAGTCGACAAAATACACGTTGTGTTCAGTAATATATTACATGGAAGGCAAAGAGAGCATAGACTCTTAAAAACATTTTGTGAAATGAAAAAATTTTATCCTCAAACTTATCTTCTTTAAGATGTATCTTTCATATACATTTTTCCATATCATAATATGTTTTTATAGCTTTTTCAAACCTAGGTAACTGACTTACCTTTAGCTGATTTTTTTTTCTTACAGGGACGGCCAACAAAATGACGCATAGTGTTGTTGGTAGGTGCGAAGACGAAAAGGGAATAGCCCAACAGGCAATTAGCCTTAGTGATAATTAGACAAAGTGATGTTTAGACAAATTGGCATTTAGACCAACTGACAATTAGACTAAATGGAAAATAGACTAAATGAAAGTTAGACCAACTGCACATTAGACTATATAAATGCCATATAGACCAAATGGATACTAGACCAAGTGGATTTTAGACGAAATGCCTGTAGACCAACTAGTTTTAGACTGACTGTTAATTAGACAAACTGACATTAGACGAACTGGTAGTAGACCAAGTGACAACAAAATAAAGTAGACGAAATGGTAATTAGATCAAATGGTAATTAGACCAAGTGATAATTAGCCCAAGTGGTCATTAGACCTTCTGGTTATTAGACCAAGAGCAAATTAGACCAAATGAAGAGTGGACCAAAAGGGTTTAGCCCGAATGAAGGTGGCCCATCTGGAAATTAGACCAAGTGGTTTTAGCCCAAGCGTGCATAAACCGTTCTGTTGACCTTGCTCCATTTCAGAAGTCGACTTCTCAGTCGTTCGGTTCTGATTCTCACGGACAATGTTACTGTGGCGGCATATATCAATCGGCAGGGAGGCACTCGTTCGGCTGCCCTGAATGCCCTGGCAGTTCAGCTGTGGAGGTGGTGTCGTCGCATGGCAATCACACCCGTGGCCTCTTTCATCCCCGGTCGGGAAAACCTCATTGCGGATTTTCTGTCTCGGGGCAGGTATCTTCCATCGGAATGGATGCTCCATCCGGAGGTCTTTTGCCGCATTCGCAGTTGCTTAGGTCCACTGGAAGTGGATCTATTTGCGTCGGTGCTAAATCACCAGCTGCCGAAGTATTGCTCCCGTGTTCGCGATCAGGGAGCATGGGCTCTCGATGCTTTCTCCCTCAGCTGGGAGAACCTTCAGGGATGCGTCTTTCCTCCCTTCCAACTGATTCCGCGTGTCTTGCGGAAAATCAGGGAAGATCGGGCGCGGGTGCTTGTAATAGCTCCCTTTTGGCCCCGGAGGAATTGGTTTCCAGAACTTATGAGCCTCCTAAGGGCTCAACCGTTCGTTCTCCCGTTAAGAGCGGATCTGGTGTTGCAGCCCCTATCGGGGATTCTTCACCACAGTCCGGAGTCCCTTCATTTGACTGCTTGGCCCCTGTCAGGGAATCTGCAAGACAGTCGGGTCTCTCTGATAGAGCCGCGGACTTTTTAATGTCCAGTCGTAGGGTTTGTACTAGGGAAATTTACAATTCCCGTCTCTCGGTCTTTTTCCTTTGGTGTAAAGAGAGAAATCAAACCCCTTCTAAGGCTCCTATTGGTTCAATTGCGGATTTCTTAATCTCGTTATTTGACAAAGGGAGATCTATCTCTACTATCCGAGGCTACCGTTCGGCGATCGGGGCCATTCATTCGGGTTTCTCAGATGGTTCGGGGATTTCCAATTCCCCGCTACTATGTGGTTTGATTCGCTCGTTCTTTCTGAAACGACCTTCTTTTTCTAAGTTAGTACCGTCTTGGAGTCTGCCTAAGGTCCTGGAGGCCTTGGCGAAACCTCCTTTCGAACTGTTAGGTGAAGCTTCGCTTCATCATCTTACGGTTAAGACGCTCTTTTTGGTAGCTATTGCCTCTGGGCAGAGGCGCAGTACTCTTCATGCTCTCTGTCTTACTCCTGGTCACGTTCGCTGGGAGAGAAAAGGCGTTAGATTGATTCCTAAGGCTTCTTTTATTGCCAAGAATCAGACAGCTGCCTCTGGCCCTGTTGAGATTTTTCTTTGTCCACTTTCTGACTTTTCTTCTGTGCGTGAGGACAAAGTTTGGTGTCCTGTAAGGGCTCTCAAATGGTATATTGATAAGACTAAGTCTTATCGTAAGGATGATCAGTTGTTCCTGATCACTAGAGAGCCTTTTTCTCTTGCCTCTCTTGATTCCATCTCTAGGTGGATCGTCGAAGCTATTAGGGCCGCTGGCACAGAGGCTCTTTTATCCGACAGTAAGCCTCGTGCTCATGATACTCGTAGTGTCAGCACTTCTTGGGCTCTGTTTCAAGGTGTGGCGCTTGTTGATATTTTGAAGGCTGCTTATTGGCGTTCGTCCAATTCCTTCATTTCTTGCTACCTTAGGGATGTTCCCGCAGGTGAAGCTATGTTTGCGTCAGCCACCTTGAAGGCCGCTGTGTCTTCTTTGTAATCTTTGGTGTAATCCTATTCCCTTCTGCTTGAAACATGCCTCCCGGTCTTTGAGTTGGCGCTGGTCTGGCATAATAGGTAGGTATATATGATTTATTGCAGTAAATTTGTAAAATCAGCACTGATTTTCTTATTTACTATATAAATCTATATACCTACCTATGACCCTCCCTCCTTCCCCGCACCTTGCAAGCAACATGTTTCTACTTGGGGTTGCTCGCAAAAGAGGAAGATGGCCGTAGCGTGTTGACGCGCGTGAGTGGCGAAGGGGACAATAGGATTACGGGGGGTGCGCACAATATTGTGACTCATGTGTGATAAATTCTCGAAGGGGTCCCGTAGTCAAGACTACTGGCATAATATGTAGGTATATAGATTTATATAGTAAATAAGAAAATCAGTGCTGATTTTACAAATCGGATCGAAAACAAGCAAACAGATAGATAAATGAATAAACGAACAAATAAATATATAAATAAGTAAATAATATAGGTTTTCAAAGCATGTGTGATCTTGTATCATTTATTATGTAAAATCAAAGTAAATGTGGGCATAATAGTATTAGGTCGGGCACGATTTAGTTGGGGGGGGGGGGGGGGGGCTGTAAACTAGCGAGTTTCCAACTACATAATCAGTGTGGTAAAATCACGCAAAACCGTTATAACGTAAATCCGTAATAATTTGACGTCAAAATACGCACGTGCATATTAATTTATTATCTTATTTCCATAAATATTACATCATTAACAATAAAGAGGCTTCATCCTTAATAAATGTGAAGCAATTCATTTCTTTCCAATTTTGAGCTGTATATATATGAATAAAGTTTCCCTTGATTTGTTGCAATATATGTTACTGCATTCATTTCACGAAGCAAGAAACGAGTATAAACCCTTTTTCTTCCTTGTCAGAGTTTTCTAAAAATATCAGTTAATTACATGCAGCTACTTAGCATAATTTATTTATAGTAAAACTCAAGAAATATAAAATGTATTAGTCTAAAGCTCACTTGTCACTGTTGGAGTGGTAACAGTTGCTGATGTGGTTCCCTCTGTGGGAGTGGTACCAGTTGTTGATGTGGTTCCCTCTGTGGGAGTGGTAACAGTTGTTGATGTGGTTCCCTCTGTGGGAGTGGTACCAGTTGCTGATGTCGTTCCCTCTGTGGGAGTGGTAACAGTTGTTGATGTGGTTCCCTCTGTGGGAGTGGTACCAGTTGTTGATGTCGTTCCCTCTGTGGGAGTGGTACGAGTTGCTGATGTCGTTCCCTCTGTGGGAGTGGTAACAGTTGCTGATGTCGTTCCCTCTGTGGGAGTGGTACCAGTTGCTGATGTCGTTCCCTCTGTGGGAGTGGTAACAGTTGTTGATGTGGTTCCCTCTGTGGGAGTGGTACCAGTTGCTGATGTCGTTCCCTCTGTGGGAGTGGACACTGAATAAAGGAGCGTGTGTAAAAGATATATTGGAATACACTTACATGGGTTTTAATAAGACGATGACCACACATCAACCCATATACCTGTGATCTTCATTTTAGTTATTCTAAAACATTTTACTCTTCTAAAAGAGTAAACATACAAAGCCTGGAACAAAGAGGCTAATAAGGGGTATTATATTATAATATAAATACAAATAAAGTGAACAAAGAGAGGGGAGCCAGGATGGACTTTACATTGAACTTCCTTGACAAAAACGCTTTTTCATTGAATATGTGGAAGAGTGTCTGGTAGGTAAAACTGATATAAATGCCGTAAGAACCAAAACAGGTATTCAAGCTAGAGCCGTGGTAACAATAAGCACCATGTATGCCTGTACTAGAAACCCATATTTCTCTATTTAGAAAAAAAAAAATTATGTTGACATTTTCTAACCTACAGACTAAACAGGTAATTCATGAAAATTGTTATTTGTTGGTCACCAGGCAAACTTAGAACGGATCATTGTTCACTGGTCAAAGGGAGTCTGTTTTTTTTTCTTTTGGTGAAATCATTTGCTGTATGGGACACAAACGTGATGTGTAAGAAATTAAGCCCGAAATATGAATCTTGTTACGTGACCAATGAATGCACTGGTTCAGTAACTTGTCTTCAAACTTAACTAATTATTAATAAATTATGCTAAAATTAGAAGGCTCGACTATTAAAAAAAAAATCCCTTTTGTTGTTATTCAATTGCCTTCATAAATGTTAACAATACATGTGCTGTTGTCGTAGTAACTGGAGAAATGTTAACAAAGCAAGAGAGCAGATTTAGAGTAAAGTTGAATTTAACGATCGTCCTAAAAGTAGTTGAGTTTAGTAGATACATACGGCACAATAACCGCTGCATTAAAGCATGAAACGACTTTTTTTGTATATACCATAAATATTACATCATTAACAATAAAGAGGCTTCACCCTTTATAAATATGAAGCTATTCATTTCTTTCCAATTTTGAGCTGTATGTATATGTTAATAATGTTTCTCTTGATTTGTTGCAATATATGTTACTGCATTCATTTCACGAAGCAAGAAACGACCCTAAAACCTTTTTTTATCCTTGTCAGAGTTTTCTAGAAATATCAGTTTATTACATGAAGCTACGTACGTAGCATAATTTATTTATTATTAAACTCAAGAAATATAAAATGTATTAGTCTAAAGCTCACTTGTCACTGTTGGAGTGGTCACAGTTGTTGATGTTGTTCCCTCTGTTGGAGTGGTACCAGTTGCTGATGTGGTTCCCTCTGTGGGAGTGGTGACGGATGTTAGCGTCGTTCCTTGCGTCGTAGTGGTGTTAGAAGCTATTGTCAGAAGGTGATTGGCGAGTTGGGTAAAAGGAAAGTGATATATATAAATATATGTGCAGTATATACATATGTGGAGAAATTGAAATAGATTACTCATATCGGCAGAACTTGTTATAAATATATTCTAATTTTCGAAAATTAAGCATAAAAACAGGAGTACTCACCTCTAAACTTTCCACAACTTGTTTTACTTTGTGCGGGTGACGTCAAATTCACAGCGGAAGTGACGAAAAGAGGTTAAATCGATTCTTTTGAAGAACATTCATATTCATAAGCTCCGGTCGAATCAAAGTTTGATAAATCGGAGTACGCAAAACAAAAATGAATAATGCATAATGTGTATTTCGATACTTTTCGATACTTTGTTGGTATCGGGGGCTTTGGGAAAATGAAATGTTACCAAAGGGGAGGAGCCGAATACGCTTAGACTGAATGGTGACGTTACAACTTATATGCAAATGAGGCAATCCGCACGTTTCTATTGGAAATTGTAAAACAATGTCATGAAATTAGGATCGAAGTATTAAAACATGCATACCTGTTGTAACGGTTGACGGTGTTTCTTGTGTAACCGTTGTTGTGGCTTCAGTTGTGGACACTGAATAAAGGAGCGTGTGTAAAAGATATATTGGAATACACTTACATGGATTTTGTAAGACGATGACCACACATCAACCCATATACCGATGATCTTCAGTTTAGTTATTCTGAAACATTTTACTCTTCTAAAAGAGTAAACATACAAAGCCTGGAACAAAGAGCCTAATAACGTGTATTATATTATAATATAAATACAAATAAAGTGAACAAAGAGAGGGGAGCCAGGGTGGACTTTACATTGAACTTCCTTGACAAATTTTTTTTTCCTTGAATATGATTTGGAAGAGTGTCTGGTAGGTAAAACTGATATAAATGCCGTAAGAACCAAAACAGGTATTCAAGGTAGAGTCGTAGTAACAATAAGCCCAATGTATGCCTGTACCAGAAACCAAAATTAGTTTATTTAGAATAAAAAAATAATGTTGACATTTTCTAACCTACAGACTAAACAGGTACTTCATGAAAATTGTACAATAACCGCTGGATTAAAGCATGAAACGACTTTCTTTTTGGTATATATATATATATATATATACGCACGTGCATATCAATTTATTACCTGATTTCCGTTTCAAACGATCATAAAACCCTTTTTTTTCCTTGTCAGAGTTTTCTAAAAATATCAGTTAATTACATGTAGCTACTAAGCATAATTTATTTATAATTAGACTCAAGAAATATAAAATGTATTAGTCTAAAGCTCACTTGTCACTGTTGGAGTGGTAACAGTTGTTGATGTCGTTCCCTCTGTGGGAGTGGTGACGAGTGGGGTAAAAGGAAAGTGATAAATATAAATATATGTGCAGTATATATGTATATATGGATAAATTAAAATGGATTACTCACAATGGCAGAACTTGTTATAAATATATTCTAATTTTTGAAAATTAAGCATAAATACAGGTGTACTAACCTCTAAACTTTTCACAACATTTTTTTTACTTTGTGCGGGTGATTTTGTAATATTGTAAAAAAAAAAATCCCTTTTCTAGATATTCAATTACCTTCATAAATGTTAACAATTCATGTGCTGTTGTCATAGTAACTGGAGAGATGTTAACAAAGCAAGAGAGCAGATTTAAAGTATAGTTGAATTTAAAGATCCTAAATTTAAAGGTCCTAATAGTAGTTGAGCTTAGTAGAGACATACGAGGGTTCATCGAATGAGCAGAATATAACCAAGGCTTGCTTTTCCAATACGTGCAATAAGAGTTTTAAAAAAAAGGAGATAAAATATTTAAACCAAAAATATCATTCTGCGAACTGGAAAAAAAAAAGATGGAGCATTACGAGTAGTCAGAGTCGTTTCGTGGGAAAAATTTGGTATTGAAAAATAGTGCCTAGTATTATGTTGTTTCTCTTGTTAATATGCATACCTGTTGTAGGGGTTGACAGTGGTACTTGAGACGTTGTCGGAGGTTCAGTTAAAGACACTAGTCAAGAGGAAGCAAAAAAATATACATACAAAATAGTAGACAAGGCAAACGCCAAGCGTTGTCGCGCCTGCATCTCGCTATGCCAATCAACATTTAAACTTTGGTCTGGCATATTTTTTATATTAAGCAATAATATAAATGGTACATACATTTTATCCCTGGAAAATGAGTCCTTGACCAAATTTACGACATCAAGCAACTCGCTCATTATGACGGTCTCCCGCGTTCACAAATCTTGTTTATTGGTAAATTTTAATTTCCCATATACTGTACATATTTTTTCTTTTGTATTTAGAAGTAAATTGTTAATGTCTGAAAATGTGTTTATTTTTTTTTCATAGTTATTTATTATTTTGTACCATGCTACTGAATGCCGAAATAATATATATCAAACTAACAGCAAACAGCCATAACGTACACTTTCAAGAGATATACCTGCGGTTTTAATTTGGTGATACTACCTAAATGGTACATATAGTTATTATGTGTACAAAGGCTTTCAATTAAGTTTATTGACCTTTTGAGCTTTGATCTAGATCAGATTGGACTTATTTTTCGAACTTGACCAGTGGCTTCCAGGTTTCAAACTGTGGTATGAATGTGGTGATCATACCTCAAAGGTAAAAAAATGTTATTACATGTACATGTAAAGTGATTTTCACTGAAAGTTCATTGATCTCTTGACCTTTTACATTGACCCATTTTCAAACTTTACCTGCGCCTTAAAGAAATATACCTATGGTATGAATTTGATGATTCTACCTCAAATCGACATAAAGTTATTGCTAATAAAGCATGATTGTTGAGGATTCCGACGACGCCGGAAATAGTGACGCCTAAACAAGGAGGTAGAATGGTAAACACTATTATACAATAACACAGACCTATTATGAACTTGGCTTTAGAAGTATTAAAATTACGCTACAATTAGAAAATCCCTTTTCTAGATATTCAATTGCCTTCATAAACGTTAACAATTCATGTGCTCATAGTACGGAAGATCTTCATCATCGTGGTGATCTGTTGTCTCACGATGTAGCAAACGTAGGAGAGATGCACGACTTTTCGGATGCAACTGCTATCATTCATCAGCAGCCCAAGCCATATACAATCTGCAAAAATGTCCGCGCCCTGAAAGCGCCTACTGGTGGTGTTGGTGTAGTTAACGAACATACGTGTCAGGCAATAAGGACGAACGTGTGTGTGTGTGTAATTTTTACAGACGTGTATAATTAGATATGATTATTTACGTCTGGGGACCGACCTTTAACGTCACTATCCAAAAGACTTGACTCAGTTTCGAACCTGGGTCCGCTGAATCAGTTTATAACTTCCACTGTTAGCTGGAGCGTGTTATATAGCGCCGGCGGGGGTTCAAGGAACCCGGGGCGTGCTATTCTTTGGCACCTTTGGGGCGGAAGCGGTGCTGCCATTGGCCGGTGCCTTTGGCCAATCACTGAACAGGGCGGAAGCCGCGCTGCCAATTTCCGGGGCTGTTGGCCAATCACTGAGCGGTCCCCCCGGAACCAAACAATAGCAGCGTGACCCCGCTCAGTGATTAGCCAGCAACACCGGCCAATAGCAGCACGGCTCCCGCCCCAGTGAAGCCAAACAATAGTAGCGCGACCCCGCTCAGTAATTGGTAATCAGGGCCGGCCAATGACAGCACTGTTTCCGCCCCATTGAAGCCAAACAATAGCGCATTCTGCTCCCGGTTCAGTGATTGGCCATGGGCACCGGCCAATGGCAGGGCGGCTTCCGCCCCAGTGAAGCCAAACAATAGCGCACCCTAGCGTGCGCTATTGTTTGGCCGTGCTTCGGCCAATAGCAGCACGGCTCCCGCCCTTGTAAAGCCAAACAATAGTAGCGCGACCCCGCTCAGTAATTGGCTAGCAGTGCCAGCCAATGGCAGCGCTGCTTAAACAATAGCAACGTGACCCCGCTCAGTGATTGGCCAGCAACACCGGTCAATAGCAGCGCGGCTTCAATTCCAAGTGTGATTGCTGTTAAAAGGGCGAGACTGATAAATTTATTGGGCCTCTAATTCACCTTTCAGGTGACTCTAATTGATTTAGGAGGGGATGGGGTAGCGTCCATTGTCACAATATCAAAAGGACGAACATGACCCCTTCCCATGATCCTTGTATGCGTCTGTTGGTACCCAAGTCACTTCTTAAGAAATAGATTAAAGAAATATGCTTTACCTTGTCTTTCCAAATCTTCAAGAGAGGAAATCAAAATATTTTTATCTTTGTAAACCCTGCAATATACATTGTATAACTATGTTTTCAGTGAACAGATGGGACAACAGTACATGGAAACGGTACATACATGGTCGGTCAAAGGATAAAAAGAGGAGATAGGGGAGGGGAAAATATAATCTGGCGTATTAAAACAGCTTTAAAGGTCAATCCTTTAAAAGAACTATACCATTTCCGGTGAAAGTAAGGACATTGTACGTTTGATTCCCATCTGTAATGTTCGTCAGTCCCATAGCGGTAATATTTTGGGCTGCTTGACTGACGGCCATTGCTTGAGACGGGTTCGTCGGGATGTCAACTACTGTTTCTACGACAACGCTGCCTCTTCGAAACCTCAACACAAAACAGAAGATAGTGTTATCCAGACTGCTGTACAAACGTGTGACCTGTTCGAGAAAATAAAGGATAAATACATGTACTAGGCAATGGGGTAGAATAAGAATGACTTAGGCTTAAGCACGTCGAGGATGAAGATTCAAGAATTTTCTGAAATCACTAAATTGTTTTCACAAGTAAGTGTTCTGGAGAGTGTTGTAACGTTAATTAATTTTTTTGGGGGAAACCAGTCCTTTCCCAAATAGAAGGAGTATTTACAATGAAAAGAGGTCGATCAGGCATGACAAATAGTCCCGACCTATAAAAGCTATGAGGAAAAAGGATAATCAATTTTGTCGTAATAATAATAATAATAATAATAATTATTATTATTATATTGATCTTTCCTGCACCTCTCTATAAGACACTTCAATAGAGGAAACAAGACGTTAAGAAATAATGCTCATATTTATATTGTTAACAGGACTTAATAGTTCACATGTTGCATTGTAATGAGTAAAACATGATAGGCCTATCTGTAACTTTCTTAGAGAAGTTAGTTCGTATTAAGCACTTTAGGAATCCAGATTTATCATTTTTTCTATAAAATATTGAAGCTATGTTTGCTGGTAATAATAGATCCTAACCAATTTTAGTATAATGTTAATATTCCAATTCATCATTCTATATCCATCACTATATGTTTTACCTGATAAGGACGTGTCATTCTTCTTGTCAAAATATTTGCTTCCATATGCCGTCTTTCCCTCAATATCGCAATAAAATAAAAACATTTCGGTTTATGGACAAAACCTTCATTCTAGATCTGAAAGCTTTCATGTAGTATCCAGCATTATAAATATAACTTTCTGTATGTATACGTTATGACTATCCATCAGCGGACTTACACTTGTGCAAACAATGATTTCAAGGGATCTAAACTCGGGTGACTGGTTGTCGTTCAAAGCATCCTGGAACGGAGTATTAATCGTGATGTCCAAAGTTATACGTACATCTGAAATATAACAACACAAGTGCGTCCATACGTTTATTGCATCCTATCTTAAAGCATTTAAACAGTACTATAACAGGTTTCCTTGTGAATGATTTTGATAACAGATTGAAGTTTGTTTGTCTTGAAAATGTGTCGTAGGTTAACTGATAATGATGATAATAATAAAGTTAAAATTGTTTGAAGTATATATATACATATACTGTATATATATATATATATATATATATAGGGATATATATACAGTGCGTATCAAAATAAAGTATACCCATCTTTGGTAGCTTCTAATTAAAAAGGGTTAACTTCTATGAGCTTGAAATTTATGTTATAAAGGGCAACTTATATTATGTCTAATGATTTATAGCCGTGCTGTCACTGATGACTGAGCAGCAGGATTTTCAGAAAGCATTGTCAAAATCCTATTGTACCAAGTTTATGCAGAAAGAACGAATTTGGATCAAAACGAATTATGCATTTGTTATTTCAGTTTGAAAGCACTTGCTGAGTTATTTCAATTGGTTTTGTGCATTTGAATTGAAAAGGGGTTAATGTCAACTCAAACTAAAGAAAAGGCTTATAACAAGCCAAATTAGTATTTTTCGGCCATGATGACACAATCTTGGCTTAATCCTCATTGTTTGTTTCAGGTAAGCCTTTTTATTGAGTGAGTAAAAGTGAACAAAGTTTATTTTGGGAAGCTATCTTTCTTTTTGTTCATGAAAATCTACTATCACTGTTTAATTACTTTGGTAATTCTTAACACATGTATCCTTCCTTGTTTCTTTTCAGTCTTTAATGTCAGTAAACCGTTTGGTTCATGTGCTATTTGAGAAAAAAAGACGTTATGCATCATATGCAGGTGAAATGGAGCGATGGACAAATGAGCAGAGAGTTTTTAGTTATCGTAAGACAAGAAGTTAGAAGGTTGTTAAATATAAATCGAGATTATCATATTTATTTAATCAACGTCATGTGACAGCTTAGATACACTGGATCACTTTAACAAATGGAGTACTGAAGCACGAAAGACAAACATTTACTAAAGTAACACATTCAAATGACTTGACCCACATTCGTTAAATCTGCCCAAACTTGGTACAAGGAGATTTTGACGATACATTTTAGAAACTCTGGTGCTCAGTCATCCCTGACAGAAAAGTCACGAATGAGGTATCATTGGACAGAAAACAAGTTACTATACACCATGAAATATATTTTAAGGTCACATTCGTTATATTCGTTATATATACATATACACAAAAAAGTCGATCATGCTTTAATCCTACGTTTATTTGTTCCTGTCACGAATTTTCGACACTTTCTAATGCCTTTATCAAGTGATTATGACCAAAATGTTCACTTGATAAAGGCACTAGGAAGTGTCGAAAACTCGTGACCGGAACAAATAAGCGCTGGATTAAAGCATGAAACGACTTTTTTGTACACACGTGCATATTAATTTATTACCTGATTTCCCTTTCGACGTTTCCATAAATATTACATCATTAACAATAAAGAGGCTTCATCCTTAATAAATATAAAGTAATTCCTTTCTTTCCAATTTTGAGCTGTATGTATATATTACTAAAGTTTCCCTTGATTTGTTGCAATATATGTTACTGCATTCATTTCACGAAGCAAGAAACGAGCATAAAACCGTTTTCCCCCTTGTCAGAGTTTTGTAGAAATATCAGTTAATAACATGTACCTACTTAGCATAATTTATTTCTAATTAAACTCAAGAAATATAAAATGTATTAGTCTAAAGCTCACTTGTCACTGTGGGAGTGGTGACGGATGTTAGCGTAGTTCCTTGCGTCGTAGTGGTGTTCAGTGCTAGTGTCAAAAGGTGATTGGCGAGTCGGGTAAAAGGAAAGTGATATTATATAAATATATGTGCATTATATACATACTAGCAGAAGCAGCCCGTGGACATCCACGGGCGCTAGCTGTGTTTATGATTAATCACCGTACCGTATATTTGTTACAAGAATCAAATGAATAAATAAAAAAGTCGGGTAAAGTTATTTTTATTTTTACCAAGAAGTGTTTACAACATGTGCATTGGCGGATCCAGGGGGGGGGGGGGGGGGGACTTCCGGCCCGTGCCCTCCCCCCCCCCCCCCCCCCCTTTTGGAAGGAAACCTTTTTTTTTGCTTGTCAGAGAATTATGGAGGGACCCCCATAACCACCCCGTCCTGAGCGAATTTTGTAGGTCTGACGAAAAAAAAAATTCTGCCTTTTCCAAAAGTTGACAAACCTGCACTTGTGTTCCCCGCCTTATACTAAATTCTGGATCCGCCCCTGATCATGTGAATATGTCTTATTCATCCAAAGCTTGCATGAGTTCTGAAGAAAATTCCTTTTAATCTTGATGAAAATTGATGATATGGATATAATAATGTTCGAGTAGAATATCCATGCATAGACCTAGAGGGAGCGATTTGATCTTGCCATGTTTCTGTGGTTTATTAATACTCAGAGTAACATCCATAATTAGCGGTACGTCCCCTGTAAAGGATGCAAAAATGAGAAAAATGAATTTGTCATTTTATTTTCAGGGGGATTATGGCCCCCTTATATGGGTCTTGGGAGGACCGACGGATTAACTTCCCCCTACTACCCCCCCCCCCCCCCCCTTTTCCGCTCCCCCCATTCCATTGTCATCCCATCACCCCCAGGGCGAGGGGAGAAGGGATTAATATCATTATACGTATTCATAATCATTATGGAAATATTTTCGAAGGAATTCTTATCAGATTTTCTGATAAAGTGTCAAATTAGGGTCTGTGCTTGCAGACTATACCGTACCGGTAGCGATCGTCGTGAAACATATACACACTAAACTGTGTGTGTGACCATGAAGCTTCAAATGATGGAGCTCTCTGCGTGCGAACGATCTAACACGTGTGTATAATACTGTACTGTATGCTGAAGCCATGGATGCATGCGGATATGGCCATGCTGTTCTTTGGCATACATCCCCTTCACAGGGAAAGGGCATGGGCTGGGCTGCATGAAGCTACAAACCGCTACAAACCCGCTTCATGGGTTGTTAGAATTATTAGGCCTACTCCCTGCGGAAATTGAATGTTTAAAAATGAATTTATGAAATATGGACGGGACGTCAGCCCTCAAGAAGTGCCTCCCACCACCCTAAGAACCCTTCCCCACCCGTGGGTACCAAAAGGCGGGGACCGAAAGGGCCAGGGGAGGAGCCTATTTGAACCAAAAAAAGAGCCCGAAATCCTTAGTGTATTATATTATAAGATGACCTGTACACGTGCGAACGATCTAACACGTGTGTATAATACTGTACTGTACATTGAAGCCATCCATGCATGCGGATATATGACCCCGGAAAGGGTATGGGTTGGCTGGGCATGAAGCTACAAACCCGCTTTATGGGTTGGCAGAATTATTAGGCCTACTCCCTGCGGAAATTCAATGTTTAAAAATGAAGTTATGAAATATGGACGGGACGTCAGCCCTTAAGAAGTGCCTCCCACCACTCTAAGAACCATTCCCCACCTGTGGGTACCAAAAGGCGGGGACCGAAAGGGCCAGGGGAGGAGCCTATTTGAACCAAAAAAGGAGCCCCAAATCCTTAGTGTATTATATTAATAGAGAGATATATATAATATATATATACATGTAAGAATAAAAAATAAGTGTCCTGCGTCGGTTGATGAAAAATACACAAAAGTCAATGATGAATAAGACAACCGTTAAGAGATGAAAGAATTCAAATGTTCGCCCATATGTATGGGTAATACAGTTAATGAATTCCAGAGAAGACATTGGTAATGCATTGAAACTTTGTTTATTCTAACCAAATTTTCGATCCTCACGGATCTTCCTCAGGGTAATGAACAAAGTGAAATGTGCATGTGAAGCTCTGCTTAGAAAAAGCTCTCATCTGGTTATACAATCTATCCTCCCGATCACAACTGTGATTCAAGTAACATTTTGTACTGTTTGTACTGAAATAGCCTATATTGGTGAAACAGGTACTAGATTTAGAGTGCGATTAAATAACCACAGATGTACCATCAGGCAACGGCGTACTGGTTTCCCAGTAGCCGAACATTTCAGCCAAGCCCACCATTCCCTGAATGATCTTAAGATCTGCCTCTTCGGAGGCGGGTATAAATCCGCGGATGAGAGAAAACTACCTGAATTGCGCGCTATTATTCATGGGAAGAGTTTTCAGATTGGGCTCAACAGAGACCTGTCATGGCTGGAAAAATATAGTTTCTTTAAGTAGTAAATCTAATTTTCATAATGCCTCATCACGCCTCAGTTTGTTAGAGCTCACCGATTATGACCTAAACATGTCTTTAACATGTTTAATCTATATTATGTTTTATTCCTTATGCACTGTTCATTTGCATATATTATTGCAGCATAATTGAACTTTTGTCTTTTTCGCTCATAGGAATTAGCACAAAACAAGCCATACGGCAAACCGATCGGTTTTGTTTTAAACGTGCCTTTAACTTATTTGTCTTTTTTTTTCTCACTCTTCATTTTCAGATATTATTGCGTCTTTTGAGTTCGTAAAAATTAGCACAGAAATTTTGATCGAGCAACCACGCGTGTTGCTGGGTGATTTATGTATTTTGCGCGGCTAAACGATTTGTACAGTATGTCTTTGATTTATTTGCCTTACTTCTTATGCATCATTCTTTTTTATACATTATTGCGTCATAATTGAATTTATGGCTTTACGCTCATCAAGTTTAGCGCAAATTTTGAGCTAACAACCGCGCGTGTTGCTACGTTATACTACATGTCAGCTTGTTATTACGTAACTATTAATGAATTTTGCGCTCCTTGACAAGCGCTCAAACTTTCACCTAGCAACCGTGTGTGTTGCTATGTTAGACTACATGTCAGCTTGTATTATTACGTCACAATTTATGTATTTTGCGCTCATTAAAAAAATAAGCGCTCAAACTTTTACCTAGCAACTAAGCGCGATACCATGGTATTACATTGTCAACTTTTTTCTGAGCAGAGCTTCACATGCACATTTCACTTTGTTCATTACCCTGAGGATCGTAAATTTGGTTAAAACAAGTTGGAATTCAATGCATTACCAATGGATGATTTCACGCTCGGTGTTGGTGTTTGGTGTTGGTGTTTGGTGTTGGTGTTTAGAGCGAAAATTATCCTAAAATCGAGCTCAAACACAACTGTTCAGATTAAGGAGCCGATACCGATATCCCAACAATGCGCATCGATAGTCTAACACTGGCAATGGCGTCAGCACCGTTTTTAACGAAGGAAAAAAAAATGTTTAAAACTAATTAGTTATTAGTCTAGAATATCGTTAAATTACACGAGTTTTCCGGTAATTCTCACAAAAAAATAATTATTTGATCTAGAGTGCGGTAAGAAACTTCACAGAAATGGATAGTCTTGACAAGAACAGTAAGTTTAGATATGATTTCTCTCGAGTTTCTCACTTGCAGCAGAAAGTGCTACGGTAGCTAATGCAGCTAGACGCCGGATCGGACGGCGTAGCGCGTACAGGGCAAACAGCCAAATTTCAGGCATTGGCTCAGATTAGCCGTGAAGTTTCATGACTTTTGTATTGTAAATATTGATTTAAATCTCATCCTAGTAAATGATGTGGATTCTCTGGGTCTTTAACTACGGAATATCTAACGTCATTTTTATCAAATCTATCTTAAAAAGAAAATTAGGTAGGATGTTTTATTCACTCCTTCAGCCCAATTAAAAACCAAAAGTAGTTCCTTTCCATGTGGTCTAGATCGAACGTTAGACCGAATGTTGGCCTAGCTAGATCTAATTTCAGGCCTATATGAACACAATACCTCTTAACACCTATGAAATTACACTTCGAATGACGCCTACTGTCTTTATTTCTCATGACTAATCAGCAAAATTTGCCATAGCTAGCAACATCAACACCAACACCGACCGTGCAATCGATATTTCTTAATCCCTAGAGGTATAGTGTTAGTGAATGGGAATTTGTACATGGAATTAAACACCGGCGGCCGAGCTCGGTTCAGCAGACGATTATAAACAAAAAATAAACACCGGCAACCGCAACTACGTCAAAAAATCAGAGGTCAACACCTAACACCGACTGATTTTTTTCTCATTTCATAGTCGGTGTTAGATCACGATTTCGCGGAAAAATAGACACTAACACCAAACACCAACACCGAGGGTGAAATCACCCAATGTCTTCTCTGGAATTCATTCATTGTATCACTCTTCATGCTCTTCCAACACGCGGTTATGAAATATCATCATGTATATATGGGTATATATACATACGTATACATATATGCATAAACATGGTTATATTTCACGTATATAAATATAAATATAAATATATACATATACAAGTAACAACATATACAGTGTAGGTAAGTAAGAGGTGAACTGCAATGGCTGAAAGTGCTCAACTATAATAGGAGCTCATATAGTACAAATTTTAATAAGCTGGAAAGCATTGCTTTAGTTACTGAGCTGATCGGCCGAAACGGGGGGGGGGGGGGGGGGGGTGCTGGTTTATGGGGTTAACCATACCCCGCGAGGGAGAACTTTTTCTTATGTTTACCTATTGAAATGAGTTCTGTTCTTGAGTTCAAAGTGCCGGGTTTCTTGACCGTGGTATTTCTCCCACATACACAGGTTGCATCGGTTCATTTTTGGTGAGTAGGGTTGTGCGTATCTTACTATCCTCCATGT
The DNA here is from genome assembly GCA_025617745.1 of Heliocidaris erythrogramma. Taxonomy (NCBI): domain Eukaryota; kingdom Metazoa; phylum Echinodermata; class Echinoidea; order Camarodonta; family Echinometridae; genus Heliocidaris; species Heliocidaris erythrogramma. The sequence continues at coordinate 4,261,014 of CM046864.1, forward strand.
GAGTGAGTAGGGTGTGCCTTCATCCTTCAGTCCCCATATATACTTGCTGAGCACAGTTTGGTGTCGTTTTCCTCTATTGGTGAGGCTTGATTTATGTGTTGCGTATCTTTGATGTGAGGCCGATGTAGACTTTTTCGCATAAATAACATCAAGGTACCTGCATTGAAAGGATCAAGGCAGGTACCTTGATGTTATTTATCCTTTCAATGCAGGTACTTTGATGTTACTGTTACTATTTCTTTCTATACTAATTGGATTGACGTCCAGTCAATCCTCTATTCTTGTTCATGTTTTGCATTCTTATTCTTCTTTTTCTTCTTCTTCTTCTTCTTCTTCTTCTTCTTTTTCTTCTTCTTCTTCTTCTTCTTCTTCTTCTTCTTCTTTTTCTTCTTCTTCCTCAGACCCCATTCGTTTTGCACGGGGTGTTTGTGAGCTCTGTCTAGGTGCTTTCCCCTTGTCCATTCCATTTCAAATTTCGTATGCATGTTCCTTGGCATCCCTTCTAGGTCACCGAGGTCTTCGTTTTCCGAACTCACTCATGCATGACCGTCCAGGCGCCATTATGTCAGTTTTGGGGCCATTTTCATGTCTTTTTGGGGCCATTTTCATGCCTTTTGTTTTCCTTGCCTATCTCACCTATCCTACATCCTACAGACTTCTAACAAATTCCTGTAGATAGTCCAAGAATTGCTTTTTACATTCTAATAAAAAAATTAATAAGAAAAATGCCATCTTCACACTGTAAATTTAAGTCCGAAATCCGCCATATTGAAAAATGCGAAATTTCTTGAAATTTTCACTCCCGAATATTAACAATACCTATAACTTTGTCATATCAATTGATTTTTGTCCCAAACTTTTACCATGTCTTGGTCTTGTCGTTGCACACATGTCTGCCAAATTTCATGCATTTCTGATTACGCATTATATAAACAGCGCCCTCTAAAGTTTTCAAAACGGCTCTCTTCATTTGGCCGTATCTCCGTCATGCCTGGGTAAACCCGTACCCTTTTTTGGATTTAGATACTTCAAGATATACCCTTTTCAGCCAAATAAAAAAATATATACCTCATCACTGACCGACTTTGAGAAAATTGCACTTCAAAATCACAATATTTGCATAAATGCCGAAATAAAGACAACTTGCTCTAATTTTGTGAACGTTCAACGTACGTCTTTGAAATTTGGTGGGTATGTGTATTTGTGTATTTGACAACTGTTAACCAAATTTGGTTGAAATCAATGACGTCATCGCGAAGATATTACGTAAAACCCTTAATTTACTATGCATTACATAATATTGCATAATATGCTTATTTTAAATGGCGCGCTAGTCGCAGTTGGCTCACAATGACCGCAATGAAATTCCTTCGTCAGGGATGCAAAAAAAGATATATGGTCTCACAGAATATTTTGAGTAAATCGCGATTGAAGTCGGGTCATCATTATACGGATCCTGCACATGTATTACACGTATTGTCTATGGGGCAAATCGGTTTCCCGCGTTTGGCCCCCTGAACGATTTTAATTTTTCTTGAAATTTGGCAGGTACATGCTTCGAGGCAAAATGAAGAGACTCTTGAAGCCAGATTTTTAATATCTATCAAGTGCTTTGTTTTAATCGCAATTTTATATCCTGCATAGATGCCACTACCTACGGAACTATGGCATGCCATCCGGGCAATATTTCCATTGTGGCCAATTTGTTTTGCATGCAGTGCTTGTGATCACTGTCTAGGTCCTTTCCCCTTGTCCATTTCGATTCAAATTTCGTACGCATGTTCCTTGGCATGCCATGTAATGCACTGAATTCTTCATTTTCCGGAATCACTCATGCATGACCGTCCAGGCGCCATTTTGTCCGTTTTTCGTGCCTTTCGTTCGTCTTACCTATCTCCACTATTCCAGATGCTACAGACTTCAAACAAATTGCTATAGGTAGTTTAAGAGATGCTTTTTATTTTACTGTTCAATGACATGCAAAATACAGACGTCAATCCATGCACATCGTTCTGATACGATTGCAGTTCTAGTTCCGTGATGTTATTGTTTGCCTCCATTTTAATAAGTGAATTGCCGCTTCATATATAAATTCTGCTGATTTATTCGCTCTTCTCATTCTCTTGACGACGGCCAGAGCATTCTGACCGGAATGTGGAGTTATTCCAACTCACATGGTTGTACCGCAAACCTTTTTTTCTGAATTACAACTTCACCATGCAAACCTTCAAATCCTATGTTAGTTATCTTGCTTTTGTGGGCCTTGGTTATGGCGGCCATGTTGTCCATGAAGCTATAGCTGACTTTCAAGGTGTTCCTGTTGCAGACCTTGTGAAGATTGTGAAATATATATATATATATATATGGGGACTGAAGGATGAAGGCACACCCTACTCACTCACATGGAGGATCGTAAGACACGCACAACCCTACTCACCAAAAACTAACCGGTGCAACCTGTGCCTGTGGGAGAAATATCACATCATCACGGCCAAGAAACCCGCAACTTTGCACTCAAGAACAGAACTCATTTCAAGATGTAAACATAAGAACAAGTTCTCCCTCTCGGGGTATGGTTAACCCCCTGAACCAGCATGTCGACTAATAAAAGTTAAGTCGACATGGTAAGTTCAATATCTTTACTTGTCGACTTGATATGGATATTAAGTCGACTTGTCAAGATGAAATATCTCGTCATGTCGTCAAGTAGAATGGCACTTTAACGCTTCCGTACAAATCACTGACGAGCCTGAAAAATGTAATTGAACTGTCATATTATATCAATAGTCTCGAACAACTACGACCATTGTCTTAACAAGAAGGTTGAGGTCCGAGAAAGGTGAAAACAAAATTAATCATTGTGAAGTTTCCCATTCCTTCTATGTCGTTTTGGAAGACCATCATAGTAGAATTGACCCCTTAAAAAGCATTTTTCTTCAAATACTGTCATATAATAATAATAATAATACATTTATAAAGCGCAGTAACTATCCAACAATGTGTATATATTCTACTGCGCTGCATGAGCTCCTGATATGATTGTTATTAATTGAATAGATATGCTTTCAGTTTTGATTTAAACATATTCACAGATGGGGATTTCCTGACTTCCAATGGCAAGTTATTCCAGAGTTTAGGGGCTGCACAAGCAAATGAGCGATCACCCAGTGTTACTTTTTGTTTTTTTACGAATGGAATTTGGAGAAGCAGAGTATCTTGGGAACTGCGCAGCTTTCGACTATGTTGATTGACTCTGAGATTCAGCAATTCTCTGATGTACATAGGAGCTTGACCATGAAGCGCCTTATATACAATAAGCAAGTTATTCTTTGGCGAACAGGTAGCCAATGCAGATTTCTCAAAATTGGGGTGATACGGGTGAATTTGGAACAGCCACTAATTAGCCTTGCACAAGTGTTTTGAACTCTTTGCAGTCTCGATATTTTGACAGTCAGGAATCCCATACAGTTGACCATTACAATAGTCCAACTTATTAGTGATGCATGCATGAACAATATCTCTCATAATATCCTTATTTAAGAATTTCCGAATACGTCAAAATATGACTCGAAATAGGGCCATTCTCCGAAAACGTGTTGTACAAATGACAAAATTTCAACATCAAAGATTTCATTAAATTCTTATGAATTCAGAAACTTTAATCCCTTAAGAATACAAAACAGTCAACGGGTGATTTTGGCTACCGACATTTTTTCAAGAAATATTTCCAAACTCAGTGACCCTTTTACCAGAGGTAGTATCTTATTAAACTCTGATAGTGTGCTTAATTCTTGCTTAAAAATGTCAACAATTATGTAAAACTACAAGCCTGAACATGTACAAACATCATGGAAACATTTTGGAGTCATCCTTGATCTTTTCTGTAATAAAAATGATCGTGATTTATAAAGTGAAGGTTAAATATAAGAAGGAAAAAAAAAAAGAAAAAATACATATATATATATATAAAACACTAAATTGAGTTGGTATTTGTAGTTTAATTTTATCAGTAATCCAATTGATTATTTATTAAACGTTATGAATAGGTATTACACTTGTGATTTAAAAAAAACAACAAATAAAATCTCCGCCAGATTAAATAAAATCTGGATGCAAAGAAGAACGATGTATGGTAACGTATTTGACGCATCAGAAGTTCCGTAAGCATATGCAGCAACAGACCCTCCACAAATAAACGCATTATAACATGTAGAACATCAAGATATGACTATATTCGTAAAATCAACATATTTCTATCCGTGAAGAACGATCTTTACACAGATAAGTGATTAGATATTTCTATAACATTGAGATATATGTATATATATACTTCTGAAATTTGCAGTTACGGAAGGTGGTCAAAATGAACTTGGAGAAGATTTTAATGAAAGTAATACGTATAGATTCCATTTTCCCATTGTTCCTGTAATAAATAATGTCTCAAGAAAATTATAAACGACAAAAGAGTAATACATAATTATCTCATCAGATACGTTACCACCCTGATCAGAAAAGAATTGAGGAAAAATGAATGGATCGAGAGAGAAGATAGGGATTGTGTCAGTTGAGGAGATAAAAATTGACATTATTAAAAATTACATTGTATATAGACATACATAATTTGTAGATATGGACTATAAAATGAGAAAAAAAAAATCTTGTCAGATACGTTACTAATTGATCTGATCAAATACTTTACCGTACCTATATTTGGCAATAAAGAGCACACAGATCGACAGGAATTAAACCGCCATGCTTACAAAAGTAGAGCACACTTTCCGAATGGTAAAATATGTTCCCCAAAGCGCCTTGCGTCGTTCATGCTTCCTGATACATTTAATCAGTAACGTTGATTGTAATGTATCTGATGTGCGGTTTCTTTTCTCACACTATTTTCAGAAAAATAATAATTTTCTCATGTAATTTCCGGTGTATGATTAAACAGCGTAATTATTCAAAAGTATCTGAGCCTTGCGTTTATTTACAGCATACTTTTTTCCTTAATGAAACAAAGTTGAAGTAACGTATCTGATATTAGCTCATCGTAACAGTACTTTTTCAAGTGGTTGGATCTGTATATATTTTTGTAACAAGAGATTCGATGAATATATCATGGTGCCATTTATGCTTGAGGTTGACTTAATTTGTTAACTCGTTGAATTACGCTGCTATGCGGCATTACTTTGACCATCTCTGAGGAGTCACAAAAGAGGGTAACGTATCTGACTGCGATTTGGCGACATGGTTTAAATGAGCAATAAGAAAAATATCAAAACCTCATATTGTTATGTAATATTATTTGTCATTCAGGCACTTAAGGGTCAATGGAATGACGTACAAAGGACTTAATTTTAATGATCTGTTAACGAGTAAGAACTTGTTATATGAGCACTTCCTTTCCTGGCGACATGGGGTTTTGAAGATAGGCCTAATATCAAACTTCTGCTTGTATTTCGAATAGCTTATTGATCTATATTCTAGAGATCAAGCCTCTAGGATGAATTAAACAATAAAGTTGATTTCCAAGGGACAAAATAGCCATTTAAACCGTATGAACATGCTGACGACACGAAAATCGCAAATTTGCACACTTTCTTTGACAATGGCCCAATAACTGAATTGTTCCTACCGAACATTCATGCCATATGCGTGCAATGCACAAGCTTTCCAGCAAACTTGGGCTATACTTTCTTATCTTCGTGATGATCGATCAAAAAATCTCAGGGTCCACCCGTTCTTATGTAAACATGATCAACCTTTCCCAAGTGCTTTGAAATTTTTTTATATCACAATGCAATCGCTAACTATTATGACCACTGTCAAGCCATTGCCACTATCTGAAATTATGTGTAAATGGGTGGAAAAAATGGGGTGGTGGCGGGTTTTCATTCCGCATTATATTTAAATTGTGTCCATCAGTTATTAAAAAAACCCACGACTATACAATGAAAGCTTCTCTATTTTTGCGTAGACCCGCGCTTTAACATGCACATACGTCCGCCCTGAGAATGTATTACAATTTGTAAACAACGCGGCCGACTTGCCTTTATCTGCGGGCCGACATCAAAGCCCCCTCAAAATAACCCCAATTGACATACATACAATTTGTCAGTCGATGAATAAGTAATTTTAAGTCGTTGAATAGTTTTTCTTCGCTCTCCTTTTTTCATCATGTATTACTTTGTTTTTATTCTCAATATCTTCTGTTTATTCATTATTAGTTTCTTTGTTTTTCTCCTCTCTGTAAATCGCTGGACCGTACGACCTTGCTGTGCTAAGACCGCTAACAGATTAGAGTTATAAGATGAACATTGAACCTTTTCTTATCTCGATTTCTAAAATAACTGTAAAGTGATTGATATTTCAATATTCCATTAACATGATAGAAAAACAGAACCACATAATAGCTACAAGTTATATGGTAGACATGAGTTGTATGAAGCATAACCAAGTAAGGATATTACCTGTGATAGTAACATAGAAGAGGCAGGTTCCAGTATTCCCTGAAGTATCTGTAGACGAACAGTTTACAGGGGTGTCCCCTATCGAGAATATATTACTAGTTGTGAGAGAACAAGTGACAGGAGGAGCTGCATCCACATTATCAGTTACAATTGGGTAGAACACAACGCTGGATGAGGAATTTAGTCCCATATCCGTTGAGTTAGTTATGCTTGGGCAATTCAGGGAAGGTGCTTCATCATCTGAAAAGAGAACAACAAAATTACATATGCATCTTTTGGCTCATTGAATATGCTATACCGACTAATTTGAATAAAATAGACACAAAACCATGACAAGAAAGCAAAGACAATAAATTCATGAAGAGGTTACATAATGTTTCAAATTTGGAAAAAAAACAGTTTGATTAAATACAGAAACAACGTGTCTTATAATGGTGTTTTTTTAACACATTGTCTACGGGAACCGAGTGGTCCCTTTATTTAACCTGTTGGAATGAGACAATTTATTAGTCAGTGCTTATAGCTATAGTTTTAAAACGCTAACAGATCAGAGTTATACGATGAACATTGAAACTTTACTTTTTCCATTTTTAAAATAACTGTAAAGTGATTAATATTGTAATATCCCATTAACATGATATAAAAACAGAACCACATAGTAGCAACAAGTTGTATCTCTGGTAGACATGAGTTTTATGAAGCATAACCAAGTTAGGCTATTACCTGTAATAGTAACATAGAAGAGGCAGGTTCCAGTATTCCCTGAAGTATCTGTAGACGAACAGTTTACAGGGGTGTCCCCTATCCAGAATATGTCACTAGTTGTAAGGGAACAAGTCACAGGTGGAGCTGCATTCACATTATCATTTGCAGTTGGGTCGAACACAACGCTGGATGAGGAATTTAGTCCCATATCCGTTGAGTTAGTTATGTTTGGGCAATTGAGAGAAGGTGCTTCATCGTCTAAAAAACAGAACAACAACATCAAATAGACACAAAATCATGAAAAGAAAGCAAAGACAATCAATTCATGACAAGGTTACAGAATGTTTCCAATTCGAAAAATTTGATTAAGCACATAATCATTGGGACTGTAATGGGTGTTTTTTTTTTCAACCCATTGCTTACGCAGAATGGTCCCTGTATTAACCCTATATAAATGAGAAAATTCAAAATGCAAATGTAAAAGCAAGTGAAGTTATCAAAATTTTAATGGAAGAATACAATTTCTGCGATATTTGGCGAAGCCTCCACCCAAATTTGAAGCAAAATACTAGGCATAAAATGAACCCAAAGGTCCTATCCTGTCTAGATTTTGTTCTTGTTTCAGAGAATTTTGTCAACAATTGCGTCCAGTCAAAAATCATGCCAGAGAAGGGACTTGGTTTTTGGAAACTAACTGTAATTGTTTGCATATTGATGCTAATTTCGTAAAATCAATTAAAGAAAAGATTAATGATTTTAAGATTGACAACAAGCATAGCCAGTACAATCCAAATATTATGTGGGATGCTCTCAAGTTTGCATAGAGTATGGAGCCAGAAAAAAGAAAGAAAATAATGCTGCTAAGAATAAACTGTTCAAAGACATAGATGATATCAAGATGGAAATAAATAATGATCCAGATAATGCTATTTATATTGAACGTCTAGACCATTTGAATACTGAGCTCAATAGAATATTAGAATATGAAACTCAAGGCCTAAAAAAGCTCCAAATAGTTTTGTAACTTAGAGAAAGGCATTGGGAGAAAAAATCTATTCATAGAATCAAAGATGCTCAATGTGAAATTATTTCCAGCCATAATATTATATTAGATGAAACAGAAAAATTATACATGATTTTATTATTTGCTAAATAAATTGATGTATCTACCTATTATTGCTAGTTTGGTCCAAACTACGCCACCATCGAGAAACTTAAAAGTCACATTCGCGCACGCCCCACCCCCGTATGACGCCTTCCCATAGTCACATGCGGGAGCGCACGCCCACCATCTTCCTCTAACGAGCTGCCAGAGACACCGTTTAGGACATGCTGCTGGGCAAGGAGAGGGGACGGAGGGACGGACATAGGTAGATACATCAATTTATTTAGCAAATAATAAAATCAGGTATGATTTTTCTGATTTCCTACAATAAATTAATGTATCTACCTATTATTGCTAGACTAGCACGGATACAAATCCGGGTTGGCATGTCCCAAGGGAAGGAGGCTAACGAGGGGCAACGGCAGAAGCTGCCGCCCTCAGAGACGAAGTCGCAAACCGCACTTCTCCAGGGGGAATGCCCTTCAGATAAAAAGTAAAATAATTGGGAGACCGCCAAAAAGCGGCCCTCAAGATGTCTTCTAGGGCAATGCCCTGAAAAAGCGCCCAAGAAGTGCTAATGCTTCTGGAATCCGAGAGAAGGGCCTCAGGGCCAGCGTCCTGAATGGCCTCGACAATCCATCTAGAAATGGATTCTCTAGAAGCAGGGGAGAAAGGTTCGCGAGAAATAAAAAAAGTTGCTCGTCCGAGCGGCAAGCTTTGGTCCTATCTTAGTACCATTTTAGCACCCTTACCGGGCACCAGACTTTGTCTTTCTTGACTGAGAAGTCTGACGGAGGGCTCAGAAACACACCAATCGGTCCGGAGGAAGTCGTCTGATTTCTGGCTACAAAGGAAGGCTTGGGAAAAAGACGAACACCTTGTGACCGGGAGAGGTGCAAAGGGCATGAAGAGAGCTTCTTCTCTGCCCTGAAGCTACATCCATAAGAAAGATGGTCTTTGACAGTCATCTGATGGAGAGAAGCCTCGCTCATCGGTTCAAAGGGAGGCTTTGATAACACATCCAGAACTTTAGGAAGGCTCCAAGCAGGAGACAGCTTCGGATTTGCTGGTCGTTGTAAGAAGAACGATCTCAGCAACTTAGCCAGGTAATGGGAGTTCGAAACTCCCATGAGTGGCGGCGATGGCAGATCGGTATCCACGGATAGTGGAAAGCGATCTACCCTTATCAAATAGGGAGATCAGAAAATCTACAATCGTGCCTACAGAAAAAAGTTAAGCCACTAAATCAGCCATGGTTTTCGAAGGAATGCACACGCAGGAGATCAGAATATATAAATTGTGTAAAAAGAAATCTGCTGAAGCTAATGAAATGTTAAAAGTAGAAGCCAAGAAGTATAAGTGTTTTATTAGAAAGACTAGTAGGAACTATTATAAGACTCTTCATGGTCAGTTGAGGTCCTTGAAAAAGTGCAAACCAAAAGAATATTGGGATATTATAAATGAAAAGGATCGTAGTGCAAAGAAATTGGGTAATGTCTGATTACAGGATTTTGTATGTTACTTCCGAAATTTAAGTCAAAATGCTGACGACACGGTAAATACGGAGAGTTGTGACCCAAGAGAGATTTCTCATTCGTTAAATGATGAAATAAATCGTTTGTTTACACTTGAAGAGTTGGTGCCATTGCTGAAGAAACTGTAGAATAATAAAGCTTTTGGCGTTGATAATGTTATTAATGAATTCTTGAAGTATAGTCCATTAATGGTTAAGAAATTAATAGTGAAGTTGTTTAATTTTGTTTTAACAACAGGCATTGTGCCAACTGATTGGTGCATTGGGATAATTGTTCCGCTGTTCAAGAACAAGGGTTCCATTGATGATCCTGATAATTTTCGGGGAATCACATTATTAAGCTGCCTTCAGCAATTGATGCTCGTCTCACTGCATATTTGGAAAGTACTGGAGTATTAGGGGATGAACAGGCAGGATTCCGTTCTGGGTTTTCTACTCTTGACCACGTTTTTGTTATGCACTCTTTCATTGATTTATATCTGTCACAAAAGAAGAGGTTAAATTGTGCCTTTGTGGATTATAAGAAGGCTTTTGATCTTGTCGACAGATCCTCATTATGGTCAAAACTTATAGCAAATAATATTAATGGAAAGATTTTTAATGTTGTGTACAATTTATATCATAAGGCAAAGTCGTGTGTAAGGGAGATCAGAATTGTTTGGTTGTAATATTGGTGTACGTCAAGGTGACAACTTATCCCCACTTTTGTTTGCGATTTATTTGAATGATTTTGAATTGTTTATGAGTCGAATGTATAAAGGTTTGAATTATGTGTCTGGCAATGTAAGGACTTATTTGAGTAATGATGATATTGAAGTTTATTTGAGGTTGTTCGTATAGCTTTATGCAGACGACACTATAATAACGGCTGAGAGCCCTGATGAGTTACAGAAATCAATAAATGCATTGTTGGATTATTGTAATTTATGGCACCTTACGGTTAATACTAGTAAGACAAAAGTTGTGGTTTTTTCAAGGGAAAAGATAAGGAACAAGCCAGTGTTTACATACGTAGGTGACTACCTTCAAGTTGTGGATGATTTTATATATCTTGGTGTGACACTTAATTATAATGGTCGTTTCAAAAAAGCTATATCAAAACAAGTTAGTCGGGTAAAGCGGGCAATGTTTAGTGTTTTGAGTAATATTAGGAAACTCAAGTCACCAGTAGATATTTCATGAGAATTGTTTGATAGATTAGTGCTGCCAATCGCTTTGTATGGTGTGGGGGTTTGAAGATATTTTAGCAAATTGAAGTATTTCATAGAAAATTTTTGAGGAATATTCTAGGTGTTCATAAGTCTGTTGCTAGTTGCATGATCTATGGGAAAACAGGGAGATATAAACTTCTGAGTGAAGTAAATATGAGAATTTCGAACTTCTGGTGTAGTTTACTCACTGGAAAACAAACTAAACTGTCTTGCACACTTTACAGGTTAATTAGGGCAATGCATGATGACATGGAAAATGTTTTTTTTTTCTAGGTGGATTCAGAATGTTAAGCATATTTTAGATAAAAGTGCTTTTGGAGGAAATTGGGATAACCAGGAAATTGTAAATATCAAGTGGTTAAAACATGCAATTGATCTTCGGTTGAAAGATATTGATAGACAAGACTGGTTGAGTGATGTAAATGGAAATAGCCAATGTTTGAATTATCGAATTTTTAAAGACTCATTAACATTTGATCCTTACTTAGTTAAGTGTAGTAATGTGGATAGCAAAAATGTATGTAAATTTCGCTGCGGGAGTCGCCGTCTCCCCAGTGTAAGTGGGCTGTATGAAGGAATACCAAGGTCAAACAGATTGTGCTCCTTGTGTAGTGTTGGTTTGGTAGGTGATGAGTTTTATTATATTTTCCAGTGTGAGTACTTTATTGAGGAACGAAAAGTCTCTATTCCAAAGAAATACATAACCTGTCCAAATACTTTGAAAATGTACGAGTTATTTAATACTAAAGACATGAAATTGTTGTCTAAACTTGCCAAGTTTGTTAAAGTGATATTACAGAAGTTTAGTAGATAATTTATCTTCTAAGATATGCTGTTACCTCTTTAAATACTTTTGTTTTGTTTTGTTTTGTTTCTTGTTCTGATATTGTTATTAAGTATGTAATACTATCATATCTTATGTGTATGAAAACTGCCATTTTGTAATCATTCTATGTTGTACAATATTGCAAATATGTTATATTTCTCATGCTCCGGAAGGGGTCGAAAAAAAAATAAAGTTCAAAGTTTAAAGTTCAAGAAGCCTCACGGGATGAAACCCCGAGATCTTCACACCAAACTGAAAAGGCTTCCAGACGGGAGATGTGAAGAGATCTCGTTGAATCTCTACGACTCTGAACTATAAACTGAGAGTCTCTCTCTGAGAGACCCGAAGAACTTGTGTCTCCCCCGATAACGGTCAAGCGGTCAAGTGAAGGAACTCGGGCCGACAATGGAGGATCCCAGATAGAGGCTGAGACACCAGGTCTCCTGCCCCTCCAGGAGGGACAGGAGTAGGGGAGGCCTCAGTGGCCAGCGCAGGGCAATTATCAGGACCCACGCTCGATCCTCCTTGATTTTTCTCAGAACCTGAGGGATCAATAGAAACGGGGGAAAAGCATACCCTGGAAAGTGTCCTCAATGGAGAGCGAAGGCATCGAGTTAGATTATAAAAGAGGTAATTGTAGCTCTCCACTTAAAATTGAATTGAAATGAAGGATAAAGTTATTAAATTGAGATCAACTTACCTACTGAACAGTTCATGCCAGTATAACCAGCAACAAAATGCCCCAAAAACATATTTCTAAGTCGAATTACGACTCACAAACTTGAGACATGATAGAATGATAATGAAACTACCCATTTCTATCAAAAAAAGAAAATCGACTGATCCAAGCAAATTTACTATTTTGGGCTGTTTGCTACGTTGTGGTCCGTGCGACTTATTGTAGGCTTTGAGGCGGCGGGTCACAACTTACCTACTGAACAGTTCATGCCAGTATAACCAGCAACACAGTTACAGGTGTAGGAGTCTACTTCATCCATGCATGTTCCATTTACACACGGATCGGGAGTGCAATCATCAATATCTAGAAAATTAAATTTAAGTAAGTGTGCATGCTGGATTTAATAGTGAAAGAATTACGTATTTTAAAATGGGCAATTGTAGGTCTTCACCTAAAATTTAATTGAAAATGAGATATTGAAAGTAATCCAGTTTAACAACAGTTTAAGAAAAGGTAATTGTAGCTCTTTACATAAACTTCAATAAGCAATGAAAAAATATTATAACGTTTAGAAAAAACTTACCTACTGAACAGTTCATGCCAGTATAACCAGCAAAACAGTTACAGGTGTAGGAGTCTACTCCATCCACGCATGTTCCATTTACACACGGATCGGGAGTGCAGTCATCAATATCTAGAAAATTAAATTGTAAGTAAGTTTGCATGCTGGATTTAATAGTGAAAGAATTACGTATTTTAAAATGGGCAATTGTAGCTCTTCACCTAAAATTGAACTGAAAATTAGAATTATGTTACTACATTGTGACATCGTTTAAGGAGAGGTGCTACTTTACATAAACTTCAATAAGCAATGAAAAAAATATTATAACGTTTACAAAAAACTTACCTACGGAACAGTTCATGCCAGTATAACCAGCATCACAGTTACAGGTGTAGGAGTCTACTCCATCCACGCATGTTCCATTTACACACGGATCGGGAGTGCAGTCATCAATATCTAGAAAATTAAATTGTAAGTAAGTGTGAATGCTTGATTTAATAGTGAAAGAATTACGTATTTTAAAATGGGTAATTGTAGCTCTTCACCTAAAATTGAATTGAAAATGAGAATTATGTTACTACATTGTGACGTCGTACAATGAAGTAAAATGACGTTTTAAAAGGAGTCTATCTAAAGGGGGAAATTGCAGATATGCTATTGAAGGAAAGATTTTAGAAATACAGTCATCACTATCTAGAACGAATATGAAAAGGGGATTAATGCTGGATATAACAACGAAAGAAAGACAGGTTTTAGAAGAGGTAATTGCAATTCTTTAACTTTATTTCTATTAAGATTAAGGAAAATATTATTACAATGAGACCTCGTACATTTAGAAATATAAAATAACTTTTTGGAAAGAAACATATTTAAAGGGGGGTAAATGCCGGATTTGATATTGAAAGAAAGACAGTTTAAGGAGAGGTGCTACTTTACATAAACTTCAATAAGCAATGAAAAAAATATTATAACGTTTACAAAAAACTTACCTACGGAACAGTTCATGCCAGTATAACCAGCATCACAGTTACAGGTGTAGGAGTCTACTCCATCCATGCATGTTCCATTTACACACGGATCGGGAGTGCAGTCATCAATATCTAGAAAATTAAATTGTAAGTGTGAATGCTGGATTTAATAGTGAAAGAATGACGTATTTTAAAATGGGTAATTGTAGCTCTTCACCTAAAATTGAATTGAAAATGAGAATTATGTTACTACATTGTGACGTCGTACAATAAAGTAAAATGACGTTTTAAAAGCAGTCTATCTAAAGGGGGGAATTGCAGATATGCTTTTGAAGGAAAGATTTTAGAAATACAGTCATCAATATTTAGAACGAATATGAAAAGGGGATTAATGCCGCATATAACAACGAAAGAAAGACAGGTTTTAGAAGAGGTAATTGCAATTCTTTAACTTTATTTCTATTAAGATTAAGGAAAATATTATTACAATGAGACCTCGTACATTTAGAAATATAAAATAACTTTTTTGGGAGAAACATATTTAAAGGGGGTAAATGCCGGATTTGATATTGAAAGAAAGACAGTTTAAGAAGAGGTAATTGTAGCTCTTTACTGAAACTTGAATAAAGAATTAACAAATATTATAACGTTTAGAATAAACTTACCTACGGAACAGTTCATGCCAGTATAACCAGCATCACAGTTACAAGTGTAGGAGTCCACTCCATCGATGCATGTTCCATTTAAACACGGATCGGGAGTGCAGTCATCAATATCTAGAAAATTAAATTTTAAGTGTGAATGCTGAATTTAATAGTGAAAGAATTACATATTTTAAAATAGGTAATTGTAGCTCTTCACTTAAAATTAAATTGAAATGAAGGATAAAGTTATTACAGTGAGACCAACTTACTTACTGAACAGTTCATGCCAGTAATAGTGAAATAATTAAATAGTGAAATAATGACAGATTATAAAAGAGGTAATCGTAGCTCTTCACTTAAAATTAAATTGAAATGAAGGATAAAGTTATTAAATTGAGACCAACTTACCTTCTGAACAGTTCATGCCAGTATAACCAGCAACACAGTTACAGGTGTAGGAGTCTACTCCATCGATGCATGTTCCATTTACACACGGATCGGGAGTGCAGTCATCAATATCTAGAAAATTAAATTTTAAGTAAATGTCAATGCTGGATTTAATAGTGAAAGAGTTACATATTTTAAAATATGTAATTGTAGCTCTTCACTTGAAATTAAATTGAAATGAAGGATAAAGTTATTACATTGAGACCAACTTACCTTCTGAACAGTTCATGCCAGTATAACCAGCAACACAGTTACAGGTGTAGGAGTCTACTCCATCCATGCATGTTCCATTTACACACGGATCGGGAGTGCAGTCATCAATATCTAGAAAAATTGAATTTTAAGTGTGAATGCTGGATTTAATAGTGAAAGAATTACGTATTTTAAAATGGGTAATTGTAGCTCTTCACCTAAAATTGAATTGAAAATGAGAATTATGTTACTACATTGTGACGTCGTACAATGAAGTAAAATGACGTTTTAAAAGGAGTCTATCTAAAGGGGGAAATTGCAGATATGCTATTGAAGGAAAGATTTTAGAAATACAGTCATCAATATCTAGAACGAATATGAAAAGGGGATTAATGCCGGATATAACAACGAAAGAAAGACAGGTTTTAGAAGAGGTAATTGCAATTCTTTAACTTTATTTCTATTAAGATTAAGGAAAATATTATTACAATGAGACCTCGTACATTTAGAAATATAAAATAACTTTTTGGAAAGAAACATATTTAAAGGGGGGTAAATGCCGCATTTGATATTGAAAGAACAACAGTTTAAGAAAAGGTAATTATAGCTCTTTACATAAACTTCAATAAGCAATGAAAAAATATTATAACGTTTAGAAAAAAACTTACCTACTGAACAGTTCATGCCAGTATAACCAGCATCACAGTTACAGGTGTAGGAGTCTACTCCATCCACGCATGTTCCATTTACACACGGATCGGGAGTGCAGTCATCAATATCTAGAAAATTAAATTGTAAGTAAGTGTGAATGCTTGATTTAATAGTGAAAGAATTACATATTTCAAAATAGGTAATTGTAGCTCTTCACTTAAAATTGAATTGAACGTAAGAATTATGTCTTACAGTAAAGTAAAATGACATTTTAAAAGCAGTCTATCTAAAGGGGGGAATTGCAGATATGCTATTGAAGGAAAGATTTTAGAAATACAGTCATCAATATCTAGAACGAATATGAAAAGGGGATTAATGCCGGATATAACAAGGAAAGAAAGACAGGTTTTAGAAGAGGTAATTGCAATTCTTTAACTTTATTTCTATTAAGATTAAGGAAAATATTATTACAATGAGACCTCGTACATTTAGAAATATAAAATAACTTTTTTGGGAGAAACATATTTAAAGGGGGGTAAATGCCGGATTTGATATTGAAAGAAAGACAGTTTAAGGAGAGGTGCTACTTTACATAAACTTCAATAAGCAATGAAAAAAATATTATAACGTTTACAAAAAACTTACCTACGGAACAGTTCATGCCAGTATAACCAGCATCACAGTTACAGGTGTAGGAGTCTACTCCATCCATGCATGT
The DNA here is from genome assembly GCA_025617745.1 of Heliocidaris erythrogramma. Taxonomy (NCBI): domain Eukaryota; kingdom Metazoa; phylum Echinodermata; class Echinoidea; order Camarodonta; family Echinometridae; genus Heliocidaris; species Heliocidaris erythrogramma. The sequence goes on from CM046864.1 coordinate 4,277,720, forward strand.
TCCATTTACACACGGATCGGGAGTGCAGTCATCAATATCTAGAAAATTAAATTGTAAGTGTGAATGCTGGATTTAATAGTGAAAGAATGACGTATTTTAAAATGGGTAATTGTAGCTCTTCACCTAAAATTGAATTGAAAATGAGAATTATGTTACTACATTGTGACGTCGTACAATAAAGTAAAATGACGTTTTAAAAGCAGTCTATCTAAAGGGGGGAATTGCAGATATGCTTTTGAAGGAAAGATTTTAGAAATACAGTCATCAATATTTAGAACGAATATGAAAAGGGGATTAATGCCGCATATAACAACGAAAGAAAGACAGGTTTTAGAAGAGGTAATTGCAATTCTTTAACTTTATTTCTATTAAGATTAAGGGAAATGTTATTACAATGAGACCTCGTACATTTAGAAATATAAAATAACTTTTTTGGGAGAAACATATTTAAAGGGGGTAAATGCCGGATTTGATATTGAAAGAAAGACAGTTTAAGAAGAGGTAATTGTAGCTCTTTACTGAAACTTGAATAAAGAATGAACAAATATTATAACGTTTAGAATAAACTTACCTACGGAACAGTTCATGCCAGTATAACCAGCATCACAGTTACAAGTGTAGGAGTCCACTCCATCGATGCATGTTCCATTTAAACACGGATCGGGAGTGCAGTCATCAATATCTAGAAAATTAAATTTTAAGTGTGAATGCTGAATTTAATAGTGAAAGAATTACATATTTTAAAATAGGTAATTGTAGCTCTTCACTTAAAATTAAATTGAAATGAAGGATAAAGTTATTACAGTGAGACCAACTTACTTACTGAACAGTTCATGCCAGTAATAGTGAAATAATTAAATAGTGAAATAATGATAGATTATAAAAGAGGTAATCGTAGCTCTTCACTTAAAATTAAATTGAAATGAAGGATAAAGTTATTAAATTGAGACCAACTTACCTTCTGAACAGTTCATGCCAGTATAACCAGCAACACAGTTACAGGTGTAGGAGTCTACTCCATCGATGCATGTTCCATTTACACACGGATCGGGAGTGCAGTCATCAATATCTAGAAAATTAAATTTTAAGTAAATGTCAATGCTGGATTTAATAGTGAAAGAGTTACATATTTTAAAATATGTAATTGTAGCTCTTCACTTGAAATTAAATTGAAATGAAGGATAAAGTTATTACATTGAGACCAACTTACCTTCTGAACAGTTCATGCCAGTATAACCAGCAACACAGTTACAGGTGTAGGAGTCTACTCCATCCATGCATGTTCCATTTACACACGGATCGGGAGTGCAGTCATCAATATCTAGAAAAATTGAATTTTAAGTGTGAATGCTGGATTTAATAGTGAAAGAATTACGTATTTTAAAATGGGTAATTGTAGCTCTTCACCTAAAATTGAATTGAAAATGAGAATTATGTTACTACATTGTGACGTCGTACAATAAAGTAAAATGACGTTTTAAAAGCAGTCTATCTAAAGGGGGGAATTGCAGATATGCTATTGAAGGAAAAGTTTTCGAAATACAGTCATCAATATCTAGAACGAATATGAAAAGGGGATTAATGCCGGATATAACAACGAAAGAAAGACAGGTTTTAGAAGAGGCAATTGCAATTCTTTAACTTTATTTCTATTAAGATTAAGGAAAATATTATTACAATGAGACCTCGTACATCTAGAAATATAAAATAACTTTTTGGAAAGAAACATATTTAAAGGGGGGTAAATGCCGCATTTGATATTGAAAGAACAACAGTTTAAGAAAAGGTAATTATAGCTCTTTACATAAACTTCAATATGCAATGAAAAAATATTATAACGTTTAGAAAAAAACTTACCTACTGAACAGTTCATGCCAGTATAACCAGCATCACAGTTACATGTGTAGGAGTCTATTCCATCCACGCATGTTCCATTTACACACGGATCGGGAGTGCAGTCATCAATATCTAGAAAATTAAATTGTAAGTAAGTGTGAATGCTTGATTTAATAGTGAAAGAATTACATATTTTAAAATAGGTAATTGTAGCTCTTCATTTAAAATTAAATTGAAATGAAGGATAAAGTTATTACAGTGAGACCAACTTACCTACTGAACAGTTCATGCCAGTATAACCAGCAACACAGTTACAGGTGTAGGAGTCTACTCCATCCATGCATGTGCCATTTACACACGGATCGGGAATGCAGTCATCAATATCTAGAAAATTAAATTTTAAGTAAGTGTGAATGCTGGATTTAATAGTGAAAGAATTACATATTTTAAAATAGGTAATTGTAGCTCTTCATTTAAAATTAAATTGAAATGAAGGATAAAGTTATTACAATAAGACCAACTTACTTACTGAACAGTTCATGCCAGTAATAGTGAAATAATTAAATAGTGAAATAATGACAGATTATAAAAGAGGTAATTGTAGCTCTTCATTTAAAATTAAATTGAAATGAAGGATAAAGTTATTACATTGAGACCAACTTACCTTCTGAACAGTTCATGCCAGTATAACCAGCAACACAGTTACAGGTGTAGGAGTCTACTCCATCGATGCATGTTCCATTTACACACGGATCGGGAGTGCAGTCATCAATATCTAGAAAATTAAATTTTAAGTAAATGTCAATGCTGGATTTAATAGTGAAAGAGTTACATATTTTAAAATAGGTAATTGTAGCTCTTCATTTAAAATTAAATTGAAATGAAGGATAAAGTTATTACAATAAGACCAACTTACTTACTGAACAGTTCATGCCAGTAATAGTGAAATAATTAAATAGTGAAATAATGACAGATTATAAAAGAGGTAATTGTAGCTCTTCATTTAAAATTAAATTGAAATGAAGGATAGAGTTATTATATTGAGACCAACTTACCTTCTGAACAGTTCATGCCAGTATAACCAGCAACACAGTTACAGGTGTAGGAGTCTACTCCATCGATGCATGTTCCATTTACACACGGATCGGGAGTGCAGTCATCAATATCTAGAAAATTAAATTTTAAGTAAATGTCAATGCTGGATTTAATAGTGAAAGAGTTACATATTTTAAAATATGTAATTGTAGCTCTTCACTTGAAATTAAATTGAAATGAAGGATAAAGTTATTACATTGAGACCAACTTACCTTCTGAACAGTTCATGCCAGTATAACCAGCAACACAGTTACAGATGTAGGAGTCTACTCCATCCATGCATGTTCCATTTACACACGGATCGGGAGTGCAGTCATCAATATCTAGAAAAATTGAATTTTAAGTGTGAATGCTGGATTTAATAGTGAAAGAATTACGTATTTTAAAATGGGTAATTGTAGCTCTTCACCTAAAATTGAATTGAAAATGAGAATTATGTTACTACATTGTGACGTCGTACAATAAAGTAAAATGACGTTTTAAAAGCAGTCTATCTAAAGGGGGGAATTGCAGATATGCTTTTGAAGGAAAGATTTTAGAAATACAGTCATCAATATTTAGAACGAATATGAAAAGGGGATTAATGCCGCATATAACAACGAAAGAAAGACAGGTTTTAGAAGAGGTAATTGCAATTCTTTAACTTTATTTCTATTAAGATTAAGGAAAATATTATTACAATGAGACCTCGTACATTTAGAAATATAAAATAACTTTTTTGGGAGAAACATATTTAAAGGGGGTAAATGCCGGATTTGATATTGAAAGAAAGACAGTTTAAGAAGAGGTGCTACTTTACATAAACTTCAATAAGCAATGAAAAAATATTATAACGTTTACAAAAAACTTACCTACGGAACAGTTCATGCCAGTATAACCAGCATCACAGTTACAGGTGTAGGAGTCTACTCCATCCATGCATGTTCCATTTACACACGGATCGGGAGTGCAGTCATCAATATCTAGAAAATTAAATTGTAAGTGTGAATGCTGGATTTAATAGTGAAAGAATGACGTATTTTAAAATGGGTAATTGTAGCTCTTCACCTAAAATTGAATTGAAAATGAGAATTATGTTACTACATTGTGACGTCGTACAATAAATTAAAATGACGTTTTAAAAGCAGTCTATCTAAAGGGGGGAATTGCAGATATGCTATTGAAGGAAAGATTTTAGAAATACAGTCATCAATATCTAGAACGAATATGAAAAGGGGATTAATGCCGGATAACAACGAAAGACAGGTTTTAGAAGAGGTAATTGTAATTCTTTAACTTTATTTCTATTAAGATTAAGGAAAATATTATTACAATGAGACCTCGTACATTTAAAAATATAAAATAACTTTTTGGAAAGAAACATATTTAAAGGGGGGTAAATGCCGCATTTGATATTGAAAGAACAACAGTTTAAGAAAAGGTAATTATAGCTCTTTACATAAACTTCAATAAGCAATGAAAAAATAGTATAACGTTTAGAAAAAAACTTACCTACTGAACAGTTCATGCCAGTATAACCAGCAAAACAGTTACAGGTGTAGGAGTCTACTCCATCCATGCATGTGCCATTAACACACGGATCGGGAGTGCAGTCATCAATATCTAGAAAATTAAATTGTAAGTGTGAATGCTGGATTTAATAGTGAAAGAATTACATATTTTAAAATAGGTAATTGTAGCTCTTCACTTAAAATTGAATTGAACGGAAGAATTATGTCTTACAGTAAAGTAAAATGACATTTTAAAAGCAGTCTATCTAAAGGGGGAATTGCAGATATGCTATTGAAGGAAAGATTTTAGAAATACAGTCATCAATATCTAGAACGAATATGAAAAGGGGATTAATGCCGGATATAACAACGAAAGAAAGACAGGTTTTAGAAGAGGCAATTGCAATTCTTTAACTTTATTTCTATTAAGATTAAGGAAAATATTATTACAATGAGACCTCGTACATCTAGAAATATAAAATAACTTTTTGGAAAGAAACATATTTAAAGGGGGGTAAATGCCGCATTTGATATTGAAAGAACCAGAGTTTAAGAAAAGATAATTATAGCTCTTTACATAAACTTCAATAAGCAATAAAAAAATATTATAACGTTTAGAAAAAAACTTACCTACTGAACAGTTCATGCCAGTATAACCAGCATCACAGTTACATGTGTAGGAGTCTATTCCATCCACGCATGTTCCATTTACACACGGATCGGGAGTGCAGTCATCAATATCTAGAAAATTAAATTGTAAGTAAGTGTGAATGCTTGATTTAATAGTGAAAGAATTACATATATTAAAATAGGTAATTGTAGCTCTTCACTTAAAATTGAATTGAACGTAAGAATTATGTCTTACAGTAAAGTAAAATGACATTTTAAAAGCAGTCTATCTAAAGGGGGAATTGCAGATATGCTATTGAAGGAAAGATTTTAGAAATACAGTCATCAATATCTAGAACGAATATGAAAAGGGGATTAATGCCGGATAACAACGAAAGAAAGACAGGTTTTAGAAGAGGTAATTGTAATTCTTTAACTTTATTTCTATTAAGATTAAGGAAAATATTATTACAATGAGACCTCGTACATTTAAAAATATAAAATAACTTTTTGGAAAGAAACATATTTAAAGGGGGGTAAATGCCGCATTTGATATTGAAAGAACAACAGTTTAAGAAAAGGTAATTGTAGCTCTTTACATAAACTTCAATAAGCAATGAAAAAATATTATAACGTTTAGAAAAAAACTTACCTACTGAACAGTTCATGCCAGTATAACCAGCAAAACAGTTACAGGTGTAGGAGTCTACTCCATCCATGCATGTGCCATTTACACACGGATCGGGAATGCAGTCATCAATATCTAGAAAATTAAATTTTAAGTAAGTGTGAATGCTTGATTTAATAGTGAAAGAATTACATATTTTAAAATAGGTAATTGTAGCTCTTCACTTAAAATTGAATTGAACGTAAGAATTATGTCTTACAGTAAAGTAAAATGACATTTTAAAAGCAGTCTATCTAAAGGGGGGAATTGCAGATATGCTATTGAAGGAAAGATTTTAGAAATACAGTCATCAATATCTAGAACGAATATGAAAAGGGGATTAATGCCGGATATAACAACGAAAGAAAGACAGGTTTTAGAAGAGGTAATTGCATTTCTTTAACTTTATTTCTATTAAGATTAAGGAAAATATTATTACAATGAGACCTCGTACATTTAGAAATATAAAATAACTTTTTGGAAAGAAACATATTTAAAGGGGGGTAAATGCCGCATTTGATATTGAAAGAACAACAGTTTAAGAAAAGGTAATTATAGCTCTTTACATAAACTTCAATAAGCAATGAAAAAATATTATAACGTTTAGAAAAAAACTTACCTACTGAACAGTTCATGCCAGTATAACCAGCATCACAGTTACAGGTATAGGAGTCTATTCCATCCACGCATGTTCCATTTACACACGGATCGGGAGTGCAGTCATCAATATCTAGAAAATTAAATTGTAAGTAAGTGTGAATGCTTAATTTAATAGTGAAAGAATTACATATTTTAAAATAGGTAATTGTAGCTATTCACTTAAAATTGAATTGAACATAAGAATTATGTCTTACAGTAAAGTAAAATGAGGTAATTGCAATTCTTTAACTTTATTTCTATTAAGATTAAGGAAAATATTATTACAATGAGACCTCGTACATTTAGAAATATGAAAATAACTTTTTGGAAAGAAACATATTTAAAGGGGGGTAAATGCCGCATTTGATATTGAAAGAACAACAGTTTGAGAAAAGGTAATTATACCTCTTTACATAAACTTCAATAAGCAATGAAAAAATATTATAACGTTTAGAAAAAAACTTACCTACTGAACAGTTCATGCCAGTATAACCAGCAAAACAGTTACAGGTGTAGGAGTCTACTCTATCCATGCATGTGCCATTAACACACGGATCGGGAGTGCAGTCATCAATATCTAGAAAATTAAATTGTAAGTGTGAATGCTGGATTTAATAGTGAAAGAATTACGTATTTTAAAATGGGTAATTGTAGCTCTTCACCTAAAATTGAATTGAAAATGAGGATTATGTTACTACATTGTGACGTCGTACAATAAAGTAAAATGACGTTTTAAAAGCAGTCTCTCTAAAGGGGGGAATTGCAGATATGCTATTGAAGGAACGATTTTAGAAATACAGTCATCAATATCTAGAACGAATATGAAAAGGGGATTAATGCCGGATAACAACGAAAGAAAGACAGGTTTTAGAAGAGGTAATTGCAATTCTTTAACTTTATTTCTATTAAGATTAAGGAAAATATTATTACAATGAGACCTCGTACATTTAGAAATATAAAATAACTTTTTTGGGAGAAACATATTTAAAGGGGGTAAATGCCGGATTTGATATTGAAAGAAAGACAGTTTAAGGAGAGGTGCTACTTTACATAAACTTCAATAAGCAATGAAAAAAATATTATAACGTTTACAAAAAACTTACCTACGGAACAGTTCATGCCAGTATAACCAGCATCACAGTTACAGGTGTAGGAGTCTACTCCATCGATGCATGTTCCATTTACACACGGATCGGGAGTGCAGTCATCAATATCTAGAAAATTAAATTTTAAGTAAATGTCAATGCTGGATTTAATAGTGAAAGAGTTACATATTTTAAAATATGTAATTGTAGCTCTTCACTTGAAATTAAATTGAAATGAAGGATAAAGTTATTACATTGAGACCAACTTACCTTCTGAACAGTTCATGCCAGTATAACCAGCAACACAGTTACAGATGTAGGAGTCTACTCCATCCATGCATGTTCCATTTACACACGGATCGGGAGTGCAGTCATCAATATCTAGAAAAATTGAATTTTAAGTGTGAATGCTGGATTTAATAGTGAAAGAATTACGTATTTTAAAATGGGTAATTGTAGCTCTTCACCTAAAATTGAATTGAAAATGAGAAATATGTTACTACATTGTGACGTCGTACAATAAAGTAAAATGACGTTTTAAAAGCAGTCTATCTAAAGGGGGGAATTGCAGATATGCTATTGAAGGAACAATTTTAGAAATACAGTCATCAATATCTAGAACGAATATGAAAAGGGGATTAATGCCGGATATAACAACGAAAGAAAGACAGGTTTTAGAAGAGGTAATTGCATTTCTTTAACTTTATTTCTATTAAGATTAAGGAAAATATTATTACAATGAGACCTCGTACATTTAGAAATATAAAATAACTTTTTTGGGAGAAACATATTTAAAGGGTGTAAATGCCGGATTTGATATTGAAAGAAAGACAGTTTAAGAAGAGGTGCTACTTTACATAAACTTCAATAAGCAATGAAAAAATATTATAACGTTTACAAAAAACTTACCTACGGAACAGTTCATGCCAGTATAACCAGCATCACAGTTACAGGTGTAGGAGTCTACTCCATCCATGCATGTTCCATTTACACACGGATCGGGAGTGCAGTCATCAATATCTAGAAAATTAAATTGTAAGTGTGAATGCAGGATTTAATAGTGAAAGAATGACGTATTTTAAAATGGGTAATTGTAGCTCTTCACCTAAAATTGAATTGAAAATGAGAATTATGTTACTACATTGTGACGTCGTACAATAAAGTAAAATGACGTTTTAAAAGCAGTCTATCTAAAGGGGGGAATTGCAGATATGCTTTTGAAGGAAAGATTTTAGAAATACAGTCATCAATATTTAGAACGAATATGAAAAGGGGATTAATGCCGCATATAACAACGAAAGAAAGACAGGTTTTAGAAGAGGTAATTGCAATTCTTTAACTTTATTTCTATTAAGATTAAGGAAAATATTATTACAATGAGACCTCGTACATTTAGAAATATAAAATAACTTTTTTGGGAGAAACATATTTAAAGGGGGTAAATGCCGGATTTGATATTGAAAGAAAGACAGTTTAAGAAGAGGTAATTGTAGCTCTTTACTGAAACTTGAATAAAGAATGAACAAATATTATAACGTTTAGAATAAACTTACCTACGGAACAGTTCATGCCAGTATAACCAGCATCACAGTTACAAGTGTAGGAGTCCACTCCATCGATGCATGTTCCATTTAAACACGGATCGGGAGTGCAGTCATCAATATCTAGAAAATTAAATTTTAAGTAAATGTCAATGCTGGATTTAATAGTGAAAGAGTTACATATTTTAAAATATGTAATTGTAGCTCTTCACTTGAAATTAAATTGAAATGAAGGATAAAGTTATTACATTGAGACCAACTTACCTTCTGAACAGTTCATGCCAGTATAACCAGCAACACAGTTACAGGTGTAGGAGTCTACTCCATCCATGCATGTGCCATTTACACACGGATCGGGAATGCAGTCATCAATATCTAGAAAATTAAATTTTAAGTAAGTGTGAATGCTGGATTTAATAGTGAAAGAGTTACATATTTTAAAATATGTAATTGTAGCTCTTCACTTGAAATTAAATTGAAATGAAGGATAAAGTTATTACATTGAGACCAACTTACCTTCTGAACAGTTCATGCCAGTATAACCAGCAACACAGTTACAGGTGTAGGAGTCTACTCCATCCATGCATGTTCCATTTACACACGGATCGGGAGTGCAGTCATCAATATCTAGAAAATTAAATTTTAAGTGTGAATGCTGAATTTAATAGTGAAAGAATTACATATTTTAAAATAGGTAATTGTAGCTCTTCTCTTAAAATTAAATTGAAATGAAGGATAAAGTTATTACAGTGAGACCAACTTACCTACTGAACAGTTCATGCCAGTATAACCAGCAAAACAGTTACAGGTGTAGGAGTCTACTCCATCCATGCATGTGCCATTTACACACGGATCGGGAGTGCAGTCATCAATATCTAGAAAATTAAATTTTAAGTAAATGTCAATGCTGGATTTAATAGTGGAAGAGTTACATATTTTAAAATAGGTAATTGTAGCTCTTCATTTAAAATTAAATTGAAATGAAGGATAAAGTTATTACAATAAGACCAACTTACTTACTGAACAGTTCATGCCAGTAATAGTGAAATAATTAAATAGTGAAATAATGACAGATTATAAAAGAGGTAATCGTAGCTCTTCACTTAAAATTAAATTGAAATGAAGGATAAAGTTATTATATTGAGACCAACTTACCTTCTGAACAGTTCATGCCAGTATAACCAGCAACACAGTTACAGGTGTAGGAGTCTACTCCATCCATGCATGTTCCATTTACACACGGATCGGGAGTGCAGTCATCAATATCTAGAAAATTAAATTTTAAGTAAATGTCAATGCTGGATTTAATAGTGGAAGAGTTACATATTTTAAAATATGTAATTGTAGCTCTTCACTTGAAATTAAATTGAAATGAAGGATAAAGTTATTACATTGAGACCAACTTACCTTCTGAACAGTTCATGCCAGTATAACCAGCAACACAGTTACAGATGTAGGAGTCTACTCCATCCATGCATGTTCCATTTACACACGGATCGGGAGTGCAGTCATCAATATCTAGAAAAATTGAATTGTAAGTGTGAATGGTGGATTTAATAGTGAAAGAATGACGTATTTTAAAATGGGTAATTGTAGCTCTTCACCTAAAATTGAATTGAAAATGAGAATTATGTTACTACATTGTGACGTCGTACAATAAAGTAAAATGACGTTTTAAAAGCAGTCTATCTAAAGGGGGGAATTGCAGATATGCTATTGAAGGAACGATTTTAGAAATACAGTCATCAATATCTAGAACGAATATGAAAAGGGGATTAATGCCGGATATAACAACGAAAGAAAGACAGGTTTTAGAAGAGGTAATTGCATTTCTTTAACTTTATTTCTATTAAGATTAAGGAAAATATTATTACAATGAGACCTCGTACATTTAGAAATATAAAATAACTTTTTTGGGAGAAACATATTTAAAGGGTGTAAATGCCGGATTTGATATTGAAAGAAAGACAGTTTAAGAAGAGGTGCTACTTTACATAAACTTCAATAAGCAATGAAAAAATATTATAACGTTTACAAAAAACTTACCTACGGAACAGTTCATGCCAGTATAACCAGCATCACAGTTACAGGTGTAGGAGTCTACTCCATCGATGCATGTTCCATTTACACACGGATCGGGAGTGCAGTCATCAATATCTAGAAAATTAAATTTTAAGTAAATGTCAATGCTGGATTTAATAGTGAAAGAGTTACATATTTTAAAATATGTAATTGTAGCTCTTCACTTGAAATTAAATTGAAATGAAGGATAAAGTTATTACATTGAGACCAACTTACCTTCTGAACAGTTCATGCCAGTATAACCAGCAACACAGTTACAGGTGTAGGAGTCTACTCCATCGATGCATGTTCCATTTACACACGGATCGGGAGTGCAGTCATCAATATCTAGAAAATTAAATTTTAAGTAAATGTCAATGCTGGATTTAATAGTGAAAGAGTTACATATTTTAAAATATGTAATTGTAGCTCTTCACTTGAAATTAAATTGAAATGAAGGATAAAGTTATTACATTGAGACCAACTTACCTTCTGAACAGTTCATGCCAGTATAACCAGCAACACAGTTACAGGTGTAGGAGTCTACTCCATCCATGCATGTTCCATTTACACACGGATCGGGAGTGCAGTCATCAATATCTAGAAAAATTGAATTTTAAGTGTGAATGCTGGATTTAATAGTGAAAGAATTACGTATTTTAAAATGGGTAATTGTAGCTCTACACCTAAAATTGAATTGAAAATGAGAATTATGTTACTACATTGTGACGTCGTACAATAAAGTAAAATGACGTTTTAAAAGCAGTCTATCTAAAGGGGGGAATTGCAGATATGCTATTGAAGGAACGATTTTAGAAATACAGTCATCAATATCTAGAACGAATATGAAAAGGGGATTAATGCCGGATATAACAACGAAAGAAAGACAGGTTTTAGAAGAGGTAATTGCAATTCTTTAACTTTATTTCTATTAAGATTAAGGAAAATATTATTACAATGAGACCTCGTACATTTAGAAATATAAAATAACTTTTTTGGGAGAAACATATTTAAAGGGGGTAAATGCCGGATTTGATATTGAAAGAAAGACAGTTTAAGAAGAGGTAATTGTAGCTCTTTACTGAAACTTGAATAAAGAATGAACAAATATTATAACGTTTAGAATAAACTTACCTACGGAACAGTTCATGCCAGTATAACCAGCATCACAGTTACAAGTGTAGGAGTCCACTCCATCGATGCATGTTCCATTTAAACACGGATCGGGAGTGCAGTCATCAATATCTAGAAAATTAAATTTTAAGTGTGAATGCTGAATTTAATAGTGAAAGAATTACATATTTTAAAATAGGTAATTGTAGCTCTTCACTTAAAATTAAATTGAAATGAAGGATAAAGTTATTAAATTGAGACCAACTTACCTTCTGAACAGTTCATGCCAGTATAACCAGCAACACAGTTACAGGTGTAGGAGTCTACTCCATCGATGCATGTTCCATTTACACACGGATCGGGAGTGCAGTCATCAATATCTAGAAAATTAAATTTTAAGTAAATGTCAATGCTGGATTTAATAGTGAAAGAGTTACATATTTTAAAATATGTAATTGTAGCTCTTCACTTGAAATTAAATTGAAATGAAGGATAAAGTTATTACATTGAGACCAACTTACCTTCTGAACAGTTCATGCCAGTATAACCAGCAACACAGCTACAGGTGTAGGAGTCTACTCCATCCATGCATGTGCCATTTACACACGGATCGGGAATGCAGTCATCAATATCTAGAAAATTAAATTTTAAGTAAGTGTGAATGCTGGATTTAATAGTGAAAGAATTACATATTTTAAAATAGGTAATTGTAGCTCTTCATTTAAAATTAAATTGAAATGAAGGATAAAGTTATTACAGTGAGACCAACTTACTTACTGAACAGTTCATGCCAGTAATAGTGAAATAATTAAATAGTGAAATAATGACATATTATAAAAGAGGTAATCGTAGCTCTTCACTTAAAATTAAATTGAAATGAAGGATAAAGTTATTAAATTGAGACCAACTTACCTTCTGAACAGGTCATGCCAGTATAACCAGCAACACAGTTACAGGTGTAGGAGTCTACTCCATCCATGCATGTTCCATTTACACACGGATCGGGAGTGCAGTCATCAATATCTAGAAAATTAAATTTTAAGTAAATGTCAATGCTGGATTTAATAGTGAAAGAGTTACATATTTTAAAATATGTAATTGTAGCTCTTCACTTGAAATTAAATTGAAATGAAGGATAAAGTTATTACATTGAGACCAACTTACCTTCTGAACAGTTCATGCCAGTATAACCAGCAACACAGTTACAGGTGTAGGAGTCTACTCCATCCATGCATGTTCCATTTACACACGGATCGGGAGTGCAGTCATCAATATCTAGAAAAATTGAATTTTAAGTGTGAATGCTGGATTTAATAGTGAAAGAATTACGTATTTTAAAATGGGTAATTGTAGCTCTTCACCTAAAATTGAATTGAAAAGGAGAATTATGTTACTACATTGTGACGTCGTACAATAAAGTAAAATGACGTTTTAAAAGCAGTCTATCTAAAGGGGGGAATTGCAGATATGCTATTGAAGGAACGATTTTAGAAATACAGTCATCAATATCTAGAACGAATATGAAAAGGGGATTAATGCCGGATATAACAACGAAAGAAAGACAGGTTTTAGAAGAGGTAATTGCATTTCTTTAACTTTATTTCTATTAAGATTAAGGAAAATATTATTACAATGAGACCTCGTACATTTAGAAATATAAAATAACTTTTTTGGGAGAAACATATTTAAAGGGTGTAAATGCCGGATTTGATATTGAAAGAAAGACAGTTTAAGAAGAGGTGCTACTTTACATAAACTTCAATAAGCAATGAAAAAATATTATAACGTTTACAAAAAACTTACCTACGGAACAGTTCATGCCAGTATAACCAGCATCACAGTTACAGGTGTAGGAGTCTACTCCATCCATGCATGTTCCATTTACACACGGATCGGGAGTGCAGTCATCAATATCTAGAAAATTAAATTGTAAGTGTGAATGCTGGATTTAATAGTGAAAGAATGACGTATTTTAAAATGGGTAATTGTAGCTCTTCACCTAAAATTGAATTGAAAATGAGAATTATGTTACTACATTGTGACGTCGTACAATAAAGTAAAATGACGTTTTAAAAGCAGTCTATCTAAAGGGGGGAATTGCAGATATGCTATTGAAGGAACGATTTTAGAAATACAGTCATCAATATCTAGAACGAATATGAAAAGGGGATTAATGCCGGATATAACAACGAAAGAAAGACAGGTTTTAGAAGAGGTAATTGCAATTCTTTAACTTTATTTCTATTAAGATTAAGGAAAATATTATTACAATGAGACCTCGTACATTTAGAAATATAAAATAACTTTTTTGGGAGAAACATATTTAAAGGGGGTAAATGCCGGATTTGATATTGAAAGAAAGACAGTTTAAGAAGAGGTAATTGTAGCTCTTTACTGAAACTTGAATAAAGAATGAACAAATATTATAACGTTTAGAATAAGCTTACCTACGGAACAGTTCATGCCAGTATAACCAGCATCACAGTTACAAGTGTAGGAGTCCACTCCATCGATGCATGTTCCATTTAAACACGGATCGGGAGTGCAGTCATCAATATCTAGAAAATTAAATTTTAAGTGTGAATGCTGAATTTAATAGTGAAAGAATTACATATTTTAAAATAGGTAATTGTAGCTCTTCACTTAAAATTAAATTGAAATGAAGGATAAAGTTATTACAGTGAGACCAACTTACCTACTGAACAGTTCATGCCAGTATAACCAGCAAAACAGTTACAGGTGTAGGAGTCTACTCCATCCATGCATGTGCCATTTACACACGGATCGGGAATGCAGTCATCAATATCTAGAAAATTAAATTTTAAGTAAGTGTGAATGCTGGATTTAATAGTGAAAGAATTACATATTTTAAAATAGGTAATTGTAGCTCTTCATTTAAAATTAAATTGAAATGAAGGATAAAGTTATTACAATAAGACCAACTTACCTACTGAACAGTTCATGCCAGTAATAGTGAAATAATTAAATAGTGAAATAATGACAGATTATAAAAGAGGTAATCGTAGCTCTTCACTTAAAATTAAATTGAAATGAAGGATAAAGTTATTATATTGAGACCAACTTACCTTCTGAACAGTTCATGCCAGTATAACCAGCAACACAGTTACAGGTGTAGGAGTCTACTCCATCGATGCATGTTCCATTTACACACGGATCGGGAGTGCAGTCATCAATATCTAGAAAATTAAATTTTAAGTAAATGTCAATGCTGGATTTAATAGTGAAAGAGTTACATATTTTAAAATATGTAATTGTAGCTCTTCACTTGAAATTAAATTGAAATGAAGGATAAAGTTATTACATTGAGACCAACTTACCTTCTGAACAGTTCATGCCAGTATAACCAGCAACACAGTTACAGATGTAGGAGTCTACTCCATCCATGCATGTTCCATTTACACACGGATCGGGAGTGCAGTCATCAATATCTAGAAAATTAAATTTTAAGTAAATGTCAATGCTGGATTTAATAGTGAAAGAGTTACATATTTTAAAATATGTAATTGTAGCTCTTCACTTGAAATTAAATTGAAATGAAGGATAAAGTTATTACATTGAGACCAACTTACCTTCTGAACAGTTCATGCCAGTATAACCAGCAACACAGTTACAGATGTAGGAGTCTACTCCATCCATGCATGTTCCATTTACACACGGATCGGGAGTGCAGTCATCAATATCTAGAAAAATTGAATTTTAAGTGTGAATGCTGGATTTAATAGTGAAAGAATTACGTATTTTAAAATGGGTAATTGTAGCTCTTCACCTAAAATTGAATTGAAAATGAGAATTATGTTACTACATTGTGACGTCGTACAATAAAGTAAAATGACGTTTTAAAAGCAGTCTATCTAAAGGGGGGAATTGCAGATATGCTATTGAAGGAACGATTTTAGAAATACAGTCATCAATATCTAGAACGAATATGAAAAGGGGATTAATGCCGGATATAACAACGAAAGAAAGACAGGTTTTAGAAGAGGTAATTGCATTTCACTAACTTTATTTCTATTAAGATTAAGGAAAATATTATTACAATGAGACCTCGTACATTTAGAAATATAAAATAACTTTTTTGGGAGAAACATATTTAAAGGGTGTAAATGCCGGATTTGATATTGAAAGAAAGACAGTTTAAGAAGAGGTGCTACTTTACATAAACTTCAATAAGCAATGAAAAAATATTATAACGTTTACAAAAAACTTACCTACGGAACAGTTCATGCCAGTATAACCAGCATCACAGTTACAGGTGTAGGAGTCTACTCCATCCATGCATGTTCCATTTACACACGGATCGGGAGTGCAGTCATCAATATCTAGAAAATTAAATTGTAAGTGTGAATGCTGGATTTAATAGTGAAAGAATGACGTATTTTAAAATGGGTAATTGTAGCTCTTCACCTAAAATTGAATTGAAAATGAGAATTATGTTACTACATTGTGACGTCGTACAATAAATTAAAATGACGTTTTAAAAGCAGTCTATCTAAAGGGGGGAATTGCAAATATGCTATTGAAGGAAAGACTTTAGAAATACAGTCATCAATATTTAGAACGAATATGAAAAGGGGATTAATGCCGCATATAACAACGAAAGAAAGACAGGTTTTAGAAGAGGTAATTGCAATTCTTTAACTTTATTTCTATTAAGATTAAGGAAAATATTATTACAATGAGACCTCGTACATTTAGAAATATAAAATAACTTTTTTGGGAGAAACATATTTAAAGGGGGTAAATGCCGGATTTGATATTGAAAGAAAGACAGTTTAAGAAGAGGTAATTGTAGCTCTTTACTGAAACTTGAATAAAGAATGAACAAATATTATAACGTTTAGAATAAGCTTACCTACGGAACAGTTCATGCCAGTATAACCAGCATCACAGTTACAAGTGTAGGAGTCCACTCCATCGATGCATGTTCCATTTAAACACGGATCGGGAGTGCAGTCATCAATATCTAGAAAATTAAATTTTAAGTGTGAATGCTGAATTTAATAGTGAAAGAATTACATATTTTAAAATAGGTAATTGTAGCTCTTCACTTAAAATTAAATTGAAATGAAGGATAAAGTTATTACAGTGAGACCAACTTACCTACTGAACAGTTCATGCCAGTATAACCAGCAAAACAGTTACAGGTGTAGGAGTCTACTCCATCCATGCATGTGCCATTTACACACGGATCGGGAATGCAGTCATCAATATCTAGAAAATTAAATTTTAAGTAAGTGTGAATGCTGGATTTAATAGTGAAAGAATTACATATTTTAAAATAGGTAATTGTAGCTCTTCATTTAAAATTAAATTGAAATGAAGGATAAAGTTATTACAATAAGACCAACTTACTTACTGAACAGTTCATGCCAGTAATAGTGAAATAATTAAATAGTGAAATAATGACAGATTATAAAAGAGGTAATCGTAGCTCTTCACTTAAAATTAAATTGAAATGAAGGATAAAGTTATTATATTGAGACCAACTTACCTTCTGAACAGTTCATGCCAGTATAACCAGCAACACAGTTACAGGTGTAGGAGTCTACTCCATCGATGCATGTTCCATTTACACACGGATCGGGAGTGCAGTCATCAATATCTAGAAAATTAAATTTTAAGTAAATGTCAATGCTGGATTTAATAGTGAAAGAGTTACATATTTTAAAATATGTAATTGTAGCTCTTCACTTGAAATTAAATTGAAATGAAGGATAAAGTTATTACATTGAGACCAACTTACCTTCTGAACAGTTCATGCCAGTATAACCAGCAACACAGTTACAGATGTAGGAGTCTACTCCATCCATGCATGTTCCATTTACACACGGATCGGGAGTGCAGTCATCAATATCTAGAAAAATTGAATTTTAAGTGTGAATGCTGGATTTAATAGTGAAAGAATTACGTATTTTAAAATGGGTAATTGTAGCTCTTCACCTAAAATTGAATTGAAAATGAGAATTATGTTACTACATTGTGACGTCGTACAATAAAGTAAAATGACGTTTTAAAAGCAGTCTATCTAAAGGGGGGAATTGCAGATATGCTATTGAAGGAACGATTTTAGAAATACAGTCATCAATATCTAGAACGAATATGAAAAGGGGATTAATGCCGGATATAACAACGAAAGAAAGACAGGTTTTAGAAGAGGTAATTGCATTTCTTTAACTTTATTTCTATTAAGATTAAGGAAAATATTATTACAATGAAACCTCGTACATTTAGAAATATAAAATAACTTTTTTGGGAGAAACATATTTAAAGGGTGTAAATGCCGGATTTGATATTGAAAGAAAGACAGTTTAAGAAGAGGTGCTACTTTACATAAACTTCAATAAGCAATGAAAAAATATTATAACGTTTACAAAAAACTTACCTACGGAACAGTTCATGCCAGTATAACCAGCATCACAGTTACAGGTGTAGGAGTCTACTCCATCCATGCATGTTCCATTTAAACACGGATCGGGAGTGCAGTCATCAATATCTAGAAAATTAAATTTTAAGTAAGTGTGAATGCTGGATTTAATAGTGAAAGAATTACATATTTTAAAATAGGTAATTGTAGCTCTTCACTTAAAATTAAATTGAAATAAAGGATAAAGTTATTACAGTGAGACCAACTTACCTACTGAACAGTTCATGCCAGTATAACCAGCAAAACAGTTACAGGTGTAGGAGTCTACTCCATCCATGCATGTGCCATTTACACACGGATCGGGAATGCAGTCATTAATATCTAGAAAATTAAATTTTAAGTAAGTGTGAATGCTGGATTTAATAGTGAAAGAATTACATATTTTAAAATAGGTAATTGTAGCTCTTCATTTAAAATTAAATTGAAATGAAGGATAAAGTTATTACAATGAGACCAACTTACTTACTGAACAGTTCATGCCAGTAATAGTGAAATAATTAAATAGTGAAATAATGACATATTATAAAAGAGGTAATCGTAGCTCTTCACTTAAAATTAAATTGAAATGAGAATAAAGTTATTAAATTGAGACCAACTTACCTTCTGAACAGGTCATGCCAGTATAACCAGCAACACAGTTACAGGTGTAGGAGTCTACTCCATCGATGCATGTTCCATTTACACACGGATCGGGAGTGCAGTCATCAATATCTAGAAAATTAAATTTTAAGTAAATGTCAATGCTGGATTTAATAGTGGAAGAGTTACATATTTTAAAATATGTAATTGTAGCTCTTCACTTGAAATTAAATTGAAATGAAGGATAAAGTTATTACATTGAGACCAACTTACCTTCTGAACAGTTCATGCCAGTATAACCAGCAACACAGTTACAGATGTAGGAGTCTACTCCATCCATGCATGTTCCATTTACACACGGATCGGGAGTGCAGTCATCAATATCTAGAAAAATTGAATTTTAAGTGTGAATGGTGGATTTAATAGTGAAAGAATTACGTATTTTAAAATGGGTAATTGTAGCTCTTCACCTAAAATTGAATTGAAAATGAGAATTATGTTACTACATTGTGACGTCGTACAATAAAGTAAAATGACGTTTTAAAAGCAGTCTATCTAAAGGGGGGAATTGCAGATATGCTATTGAAGGAACGATTTTAGAAATACAGTCATCAATATCTAGAACGAATATGAAAAGGGGATTAATGCCGGATATAACAACGAAAGAAAGACAGGTTTTAGAAGAGGTAATTGCATTTCTTTAACTTTATTTCTATTAAGATTAAGGAAAATATTATTACAATGAGACCTCGTACATTTAGAAATATAAAATAACTTTTTTGGGAGAAACATATTTAAAGGGGGTAAATGCCGGATTTGATATTGAAAGAAAGACAGTTTAAGAAGAGGTAATTGTAGCTCTTTACTGAAACTTGAATAAAGAATGAACAAATATTATAACGTTTAGAATAAACTTACCTACGGAACAGTTCATGCCAGTATAACCAGCATCACAGTTACAAGTGTAGGAGTCCACTCCATCGATGCATGTTCCATTTAAACACGGATCGGGAGTGCAGTCATCAATATCTAGAAAATTAAATTTTAAGTGTGAATGCTGAATTTAATAGTGAAAGAATTACATATTTTAAAATAGGTAATTGTAGCTCTTCACTTAAAATTAAATTGAAATGAAGGATAAAGTTATTAAATTGAGACCAACTTACCTTCTGAACAGTTCATGCCAGTATAACCAGCAACACAGTTACAGGTGTAGGAGTCTACTCCATCGATGCATGTTCCATTTACACACGGATCGGGAGTGCAGTCATCAATATCTAGAAAATTAAATTTTAAGTAAATGTCAATGCTGGATTTAATAGTGAAAGAATTACATATTTTAAAATAGGTAATTGTAGCTCTTCATTTAAAATTAAATTGAAATGAAGGATAAAGTTATTACAATAAGACCAACTTACCTTCTGAACAGTTCATGCCAGTATAACCAGCAACACAGTTACAGGTGTAGGAGTCTACTCCATCCATGCATGTGCCATTTACACACGGATCGGGAATGCAGTCATCAATATCTAGAAAATTAAATTTTAAGTAAGTGTGAATGCTGGATTTAATAGTGAAAGAATTACATATTTTAAAATAGGTAATTGTAGCTCTTCATTTAAAATTAAATTGAAATGAAGGATAAAGTTATTACAATAAGACCAACTTACTTACTGAACAGTTCATGCCAGTAATAGTGAAATAATTAAATAGTGAAATAATGACATATTATAAAAGAGGTAATCGTAGCTCTTCACTTAAAATTAAATTGAAATGAAGGATAAAGTTATTAAATTGAGACCAACTTACCTTCTGAACAGGTCATGCCAGTATAACCAGCAACACAGTTACAGGTGTAGGAGTCTACTCCATCGATGCATGTTCCATTTACACACGGATCGGGAGTGCAGTCATCAATATCTAGAAAATTAAATTTTAAGTAAATGTCAATGCTGGATTTAATAGTGAAAGAGTTACATATTTTAAAATATGTAATTGTAGCTCTTCACTTGAAATTAAATTGAAATGAAGGATAAAGTTATTACATTGAGACCAACTTACCTTCTGAACAGTTCATGCCAGTATAACCAGCAACACAGTTACAGGTGTAGGAGTCTACTCCATCCATGCATGTTCCATTTACACACGGATCGGGAGTGCAGTCATCAATATCTAGAAAAATTGAATTTTAAGTGTGAATGCTGGATTTAATAGTGAAAGAATTACGTATTTTAAAATGGGTAATTGTAGCTCTTCACCTAAAATTGAATTGAAAATGAGAATTATGTTACTACATTGTGACGTCGTACAATAAAGTAAAATGACGTTTTAAAAGCAGTCTATCTAAAGGGGGGAATTGCAGATATGCTATTGAAGGAACGATTTTAGAAATACAGTCATCAATATCTAGAACGAATATGAAAAGGGGATTAATGCCGGATATAACAACGAAAGAAAGACAGGTTTTAGAAGAGGTAATTGCATTTCTTTAACTTTATTTCTATTAAGATTAAGGAAAATATTATTACAATGAGACCTCGTACATTTAGAAATATAAAATAACTTTTTTGGGAGAAACATATTTAAAGGGTGTAAATGCCGGATTTGATATTGAAAGAAAGACAGTTTAAGAAGAGGTGCTACTTTACATAAACTTCAATAAGCAATGAAAAAATATTATAACGTTTACAAAAAACTTACCTACGGAACAGTTCATGCCAGTATAACCAGCATCACAGTTACAGGTGTAGGAGTCTACTCCATCCATGCATGTTCCATTTACACACGGATCGGGAGTGCAGTCATCAATATCTAGAAAATTAAATTGTAAGTGTGAATGCTGGATTTAATAGTGAAAGAATGACGTATTTTAAAATGGGTAATTGTAGCTCTTCACCTAAAATTGAATTGAAAATGAGAATTATGTTACTACATTGTGACGTCGTACAATAAAGTAAAATGACGTTTTAAAAGCAGTCTATCTAAAGGGGGGAATTGCAGATATGCTATTGAAGGAACGATTTTAGAAATACAGTCATCAATATCTAGAACGAATATGAAAAGGGGATTAATGCCGGATATAACAACGAAAGAAAGACAGGTTTTAGAAGAGGTAATTGCAATTCTTTAACTTTATTTCTATTAAGATTAAGGAAAATATTATTACAATGAGACCTCGTACATTTAGAAATATAAAATAACTTTTTTGGGAGAAACATATTTAAAGGGGTAAATGCCGGATTTGATATTGAAAGAAAGACAGTTTAAGAAGAGGTAATTGTAGCTCTTTACTGAAACTTGAATAAAGAATGAACAAATATTATAACGTTTAGAATAAGCTTACCTACGGAACAGTTCATGCCAGTATAACCAGCATCACAGTTACAAGTGTAGGAGTCCACTCCATCGATGCATGTTCCATTTAAACACGGATCGGGAGTGCAGTCATCAATATCTAGAAAATTAAATTTTAAGTGTGAATGCTGAATTTAATAGTGAAAGAATTACATATTTTAAAATAGGTAATTGTAGCTCTTCACTTAAAATTAAATTGAAATGAAGGATAAAGTTATTACATTGAGACCAACTTACCTACTGAACAGTTCATGCCAGTATAACCAGCAAAACAGTTACAGGTGTAGGAGTCTACTCCATCCATGCATGTGCCATTTACACACGGATCGGGAATGCAGTCATCAATATCTAGAAAATTAAATTTTAAGTAAGTGTGAATGCTGGATTTAATAGTGAAAGAATTACATATTTTAAAATAGGTAATTGTAGCTCTTCACTTAAAATTAAATTGAAATGAAGGATAAAGTTATTACATTGAGACCAACTTACCTTCTGAACAGTTCATGCCAGTATAACCAGCAACACAGTTACAGGTGTAGGAGTCTACTCCATCGATGCATGTTCCATTTACACACGGATCGGGAGTGCAGTCATCAATATCTAGAAAATTAAATTTTAAGTAAATGTCAATGCTGGATTTAATAGTGAAAGAGTTACATATTTTAAAATATGTAATTGTAGCTCTTCACTTGAAATTAAATTGAAATGAAGGATAAAGTTATTACATTGAGACCAACTTACCTTCTGAACAGTTCATGCCAGTATAACCAGCAACACAGTTACAGGTGTAGGAGTCTACTCCATCCATGCATGTTCCATTTACACACGGATCGGGAGTGCAGTCATCAATATCTAGAAAAATTGAATTTTAAGTGTGAATGCTGGATTTAATAGTGAAAGAATTACGTATTTTAAAATGGGTAATTGTAGCTCTTCACCTAAAATTGAATTGAAAATGAGAATTATGTTACTACATTGTGACGTCGTACAATAAAGTAAAATGACGTTTTAAAAGCAGTCTATCTAAAGGGGGGAATTGCAGATATGCTATTGATGGAACGATTTTAGAAATACAGTCATCAATATCTAGAACGAATATGAAAAGGGGATTAATGCCGGATATAACAACGAAAGAAAGACAGGTTTTAGAAGAGGTAATTGCAATTCTTTAACTTTATTTCTATTAAGATTAAGGAAAATATTATTACAATGAGACCTCGTACATTTAGAAATATAAAATAACTTTTTTGGGAGAAACATATTTAAAGGGGGTAAATGCCGGATTTGATATTGAAAGAAAGACAGTTTAAGAAGAGGTAATTGTAGCTCTTTACTGAAACTTGAATAAAGAATGAACAAATATTATAACGTTTAGAATAAACTTACCTACGGAACAGTTCATGCCAGTATAACCAGCATCACAGTTACAAGTGTAGGAGTCCACTCCATCGATGCATGTTCCATTTAAACACGGATCGGGAGTGCAGTCATCAATATCTAGAAAATTAAATTTTAAGTGTGAATGCTGAATTTAATAGTGAAAGAATTACATATTTTAAAATAGGTAATTGTAGCTCTTCACTTAAAATTAAATTGAAATGAAGGATAAAGTTATTACAGTGAGACCAACTTACCTACTGAACAGTTCATGCCAGTATAACCAGCAAAACAGTTACAGGTGTAGGAGTCTACTCCATCCATGCATGTGCCATTTACACACGGATCGGGAATGCAGTCATCAATATCTAGAAAATTAAATTTTAAGTAAGTGTGAATGCTGGATTTAATAGTGAAAGAATTACATATTTTAAAATAGGTAATTGTAGCTCTTCATTTAAAATTAAATTGAAATGAAGGATAAAGTTATTACAGTGAGACCAACTTACCTACTGAACAGTTCATGCCAGTAATAGTGAAATAATTAAATAGTGAAATAATGACAGATTATAAAAGAGGTAATCGTAGCTCTTCACTTAAAATTAAATTGAAATGAAGGATAAAGTTATTAAATTGAGACCAACTTACCTTCTGAACAGTTCATGCCAGTATAACCAGCAACACAGTTACAGGTGTAGGAGTCTACTCCATCGATGCATGTTCCATTTACACACGGATCGGGAGTGCAGTCATCAATATCTAGAAAATTAAATTTTAAGTAAATGTCAATGCTGGATTTAATAGTGAAAGAGTTACATATTAAAATATGTAATTGTAGCTCTTCACTTGAAATTAAATTGAAATGAAGGATAAAGTTATTACATTGAGACCAACTTACCTTCTGAACAGTTCATGCCAGTATAACCAGCAACACAGTTACAGGTGTAGGAGTCTACTCCATCCATGCATGTTCCATTTACACACGGATCGGGAGTGCAGTCATCAATATCTAGAAAAATTGAATTTTAAGTGTGAATGCTGGATTTAATAGTGAAAGAATTACGTATTTTAAAATGGGTAATTGTAGCTCTTCACCTAAAATTGAATTGAAAATGAGAATTATGTTACTACATTGTGACGTCGTACAATAAAGTAAAATGACGTTTTAAAAGCAGTCTATCTAAAGGGGGGAATTGCAGATATGCTATTGAAGGAACGATTTTAGAAATACAGTCATCAATATCTAGAACGAATATGAAAAGGGGATTAATGCCGGATATAACAACGAAAGAAAGACAGGTTTTAGAAGAGGTAATTGCAATTCTTTAACTTTATTTCTATTAAGATTAAGGAAAATATTATTACAATGAGACCTCGTACATTTAGAAAATTAATATAAAATAACTTTTTTGGGAGAAACATATTTAAAGGGGGTAAATGCCGGATTTGATATTGAAAGAAAGACAGCTTACTTTGTAGCTCTTTACTGAAACTTGAATAAAGAATGAACAAATATTATAACGTTTAGAATAAACTTACCTACGGAACAGTTCATGCCAGTATAACCAGCATCACAGTTACAAGTGTAGGAGTCCACTCCATCGATGCATGTTCCATTTAAACACGGATCGGGAGTGCAGTCATCAATATCTAGAAAATTAAATTTTAAGTGTGAATGCTGAATTTAATAGTGAAAGAATTACATATTTTAAAATAGGTAATTGTAGCTCTTCACTTAAAATTAAATTGAAATGAAGGATAAAGTTATTACAGTGAGACCAACTTACCTACTGAACAGTTCATGCCAGTATAACCAGCAAAACAGTTACAGGTGTAGGAGTCTACTCCATCCATGCATGTGCCATTTACACACGGATCGGGAATGCAGTCATCAATATCTAGAAAATTAAATTTTAAGTAAGTGTGAATGCTGGATTTAATAGTGAAAGAATTACATATTTTAAAATAGGTAATTGTAGCTCTTCATTTAAAATTAAATTGAAATGAAGGATAAAGTTATTACAATAAGACCAACTTACTTACTGAACAGTTCATGCCAGTAATAGTGAAATAATTAAATAGTGAAATAATGACAGATTATAAAAGAGGTAATCGTAGCTCTTCACTTAAAATTAAATTGAAATGAAGGATAAAGTTATTAAATTGAGACCAACTTACCTTCTGAACAGTTCATGCCAGTATAACCAGCAACACAGTTACAGGTGTAGGAGTCTACTCCATCGATGCATGTTCCATTTACACACGGATCGGGAGTGCAGTCATTAATATCTAGAAAATTAAATTTTAAGTAAATGTCAATGCTGGATTTAATAGTGAAAGAGTTACATATTTTAAAATATGTAATTGTAGCTCTTCACTTGAAATTAAATTGAAATGAAGGATAAAGTTATTACATTGAGACCAACTTACCTTCTGAACAGTTCATGCCAGTATAACCAGCAACACAGTTACAGGTGTAGGAGTCTACTCCATCCATGCATGTTCCATTTACACACGGATCGGGAGTGCAGTCATCAATATCTAGAAAATTAAATTTTAAGTGTGAATGCTGAATTTAATAGTGAAAGAATTACATATTTTAAAATAGGTAATTGTAGCTCTTCACTTAAAATTAAATTGAAATGAAGGATAAAGTTATTACAGTGAGACCAACTTACCTACTGAACAGTTCATGCCAGTATAACCAGCAAAACAGTTACAGGTGTAGGAGTCTACTCCATCCATGCATGTGCCATTTACACACGGATCGGGAATGCAGTCATCAATATCTAGAAAATTAAATTTTAAGTAAGTGTGAATGCTGGATTTAATAGTGAAAGAATTACATATTTTAAAATAGGTAATTGTAGCTCTTCATTTAAAATTAAATTGAAATGAAGGATAAAGTTATTACAATAAGACCAACTTACTTACTGAACAGTTCATGCCAGTAATAGTGAAATAATTAAATAGTGAAATAATGACAGATTATAAAAGAGGTAATCGTAGCTCTTCACTTAAAATTAAATTGAAATGAAGGATAAAGTTATTAAATTGAGACCAACTTACCTTCTGAACAGTTCATGCCAGTATAACCAGCAACACAGTTACAGGTGTAGGAGTCTACTCCATCGATGCATGTTCCATTTACACACGGATCGGGAGTGCAGTCATCAATATCTAGAAAATTAAATTTTAAGTAAATGTCAATGCTGGATTTAATAGTGAAAGAGTTACATATTTTAAAATATGTAATTGTAGCTCTTCACTTGAAATTAAATTGAAATGAAGGATAAA
The DNA here is from genome assembly GCA_025617745.1 of Heliocidaris erythrogramma. Lineage (NCBI taxonomy): Eukaryota > Metazoa > Echinodermata > Echinoidea > Camarodonta > Echinometridae > Heliocidaris > Heliocidaris erythrogramma. The sequence continues at coordinate 4,304,908 of CM046864.1, forward strand.
GTTATTACATTGAGACCAACTTACCTTCTGAACAGTTCATGCCAGTATAACCAGCAACACAGTTACAGGTGTAGGAGTCTACTCCATCCATGCATGTTCCATTTACACACGGATCGGGAGTGCAGTCATCAATATCTAGAAAAATTGAATTTTAAGTGTGAATGCTGGATTTAATAGTGAAAGAATTACGTATTTTAAAATGGGTAATTGTAGCTCTTCACCTAAAATTGAATTGAAAATGAGAATTATGTTACTACATTGTGACGTCGTACAATAAAGTAAAATGACGTTTTAAAAGCAGTCTATCTAAAGGGGGGAATTGCAGATATGCTATTGAAGGAACGATTTTAGAAATACAGTCATCAATATCTAGAACGAATATGAAAAGGGGATTAATGCCGGATATAACAACGAAAGAAAGACAGGTTTTAGAAGAGGTAATTGCATTTCTTTAACTTTATTTCTATTAAGATTAAGGAAAATATTATTACAATGAGACCTCGTACATTTAGAAATACAAAATAACTTTTTTTGGAGAAACATATTTAAAGGGTGTAAATGCCGGATTTGATATTGAAAGAAAGACAGTTTAAGGAGAGGTGCTACTTTACATAAACTTCAATAAGCAATGAAAAAATATTATAATGTTTACAAAAAACTTACCTACGGAACAGTTCATGCCAGTATAACCAGCATCACAGTTACAGGTGTAGGAGTCTACTCCATCCATGCATGTTCCATTTACACACGGATCGGGAGTGCAGTCATCAATATCTAGAAAATTAAATTGTAAGTGTGAATGCTGGATTTAATAGTGAAAGAATGACGTATTTTAAAATGGGTAATTGTAGCTCTTCACCTAAAATTGAATTGAAAATGAGAATTATGTTACTACATTGTGACGTCGTACAATAAATTAAAATGACGTTTTAAAAGCAGTCTATCTAAAGGGGGGAATTGCAGATATGCTATTGAAGGAAAGATTTTAGAAATACAGTCATCAATATCTAGAACGAATATGAAAAGGGGATTAATGCCGGATAACAACGAAAGAAAGACAGGTTTTAGAAGAGGTAATTGTAATTCTTTAACTTTATTTCTATTAAGATTAAGGAAAATATTATTACAATGAGACCTCGTACATTTAAAAATATAAAATAACTTTTTGGAAAGAAACATATTTAAAGGGGGGTAAATGCCGCATTTGATATTGAAAGAACAACAGTTTAAGAAAAGGTAATTATAGCTCTTTACATAAACTTCAATAAGCAATGAAAAAATATTATAACGTTTAGAAAAAAACTTACCTACTGAACAGTTCATGCCAGTATAACCAGCAAAACAGTTACAGGTGTAGGAGTCTACTCCATCCATGCATGTGCCATTAACACACGGATCGGGAGTGCAGTCATCAATATCTAGAAAATTAAATTGTAAGTGTGAATGCTGGATTTAATAGTGAAAGAATTACGTATTTTAAAATGGGTAATTGTAGCTCTTCACCTAAAATTGAATTGAAAATGAGAATTATGTTACTACATTGTGACGTCGTACAATAAAGTAAAATGACGTTTTAAAAGCAGTCTATCTAAAGGGGGGAATTGCAGATATGCTATTGAAGGAACGATTTTAGAAATACAGTCATCAATATCTAGAACGAATATGAAAAGGGGATTAATGCTGGATATAACAACGAAAGAAAGACAGGTTTTAGAAGAGGTAATTGCAATTCTTTAACTTTATTTCTATTAAGATTAAGGAAAATATTATTACAATGAGACCTCGTACATTTAGAAATATAAAATAACTTTTTGGAAAGAAACATATTTAAAGGGGGGTAAATGCCGCATTTGATATTGAAAGAACAACAGTTTAAGAAAAGGTAATTATAGCTATTTACATAAACTTCAATAAGCAATGAAAAAATATTATAACGTTTAGAAAAAAACTTACCTACTGAACAGTTCATGCCAGTATAACCAGCATCACAGTTACATGTGTAGGAGTCTATTCCATCCACGCATGTTCCATTTACACACGGATCGGGAGTGCAGTCATCAATATCTAGAAAATTAAATTGTAAGTAAGTGTGAATGCTTGATTTAATAGTGAAAGAATTACATATTTTAAAATAGGTATTTGTAGCTCTTCACTTAAAATTGAATTGAACGTAAGAATTATGTCTTACAGTAAAGTAAAATGACATTTTAAAAGCAGTCTATCTAAAGGGGGGAATTGCAGATATGCTATTGAAGGAACGATTTTAGAAATACAGTCATCAATATCTAGAACGAATATGAAAAGGGGATTAATGCTGGATATAACAACGAAAGAAAGACAGGTTTTAGAAGAGGTAATTGCAATTCTTTAACTTTATTTCTATTAAGATTAAGGAAAATATTATTACAATGAGACCTCGTACATTTAGAAATATAAAATAACTTTTTGGAAAGAAACATATTTAAAGGGGGGTAAATGCCGCATTTGATATTGAAAGAACAACAGTTTAAGAAAAGGTAATTATAGCTCTTTACATAAACTTCAATAAGCAATGAAAAAATATTATAACGTTTAGAAAAAAACTTACCTACTGAACAGTTCATGCCAGTATAACCAGCATCACAGTTACATGTGTAGGAGTCTATTCCATCCACGCATGTTCCATTTACACACGGATCGGGAGTGCAGTCATCAATATCTAGAAAATTAAATTGTAAGTAAGTGTGAATGCTGGATTTAATAGTGAAAGAATTACATATTTTAAAATAGGTAATTGTAGCTCTTCACTTAAAATTGAATTGAACGTAAGAATTATGTCTTACAGTAAAGTAAAATGACATTTTAAAAGCAGTCTATCTAAAGGGGGAATTGCAGATATGCTATTGAAGGAAAGATTTTAGAAATACAGTCATCAATATCTAGAACGAATATGAAAAGGGGATTAATGCCGGATATAACAACGAAAGAAAGACAGGTTTTAGAAGAGGCAATTGCAATTCTTTAACTTTATTTCTATTAAGATTAAGGAAAATAGTATTACAATGAGACCTCGTACATCTAGAAATATAAAATAACTTTTTGGAAAGAAACATATTTAAAGGGGGGTAAATTCCGCATTTGATATTGAAAGAACAACAGTTTAAGAAAAGGTAATTATAGCTCTTTACATAAACTTCAATAAGCAATAAAAAAATATTATAACGTTTAGAAAAAAACTTACCTACTGAACAGTTCATGCCAGTATAACCAGCATCACAGTTACATGTGTAGGAGTCTATTCCATCCACGCATGTTCCATTTACACACGGATCGGGAGTGCAGTCATCAATATCTAGAAAATTAAATTGTAAGTAAGTGTGAATGCTTGATTTAATAGTGAAAGAATTACATATATTAAAATAGGTAATTGTAGCTCTTCACTTAAAATTGAATTGAACATAGGAATTATGTCTTACAGTAAAGTAAAATGAGGTAATTGCAATTCTTTAACTTTATTTCTATTAAGATTAAGGAAAATATTATTACAATGAGACCTCGTACATTTAGAAATATAAAATAACTTTTTGGAAAGAAACATATTTAAAGGGGGGTAAATGCCGCATTTGATTTTGAAAGAACAACAGTTTAAGAAAAGGTAATTATAGCTCTTTACATAAACTTCAATAAGCAATAAAAAAATATTATAACGTTTAGAAAAAAACTTACCTACTGAACAGTTCATGCCAGTATAACCAGCATCACAGTTACATGTGTAGGAGTCTATTCCATCCACGCATGTTCCATTTTCACACGGATCGGGAGTGCAGTCATCAATATCTAAAAAATTAAATTGTAAGTAAGTGTGAATGCTTGATTTAATAGTGAAAGAATTACATATATTAAAATAGGTAATTGTAGCTCTTCACTTAAAATTGAATTGAACATAGGAATTATGTCTTACAGTAAAGTAAAATGAGGTAATTGCAATTCTTTAACTTTATTTCTATTAAGATTAAGGAAAATATTATTACAATGAGACCTCGTACATTTAGAAATATAAAATAACTTTTTGGAAAGAAACATATTTAAAGGGGGGTAAATGCCGCATTTGATATTGAAAGAACAACAGTTTAAGAAAAGGTAATTGTAGCTCTTTACATAAACTTCAATAAGCAATAAAAGAATATTATAACATTTAGAAAAAACTTACCTACTGAACAGTTCATGCCAGAATAACCAGCAAAACAGTTACAGGTGTAGGAGTCTACTCCATCCATGCATGTGCCATTTACACACGGATCGGGAATGCAGTCATCAATATCTAGAAAATTAAATTTTAAGTAAGTGTGAATGCTTGATTTAATAGTGAAAGAATTACATATTTTAAAATAGGTATTTGTAGCTCTTCACTTAAAATTGAATTGAACGTAAGAATTATGTCTTACAGTAAAGTAAAATGACATTTTAAAAGCAGTCTATCTAAAGGGGGGAATTGCAGATATGCTATTGAAGGAAAGATTTTAGAAATACAGTCATCAATATCTAGAACGAATATGAAAAGGGGATTAATGCCGGATAACAACGAAAGAAAGACAGGTTTTAGAAGAGGTAATTGTAATTCTTTAACTTTATTTCTATTAAGATTAAGGAAAATATTATTACAATGAGACCTCGTACATTTAAAAATATAAAATAACTTTTTGGAAAGAAACATATTTAAAGGGGGGTAAATGCCGCATTTGATATTGAAAGAACAACAGTTTAAGAAAAGGTAATTGTAGCTCTTTACATAAACTTCAATAAGCAATGAAAAATATTATAACGTTTAGAAAAAAACTTACCTACTGAACAGTTCATGCCAGTATAACCAGCAAAACAGTTACAGGTGTAGGAGTCTACTCCATCCATGCATGTGCCATTTACACACGGATCGGGAATGCAGTCATCAATATCTAGAAAATTAAATTGTAAGTAAGTGTGAATGCTTGATTTAATAGTGAAAGAATTACATATTTTAAAATAGGTATTTGTAGCTCTTCACTTAAAATTGAATTGAACGTAAGAATTATGTCTTACAGTAAAGTAAAATGACATTTTAAAAGCAGTCTATCTAAAGGGGGGAATTGCAGATATGCTATTGAAGGAAAGATTTTAGAAATACAGTCATCAATATCTAGAACGAATATGAAAAGGGGATTAATGCCGGATATAACAACGAAAGAAAGACAGGTTTTAGAAGAGGTAATTGCATTTCTTTAACTTTATTTCTATTAAGATTAAGGAAAATATTATTACAATGAGACCTCGTACATTTAGAAATATAAAATAACTTTTTGGAAAGAAACATATTTAAAGGGGGGTAAATGCCGCATTTGATATTGAAAGAACAACAGTTTAAGAAAAGGTAATTATAGCTCTTTACATAAACTTCAATAAGCAATGAAAAAATATTATAACGTTTAGAAAAAAACTTACCTACTGAACAGTTCATGCCAGTATAACCAGCATCACAGTTACATGTGTAGGAGTCTATTCCATCCACGCATGTTCCATTTACACACGGATCGGGAGTGCAGTCATGAATATCTAGAAAATTAAATTGTAAGTAAGTGTGAATGCTTGATTTAATAGTGAAAGAATTACATATTTTAAAATAGGTAATTGTAGCTCTTCACCTTAAATTGAATTGAACATAAGAATTATGTCTTACAGTAAAGTAAAATGAGGTAATTGCAATTCTTTAACTTTATTTCTATTAAGATTAAGGAAAATATTATTACAATGAGACCTCGTACATTTAGAAATATGAAAATAACTTTTTGGAAAGAAACATATTTAAAGGGGGGTAAATGCCGCATTTGATATTGAAAGAACAACAGTTTGAGAAAAGGTAATTATAGCTCTTTACATAAGCTTCAATAAGCAATGAAAAAATATTATAACGTTTAGAAAAAAACTTACCTACTGAACAGTTCATGCCAGTATAACCAGCAAAACAGTTACAGGTGTAGGAGTCTACTCTATCCATGCATGTGCCATTAACACACGGATCGGGAGTGCAGTCATCAATATCTAGAAAATTAAATTGTAAGTGTGAATGCTGGATTTAATAGTGAAAGAATTACGTATTTTAAAATGGGTAATTGTAGCTCTTCACCTAAAATTGAATTGAAAATGAGGATTATGTTACTACATTGTGACGTCGTACAATAAAGTAAAATGACGTTTTAAAAGCAGTCTCTCTGAAGGGGGGAATTGCAGATATGCTATTGAAGGAACGATTTTAGAAATACAGTCATCAACATCTAGAACGAATATGAAAAGGGGATTAATGCCGGATAACAACGAAAGAAAGACAGGTTTTAGAAGAGGTAATTGCAATTCTTTAACTTTATTTCTATTAAGATTAAGGAAAATATTATTACAATGAGACCTCGTACATTTAGAAATATAAAATAACTTTTTTGGGAGAAACATATTTAAAGGGGGTAAATGCCGGATTTGATATTGAAAGAAAGACAGTTTAAGGAGAGGTGCTACTTTACATAAACTTCAATAAGCAATGAAAAAAATATTATAACGTTTACAAAAAACTTACCTACGGAACAGTTCATGCCAGTATAACCAGCATCACAGTTACAGGTGTAGGAGTCTACTCCATCCATGCATGTTCCATTTACACACGGATCGGGAGTGCAGTCATCAATATCTAGAAAATTAAATTGTAAGTGTGAATGCTGGATTTAATAGTGAAAGAATTACATATTTTAAAATAGGTAATTGTAGCTCTTCATTTAAAATTAAATTGAAATGAAGGATAAAGTTATTACATTGAGACCAACTTACCTTCTGAACAGTTCATGCCAGTAATAGTGAAATAATGACAGATTATAAAAGAGGTAATCGTAGCTCTTCACTTAAAATTAAATTGAAATGAAGGATAAAGTTATTAAATTGAGACCAACTTACCTTCTGAACAGTTCATGCCAGTATAACCAGCAACACAGCTACAGGTGTAGGAGTCTACTCCATCGATGCATGTTCCATTTACACACGGATCGGGAGTGCAGTCATCAATATCTAGAAAATTAAATTTTAAGTAAATGTCAATGCTGGATTTAATAGTGAAAGAATTACATATTTTAAAATATGTAATTGTAGCTCTTCACTTAAAATTAAATTGAAATGAAGGATAAAGTTATTACATTGAGACCAACTTACCTACTGAACAGTTCATGCCAGTATAACCAGCAAAACAGTTACAGGTGTAGGAGTCTACTCCATCCATGCATGTTCCATTTACACACGGATCGGGAGTGCAGTCATCAATATCTAGAAAATTAAATTGTAAGTGTGAATGCTGGATTTAATAGTGAAAGAATTACGTATTTTAAAATGGGTAATTGTAGCTCTTCACCTAAAATTGAATTGAAAATGAGAATTATGTTACTACATTGTGACGTCGTACAATAAAGTAAAATGACGTTTTAAAAGCAGTCTATCTAAAGGGGGAAATTGCAGATATGCTATTGACGGAAAGATTTTAGAAATACAGTCATCAATATCTAGAACGAATATGAAAAGGGGATTAATGCCGGATATAACAACGAAAGAAAGACAGGTTTTAGAAGAGGTAATTGCAATTCTTTAACTTTATTTCTATTAAGATTAAGGAAAATATTATTACAATGAGACCTCGTACATTTAGAAATATCAAATAACTTTTTTGGGAGAAACATATTTAAAGGGTGTAAATGCCGGATTTGATATTGAAAGAAAGACAGTTTAAGAAGAGGTGCTACTTTACATAAAATTCAATAAGCAATGAAAAAATATTATAACGTTTACAAAAAACTTACCTACGGAACAGTTCATGCCAGTATAACCAGCATCACAGTTACATGTGTAGGAGTCTACTCCATCCACGCATGTTCCATTTACACACGGATCGGGAGTGCAGTCATCAATATCTAGAAAATTAAATTGTAAGTGTGAATGCTGGATTTAATAGTGAAAGAATTACGTATTTTAAAATGGGTAATTGTAGCTCTTCACTTAAAATTGAATTGAAAATGAGAATTATGTTACTACATTGTGACGTCGTACAATAAAGTAAAATGACGTTTTAAAAGCAGTCTATCTAAAGGGGGAAATTGCAGATATGCTATTGAAGGAAAGATTTTAGAAATACAGTCATCAATATCTAGAACGAATATGAAAAGGGGATTAATGCCGGATATAACAACGAAAGAAAGACAGGTTTTAGAAGAGGTAATTGCAATTCTTTAACTTTATTTCTATTAAGATTAAGGAAAATATTATTACAATGAGACCTCGTACATTTAGAAATATCAAATAACTTTTTTGGGAGAAACATATTTAAAGGGGGTAAATGCCGGATTTGATATTGAAAGAAAGACAGTTTAAGAAGAGGTAATTGTAGATCTTTACTGAAACTTGAATAAAGAATGAACAAATATTATAACGTTTAGAATAAACTTACCTACAGAACAGTTCATGTCAGTATAACCATCATCACAGTTACAAGTGTAGGAGTCCACTCCATCCATGCATGTTCCATTTAAACACGGATCGGGAGTGCAGTCGTCAATATCTAGAAAATTAAATTTTATATGTGAATGCTGAATTTAATAGTGAAAGAATTACGTATTTTAAAATAGGTAATTGTAGCTCTTCACTTAAAATTAAATTGAAAGGAAGGATAAAGTTATTACATTGAGACCAACTTACCTACTGAACAGTTCATGCCAGTATAACCAGCAAAACAGTTACAGGTGTAGGAGTCTACTCCATCCATGCATGTGCCATTTACACACGGATCGGGAATGCAGTCATCAATATCTAGAAAATTAAATTTTAAGTAAGTGTGAATGCTGGATTTAATAGTGAAAGAATTACATATTTTAAAATAGGTAATTGTAGCTCTTCATTTAAAATTAAATTGAAATGAAGGATAAAGTTATTACAATAAGACCAACTTACTTACTGAACAGTTCATGCCAGTAATAGTGAAATAATTAAATAGTGAAATAATGACATATTATAAAAGAGGTAATTGTAGCTCTTCACTTAAAATTAAATTGAAATGAAGGATAAAGTTATTACATTGAGACCAACTTACCTACTGAACAGTTCATGCCAGTATAACCAGCAACACAGTTACAGGTGTAGGAGTCTACTCCATCCATGCATGTTCCATTTACACACGGATCGGGAGTGCAGTCATCAATATCTAGAAAAATTGAATTTTAAGTGTGAATGCTGGATTTAATAGTGAAAGAATTACGTATTTTAAAATGGGTAATTGTAGCTCTTCACCTAAAATTGAATTGAAAATGAGAATTATGTTACTACATTGTGACGTCGTACAATAAAGTAAAATGACGTTTTAAAAGCAGTCTATCTAAAGGGGGGAATTGCAGATATGCTATTGAAGGAAAGATTTTAGAAATACAGTCATCAATATCTAGAACTAATATGAAAAGGGGATTAATGCCGGATATAACAACGAAAGAAAGACAGGTTTTAGAAGAGGTAATTGCAATTCTTTAACTTTATTTCTATTAAGATTAAAGAAAATATTATTACAATGAGACCTCGTACATTTAGAAATATCAAATTACTTTTTGGAAAGAAAGGGGGGGGGGGCAATTGCAGGATTTGATATTGAAAGACAGTTTAAAAAGAGGTAATTGTAGCTCTTTACTGAAACTTGAATAAAGAATGAAAAAATCATATCAGAGGGATACTTGATTTACCATTCGTTTAACATCAAAAGAAACAAAAACCAAACACATAATAGCAACAAGTTGTATGGTTGGAAGATATGAGTTGTAGGAAGCATGACCAAGTTAGGTTATTACCCGTAACTGTAACATAGAAAGAACAGGTGCCAGTGTTCCCTGAACTATCTGTAGAAGAACAGTTTACAGTGGTGTCCCCTAACGAAAATGTATCATTAGATGTAGGAGAACAAGTCACAGCTGGATTTCCATCCACATTATCAGTTGCAGTTGGGTCGAACATAACGCTGGAAGAGGAATCAAGTCCCATATCCGTTGTATCAGTTACATTTGAGCAATTCAGGACAGGAACTTCATCATCTGAAACCATCAGAAATATTATATACATATGAAAGTATAAACTCTCAGAGTATGCTAAGTCGACCGATTTGAACAAAAGAGAAAAAAAATCATGAGAAATAAGGGGAGACAATGCATCGGACAAGAAGATGTATGTGTTTCCAATATTAACCCGCTGACTGTTAATATATCATATTCCCTCAATTTAAATACAGGGAGCCACTGGTTCTAGTAGGGGATAGGATGAAATGAAATTTAAATTAAGCGCACAATTCAACCGCAAGTACCGGTAATGGCGCTTGTTTTAAGTTTCAAAATGGTGTCTTTCAAGGAATGCCTTAAACAAAAGGCCCAACATACTCATGAGATGAATTTTCAACCACAATTTTCATTGATAAAGAAAAATCATATCAGAGGGATACTTGATTTACCATTCGTTTCACATCAAAAGAAACAAAAACCAAACACATAATAGCAACAAGTTGTATGGTTGGAAGATATGAGTTGTAGGAAGCATGACCAAGTTAGGTTATTACCCGTAACTGTAACATAGAAAAGACAGGTGCCAGTGTTCCCTGAACTATCTGTAGAAGAACAGTTTACAGTGGTGTCCCCTAACGAAAATGTATCATTAGATTGAAGAGAACAAGTCACAGTTGTATCAGCATCCACGTTATCACTTGCAGTTGAGTTGAACGCAACGGTGGATGAGGAATTTAGCCCCATATCCGTAGTATCAGTTACATTTCGGCAATTCAAAGTAGGTGCTTCATCATCTGAAAACATTCCAAAGATTATCAAAATATGAATTTATTAGCTCTTGAAATACGTTATGTCGCCTCATTTGAATAAAAGAGACTAAAGCTAGACAATGCATGGACCAGGAAGTTATATTATTCTTTCAACTTTAAAACAATTGTCAAATAAATCACATTTCTCATTTGAAAGTAATGGTGTTTGTTATAAATGGTGCCTTATCAGAAATGCATCAAATACAAAAAACATACACGTATGCTTAAAGGGAAATTAACCTCAGCGTATGAACTAGCTTATTTTGAATGGTGTAGTATATGCCTCTTATTTGATACATGCAATTTCATGTAAAAACACAGGATATAGATATAAATCACTATTTTCCAGCCAAGTTATCGTCTGCTAGCAATAATAAGGGGGCTGCCATTACTTTATGTGTACACGAAAATATTTTTCATCCCAAGTAATATTTCCTTCATCGTTAACTTGTAATTGATTTTTAGAGGACAAATATATATTAGATATAGTCACATATTCTGAAATGTAAGTTTAGTTTTATATATTTTTTAAAAGGTCTTAATTTGTTCATAAAAATATACTTTCTGTACGTGGAGACGGAGAATTGACGTCAAGGACGGAGACAATCGTAACAATACCAAAACAAAGCGAGGAATCTGCATTACAGGATGGCTATTAGAACTCATGGGTCGTCAATTATCTAGGCCCATGACCAATAACAATCGTAATAAAATCAGAACAAAGCGACGTATCTGTTGTAAAGGTAGGCTATTATCAATGCATATGGTACCTAATGATCCGTGTCATGCACAAAATGGCAGCCTCCATGGAAAGACGTAGCAGACAATACCGCATCTAGAATATCATGTGGGGTTAATTGTCCTTTAATATACGATGAATATTGAAACATTTGTTGTTGTTTTTTAAATTTATTTTACAGGGACAGGTGATACACCATTCGTTTTAAAAAAAGCACCAAAAAAAACCCCAAACATAAACAACCTCATAATAGCAACGAGTTATATCTTACTAGGTAGTGTGAGGAAGGACAGAATGTTATTTGTACTGGTGGATTTGTAATTGTGACCCGAGGAGAGTCAAAATCAAGAAGTTGGTTGAAAATATTTCGATGAGAACAGCAGAATGAATCGGGTTGTGTAGTTGATCTCTTGAAACTAGAAACCAAGTCTACCGTTGAGAGAGGCCCATTTATCGGGGGAAAACAGTCCCCCGCCCCCGCCCCCCTGATCAATATTTTTGCAGTTTATCGATCAGATTTCTAGCACTCTAAAATGCATCGTTTCATCATTCCAAAACATTATTGTTCTTACTTGGTTACTACGTTCCCTTAAATGTATTTCATAATATACTTGTATAGAGGAAACAGCGCGTGATATTACAGTACAAACCCTGCGCCAAATCAGGAGGCGGACAGATGTTTCCCGCTATCAAAGGGGAAAAGGGAGAGGAACAAATGGAGATTTCAATTCCAATACATGCTCCATCTTTTGAACTAAGTTCTGTGAAAATCAAGGAATCTTAATTCTCCTATTTCGCATTATCAACTAGAAATTAACTTCGGTCCGATCATTATACTTCTATCTATGGGGGTGGTATACGCACTGTATTTTGGATTTCCCTTGGTAATACAAAGATTTTGTATTGTAAAAGGTCGTTTCTTGCTAGAAATGGCATTGTCAGCCCCCCACCAAAAAAAAAGGGGGGGGGATCATAATGGTATATTCACATGCAGTCCCTTGTATAGCGACCTTCCTTCTATATGATTACATTTTTGTCCTCAAATGTTATTCATTTATATATATTCATTCATTTATTTAGTTTAATTTTTTTTTCAGAGGACTAATGTGCTTTATTTAGGGTTTCTGCGCCCCCTGCCATCCCCTCCCCCCCCCCAAAAAAAAAAAATCAATTAAAAAAAAATGTATAAATGAATAAAATTTGGGGAGCAAAATGAAATCATATAAAAGGAAGATGTGACAAGCACAGGAACGTCGCTATACAAGGGACTGCATGTGAATATACCGTTATGATCCCCCCTCCTTTTGCGTGCAGGTGTCTCTTGGTGTAATCTAAAAACCTATAGTTTTTGGTGATGCTGCCACCAGCCTCCCGTCAGAGGACTAATGTGCTTTATTTAGGGTCTCTGCGCCCCCTGCCATTCCCTTCCCCCCCCCCCCCCAAAAAAAAAAAAAAAAAATCAATTAAAAAAAAAAAAATATATATATATATATATAAATAAATAAAATTTGGGGAGCAAAATCAAATCATATAGAAGGAAGTTGTGACAAGCGCAGGAACGTCGCTATACAAGGGACTGCATGTGAATATACCGTTATGATCCCCCCCCCCCCCCTCCTTTTGCATGCAGGTGTCTCTTGGTGTAATCTAAAAACCTATAGTTTATGGTGATGCTGCCACCAGCGTCCCGTCTTTTATAGGGTCTAAGGTCATACTTCAGGGCATGGCGTGAGTGCACTCTGCAGGCCACATTTCTGGATGGATTTCTTTCAAATTTTGGATGGAGATGTATCTTGGTATAATCTACATCTTTAGTTTTTGGTGATGCTGCCCTCATTGTTCCGTTCTTTATAGCGTCAAAGGTCATTTGTCCATTTCTTGCACTCTTACTTCTGCATTTCTTGACGGAGTTCGTTAAAATTTTTCATAAAGGTGTCTCTTGGTTTAAACTAAAAACCTATAGTTTTTGGTGATGCTGCCACCAGTGTCCCGTCTTTTATAGGGTCAAAGGTCATACTTCAGGGCATGGCGTGAGTGCACCCCGCAGGCCACATTTCTGGATGGATTTCTTTCAAATTTTGTATGGGGATGTATCTTGGTATAATCTACATAGCTTTACTTTTTGGTGATGCTGCCCCCATTGTTCCTTCTTTTATAGGGACAAAGGTCATTTCCGTTTCTTGCACTCTTACTTCCGCATTTCTTGACGGATTTCACTCAAATTTTGCATGAAGGTGTCTCTTGGTGTAATCTAAAAACCTACAGTTTTTGGTGATGCTGCAACCAGTGTCCCGTCTTTTATAGGGTCAAATGTCATATCTTGTAGGCCACATTTCGTGAAGGATCGCTTTCAAATTTTCCAGATCGCGCACCACAAAACCACAAAAAGTCGCACCACGTAATATTTAGTGAGAGTTTCAATCAGGGTGGATTTGGTTAACATTGTTTTTACCGTCACAAGTAGGGACAGCTAATGAGAAATTCCCATCCGAACCACATGTCACAGAAGCAGATCCATTAATGGTATAGCCAGACATACAGGTATAGCTGCACACGGTGATTTTTGGATAATAGGCCTACTAACTAGTTAGATATCTTCTTTCTGTCAGACTTCACAAGCTTCATCAGCGGTTTTGTATGTAAACCAGTCCTTCTAAATAGCGAGCATACCATAGACAAATTACTTCACTATTCATAAGGACCACTATTCATAACGCGTGCTAAATGAACAGCGGTCCTTATGATAGCGAGCGGACCCCCAAATATGTTCCATTCATCTTCATTAGCATTGATAACATCAACAGTATCTCCAGTGAATCATCTTAATCATCAACCATCAATCAAATCACTGACTCTGCAACCCCTGACCTCTATCATTGCTGATATCGCCTTGGCGGCGTCATCACCATCACCACATCCCCACTTGCCCTGCCCTCTCTGTCACTATTGACACAACAACAGGCATCTACATGTAATATACCCAACCAACCTCAACATTTGTCATTATCAAATCAACAACATATTCCCTGTCATCACCACCATCACCACCATCTACGGCAACACCACCATCAGCATTAACCATTACCATCAACCATGACCACTACCAGCCTATCATATATCAGTCTATCATATGTTTTTAAATCAAAGGAGACGATGTATAATTAACCCATATCCGCCTAACACATTATCTTATGCACAGTCCCATTATACCTAGCCACTTCACACACATATTCACACTCAAAACATTTTTCACTTCACATCCCTCTCAAAGACATGTGTAAAGGTTTAATGCAACATATGTACATCAATGTCTTATATCACTTACACTATCGTAATAAATATTGCCTGCCATGAATGAGCATATTCTGTAACCCTTTAGGAATATTGCACTTGTAGCAGATCACCAAAATTTCAGAGAACTTGATGTAAAATTTCAAATCCTGAAAGATGTAAACTCTAGTTACTATTATTTGTAGCAGGTTAACTGACATATGAACGTTTATACAAAAATATCCATCAGTGATCACGGATTATATACATGAGGAGAGAGTACAGTACGTGTCAAGTCTGAAATCACGTACACAAATGAGCAATGAAAAACATTTCTAAGATACCTACATTTAATAATAATAATAATTATAATAATAATAATAATAATATTAATAATAAATACATAAATAGCTAACTAACTAAATAAATACAATTTAAAAAATAAAATAGCAAATGGCAAAAGCCAGCACCTGCAGCTGCACCGGGCCCTTGCTCTTCTTCCCCCGCCGCCTGTGGCGGTGGCTCTGGTTCGTACTGGTAGGCTTCTGGAAGCTTCCTACCATCGCCCACTTCTTCTCCTCCTTCCTCTCCTTCAATCTCTCCTACTTCCCCATCATCATCATCATCACTGTTAAACTGAATCACTTTCTTCACCAATTTCTATGTCCATATTGAACACAATTTCCTCGTCTACAACCGACATGTTGATCCTTAAAGGCCAAGTCCACCGCAATATCAAGTTGATTTGAATAAACAGAGTAAAATTAAAGAAGCATAACAGTAAACATTTCACTGAAATCGGATGTAAAATAAGAAAGTTATGGCATTTTGCATTATTTCATGAAACAGTGATATGCATAGCATGGGATGAGTGAACCGATGATGTCACACACTCACTTTTCCTTATGTATTTTATTATATGAAATTTCAAATATTTAAATTTTTATAGATGTGATAATAAAGAATCCCTACTTTGTATGAAAATAAGTTACAATAATGATGATTTTACATGTTCCATATGGAGTCAAGCCATGTTTTACATTATTGAAGCAAAAAAATGAAATATATGATATTTAATATAATAAAATACATAAGGAAAAGTGAGTGCATGACATCATCGGTTCGCTCATTTGCATACCGCCTATGTTATGCATATCACTGTTTCATGAAATAATGCAAAACTTCAAAATGCCATAACTTTCTTATTTTACATCAGATTTCAGTGAAATTGTTACTGTTATGCTTGTTTAATTTTACTCTGTTTATTCAAATCAACTTGATATTGAGGTGGACTTGGCCTTTAAGTCTCGAAAAATCAATGAGTAAATTGCGTCACTTGCGAAACTTGGATAGTGTTGTTTTTCATACTCTTTACTTTGTAAACTTCATCCAACAAGATGAATAAGTCGATAATGTAATTTTAATTCATTGCAAATGCATACACTATTTTCTTTCCCTGTTTGCATTTATCAACACGCTGTGCCTAGACTTTTTCGTATAAATAGGTGTGAACAAAGTATAGCAATGTTTTTTCTCACTTGTAAAATCAAATTAAAATCAAATTAAAACTAAACAAAAAAGCTGAGAATGAATTATAATATTCTTACACTTTTTCTGTTTGTTTTATTAACATAAATTATGTTGAAAGTTTTAATATAGATGTGAAGAAAGTATTGCACTGTTTGCGTGTATATCATCTAGAAAACAAGTGACAACCGCTAATTTATTTTAAATGCATACATCCTTTTTTCTATTTGCCTCACATACCTGATGATCATTTTAGACAAGAACTAGGCTTTATTTACATTATTTGTTAAAGATGCTTATCGGCATGATGCTTTATATATACTTTTCAGCCTTTTCTGAGTGTAGATGTAATACCTAATAAATAATGTGAAACTATACAAAATTATATTCATTACTTCAAAAAAGGGCCTCTTTTTTTGGTACTGTACATCATGCACACTCAGTTTTGTAAGCAAGTTAAGATATTGATAGCGTTTTTGTACTAAATACACTTTACTTTGAACCCTTTTGGGTGTAACCATTATCAACTCGAAAAACAAGTTGTAAATGTATTTTAAATGCATGCAGTGTACATTTATCAAGACGTTTTCGTTAGATATTTCCTAGAATAGGTGGGGAGAAAGTAAATAACTGTTCTTTTTCCGTGAAAAAAAAATACAAAAGTCGAGAATGAATATTATTTTTAAAGCATACATTTTTTCCTGTTTGCTTTACGAACATATTTTTTCCTAGACTTTTCATACAGGTGTGAAGTAAGTAACGGAATGTTCCTTTTGCGTGTCTATCATCAAGGTAAACAAGTGAAAGCTGGGAATGTATTTTACATGTATGCACTTTTTTTCAATTTGCTTTATCAACATTGTTTTGATAAGAATATGTGAAGACAGTTTAGAGATGTATTTTTCCTTCAGCCTATAATTAACATGTATTTGTAAATATCCTATATCGACATGATGTTTGTCAACATTTACGAGTAACGAGTGTAGAAGTAATAATAATAATAATAATAATAGATACTTATATAGCGCAAAATGCTAAAGCCTCTAAGCGCTTTTTAGAAGTGAAGAGAAAATACATGTATTATATTGAATAATTAATACACAACATAAACATTTAAGTGATACATTTATAAAACAGTACATTCAAGCGTAGGCAACATTAAACAAGTAGGTTTTTAACAAGGATTTGAAAGTGTTCACATTGTTTGCTGTACGAATATAAAGTGGTAAGTCATTCCATAATGCAGGGGCGGCATGTAAAAGTGATCTTCGTCCATAGGATGTAGATGAAATGCGGCGTGGAAGTTGAAGGAGGGATTGAGATGAAGAGCGTAGAGTCCGTGATGGGATATAACATTGTAGGAGATCAGATAGATATGTAGGAGAGAGTCCAGCCATTGACTTAAAGATGAGGAGGTTAATCTTGTAGGTGATGCGCATGTTAATAGGTAACTAGTGACGATTTTGAAGAATAGGTGTAATGTGGTAAGATGGAGGGACGCGTGAGATGAGGCGGGCTGCTATGTTTAGGATACGTTGGAGTTTAGTAAGATCTTTACCAGGGAGACCAAAAAGAAGAGAGTTGCAAAAATCAAGTCTGGAGGTGACAAGGGCATGAACTAATCGAGATACATGAAATCATATACTAAATGATATTACTTACCTTAAAGAAAAGTGTTCAGGTTTGAAATTGTGACTCATATATTTGTTTTTCTTCTGTATACTATGTATACTCAATTATGAAAACAAGCTCATGTTTTTTTTTATGTGAATCGTTGTAATGGTGGCGTGGACAACGCCGTGACAATGACATGTCATATAGCGATGTATTACTCATCAGCCTGTTATCATGTTTGACTTACACAGTCTGCTTGACATTAGTGTATGTTATTTTCTTTGTACTTTTTTTTTGCTTTTGATTTTTACTTGTATTTAAATACATACCATCCAGAATGCTTTGAATTTTCGTACACTATACAGGAGCCCTCCAGAAACTAACATTCCATATTATTATGTAATATGTCTGAATTATTCAGATATCGATTTAGTCATGGATTTATGCACTGGAATAATTTATCTTTGTTTTTATGATCAATACGAACGAGAAATTCTATACATGTTATTATCCATGCATCTACAATTGCATTCCTCCGAATTTTTAGGCCGTGTCGATGATGAATGGTTTTCCAATGTATTCTTTAGGTGATGATGATTTTACTTCTTTGTTTACCAATTCACAATCCCCTTTTTATTTCAGTCACAGAGATGGTGCAAATAACTTTGAAGAAAGTATTTCTGAACAAATGAATCGTGAAATGCAAGCATTTACTTTAACAGTCGATCATAACGACCTTTTATCACCAACATCTGAATCCAAATACCTTACGGAAAATCAGTTTGTAAAAGAGTCGTTTGTTTTTAAAAAGATTTGTCTTTCTTTCAGTTCAATATTAGAAGTCTCTCGAAAAATCTGGATTATTTCAAAACATTTCTTGACAAGCTCTCTTTTGATTTGTAATTGGGTTATGTGAAACATTGCTTGTTGATGGACATTATCCATTACATCTCTTAGATAGGTACTCATACTTCGGGAATAATAGAAAGGGCAAAACTGGAGGGGTGTAGGGTTATACATTTTGAACCGATTTCAGACTAAGTCTTTGGAAGATTTAAATCACATGTCAAGTCTTGCAGAAACCGCTTTTATTGAACTTATTATCCCAAGGGGAAAAACCATTGTTATCGGAAAAATTTATAAACCACCAAAGCCAATCCTCTTGAATTTTTTGATTTACTTGAGAGCTTATTATCTGCACCATCTCTTGTAAATAACACTTGTTTTATAATGGGAGATTTTAATCTAGACCTATTGAAATGTAATTCATGTAATGTATGTCAGCAATTTTATGATATTCATGCTTTCTAAATCGTTTCTACCATTAATTAACAAACCCACCAGAATATCCAATGTCTCCTCAACCCTTATCGATAACATTTTTACAAACAGCGAACAACAATTTAATTCCGGGATAATTATAAGTGATATGTCTGACCACTTTCCTGTATTTACATTCTCTGCCACCCCTCTCCCTCTTGTAAACTCTTCCCGATCTATGACCCGCAATTTTTCTGAAGACAATATAAATAGATTCAGAGAATGTAAACGAAGAAGCTTGACTGGGGAGGAATTTTTAATTTGTAAACAAATCTTTAGGCATTTTACTCCCAGTGTTAAAGATCGTTAGCACAATCTGACTAGTCCCACGTGTATATAAATTCCGACTCTAATGAATCGTTTAATACATTTGTTAACATATTCATGAATATGTATAATACCTACATTCCTTTAAAACCTATATGTACGGTCTCTTCTCCGCTCTATTAACAGAAAAAAAATCGCCTTTTCTACAAGTATAAAAGAACTAAATCAGAACAAAGTAATCGTAGATACTCCTTATACCGTAACACCCTCACATCATTGCTACGATCAGCTAAAAGGAATTACTTTTCTAGGCAATTTAAAATTTAACAAATGCGATGTTTCGAGTACGTGGATTCCTACCATAATTGTCAATGACTCCGAAATAAGGGACCCAATATTGATAGCCGAAATATTCAATGATTATTTTATAAATATCGGCCCAAATCATTTTGTTTGCGATATTCCAAATTCTGAAATTGAGTTTCAATCGTTTATAAATCAATCTATATAAAAATTATCTTTCTCCAGTTACTACGAATGAATTTGTTGACATTGTTAAGAATTTGAAAACAAAGAAAGTTGCGAACTTTCTTTTGAAGAAAATTATTAACGAAGTAGCAAGTCCGTTAAATTATATGTTTAATTTATCTCTAACAAATGGAATTGTACCCGATAAAATGAAAATAACTAAGGTTATCCCGATACACAAGAAAGGTAATAAACATGATATTAGAAATTATCGTCCCATTTCGCTCTTAAGCTCATTCTCAAAAATTCTTGAAAAAATAGTCTATTCCCGCACTGTAAAATTCCTAAATAAATATAATATTTTGTCCAAGTTCCAATTTGGTTTTAGAAAGAAACATTCAACCACTCATGCATTGTTGATGTTTATTAATGAAGTAGCCAAAGCCATAGATGCGTTTTCTAACACTGTTGGTATATTTCTGGACTTCTCCAAGGCCTTCGACAAATCAATCACGAAGTTCTCCTTTTTAAATTATCAAATTATGGAATACGTGGGAAGGCCTTGGAATGGATCAGAAATTACCTAACTGACCGTCAACAGTTTGTTTATATTAATAATCATGAATCACATGAGAAAACTATTACATGTGTAGTGCCCCAAGGGTCCTTACTTAGCCCATTGTTGTTCCTTATTTGCATAAATGACTTTCAAAATTGTTCTGATAATCTCTCCTTTCTCTTGTTTGCAGATGACTCCAACATTTTCTTTACAAACAAAAATCCTCAAATTCTTTCAAATACTTTAAACCACTAACTGAACACTGCTTTGAACTGGATGCATTCTAACAATTCCCTTAATATTAATAAATCAAATTACATTCTATTTAGTAATACGATCGCAAAATTACCAGGACCTATTTTATTAAATAACTCGACTCTTGCGCAGGTTGACACGAAATTTTTTTTAGGGGTATACATCGACAGTAAATTAACATGAAAAACCCACACTAATTATATCAGTAAACTTATAGCCAGAAATACATGTGTAAACTTAAAGCATCCTTTCCCAACCATGTCTTGCTTTCTTTATACTCAACTCTAAGTTGGCCATATTTAAACTACGGAATCCTTGCATGGGGGAATAGCTCAAAGCTCCTTATTAATAAACTTTTCCTTATTCAAAAAAGAGTTATCAGAATAATTAATAACACTAGTTATCACATCACCACTTTTCTATTCTTGTAATCTTCTTCAGATCCATGATCTTTATACATTTAACCTAGGATATTTTATGTTTCAACTCGCAAGACGCGAACTACCTACCTCTGTCTCCTCTTTATTTGTAAGGAATGACGAAATTCATTCTTATCCTACACGTCAAAGCAATTCCTTTCATGTTCCACGTACCCGAACAGCTTTTGCCCATAATATAGGTTTTCCCGGTCAATTTCGCAGATTTGTCATTCAATTTGATAAGGGAGTCATTCAAATTCGCGAAAAAGATCTGTGCCATGAAATTTATCATTCAAATTCATTGAGGTCATTCAGATTTGCACTTCGGTCAAGACATTTAGCGTTTACATCATTCAAATTCAAATATGCGTGGAGAGCATTCAAATTCGCTACCTCGCTTGGAAGCGTCTTTTCGAGCATTCAAATTCGCACGTGGGCATTCGAATTCGTAATGAGTTCATTCAATTTAGCATGTATTTAGCGTTTGTGTGTTTTTGCTCATCTATTCAAGTCGTAATGTTTAAAATAACATGTTTTGTCATGTACAGTTGTTGCAGCTATCATGAAATCCTTTATACGACAGACTTATATAAGTCTGTCGTATAAAGC
Organism: Heliocidaris erythrogramma; assembly: GCA_025617745.1. Classification (NCBI taxonomy): domain Eukaryota; kingdom Metazoa; phylum Echinodermata; class Echinoidea; order Camarodonta; family Echinometridae; genus Heliocidaris; species Heliocidaris erythrogramma. Next base: position 4,326,828 of record CM046864.1, read on the forward strand.
TTCATTTCCCCATTGCTTACACACATTTTGATTCGGGCCACGTCTGTTGTAGGTATCTCTCTCGTCAAAATGGAGCCCAGAATTAGATATAGGCGTACATCCGATGAAGACAGGAATAGGCTGATTGATACATTTGAAGGACACCAGGCAGACTACTTAGAACTTGCAGACGCACTCGGAATCAAAAGAAGTACCGCCAGGTCTATAGTAGCCACCTACCTGCGGGAAGGGAGACGTGACAAGTTGCCACGAGGAGGGGCGAAAAACGTCAAGCTTGACGACGAAATGCGAGCCAGACTCCGACTTATTATTGATGCCAACCCCCTCGCTACCCTTCACCAGATGAAGAGGGACTTGGAGGCAGCACTGCCCCAGAAGCCCCCTGTTTCGGTGAGCACTATCGGAAGGGCACTCGATGGAATGATGATTAGCTTGAAGCTAGCCGAAGATGTGCCGCATGCCAGAAATGATCCGAGAATCCTGGATAAGCGCGTCGAGTACGCGAATTGGTTCATGGAAGAAGGCGTGATCAGTCACTGTGTATTCATTGACGAGTGTGGCTACAACATATGGACCAGGCGGTCATTTGGAAGGGCTGCTCGAGGAGTCCCGGTTCGCCGAGTTGTCAATCGTCAACGTGGTAAGAACTGTAACGTCACCTTTGCCGTGTCGGGAGAGATTGGCCTTGTTCACCACACCATATCAAACGAGACCGTAACGAGAGACTCTTTCGAAGAGTTCTTGGCTGCAACAGTTCGTGAGTGTGTCAACCTCTTCCCGGCAGACGAGGCCATCTTTTTGGTGTACGACAATGCGCGGCCACATGTTCGTGCCCAGCTCCCAGTTGACGTCGACCCACGGATCAGCCTCAAACTCCTTCCTCCGTACTCACCCTTCCTGAATTTCACCGAGATGGCCCATTCGGCGTTCAAGGCTGCCGTCAAGCAAGACCTAGCCCGAGCTGAGTGGCAGCAGAGAGATGGTGACGGAGAAGCTGCAGAAGGAGAAGGGATGACCATGCAGGAATGGCGAACCCATCTTGTGCAGCAAGTCGCAAGACGCAACATCGACGCCATCACCCAAGTAAAGTGCGCGCGCTGGTATCGCACACTCAAACCTACCTTCCGAGATGCCTCGACCGCCGGGAAATAGATGGCTGAATCATGCTGGAACTCATCAAGTTCGAACTTTCATAATCTGGACTCTAAGTTACAATGTTGAATTACTTCCCTATCCCCAATGGGAAAAAAATAATGAAATAAAGAGATACATTGCCCAACATGACATAGGCCTACTATACAAAGGAAACATATTATATATAACATAATTCATGATAACTACAGGTACGTTATGAATAACATTTTTCAGAGTATACATTGACAGCCAACACAGTGACACACTCACTATATATATATATATAGTTAGACATGAAAAAAAAACCAGATTATGAAAAAGAATAAAAATCAATCAAGAAAATCTGCAATTCTGCAGGCACTATAAACGTTAGAAATGAAGAACAAAAATTCCTAGAACTAAATTTCAAAATGATTATAAATCAGAAGAAAATAAAATAAAAATAATAAATCAGAAGAAATATAAAAGAATGTTATTGATTATAGAAAAACACACCCATGTGTGCAGAAAACTCATAAGGAAAGAATGAAAATACCAAATAATTATCAACTGACAAAATTTACTGGAACTACATTTGATTTTGAATGCTCAACGTGTTAAGTTGAATGATCCGAAATGAAATTGAATGCTGGAATAACAGTATTGCGCAATTCCCTTGCCATTCTTTGCTAAATTGAATGAACGTTTTGCGAACTAGGTGCATTTAGTGCGAATTTGATTGGCAAAAACTTAGATTCAAATGACATAAATACAAATTCGAATGGTATGAAAATGAATTTGAATTACAAATCGGCTGTGCGCGACCTAAATCCTTGAAATTCAATGCACGCAAAATGAAATTTGACGATCTTACGAAATTGACCGGGAAAACCTATACAATCATAGTTACTGGCCTATTACTTTGGAACGATCCCCCGTCTGACATAATAAATTCCGGCTCCATGTATTCGTTTATACGTAAATTAAAGATGTATATTTTAAACACCTCCCTAAATAATAATCCCACGGCTCCCTAATGTCCCAGACAAGCATCATTAGTCCTTCGTCAAATTCTTATTTTCCCCATCTTAAGCCGTTCCCCCCCTGCTTTTTCTTCTTCTTTTCCTTGTTTTTTTCTTTATTTATTTGATTGATATCACAACGATTTGACTATACCTATGTAGTATTTAAAGGGAATCTATAAATTACATGCTCTGCTTTTTAATAGTTTCCCTTCATATTTTCATATTTTCACCTCTCATATATGTATGTATCTCCTCTATGTTGATCATCATTGTATTATTTCTATGGATTTTTTATTGTACTTCGTTAATCGCGTTATGTACAATCTACTGAATGTTATTTTTGTACCATATATTGATTATTGTGAAATATGAAATAAACCAAACTGAAACTAAAAACTGAAGTTTAACAGAAAATGATGAAAAAATGAATAACAGTAATATTTATGATAATAAAAATAAATAATGATAATAGTAATATCATTAGTAATAATTATAATATATTGGAAATAGTTTACCTAATGATAAACTTAAGCATATTGCATAAAGTAAGTTGACATCACCGTAATCTTAAACATCTTGAGGTTAAGGTTAAGACCCAATCAAATTTGTTCTATTTTATCTGATGGAATCGATGTGTTCCTAGAAACGCAATAAAAATGGCTGCTGACACAATGACTAGAAAAATGTTTATTAAATGAATAAAGGGGCCATTTTTATGAAATTGCCATCATCATATCACTACAGCTGCTGTAAAACTCATACTATAGTTACGTTACGTTAACTTGAAAATTTGCTCTACGAAATTTATTTCGATGCACTTCCTCACTAGGTAATGTATGTTTTTATTTATGTTTATTATCTCCGGATGATAATCTACTCCATTGTGTTTAGATAAAACTTTCCCTCTCCCAATTCTTCTATCTTAGTCTCTCTCTCTCTCTCTCCCCCTTCTTTTTCTCTTCCCCTATCCCATTATTATTGCACTCTTGGTCCTACCTCTACCATCTGTCTCTTACCTTCTCATGTGCATCATGTGTATCCCTTACATTACTACCTTTCCGGTCATCAATTACAGCACTTTGAACATTTATCCGTACCCTTTAAAAGGCACAGCTCAATGTTGGAATATTCAACGGCATGTATGAATATGTATGCTTCTGGGAAACTACAATTGCACAATGTTATATTATTGAATGTTTCCTTTTATCATTATTGTACTATTTAATGTATTATCATTTCTATTTCTATGTAAATATTTTAATTTGTAAAAATAATGTATGATTCAGCCACCCTCCCCCCGGGTGCGATGCATAATTTAAATAAATAAACAATTATTATAATTATTATATACTATAATTGAAAAACAAAATATTACAAAGGGATGGATGGAGTTCACGCAAATGACGTAAGTGGTGTTACATTCCTATAACGAAAGACGAATTTGTTAACTTCTATCCTTTATAGTTCAAGATCACAGATTAGAAGATGATATTTCCGAGAATCAAGTTTTTACCGACTTTCTCTTAAAAATTAAATAAAATTTAACATAATGCAAGTGGAAGTAAGTCACTCGAAAACGATAAGGGAGCATGATTGTGGATGCTAAATAGATATTATGGATTGCATTGAAAAACACGCAATCACTGAATTTTCCTAAACAGTAGCGATCATGGCAAATTTGCAGCACCGAAATAACTTTGGTGCATAGAAAATTTGCTTACCAGAAAAGAATGTCCAAGTAATGTTTCTTCTTAGAGTACAAGCAATCATTGCATTTTGTTAAAAGGGTGTTTGGTACCTGTTTAGAAATTAGAGCTTGTTGTATTACTTTCATTGTATTACCTTCATTGCACAGAGTTCCAGTAAATCCAGTATCACAGGTACACGCACCGTTTGCACAAGTACACAATTTTATTCTACTTGTTGAATACTTAAATAACTCAATGGTACTCGTTGCAAAAATCGTTACTTCGTAACTATCATCGTGCGTATTCACCTTTCGAGTAAAAAAGGATACAAATTCAAACAAGTCAGTCGATGACAATAACGAAACAATTATGCTTTTTGATGTTCCTATGCAAAAAGAAATCATGCCTTACAATATAAGGAAATGAACAAAAGAGATACAAAATTTAGAACAACCAAACAAATTTATATTTTACTAACATAATTGAAGCCAAAAACTATCTATGAGGTTAAAATCACAGGAAAGATTGTAATGGATAGCCTTAATTGGAAATCCTTTCCAATGAAAGTCATTGCGAGGCTCTAAATACCTGCAGACTGATATATTTTCCCTTTTCCAAGGGAGAGGAAAAAGCGAATTGAAGGTTTTGTCCTTTAAAAAAATGGTATAAATATTAAACGGCCTTTTAGAAGTATCCATGAAATGGTGGAAGTAAATATATATAACAGTATGGAAATATGATTAAACTTTCAATCCGGTGCCTCAACTACCCCCCCCCCCCCCCAAAAAAAAAAAAATAAGTAAAATAAAAATAACTAAATAATAACAAATAAATACAATAATAATGATAAATTAAAAAAAAGAAAATTTTAAATAACAAAATGACATAAAAACAAAAATAATTACAAAAATGAAATAAACAAAATATATTAACAAAATTAACTTTACCAATAGTAATTTTACATGATTAATGACATAAACAATATCAAATTATGGAATAAGCTTCGTTCGTCACTTCGCTCTATCTCAATATATTCCACCTTTAAAGATCGCTTGAAAACTTAGCTTCTTCATCTGTAATCCAGTCTTCCTTTAGCAGTGCAATTTTTTGGGAACGAAATCCAAAATTAAAATTTTACGTGTTTTTGTTATCACCCTTTAGTCTCATTGGCTACCCTGTGGGTCCTGGTGGCCTCAGGTGCTAGAGCTCCTGTAAGTTATGTGCTGACTGGGCTTGTCCCTTGAATTGTCAGTGAACGGAGTAGCAAGAGGGCACCAGGCCTCACCCGGTGGAGCTGAGAGTCGCAGTGGGTGATGCAAATGTTGTTAATTTTGTTGTTAGTTTTTAGTACTAATAATCCAATATAGCATATGTGTGTAGAATACCTGGATTAAAGAGAACTGTTGCTGGGCTAGCGCCATGAGCGTGCTTTGACGGTGTATGCGCTCTGTAAGTTTTCACCATTATCATTATTATTATATACATAATATAATTCAAGATTCATATTCGGCGGATAGCCAATTTCAGCTAAATTAGCAAAATACGGCGATTCTTCAGTGGGTTCCTTGATAAAAAATACATAGTATGTACAAATATTACAATTTAGCTTTGAAAATAAACTAAGATTTAGCACTATATCGAAACGATTTCTATTTATTTTTTGTATTAGAAACAAAAAATATTATAGACAAATAGACAAATTATTACAGACACTGGAACATAATTTATGTACTTATTATTTTGAACACCTTACTTCTTTCACAACTTCATGTATATCCAAATTCAAACCTGCAAGTAGTACTCATTTTCATACAAGTACTCCCCAATATTGGATCCATTTTACCCAACTATTTTAGATTGTTGCATGATGGCTGCTGATTAAAGTTTGATGTTATTGTACTTCAGTCTCTACTTTTACTTCATTTCTGCGTTATGGTGTAGAAACTACAACCCTTCTCTAGTGCCATCATCATTAAACGACATTCGTTGTTCACATTTTCCTGTTGTGTTTTTAAGATAAAGATGCATCACAAGGTTCTCTTAACTCGAAATTTTAAGGGCCTTGAAATATTATTTCCGTTGAATGTCTTGTGTGTAGAATTGTGATCCCACACACTTAGAAAATAGGTTCAGGTTTGCACCCTAAATGCAACACTGGCAGCACCTGTTTGGGTGCAATCTTGCACCCTACATGAAAAGGGTGCAAAAATGCACCTTTTTGTTCTTGTTTGCACCCTTTAACGCCCGTTTGCACCCTAAAACATGCAACTTTGCAGCTTTAAGGGTGCAGAAACGTTTGCATCCAAAAGGGTGCAAATTCGTACCTTTTCTAAAGGGTACAACTCTGCACCCTTTAACGGTACAAATTGTAGCTAACTGCACCTTTAAAGTTGCAATAAGCTTCTTAGGGTGGAAAGTTGAACCCGAAAAGGTGCTGCCAGTGTTGCATTTGAAGGGTGCAAAATTGTACCTTTATTTCTAAGTGTGCATGTGGTGTCCGAACGACTTGTTGCCTAAAAGTAACTTTGGGCAATTTGCATAATTTACCTAGTAAATCTAAATGGCCCCTTCGAAGCAATATTAAGCAGCGCAAGACAACTTAGGCAAAAACTTATTTACATTCTATTCTATATGGTCATGATATCCAACTGCAATGGTGTTGTTTATCTTGGGGAATGCAGCCTGTGAAAGGATGTTACACAGTAAGGTCCCATAACAATACCTGTAATAACAGGTTGTATGCGTCTTATAATCCATTTCCATGTTATTTTTCAATTAAAAGTCACGTAAAGTTAATGTAAAGTTCATTATGATACCAACTTAATTAAGCGTGAAAGTCTGAAAGTGTATTTCTTGCAGTTAGAATGAAAGTACGCTTACTCATAATGACTAAATGAAAATAAATAATGTAAGTTAAATGGTTTTTGAGTGTTCGAATATGAGTTGAATCAAATGGAAAATCAACCCTTTCATATAAAAGGGCTTGGATTGCTTACTAATTATGTTTGGTCAGTTTGATGGTTTATTTCACTTGATTCACAAACGGAACACGATAGACAACTGTCAAGCAATATGAAAAGAATACAGTTAATACTGTACAGATTATCATCGCGAAGCTAAGAAATAAAACACAGTATACATTTTGGATGCTAAACAGATATTTATCATGGATTGCATTGAATAACACGCAATCAATGAATTTCCCTAAAGAGTAGCGATCATGGCAAATTTGCAGCACCGATATAACTTTGGAGCATAGAAAATTTGCTTACCAGAAAAGAACGTCCGAGTAATGTTTCTTCTTAGAGTACAAGCAATCATTGCATTTTGTTAAAAGGGTGTTAGGTACCTGTTTAGAATTTAGAGCTTGCTGTATTACCTTCATTGCACAGAGTTCCAGTAAATCCAGTATCACAGGTACATGTACCGTTTCCACAGGTACCTCCATTCGAACACACGTCGGGCATTGTGCAGTTAACTAAAAATAAAAGAAAAAGTACAGCAAAACTAAATGAAATTATTTCACTTATTAAATACTAACCTATTTTTCACTGATTATAATATAATTACGCTTTCCAGAAATAATTCAATGGAACTCGTTGCAAAAATCGTAACTTCGTAACTATCATCGTGTGTATTCACCTTTCGAGTAAAAAAGGATGGAAATTCAAACAAGTCACTCGAGGACAATAACGAAACAATTATGCTTTTGGATGTTCCTATACAAAAGTAAATGCCCGCCTTACAATATAAGGAAATGAACAAAAGAGAACTTTAGAGGGAAGACCTGTCTTATTGGTAGGACATTACATAGCGTACGCATGGAATTGGTATGGATGTACCCCCTACGCTCGATGGAAAGAGAGGGGCTATATGTGAGATTGTTACTTTGCTTCGACGGGAGCCCGGATAGCTCAGTTGGTAGAGCACTGGTCATGTAATCCAGGGTCCCGGGTTCGAATCCCGGTCGGGGCATTGTAATTTTATCACATTTCAGTATGATATATTCAATTTTACTTCAATCCTATCATTTATGATATTAAATTTAAAAATATTATAGACAAATAGACAAATTATTATAGACACTGGAACATAATTTATGTACTTATTATTTTGAACACCTTACTTCTTTCACAACTGCTTCATGTATAATTATCCAGATTCAAACCTGTAAGTAGTACTCATTTTCATACAAGTACTCCCCAATATTGGATCCATTTTACCCAACTATTTTAGATTGTACGTATATGATGTTTCAGGAAAATCAAAGCGATAGTCAGTAGGACGAACACTGGTTACTATCAGAGATTCTCTTCTTGAAAGCTTTTCTTTTTACATTTCCTCTTGTTTCTCTGTATTTTGTCTATCAACATTCTCCTCTTATTTCAATTTATTTTAATTTCACCATTGGTGTGTTCAGTGTTATTTACATATTCAGTTAAGACTTAACCCTTTCACGACAATTCACAACATTTTGTGATTTTGCTCGATCAATAACTTTTGATTCAATTTGCCAAAAGAATTTATAGCCCTGTATATTGTGTTCAATGACATTACACCTTATTAGAACCATGTAGCACTAAAATAAAAAAATATTAGTGTTGCCAATTTGAAGAACGAAATGTGATCAATTTAGCCCTTAAATAATTCCTGTCCTGAAAGGGTTAAAAAAGTGAGAGGTGAGTAAGACAGCTGTGGTTGTTGCATGATGGCTGCTGATTAAAGTTTGATGTTATTGTACTTCAGTCTCTACTTTTACTTCATTTCTGCGTTATGGTGTAGATACTACAACCCTTCTCTAGTGCCATCATCATTAAACGACATTCGTTGTTCACATTTTCCTGTTGTGTTTTTAAGATAAAGATGCATCACAACGTTCTCTTAACTCGAAATTTTAAGGGCCTTGAAATATTATTTCCGTTGAATGTCTTGTGTGTAGAATTGTGATCCCACACACTTAGAAAATAGGTTCAGGTTTGCACCCTAAATGCAACACTGGCAGTAAGTAACCTGTTTGGGTGCAATCTTGCACCCTACATGAAAAGGGTGCAAAAATGCACCTTTTTGTTCTTGTTTGCACCCTTTAACGCCCGTTTGCACCCTAAAACATGCAACTTTGCAGCTTTAAGGGTGCAGAAACGTTTGCATCCAAAAGGGTGCAAATTCGTACCTTTTCTAAAGGGTACAACTCTGCACCCTTTAACGGTACAAATTGTAGCTAACTGCACCTTTAAAGTTGCAATAAGCTTCTTAGGGTGCAAAGTTGAACCCGAAAAGGTGCTGCCAGTGTTGCATTTGAAGGGTGCAAAATTGTACCTTTATTTCTAAGTGTGCATGTGGTGTCCGAACGACTTGTTGCCTAAAAGTAACTTTGGGCAATTTGCATAATTTACCTAGTACATCTAAATGACCCCTTCGAAGCAATATTAAGCAGCGCAAGACAACTTAGGCAAAAACTTATTTACATTCTATTCTATATGGTCATGATATCCAACTGCAATGGTGTTGTTTATCTTGGGGAATGCAGCCTGTGAAAGGATGTTACACAGTAAGGTCCCATAACAATACCTGTAATAACAGGTTGTATGCGTCTTATAATCCATTTCCATGTTATTTTTCAATTAAAAGTCACGTAAAGTTAATGTAAAGTTCATTATGATACCAACTTAATTAAGCGTGAAAGTCTGAAAGTGTATTTCTTGCAGTTAGAATGAAAGTACGCTTACTCATAATGACTAAATGAAAATAAATAATGTAAGTTAAATGGTTTTTGAGTGTTCGAATATGAGTTGAATCAAATGGAAAATCAACCCTTTCATATAAAAGGGCTTGGATTGCTTAATAATTATGTTTGGTCAGTTTGATGGTTTATTTCACTTGATTCACAAACGGAACACGATAGACAACTGTCAAGCAATATGAAAAGAATACAGTTAATACTGTACAGATTATCATCGCGAAGCTAAGAAATAAAACACAGTATACATTTTGGATGCTAAACAGATATTTATCATGGATTGCATTGAATAACACGCAATCAATGAATTTCCCTAAAGAGTAGCGATCATGGCAAATTTGCAGCACCGATATAACTTTGGAGCATAGAAAATTTGCTTACCAGAAAAGAACGTCCGAGTAATGTTTCTTCTTAGAGTACAAGCAATCATTGCATTTTGTTAAAAGGGTGTTAGGTACCTGTTTAGAATTTAGAGCTTGCTGTATTACCTTCATTGCACAGAGTTCCAGTAAATCCAGTATCACAGGTACATGTACCGTTTGCACAGGTACCTCCATTCGAACACACGTCGGGCATTGTGCAGTTAACTAAAAATAAAAGAAAAAGTACAGCAAAACTAAATGAAATTATTTCACTTATACTAACCTATTTTTCACTGATTATAATATAATGACGCTTTCCAGAAATAATTCAATGGAACTCGTTGCAAAAATCGTAACTTCGTAACTATCATCGTGTGTATTCACCTTTCGAGTAAAAAAGGATGGAAATTCAAACAAGTCACTCGAGGACAATAACGAAACAATTATGCTTTTGGATGTTCCTATACAAAAGTAAATGCCCGCCTTACAATATAAGGAAATGAACAAAAGAGAACTTTAGAGGGAAGACCTGTCTTATTGGTAGGACATTACATAGCGTACGCATGGAATTGGTATGGATGTACCCCCTACGCTCGATGGAAAGAGAGGGGCTATATGTGAGATTGTTACTTTGCTTCGACGGGAGCCCGGATAGCTCAGTTGGTAGAGCACTGGTCATGTAATCCAGGGTCCCGGGTTCGAATCCCGGTCGGGGCATTGTAATTTTATCACATTTCTTTATGATATATTCAATTTTACTTCAATCCTATCAATTATGATATTTAATTTAAAAATATTAATAGACAAATAGACAAATTATTATAGACACTGGAACATAATTTATGTACTTATTATTTTGAACACCTTACTTCTTTCACAACTGCTTCATGTATATCCAGATTCAAACCTGCAAGTAGAACTCATTTTCATACAAGTTCCTCCGATGTACTCCCCAATATTGGATCCATTTTACCCAACTATTTTAGATTGTACGTATATGATGTTTCAGGAAAATCAAAGCGATAGTCAGTAGGACGAACACTGGTTACTATCAGAGATTCTCTTCTTGAAAGCTTTTCTTTTTACATTTTCTCTTGTTTCTCTGTATTTTGTCTATCAACATTCTCCTCTTATTTCAATTTATTTTAATTTCACCATTGGTGTGTTCAGTGTTATTTACATATTCAGTTAAGACTTAACCCTTTCACGACAATTCACATTTTTTGATTTTGCTCGATCAATAACTTTTGATTCAATTTGCCAAAAGAATTTATAGCCCTGTATATTGTGTTCAATGACATTACACCTTATTAGAACCATGTAGCACTAAAATAAAAAAATATTAGTGTTGCCAATTTGAAGAACGAAATGTGATCAATTTAGCCCTTAAATAATTCCTGTCCTGAAAGGGTTAAAAAAGTGAGAGGTGAGTAAGACAGCTGTGGTTGTTGCATGATGGCTGCTGATTAAAGTTTGATGTTATTGTACTTCAGTCTCTACTTTTACTTCATTTCTGCGTTATGGTGTAGATACTACAACCCTTCTCTAGTGCCATCATCATTAAACGACATTCTTTGTTCACATTTTCCTGTTGTGTTTTTAAGATAAAGATGCATCACAAGGTTCTCTTAACTCGAAATTTTAAGGGCCTTGAAATATTATTTCCGTTGAATGTCTTGTGTGTAGAATTGTGATCCCACACACTTAGAAAATAGGTTCATGTTTGCACCCTAAATGCAACACTGGCAGCACCTTTTGGAGTGCAATCTTGCACCCTACATGAAAAGGGTGCAAAAATGCACCTTTTTGTTCTTGTTTGCACCCTTTAACGCCCGTTTGCACCCTAAAACATGCAAATTTGCAGCTTTAAGGGTGCAGGAACGTTTGCATCCAAAAGGGTGCAAATTCGTACCTTTTCTAAAGGGTACAACTCTGCACCCTTTAACGGTACAAATTGTAGCTAACTGCACCCTTAAAGTTGCAATAAGCTTCTTAGAGTGCAAAGTTGAACCCAAAAAGGTGCTGCCAGTGTTGCATTTGAAGGGTGCAAAATTGTACCTTTATTTCTAAGTGTGCATGTGGTGTCCGAACGACTTGTTGCCTAAGAGTAACTTTGGGCAATTTGCATAATTTACCTAGTAAATCTAAATGGCCCCTTCGAAGCAATATTAAGCAGCGCAAGACAACTTAGGCAAAAACTTATTTACATTCTATTCTATATGGTCATGATATCCAACTGCAATGGTGTTGTTTATCTTGGGGAATGCAGCCTGTGAAAGGATGTTACACAGTAAGGTCCCATAACAATACCTGTAATAACAGGTTGCATGCGTCTTATAATCCATTTCCATGTTATTTTTCAATTAAAAGTCACGTAAAGTTAATGTAAAGTTCATTATGATACCAACTTAATTAAGCGTGAAAGTCTGAAAGTGTATTTCTTGCAGTTAGAATGAAAGTACGCTTACTCATAATGACTAAATGAAAATAAATAATGTAAGTTAAATGGTTTTTGAGTGTTCGAATATGAGTTGAATCAAATGGAAAATCAACCCTTTCATATAAAAGGGCTTGGATTGCTTAATAATTATGTTTGGTCAGTTTGATGGTTTATTTCACTTGATTCACAAACGGAACACTATAGACAACTGTCAAGCAATATGAAAAGAATACAGTTAATACTGTACAGATTATCATCGCGAAGCTAAGAAATAAAACACAGTATACATTTTGGATGCTAAACAGATATTTATCATGGATTGCATTGAATAACACGCAATCAATGAATTTCCCTAAAGAGTAGCGATCATGGCAAATTTGCAGCACCGATATAACTTTGGAGCATAGAAAATTTGCTTACCAGAAAAGAACGTCCGAGTAATGTTTCTTCTTAGAGTACAAGCAATCATTGCATTTTGTTAAAAGGGTGTTAGGTACCTGTTTAGAATTTAGAGCTTGCTGTATTACCTTCATTGCACAGAGTTCCAGTAAATCCAGTATCACAGGTACATGTACCGTTTCCACAGGTACCTCCATTCGAGCACACGTCGGGCATTGTGCAGTTAACTAAAATAAAAGAAAAAGTACAGCAAAACTAAATGAAATTATTTCACTTATTAAATACTAACCTATTTTTCACTGATTATAATATAATTACGCTTTCCAGAAATAATTCAATGGAACTCGTTGCAAAAATCGTAACTTCGTAACTATCATCGTGTGTATTCACCTTTCGAGTAAAAAAGGATGGAAATTCAAACAAGTCACTCGAGGACAATAACGAAACAATTATGCTTTTGGATGTTCCTATACAAAAGTAAATGCCCGCCTTACAATATAAGGAAATGAACAAAAGATAACTTTAGAGGGAAGACCTGTCTTATTGGTAGGACATTACATAGCGTACGCATGGAATTGGTATGGATGTACCCCCTACGCTCGATGGAAAGAGAGGGGCTATATGTGAGATTGTTACTTTGCTTCGACGGGAGCCCGGATAGCTCAGTTGGTAAAGCACTGGTCATGTAATCCAGGGTCCCGGGTTCGAATCCCGGTCGGGGCATTGTAATTTTATCACATTTCTTTATGATATATTCAATTTTACTTCAATCCTATCAATTATGATATTAAATTTAAAAATATTAGAGACAAATAGACAAATTATTATAGACACTGGAACATAATTTATGTACTTATTATTTTGAACACCTTACTTCTTTCACAACTGCTTCATGTATAATTATCCAGATTCAAACCTGTAAGTAGTACTCATTTTCATACAAGTACTCCCCAATATTGGATCCATTTTACCCAACTATTTTACATTGTACGTATATGATGTTTCAGGAAAATCAAAGCGATAGTCAGTAGGACGAACACTGGTTACTATCAGAGATTCTCTTCTTGAAAGCTTTTCTTTTTACATTTCCTCTTGTTTCTCTGTATTTTGTCTATCAACATTCTCCTCTTATTTCAATTTATTTTAATTTCACCATTGGTGTGTTCAGTGTTATTTACATATTCAGTTAAGACTTAACCCTTTCACGACAATTCACCACATTTTGTGATTTTGCTCGATCAATAACTTTTGATTCAATTTGCCAAAAGAATTTATAGCCCTGTATATTGTGTTCAATGACATTACACCTTATTAGAACCATGTAGCACTAAAATAAAAAAATATTAGTGTTGCCAATTTGAAGAACGAAATGTGATCAATTTAGCCCTTAAATAATTCCTGTCCTGAAAGGGTTAAAAAAGTGAGAGGTGAGTAAGACAGCTGTGGTTGTTGCATGATGGCTGCTGATTAAAGTTTGATGTTATTGTACTTCAGTCTCTACTTTTACTTCATTTCTGCGTTATGGTGTAGATACTACAACCCTTCTCTAGTGCCATCATCATTAAACGACATTCGTTGTTCACATTTTCCTGTTGTGTTTTTAAGATAAAGATGCATCACAAGGTTCTCTTAACTCGAAATTTTAAGGGCCTTGAAATGTTATTTCCGTTGAATGTCTTGTGTGTAAAATTGTGATCCCACACACTTAGAAAATAGGTTCAGGTTTGCACCCTAAATGCAACACTGGCAGCACCTGTTTGGGTGCAATCTTGCACCCTACATGAAAAGGGTGCAAAAATGCACCTTTTTGTTCTTGTTTGCACCCTTTAACGCCCGTTTGCACCCTAAAACATGCAACTTTGCAGCTTTAAGGGTGCAGAAACGTTTGCATCCAAAAGGGTGCAAATTCGTACCTTTTCTAAAGGGTACAACTCTGCACCCTTTAACGGTACAAATTGTAGCTAACTGCACCTTTAAAGTTGCAATAAGCTTCTTAGGGTGCAAAGTTGAACCCGAAAAGGTGCTGCCAGTGTTGCATTTGAAGGGTGCAAAATTGTACCTTTATTTCTAAATGTGCATGTGGTGTCCGAACGACTTGTTGCCTAAAAGTAACTTTGGGCAATTTGCATAATTTACCTAGTAAATCTAAATGGCCCCTTCGAAGCAATATTAAGCAGCGCAAGACAACTTAGGCAAAAACCTATTTACATTCTATTCTATATGTGACCCGCCGCCTCAAAACCTACAATAAGTCGCATGGACCACAACGTACCAAAGAGCCCAAAATAGTAAATTTGCTTGGATCAGTCGATTTTCTGTTTTTGATAGAAATGGGTAGTTTCATTATCATTCTATCATGTCTCAAGTTTGTGAGTCGTAATTCGATATAAAAATATGTTTTTGGGGCATTTTAAAATGACTCCTTTTTTTCACCTGTCGAGCTAGTGAATGTTTGGAGAGCTTTTGTAATACTTTCATTCAATGCCAACTTACTACTTTAGCTCTAAAGGTATTAAATTGATTTTTGGAGTGAGCAATGAATAGGTCCTCCTGGAGCAGTGTCCAAAAAATCAGCCTAATCTGATAATCCCTTCATACCGGTTGCTATGGCCCTTTTAATAACCAGTTTTACTCGCGCGCACACAGACTCGAGCGAAGGTTTGGCACTCTTTTGTTCCGAACTTAAATTGCCATTCTCTCTGAATAGGAGTTATTGATTGCTGGTTAAATACTGATTCTACATGTGATATTTAAAGGTGTTATCGTTGAGTAAACTAGGCAAGTGATATACCGTTGGAAAGCTGAGAATCTCTACTTTCAGAAAATGTATAGAACAAGAAAAATAATTTTGGCGACTTATTGTAGGTTTTGAGGCGTCGGGTCACATATGGTCATGATATCCAACTGCAATGGTGTTGTTTATCTTGGGAATGCAGCCTGTGAAAGGATGTTACACAGTAAGGTCCCATAACAACAACCTGTAATAACAGGTTGTATGCGTCTTATAATCCATTTCCATGTTATTTTTCAATTAAAAGTCACGTAAAGTTAATGTAAAGTTCATTATGATACCAACTTAATTAAGCGTGAAAGTCTGAAAGTGTATTTCTTGCAGTTAGAATGAAAGTACGCTTACTCATAATGACTAAATGAAAATAAATAATGTAAGTTAAATGGTTTTTGAGTGTTCGAATATGAGTTGAATCAAATGGAAAATCAACCCTTTCATATAAAAGGGCTTGGATTGCTTAATAATTATGTTTGGTCAGTTTGATGGTTTATTTCACTTGATTCACAAACGGAACACTATAGACAACTGTCAAGCAATATGAAAAGAATACAGTTAATACTGTACAGATTATCATCGCGATGCCAAAAGAATTTATAGCCCTGTATATTGTGTTCAATGACATTACACCTTATTAGAACCATGTAGCACTAAAATAAAAAAATATTAGTGTTGCCAATTTGAAGAACGAAATGTGATCAATTTAGCCCTTAAATAATTCCTGTCCTGAAAGGGTTAAAAAAGTGAGAGGTGAGTAAGACAGCTGTGGTTGTTGCATGATGGCTGCTGATTAAAGTTTGATGTTATTGTACTTCAGTCTCTACTTTTACTTCATTTCTGCGTTATGGTGTAGATACTACAACCCTTCTCTAGTGCCATCATCATTAAACGACATTCGTTGTTCACATTTTCCTGTTGTGTTTTTAAGATAAAGATGCATCACAAGGTTCTCTTAACTCGAAATTTTAAGGGCCTTGAAATATTATTTCCGTTGAATGTCTTGTGTGTAGAATTGTGATCCCACACACTTAGAAAATAGGTTCAGGTTTGCACCCTAAATGCAACACTGGCAGCACCTGTTTGGGTGCAATCTTGCACCCTACATGAAAAGGGTGCAAAAATGCACCTTTTTGTTCTTGTTTGCACCCTTTAACGCCCGTTTGCACCCTAAAACATGCAACTTTGCAGCTTTAAGGGTGCAGAAACGTTTGCATCCAAAAGGGTGCAAATTCGTGCCTTTTCTAAAGGGTACAACTCTGCACCCTTTAACGGTACAAATTGTAGCTAACTGCACCTTTAAAGTTGCAATAAGCTTCTTAGGGTGCAAAGTTTAACCCGAAAAGGTGCTGCCCGTGTTGCATTTGAAGGGTGCAAAATTGTACCTTTATTTCTAAGTGTGCATGTGGTGTCCGAACGACTTGTTGCCTAAAAGTAACTTTGGGCAATTTGCATAATTTACCTAGTACATCTAAATGACCCCTTCGAAGCAATATTAAGGAGCGCAAGACAACTTAGGCAAAAACTTATTTACATTCTATTCTATAATATAGAATAGAATGTAAATAAGTAAATAAGTAAATAAGTAAATAATCATGACCATATTATGGTCATGATATCCAACTGCAATGGTGTTGTTTATATTGGGGAATGCAGCCTGTGAAAGGATGTTACACAGTAAGGTCCCATAACAATACCTGTAATAACAGGTTGTATGCGTCTTATAATCCATTTCCATGTTATTTTTCAATTAAAAGTCACGTAAAGTTAATGTAAAGTTCATTATGATACCAACTTAATTAAGCGTGAAAGTCTGAAAGTGTATTTCTTGCAGTTAGAATGAAAGTACGCTTACTCATAATGACTAAATGAAAATAAATAATGTAAGTTAAATGGTTTTTGAGTGTTCGAATATGAGTTGAATCAAATGGAAAATCAACCCTTTCATATAAAAGGGCTTGGATTGCTTAATAATTATGTTTGGTCAGTTTGATGGTTTATTTCACTTGATTCACAAACGGAACACTATAGACAACTGTCAAGCAATATGAAAAGAATACAGTTAATACTGTACAGATTATCATCGCGAAGCTAAGAAATAAAACACAGTATACATTTTGGATGCTAAACAGATATTTATCATGGATTGCATTGAATAACACGCAATCAATGAATTTCCCTAAAGAGTAGCGATCATGGCAAATTTGCAGCACCGATATAACTTTGGAGCATAGAAAATTTGCTTACCAGAAAAGAACGTCCGAGTAATGTTTCTTCTTAGAGTACAAGCAATCATTGCATTTTGTTAAAAGGGTGTTAGGTACCTGTTTAGAATTTAGAGCTTGCTGTATTACCTTCATTGCACAGAGTTCCAGTAAATCCAGTATCACAGGTACATGTACCGTTTCCACAGGTACCTCCATTCCAACACACGTCGGGCATTGTGCAGTTAACTAAAAATAAAAGAAAAAGTACAGCAAAACTAAATGAAATTATTTCACTTATTAAATACTAACCTATTTTTCACTGATTATAATATAATTACGCTTTCCAGAAATAATTCAATGGAACTCGTTGCAAAAATCGTAACGTCGTAACTATCATCGTGTGTATTCACCTTTCGAGTAAAAAAGGATGGAAATTCAAACAAGTCACTCGAGGACAATAACGAAACAATTATGCTTTTGGATGTTCCTATACAAAAGTAAATGCCCGCCTTACAATATAAGGAAATGATCAAAAGCATGGAATTGGTATGGATGTACCCCCTGACTTATGGGGTTACATCCATGTACATAAACGACCAACACATAGGGTTAGGGTTAGGGTTGTGGTTAGGGTTATGTTTAAAATTAAAGTTAGGATTATGGTTAGAATTACGATTTACGGTAGCTACATGTAACAAACTTAAGTCTTTGGATTCAGCTTCATTAGAGGTGCGTTGGTCAACTAATGGACATGTGGTCAACTTTTGTGGTGGGGTATTCTATAGTTGTTCCAATATTGTTTGGGCATATAACACGTGTGTGAGTGTGTTTCTTTAAAAGAGAAAAAAAATCAAAAATAACAGATGTGTTGTCACTTATACCTACATGTATCACATAATCAGCTAGACAAAATTAGTGCTAAAACATTTAGCACGGGTTCCTTAAAATATGTTAGAAAACGAATATGTTTGCATGGTGTGGTATGGTCTGGTATTGTATTGTTTTACCAGCAGTTGCCATGGCAACAGAAATTCTAATATGTATCAAATTATGTGACATAGTGATCCAAACATCGTCATCTTTTTTTGTCTTATAGTCGATTATCATAGAATTGCAGGTTAAAATCAGGAAGTTCATTAGGCTTACTGTGTAAAACTGAGAAATCTGGAGAAAAAAAAATACGCAAAAACAAGGGGTTTGTAAATACGCATAACATGCTACTATGGCAATAGATAATTGAATTCCTCTTATTATGTTGTGTATGCTTCAGAGTGATGGGAATGTCATTAAACACCGCGAATATTGTATCAAACTCATACTGAAGTGATTGTTTTCATGTCTAAGTAATTTTCTTTGAAAAAAAATATGAAATTCCTCTATTCTACTTAGATTTTCATTCTTGATGTTTTAAGCATACTATGAAGAAGTTAAAACAGTCGGTTTCGTTTAGTCATGGGGGTGCACGGATACCCCTCTTAGATACCGTAATACGTCCTTCTTGGTACATGTAATTCTATATAAACGCAAAAAAGGGGGTGAGTTTACTAGTTATAACAATGTCATTGTCATGACAACAGATATAACATGTGTCAAAAGGAGTGACATATCGGTACACACATCAACATCAAGCTTTATCACAAAACCGGGTTGCAGGTTAAAAACTGTGAAGCTGTCCGTATTCTTAATGCATAAAGACTGCGAAATCTTGAAAAATACGCGAAAACAATAGGTTTGTAATACGCATAACATATTACTATTTCAATATGCAATTGAGTTCCTTTTATCAATATATGTTGTATATGTTTCAGAGTGATAGGAAATGTCATTAAACACCATGAATATTGCATTCAACTCATACTGAAGTGATTGTTTTTCATGTGTAAGCAATTTTCTTTGAAAAAAAATATGAAATTCTTCTATTCTAGTTAGATTTTCATTCATGATAACTGTTGCCATGGCAACATACATTTTGATATGGATATACCTTTTATATCAAAATGTGTAGAACAGTATTGGCAAGAACGCTACCAATTTTCATACCAATCTGATGACCAGACAGAAAGTTACAGGTCAAAATGTGACGGTAGTACAAAAGGACATCTCAACAAAATTTGAAAAGGGCATTTTTTGACCACCTTGACGCCCCCTTGATTTTCCCTATTCGGGGCCACTTTTTTTCTTGTTAACATCTTGAATGTTTTTAAGCATATTATGAAGAAGTTAAAAAAGTTGGTTTCGTTTAGTCCTGGGGGGGGGGGGGGGGGGTGCACGGATACCCCTGTTAGATACCCTACTATTAACGCGACGATCGATATCGCGATATCGAACATGTAGCAAAATCGAGTCGTATCGTCTGCGCTACATACATGTTTTACATGTTTATGTTTACATGTTTACATGTTTACATATTTACATGTGCAATCCCTTACAAAAATATCCTGTGGTATTCCTGTGGTATTTCTATGGTACTTTATAATACCACAGAAAATACCACAGGGATGAAGAGGTACCACACATAAGCATGTGGTACTGCAGAGGTGTAGCCTGTGGTACCCATGTGGTATGAAAAATACCATAAGAAATACCACAAAGAAAAACTATACCACAAAAATACCATACAGCAGTGCTGTGGTATTTATATAGTACAGTGTACTACCACAGAAAATACCACAGTGATAAAAAGGCCCACACAGATTCCTGTGGTACTGCAGAGGAGTAGCCTGTGGTACATACTTGGAACTAAAAATACCACAGGGATGAAGAGGTACCACACATAAGCATGTGGTACTGCAGAAATGTAGCTTGTGGTACCCATGTGGTATGACAAATACCATAAGTGACCCTCCACCACAAAACTACCAATAAGTCGCAATGGGAGTTTTAGAGTAAACAGCTGAAAAAGGTGGTTTGGGGTGGAAATTTTGATCGTAATTTTTTTGTATTTTCTGAAAGTTCATTTATTAATCTACCATCTGACAAAATTACAGGTTAAAATACCATGTTGAAATATGTTTTTACTCACATTCAAAATGACCATGTTTTCCTGGAAATTAAAACTTTGTGTGTCAACTTGCTGGGATTGTACTTCACATTGCTTTTCTAGTGTAACTTAAAAATTATCCACTGTCTGATATTCAAAATCTTAAGAAAGAAAGAAATATATATATTCTAAAGGTATGAAAAGTTTCAACGCAATCTAATAAGGACTTCACTGTGTATGCTAGGGAGTTTTGACTCAACCTTTTGTGCGACGAACAATAGGATACAGATTAGGAGCTCTTAAATGGTCACTCTTCTTTAGAGCCCCTTTTCTCTATTGTTTTGGTCATTAGTCTGTCTGACACATTGACATTCTCATTGTAATTTAAAAGGGTTCGTTTAGTCCTTACAAGACAAGTTATATATCATTTTAAAGCTTAGAATCTAAGCTTTCAAACTGTGTTGAAATTTAGAAAACCTAAATTTCCGACTTATTGGTCGTTTTGTGGTGGAGGGTCACATAATTATACAATGCTGCCCCTTAATTCCCCAAGCACACACGAAAAAAAGCGATTTTGCTCAAAGCCCGGCCTAGGAGTGCGACTCTCTATATTCCCCAACCCCCGATTCCATTACCTTTATTTACATTATTATGAAATCGGATCGAAAACAAGCAAACAGATAGATAAATGAATAAACGAACAAATAAATATATAAATAAGTAAATGATATAGGTTTTCAAAGCATGTGTGATCTTGTATCATTTATTATGTAAAATCAGAGTAAATGTGGGCATAATAGTATTAGGTCGGGCACGATTGAGGTGGGGGGGGGGGGGGGACTGTAAACTAGCGAGTTTCCAACTACATAATCAGTGTAGTAAAATCACGCAAAACCGTTATAACGTAAATCCGTAATAATTTGACGTCAAAATAGTTAATCGATTACCAGGAGATCACTCTCCACGCTCCACTGTGCAAGAGGGAGGGGCACATCCGGCACAATAACCGCTGGATTAAAACATGAAAGAACCTTTTTTGTAAATATAAAAACGCACGTGCATATTAATTACTTATTTCCATAAATATTACATCATTAACAATAAAGAGGCTTCATCCTTAATAAATGTAAAGCAATTCATTTCTTTCCAATTTTGAGCTGTATATATATATGAATAAAGTTTCCCTTGATTTGTTGCAATATATGTTACTGCTGCATTCATTTCACGAAGCAAGAAACGAGTATAAAACCCTTTTTCTTCCTTGTCAGAGTTTTCTAAAAATATCAGTTAATTACATGCAGCTACTTAGCATAATTTATTTATAGTAAAACTCAAGAAATATAAAATGTATTAGTCTAAAGCTCACTTGTCACTGTTGGAGTGGTAACAGTTGCTGATGTGGTTCCCTCTGTGGGAGTGTTACCAGTTGTTGATGTGGTTCCCTCTGTGGGAGTGGTACCAGTTGTTGATGTGGTTCCCTCTGTGGGAGTGGTAACAGTTGTTGATGTCGTTCCCTCTGTGGAGTGGTACCAGTTGCTGATGTCGTTCCCTCTGTGGGGGTGGTAACAGTTGTTGATGTGGTTCCCTCTGTGGGAGTGGTACCAGTTGTTGATGTCGTTCCCTCTGTGGGAGTGGTACCAGTTGCTGATGTCGTTCCCTCTGTGGGAGTGGTAACAGTTGTTGATGTGGTTCCCTCTGTGGGAGTGGTACCAGTTGTTGATGTCGTTCCCTCTGTGGGAGTGGTACCAGTTGCTGTCGTTCCCTCTGTGGGAGTGGACACTGAATAAAGGAGCGTATGTAAAAGATATATTGGAATACACTTACATGGGTAAGGTATTCAAGCTAGAGCCGTGGTAACAATAAGCACCATGTATGCCTGTACTAGAAACCCATATTTCTCTATTTCTTGGTTGCCACGCAGCAAACTTAGAACGGATCATTGTTCAATGGTCAAAGGGAGTCTGTTTTTTTTTCCTTTTGGTGAAATTATTGGGAAAAAAATCATTTGCTGTATGGGACACAAAGGTGATGTGTAAGAAATTAAGCCCGAAATATGAATACCAATCTGTGACGTGACCAATGAATGCACTGGTTTAGTAACTTGTCTTCAAACTTAACTAATTATTAATAAATTATGCTAAAATTAGAAGGCTCGAGACTATTAAAAAAAAATCCCTTTTCTTGTTATTCAATTGCCTTCATAGATTTTAACAATACATGTGCTGTTGTCATAGTAACTGAGAAAAGTTAACAAAGCAAGAGAGCAGATTTAGAGTAAAGTTGAATTTAACGATCGTCCTAAAAGTAGTTGAGTTTAGTAGAAACATACGAGTAGTGGCGGATCTTGGGGGGGGGGGGGCACATCTGGCGCAATAACCGCTGGATTAAAGCATGAAACGACTTTTTTGTGTATATATATATAATTATATACTTTATAATTGATACCAAGAACAGCAAAGAACTTGTCTTGAAAATACTCCTTTTCTCCTGCAATAGACAATGTCAATGAATACTATTCACACCAAAACAGTCTACTTTGTGTCCTTTAGACGATGGTGTTAATTACTACCATGATGAAAATTGTAAAAGAACAAAAAAAATAAAACAAATCCAGAGAGCCTTGCAACACATGACATGACATCATGAGCTTTCTCTTTTTCTTTTCTAAAATCCCGAGTTGCTATCAAGAAGCCAAATAACTCAGCGAGTTACGACGAGCTTGGCAATTTGTGCCTCCTTGTGTTGAAGTGGGTATAATTATAATAATAATAATAATAATAATAATAATAATAATAATATAATTGTGCACCCTTCAAGAGCCTGAGGTGCACCCCTGCCCCTTATATGTGACCCTCCACCACAAAACGACCAATAAGTCGCAATGGGAGTTTTAGAGTTAACAGCTGAAAAAGGTGGTTTGGGGTGGATATTTTGATCGTAATTTTTTTGTATTTTCTGAAAGTTCATTTATTAATCTACCATCTGACAAAATTTCAGGTTAAAATACCATGTTGAAATATGTTTTTACTCTCATTCAAAATGACCATGTTTTCCTGGAAATTAAAACTTTGTGTGTCAACTTGCTGGGATTGTACTTCACATTGCTTTTCTAGTGTAACTTAAAAATTATCCACTGTCTGATATTCAAAATCTAAAGAAAGAAAGAAATATATATATTCTAAAGGTATGAAAAGTTTCAACGCAATCTAATAAGTACTTCACTGTGTATGCTAGGGAGTTTTGACTCAACCTTTTGTGCGACGAACAATAGGATACAGATTAGGAGCTCTTAAATGGTCACTCTTCTTTAGAGCCCCTTTTCTCTATTGTTTTGGTCATTAGTCTGTCTGACACATTGACATTCTCATTGTAATTTAAAAGGGTTCGTTTAGTCCTTACAAGACAAGTTATATATCATTTTAAAGCTTAGAATCTAAGCTTTCAAACTGTGTTGAAATTTAGAAAACCTAAATTTCCGACTTATTGGTCGTTTTGTGGTGGAGGGTCACATAATTATACAATGCTGCCCCTTAATTCCCAAGCACACACGAAAAAAGCGATTTTGCTCAAAGCCCGGCCTAGGAGTGCGACTCTCTATATTCCCCAACCCCCGATTCCATTACCTTTATTTACATTATTATGAAATCGGATCGAAAACAAGCAAACAGATAGATAAATGAATAAACGAACAAATAAATATATAAATAAGTAAATGATATAGGTTTTCAAAGCATGTGTGATCTTGTATCATTTATTATGTAAAATCAGAGTAAATGTGGGCATAATAGTATTAGGTCGGGCACGATTGAGGTGGGGGGGGGGGGGGGGGGGACTGTAAACTAGCGAGTTTCCAACTACATAATCAGTGTAGTAAAATCACGCAAAACCGTTATAACGTAAATCCGTAATAATTTGACGTCAAAATAGTTAATCGATTACCAGGAGATCACTCTCCACGCTCCACTGTGCAAGAGGGAGGGGCACATCCGGCACAATAACCGCTGGATTAAAACATGAAAGAACCTTTTTTGTAAATATAAAAACGCACGTGCATATTAATTACTTATTTCCATAAATATTACATCATTAACAATAAAGAGGCTTCATCCTTAATAAATGTAAAGCAATTCATTTCTTTCCAATTTTGAGCTGTATATATATATGAATAAAGTTTCCCTTGATTTGTTGCAATATATGTTACTGCATTCATTTCACGAAGCAAGAAACGAGTATAAAACCCTTTTTCTTCCTTGTCAGAGTTTTCTAAAAATATCAGTTAATTACATGCAGCTACTTAGCATAATTTATTTATAGTAAAACTCAAGAAATATAAAATGTATTAGTCTAAAGCTCACTTGTCACTGTTGGAGTGGTAACAGTTGCTGATGTGGTTCCCTCTGTGGGAGTGTTACCAGTTGTTGATGTGGTTCCCTCTGTGGGAGTGGTACCAGTTGTTGATGTGGTTCCCTCTGTGGGAGTGGTAACAGTTGTTGATGTCGTTCCCTCTGTGGGAGTGGTACCAGTTGCTGATGTCGTTCCCTCTGTGGGGGTGGTAACAGTTGTTGATGTGGTTCCCTCTGTGGGAGTGGTACCAGTTGTTGATGTCGTTCCCTCTGTGGGAGTGGTACCAGTTGCTGATGTCGTTCCCTCTGTGGGAGTGGTAACAGTTGTTGATGTGGTTCCCTCTGTGGGAGTGGTACCAGTTGTTGATGTCGTTCCCTCTGTGGGAGTGGTACCAGTTGCTGTCGTTCCCTCTGTGGGAGTGGACACTGAATAAAGGAGCGTATGTAAAAGATATATTGGAATACACTTACATGGGTAAGGTATTCAAGCTAGAGCCGTGGTAACAATAAGCACCATGTATGCCTGTACTAGAAACCCATATTTCTCTATTTCTTGGTTGCCACGCAGCAAACTTAGAACGGATCATTGTTCAATGGTCAAAGGGAGTCTGTTTTTTTTTCCTTTTGGTGAAATTATTGGGAAAAAAATCATTTGCTGTATGGGACACAAAGGTGATGTGTAAGAAATTAAGCCCGAAATATGAATACCAATCTGTGACGTGACCAATGAATGCACTGGTTTAGTAACTTGTCTTCAAACTTAACTAATTATTAATAAATTATGCTAAAATTAGAAGGCTCGAGACTATTAAAAAAAAAATCCCTTTTCTTGTTATTCAATTGCCTTCATAGATTTTAACAATACATGTGCTGTTGTCATAGTAACTGGAGAAAAGTTAACAAAGCAAGAGAGCAGATTTAGAGTAAAGTTGAATTTAACGATCGTCCTAAAAGTAGTTGAGTTTAGTAGAAACATACGAGTAGTGGCGGATCTTGGGGGGGGGGGCACATCTGGCGCAATAACCGCTGGATTAAAGCATGAAACGACTTTTTTGTGTATATATATATAATTATATACTTTATAATTGATACCAAGAACAGCAAAGAACTTGTCTTGAAAATACTCCTTTTCTCCTGCAATAGACAATGTCAATGAATACTATTCACACCAAAACAGTCTACTTTGTGTCCTTTAGACGATGGTGTTAATTACTACCATGATGAAAATTGTAAAAGAACAAAAAAAAATAAAACAAATCCAGAGAGCCTTGCAACACATGACATGACATCATGAGCTTTCTCTTTTTCTTTTCTAAAATCCCGAGTTGCTATCAAGAAGCCAAATAACTCAGCGAGTTACGAGCTTGGCAATTTGTGCCTCCTTGTGTTGAAGTGGGTATAATTATAATAATAATAATAATAATAATAATAATAATAATAATAATAATTGTGCACCCTTCAAGAGCCTGAGGTGCACCCCTGCCCCTTATATGTGACCCTCCACCACAAAACGACCAATAAGTCGCAATGGGAGTTTTAGAGTTAACAGCTGAAAAAGGTGGTTTGGGGTGGATATTTTGATCGTAATTTTTTTGTATTTTCTGAAAGTTCATTTATTAATCTACCATCTGACAAAATTTCAGGTTAAAATACCATGTTGAAATATGTTTTTACTCTCATTCAAAATGACCATGTTTTCCTGGAAATTAAAACTTTGTGTGTCAACTTGCTGGGATTGTACTTCACATTGCTTTTCTAGTGTAACTTAAAAATTATCCACTGTCTGATATTCAAAATCTAAAGAAAGAAAGAAATATATATATTCTAAAGGTATGAAAAGTTTCAACGCAATCTAATAAGTACTTCACTGTGTATGCTAGGGAGTTTTGACTCAACCTTTTGTGCGACGAACAATAGGATACAGATTAGGAGCTCTTAAATGGTCACTCTTCTTTAGAGCCCCTTTTCTCTATTGTTTTGGTCATTAGTCTGTCTGACACGTTGACATTCTCATTGTAATTTAAAAGGGTTCGCTTAGTCCTTACAAGACAAGTTATATTGAAAGCTTAGAATCTAAGCTTTCAAACTGTGTTGAAATTTAGAAAACCTAAATTTCCGACTTATTGGTCGTTTTGTGGTGGAGGGTCACATAAGAAATACGACAAAGAAAAACTATGCCACAAAAATACCATACAGCAGTGCTGTGGTATTTATATAGTACAGTGTAATACCACAGAAAATACCACAGGGATGAAAAGGCCCAGACAGATTCCTGTGGTACTGCAGAGGAGTATAGCCTGTGGTACATACTTGGAACTAAAAATACCATAGGGATGAAAAGGCCCACACAGATTCATGTGGTACTGCAGAGGAGTATAGCCTGTGGTACATACTTGGAACTAAAAATACCACAGGGATGAAAAGGCCCACACAGATTCCTGTGGTATGTGTCGCCTGTGGTACCCATGTGGTACCCATTTACCCACATGAAATACTACAAAGAAAATTTACCACAGAAATATCATACAACAGTGCTGTACTGTTGTACAGTGTGACAAGGCTGTAAGAGATACCATACAGATTCCTGTGGTGCTGCAGAGGAGTAGCCTGTGGTACATACTTGAACCTAAAAATACCACAGGGATGAAAAGGCCCACACAGATTCCTGTGGTACTGCAGAGGAGTATAGCCTGTGGTACATACTTGGAACTAAAAATACCATAGGGATGAAAAGGCCCACACAGATTCATGTGGTACTGCAGAGGAGTATAGCCTGTGGTACATACTTGGAACTAAAAATACCACAGGGATGAAAAGGCCCACACAGATTCCTGTGGTATGTGTCGCCTGTGGTACCCATGTGGTACCCATTTACCCACAGGAAATACTACAAAGAAAATTTACCACAGAAATATCATACAACAGTGCTGTACTGTTGTACAGTGTGACAAGGCTGTAAGAGATACCATACAGATTCCTGTGGTGCTGCAGAGGAGTAGCCTGTGGTACATACTTGAACCTAAAAATACCACAGGGATGAAAAGGCCCACACAGATTCCTGTGGTATACTGCAGATGTGATTGCCTGTGGTAGCCATGTGGTAAAAGAAATACCACAGGAAATACTACAAAGAAAAATGTACCATAGAAATATCATACGACAGTGCTGTGTTATTTATGATTTATGTGGTATCTTTTACAGCCGTGTACACTGCAGTGGCGTATCCGGGGGGGGGGCGCAACAGGCGCGCCCCCCCCCCCCCCCTATTGGCCGTCGTAAAAAAAAAAAATAGCAAAAAAAATTAAAAAATCCTCATACCAATTGAAAATATTGTTCATTAAATAGGCTTCAAAATTGGTCACATATAGCACTATTTTGCATCTCAGCCCTTCTTCAGAAGCAAAAAGACCCCAAAGACCCCTCCCCCATGACGGCGATCAATAATTCCTGGCGCCCCCCTATTGGGAAATCCTGGATACGCCGCTGCACTGTACCACATAAATAACACAGCACGTACTGTTGTATGATATTTCTGTGGTACATTTTTCTTTGTAGTATTTCCTGTGGTATTTCTTTTACCCCATGACTACCACAGGCGATCACATCTGCAGTACCACAGGAATCTGTGTGGGCCTTTTCATCCCTGTGGTATTACACTGTACTATATATATACCACATCACTGCTGTATGGTATTTTTGTGCTATAGTTTTTCTTTGTGGTATTTCCTATGGTATTTTTCATACCACTGTACTATGTAAATAACACAGCACCGCTGTATGGTAATTTGTGGTATAGTTTTTCTTTGTGGTATTTCCTATGAAATTTTTCATACCCTCAGAAGATGCCTCAGAATGAATAGCTCGGAACACATTGAATTATTTCAATCAGTTAGTGAATTCTGAACACTTTAGTATGTTTAATATCAGTGGCCTGTAACATTTATAAAGATACAATAAATCTTACAATCAATTGTAACTCTTTAGTACATCGTTTGCCATAGACTTACGATTGATCAATCGTAAGATATGTTACGGGCCCCAAATTAAAGTGCTATTAAGCATCAATACCATCGCGACGCGTAGGCCTATTGATTACCAACATATTACATTTCATTGCAAAATGGTCTGAATCTAATAGACTATGCACAAGCAACTGCACACACACAGACACACACATGTATTGGTACACCGGTACACACCATAGAGTTGAGTTCTGTGTATAACTCTATGGCAGACACTATGGCAGACATATTTGGCAATATGCCAGCCGTTACATTAACGCGGTCTTTGCATGCATGCAGTTCGGGCATGCGCAGCTAGCTAGAGATTCAAATGATCTACAACAGCCAGTGATTGCAAGTGAAAGGCAGAACATGACTTGTGCCTACAAGATTTCTGGATTATAAACTTCATTTCAAAGGTGAGCAATGGCAATGTATTTTATGAAGTAATAGCAATTCATTTAATATTATTCACTTTCTTGATGGGTATTTTTGTACTGAGCATCACTCGACAGTTGATGAGTGAGAGTAATGAATGAAGGTTTAAGTACTTAAGACAGTTAAGCTTGTAGTTCCACCTATTCATATACATGTATTCGTTGTTTTTGTCCTATGGTGGGTATCAACTTTCTGCCTGCATGTTTCATAAATCAAATAAGCGATGCTACGTTATTTTATGAGTAGATAGACCTATAGTGTCCCTGAAAAGAGCCAAAATTATTCAAACATTATGTAGAGGCTGCATGGCCGGGGGGGGGGGGGGGGGGGTGGGGGAGTTGCATCTGATCATTCGGTGCATAAATTTTGTTAGATGTATCAAATTTAATGACGAATCCGGAGGATCTAATAAAATTTACTTTGCAATAGTTGCTCAGGAAGACATTTTCTGAAAATATTTTGATGTTTTCTTGCAAGAATGTTGCGAAATTAAATAAAAAGAATGATTTAAATATGTAGATAACAAAAACATTTTATTACAACTTTGATAATGATATTTGGAAATGGGAAGATGCATTATTTTTTCTTCTGCCATTGTGTAAATTAAATTGACACTTTCTTTTTTAATTGTTCATTTTCTTTTATCTGCATGGCAGGAAAGATGGCATTTTGTTCAGTCTGAGGCTTGGCAGGATCAAGCTTATGTCTAAGGGATTGGACCTGCGCGAAGCGTTCTGCCTACATGTACATGTAGGTACGTGAGGAATTCGGCGAGCATGTCTTAGCTGCGTTAGTAAGAGTGGATCTGTGGGCACGTGGTACCGTGCTTGGGCTCAGAGGAGTACTTATATGTAGCAGCATGTGTGACTCGTACGTACATGTTTAGAATCATTCATATAAGATTAACTTATCATTTGCTAGTCTTTATAATGACACTTTAAATTTCTGAGATAATGTCAAGTCATAATGTAAATGTCTTATCTATTTGACAAGCCTTTTTAAATTTACTTTTTACTTGTCTCCTCAAAAAAGTGGACTTGGAAGTCAGATTACAAAAATGATTTTAAAAATGTATTCTTCTGTTGGGGCAATGTATGAAATTTGCATAGTTATGAAAATACATGTATCATAAGAATAGGGGAATATCTTTGGGAAATCCTCACTTTTGAACATGAAACTGAAACAATAATGTAGGTGACATTTAAAAAACAGAAATACTATTGAAGACTTTACTCTTACTCAGAGCCCTGCAGTATCATTGATCATGAGAAGAGGAGACTGATAATTTACATGTTATACTTGTACTTGTTATACTTAACAATTAGCCACATGTGCATTCTTTCAAAATTGTAATCAAGAGGAAAACTGTGTTCTTCTAAACAAGAGACAATATTTCAGATATGTGTTAGTTGTGTATTTTTTAGATTATAGTCATATCCATTCATAGGAATGTAACTGCTGTCCTCATGAAAGTAGCATTTTTAACTGAGAAATGACCAGTAACAACATTTTGCAATGTCCCTCAACTCTCTAGTGAGCGTGTGTGAAGAACATTTTATTTGACCAAGTTTATGAGTGAGCACACATCAAAGGAAACTGTCGCTCTTCAAAATTCACAAAGGTCTCTTCATAAGCTCATTGTACCAAGAATTCTTGGTACAATGAGCTTTTGAAGAATGTTCTTCACACATGCTAGCTAGAGAGTTTTGTACCCATGACTTATTTCATTCAAGTCTTGTGCATCCTTTCGGACAGAAAAAAAAAGAATGTTTCAAAAGTATTATGGCGGTATTCATGAACTGTACTATTCAACTCTCAATATAATCATTAAATCAAACTGTAACATGGGAGCCTGGAACTGGCCTCCAAATTGGAAAATTTGCAGAGGACTTTGGTAGTTCTCAACTACTCATCGAGCATAATTTCATGTAGGTGTAAGATGCCAAAAGGGGAGCTCCTCAACAAATGTTGAACTTCAATGTCTTCTGAATTCAGGTTTTAGTGCTACATTCATTCTTGGAGCTTTTTTTTCTCATTCCTAAATTAACTCAATACTGCCTTCCTTTTTTCCATGTAGTATCTGTTCAGGGATTTGAATCATATGTTACTAGTGTTCCAAAGTTAATTTCTTTACAGTTACGGGTCAATTTTACTTCAATACTTTACCTGCCTTTTACCTTGAGAGTGTGTACCACACAAATATTTATTCAGGTACACTCTGTATTTATTGCATGGCGACATGTTTTTATTATATATCTATCTTAAATGAAACTTATAAGTTCCTCAAGAATTTGTAAGTGTATATCAGATTACCAGCAAAGTTTATATACTTTTCCTATTTCTTTTTTTAAAGAGAGAGAATATCTGCAAATGCTTGAGGGACTTACAAGTTGTGCAGAGTTTAAATATCAGTATACACGTAGCAGTTTATATATGTATATTTCCTTTTTCGCAATTTCCACTTTCATTATATGTAGTAAAACGTGTTGGTCTGTAGTATTCTGATGGGATCATGCTTGATGGTGAATTATTTTGTGAATGTGGTAATACAGTGCAAGTCACAATTCTTCTACTTGTTAACCTGCAAGCGCTGAATTCAATAGATATGGTCCGGTGATCCCACTGTGATCCTATTGTGATAAGCTTTTGCAGGTTAACAGGTAGAAGAAGAATTGTGACAGGCACTGTACTTGGCAAAACCGCACACCAGTAGCATGCATCACTACCAAACAGAAAACCCACACAGTAGTATGACAGAGCGATACCACAGAGTATCACATATTGACACCGGCACAAGACTTCCACACAGCAATACCACATAGGAGTACCACAGAGCTTTACCACAGAGGAGTACCACACAGCTATACCACAGTGGAGTACCATACAGCTATACCACAGGGGAATACCAAATAGCAGTACCACAGGAGTACCTCACAGCAATACCATAGACGAGTACCACACAGCAATACCACAGATGAGTACCACACAGTAATACCACAGATGAGTACCACACAGTAATACCACAGGGGAAACTACAGAGCAATACCACAGGGTAATACTACAGAAATACCACAGAGAAGTACCACACAGCAATACTACAGAGGAGTACCGCAAAGCAACACCACAAGGGAGTACCACATAGTAATACCATATGAGAGTAGCTGTGTGGTACTCTCATATTCAGTATGGTATTTTTGTGTGGTACTTCTCTGTGGTATTGGCCTATGTCCAAAGATGAACTCAGGTATTGCTGTGTGGTACATCTGTGTGGTACTGGTTTGCGGTACTGCTATGCGGTATGTGGTAAACATCTGTGGTATTGCCCTATGGTATACCACAGGAATTGCTATGTGGTACAGCTATGTCGTACTGCTGTGTGGTACAGCCATGTGGTACTGCTGTGTGGTACAGCCATGTGGTACAGCCATATGGAACTGCTATGTGGTATTGCTGTGTGGTACAGCTATGTGGTATTGACGTGATTTATGTGGTATATGTCCCAAAATACCACATGTATTGCTGTGTGGTACAGCCATGTGGTACAGCCATGTGGTACTGCTATGTGGTACAGCCATGTGGTACTGCTATGTGGTATTGCTGTGTGGTACAGCTATGTGGTGCTGCTATGTGGTACAGCCATGTGGTACTGCTGTGTGGTACAGCCATGTGGTACAGCCATGTGGTACTGCTGTGTGGTACAGGTGTGTGGTATTGACGTGATTTGTGTGGTATATGTCCCAAAATACCACATGTATTGCTGTGTGGTACTGGCATGCGGTATTTCTTTGTGGTATTGTTTTGTGGTATTAACATGTGGTAATGGGCCCGGGGTTCTGTGGTATACGTCCCAAAATACCACAAGAACCACAGGTGAATTCCATGGGTATTTTTCTTGTGGTATTTTCTATGTGGTAATCCCGTGTGGTATTTATGTGTGGTACTTCTATGTGGTAAATGTCCCCCAAAACCACAGGAATTTTCTGTGGTATACCACAGGAATTTTCCTATGGTATATCCTATGGTATATCCTGTGGTAACGTTGTGTGGTATACCACAGAAATTTTTTGTAAGGGATAGACCGCTTTGCCGTATGTTATCACTTTTTTTGCACAGTCACGTGGTGTTTTTTGACCAATCAGGATGGCTACATTCTTGAACCCGTTTTATAATCTTGAATAATCGTTCATTATACAGAGGTGCCAACCATTACGGTTTCCTTCCACTATGTTGCTTCTATTTCACATGATAAGGGGGTACCAAAGTGAATAGATGTCAGTGGTTAATTAGCAGCAGAAGAATACTATAATCCACCACACATATTTCCCTGGGAATCCTTTTGTTGTCCACTAACATTAATTATCTATGGTTCTGGGTTACGAGTGTTCTAAATTTTTGCCTGTGACACACAATGACAGACCTGTCAACCTGTCCGATTCCTTGTTTTGTTTTCTAGTTCATGTCCATGGACTGTACCGGTTGTCTGGAGTGACGGTTAGATGCACAATGGTATCATATAATAACCAATTTCCTCGGATTTTGGTACCCCCTAATCAAGCATAAAATGCAAGATTACGGTTTTTGGTTGGCAGTACTGTTCATATACAGTAAGTGGTAAATAATTGATGTCAAAATCGCGTCATGAACTAGTAATGGATTGTGCAATTCTTAACTGGTCGTGATTTGGCAATGAAGTGACATGATAAATTACGTCGTTTTTGGTCTTGAATAATCCTTCATATAAGTTTAAAATAACTGACGTAAAAATCACGTCACGAACTAGTCCTTCGTAGCTGGTCGTGAGTAGCGAACCCCCTGATCAGATCATTATAAGCAATACAAGGATGTTTTACTCTTTTTTCCCCTTCGAAAGTGCAAACGCTCTGTCATACGTGAACGTTTGGTTATGTTGAATTTACCTCCTCTTTACCACAGAATATTTTATTTGTCCATCTGTTTCGTTGTCAAATGTTTGCATGCTTTTTTATGATATGCCTTACAGTGTTCTTAATAAGCCAAGTGTAAGGAGATCACACGTTCTTATTTTAATCATAAGTATGCTAGGACAAATTGTTTACAATACTCTCGCTTGTATACATTTCCTCTTCCCACTTTAATAACTGACCTGTGTACTATTACTGCTGTCCGCCAATTTGTGAATGAATTTGGCCATTTCATTTCTGATATGGCTCACATAGAACAATCATGTTGAATAATCCGTCTTTTTTTGCTGCCATGTCATTTCTTAATTTTGCAATCTAGAGGCATTGCCTGTTGTTATTGATTTTGTTATTGTTGTAGTTTTTTTCTAAGTACCATCATTGTTTATAAATATTATCGCTGATGAATGTTGTTGAATAAATGAATGTAATAAATACATATATTTTCATGATGTCTTTTCGTAGTACATGCCATTTTTTTCCACACGTGTTTCGTTTATGGCTTTCATCTTCTCATGATATACATGTACAATGAAAATGATATACCCATCTCTCTGTAAAGATATCTTTAAATGTAGATATTACCAATGTCATAGAAATTGCAAGCTTGATAAGATAATGCTCCTTCAAGTAGATCACGGACATCGTAGGGGAGGAAGGTGATCGTGCCAAAATTGATCAGTTCAATATCATACCAATTAACAGCTGGACAAGCACAGGGTGCTAAGGTCCTCAAATGGATTTTTTTTTTTTTTTTTTGCTATTAATATACATATACCCTGTGCACACATACAGATGAAGACAAGATAGAGGACCTTTGCTGTTTGACAAAGGCACTGCCATTTCATCCTGCTTGTTATTGTTGTTGTCATTTTTTTTAAATAATGAAAGTGAATCATCTGCTGTGTTGACCTAAACGTTCATACGACGATGTCCCTAGCAAGCTAAATATAACATCCTTCTAAAACCATATAAAGTATACTTCCATAGGGAAAAAAATCCAAATTGATAGTAAACCTAAGGGTTCGGTTGTTAATTGGTCGCTTTGTATTGATGGCGAAGGTTACTTGAGATAGTTATATATCATTTTAATTTAACATTTGGAGCACTGTGGTATATTGCTGAAGATTCTTGACTCATAATAGAGTATGGCGTACCCGGAATCGATCCTTGCTCGATGCATACACCGTTGGACAAGGTGCTTTGCCCACATTTGTCCCTCTCGACCTAGGTGGAAATGGGGACCTGGCAATGTTGGAGTAATAGTGAATGCAGGGCCTACAGAAAGAGCAGTATTTATAATGGTGTGGCTACCCTGGGTAAATAAGACCAAATCATTATTAACATAGTTGACGTCTGATTATTATTTTTTTATAAAAAGGGGGAAAGGACCAGGAATGAGTTAACAGACAGATACGACATAATTTTAAATACAGGCAGGACTTACCTGATATTTGAACCGTTTGACGACAAATTGCAAGGACGGCAAGGGCCACGAGGTATATTGGGGTCCCCATGGTTGAGGGCGCCTCTTTTTTACACGATCAATCCGACAGACCCCTACAGCAGCAACAACAACAAAATAATAAAAATGAATGTAAAATAAAAGTTTTCATTGATATACAAGGTATAACAATATTGGGTTATTATGTACAATATGTCATTTCTGAATTTGTACAGTGGTCGGGGGGGGGGGGGGGTAGAAACCTCAATATTTCTGTGGTGTGCATTCGGAAAAGTAAGTGAAAAGATTTTCAGGAAACATAGTATTTCAAGAATGGTTTATTCTCACATTTAGTTTGATAACTATGCGTCAGAATTATTTCATTTTAGCGAAACATTGACCATTATTAGCTGTAATGAGTTCTCTTCAAACACAATAGGAGACTGGACGGGCTTCATGTTCCAGGCAAGGAATCGCATTGTCACGTGAAACATGTACTGTCAAATCAAGGAACAGTTGTGTGTTCAAATTGTAAGAAACTCTGAGAGACAGCGAAAGAGAGCGACAGTGAGAAATATGTGCCGATACCAAGAAGATGTTAGATAGAGATAGAAAAAAAAATAGAGTAGCAATCTGCTTCAGGAGTGATAGAGTGAACTGGGAAAAGTATAAATTGAATACAGAATAAAAAAAAAGAAAAGAAGATGAGCAGCCTTTCCGTTGCAACAACCTGACAGAGTCGAAAAACACACATAAGCACATGCCACACACAATTGTTCGTGCAACCTTAAAAAAGCAGACTAAAGAATTCTATAATTTAATTGTAATTTATTGTAAAAGGTTATATGCTTGGAGGTAAATGAACACGTACACCCCCCCCCCCCCACCCCTCTCCAGTACGCCTGTTGTTGTGACTAAAATCTTAAGAGAACCTACCAATAAATCATTTGAAATTGGTCAGTTATTTTATCAATCGATATCATTTTGGTAAAAAAAAAAATGATTGAACTATAAATAAAATCATCCCTGTTTTTGTATTCTCTATGTCTCCTTCTGCTGTTTGTTTGATTATACATAAATGATTCCAAAACCTTGACAGTGCAATAAATGCTTTTTGCACTGAAATAGGTTGAAAATTGCTTAATGTAGTGGGGTTTTTTTATGAGCATGAAACAACAATTTTAAACATAAAAACTAAAAACAGGGGGAAATAAAACACATCCCTTACAAAGAAAAAGAAGAAAATAATCCAATTAAACTAGTCCGACAGGTGATTCAAATAGCACCATCTACGGCTATTATCCCAATCATCACTCTTTGTTCGCTTAGCTACCTTTCGAAACGAGACAATGTATCCATTATTACCACAGAAGATATGAATGCATAGTGCTAGAAAATATACTCCGATCAGAGTCACGATGAGTTTCAAATATTCGATCTTTTATTTCAGATGCACTACTGTGAATGATGCTTTTACACTTGTATTTTCTGCACCACTTCAAGGCAATGAACTATATAACATTGATATTTAAGTTAATACAGTGAACTTATGTTCATGACCTCAGCCTTTTAAGCAGTAGTATTGATTGTTCTCCCGTTATGTCTCCCTTATTCAGTTACATTCTACATGTTGCCCTCCCTTAATTACTTGTTCAATTACTAGTTACTCTCGTAACCTACTATTCACTAGTATACATTAGATCGTCTTTTGCTTTCCCTTTGTATACAATA
The DNA here is from genome assembly GCA_025617745.1 of Heliocidaris erythrogramma. Taxonomy (NCBI): domain Eukaryota; kingdom Metazoa; phylum Echinodermata; class Echinoidea; order Camarodonta; family Echinometridae; genus Heliocidaris; species Heliocidaris erythrogramma. Next base: position 4,364,458 of record CM046864.1, read on the forward strand.
TATTTAACCCCTAAATAAACATCCTTACTGTAATCAATTTGTTGATCCCATTTAACATTCCATTAGTTGGTATACTTCTCAATCACTCTCCTTTGTAACTTGTAATGTCACTCCTTTCTGTTTGTAATTTATCTGATTGAGTTCACTTGATGTCAAACGTTCAGACGATATATAAACAGTTCATGCTCACTTATGTTTTAGTTTCTGAAGATGATCGGAAATAAAAGGTCGAAAATTTGAAACTCATCATGACTCTGAATCGGAGTATTTTTTCTAGCACGAGGCAATGTATGATATCATAAAACACTGTTCGCATTCCGATAGTGGTATTACATTAAACGTTGTTTTCAAAGCGCATAAGGCTCGTTGACACCGAGGTCTAGACATAATAATGGTTGGAGGATGGTATAAATAAGGGAAATGGATTCTTTTTTCACTATCTAAAAGGAAAAAGAATATATTAACTTCCTAAGATTTCATGCATAGGTTGTTTGATGCCCCCAACACTTACTTTATCATACAATACAGCAACAATACTTAACTATGTATAAGCTATAAACAATATATCACGTTTCCAGTTAATACAGCTTGAATGCACTCGTATTTTAAAAGTGTATTAACCCATTGGATACTGGAACCCGGTGATCCCTGTATTAAGCCTACGGGAATGAGAGTAGTCAACGGGTGAAAGTAATGATACGGAAAGGCTACAGCCTAAGCATAGCTTATTTGCTTGCAGCCCCGAAATTCTAGTTCATAACACAGTATTAAAAGGGGGTTCACTTGCAGGAGGGAACGAGAGAGAGAGAGAGAGAGAGAGAGAGATGGGGGGGGGGGGAGGAATAAGAACAGCTATCAATACAAATGTTCAAGACCTTATTTTATATAATTAATATTGCATTTGGCAGTTGCAGTGCTTATTTGATTAAATAAAAGCACTATGTTGGCTATGGCAGATCATTGGAACATTAATTTACGGTATTGGAAGAACTTGTAGTAATGTACAAGGTAAGTATACTATTTAACACAATGTACAGAGTTATGCGAATTATAAAATAGTCATTATTTGCTTAGCAACATTGATTTCACAGATTTATTGAAATAATACATTGATTTTGAATTACGAATGTCGAGAGAAAGTGAATTCCAGATGTCTCGACTGGAATGTCTAATTTGTTTCGTAGCCACTGCAGTTCTAGGATTCCTTATTTCGTTGCCTTGTAGGGTAAACAAGGATATCTTTATTTAAACAGAATAATGGTGGGAAGTAGGAAAGCAGCAAATCATAATTCAAAAAGAACATAAACAAAACTTGTAAAAAAAAAATTACATCAGTTACTTTGAGTGCTTTCGACTTCGAATTTGGTGGTCTAGAGAGTCAAATGTCTAACTTACATTTATAAATACGCATGCTTGCCGGAAGCTAAAGCATTTGAAACTTTATCATATAAATGTGCTAGGGTTAAGTCCGTGGGGTGTTTTTTCCTGAAACCCTACGGGTCCTGGGCCCGTATTCAATTCAATACTTAAGAATGAAATTTAGTATTTTACTTTATAGATTTCGGCTGAGATAAAATACTTGAGCAGTTTTGGTATTCAGTTGATTCTTTTGGTTAAGTATTTGACCCTAAGTCTATAGTCCATGGGCCAGGAACTGAAAAAATCCCCCCCCCCCCCCTCTCTTAGGAACAATTTTAAATGTTTTCCTGTTAGCTAGAACCCTCAGCTATCAGAATCTGCTTGTTTGCCATAATGTTGCTGGTGGGTGTGGCCACCATGCAAGGCCGTTTTGGTAGTCAAATGTCTTGTAGTTTATTCCCAATTAACGTTTGTTGTTAGGTTTCGTTTGTTTGTTTTCGGTCTGGGACGCGTCGCGTTTGTGTATGTGTGTGGGTGTGTGTGCGTGTGTAACTTATTAAATTAGGGATATTCACGTATCAATCATCCATAAATGCATTACCTGCGATCGTTTCTGCTCTGTTTGCAAGAAACAACGCTATTCACTTATACCCCCACACGCCAAAAGTTGGTATGTAAAGAAAAAAACATTTTCTTACGTTCTGAATGTGATTTTATTGAAAAGTGTTTTATTTATTTCAATTCAAATTTTCATAACATAATTTGGACTATAAGAATCTTCTTGAGGTTCAATTTGGTGTTAATTGGTCTTTTGATGAATAAGTTATTAAATTGTGAAAAATGTACTACTTTCTCAAAAGTACCCCAAAATATTGTCAGGATTATGTAAAACACCCATTATCCATCTTCACCTGTCTGACAAGGCATGATAGAAGAGCTTTTCAGGCATTTGTGGTAGGCCTATGTGACTGCCAGGCTGAAATGTACTATCCATGTGCTAATTGCACAGATACCAAGCAAGCTCTTCTATTATGCCTTGTCAGGTGGTCAATAGTGTGTTTAAATAATCCTGAAACAGATTTTTTACAATTCGATAAGTTATTAATGAAATGACCAATTGACACCAAATTGCGACTCAAGAAAAATTATTATACTCAAAATTACATTATGTAAATTTGAATTGAATTTGAACAAAACACTTTTGAGTTATCATAGTCAGAAGGAAAGAAAATAGTTTTTTTCTGTACATACAGATGGGCATCCCGATGGACAATCGTGTCAGTTTTTATTATTTTGGAACGTACATTCATACCTCTTCCTTCTGACAAAATTTGGTCAGTGGGCTTCAAGGGGAAAAATTTACCCCAATTTTTAGGGGCTATCTGACACCCCATCCCGACGGAAATTTTTGTCAGTGTTTTGTCTTTCGTAATGTCCAGTTATACTACTTCCTGCTGACAAAGTTTGGTGCATGGGGGAGATGGAGTGAAATCGACCCAACTTTGGGGCTCTTTTGGGGGGCTCTGGAGGCTAAACTGTCGGCTACGGTCAGGATGACAACCTTTTTGTCAATGACTTAGACGGTCTAAGTAATTTGAAAGGGTAAAAACTTATGAATAAAATGGGGTGACTATTTTGGGACAGGCTCCTAGCCTAACACAACATTCGGATATATGTTGTTAGAACTACCCACAAACTGTGCAAGTCAGAGTGGTATACGGCTTCACTGTCCGACACGTTCGGAAAAGAACTTTGTTGGAGTTTTGCCGTTTTTTTTCGAAATTCGCACCCTTCGCGAATCGTTCGCGTGCCCCGTGAAAGTAAAGTGAAAGTAAGTGTTTCCATTTGCCACGGACTCGAACAATATTTCAAAAGAAAACAGTTGCATTTTCACTTCCAAAGTATTGGAATGACCCCCCCCCCCCCCCCCCCCCCCCCCTCCCAACCGTAATCAATGAATGCACCTCATAGTTTGTATTTAAACGGAAACGGAAACACCTTCTCTTAAATGGTTATGCAACACAGGCAGAAGCCGAACAGAATCTTTTTAATAGTCCATTTTCCATTAATTTTTTGTATTACATCTATATCATTTATTGTGATAGTATATGCCTTTTCTCTGAGAGGCAGGAGGCGGTCCATTTCATCAACCTGTGGCGAGTTGGTGGACTCGGTGGCCACGAATCATGGGATCTATTTCATTGAATAGGGTAAGAATAATAGCTTGTCTGACAAGGCGGCAGTTTGTTAATGTGGTGTGTGTTCTTGCTTCGAGGGTGCAGTGGCTCGTGGCGCGCGGGCACGGTGGTTCGTCGCTTGGCGTTCACATAGGTGTATTTTAGGGCACATCGCTAATTGTTTATTCATTTAATATGTACATGAACTGAAATACTGAAATGCTGACATCATAACCCCGTTACTAGCGTGGCTGCATTGCTTCCCCCTTCTTTTTAAACGTCTTTTCCATGTAGCGCATCGCTATATAAACCACCAGAAATTATAGGATTTCTCGTTCAAATTCGTAAGCTGGCCACACGAATTCATTTTATGTGCATTCAAATTCACCGATTCTGCCACCGTAGATGTGTTTTATCATTCAAATTTGTTTTTTAGCATTAACACGTTAATCGTGTTAATCTCACGCAATCTTCATATAAATCCGCTAGCTTCGTTCCGTGCTATATTCATTTTAAATTATACGGTATAGTGAGCAACAAACATTTCACTTTCTCCCACTAGGGTTGTATACCCACTAAATCAACACTATTTAGCAACTGAACGATCATATATAATTTTTTTTTATACCTAGTCACATCACCGACATGTAGAATTAGCAAAGTGTGTGGTGTGGGGCATTACATGCTGGGACATCGCTTTATTTTCATGATTGTTTTTTTATTCATTTCTTTCTGTTGAAAATTTATTCGGCGGTTAGGTTATGATCTCTTTTGGGCCATTTATATTTGTGTATGTAGTCTTTCTACCACAGTCATAATCACAATCACCATCCTAATCGTGAGGTGGGGGGGGGGGGGGATGTCCCCCATGTCCCCCCGCCTGTTGATACCCATGACCCTTAGGTGGTATGCAAGGAGTTATTTCTTAAACACGTCACCGGATATTGATAAAGAATAAAGCTCTCTTTTGTTAGATGAGAAAAATGTGCATATACCATATGTTTGTAATGATAGGGGAATTTGAATGAAAACTTTGTTATGTTGAATGACCAGGTGTGAAATTGAATGATCCGGACGTCCGCTTTGCCAGCGTTGACGAATTTGAATGCAAATGCGCATTTGTAACCGGTTGTTAAATTGAATGATACAAGTGCAAATTCCATTGACCAAAGAAGTAATTCAAATGAACGAAGTGCGGCCATTTTGAATGACATTCTCAAGCCTACATCGGTATTTCGCGAATTTGAATGACCCGTGTATCAAAACGAATGAAAAGCTTACGAAGTTGGCGGAGAAAACCTATATTAACTACAATTCCTCAATCAAGTCAACAGTTCGTTATGCATCATAGATTGCCATGGCGAACAGGTAATGCCAATTTGTTCATATAATGTGAATCGTATATTATTGTAGTAATGAAAGTGACGCTAACATCAAATGCCACTTCTTCGAATGCAAATCATATTACTGTTTTTACATTAATTGTATCAATATGCACAATATTTGTTGTCATCGTGCATTGCTCGTTCCAGCTATTTTTAAAGACTACAAATTTTATTACCCTTTGGAGCCTATAACTTACAAGTTTAGCCCCATATTTCACTCTCCTTTAGCTCAGTCTTTTCAATATATAGTCAATGTGAAAATTATAAAATGTAAAAAGAAATGTAAAAGAAAATTATGAAATGTAAATATGAAATGAAATGCAACTAAAACTTGCAACTGAATTTCAAATTAGCCGACTCGCAGAAGTTTATATAATTCTCATACATACATATATTTATTTGTATTTGTATTTTTATAGATACACTGGTTTTTTCTGTAACATAAATTTTAATTGTTACTTTTTATGTACACAATGTATTACATTTTTTAGAGGGGAGCTGTCTCGACAAACCTTCTGCGGTTTTTTTACAGTAACCCTTTTTCCATTTGAATGTTATTCTGTACTCCTATTATAATTGTTCATTTTAAACTACTTTGATGGAAATAAAGTCTCTTTGAATTGACATACTACGGTGCAAGTTCCACGACTCCCCCTGCACCACTATAATCGCGATGCACCGGTAGAAGCCGATCAGCCGCCACCCCAAAATAGCGTTAGCTACTAAGCAATCACCACTAAAACACCGGGAGATTATCAAAACACGATGGCCAGATCGCAGCTTTCTATTTCTGTTGCACTCCACTATACATTTGGATCGGATTACAACTGGAAGAAACATACGACAGGGAACTAATTGACTGTGCGTTAAGTGAAAATCACGATGGAATTATACAATCGCAAAGACAAATCTAGATGTGGGGGGGGGGGGGGGTGAGTTATTATTTCCCCTCCTTTAATTCTTTACTTGGTTTAATCGACCAAAGGAACAAACAAGGGACTGCTATATTCGACTTTTGGCACATGTATAATATACGCCAAACAATGTGGTAAAACAGGGTTTCGATTGATGGCAAATAAAGAGTTATATGTTTGAATATTTGTTAAGATTTTCAAAATATAATCGTCCACATATCCTGTAAGTCGTTGGTCTGTTTATCGTAGCTAGCATTTGAATCCCCTTTGATGTTATCGAAACTGTAGAATGATGTAATAGCATAGTATTTAGGTAAACCTATATCCTTTATTGTGCCAAAATTGTAAAATTATCATTTTTATCATTAACGTCATCATTAATATCAGTTTTATAATTATTATTATTAGTATTAATGCTATGATATTATGCGAAAAATACACTACAAATCGGAAAGAATTGAACAAGTTCAGATACTGCAGCTATCAGAACGCTATTGGTAGACAAAAATAATTTTAAAAACAAATACAATGTTCTGTCCTAATACCAGTGGTTATACACTTAAAATTAATTGTTTAAAAAATGCTGACAACTTATTTTAATTGATGACATATTCATTACACTGGACAGCAACAAGTTGATGAAAATAAGATGTGCAATTCACAATGGTTGAATTGAATTGAACTGAATTGTGAAATCGTTTATTTAAAAAAAAATGCCTACTAAACAAATGCATTAATAATACCTCAATATTTCACACAAAAATTGGATCATAATACAACACAATATAAGACCACACATTATTTAAAAAGTTATAAAATTACAGACTGGCAATGTCAACAATTCTAATGTATTAATTGGATGTCTAATAATAACAATTAAGTTATCAGTTCAATGATTCATAGTCTCTAAACAATATAATGATGAAAAAAGTAGGCTTGAAAAGTATATTTGAATTGTGTTGATGTCTTCTGAACTGCCGATAAGCACAAAAGTTATTTATTTAAAAAAAAACGCTGAGAGAGAGAGAGTATATAAGCAGGTTTCCTAAAAACCTAATATCATAAAAGACATTATTTATTATCTAATTGTCGATTGTGTAATAAAATAAGTAAATATTACGATTTGCATGACTTGCTACTCTTTAATATCATATGATGAAGTTGTTTTTCAAGGGTTGTAAAACAGTGTTTTACTCAAAGACTAAATTAAAAAAAAAAATAAAATTAGACTATACAAAGTGGCGATATAAGAAATAAAGAACGGCTCTTTTGCTGCTAATGCTACTACTACTACTACCAGTATTTCTACTTCTACTACTACTTCTATACTACTGATTATTAATGACTGATTAATAATATTATTATTTATTTGTTCAATATTATAGTAATTGATAGTGAATTTGGTTTGTTTCAGCCCATTGAGCAACTTATTTTCAAGATAGATTTGGCGCTCTATAAGTCACATTTATAATTATTATTATTATTATTATTATTATTATTATTATTATTATTATTATTATTACCATTATCAATAGTATTGCTAATTCAATCAGTTAAGTTTTCTTACCGTGTAGAGCAGATCATAAGGTAGAACACAACCAGTCCCGTGAAAACTTCCAAAATTCACCAACAGCTGCAAAGAATAGGTTTATCCCTGAGTAATGCTAACTCCAAAACGACGCTGAAAGTTGATACGTTGAGAGATATATGCCACTTCCTGGACCATGTCTGGTGGCTGACTGCGCTGAAAGATCCCAGGTACGAAAAAGAGCAGTTCTGATTGGCCTAATGGGTTCTTTTGTTAAACATTAGCGGTTTCACGGTCCACAATTCCATTCCACTATGCTACATCATTGAAAACGTATGCATTTTCATTTATTTGAGAGCAATATTCTTTACAGTATATAAAAATTCAATTTAATTGTTTTCATTTAATTCTTGTATTTCATCAGTCCCCTTTATATATTATAAACTTGCTTTTATATATATAACTGAAATTTAAGTCTCATAACTAATAGTTATAATACTAATTATCCTGGGCGAAGTTTCCTGGGGGTAATAGTCCTGGGGTTATTGTCCTGGAGGTAATTATCCTGGTGGTAATTGGTTCCGGGGGGTGGGTTATTTGTCCAGTGGGTAAAGGGATCAGCCTAGTAGAAGACCAGCATCCTACGTGATAGAGCAAACAAAGAAATGCATACAAATGTCGGTCTCGTGGTCGTCTGTTTTGTAAATAATTTGAAAAGGCCCACGAGTCCGACATCGTCGGGTTATTTGGCTGTCGCTCGACTGAGCTTTCGGTCTCGTGGGCTGTCGCCGGGGGTAATTATTCAAGGAGTATTATTGTCCTCGGTGGGAAGTCGTCTTGTAGTAGTCGTCTTCGAATCATGTACCATATATTGACTAATGATTATTTGAAATATAATGATAATTACAAGTGGAAAGAAAAAACCCTGAATATACCTTGGTTTTGTGTACATACTTGATTGGATTATGTATAATAAATGATATCTGTCCCAGGCTGACACGCATCCATTGTTAGTGGGGGGATGATCTATTCATCACCCCCCCCCCCCCACTAACAATAGAAAGCATGTTCGCGTCTACGCCACTGGAAACTGTGATAAATAGCATTTTTGAACAATGTGTAATGACTGATATAAAATGGTGGCTGCAAGCCAATGAAATTCACCTCACTTAGATCATTACCTTGATATTCACATACCTCATTTCAACGCTGATGATGTTTGCGCACTTTTGACATGCATGTAACCGTCAGGGAATGTAATTTTGATGAATAGAGCTGTACCAGTGAAGAAAAAAAATCTGACAAAGATACCATTCACTTCGCGAAATGGACCAAATCACGGAACGCCTAGCATAGACTAGTTCATACGGAGAAATCGAAATAAATTAATCCCTAAATGTCAAAGGACTTTAACTGATGTATGGTTGGATTGAGTTTAAATGATTATGAGAAAGTAATTTTAAGAAGTTCTGTACTGTTTAAAACTTTTGTATGGAAGATGAAAGGCGTCTTTATCGGCTGATTGTGAGATTTTCATTGTTTCAGTTTCATACAGATTATTCCATGTTTGTTGATCACTCCAGCATCCAGAACACTCAGTGTTTATTTTAGAGCAATGTTCTTTACAGTACATAAATATTCAATTCAATTGTTTTCATTTAATTCTTCTAATTCATCACTCCCCTTTATACATTATAAACCTGCTTTTTATGACTGATATTTAAGTCTCATAAGTTAGCGATAATCAAATGATTCAAACTAATTTTGCACATTGCAAGCATGAGGAAAATGAGGTTTAAATGTCATTCCCAGTAGAAAGAAATAGTGATTTAAACATAAGTCACTATTTCTAAAAACATGTTATAATTGAGATCTCAATGAAATAACTCATAGTGAGCAGGAAGTAAACATAACGCTTATATTACAGACATGTTAGAATTGATATTTACATCTTATAACTTTCCTTGAGTATATTATATGTACTGCTTATCAAGATTCAAGGCCTCTGTTTGCAGGCATGAAATTCACTACTGACTGCTGGACAGTATAGCGAAAGATATTCACTGGACATGGCTCTACTTGCGCCTGCAAAGCAAGGGCGCAATAGATGCGCCTAAATTTAATCATTTAATACCTACATTGAGGCACGCGCACTACTGAAACACTTTTAATTAACGGTGTACCATCCCGTCAAACACCCTTCCCCGCCCTGTCGGTCCGGTCGGGTCCTAAGCCATCATCCAATTCAAACAGTTGTCCGGGGGAGAGAGCGAGAGGAAGGGGGCGGGGTACTTGAGCTGTGAGTAATTGTCCGGGTTCAATTGTCCTGGGCGAAGTTTCCTGGGGGTAATAGTCCTGAAGGTAATTGTCATGGAGGTAATTTGTGGGGGTGGTATTTGTCAAGTTGGTAAAGGGTCAGCCGAGGAGACCAACATCAAACCAGATAGAGCAAACAAAGAAATACATACAAATGTCGGTCTCGTGGTTGTCTGTCTTGTAAATAATTTGAGAAAGCCCACGAGACCGACATTGTCGGTTTATTTGGCTGTCCAGTGAGCTTTCGGTCTCGTGGGCTGTAGACGGGGGTAATTGTTCAAGGAGTAGTTGTCCTCGATGGGAAGTCATCTTGTAGTAGTTGTCTTTGACTCATGTGCCACATACATGTATTAATTACTGATTATTTAAAATATGATAATTACAAGTGGAAAGAAAGAAATTGGATTGTGTATTATAAATGATATCTGTCCCAGGCTAAAATCATTTACAGTACATATTTGTAACTGTGACAAATAGGATTTTTGAACAATGTGTAATGACTGATATAAAATGGTGGCTGCAACCCAAAGAAATTCACCTCACTTCAATAGATCATTCCCTTGATATTCACACACCTCATTTCAACGCTGATGATTTTTGAGCGCACTATGCTTTTGCCATGCATGTAACCATCAGGGAATGTAAATTTGTGGAATAGAGCTGTACAAGTAAAAAAAAAAGCAATCTGTCAAAAATACCATTCACTTTGCGAAATGGACCAAATCACGGAACGCCCAGCAGAGACTATAGTCTAATCGGAAAGGGGGTTCCCGTGCACCATCGAGATACATTTTTTAACCAACTGAAGTGTCTAGTTAATGAATTTTGATGTTCCCATTGCCAAATCGTGTCCCATGGGGTTCAAAATCGGCCATTTTGACGGACAGGGGATACAGAGGCAGGGGAGAGAGGGAGAAAAGAGGGATAATGGACGAGAGAGGAAGAGGGTGACTGAGAAGGGCGGGGAGAGAAAGTAGGGGAGGAGGAGGGAGAAAATGAGAGAAGGCAAGGCAAGGCAAGGCAAGACAGGGAAGAAATGAGAGGAGGGGATGATTGAGAGCAAAAGACAGACAGACAGAGAAAGAGAGAGAAACAGCCAGAAAAGCACAGAGACGGGTAGAAAAAAGGGAGATGGTACAAGGGAGTGGGTGGAAAGGTGTGATAGAGAGAGAGAGAGAGAGATAGGGGAGGGTGGAGAGGAGAGAGCGTTGAGGGTGGAAGGATCAATTTAGTGATGGAAAGAGAGGGGGTGAAGAGGGAGAGGAGGGGGTAGGGAGTGAAAATGGAGACAGAACAGATTATTGAGATGAAAGGGAGAGAAACGGGGTGAGGGAGAGATGGAAAGACACAAGCATGATAGGGATGAAATAAGAGGTGGGGATGGATAGAGAGAGAAAGAGAGAGGCAAGCAGAGAAAGTGGGGAGAATGGGAGATGGGACAATGAAGCGGGTGGGAGGGTGGGGGGGGGGGGTAAGAGCAGCTCTTTATTAAGAGAAGGAGAAGAACAAGATGGGCAGACGGAGAGAGAGAGGGAGAAAACAAGGGGAGGGGAATAGAAAGACAAACAGAGACAGAAAGATTAAGTCACTGTGGGAGAGAAGACAGGAGAGCGATGTAGACAAAGAACGGCAGTCATGACAGTGGAGAGAGTGGGAGGGGGAGAAGGAGGGTAAAGAGAGACATCAAAGGTACATACGGGCATGGTTAAGAGAGAAGTACAGAGAGAGAGAGAGAGAGGGAGAGAGAGCTGATGGGAAGGAGAGAAAGAGGATAACATAGAAAGAGGATAACAGAGAGACAGAGAGAAGGAGAGAGGGAGAGATGGACAAGGAGAAACATAAAAGGTGAAATAGGGGATGGAGTTTAGACAGAAACAGAGATGAGAGAGAGTGAGAGAGATGGTGTATTGACAGAAAGACAGAACAACATACGATGGGAAGAAGGAACATGGAGAAGCTTGAAAGATAAATAGAAGAAGGAAGGATATCTAGCAACATAAAAGTAATACAAGGACTTTAACTGATGTATGGTTGGATTGAGTTTAAATGATGTTGAGGAAGTAATTTTAAAAAGTTCTATATTGTTTAAAATTTTTGTATGGAAGATGAAGTGATTCTTAATCGGCTGATTGTGAGGTTATCATTGTGTTTGAGTTTCATACATATTATTCCAAGTTTGTCAGTTTTTCACTCCGGCATACAGAGCACTCAGTATAAGTGCAGTGGAAATAAATTCTACAAGAGTAAAAAAAAAAAAAAATCGACACAAAAGTGGCAAAAGTAAATGAGACCATCACGCAAGGCACATTTTATCTTCCAAACAAAAGAAGAAAACTTCATGGCATCAATGAGTGAATAGATCAGCACATTAAAAGCGCAATCCATCCTCCAAATAAATGGAAGAAATACTGTTATTCTTTACGATAACAATTCATTTTACATCATTTCGCCTATGGCTTGCCACACATTTGGGTGTACTGCATATTTCACGACTACATATTCATTGAAAATAGGGCTTTATTCTAAATGGGAATAAACAGGCTTTTCATGATACCAAATGCAAATATGATAATACCGTGACAAGAGATATATCAACGCTAAAACCTGAATTTCAGAATACTTTTTCGGGGTTTACAACAAAAGAGAGCACGCCCTTTGAAAAAAAAGTTAGTAATTCAAATGTAACTTCTTATGAAAATGAATTAAAAGCACAAGCCTTACAAAAATTGTAAGTAGACATTCTGTTACTGCTTTTTAAATTCAATGGATATATCTACCATGGTCATATGATTACTTGTATTAGAATGTATCTTGAAATATCCATCCAGTTTTCACGCAGCAATAATTAGTCGAATTATGTTTTTCTTTCATTTACCACTTTTCCCCTATAGGAATTTTTGGTTTAACTTGATTTCTTTTGTGTGCTTACATGTCTGTAATATATTTAATGTTTCAACCCTCTTTAACTTCTGGAAAATGATAATGGCTGTTATTTATACTCAGACATTCAGGTTCACCTAATTTCTATAGATTCCCTTTGCATTCAACAAATCCGTGGGGTTTTTGGGCTTGTGCAAACATTTTCTTTACTTGCACGCAACAGTCAAGAAATGCAGTTTTAATGAATAGACGCGCTATAAACACAAAACATGTTATTCACGCGCGAAATGAACCAAATCTCGGAACGCCCAGCAAAGAATGATCCATGTTAAAGAAAATCTGTAGAAAACAATCCTGTGAATGTCAAAGCCCTGTAATCGATGACGTCAGTATTTTTCAAATAACTACACAATAACTACACACAAAGCTTCTGACACATTAGAAAAAAAGGAGATCCATGTCGCACTATTTCTAACCTACAAAAGTACATATCAAATTAGATTATTCAACTTTAGTTAGTTCTTGCCTGTACAAGCTCTTAAAGATATTTTCTTAAATCCAAGTTTGTTGGCGTAGTCCAGGCCCCTGTTACACCGAAATACCTACCAGAGACCAGTCTCGGGCGCCCCGAGACTCATTAGGATTCCGGTGTAACAGGGGTCTATGTTGATATTGTTCATCCTTCAGGTAAGTGTGTTTTAAAACAGAAACAGTAGTTTTATAAACAAATATTTTTTAACTATTGTTAAGAAAAGCTGTTAAGATAAGAATGCGCATTTATCTTACAAGAAAAGTAAATCCATTCAATTACTTTTTTTGGGTTACTATTACATGTATGTTATTTTGGACATTTATTTTTATCATTATTTTTTTTTGCAACATTCCAAATCTTCTATGGTTATTTTCAGTCGCTTTGCTTCAATGATTATACGAAACAATGTGATTCGGATTGTGTCATATAAGTTCATGAAAAGTGGAGGGAACTTCTTTGGAGCATCCTTTTTGCAATGACCTAAATAATTGTGAGGAATCCGGGGACTAGTCTTAGCTGTCCAGCAACCAATCTTGTCAGGATGCCTGCTGCTGGTAGGCTATCAAGTCGGGCTTCTAAATTTCTAGTCGTAGATCCGTTTAGCAGAGGTATACTGCCCCAGTTGACTTTGGCACCACTCTTCTGGTCCTGTTCTGCGACTCCAGTCGATAACTACCAAATGCTTTCAGGTCTGCAGTACACCACCAGACGACGACCAGCCTGGTTGTAGATACACCGCCAGACGACCACTTGTCTGCTTGTGAACTACCACCAGGCGCAGCTACCAGTCTGCATGCATACGACCAAACCTTACCAGGTCTGCAGTAGACGACCAGACTACCAGATCCGACCAGAACACCGTCCAAGTCCAGTGCAAAAGACCAAAAACACTACGGTCGTAGCCTTAGACTAGAAATCCATCCCGGGTTTAACAATGGGCAGAAGTGCCTACAATCATTTTAATTTTAAATTATTTAGTTTGCACACATGTTATTGATTTACAAACCAAATTTTGCCAAAATCATGTACAAGTGCAATGATCTCCGTGTACACTGCTCCTTCAAACAATAGCCTGAGTACCTCCGCCCGCGACAAGTTCAGTAATACTTATGCATTTATCATGTATACAAATGTTTAAGTGAACGATTTATACAAGAATGCACGAACAATAATTAACTGCTCAGGTTAGCATTGTCTAAACCAGATGAATCATACATCCACTTAAAGCACTTTCTTTGGTTAATACAACAAAGTAAGTAAAACTCCTTGGTAAACAATTATTAGAACAATTAAAACATGCATAACGGTTACCTATCTGAAATGTATTACTAAGACGTGACTAGCACTGTCTATTTGACTGAAATAACGCCATACACGACGATGCTTTCTGCAAAATGACTAAGACAAGTGATTTTCTTGATTCTCGGCATAATTATACACGAAATTAATCCATTTTCGTGACAATTATATAAGATTTAAACATTTATCTTTCGTTTTCTGCCTTTAATGCTAATATTTCTAAATGTAGGCTCCAAAATAATATTTTTCTCCAAATCTCCAATATTTGATTATTATAGTTTTTTATGAAAGTACTGTGATTCCATTGTTAGTCTTTTTCTTAGTGAGGAGAGTTTATTTTGTAGCTCAAAAGTGATGGAGAACTGGATCACCTTCCCCAAAACTCTTGACAATTATTAACACATTACCCCGACAGTGCAAGGTACCCATTTGATACACTTGGTTCGAGAGGAACAAATAAGGCTAGAACACAATGTCTGAGGACGTGAACACAATCTCACACAACTAGTGTCAGAGTGAAGAGCTTTCAACATTATACTACAGTCTTTAAAGAAACATCCATGCTAAAAACACTTAAAACAACAGTCACTGATCGGGCGACGATCCTTAGCCCTTTGACAGTAGCAATGTACGTTAAAATATATATATTAATATTCTTCCTCCATATTCAGGAGCACTTCGCACCCACAAACTACATGTATGTAACTCCTCCAATTTGGGAATTATTGTATTTCTAAACACTTCTTTACAGTATTACGCTTATTTTCGAGTTAGTGGGTATACCTTTAACTGTGCCGATTTGCACGAGCCAGCCACAGGAAACAATTTGAACTACAGATCATAATGCGTGGTGAATTCACCAAAATACACATTGGTTTAACAATAATCATCAAAGGCGCAGCACATTATTGATAGCCTGAGTCCTTCAGGCATGTAAGCAGAGCGTACGGGAATGAAAAAGGACTGGTTTCTGTTCACTCCAATATAGTAGATATCAGTTGTTTTGAGATAAAATTTAGGTTACAAGAACTCAAAGGCTAGCTACTTATTTAGGAACAAAGTTGATTGTGTAAAAATTAATACTGAAAGAGACATGGCACCGACTGTTTTTTGTTGTTTGTAGAATGTGCCCAAAAAGCCCAAATGTTATGCTTTAGTGGCCCGCCATGATTGTTTTTTATGCATTTCACAGCAAACTAGAAACGTTGTTTGGTGTTTAAAGCCTAGATGAACAGTAAAATGAAATACTGTAATAGTAAAGACACACCAAAAACCACAGGCGCCAGGTAGTTTTTTCCAAAAGGGAAAAGGACCTGCTACTCACTAATGGGGCTGAAATATGCCAAACAAGTTGTTATCACATCTAACAAAAGAGCATCATATCGTCCGGAGTGATAACTTCCTGCGAATGTCACATTTGCCATTGAACTACATTTCAAAGCGTTGACAAAGTTCTTTCCACGAATTATGTCTATTCATGCTCAAAGGAGCGCTGCGGTTATCTATGCCATTTTAGAAAACGCTTTCGACAACAGGGAGGAAAAAGAATTTCGAGACAAAATCGGCTGATTGTAAGGTTAATTTAATTTACAGTGCCTATTCAGCTGACCCCTAAAAGATAATCAAAGATAATGATGATATGCTCCCTGTAACTTTGACCCCCCCCCCCCCCCCCCCCACCCCACCCCCGGAATAAGAATGCAAGCAGTCTTCTTCACGGGACACTGCTACGCTGTAAAAGAATATTTTGGAAAATAATTGCCCATATGATGATTGTTTACAGTGCTTTACAATTCTGTACAATTTTACAGTGCCTATTCAGCTCACCCCTAAAAGATGATCAGTGATAATGCTCCCTTTATCTTTGAACACCTACCCTTCCCCTTCCCTCCCCTATCCCTATCCCCTTCTCTCTATATAAATATATATATCTCTCTCTCTCTTTTCTCTCCTCCCTACAATTCGACAGTTGATATGATTATCATTTGCAGTTGCTGAATATAATTCATATGGATGTAGCATTCATATTCAAATTTCAGATCAAGATTCAAAGCACATACATTTCCTTCTCATAATCAAATAAATGAAAACATTACATTTACAGTGACGAAAAATCATCGTGGAAGGAGTATGACGTAATGTTTGGTCGTATTTGGAATAAGAATCCAAGTAGTCCTCTCCACGGGACATTGCTACGCTGTAAAGAATATTTTGGATTTTGGATAAAAATTGCCCCACATGATGGTTCTTGTGCGTCTGACAAACTTTTGGGCAACCATTTGCCAAACTCGACTTAATTTGTCTCAAATGGCTATTGGGTAAAGCATGGTCCAAGTTGGGCACACAATTGCCCCAACGATGGTCGGACACGTAATTACCCTGGTGTTGTGAAATTGTTACCCAGTAGTCCATCAGAATGGTGGTAAATATTGAAGAATTGTGAACTTTGTCATTAAAGCATTATAGGTACAGTTTTTATGAGAATCGTCAAAGCCATGACATTTGTGTGTATCAATAGTCAATGCAGAACACAACATTGCTGTTAAGTTCTAGTAAAGATTAAAAATATTTTTTATGTCATTGTGGAAGACAATCATAGTAGATTCTTTCCCTTATATTTGAATATGACTATAAATAGTTTAGACTTTGGACCAAATACTTAGGCCAAATTTGTGTAGTCTTATATACTTATTATTGTCTGGAGTGTGATTCAAATTTATGGATGTTGCTTTCCTGAGGACCTAGTAACGAGGTATTCCATTAACCTGTTATTAATGAATGAACTACAATACTTGGAATCCAGTTTGCATACATTACTTGTTGCTATGTCTGACAAGCCTCTGGCAAGCTTTCAGGTTGTCAAGAACAACCTTTGTTTCAAAAGTATGCATAAAATTTGAATCACTTAGTAAACAGGTCTATTGATGATTCCTAATCATCAGAGTATACATTGATGCATAAGGACCGCATAATGAACTTATGGCAATAATTACATGACTAATGTGTGCGTACTAGCAGCTGAGATACCACACACCACATGGGTAATCAGCGATGAATAGCTGCAGCCATGCGATGAATGATTCGGCGGGGGAGGGAGAGAGAATTTGGGTAGGCCAAAACAAATATTATTATGACCACAATTCTTTATGATCATAATCCTTTACCCTGTATGAACAACAAATCCTAACATGACACTCATGTTGGTAACCGATTCAAGAATTCAAGGTTAGATTTAAAAGGGATATTCATTTGGTTGAAAAGAAACCATTGCAATGCAAAGATCACATTGGTATACTGATAGTCAAGAGTGATTGAGTTCGCATGTGTCAGCCTGTGCGAACTCCAAGCAAACCCCATACTTGGCTCCAGGTTGACTGTGACATGAGCAGATATATAGTGTGTCCCAGATAAAAGGAAACCGAATTTCATGGCATACATTTTCTATGAAAATGAATAATTTCCTTGATGAGATATACATGTATGAAAAGCTCTGCTTCTCTTTTGTGTGTGATGCACAATTTATTATTCATAATTCACACACGATTGAATCAAAACAATGGAAAGTGGTGGTACCAAAATTTCATTTGCACACGCAAATTGCATATTTAAGTGAGTTTTAGGGTAGTGAGCATGATCATATTAAAAAAAGGAAAACATCATATCAAAATACATAACTTTCTCTTTTATATGACAGCTCAGGCGTAGAAAAATCAATACTGTATGCAAGAGAACAAGTAATATGAAAACATGCTTCATTGCTGCCCAAATGAGTGGATAGTTGAGTAAAAAGCCATTTAGCTTCTCTGACTTGCAGCTGAAAATTAACTTAATGCTTGGGAGGATTTTTCACAAACATGGGGAATGAAAAGGAACATTAGAGATGGTTGGGAACTTGGGGTATAAAAAGGTTGGAAATTACGGATACTTGGGGATTCTCACGGATGGCAAGCCTTACTTCTGTCGCATTCTCTTTCGATATGGCAATTTTTCTTCGACCAGATCGACCCTTGTTGATATTGAGGCTCGTCCCTCTCCGTAACGTAAACCTCGCATGAACGTCGAGATCTTGAAATCTCCCATTGAAGGCTGCAGCAACTTGCTGCATGCTCCTCGAACGAGCCCATTCTGTGGTCAGACGCAACCTAAAAAAAGATGGTTTGGTTAATTTTCAGCCTTTTTCATTACCCCAAACGTCTTTAATGTTCCTTGTCATTCCCCATGTTTGTGTAAATTCACACAAGCATTAAGTCCATTGTCAGCTGCTAGGTCAGGAAAACTGAATGTCTTTTAACTCAACTATCCACTCATTTGGGCAGAAATCAATCATGTTCTCACTTTACTTGTTCTCTGACATACATTATCTATTTTTTTACGCACGAGGTGTCATATAAAAGAGAATATTATAAATGTTTATCTGATGTTTTCCCTTTTTTCAAAATAATAACTTCATTCAAAGTAGCAATTTCTTGGTACAAATGAAATGTTGGTACCACCACTCAGTTCCATTATCTTAATTCAATCATGCGTGAATCATGAAAAATAAGTTAGAAACTTTCTGCCATAAAAGCCGGTTTGCTTTTTTCTGGGACACACTGATTATATTAACACATTGACTTTAATACGCACATATATTGGGATTAACACTATGGCTTGCATACGTATAAATTGATATAGAACTTATCAAACTTATCAAATCCAAAATAAGTTTCAAACCCAAACAAAACCCATGCAATACTGGAGTGCATAAACTTAAACAAGAATGTTATACCTAACAGTTTATGAAAGAGACTCCATCTTTGGATAGAGTTATCAGTATACCCATCATGGATAACTGTCAGTTGTAGACTTTGGGCTGCTCCCAGTTTTTCTCAGTTTCGCCTGACATAGCAGATTTGGTAATACTCATCGCTTCTTTCTAAATGCCGGCTGGAAACGGCTGGACACGGGTGGCTTGTGCTTAAGCCCTTTGTCATTCTTTGCAGTGGCTGATTTTTATTAATATTTGGTTCTGTTTTTCCCTTTCTAGTATCTCTAATATGGAATTCCATGCATGTTTATTCAAGGAATTAGCACGGCAACTCCCTTTTGTATATAGAAAGAGAGAGAGAGAGAGTCACACACACACACACACACACACACACGCACAAAACATAATAAATCACTACGTATATATTTATATATATATATATATATATATATATATGTAGAAAAATAAAGTTCACAACATCATATAGAATACACACACAATAAGCATGTTTTTATAAAAATTCACAAGCGCTTTCGATTTAATCTCTTCAGGTGAATGAGCCATTGATAGTTTTGACATGCTTTTATATACGCGTATAGTACAGTAATATGCAAATGGGACAATGTGTGTGGCATTGTCCAGTAAGTTTTTTGACGGCTTAATAAGTCTTTGTTTAAATCTTAGACTAAGCGTTGTACGGTGAGAACTCTAAAATGTTAGGATTCTCAGAGAATCCTATAATCCGTACAATCCAAAACTTTGTAAAGTCACACAAAGATCATTGAATAATGATTCACGAGGCCTACACATGATAATAGTAAGCGAGGATGGGTATTTGTAAAACACATAATGAAATGTAGGCTTTAAGGAATAGTTTTGTTACAAGTATGGTACAATGATATTCTTACGACAAGTTTGAAACATTGTCCTGTATCTGTTTTACGACGTATTGAATCTTAGTTCTAATCTCAGACTAAATGATGCAAGGAGGAAGTTCTTTGTTGCCAGTTTCTTTGGAAGTCTTAATCTGTACAACTCAACAAATCATAAAGTTATATAACAATTCTTATTAATCTGTTACCGTGGGAAAGGCAAATAAAAATGGGAGTCAGTAGAGAAAGAAAATGGAATAATGCCAATGCCACACACATTGTCCCATTTGCATATTACTGTACTATACGCGTATATAAAAGCATGTCAAAACTATCAATGGCTCATTCACCTGAAGAGATTAAATCGAAAGCGCTTGTGAATTTTTATAAAAACATGCTTCTTGTGTGTGTATTCTATATGATGTTGTGAACTTTATTTTTCTACATATTTTAACACTGCACTTTGTCGGAACTTTGTTCCTATAAACACTTTACGATATATTTTTACAAGTGCAAGGCACAACGAAATATGGATCCAAACACACACACTGCATGGAGAGCCATCTATTCTTTACTAGCTGATATTGGTGTGAACATTCAACAAGTTAGTGGAAAACTAGCCTCGTTACAAAATCCAAGCATATCCAGGTAACAGCTCAAGAAGGAATGGGAAAGTCTTAACACCAAGGTTGCAGATGAGATTGGTAAAGCTCCAAGACAAAACAGAGTTAACCCCAATCCAGCCGCTTACATTCCGGAGTGGGATGATATGCTTCAAGCCAGGAGTAAAGCCTTTTGGTGCCTTACACGCAATGAAGGACTCAGCGGCCTTTACTTCCAATGGGCTGATATGACGCCAGCAATGCTACCGCGGAAGTTCAAGAAACCATTTATGTATAATGGATCAAAAGAGGAAAACTCCGTGTATCAGGCACAGGCAACCAGAAATATGGTGACAGAGGCAGAGGTAATGTCGATGAGAAGGAGAAACTTCTCGGATGAACTAAACGCAATCGACATTGCTATGGAGGAGAACCTAAACGACATTCGATACAGTGACATAAAGGAAATGCTGATTGAAATGTGGACTGAGGAAAGCTCTCGCGACCAAGACCATCTACTTATGAAATGGAATCAAAAGAGAGAATGGTGGACCAAATCAATTCGCCCTATCAATGACCCGGAAGGGAGACATGGCAAGAACGCGGGACACCGGCAAGAAATGACAGAGGACAATATGTCACACAATTCGTCCGACAACCATGGCAACAGGAAATACGATCGTCCCCACAACTTTAAAATGAACAATGATCGCCGCCAAAGTGGAAGGGCGTATAAACCGAATGTAAGCCATCGCTTCCACCAGACCACCGACACCTATCAAAATTGGAACCCCCATGCCAACAACTTCCATAGGGCCAACAACTACGACCGCCGCAACGACAAATCCTCTACCAAGCAACGAGTCGATGATAGGTTTGCAGATGGAGGGAGACAACAACCGTCATCGTCCACAGGCCGACGCCAAAGCTATAGACGTGGTGGGCATCGCCATTTCCAAGAAGACAGAAACCGCTACCAACATCGCAACGCATCCGCTGCCCAGCAACCAGCTGATGGCAGGTATAGCAGTTATGCGGATGCAGTAAGGCAACAGCCATCATCTTCCACGGGCTGGCGTCAAAACTTCAAGAAACGTGATGGACATCGCCATTTTCAAGAGGGTCGAAACCCATACCACAAACGGTAATCCCCCAAAACATCCCATTAAGTAACCGTTTCGATAGTTTATATATTGATAATGATAAAGATCATCTGCCTACATGTACTATTAACAACAGATATGAAGAACCCCAACCCAACCCTCCTAATACTGACTGTGAAACTAAAAAAGTACCTGATCTAAAAGTAGAACCTAAGGTAATCAATATATCGAATGTTGATTTAAATGATGGGGAGATAGCACTGTTAATGAAAGGTCCGAAATTTACTCCAACTCCAACTAGAAATATTAATGACCTTAAACAAGATGTATATAGTTTTTGTCGTAAACTCAGATTGAAGGCATATTTCAGTAAAGAAGAAAGTGATTGTGATAATACGGATTTTTCAGCTAGAAATGAAAGCATTGTAAAGAATAAGAGTAAATTTCTTCCTCAGCCCAATAGGAATCGTACATTGGATAATTACATTGATTTTTTAAAAAGAGCAGTAGAGTTTGAAAACCGTACAAACACCAAAACAGAAATGTAATACATCTAAACAAGAATGGAAAAGCCTTCAGAGTCTGAAAGACAAACCTGGCATAATAATAAAACAGACTGACAAGGGAGGTGCTTTTGTAATAATGGATGAAGATTTTTATATTTCAAAAATGAAGGACCAACTACAAGACCAATCAACATATTTGAAACTAGACGAGAATATAGATACCAAAATTATGAACAAGATGAAGGAATTGATAAACAAATACAAACACTGCTTAACTAAAGATGAGGTAGACTTTCTGACTAATTTCGAATTTAGAAGTAGTAACCTGTACGGATTACCAAAAGTACATCAGTGCAAAGATATACAGGATGAAATAAAAAATATTAATTCTCCTTATATTCAATGTAAAATGCCGGATAAACTTAAAATGAGACCAATCATCGCCGGCCCAATATGTCCTACACATAGACTAAGTAATTTCATAGATATCATATTGAAAGCCCTTACAAAGTATGTTCCAAGCTTTGTTAGGGACGATTTAGACTTTCTGAACCACCTACCTGAATCAGTAGTTGAAAACTCAATCCTTGTCACATATGACGTGAATAGTCTTTATACCAACATTCCTCACGACGCAGGAATAGAAGGCATAACCTTTTGGTTAGAAAAGCATAGGGATGTTATTGATTCACGTTTTACTAAGGAGTTCATAATCGATGCTGTAAAATTTATTCTGACTAATAATTCTTTTTGCTTTGATAATGAATTTTATTTACAAATTAGAGGAACAGCCATGGGAACCAAAATGGCCCCTACATATGCCACATTATTCATGGGCTATCTGGAAATGAAACTATACGCTCAAGTCGAACAGACCTTCAACACTAGAGTTACATCCTATCTAAAGGAAAATTGGCTTAGATATCTTGATGACTGTTTCATTATTTGGAAGGCAGGTTTTGGAGATATAACCCAATTCAACGATATCCTTCAACAGCTTCACCTGAGTATCACTTTTAAGTAATGAGAAAATAGCGTTTCTTGACATAGTGGTTATGAACAATTTGAACAAAATTAAAACAGATATATTCTATAAGATTTCAGACACACACCAGTACTTACAATTTAAATCTTGTCACCCAAGACACTGTAAAACAAATGTTCCTTACAATTTAGCAAGACGTATTTGCACAATAGTATCAGATATCGA
Organism: Heliocidaris erythrogramma; assembly: GCA_025617745.1. NCBI lineage: Eukaryota > Metazoa > Echinodermata > Echinoidea > Camarodonta > Echinometridae > Heliocidaris > Heliocidaris erythrogramma. Next base: position 4,387,888 of record CM046864.1, read on the forward strand.
TATTCGTAAGAAACGATTATTAGAATTAAAACACATGTTAAAGTAGAACGTTAATGATTTTAAATATTGGCTTAATACTTATTATTACATAGATGGCATAAATTAAACAAGGTTATCCAAATTCAACGCTTGGAAACATTTGAAGTAATGATTATTATCAATTATAAAACGGTAAAATACAACCCCCGATATAGCAGCTGAAGAGCTCCTCGAACGCTGCTGAGATATGTGACGACACACCCTGGACCAGTCCTGTCTAAGCAGACGATGTCCCATAACATCTTACACATTTTTCAGAGCCTATTTTGTCATCTCCTCTTCACTTATTTCTCTTCCTTCACTAGCGTCAGTCTTAATGTTAGTCTGTTGCCTCACTCTTAACTTCGTGTATGGTATTATTTTGATGAAAAATGCAGCGTTAAAAAAATAAAGGAATCAGTCACTTGTAAACAAAATAAGACGCCATTGTATTTTCAGCTGCTTGCACCGGGGCATGTTCGGCGTTTCAAGAGGAACGAATACCATCCTGCTATTATTCGGAGGGCTTTTCAATTTGAAAGTGGGGTTTATTTCATTGATCATTGACCCTTCTCCTATGTATTTACAATCAAACGGTTTTAGCTATCAGAATCAGTTTCACTTTCCCTTTATAATGGTGTGAAATAAAGTCATGTTTAAATACACCAAACTCTTTATAATTTGATAAATAATTGCATTGCAATTACGTTAATTCACTATAGGACGTCGTCTGCTTAAGCAGGATCGATCCCGAGTGTGACGACATCAAAACATCGCTATATTTCTGGCGAATCCTCGGATATTCCAGATGCTGAGAAGAGCTTTTATTTGTGTTGTTTTTATAATCACCAGATACGCAGTTGACATAAAACTTATACGATTGCCATCTGTAAGCTTCCCAGTTTCTAGTGATACATTAATTGCCATATTTGTGATTTTCTTTGAATATCTACTTTAAAAGCCAGAGAATATCCTGAGGAAATCATCCAGAATGGGATTGTAAAAGCTGAAAAGTTGTCTCTCGAAGAACTAAGATCATGTAAGCAAAAAAATGAAAATACTGAATCTATATCTTTTATTCACACGCATAATCCTAATAATCCCAATATCTCCAAACTGATAAAAGACACAATTACCGTCCTGTCAAATGACAGAGAATTAAAGCAAAAGTTTAAAGCAGTGCATTTGATATCCAGTAAACGCCAAAGCCCGAATCTAAAACGATTGTTAACCCGAGCAGCCCCTAAAGCACAACTCGATATAAAAAATGGTGTTAAAAAATGTACCGACAAAAGATGCAAACTTGCCCGTATATGAAAGAAACTAATCATATCATCTTCCAATACATTTTCCATTTACATGCACTACAAAGAATCTCATATACTGTTTAATTTGCCATGGCTGTGGGGAACAATATATTGGCGAAACAGGGGACACACTCCGACACAGACTCACTGTGCATAGGCAACAAATACGCCATAAAGAATATCGACAATTTAAAGTGAGCGCTCACATCGATTGTTGTGTGGGCTCAAAGGAACCAAATTTCGATATAAAGTATGAAAAATGCGAAATCTGCCTAGGCTTGGTTGTAAAACGTAAACACGCTGCCGGCGCGCACAACCGCAAAAAACAGCATAAACAAGCACTGGCGACTGGAACCCCAACATTTGAATTATGGTTTTTACTCGGCGACTTATCACCTATCGGTTGAACACGAGGTCCCAATCGGTTGTAAACAGATCGCCTACCTTTAATATACAACCGCTTAAATATCAGACCACACTACTGACCAGTGTGGTCGGAAAAAAAGGTTTTCGATGCAACAATGAACACCTTTTCATTGGTTTGCGACCAGTCAATCAAATGAAAACACCATTGCAAGACTGTCTTGTAGAAATAATGAAATCAGCAGTCCAATGATGAGGTAATGCTATAATAAACCATTCTTTGATTACTGACAATTAATTAACCCGTTGACTACTGAATTCTTTAACTCTCATAGGCTTAATACAGGCGCCACCCGGTTCCCGTAGTCTATGGGTAAACTGATAGTCGCTGGTCAGCGATCGGCCGCCATTGCTGCGTGACTTAGGTTTTAGATTCTACATGAATTATCAACGATAAAAAGTAATCATGCTCTGAATGACTCAGCGGGTAGACAACGAGTTTGCGTAGGCCACAATACATTATGATCATTATCCGATACCCTCACGGTTACTTGCACTTTATTACCCGCATAGTGTTTGTGTCAATATTGAATATGACATAAAATTCCAACCATTATATTTTCCTATTTTTCGAAAAATATGAGAACAAAAGAAAGAAATGCTTCAGTTTGCGACACGAGCATGAAGGTGAACGATTTGGATAAATAGAAGACCAAGTTAATATCACATGCTTGTACAAACATAACATATTTGCGTCTCATCATGTCGAAAAAAGACTGGCTGCAAATATAATTCTGGCAGAGTGAGTAATAAAAAAACACAAACACGTAAGGGCTTTTGATAAACGGTCTGGTAAGTCGCATGTCTGTCGCCTTAATTTAGCAGCTCAAAAGAGGGGGGGGGGGGGGGGGGGGAGGGGGAACCATGGTATCTTTTAACGGCAATATAGGAAACACTGTATAGTTTATTAATAGCCTCCAACCCTAGTAGCGAGGCATAGACAATCAGACACGACAATCCCATGCATGCACACCCTGAGCTAATATAATAGTAATGTGGCAGTATAGTAACGTGATGACTGATTAGTTGATGTGAAAATGGATAATGAAAATGAGTAAGTAGATATCGGTTTACCAAATAAATCCTGTTTTTAAATAATTCCAATGCTTATTCCAGTTTGAAAATGACCTAACAGTTATTGTTTAACAAAAACATGTAGGAAATCATGCAAGGTAATCCACACAAGAACTTTTGTTGGAAGTCTCTTAGGGAAAGCTGTTTGGAGCATGCTCCAGGGTTATTCCAAATAACAATGGAACTTTCTAAGTCAGCCGAGCTTTCACCTTCGGACTGGGTAGCTGCCTGAGACACCTCAGCTGGATCCAAGCGAATGCTTTGAGTATCTCAAAACATTTGCCCCCGTCAAAGGAATTAATTAATGATGTTGACGTGCCTGAATATTGCAATAACATCCTATGGAAATATTCTTGGACCTCGCTGCCTGAAACTCATTTCTAAGATTTGCGAGCGAGTGAAGAAAACGTCACTTTAATTTGTTGTTGCTCATAGACATATTACAATAACATACTATGGAAATATTCTCGCTGCCTTTTGTGAATGGGAGAAGCGAGCGACGGAAAGCGCACTTTACTATCTCCCAAATGTTTCCAAAACACCCCAAGTGTTATATTGGGGCATTTCGTTATTTCTGATTATAATTTCCAAGAAGTCGATATTTTATAATATACTGTCATGGCACTCCGGTTGAACAGGCTGTATAACAGGGTCATAATTTTAGGGCTTGAATGACTACACCGGGTCCACCAGGAGTACTCCATGCAACTTGAGAGCGGGAAAATTTTCCATTTTAAAGTGAACAGACACATTAAATACCCTTCGCTCTTTTCCAGTAAATATTTGGAATCCTGCACAGTGGTAGTATATATTCAGGCTTCACATTTGACCCACCCCCTGTCAAATAATTCTGACTACGATCATGCCCATACCCTTGAAGGGGCACACCCCCTGACCCGTTACCCCTACTCGGTCGCTTCGCTCCCTCAGATAGGTCCACTTTTTCCAATGTTGAACCCACCCCCGCCCCCGCAAATATCCTAGTTACGGGCCTGAGTATGGTTTCTATATTTCACTTTTATATTCCATTACCACATATTGCATTTGAGTCTTATCATGCTTATCACTGTTTGTCTTCCCACGTAATCTTTGTATGGTGTTTTAAGCAATCTATCTCCTTGTATCGTCAAGATTTCCTGTTCAATCTAACACTTCTCAAAGATCAAAATGCACTTCAATTTCGTCCTATAGGCTGATAGCAATCAATAATCATCCAAATGTCAGATGTCAAAGATAGTTTAATAATTAACAAGAGCCCCAGGGGGCACGACGCTCACCTGAGGTGGATCAATTCACATCTGGTGCAGGGGCCCCTATAAGGCCACCCAGAAAAATTTCCTGAACAACTTTCATCCTTCATCTATAGAGGTATCTCCATACACAATACCAAGTCTGAGCTTCCTACCAAGTTCGGTTAAATTCCAGTCATGGGTTTTGGAGAAGAAGCTGAAAATGTAAAAAGTTTATGGATGGCGGACAACTTGCCCCCCCCCCCCCCCTCCAGCATGTTACCCCCACAGACCCCCTACAGGGCCACCCAGAAAAAAATTCATGAACAACTTTCATTTTTCGTCTACAGAGGTATCTCCATACACAATACCAAGTCTGAGCTATTCCTGGAGAAGAAGATGTTTGAAATTTACATAGCTTTTACACTTGGGCCCCCCCCCCCTGGCCCCCCTGGGGGCCACATTTACCATTTTAGCAACTTTGGATCCCCTACCTCTAAGGATGATTCCTACCAAGTTTGGTTGAATTCCGATCATGTGTTTTGGAGAAGATCAGAATATACATTTTGCCTGGCAACGCCCAGGCCTCCCCCCCCCCCCCTCCAGTATGTTACCCCCACAGGGCCCCTATAGGGCCACTCAGAGAAATTTCATGAACAACATTCATTCTTCATCTATAGAGGTATCTCCATACACAATACCAAGTCTGAGCTATGCCTGTTTCTGGAGAAGAAGATGTTTGAAATTTACATAGCTTTTACACTTGGGGGCCCTCCCCCTGGCCCCACTGGGGGCCACATGTACCATTTCAACAACTTTGGGTCCCCTATCCCTAAGGATGATTCCTACCAAGTTTGGTTGAATTCCGATCATGTGTTTTGGAGAAGAAGATCAGAATGTACATTTTGCCTGGCAACGCCCAGGCCTCCCCCCCCCCCCCCCCTCCAGTATGTTACCCCCACAGGGCCCCTATAGGGCCACTCAGAGAAATTTCATGAACAACTTTCATTTTTCGTCTACAGAGGTATCTCCATACACAATACCAAGTCTGAGCTATTCCTGGAGAAGAAGATGTTTGAAATTTACATAGCTTTTACACTTGGGCCCCCCCCCCGGCCCCCCTGGGGGCCACATTTACCATTTTAGCAACTTTGGATCCCCTACCTCTAAGGATGATTCCTACCAAGTTTGGTTGAAATCCGATCATGTGTTTTGGAGAAGAAGATCAGAATGTACATTTTGCCTGGCAGCGCGCCCCCCCCCCTCCAGTATTTTACCCCCACAGGGCCCCTATAGGGCCACTCAGAGAAATTTCATGAACAACATTCATTCTTCATCTATAGAGGTATCTCCATACACAATACCAAGTCTGAGCTATGCCTGTTTCTGGAGAAGAAGATGTTTGAAATTTACATAGCTTTTACACTTGGGGGCCCTCCCCCTGGCCCCACTGGGGGCCACATGTACCATTTTAGCAACTTTGGGTCCCCTACCCCTAAGGATGATTCCTACCAAGTTTGGTTGAATTCCGATCATGTGTTTTGGAGAAGAAGATCAGAATGTACATTTTGCCTGGCAGCGCGCCCCCCCCCTCCAGTATTTTACCCCCACAGGGCCCCTATAGGGCCACTCAGAGAAATTTCATGAACAACATTCATTCTTCATCTATAGAGGTATCTCCATACACAATACCAAGTCTGAGCTATGCCTGTTTCTGGAGAAGAAGATGTTTGAAATTTACATAGCTTTTACACTTGGGGGCCCTCCCCCTGGCCCCACTGGGGGCCACATGTACCATTTTAGCAACTTTGGGTCCCCTACCCCTAAGGATGATTCCTACCAAGTTTGGTTGAATTCCGATCATGTGTTTTGGAGAAGAAGATCAGAATGTACATTTTGCCTGGCAGCGCCCCCCCCCCCCTCCAGTATGTTACCCCCACAGGGCCCCTATAGGGCCACTCAGAGAAATTTCATGAACAACATTCATTCTTCATCTATAGAGGTATCTCCATACACAATACCAAGTCTGAGCTATGCCTGTTTCTGGAGAAGAAGATGTTTGAAATTTACATAGCTTTTACACTTGGGGGCCCTCCCCCTGGCCCCCCTGGGGGCCACATGTACCATTTCAACAACTTTGGGTCCCCTATCCCTAAGGATGATTCCTACCAAGTTTGGTTGAATTCCGATCATGTGTTTTGGAGAAGAAGATCAGAATGTACATTTTGCCTGGCAGCGCGCCCCCCCCCCCCCCCTCCAGTATGTTACCCCCACAGGGCCCCTATAGGGCCACTCAGAGAAATTTCATGAACAACATTCATTCTTCATCTATAGAGGTATCTCCATACACAATACCAAGTCTGAGCTATGCCTGTTTCTGGAGAAGAAGATGTTTGAAATTTACATAGCTTTTACACTTGGGGGCCCTCCACCGCCCCCCCCCCCACCCCCGGGGCCACATGTACCATTTTAGCAGCTTTGGGTCCCCTACCCCTAAGGATGATTCCTACCAAGTTTGGTTGAATTCCGATCATGGGTTTTGGAGAAGAAGATGAAAATGTAAAAAGTTAACGGACGACGGACGACGCACGACGGACGACGGACGACAGGCACATTTCCATCGCAATAACTCACTCGAGCCTTAGGCTCAGGTGAGCTAAAAAGGTCGTTCAACAGTTTCAATGGTCAATCAACTTCAACATATCCCCATTCATTTTCGTCAGATTTGATTCGAATTCGTCCGACCTGGCAATCCGCTGCAAAATGTTATCATCAAATCCATCTATTGAAATTGTCTTGAGTTTATTTTGTTGAAAGTAGTTCTTATCGTGTTAAATTTTCCTTCAAATTCGTCACATAGACAAGACCTTACAACGAGCGGGTGACGATTTTGAATAACTCTTTGAACTCTTTCAGTCTTTGACAAAATCGATAGCAAAATGAAAAATAAATTCCGAAAATGAATGACCAAAGACGTATATTGACTACCTTATTATTATGTCTGTATGTTGCAGGACAAAGCAAATAAAAGAGTGTTCAAATTGACTAGACACCCGGCTGGAAACCCTATTATCTCACATTACTTTCCACTTTCCTTCCTCTCTCTCCCCTTTCATGTCACCCCCTTGTGCGCCCTCCCCTATCTGAGCCAGTTGGTATGGAAATTTTTTAAAAATTTAACCTAAAAAATCACTATTCTGATGTGTTGCCGTATGATTCTTTGTTGTTGTTGTTCAAGCAGATTTCTGCTAGCCAGCTTTGGGGCGATACTACAAACAAATTTGAATAATTCTTTGAAGTTTGTTTTGTAACATTCTTTATTGCATTCATTCAGTACAAATGAAAAATCATACATCTTCATATCGTCTGCTGAGAGCCAGAAGGGCATTAACAGCAAACACACAAACGATCAAAACAGACAAAAAGAAAGGAGAAAAGAGAAGAGAATAGATAAGGGCAGTCTATAGCGGCAAAGCCGCCAACTCCACATGATCGCGAACCAGACGGACCCTGTAGAGCCCACAAATGTAAAAATCAACCACAAATGTAACAATTACCACAAATGGAAAAAACATTGCACCCGCAAATGTCAAAATAACCACAAATGTCATAACATGTCAACCACAAGTGTAACATTAACCACAAATGTAATAAAAATCGCCCACAAATGTAAAAGTCTGTTTAACCACAAATGTAAAAACATTCCGCCTACCAATGTAAAAATTTCCATTTTTACCACAAATGTCATAACACGTCGACCGCAAATGTAAAAACTCATTGCTTGCAAATAATGCACCGATGTAAGTTGTTATGGTAAATTGCCACTTGGTCTAATGCCAGTTTGTCTAAACACCAAATGGTCAAACATCATTCGGTCTATTCTTCCATCACCAATTCGTCTCATCTACATTTCGTCTAATAGCCATTTGGTCTAATAATCAGTTTAATTACTTCGTCTATAGCCAATTCGTCTAAAACCTATTTGGTTTAATACCCATTTGGTCTAAACATCATTTGGTCTAATAATCAGTTCGTCTAATGTTCACTTGGTCCAATATATTTCGGTTAAAAAAAATTGGTCTAATAACCAAATGGTCTACATCATTTCGTCTAATAACCATTTTGTCTAAACCCAGTAGGACTAATACCCACATTGTCTAATCATCACTTCGTCTAATTACCATTTTTGCTAATCATCGTTTGGTCCAATTCTCAGTTCGTCTAATAAACAGTTTGGTCTAATGTTTACTTGGTCTAATATCAATTGGTCTATACTAGAGACGAACACAGCCTGTCACAGTTATATAGGTTTATTGCTACTTGGGTTTACAGCCAGTTGGTCTAATAGCCAATTTGTCTAACATCATTCCATTTAATATCAGTTGGTCTAATAGCCAATTGGTCTAATCATCATTTCATCCATTTACCATTTGGTCTAATTTTCACTTCGTCTAATAGACTGCTTCTGTAATGTATACAAATTTATGCACTTATATTATCTGAGCACCTAGTGACGAGATATTCCATGAACCTGCTTTTTATAAATGAGCCTCAAAACTTGCAAATCAATGGTCGTTGAATATTGACAACAATGAAATTTCTGGAGTTGCCTTCATAGATCTTCGGAAGGCCTTTGATACTGTGGACCATGAGCTACTTTTACATAAATTAGCTTGTTTAGGTTGTAGTAACAGGACTATCACTTGGGTCAAATCATATTTAGGTAATCGACAACAAGTGACCCAGTTCAAAGGGGCCAAGTCTCACCCTTCAACCATCAAGTTAGGCGTGCGACAAGGTTCAATTCTAAGTCCCCTTTTATTTTCAATATATGTTAATAGTCTACCTGAATGTATTCCTGAAGGTATCATGGATATGTATGCTGACGATACGACACTTACCGTCAGTGCAAATGATGCAACAGTTTTGGAAGAAAAATTAACTGTGGCGTTAAACAGAGTCTTGGCATGGATTAAAGAAAATCGTCTCGTCCTTAACACTGAAAAAAACTTGTGTCATGGTAATAGGCTCTCGCGCTAATCTCAGGAAAATTGAATCCTTCACCATTTCATTAAATGGTAATTTGATAAAAATAGTTCAATTCACCAAATGCTTAGGAGTTTTGATAGATGAAGAATTGAAATGGTCTAAACAAATTGAAAACGTATGTAAACTTACCCAGAAAAACATAGGCATAATAAAGAGAGCAAAGTGTTTTTTGCCTGTGCAGTGCTTAAAGTTGCTTTAAAACAGTCTAGTGTTGCCACGATTTGATTACTGCTCTGTTGTATGGTGGAACAGATTTCAAGCCCATACAAATAAGCTGCAAAAAATTCAGAAGAGGGCCGCAAGAATAATACTGAACAAAACATATGACACACCGTCGGCTGATTTGTTCACTAGTCTTAAATGGATGACACTAGACAAACGGTTTGAGCTAAGTCGCGTTATGATGATATATAAATGTGTTCATAACTTAGCACCTTCTTACCTTCAGGTAGGCTTAATCAATCCTAACGATGTACATGAGCATCATACTAGACAAAGAGACAGTGGATGTTTACGCTTGCCCAGATTTCACACTGATTTGTATAAGTGTAGCCCAATTGTATCTTCTCTATTTGAATGGAATAAGCTCGATAATTCGATGAGAACAGCTTCCTCTGTCAGTTCATTTAAGAGGATGTTTAAACAAAGTTGTAATTTATGAATAACTTAGCCTAACATACACTCAGTGCTTATTCTGTAATATTAGTATGATTAATTTGTGCACATATTTGCGACTGAATCAATATTTTCATATTGGCATTACAGTTGAGCTAGTTTACTGATATTGGTTTATTTTTCAAAGGAGTATTCGTTTGCGCCACGTCTATTATTGCTTTGTTTGCACTCTCCAATTTTACTGAGGATTTTTTATTTTGAACTATTATGTATATACGTTATGCATTTTTATGTAAATATGTTTATTATTATTCAGGGCCCCATGGAAGACCACTACTTAATGGTGAATGGGCTACCCTGACAAAAGATCAGAAATAAATAAAATAAATAAATAAACGCTTGGAATCCGGTTTGCATACATTATTTATTGCTATGTCCACAAGCTTCCAGGTTGTCAAGAACAACCTTTGTTTGAAAGGTATGCATAAAATTTGTATACGTTACCGAAGCGGTCTATTACCATTTGGTCTAGTCAATTCGTGTAATGGTCATTTGGTCCATTATCAATTGGTCTAATTGGCATTTCGTCTTATCAACAAAATTAATGGTCTAAACCCAGTTGGTCGAATACCCATGTGGTCTACACATCAAGTGTCTAACCTCAGTTGGTCTATAATCATTTAGTCAACACTCATTTAGTCTAATAACCATTTGGTATAATTGTCATTTGGTCTGATTACCATTTGGTTTAATCATCGTTTCGTCTAATGACCAACTGGGCTAATTTCTTGTTTTCCCCTCTACAATACTACTACTCTAGGTGGCTTTGACTAAACAGTCAGGCCTTGGTTCGAACTTTTTTTCTTTTTTGGGGTGGGGGGAGTACAAAAAGAGGAGACGAAAGGTGACCTGATGGAGCATGGCATTAATTAACTTCATGTGTTTATTGATTATCCAGTTAATAAATTGATTAATAAAGTAATCAATTAATATGTTTAGTGAATTTTCAATTATTGTTTTAATGCACTTTGCTTTTGTTATATTGTTTTTTGCCAAATAGACCAAATGGCTATTAGACGAATTGACTATAGACTAAATGGTAATTAGACGAAATGACAATTAGACCAAATGGTAATTGGACGAAATGATAATTAAGCCAATTTGTTATTGGACCAACTAATATTAGACCGAATGATGTTAGACCAATTGGCTATTAGACCAACTGGCTGTAGACCAAGTGGCAATAAACCCTTAATTTTTAATCAAAACAACAGCGTGCGTCGTATAGTGTAGGCCCTCTAGATTTGTTTTATATTTGATTATCACTATAGATTGAAACGATAACATGCACGTTTTAAGCATTTCTCAACCATTAAATATTTTATCATTAAAAATCATTATTAACCATATCAGACATCTGAGCAATGCAATTTTTACATTTTATTGCCTGGCTTTGCCAAACTAACATAATTACGGGCCGATAAATTGTGTACTGCGCAGCATCGAAAGTCAATGGGATTTTGCGTGTTAAAAAGTGGGCAATAAATTTTATTTGTACAATATTTTCGAGTTCGCTCTAGACGTCTGATTCTGTTAATAATAATGATATGGACTGGCTCCTTTCGGGGGATACAACATTAATTGCCCTCATTAGAATCGTATTAGTTCCTGTTCTATGTAGAGATCGATGGATTATCTGAATTTTTCTTGCCATTGAAGTTTGTGATCAGCTCCTCGACCCCCGTCTCTGTAAACTGATCATAAAAGGGAAACCACTAGTAAAAGCCATAGTTTAATAAAATTTTTACATTTGCGGTTAACATGTTTTGACATTTGTGGTAAAGGGTGTTTCAATATTTTAGGGATTTTAATGGTCAGGAAAACCTCTCACGCACGCATACACGCGCCCAAGCACATAACCTCATAATAACTTATCTTAAGGCCCGGTCACACCGCCAGAACTTTGCTGGAGCATTCCTGGAGCGGTGAAAATAATTCATCACCGCTCGTAACCGTTCACCACCGTTTAACAGAAGTTGGCCCCCGTTAAGGCAACGCCGTATACGCTCGGCCACCGCTGATGGTCCCTCCTACCGCTCCGAAAGTTTTGAGCTGCACAAAATATTGCGAGCGGTGAGGAGCGGGCAATTTTCCGCTCCGGCAAAGTTCACCACCGCTCCAACAACGCCCAGTCAAAGTTTGGCACCGCTAGACGCAAGTTCGTGGACGCTTGGGTCCTCTAGGCCAACGCAGAAATCTTGAACGCTGGACCACAGCTGCTTCGCCAGCTTTGCCCGGGTGGTGATTAAACGTTGCACAAACTTTGGTGGAGCAGTTGTAAGCGTTTTACGAGCGGACTCGGGATTGCTGGAACGGTGTCGGGCGTTGTAGCAGCGATCCATTGCGGTGATGAACTTTGGTTTGGCGTTGGTATGGAGGTGTCGGAGCGGGACCAACGCTCGCTACCGCTCGCTACCGTTAAACCAACGCTAAAGCAACGCCGGCTTCAGCTGTGCACCGCTAAGGCAACGCCTGTGTTTTCGATTTTTTCCCCATTTTGTGCGCGGTGACGAGCGTTGTCGAAATTCGGCCCCCTTTCCCTACCGTTCAAGGAACGCTCCAACAAAGTTCTGGCGGTGTGACCGGGCCTTTACATGGGTACATTATGCAAGCAATGAGTTTTTACATTTGCGGTTGACATGTTATGACATTTGTGGTAAAAATGAAAATTTTTACATTTGTAGGCGAAATGTTTTTACATTTGTGGTTAAACAGATTTTTACATTTGTGGGCGATTTTTATTACATTTGTGGTTATTTCTACATTTGTGGTTGACATGTTATGACATTTGTAGTTATTTTGACATTTGCGGGTGCAATGTTTTTACATTTGTGGTAATCTTTACATTTGTGGTTGATTTTTACATTTGTGGGCTCTACAGACCCCTCCACTCCTCACCCATCATGGCCATTGTATGCTTTCGTTTCATGCTTATGTGTGTTACTTTCAAATGTTCCCATTTCTTATAGTATAGTGTAGTGTCACGGAAGTATTCCGTTCCGTAGCAATCTTTGTTTCTTCTTGTTTACTTTAAAGCAGTTTTTCTCCTAATTCTTCAATACTTGGAGGCTTCTTTTTCTCACGACTAAGATATATCAAATATTTAATGAATAAAATAACATGATTGATTATCTTCAGTTGTTTCCTCTAATCCAATGTGAACTTTCTTCCAAATCATGTCTTTAAGAATGGGAAGATCCAAGATGTTACTACACCGTACCTATAATTTTGTTACCAATTCACATTAAAAAAAAATGCCTATACGTTTCCTCATCTGTACCACAAAATGAGCATTTGTCGCTTGATATGAAGTGAAACCTGTATACATGATGGTACACAAAAATAATATTATAGAGCAATTTAAATTGAAATTCTCTCAATTTATTATCCAATTTGCTTAAAGGTTGACTAAATTAGAGAGAAAATGGGTGCTCTTTCCATGTAGTTTTGGCTTCTAATCACGAATCTGCCAATCGATTGTCCAAATTATGTCTCGTTTTGGCGAAAAAGGGGGAAAAGTAGAGGTTTTGGGACCGTTACTTAAAACTCGTGAGCTGATTGGCTAACCCCCAAGTGACGTATGAAAAGTAAGAGGCACAAGATCTGCAGGCTGCAGCATATAATATTGTACACAGAATGCGGTATTTGACCCCTATGTTCAACGGACAATTTATGAAAAAAGGAAATTAATCACTATAATCTTAGGAGTGAATAATCATTAGCAATATATTTTCTACAAGATCAGAAAACGATTTTGCCCAAAAATACAGCTTTTGTTTTGTGTTTAGCTTTTCTTTTGAACAATGTTCTCATCCACCTGAGCTTGCCGAACGAAAGTTTTGCATTGGTCATAAACGCGTGCACAGTCGTTTTATGCGTCTGTATGTACAATGTCCTACACATATTTAGTACGGCAGTGACTATGTTCCCTTCGTACATAGGGACTGGTAAACGCTTTCGTTTTGTTTATTTCACTCACGGCTTTTTTTTTTTTTACTTCGCTTTACATAGTACGTTAGTACTGACTTAGATTTTGGCTGAATTCGAGTAAATTATATAGAGAGAGGAAAAGTGCCCGCGATTCCGAGTTGGAGGACTATTCTGAGCCATGCAGATACGAACTCTGATTTATCAGATGATTTATCAGACCCCGAAGGCAAAGAAGCTCGAGTGGCAAGGGGAAATTCGACCATATTATATGTTTGAACCCCTCGCAGAATACGGTGAAGGGCCGTGGGTGAAGTAACTCCAGGGAGCTCCAACGCGTTGGAGCTCCCTGGAGTTACGGGTGAAGTAGACCGAAAATTCTGTCTCTCGTTCGTTAGTTCGTCTTAGCTAACGAACGAGAGACAGAATTTTCGGTCTACGGGTGAAGCTGCTGCAGCTGCTGTCGTTGAAAAACAGATTGGAAGACTTGACTCCAAGTCTGATCGTTGGAATAGCTGAATCTTTTAGCTAGCTTATCCTTCTCTTCATGCCAAATTCGGAAAGAGCCAGGATCCTCAAAATCATCTTCGGCAAAGTCATCGCTGCAGATTGTACTCCACTCACTTGGCCGGCCCTTGCCACTCTGCCCGCGTGAGCTTTACCTTTGCGACCCACAATTTCCGTAGATTTTCATCTTTAGGAAATGATGTAGGCTTACACCATCTTTAGGGGTCTTGCTACAGCCCGCAACTATACACCGATTAGGCATTATTGATGAAACTGTGTCCCAAAATCAAAGTTATTGTGAGGAATTAAACACACGATGATATTGGTTTATTTTTCAAAGGAGTATTCGTTTGCGCCACGTCTATTATTGCTTTGTTTGCACTCTCCAATTTTACTGAGGATTTTTTTATTTTGAACTATTATGTATTTTCGTTATGCATTTTTATGTAAATATGTTTATTATTATTCAGGGCCCCATGGAAGACCACTACTTAATGGTGAATGGGCTACCCTGACAAAAGATCAGAAATAAATAAAATAAATAAATAAACGCTTGGAATCCGGTTTGCATACATTATTTATTGCTATGTCCACAAGCTTCCAGGTTGTCAAGAACAACCTTTGTTTGAAAGGTATGCATAAAATTTGTATACGTTACCGAAGCGGTCTATTACCATTTGGTCTAGTCAATTCGTGTAATGGTCATTTGGTCCATTATCAATTGGTCTAATTGGCATATCGTCTTATCAACAAAATTAATGGTCTAAACCCAGTTGGTCGAATACCCATGTGGTCTACACATCAAGTGTCTAACCTCAGTTGGTCTATAATCATTTAGTCAACACTCATTTAGTCTAATAACCATTTGGTATAATTGTCATTTGGTCTGATTACCATTTGGTTTAATCATCGTTTCGTCTAATGACCAACTGGGCTAATTTCTTGTTTTCCCCTCTACAATACTACTACTCTAGGTGGCTTTGACTAAACAGTCAGGCCTTGGTTCGAACTTTTTTTCTTTTTTTTTGGGGGGGGGGGGGGGGGGGGGAGTACAAAAAGAGGAGACGAAAGGTGACCTGATGGAGCATGGCATTAATTAACTTCATGTGTTTATTGATTATCCAGTTAATAAATTGATTAATAAAGTAATCAATTAATATGTTTAGTGAATTTTCAATTATTGTTTTAATGCACTTTGCTTTTGTTATATTGTTTTTTGCCAAATAGACCAAATGGCTATTAGACGAATTGACTATAGACTAAATGGTAATTAGACGAAATGACAATTAGACCAAATGGTAATTGGACGAAATGATAATTAAGCCAATTTGTTATTGGACCAACTAATATTAGACCGAATGATGTTAGACCAATTGGCTATTAGACCAACTGGCTGTAGACCAAGTGGCAATAAACCCTTAATTTTTAATCAAAACAACAGCGTGCGTCGTATAGTGTAGGCCCTCTAGATTTGTTTTATATTTGATTATCACTATAGATTGAAACGATAACATGCACGTTTTAAGCATTTCTCAACCATTAAATATTTTATCATTAAAAATCATTATTAACCATATCAGACATCTGAGCAATGCAATTTTTACATTTTATTGCCTGGCTTTGCCAAACTAACATAATTACGGGCCGATAAATTGTGTACTGCGCAGCATCGAAAGTCAATGGGATTTTGCGTGTTAAAAAGTGGGCAATAAATTTTATTTGTACAATATTTTCGAGTTCGCTCTAGACGTCTGATTCTGTTAATAATAATGATATGGACTGGCTCCTTTCGGGGGATACAACATTAATTGCCCTCATTAGAATCGTATTAGTTCCTGTTCCTGTTCTATGTAGAGATCGATGGATTATCTGAATTTTTCTTGCCATTGAAGTTTGTGATCAGCTCCTCGACCCCCGTCTCTGTAAACTGATCATAAAAGGGAAACCACTAGTAAAAGCCATAGTTTAATAAATGTTTACATTTGCGGTTAACATGTTTTGACATTTGTGGTAAAGGGTGTTTCAATATTTTAGGGATTTTAATGGTCAGGAAAACCTCTCACGCACGCATACACGCGCACAAGCACATAACCTCATAATAACTTATCTTAAGGCCCGGTCACACCGCCAGAACTTTGCTGGAGCGTTCCTGGAGCGGTGAAAATAATTCATCACCGCTCGTAACCGTTCACCACCGTTTAACAGAAGTTGGCCCCCGTTAAGGCAACGCCGTATACGCTCGGCCACCGCTGATGGTCCCTCCTACCGCTCCGAAAGTTTTGAGCTGCACAAAATATTGCGAGTGGTGAGGAGCGGGCAATTTTCCGCTCCGGCAAAGTTCACCACCGCTCCAACAACGCCCAGTCAAAGTTTGGCACCGCTAGACGCAAGTTCGTGGACGCTTGGGTCCTCTAGGCCAACGCAGAAATCTTGAACGCTGGACCACAGCTGCTTCGCCAGCTTTGCCCGGGTGGTGATTAAACGTTGCACAAACTTTGGTGGAGCAGTTGTAAGCGTTTTACGAGCGGACTCGGGATTGCTGGAACGGTGTCGGGCGTTGTAGCAGCGATCCATTGCGGTGATGAACTTTGGTTTGGCGTTGGTATGGAGGTGTCGGAGCGGGACCAACGCTCGCTACCGCTCGCTACCGTTAAACCAACGCTAAAGCAACGCCGGCTTCAGCTGTGCACCGCTAAGGCAACGCCTGTGTTTTCGATTTTTTCCCCATTTTGTGCGCGGTGACGAGCGTTGTCGAAATTCGGCCCCCTTTCCCTACCGTTCAAGGAACGCTCCAACAAAGTTCTGGCGGTGTGACCGGGCCTTTACATGGGTACATTATGCAAGCAATGAGTTTTTACATTTGCGGTTGACATGTTATGACATTTGTGGTAAAAATGAAAATTTTTACATTTGTAGGCGAAATGTTTTTACATTTGTGGTTAAACAGATTTTTACATTTGTGGGCGATTTTTATTACATTTGTGGTTATTTCTACATTTGTGGTTGACATGTTATGACATTTGTAGTTATTTTGACATTTGCGGGTGCAATGTTTTTACATTTGTGGTAATCTTTACATTTGTGGTTGATTTTTACATTTGTGGGCTCTACAGACCCCTCCACTCCTCACCCATCATGGCCATTGTATGCTTTCGTTTCATGCTTATGTGTGTTACTTTCAAATGTTCCCATTTCTTATAGTATAGTGTAGTGTCACGGAAGTATTCCGTTCCGTAGCAATCTTTGTTTCTTCTTGTTTACTTTAAAGCAGTTTTTCTCCTAATTCTTCAATACTTGGAGGCTTCTTTTTCTCACGACTAAGATATATCAAATATTTAATGAATAAAATAACATGATTGATTATCTTCAGTTGTTTCCTCTAATCCAATGTGAACTTTCTTCCAAATCATGTCTTTAAGAATGGGAAGATCCAAGATGTTACTACACCGTACCTATAATTTTGTTACCAATTCACATTAAAAAAAAATGCCTATACGTTTCCTCATCTGTACCACAAAATGAGCATTTGTCGCTTGATATGAAGTGAAACCTGTATACATGATGGTACACAAAAATAATATTATAGAGCAATTTAAATTGAAATTCTCTCAATTTATTATCCAATTTGCTTAAAGGTTGACTAAATTAGAGAGAAAATGGGTGCTCTTTCCATGTAGTTTTGGCTTCTAATCACGAATCTGCCAATCGATTGTCCAAATTATGTCTCGTTTTGGCGAAAAAGGGGGAAAAGTAGAGGTTTTGGGACCGTTACTTAAAACTCGTGAGCTGATTGGCTAACCCCCAAGTGACGTATGAAAAGTAAGAGGCACAAGATCTGCAGGCTGCAGCATATAATATTGTACACAGAATGCGGTTTTTGACCCCTATGTTCAACGGACAATTTATGAAAAAAGGAAATTAATCACTATAATCTTAGGAGTGAATAATCATTAGCAATATATTTTCTACAAGATCAGAAAACGATTTTGCCCAAAAATACAGCTTTTGTTTTGTGTTTAGCTTTTCTTTTGAACAATGTTCTCATCCACCTGAGCTTGCCGAACGAAAGTTTTGCATTGGTCATAAACGCGTGCACAGTCGTTTTATGCGTCTGTATGTACAATGTCCTACACATATTTAGTACGGCAGTGACTATGTTCCCTTCGTACATAGGGACTGGTAAACGCTTTCGTTTTGTTTATTTCACTCACGGCTTTTTTTTTTTTTACTTCGCTTTACATAGTACGTTAGTACTGACTTAGATTTTGGCTGAATTCGAGTAAATTATATAGAGAGAGGAAAAGTGCCCGCGATTCCGAGTTGGAGGACTATTCTGAGCCATGCAGATACGAACTCTGATTTATCAGATGATTTATCAGACCCCGAAGGCAAAGAAGCTCGAGTGGCAAGGGGAAATTCGACCATATTATATGTTTGAACCCCTCGCAGAATACGGTGAAGGGCCGTGGGTGAAGTAACTCCAGGGAGCTCCAACGCGTTGGAGCTCCCTGGAGTTACGGGTGAAGTAAACCGAAAATTCTGTCTCTCGTTCGTTAGGTCGTCTTAGCTAACGAACGAGAGACAGAATTTTCGGTCTACGGGTGAAGCTGCTGCAGCTGCTGTCGTTGAAAAACAGATTGGAAGACTTGACTCCAAGTCTGATCGTTGGAATAGCTGAATCTTTTAGCTAGCTTATCCTTCTCTTCATGCCAAATTCGGAAAGAGCCAGGATCCTCAAAATCATCTTCGGCAAAGTCATCGCTGCAGATTGTACTCCACTCACTTGGCCGGCCCTTGCCACTCTGCCCGCGTGAGCTTTACCTTTGCGACCCACAATTTCCGTAGATTTTCATCTTTAGGAAATGATGTAGGCTTACACCATCTTTAGGGGTCTTGCTACAGCCCGCAACTATACACCGATTAGGCATTATTGATGAAACTGTGTCCCAAAATCAAAGTTATTGTGAGGAATTAAACACACGAAAATACGCAATGCAAATGGTCGATGCGGTGAATATCATGCTCGGCACTGGGCTGGGCCTGCCGGGGGCCTCCGGGCGCGCACGGTATAGGTTAGTGGAATATTTTCCCTTACTTTTCATGCGTCACAGATCACGTGATCACGATGTCGCTTTGATGGTTTTTTTTAGGGGCGGGGCTTATGACCGTGTAAATCAGCAAAAATGTACTTTTCAAATGATTATAAAATATGACTGAATGCATAAAAAATTGTGTGATGGATATTTTTTGTCTCCTGATGATGATACCTTCCTACGAAAAATGGGAAATTATTTTTTTATTTTAGTGACCCTTTTATCTACGACGACAAAAACCTTTTCAATTTCTTTTACCGACATATTATATGATAATAATTATTCTGAACACTAACAGGAATGTTGGCCATCTTTTGTATGCACGCCCTATACAAATTCTTTGAACAAACTGATTCAAAGTGAAAAATTTTCTTTGAAAAAATAAATTTTATTTTTAGACCGACAACTGAAATATGCTTTCTTTCTTAAATCGATTTTCCATTCTTCAGGCCAGGGGTGTCGATCCGTGTTCACGATGGGGGGGGGGGGGGGGGGGGGATGACCGGCGAGAGGGCGAAGCCATGCAGTGGCGCGTGTCTAGGGATTACTGCGGAGGGGCAAAAAAATGAGGTTAGCCCCCCCCCCCCCCCCCCCCCCCCCCCCCAACTCGAGTGCCAAAACTTATCTTCGTTTAATAGCGAGGGTGCTAAGCGACCGAGCTGCAAAATTTTTGCAATTAACCACAGCAATTGAGCGGTAGAGAAGCTCGAATTTTATACATTAATAAACGGCTTTCTTTTCACTCACTTCTGCAATCGGGAGCAAAACTTACGAAAACCCCGTTATAGGCTTGGGAAAGAGTCGAGAGATTCAGCAGGCTACCTAAAGTTAAGATTTCTTTCAAAAGTTGAACCTTTGCAAATGCTGTTTCATACACTCTATCCTACATTGGGGGCGCAATGCTTAGCAGGAGTCATACGAAACTTACATGATATTGCGAGCAAAGCAATTACTTCTTTATTTTTTCAAATTTTGAACCCTTTAAGCTATTTAACAACTATATAGGCCAAATGGGGGCGCGAAATTACGAGATCCTGCGAGGGAGCAAAGCGACCAAGCTTTGGAAAATTTTCGCATTTCAAAAATTCAAAAACTAAATTTCTAGTGCATTTACCCTGCGAACTTGGGGGCGAATAATCAGTAAGGATTGTGATTTTTCTTGATTTCTTCTTTTTTTCTTTCTCTCGAAGCAACCGAACGGGGGAGGGGGTATTCCCCCCTCCCACACCAGGGACTTTTTCAAACATCTGTCTATAAAACTTGCATTTTAGGGTTGGGGGGGGGGGGGGGGTTCTGGTCAATACCTTAATAAGTACATTCTATGGAAAAATACAAATTTGGCAGGGAGTCGCATTCGAACCTTTATTTCTGCTTTCTTATGAACTATGTTTGCTGGCATCTAATTAGCTTTTCCCGTGCATCTGAACACATTGCCAACGGGAACCGGGTAGACCTTGTATTAAATTATGGGAATGAGGGAATTCAGTAGTCAACGGGTTAATACAGCTGCATGCAGCTCTGGAACACTAAACAATAGCAAAATATACATATAATATAACGCTAGGTTTGTTTTAAATAGATCTAAACTTGAACAACTCGTGGATAAATACAAAGGCGAGCAAAAAAAGAAAGAAAAGAAAAAGAAGAAGATAATCACCCTATTTTGTTTGTTTAATAAATCATGGCTTTGTTTAATTCATGTGGGTGCAAAGTGCGTGCGAAGCGAGCCATAATATCCGAATGAAATGTGAAAGGAGAAAGATAGAGAGAGAGAGAGAGAAAGAGAGGTGTCTGCATTGCAGTGTAGTCCGGAGTTTGTGTATCCGAGCCATAGAGCCGTCATGTTTTCCACTGTGCTGTTGTTATTTACGAAAAATATGCATCAAAATAAACTGACCTTGCACCAAGGACATATGTCATTCATAATCTTGTCGAACATAATGTTTTAAGCAATTCGTTGAATATTTTACGCAAACTTGTTCAAATTGCCGTTCAAAATCATGCGCCGAATAACCAACCTCACCATGAACATGGCAAACAAAGAAGCGGACAAAATATACAGCTCCTCATTGTACATTCCACAATTCTTCTGGTAGACAAAAGAACATTCTTCATTGCTATTATATAAAAATATGTAGAACAGGTGTCACATGCATATTTACCTGTTCTACTTATATTACATAATAGCAATGAAGGGATGTTCTTTTGTCTACCAGAGCAGTTGTGGAGGGTACAATGAGAAGCTGTATATTTTGTCCGCTCTCTTTGTCATCGTGTTCATAGTGCCTGTCCGGACACAAAACTACTTAAAGGACCTATGGAATGCAAGTACATGTTGATCTTTGATGTGTATTGTTCTGTACATCACAAAATTTACAACCATTTGATTACCTGCTAAGCCCCGCCCCTAAAAAATCCTTTGGAGTCTGATCCTTCACATGACATCATCAGTCAATCATCAGTCACCTAAAACAAGCCAAACAATAGACACTGGTATGTACCTATCCCTTAGTTTAGCACCTGCTCACAATAGCATCGCATGTTTTAATACAATACGAACTCATAAACTCTCAATCACAATAGCAGATGCTATGTCAGAAATGCTCCAGCATCACAGGAAAAGAAAGGTACTGAAAATCTGTTGTATGAAAACACACGATGGTAGTGTGAGCAATTACAAAACAGAGAGATACTTTACATACCAGTGTCATGTCATGTTAAGAATCAGACTCCAAAGGATTTTTTAGGGGTGGGGCTTAGCAGGTAAAATACAATAATTACCAAAAATATTTTAAACATATATATGACACATATTCAGATCAAATGGTTGTAAATTTTGTGATGTACAGAATGCACATCATCAAAGATCAACAAGTACTTGCTTTCCATATGTCCTTTAAGCATATCGATCTCTACCACATGTACGCGCGGCTCTTTGCGAACACAATTGTGCTCCCATTCAATCCCTGCACGCACGTGTACAGACATAGAAAGCGCATAGAAAATACTGATAATGATTCCTCAAAGATGAGTTGTAATGTTTTTTTTATTTGTATATTGACGTGCCCTGGCATTTGGTATTAAAGCAATATCCAATAGTGCATCTAGAGGTTTTGGCGCTAGGGGTAAACAACAAATCTTGCCTGATCGCTCACATTACAGGAAATGTCATAATACGTGTCCCTCAAATTCGAACGCCCACGAACATCGAGTTTCCGGAAAATGTGGGAAGCTCTCTTGTATAAAAATCTGCCACGCGGACAAGTGCGCCCTCTGTCATTCATGAAGATACCTATATGATAGGGAATTCTCTGCGGTATGAACGGGTTTTGCGAATGCTCTATATTAACTTCTAAATGGATTGTAGGCAACGTTAAGAAATTTAAGTAATTTCTAAAGGGTATTGAGGTCTTATTTTATATAATTTGTGACAGCATTGAACAAACGAGTCGAATTATAGCATCAAAAAATGATGAGAGGGATGTGCGGACGATTATGTCGACATAGTAGCATGGACTAGCCTAGCCCCAACCCCGTCACCCCTTTCTCTCACTCTCTCTCTCTATTTCTCTCTTTCACTTCGATTGGTCTTTGTAACGACCCCTCCCCTTTCTCTTCCTCTATGTAAACAATAAAACATATTTCAAACAACTGTCTCCAATTTTTAAGCAACGCTGTTTAAACCGGTCACTCTAACAACTATTGTTAACGGCCTCTTGTTTAAACATTGTAAACAATTGTTTAAACAACAGCTTTTAAACATTTAGGTTGTTTAAATTAAGTTCTTAAAACACACACTCTGTTGCTTAAAACATTTTTTCACATTTTTTAAATGCATGCAAATTTGTTAGGGGAGGGGGGTGCGACAAAAATCTTTTTTCTCCAGACCTCCAAAATTCGCTCAGTGGGGAGGGTTATGGGGTTCAGTTTCCCTCCATAAAGGTTTCTAAGGGGGGGGGGGCACAATCGACGGGCCAGAAGTGCCCCCCCCCCCCGGATCCGCCAATGCCTTGGCAGATTGCATGGCTTGGGCACGAGAGGCCGCTAATTATTTGCCGATTCTACTTTGACTCTTTTAGTGCCGATGTCACGTATATGTGACAGATAGACTAGTCATTTTCATTCACCAAATGCTCGACTACGAGAAAGGTATAATTATGGTGGTCAATTTGTATAAAGATTTTGAGCATTCATCAAGCATACTAAATATATAATTATAATTATATGCTACCATAGGAAATTTCAGAGAAAATTGTAAATTTTAAATAGATATTACCTTATTTCAACATTAAACAATAGTAAACAAATGAGAAACCAAAAAATAATGGACCAAAAAGAAACTGAAATAATTTTCAATTATTCTTATCCATGGAGCTTGGACAACAGATTTTGGGGTAAATTGAACAGAAGGGCATTGCCAAAGTCGAGACGGGAGGAAATTAAAGCGTGAACTATGTTTTCAGTGGCAGACTTGGACAAATATTTCCGAATAAAACTGATGTTACGTAATTGGTACCAAACTGATCTGCAGATATTTGAAATTTGATTAGACATTGTCATATATAAACATAACACCAAGATTGCGACAAGTTTGTGACAAATAAATTGTGTGGCCAGAAAATGAGATGGAATTAATATCAATTCCACTAAGCTGAAGTTTAGAACCAAATATAAGGAATTCACATTTATCTGAATTCAGTTTCAGAGAACGCGCGAGCATCCAATCGTGAACATCAACCGTGCATGATTCAAGGCGATGAACAGCCCTTTCCGCAGCGGATTGATCTGAATTAAAGGAAATCATGAGTTGAATATCGTCTGCATAAATATGATAATCTATGCCATTTTGTAGCAGAACTTGTCGCAATCCAATTAAATAAGCTGAAAAAAGAGTCGGTCCGCCCACAGAACCATGTGGTACTCCACATGAAAGAGGCAAGGCAACTGATTTGCAACCATTTATACACACGATCTGAGAGTGGTATGAGAGATAGAACTCGAACCATTTGTATGCCTCACCCTTGACACCAAATGAACTAAGTGTGTTCAAAAGAATAGTATGATTGATAGTGTCGAAGGCGGAGGACAAGTCTTGGAGTAGGAGAGCAGTTGAGTACCCTCTATCCATCCCTTGCAGGATGTGGTTGGACACATTCACAAGAATTCAAGAATTTTGAACATAAAAGGTAAGTTTGAAACTGGTCAATAATTTTGGAGGGAATTTCGATCCAGAGAAGGTTTCTTCAACAACGGAGTAATATAAGCAGTTTCAGTGACGAATGAACATGTGCCTGCTCTAAACCCAAATTAACCAAGTAGGAGATGATGGAAGCGAATGTGGAGGAGCAACCCTTTAATAATTTTGTGGGAACAGGGTCTAATTGACATAACTTGGGGGGCAATTTACGTAAGAGTGACAAAATCTAATCAGGGTTAGTAGGTCGTATTACTTCTAAAGAAGAGGAAGTGAGGGGATGAAGTGGTGTTTCGTCAGGAGATATGCTGTCGCAGATGGTCTTGACTTTAGCCTGAAAGAAGTGGATGAATGTAGAGGCCATTTGCTGTCTGTCTGTGTGGGTTGGAAAAAATGATGATTGTTGACGATTTAGTAGTCGGTTAGCCACAGAAAAGAGTTTTTTTGAATAATCTCGACAATCTCCAAAAAGGCCCACAAGGAATGAGCGGTAGAGAAGCTCGAATTGTATACATTGATAAACGGTTTTCTATTCACTCACTTCTGCAATCGGGAGCAAAACTAACGAAAACCCCGTCATAGGCTTGAGAATGTGTCGAGGAATTCAGCAAGGCTACCTAAAGTTGAGATTTCTTTCAAAAGTTGAACCTTTGCAAATGCTGTTTCATACAATCTATCCTATAATGGGGGTGCAATACTTAGCAGGAGTCATATGAAACTTACATGATATAGCGAGCAAAGCAATTACATCTTTATTTTTTCAAATTTTGAACCCTTTAAGCTATTTAAGAACTATAGGCCTAATGGGGGGGGGGGCGAAATAACGAGATTCTGAAAGAAAATAATTCTGCGAGGGAGCAAAGCGACCGAGCTCTGGAAATTTGTGGCATTTCAAACTTTCAAAAACTAAATTTCCAGTGCATTTACCCTGCAAATTTGTCTTCATTTCCTCTTTTTTTTTCTTTCTCTCCTTTGCGTCCCCTCCAAGTGGCTCCCGGGGCACGTGCCCCTGCCCCCCCCCCAGATACGCCACTAAGCGAAGCAACCGAGCGGGAGAGGGGGTACCCCCTCCCACACCAGGGACTTTTTCAAAAATCTGTCTATAAAATTTGCATTTTAGAGCATCCCAAAATGTTTTTCTCTATCACCAAGGGGGGGGGGGTGTAATGGCATCCGGACTCTCCTTTCTTTTTTATTGTCATAGGTTTTTATGTACTGGACCCCCCTTTTTGCCTGATTAGACATCCCCCACCCCCCTTCTTTCAAAAAGATCCTGGAGCTGCCACTGCTGTATCCAGTTCACTAACATAGAAAGAGAAAGAGGAGAGAATGAAAATTGAATAAAGAGATGAGTACAGTAGAGAAAAAGAAAGAGAGAGAGAGAGAGAAAGAGAGAGAGAAAAACAGAAAGACAGAGAATGATGTTTACTATCACCAAGGGAAGTGGTTATTTGATCCAAGTAATATGTCAAGGCCTATATAGTTGAATGACCAGATCTGAAGCCATAATAAATTTGACATCTTTTGTTTAGCAGTATAAGACAAAAATCGAGGGTAAAACCCTTTTTTTAGTATAGGTTTTCCCGGCCAATTTCGCACGTTTGTCAGTGTGTTTGATAGAAAGTTCATTCAATTTAGCAAAAATCCTCGTTACGGCGCATCTGTCTTTCGAAATTGCAACTTGTACATTCAATTTAACATTTCGAACAATGAAATCTGCACATGTGCCTTTCGAATTCATAAAAGGGGTCTTCAAATTGACACGTGCTCTATATTCAGTCAAATTCGCCAACACCGGTCGAAAGGGGTTATTTCAGTCATTCAATTTCGTGGATGGGCATCCAAATTCCCAACATTTTCAGTCAAATTACCTCATAGTTTTTATTTCCATTTTTAAAAGGTGAGAACATAATTATGTATTTAAATGTGATTTTTGTTTCGGCCACACAGTGTTAAGCAGTAAATAACTCGAATTTGTTGTTCTGTAAGGCTTCTTACGGAAAGTTTTTACATCGGCGGGCCCTCGGCGGCGCCAATTGATTCGGCGCGCCTGCGGAGCGGCTTTGTTCTCAACACGCCGACTGAGCGATGCGGCGGAAGTTCTATTTATCTCGTTTAGCAGGTGGATCGCCGTAAATAGCCCGCACTGACATTGTTGGATAGTTTTTGAGATCGCGGTTGTTGAATACCCCCCTCTAGTGTTTGGTTTATGCATATGCTAGAAGCCATATTAATACATGAAAAATACGGCGAACAGCGACGACTTTCTAGGAATGCATGTCAACTGGTATATTTATTATTTTACTTCTGTTAAATATCTAGTACTAGTGTTTATGGTTATAGTTATGTTATCAAAAGATGCCGAAATCTTAATTGTCCAAAAAAGGAGGCAGTGCAACACCCATGAATAGAAAATAATAGTATGTCGAGTAATCCCCTGCTTTAAAAGAGTTATTTCAAATTAATTGAAATTGCTAATACAACAGCCATGAATTCTTTCTTCTTCTTACCTATTTTATGTTTCTTCTTTCTTTTTACCATAAAATAGTACGAACAAAAAGAGGGTGAATGTATTTTTCGTTTGGTGGTATTCCCTCGGGCTACACAAAACTAAATAAGCTATGAAGAAAATAGGTACTAGAAAATATAATTTGATTAATTACTTATCTAAATTTATGATCACATATTTACTATTCTGCCTTGATGCTCATATACTTTTGTAAAATATTTATGTAATCGTTGGCCATGTACAGCGCGTTCGTTTCATTGTGTGTTTAAGTTTTATACTGCTCATGACGCTTTCGCATTATGGCGGAGACATTATTGTTATTGACGGCTTAATCTATGCCTGGGGTGTTTCATAATAAAAGCTGTTCGTAAAGTTACGAATGACTTTACGAACAACTGGAACATGTTCTTGGGTGCTATACTAATCAGATTCTCAATCATTTAGTAGAAGAACTGATCACCAGTCGTGCGTAAAGTCGTGCGTAACTTACGAACTGCTTTATGAAATACCCCCAGATGAAGCTGAATTTTACTATTTAGATATTTATCTATTCTAATTATGAAAAATTTGCTCTAATCCAATCAAGTTTAACGTTTACAGTAGCTTATAAGAACATTTGTTTGTGTTTGATAACAAATGTTATTCGTTTCAGTGGCATATCTACGGGAGGAGGGGGGGGGGGTGGCACGTGCCCCAGCCTCGCCTTTTTTATTTGTACACAACTGTTTAGCCATATCGCGGAAAAATTCGTTCCATTGCCTACGCTGAAATATTGAAGACTGAAATACATAAAGAGAGAGAAGAGGATAGATTAAGGGGAAACAAAAGAACTATACAATGTTTTAGGAAAGAGAAGAATACAGAAAAAAAGGAAAAACAAAGAAATGTACAAAAAGTTAAAAGCGCGAAAGCTCCGACTTTTTAGCAAGTTTGAGATATGCGGTCTGAGAAAATCGAAGAGACCAGCCCACTTTTACACCATTTATTTCACTCATTACTACATGAATAAACATAAATCCTTACTGATTCGAATGATTATACATTTGACAAAGTGGTTTGCTTTGTTTTACTTTGAAATGATAACGATTTGGGGTAGAAAAACAGTTTCAAAACCTTGAACTCGAGTCGAAAAGCGCACATAGCAACGCTCAGGCTCACTGCCGAGAACCGCCCAATCAAAATAGGCTAGTTGTGCACGCACGCTCTATTCATTTCCATATGAATTACGTGTACCCTCGATCTCTGCCTTATTTGCATAGTTTATGCAAATTAGATCGATCGACCACTTCGCCTCGCGTGCCGGGTTCTTTTTCTCCAGCTTTGCCACCGGAATGATTTTCATATGGAAACTTTTTTTTTCATTTTTTAATATATTTTCCACGGAAGTTTATTTTATCATTGATCGGATTTTTTTTGACGGGTTGGAGCTGACAGAGTATTGAGCGAATGAAAGTAGTAGTAGGTCGAGGCCCACTGTATTCGTAATTACACTTTCAACTTTGAACTCTTGACGTCATCGCACGTGCAATGGAATCATGCAGCTGTT
Source organism: Heliocidaris erythrogramma (assembly GCA_025617745.1). Taxonomy (NCBI): domain Eukaryota; kingdom Metazoa; phylum Echinodermata; class Echinoidea; order Camarodonta; family Echinometridae; genus Heliocidaris; species Heliocidaris erythrogramma. Next base: position 4,416,439 of record CM046864.1, read on the forward strand.
TTTTTTATCGCGGGAAGGAGTCATGAGGCAAAACAAAAATCAAATGCATAATGAAGTAAAAGCAAAAGGTTAAAAATAAATAGATGAAAATCTTTTGAGGGCATTTCTTCTACTTTTTTCTTCATAGGTTTATTATGGAGTTCACGATCAGCATCAGCATCACACATACTTTCATTATTGCTTCGTCTGCTGAATTGTTTTTCTGTATAAAAAAGTAACATTATTCACATTTTATTGAACTCAATATGTTCAGTCAGTCGACATAAATTACTAACGATAAACTGAGCGCAGCTTAGGTTCTAACGGTTTCAAAAGCATGAATAGATTTCCTATCTTTTCATTGCAGATGAGAACAAAGAAAATACGAACGAAGCAGTTCAGATAATCCCCGATTTTGTCAATGGAGCTCCAATTCAGGCACTTTACACGTTGTATAGCGTATAGTTGTATAGTTGTATAAATTGTCGTTACACATCCATTTCCGGGGGGCACCATGCCTGTACACAAAAACACATTAAAAGGGTTGTTTTTTTCAATACCCGGCGATGAACGTGCCCATCATGATGATATAATAATACAGTGAAATGGGTATAAAAAATGCTAAAATCAGGGGGGGGGGGGGGGTGGTTATACTTTTCACAGCCTGACATTATCCCCCTTCATGTTTAGGGTGGTGAACACATTACACAATACTTGTTTCGGGTATTCTGAGTTCGAAAGTTGATTACTTTTTAGGGCCCATTTTGTAAGTTCATGTATGGGCATGGTGTCCATGTTGTAATAACATCCCCCCCCCCCCCCCCCGTTTTGGTAAAGTCATATAACTCAGCAAAGGCATCTAACAAAATAAATCCATCATCGATTACTTGCTTTTCCAAAGGCGGATCGGAGTTGGTGGTTATAAAAAAGAATAATCCCGAATATATAAATAAATTTATATATATATATATATATATATATATATATATATATGTAGAAAAATAAAGTTCACAACATCATATAGAATACACACACAAGAAGCATGTTTTTATAAAAATTCACAAGCGCTTTCGATTTAATCTCTTCAGGTGAATGAGCCATTGATAGTTTTGACATGCTTTTATATACACGTATAGTACAGTAATATGCAAATGGACAATGTGTGTGGTATTGTCCAGTAATTCTTTTGACGGCTTAATAAGTCTTTGTTTAAATCTTAGACTAAGCGTTGTACGGTGAGAACTCTAAAATGTTAGGATTCTCAGAGAATCCTATAATCCGTACAATCCAAACCTTTGTAAAGTCACACAAAGATCATCGTATAATGATTCACGAGGCCTACACATGATAATAGTAAGCGAGGATGGGTATTTGTAAAACACATAATGAAATGTAGGCTTTAAGGAATAGTTTTGTTACAAGTATGGTACAATGATATTCTTAGGACAAGATTGAAATATTGTCCTGTATCTGTTTTACGACGTATTGAATCTTAGTTCTAATCTCATATTAAATGATGCAAGTAGGAAGTTCTTTGTTGCCAGTTTCTTTGGAAGTCTTAATCTGTACAACTCAACAAATCATAAAGTTATATAACAATTCTTATTAATCTGTGACCGTGGGAAAGGCAAATAAAAATGGGAGTCAGTAGAGAAAGAAAATGGAATAAACTAATATATTGACAGGTGTCGAGGATGCAGTGTCTTAAGGGAGAGGGAGAGAGATATATTGAAATACTTGTACACAAAGAGATAGAGTAGGATGGGGGGGGGGGGGGGGTTGTTGTTTGGAGTTTCGGGGGATAATGGTAAATGTGGATGTGGGTGAGAAGGAGTAGTAGGAGAAGCAGTTTTCCTACAAAGCATTCAGAGAAGGCATAAATTTTGAAATGAAGTGTTTTTCTTTCAGACATCTTTTAATTTTGTCGTCTTCTTTCATTTTGTAAAAGGGTATTATATCGAAATTTGGTTCCTTTGAGCCCGCACAACAATCGATGTGAGCGCTCACTTTAAGTTGTCGATATTCTTTATGGCGTATTTGTTGCCTATGCACAGTGAGTCTGTGTCGGAGTGTGTCCCCTGTTTCGCCAATATATTGTTCCCCACAGCCATGGCAAATTAAACAATATATGAGATTCTTCGTAGTGCATGTAAATGGAAAATGTATTTGAAAAGTTTCACTTTTGTGTTTGAAGATGATATGATTAGTTTCTTTCATATACGGGCAAGTTTTGCATCTTTTGTCGGTACATTTTTTAACACCATTTTTTATATCGAGTTGTGCTTTAGGGGCTGCTCGGGTTAACAATCGTTTTAGATTCGGGCTTTGGCGTTTACTGGATATCAAATGCACTGCTTTAAATTTTTGCTTTAATTCTCTGTCATTTGACAGGACGGTAATTGTGTCTTTTATCAGTTTGGAGATATTGGGATTATTAGGATTATGCGTGTGAATAAAAGATATAGATTCAGTATTTTCATTTTTTTGCTTACATGATCTTAGTTCTTCGAGAGACAACTTTTCAGCTTTCACAATCCCATTCTGGATGATTTCCTCAGGATATTCTCTGGCTTTTAACATGTGTTTTAATTCTAATAATCGTTTCTTACGAATATCGATATCTGATACTATTGTGCAAATACGTCTTGCTAAATTGTAAGGAACATTTGTTTTACAGTGTCTTGGGTGACAAGATTTGAAGTGTAAGTACTGGTGTGTGTCTGTAATCTTATAGAATATATCTGTTTTAATTTTGTTCAAATTGTTTATAACCACTATGTCAAGAAACGCTATTTTCTCATTACTAGTTTCAAACTTAAAAGTGATGCTCGGGTGAAGCTGTTGAAGGATATCGTTGAATTGGGCTATATCTCCAAAATCTGCCTTCCAAATAATGAAACAGTCATCAAGATATCTAAGCCAATTTTCCTTTAGATAGGATGTAACTCTAGTGTTGAAGGTCTGTTCGACTTGAGCGTATAGTTTCATTTCCAGATAGCCCATGAATAATGTGGCATATGTAGGGGCCATTTTGGTTCCCATGGCTGTTCCTCTAATTTGTAAATAAAATTCATTATCAAAGCAAAAAGAATTATTAGTCAGAATAAATTTTACAGCATCGATTATGAACTCCTTAGTAAAACGTGAATCAATAACATCCCTATGTTTTTCTAACCAAAAAGTTATGCCTTCTATTCCTGCGTCGTGAGGAATATTGGTATAAAGACTATTCACGTCATATGTGACAAGGATTGAGTTTTCATCTACTGATTCAGGTATATATATATATATATATATATACTTGTACCAGCGAACCAATCATAACAGAAGAGTTATTATTGAACCTTTTCCCTATTTTATATTTTTTAGACGTTAGCGAAAATTGAACTGATTTAGTCCGTTTTTAACTATCTGATTTCATAAGTCTTCCGACCGCTGAGAGCTTATAATTTGCGGCAAAAATGAGAATAGATAACGACGGAATACCCACAAAACGACTCTGTAAAGATGATTTTAATAATGCAGAGAAACATCGATTTTTTTTTTAAAGAAAAACAAACACATGAATACTGTAAAAATGGTAGTTCTTTTCTTATTACGAGGCGACTAAAGTTATAAATATTAATTTCTTATAATATTCTATAAATACATCAACAAAAATGAACAACTTGAAAATCGAGAGAAAAAAAATGGAAAATACAGAAGGAATCGGAAAAGTGTAATTAGACTCGCTAAACACAAACGCAAAACACAAACGCAAACGCAAAGGAGAGAAAGAAAAATAGGGGAGTGAAGAAAGATTATAATCATTACGGCATTACGGCTTTACGGCCCGCACCCACCCCTGTTACATACAATGCAGTATTGCGTCCCAAATAACTGAAAAGCAGCCAGGGCGGTGAACTAACATTCCGCCTAAAAAAAAAAGATGCTAAAACGTCGGAGCTTTCGCGGTTTGTAACAACATTACCCAAAACACTAAGTAATATTCCTTTAATTCATGCGCTCGAATAAAGTGTGCTTAATATTATTCCGAATTGCCCAATAGATTTTGTTGACATATATAACTAAAACGTTAAAAATATAGGGCAAAGCCAAAAAAGAAAAGCTACTCTTTCAATACAGGGGCGTTTTTGAAAGTGTGTGTGTGTGTGTGTGGGGGGGGGGGCTGATTTGATTTCACTCATTAATGATAATATATTAACCTAATTCATACATTTTATGAAACGTGTTTACTAAAAAAAGGGTGTGTGGGGGGGGGGGGGGGGATGGGCTGCAGCCCCCAGGCCCCGTCCCCAGTTCTGGTTCCGCGACCCATGCAAAAGTAATGTTGTATTTATATTCAGAAATCCGATCTTAACTCGAGAACATTAAGTTTTTCTGTCCAAAGGAGGAAGATCAGCTGCTACGGAGATGAGATGCTCGTTAATAGCAGCAGCCGCTACTTGATAGGTGAAGGGTCATTGTCATCAATACCAGGGATGGCAATTGATGTAGGTGTATCATCTTGATGGGTAAGAATTTTAATTTCGACACACATTTCATCACATGGCGTCACCATAGAAATGAAGTCATTCGTTCCATTCGCAATGCTAAGCAACAATACTACAATACGCGCGTTCGTAACCTGAAAAAAGAAAATCCAGCGGGGTGGTATCGCCAAATTAAAATTCTTACCCATCAAGATGATACACCTACATCAATTGCCATCCCTGGTATTGATGACAATGACCCTTCACCTATCAAGTAGCGGCTGCTGCTATTAACGAGCATCTCATCTCCGTAGCAGCTGATCTTCCTCCTTTGGACAGAGGTTCCCTTCCTGCATACTTACCATCTCCAAGTCAGTGCCCTATGGTCCAACCATGGGAAGTACTTTCTAAGCTTAAACAGTTAAAGGCGTCTAAAGCAGGAATTAATGATGATATACCTGTTAGAGTGGTAAAGGAATTTGCTCTTGAATTGTCTGTTCCGTTGACTGATATTCTTAACACATCTTTCCAGCTTGGGGTTGTGCCAGATCAATGGAAACTATCTCATATTACCCCAATACCTAAAGCACTGCCTGCGTCTATAGACAACATTCGCCCTATCGCTCTCACAAGTAACTTTGCTAAAATTGCTGAATACTTTGTGGCAAAATGGCTTTTGGAAGATATCGAAAAAACATATTGACTCACGTCAGTTTGGCAATAGGTCTGGACTCTCCACAACCCATTATTTGGTAGAGTTACTGCATTGTCTTTTTGAAAACGCAGAAAAGAATAAATCGATATCCACCATTTTGTGTACAGATTTCAGTAAAGCCTTTGACAGGCTTGATCATAATATCCTTATCCGCAAAATGATCGATCTTGATGTACGACCGTGTCTAATTCAGTGGATTGTTAGTTTCCTAGAAGGCCGCCGACAGTGTGTTAGGTATCAGGGTAAAATATCCGAAGCTTTGAATAACAATGCTGGAGTACCACAGGGTACAAAACTAGGTCCCTTGCTATTTTTGATTATGATCAACGATGCATGTAATCCTTCCACTATCCCATATTTCAAATACGTTGATGACCTAACTCTAGCTGAGTGTAGAATAACTTCATCACCTCCCAAAATGCAAGAATGTCTTGATGAACTACAAAACTGGTCAGTCAATAATCATATGAAGCTGAATCCCTCCAAATGCTTTGGTATGAATGTAACCTTCATGAAAACACCACCTATTGGTAATGACCTACATATTGGTGAATCTGTTCTAGCTTTCGTCTCTTCGGCTAAGATACTGGGGAGTAATAATACAGTCAAACCTGAAATGGGATAACCATGTAGGTGAAATTCTCAAGAAGTGTAACAGAAAATTATATATGTTCAGACTGCTCAAGCAGTTTGGTATGCCTGTTGAAGACCTGAAAACTGTCTTTGTTGGATACATCCGTCCCTTACTAGAATATTGCACACCAGTCTTTAACGGAGCCCTAACCAAACAACAAATCACAGACCTTGAAAGAGTACAAAAAAGGGTCTGCAAAATAATACTAGGACGTAATTACTCATCATATCAAGAAGCTTGCCAAACTATCAATCTGGAAACTTTGGAATCTAGAAGGAAAAGTCTTGCCATAAAATTTGCAAAATCTCTAACAACCAACCCAAAGTGCAAAACTGGCTCCCTCCTCCTAAACAGCTAGATATTTCTCTAAGGAAAATACCGAGGTTTGACCAACTCAAATGTAAGACCAGCCGATTCCGAAATAGCCCCCTACCTTACCTTTTAGACCTACTTAATGAGAATTAGGTGAACTTCATTTATCAAGTGGCTATTATTAATTAGAACTGATCTCCTGGAAGTTTTGTTAGTTTCATTGGTCAATTTATTTAATCTTTAGGACATACCTGCTCACTGCTTTATATTGCCTCGTTCCCACTCGGTGTATTAGCTGTTCTATATTTATTATGCAATTTCATTGATTCTATGCAATTATTAATTTCTGAATGATTACTATTTATGACCTATTTATGTACTGTGCAATAATATCCACTACTCCTTTCTTCCTCCACCCCTCTCTTTCTCTCTCTCTTCTACAGTTCTTGGATTTAGATTTTCTTTGATTACATCTTCGTATCTCCTCTCTTGCTTCTCTTTCTCTATACTCATTCTTTCCTTATGTTAATCTCACGTACATTTTTTACACAAACTAGTTGGTATCTTGAGCTACCCATTAATTTTCTATATTCAAACTCAAATTTCTCGCAAATTACCCATGGAATATCTAAGTAGAAATTTCTTTGTATATATATATAATTTGTAAACAAATCTTTCGGCATATTACTCCCAGTTTTAAAGATCGTATGCTCGATCTATAATGAAAAACACAAGTCAGAAAAAATTGGAACCAGCGGGATTCGAACCTGTCATCTACTGCTTGCCGGGCAGCGACTTAACCACCAGGCTATTCTGGTTCACGGCCAAGTCACGACGAACTAGAATCAAATACCCAAGATCCTCTTCTTTCTGACTCATTAATATTCAAACGGTCCGCCGTGGAACAATGGTTAGTAAACGAAGAAGCTTGACTGGGGAGGAATTTTTAATTTGTAAACAAATCTTTCGGCATATTACTCCCAGATTTGTTTACAAATTAAAAATTTCCTCCCCAGTCAAGCTTCTTCGTTTACTAACCATTGTTCCACGGCGGACCGTTTGAATATTAATGAGTCAGAAAGAAGAGGATCTTGGGTATTTGATTCTAGTTCGTCGTGACTTGGCCGTGAACCAGAATAGCCTGGTGGTTAAGTCGCTGCCCGGCAAGCAGTAGATGACAGGTTCGAATCCCGCTGGTTCCAATTTTTTCTGACTTGTGTTTTTCATTATAGATCGAGCATACGATCTTTAAAACTGGGAGTAATATGCCGAAAGATTTGTTTACAAATTAAAAATTCCTCCCCAGTCAAGCTTCTTCGTTTACTATATATATATAATATAATTTTGAAATATTATTTGTCAATGTATTTTTATCTCCACTTACACCTTCCCTCTCTCTTTCTCTCTCTCCCTCTCTCTACCATTACTTCGTTTGTCACCATGCCTCACCCTTCTTCCTTTGTATCCCTCCTTTCACCCCTTCTCTTTCTCTGTTAGTCTTCCAAAGCCAGTGCCCACTCTCTTTCCTATCTCATCTATTTCCACTCTTATCCTTTCCTCTCACCATCTCATTACCTCATTGTCTCATTGTCATCACCTGGCTCTATACCTCTTTTCATGAAGACATTATGATTGTTAATCTGTTACTAGATGCATGTAAGTACATGTAAAATATGTGTGACGAATATACTGTAATTTGTGTACTTTTCGATTTTCTTTAATGTTTAACGTATTTCAATGATGTATCTTATAATTTGCTTACTTCTTTGATTGACTTTCATTTACTGTATTTATACCTTGTATTACCGGTAATACTTTTCCCTGTTGTTAATCTTTGTAATTGATAATTTATATTGTACACATGTTTTATTCAGCTTTTGGCTGCGACACATGTTTCTTTCAATAAACCATTTTTGAATTGAACCATTTTTTGAATTGAATCCCCGACTTTGTCAATGGAGCTCCAATTCAGGCATTTTACACGTTGTATAGTGTTCTATAAATTGTTGTTACTCATCCATTGCCCGGGGGGGGGGGGGGGCACTGCCATGACAAGGTGTGCACCATGCCTGTACACAAAAACACGTTAAAACGGCGATGTACGTGCGTACAGTGAAATGGGTATCAAAAATGCTAAAATCAGGGGGGGGGGGGGGGGGGGGAGTTATACTTTTCACAGCCTGACATTATCCCCCCCCCCCCCCCTTCATGTTTAGGGTGGTGAACACATTACACAATACTTGTTTCTGGTATTCTGAGTTCGAAAGTTGATTACTTTTTAGGGCCCATTTTTGTAAGTTAATGTATGGGCATGGTGTCCATGTTGTAATAACACTGTCCCCCCCCCCCCCCCCCCCCCCCCATATAACTCAGCTAAGGCATCTAACAAAATAAAACCATCATCGATTACTTGCTTTTCCAAAGGCGGATCGGAGTTGGTGGTTGTAAAAAGAATAATCCCGAATATATAAATTTATATATTCGGGATTATTCTTTATATATATATATATATATATATATTTATATATTATACCAGCGTACCAGCGTACCAATCATAACAGAGAAGTTATTATTGAACATTTTCCGGCAAAAATTTTTGCGGCAAAAATGAGAATAGATAACGACGGAATACCCACGAAACGATTCTGTAAAGATGATTATAATAATGCAGAGAGACATCGATTTTTCTTTTAAAAGAAAAACAGACAAACACATGAGCACTGTGAAAATACTAGTTCTTTTCTTATTACGAGGCGGCTAAAGTTATAAATATTAATTTCTTATTCTATTCTTATTCTATATATACATCAACAAAATTGAATAAATTGAAAATCGAAAAAGAAATGGAAAATACAGAAGAAATCGGAAAAGTGTAATTAGTCTCGCTAAAATAATAAAACACATTTCCCAAAATAAATAGTAACCCATCATGATGATATAACAATGACTACTAATGAAATAGTATTTGAGGGTAAAAAATAAGAATGGAATATAAAAATATAAGTAAATGACTTTATTCATTGATTGTTAAATCAGCTTGAATCAGCATAAGACGATTTATTCGAATACATATAAAACAATAAATAAAAAAATATGATAATAATGATATATTACAGCAAATACTTTTTATGAGTTATGGTAGCAATACTCTCTTTGGAAAATATATGAATACATTGAAGAAGAAAAAAATTGTGAGGATAATAGAGAAAGCGGTGGATGAAGAAAGAAGGGAAAATATCAAGGATGACGAAATGGAAGGAAAAGATGAAGGAATAACTCTAGGATAAATGGAGGAGAAAAAACAAAAGGAATAACCATAGGATAAATGAAGAAAAAAAAATTGAGGAAAATAAAAAAAAAAAACTGTCATGAATCATGTGAATAAGTGAGAAATAGGAAACTACAACTGGAATTCAGAATTGATAGAAATAAAAAAAACACCAAAATGCCAAAGGGGGGTCAAAATGAAGGGGGGGGGGAGCGAAATACAAGAAATACAATTAATAAAGAAAAAAGACGAAAGGAAGGTTTTTATTTACTCTCGGAAAAAGAATTCAGGCAGTACTCAACGCAGGAAATTAGGATGAAACAGATGAATTTCATGGAGGAAACAAAGTTGGGGTGGAATTGATATATCGTATAACTTCACCAACCCCGTGTCCCTCTGTCTAAAGAGAGAGAGAGAGAGAGGGGGGGGGGGGGGCGGGACAAAACAATTCGTTTAGACAACGGAATGGAGAGAAACAAGAAACGATGGGAGAACAAGGATGAGAGAACGACGGCAATAAACTCATTTAGGCCTATTTCTTATCAACTATCAAACAAAATTCTCCAGTAAGTTGTCCGACAAAATATACATGTAGCTTGGCAGACGCTTACGGCAAAAATTCATCATGGGGGGGGGGGGGGGGGGCTTCTGGGGATCGGGCCATAAAAGGATAATCGATTGATCAACAGGAAGGTAGAACATCGCCTTAGCGCCTGTAACATCAGTAGAAACAAGAAAGATTCAGATTCAGATTTAGAGTTTTATTGATTGAATTCCTAACATATTGGGCTATTCTCGATTTCCTTCATGAGAACATAAATGGGATATTGGCAAAAAAAAAATGGAGAATTCCGAAGACCGAAAATTCTGCTCGGTTACAACCATGAAATGCATAATAAAACGGAATAACTGATATATGAAAGGTAACCAGGGGCGGCGATACAGTGGGACCTGGGTTAGGGGGCTACCACCCCTACGATTTTTTTCAAGTAGGCCCAAGTGAAAGCAAAGAACAAAAATTAGGAGATAAAGAACAAGAACAAAAAAAGATGAATAAAATGAAGAAAGAAAAAAAGAGTATCACAAAGGAGAGCCCAGTGTACTGTAGCCCTACAAGATGAAGAACAACAAGAACAATAGTAATTATAATGATGTAATTATATGATGAATATGATATTGATAATGATGATGTTGTTGATAATGATGATGATGATAATAATAATATTAATAACAGCAACAAAAGCAACAACAACATGATTTTGTAAGACCATACCGAAACCTATATGCTTTATATAAATATTCCATCTTTTTCTTTGTATTTCTTTTTTTTTTATTCATGCCCCTTCACTATAGAGTGTCAAGATAAAATCAAGCAGATTTTGAGTGTGTCTAATCGATATTAAGAAACAAATGAATACGATGATGTGCTCATTGTGTACAGTCAGAATTCACTGCTCCCATGGAATACCATTTGACAATGTTTGTAATTTCTGTAATTTAGTAACCTACATGGGAAAAATATCATTAATACCCATGACTATGCTGTTTGTTTTACATGTATAATAATAAAAGATAGATGTATCTGCAACTATGCAAATATTTTGGCATACAATAACTGGACATTGTCACATGCAGCAAAGGCATCAAAAGCATAATCATCATAGAACCTCAACTTCTTCCATGAATTTGGGGACTGCCGGTGATTTTGTACTGTTTAGCCTCCGATATTTTTTGCCTCGGACATAGAAAATGTGTTTTAAAAAAGTTTGGAACACCCAACCCCCCCCCCCCCCCCCCCCCCCCCCCCCCCATGTATGTGATGTCCTTTTAACCGTTTTTTTTTTTTTTTTTTGGCTTGCCGGGAATGTCGACAACGGCGACGATATTGGACTTTTTTGGGGTTGTCAACAAATTCTTTGTTAGGAATGTCGACGACGGCGGAGACTGGGCCCCTTTTTTTTAGCACAATAGTAACATTCCCTGCATGGTTCCCATATTTGGGCTCCACCAATCTCAAAAACGTTCTGCTGGCCCTGATAGAGAATGTGGTAGACGAAGAAAAAATGAAACAAATCAAGGGAGACAAAACGGAAGGATAAGATAAAGGAATAACTATATGATAAATGAAGAAATATGGGGAAAAATAAAAGAATAGCCCTAGGATAAACGACGAAAAAAGAAGAAAAAACTAAAATTACGAAAAAAAGTCAGATATGAATCATGTGAATAAGTGAGATATAGGAAGTTACAATGAGAATTCACAACTGATAAAAAACAAAACAAAATAACTCAAAACAAAAATAAAAAAACAAAACAAAACAAAATAGGGTGTCAAAGGGAGAAAAAAGGACGAATGGAAGTAAAACTATTTACTCTCGGAAAAGAATACAGGCAGAAAATTAGGATGAAACAGATGAATTTCATGGAGATGGAGGAAACAGATAGAGGAGGGGGGGGGGGGGGGCGCAAAATATATTATTCATTAGTTCCATCGGCACTAGCCAATAAGGAAACAAGAAAAGGAATAATGCATAATGCAAATGCGCAGTTTCGTGCACCGAACACTATGAATATTCAGTAAGCCAGCGGCAAAAGCGATCAAGGCGCTGATTGGCTAGGAACGCAGTAGACCACACCCGCTTCTTGACAACCACACTTCGTTGAGCTTGTCAGGAATTTCACCGTTCCCAGCGGGGGGAATCGCACTGCACTTTACCTTCATCAACGGGTTAATATAATTCCGAATTACCCAATAAATGTTGTTTACATATAGAACGAAAACGTTAAAAATATAGGGCAAAGCCAAAAAAGAAAGACTACTCTTTCAAGACAGGGGCCGCGGAGCGCTTTTGAAAGTGTGTGTGTGTGGGAGGGGGGCTGATTTGATTTCACTCATTAATGATAATTTATTAACCTAATTCATACATTTTATGAAACGTGTCTACTAAAAAAAAAAGTGTGTGTGGGGGGGGGGGGGTGGGCTGCAGTCTCCAGGCCCCGCCCCCAGTAAGAAATCCGGTCTTAACTCCTCTTGAGAACATTAAGTTTCAATTTCATTTTTTTTATACTCCGCAGCCATGACGGCTACATACAACTATTAAAATTTGAAAGTGAATTTATAATTGCATTGCTTGTAAACTACATAAAGCCATTTTTTGAATAGTTTTCCCGGCGCAAGAATGTATTCCCCGTTCTTTAATTATTCGTGTATTAATTTTTATGTCGTTTATCATTACTATATATTTTTGTGGTGGGTTCGATGTGGGAAAATTAAATGTTAGGGCCGACTTTGTCATGGCACCTTTGCAGGTGGGGTTTTTTTTCTCAGAAAACTATGCAACTGATACGTACGGTACTTTGACGTAGACTTTAATATATTCGTACTTTTTCCGAAGAAAATAAGAAGCAAAAATGATAACAACGTGAATAAACTGACCCTTTGGAAAGCGAAGCAACTATCGGAAATTACATCTGGAGATAAAGTCAAAAGGGCGAACAGAATGAGTCACCATTTAAACCGTAAGTGGCGCTCTTTCAAAACACTAAATATACAACTTCCTTCAAGGCAGAACAAAAATAAAGAACAGGAAGTCGGCGAAATCGAAGGAATCGCCACGCGGGTTTCTTAACAAAAGCTCGCTCTAGTCCCGCGGAACGGCGACTTCTTTGAGGTGCCGAGGGATATGGGAAGATCCGGGAGAAAATCCCGCAAATCGGCCTTTTCAACTTTGACCGCGGGTAAAACTTTTCGTAAGATGCCTTACTCATAATTCACTCTCCTGATGATGACGGATCATTCGGTATGAAGACGGATCTGGGTTGGAGTGTTGTAGGTATCACAGGTCAGAAGGAGTTCGCAGTCACTTGATCACCTGCGAGATACCCAATGAGCTGACTGAAAATGAGTACTTAACCAGAAAGAGTGGGGGGGGGGGGGGGGCAGTCTTCCCCCTGGCTCGCGGGGAAGGGCACGTACCTCCCCAGCATAAGCTAATCTGGCATATCGTAAGGAGCTAAGCACACGAACAACACACCCACACACACACACACACACACCCACGCAAACGGTCGAACCCTCAACCCCCAAAAGGCTCCATTCTTTTTATTTTTGAAAGTTTTGGACTTTTGCCCCCCCCCCCCCCCTCTCGAAGTCACTACTTTAAATGGCATCGATTTTCCCACAGACTTTGCAGGTTTTTAACTCTTACTGTGCCAAGGGGTTTAGTTCTCTTCAAACTTTTACCAAAGTGTGATCAATGCTTTCTTTTCAAATGTCTGCACTTCGTTAACCATCTATCATTTCACAAAATATTGTGTACAAAACTTGTAGGAAATTTATTCCCATTTCTTATGATACCAAACATTATTACTTTTACCCAACTTTATGCATAAGAATTATTGAAAATTACATTTGATTTTCTTTTTTGTCCATTATTTTTTGGTTTCTCATTTGTTTACTATTGTTTAATGTTGAAATAAGGTAATATCATTTAAAAATCTGCAATTTTCTCTTTAAATATCTATCGTAGCATATAATTATAATCATATATTTAGAATGCTTGATTTTTGCTCAGAATTTTGATATACATTGACTATCACAACAATATGTGATTTTCTAACTCACCGTTCACAGAAGGTTAGATATCGTGGCATAGCATCATCTTCTCTAGACATTACCTGCGGGGTGCCCCAGGGTACCAAGTTGGGCCCAATTCTCTTCCTGGTCATGATAAATGATGCAGCGTGCACATCAGAAAATCGCTGGAAATACGTTGATGATCTTAGCCTCCTGGAAATCGTTCGCAAAGATGAGCCACCATACTACAATCACATGTAGATTCACTAGTTCATTGGTGTAGTGAAAATGACCAAACCCTACAAAGTCCAAGGCAATGAAATTCGCTTTCTTGCGTAGTGCTTCTCGTCCGCTTCATCTTGAGATAGATGGCGTCGCTTTGGAGGTTGTGTCATCGCTAAAACTACTAGATGTCACGATCCAAAGTGACTTGTGAAATGGGATGAGCAGGTAAAGAGACTCATCAGCAATGCCGCTAGACGACTGTTCATCCTCACAAAGCTGAAGAAAAAATGTGTCAAATCAGAAGATCTGGGGGGGGGGGGGGTGACGTGAAGGATCCAACCGCAATGGGTGTAGGGAGGGGGAAGTTTTCCCCTTCCTGCGCGAAGCGCGAAAGCTTTGACGTTTTATAGCAAGTTTGAAAGAAAGATAACGGCTCGTAGCACCTTTTTTAGGCGGAAAGTTAGTTCGACGTCCGGACTGCTTTTCAGTTATCTGGACGCAATACTGTACTGTATGTAACAAGGGCGGGTGAAGGGAGGGGGGAGTTTCCCTACTTCCCGCGCAAAGCGCGAAAGCTCTGCGTTATGAATAGCGAGGTAATTTGTCTATGGTTCGCTCGCTATTTCGAAGGACAGCTATTCATACAAAACGGCTATTCATGTAGTCACGCGTTATGGATAGCGGTCCTTATGAATAAGTGGTCCTTATGAATAGCGGTCCTTATGACTAGCGAGGTTACCCCGCGGGGAGAGGGGAGTTATTTCCTCCTTTTTTGGGGGGGGGGGCGGCGGCATGGCCCCATGTGCCCCCTGGCTACGCCTATGGCCCTAGCCTCATCAGTGAAAGTGCCCCCCCCCCCAAAAAAAAAAAAAACAAAACAAACAAACAAAAAACAACAACAAAAAAAACAACAACATAAAACTGAAACATAGAAGGGTTATTATTTTTAATTTTGTTGGTCAAATTCGCAAAATTAGCTTTCAAAGTCATTTTCAAACGCTAGTATTCAAGCGATTTGCGCGTCCAGTTTCCGTATTTGGTTCATATTAGTTTTCATTCGTTCAAATTCATTTTCCAGCGTCCGAAAATGTGCTTACAACAATCCACATTAAGTTATCGTCGTTCAATTTGGCAGTCAAGCAGGCAGTCAAGCATTCATTTCGAAACAGGTAAAAGAAGAACAGAAAATGAATCTAACTTTTCAAATTGTGTCGTCCTTTTAGCATTATCATGATTTGAAAAGTAATTTGTTGGTGCAAAATGATGTCATCTTTTCATATGGGTGTAAAATCAGATTATATAAATTCAGACTGGTTGCATTCGGCAACGGTTTCAGCGAGGAATTCCTCGAAGTCCTCGAAGATTTACTCGCGGGAACAAGCCGATTTGGGGTTCGTGTATTTTTAACGTAATATTTGGCTACAAAAAAAAATGTACCAAATTGTCAGTCCAAAAAATGAAAAATACGCCATAAAATCTCGTTCGGCCCACGTATATGTAAAAAAAATCGAATGCCTTCAACATTGGTCAGCCAACCACCCCTTCCAAGTCACCTATCTCTCGGAGCTTTTCAATCTCCCTTTCAATTTTTTTTTTTTTTAAATCCCATTTTTTTTCTATCGTGATACTCTCCTTTATTACATTCGTTGTTCAAGGCTTCATAATAAGATTATCTATCCTACAATATGTCCTTCTCTGTTTCTTTATTTAGTATTTTATAATTATATTTATCCCTGACCTAAGTTCTATTCTTCTCATCCAATCCCATCTTCAAAAGTTGAAATCGATTGCAGCCTAATCTGAGATTGCAATCAATTAGTAAAATCAGAACTGATTTTATTATTTGCTAAATAAATCTATGTATCTAACTATTTTGCTAGTCTTCCGACTACGCAAGCCATTCGAGTAATTAAAGTCACAGTGCATATACCCCCCAGGACCCCGCCTTCCTCTGTGCACGTACGCATGACGCGCGGACATAATCATCCTCTTTACGAGCAGCCTCAGACAAGCTTTGACATGTTGCTGGGGTAGGAGGGTGGGACATAGGTAGGTACATAGATTTATCTAGCAAATAATAAAATCAGTTCTGATTTTACTGATTTACTACAATAAATCAATGTACCTACCTATTTTGCTAGACCAGCACAGATTCAACTGGGGGGGGGGGGGGGGGGGGGGCATGTCCCAAGAGGAAGGTCAACAGGAACCCAAGGAGGACGTTGCAGCTTGCAACGTCTTGTTAGAAAAAGACTCAACTGTCAGAACATCGTTTAGATAAAAAAATGTGAACGAAGTGGAGGAGCGCCAGTAGGCTGCCCTCATAATATCCACTTGGGGCACCCCCTGGAAAAGAGTCCAAGAGGCACTCGTGAGCACGGGGCTTCCCATCAGTCACTAGGGCCTAGGAATGGTCCGACAATGGTTTAGAGGAAGCAGTCTGATTTTTGGCAATAAAGGAGGGCTTGGGTATAAGTCGCACACCATGGTTCTCCGAACGGATGTGACCTGTGGTGTGATACACAGAGCATGGAGAGTACTCCTCCTCTGCGCGGAAGCAATAGCTAAAACAGCGTCCTGACCGTCAAATGGTGAAGGGACGCCTTACCCAACGGTCCAAAAGGTGGCTTCGCAAGCTCATCAAGGACCTTGGGTAGACTCCAATCTGGAGTCAGGCTACCAGTTGATGGACGTTGCAAAAAAGAAGGAGCAAGTCAACTTAGCCAAAAGAAGGGAGTTGGAAACTCCCGAACCATCAGCAAAACCAACGTAGATGGCGGCAATAGCCGGACGATAGCCACGGATGGTTGAACTCGATCTACCCTTATCGAAAAGGGAGATCAGAAAATCGATAACACCAATGGGGACTTCACGAGGCGAGACACCCTGATTCTCGCACCAAGAAAAGAAGGCCCCTAGACGAGAGTTGTAGAGATCTCTAGTGGAGTCTCTACGGCTTCTCATCACAAACTGGGAGGCCCTCTTGGAGAGCCCCGAGTTCTGGCGTCTTCCCCAACAAGCCTAGGACCGCTTTGCGTTGATGAACAATCCCCGAGAGGGATAGAATTATCAAATCCTCCCTGAGGAGAAGGGGAAACGGTTGGCCGGCCAGGAGACTCAGCAGGTCTGGAAACAAAAGTCTCGCTGGCCAATGTGGGGCTATCAACAAGAGCCAAGCCCCGTCCTCATGTGACCTTCCTCAAGACCTAAGGGATCAGAGGAATGGGGGGGGGGGGGGGGGGGGCGTACCCCTGGATAGCTCCCCAATGGAGGGAGAAGGCATCCAGTGCCCACGCCTCCTGATCCCGAACACGCGATCAATACCTCGGGAGTCGGTGATTGAGGGTGGAGGCGAACAGATCGATCTCCAGAGGACTCCACACCTCTTGGAGAAGAGCAAACACCTCCGACAGAAAAATCAGATTAGATTGTCCTGACCGGGAATGTAGGAGGCTACCGGAAGAATATTCATAGACCGGCACCACCTCCACAACTGGGCAGCTAAGGTGTTCAGAGATGAAGACCGAGTACCGCCTTGGCGATTGATGTAGGCAGCTACTGTGACATTGTCACAGTACAATGCGACCAACAAGACCGGGCCTGAAATGATGAAGAAAGAGGCTGACCGCCATCATTTCCAAAACATTGATATGGGGCTTAACTTTCAAGTGAGACCAGTGCCCTGAAATCATCTCGCCCCGGCAATGACCGCCCCAACCGAGAATGGAGGCGTTTGTCGTCAGAGAAACTGACGGAAGAGGGGTGCAGAGAGGCTTGTCTTGTCTTGAAGAAGTGCCTCTGAAAAGGCCTCATCAACAGCCTGCAGTCTGGCAAGACGTTCCCTAGACTGGCCAGATAGCTCAGGAATTGAAGCAGGGGCCACTTGCAATGATCGTGCGGTCATGGTGATAGTCCGAATTCTGTCCCGACTGGGGCGGGCAAGCTGATTCGGGATGTCTATCTCCGCACCTAAGTACACCGGGGAGATAATTCCCAGTTTATCAGAAAACCTAAGTCTAGCGTTAGCCGCAGTAAAAGGCATAACTGATCCAACAGGAGGGACTCTGAGTTTGCAACTAGGAGCCAATCGTCTAGATAGACGAACAATCGGAGGCCGCGGTTCCGTAGAAACGCGGCTAGGGCCGACTCTATTCGGGTAAAGACTCGAGGGGCCGGCCTCAGCCCATGGGGCATGGCACGAAATCGGAAAATTTCGCCCTGGAACGCGAATCCCAGCAAATGTCTCGACAGAGAGTGAATGGGAATGTGAAAGTACGCGTCTTTGAGATCGAGGGAGATCGCGAGGTTGTCCCGCTTGATCAAGGGCAGAATAGATGTCAAGGTCTCCATGCGAAAATGCACTGGAGGTATAAACCTGTAGATCCTTTTCATGTTTAGAATCATACGTAGACTTCCCGAGCGCTTGGGAATGAAAAAAAAATGGGGAGAGACAGAGATGAGGATGATCTCTCACCCTTTCTATGGTGCCCTTTTTCAGCAGCGTGGCGATCTCTGAGGAGATGTGCTGCTGAAAAAGGGCTGACATTGGAGGCGGGCGGATTCTGATAGCGCCGTTTGGAATCGGCTCGATCAGATCTATGTAGAAGCCGTCGCGCACAACGGATAGCACAAAGGCGTCGCCGGTGATTGCCTCCCAAACTGGGAGGAATCTCCGGAGCCGCCCGCCTACACTGTCCACAAGCACTCGGGGTAAGGCATCAAAAGGCCGACTTGGCCCGGACCAGGGCCCTGGCGGCGGTCTTACGCCCCCCCCCCCCCCCCCCCCCCTCTTCCTCTCGCCGAGCCTCTACCACGACTGCCCCACGACAGCACCTGGGTAGATGTCTCAACCCGAGGGATAGTCACGATCTGAGCGCTTAGCGCCTGTCCATACCGACTTAGACCTTCGGAAAAGGCCGAACAGGCTGAGTGGGCAAGAATTGTCTGGCCATCTGCTTTGCCTGTTTGCGACCCTCTATCTCTTTGTGGAAGACCTCGTTAAACTGGCCCCCAGTTCATTCATCCAGAAAATTGGAGTCCTCCTCGGTCACATTCAGTTTAACTGATCTGGCCCGAAGATAGAAAGAGAAGGCACTACCATAGGGACGTCGGGTAGCCCGACCCGCATCGGCGAGTGCCTCCCAATCCCCATACTCCTGTTTGAAGTCCTCTGTAAGAGGAATACCAGGAAATGGGCCATGCTGTCTGAATAACAGCGACGGCTGATCAATGTCCGACTAGACTTGGGGAAAATTTTCCGGCATATACTTCTCTAACAGGGCCTTGGCATCTGCCGCCATAGCCTGACAAGGCTGGTGGTCCAAGCCGGCCTAAGATTCTGAAACAGACAGGGAAGTAGTCCGGTGGGTAAAATTCCAGGGGGGGGGGGGGATATGCCCACCGACCAGGGACGGACTCCTCCCCCGGCGGGGCTCCAAGCAGGAGTAGGCTGAGATACCACCTCTGAGTCTCTGATCATGGATATCAGAAACCGGGCCTTGAGCACCGGGGTCCGACTCGGGAACATCCTCCATCACAGTGACAACTGACTGGGGAGAACCCGTCTCAGTAGCCGGCAGCGTCGGGCGGTTAGTATCCCAACCTTGCTGCTCAGGAAAGAGTCTCATTAATCTGAGCAATTCAGATTGAGAGTCGGGGGGGGGGGGGGGGGGAAGAGGGCTGAGCCTTCTTACCCGAATTAGGTTTATCCTTGGATTTACCCTACTTGGATTTATGCTTCTTAGCGGGGGTGTGAGCCATCGCAGTAGAAGGCCGTTTAGAAGCACTGGAAGTGTTTGGCTGCAGTATAGAAGCCCCACTACCCAAATTGTCCGGAGCCCCCCAGTGGGAGGGAGCAATTCGGCCGCAAAACCAGGCTGTGCTTCCCCGCCCAGAGCCCCGATTCGCATTGACTGCCCGGGGACGGACGGACTGCTGCATTGCACTGCTGGAAAAAGCATCCGCAGCCCTGACGTTGGTCAGTGGCGGGCGGGAACCAGCAGTCTTCCGCTGCGAGAGACTGCTCGAAGAGGAGGTTTTCTTAGCGGGGTGCGGATTTGTAATACCGGGTGTAATTCCCCCAGACGCTGGGTGAAATCTCGCTAGGCACCCCGACGGTGGCCGGGGATCGGCAAGACCCAGTAACATCATTAGCTGACCGCTTAGCGGTCTTACCAGTTAATGCCACCTCCAGGCTCCCGACGGTGGTCGGAGGTCGAGATGACCCGGTAATACTAGCTACCGCCCCCGCCCCCCCCCCCCCCCCCCCCCCCACAGTGATCGTGAGTTGGAGGGAGCCAGAACTGCTGACGGGTGTTCGGTCCGGAACTTACCTATAAAGCCTGTCTTGCTCGACCCTCCTGGTATAAAACTACCAGAGCGACCAACAGACTGACGCCCTTACCTCCCCTGACCATCGTGTTAGACTCGCTGGAAGGCGAGCGGAACACAGAGGTCTCCATCACACTCACTGGGCTGACGCCCTTATAAGTGAGAGTAGTGGAAAGGAGGGAAGAAGAATTGGAAGAGGAGGGAAGAAGAATTGGAAGAGGACGGAGGCAACCAAGACCTCGATTGTTCTTCCTCAGATGAACTCATTATCACCTGCAAGGAATCAAACAATAACACAAGTGTAAAGAAAAGGGCGTAATACGCGAGAGTGAAAGGGAATAAAAATTTCCCTTCACGCACAACGAACACACTCGTAAGGATAAAATTTATGCACACAGCAGCCACACACACGAAACAAAAGCGGAACGTAACAGGGCTGAGTGCCCGGCAATACGCGAAAGCGAATGCACGGGGCTACTATCCGAAAGAGGTGAAAAGTGAGGTATGAAATTAAGCTCAAATATCACCAAAATAAATACGTGATAGACATACACCGACCCTGAACAGATATTAAAACAAGTCTAGGACGGAAATATTGGCAAAAGTCACCAGAAAACGCGCTATAAGAGTAGCAAACTCTGAATTTTTGATAGTGACTTAGCTGCAACTCTTTAGGCTGCGAGAAAGTAAAAGGATGATTGTGTGCGCGCGTCATCCGTACGTACACAAAGGAAGGCGGGGTCGGGGGTGTATGCACTGTCGTGACTTTAATTAAATAGCAAAATAGGTAGGTACATTGATTTATTGTTGTAAATAACAACTTTGAGGGCCTACACAAGAGGTAGGAGAGTGTAAATTTGCGATTAATTGGAGGATTTTCGATTGTTAATGATCAATCGTAACCGTTTAAAACGGAGCCCAGCGTGCGTACGTGTGGGTTAAGTGGGTAGTAGTAATGACGTATACACGAGAAACGTAGATGTATCTCTCTAGTTTATCACATAGGAGAATGTTATTTGATATGTTAATATTGTAATTATTAATTTATATGCTACAATACCTTGCAATAACTTGAAATATTTAAAGCTGTGATTTAAGGTTATGTATTTCATGTATTCTGAATTGTAGTTCTTTATATCATGTATTTGTTAATGCGAACTTAAATCGTATAAATTTATAAGCAATGATGCAGAATTGTAATTTAACACCGTCAAAGGAAATCAAACAAGGACTCGCTTGAGTATGCAGCACGTTTCCCTAGCGGAATATTTATTTGTTATATAATATAGGTTATCATAGTATTACATGTGAAAGGAAATGAGAGAATAATGGTTGCGTAACTTAAATTAAAGTTCGATTCCCGGCGGAGACATTTTTTAAACCTTTGCAAAAATTTCAAAAAGGGAGGACAGCTCTGGAGAACTTTGATTTAAGTTACGCAACCATTATTCGCTCATATCCTTTCACATTGTACGTATTTCCACGAAAGTTGCCAAAGTTGTTGTATATGTTTTTCCTTACAATTATATATATATATATAACTGCTAAAAGCGTTTGTAATGCATTGTCGCCAATTTTATTTTTACACTCAAATTTCCGGCGCTCCCTGGCGTCTTCTTCAGGAGAACAATAAATGATAAGGTATCATACAAATAATTGAAATAGTTATAGTTCTAGCGCGCGCATCCTCAGTCAGATATAGGTTGCTTAGAAACCGTCTCTCTGGGAGATCTGACTGAGGATGTGCGCGCTTTACAAAAAAATGATGGATATAATTATGTAGATGAGAAAAGAGTAATGTGCGCGCTTCATTATTACGTAATCTACGTAATTTACGTAATAATACACAAAATCCCAAGTTGTATTAGCGGCAAAGATTCAAAATAATAGTATTGAAACAAAGAAGGAGAATTGATACCAAATCATTAATAAAGAACATGTGACTGAAAAGATACAAAAAAAACTTAGCGAAAATATGTAAATCCATTGACAAAGTAAAGATCTCTGTTAAGACCTTTTCCTTCAAAACTTCTGCTCGATTGATTGATTGATTGATTGATTGATTTTATTCGTCAGGTATATTGCAATACAAACATAACCAGGTACCATGACAGGATAGCCCATGAAAGCCGAAATGGCTTATTTCCAATGGGGTCCTTACCTAAATAACTGATTAAAAAATACACTAAGAAAACACATTAGTACGGCTACAAGACTATCGTACACGTACGACAAGTAATAAGAATGTACTAAAGTAGCAAAATAAAACATAACATTTTTATAAAGTAGGCGAAGATTACATAAATGTGAAAACAAGACTTACTCAACGGAAAAAAAAACTATATACAGAAAATCATAATGAAACTATCGATAATAAACGTTGGTTACATAAGTCATATAATATAGGAAAAAAACATCTGAGCTACAAAAAGGAGAGGAGAAATATAGTTATGGAGTAGACACATTTTTCAGATGATGCTTCAATACCCTTTTAAAATGTAAAAATTCTTAACTGACTTAACATGATTAGGGAGGGAATTCCAGAAAAGAATACCGTTAAAATAAAAGGAATTTCCAATTTTACCTTTCCGCTTAGGCACTACGAAATTAAATTGACTATTTCTAGTGTCATGCCCATGAACACTTGAAGAGCGAGTAAAATTATTAGAAATATAGTGATCTGCATTAGAGTAAAAAATCTTATGTACATTGTGAATTAAAAGTTGTTGTGATCTAAGGTTTACATGAAGAAGACCAGTTGTTTCAAGTTCACTTTTCCCAATGTGTGTTCTTGGTGGTAAGTGATTGATAAATCTTACAATCTTATTTTGAATTATTTTTAACTTGTTTTGATCCACCTTGCCTAGACTGCAGTACCATGCGGCATTAGCATAATCAAATAAACATTGTATTAAGGAAAAACTTAAAATGCGTCTTGATTTTAAGTTCATGCAATTTTGATAACGATACAAGAAGTTTAGACGAGCATTAGCTTTTTGGACAATACTGTCGACCAAACTTGAGCAAGAAAGATCACTAGCTATATTTAGTCCTAGATACTTCACAGAATCCTGTCTCTTAATGAGTTGACTGTTAACTATTGCCCGTAATTCGGCAATTTTCCTACCGTCGGCTGACTTGTAGCCTCCACCGAAAAGGCAAACCTTGACATCCGCAACTCTCCGGCCGGGACGTCATAACTGCGATTCCAGCAATGTTCTTTACTGCCTCTTTTGCGCACGCTGCCCAGACGTTGTGTATGTTGGTGAGACTAGCACCAAATTTCGGATGCATTTTAACAACCACAGATCATCCATCAACAAAAGACGGAATGATCTCCCTGTAGCTAAACACTTCAGCCTTCCCAAACACTCAGTTGCGGATGTCAAGGTTTGCCTTTTCGGTGGAGGCTACAAGTCAGCTGCCGGCGATAGGAAAATTGCCGAATTACGGGCAATTGTTAAGAGCAGAAGTTTTGAAGGAAAAGGTCTTAACAGAGATCTTTACTTTCTCAATGGATTTACATATTTTTTTTTTTAGTATCTATTTAGTCACATGTTCTTTATTAATGATTTGGTATCAATTCTCCTTCTTTGTTTCAATACTATTATTTTGAATCTTTGCCGCTAATACCACTTGGGATTTTGTGTATTATTACGTAAATTACGTAGATTACGTAATAATTAAGCGCGCACATTACTCTTTTCTCATCTACATAATTATATCCATCATTTTTTTGTGAAGCGCGCGCATCCTCAGTCAGATCTCCCAGAGAGACGGTTTCTAAGCAACCTATATCTGAGGATGCGCGCGCTAGAACTATAACTATTTCAATTATTTGTATGATACCTTATCATTTATTGTTCTCCTGAAGAAGACGCCAGGGAGCGCCGAAAATTTGAGTGCAAAAATGAAATTGGCCACAATGCATTACAAACGCTTTTAGCAGTTTTCTTATATATATATATATATATATATAGTTAACTTACAGCCTCGTTGAAGAAATGATAGGCATAAAGAATATTCCCAGAATAATGTATAAATCAATTGCTCTTAAAATAAAGAAAAATGATATCGTAAATTAATTTTCTGAAATAATGATTCCATAATTATTTTCAAATAGAAATCAAAGTTCGTGTTACTGATAAAGTTTCTTATCACCGTACAATGTAACACACCCATTGTTTTACCTTTATGTCTTTTTTTGTTCCCAACGCAAGTCATACAACATTAGCGAGAAAATTAGAGGGAGGATCGAGGTGAAATCGAAAATTGTAGTTCGCACTTTTCATAAGCATGTTTACACGTAATTAGCTTAACATTTCGATTAATTAACGTTATTAAAAATATTTAGTTGCATTCGAGCAACCTAGAACCTGAGTAAGTTAATATGAATATATATCACATACACATACTTAATGATCATACAGATAGTCGAAGGAGGAAATATGTGACCAGGCACCACAAAACCACCAAAAGGTCGCCAGATATGAATTTTTAGTTAAGGTCTGATTCTGAAAAAGCAGATTCTCAGCTTTAAAATGATATATAATTCATTAGCATTGGATGCTCCTAACCTCATACAACCACACTATTTTTACTTGAAAGCCCTATTCTACATCATAAGCACTATGTAATTATTGATATAAGGTCACCTGTCTGAATAAAATATAATGTACTTGCGATATATGAGAGAAAGAGAGAGAGAGACAGAGGGGAAAGCTAAACTTCCCAAATAATACACGCGTTCAAAATAAAACTATAAAGAATCTGTTACTTTTTCAAAGACTTGTTGGTCTCAAAGCGGTCGAGATAGAAAACAGCTGCATGTGATGGCAACCTTCTGTTAAGTTTGCAGTTCTGAGAAAAAGCCCGTGTTCATTAGTTTTTGGCTTTTTTACGGTGAATACAAATTACTTGGTAAATATATATAAAATGATATCAGATTAATATTATGTAATATCAAATAGAGCAAATGTAATCAGGAACTCAATATAAATACATATTTAATAGTACGATTGGTTATACTTAGTTATATAACCTAAACTAACGTGTAAACTAACGTGTAATATATAGGTAACTAATTTAATCTCTTTTTTTCAAACAGTTTCACTGGCGTGTTCGTTTCGTGTCCGTAAGTAGGTTTCGTGTTTATCAATAATGAATTGGATTTCGCTCCACAGCGTTGCTCTGTGGTGAAAAAAAGAAAAGAAAAAGAAAAGATAAATAAAATGTCAATAAATCAAATATACTGGAATGAAAGGTGAAGACAGGATAAATAATGTGCAACTGACAAGTGCTAAGCATTTTCGAAAGTTTTTGTTTTCGTATAAATGAATTCATGTATTCAGACACGGGAAATCGCTAATTATCCTGTGACGTAATACCGAACAACTCCCCAGCAATTCATTTGTCACTTTCCACAATGCGTAAAAGATGAGTCGTGTTTTGTTTTTTTTTTGAAAATATTTTTTTAGTTTTCACTTTAAAACATTCCCAATTACTTAAAAATCCGCCTAACTTTCCAATTTGTTTCAGCAATGTTTCTATTTTCACATAATGTAAATGTTGTAGCACCATTCATGAGTTTTCGATGTTTTTTTTTCCATATTTAATAATCTATGGCACAGTAATCGTCCAATTCAACAGATCCTCTACTTACCGTTTCACTCCCATCCACAACATACGGGGTCCTGAAATTGCGACCTTCGTGATACTGTTCAGATGGGAAGACAAAAAACAAAAAAAAAATGCCTTGTTCAAAATGTTTTTTTTCCTCAAACATTTTCCTCAATCAGTAAATCATGAACACATATACAGAAGACACATAGCTGAGCTGTAGGGCATAAGTAGGCGTAACCCTATAAGGCTTAACCATTGGCTAAAGTCCCTTGCGAATCAAGAATGCATTGACCATAAATACTTTGGCATGACGATGGCAGAAGGTCATCGGCAGAGATGGTTGCTACACACATTATTAAACATTAGGTTATCCTTTTCTCGAAACCTTAAGTTAAGACATTACTTTTGTGAATTATTGGAACATTGAAATATTATATTACAATTAATTTGTGACGGTGCCCAGTCAATCATGAAATAAATGCTATTAATCATTCTTTAAAAAAGGATAACGTTAGTACCAAATAGTTTTTCTTGTATCGTCGTTTGAGATATTACTTTATTTTATAAACTCATTATTAATTCAATCATCTGTTACTTAATTTATGCATATATTTATTTATAAATTGTATTCATTAATGTATTTACCTATTTACTTATTTACTATTTATGTGTTTATTTACCTACTTATTCATTTTTGAGGTGGGGGGGGGGGGGGGTAGTGGGCACCTTATTTTTGTTTTGTGCTGAGATCAAATTAATACATTTAACTTATATATTTGATTATACAGATCATAGTAGGGTTTAATACAGTCTGAGCAATATGGGCAGGAATTCACGGAGAAGGTTTATCTAAGATCATTGTTTAAACCTCGATAGGTGTACTACGCTTGTGGCTTCAGAAACAGTGACGGGCAATATACGATTATTTTATTCACAGATGAATGTTGTAATCATGGTTTAGAGCATGGATAAAATACAAATCTCTTCTCTAAAACCGGACATTTTGTGTGTAAAGCAGGTTCACCAAGCATTATTGTTTCTAACTAAACCAAATTATGTTATCTAACATCTTTACACACCAGTAATTTGTAGATCTGGACTAAATACATGGACAAGTGAAGTTTTATTACCGGTATCCCACGTTCTCCGTCAAAGTTGCCCAGATAAGATCTGTCATCTCTTCGGATTCGATCCAACGCTCGACCGACAGCATACCGACGTTCGTCAAGGGATTCGTTGTCCAGGACATCACTCCAAGTTTCACCTCCAAAGAAACCTCTATTTGGTCTTCCTGGATCGTTGTACCTATGTTCTCTAAAAAATGAAATATTTTTGTAGCTACTTCATTCCGTATTACAGCGATATATATATTAAGAGTAAACAATTCTTTATTTCTTCTTCGTGATTAAGTTATTAAAGTTGTACAAATCATAAATTATATCTAAATGCAATATGCAAAAGTGAGCATGTTTAGTGCAGTTTAACCCGAAGTTTTCAAAATGCTTTATGTTACGCCCTTTCTAGATTTTCTGCAGAAAATTATATTTGAACTAGGCCTATTAAATAATAGATGTCAGGATAGTAATAACCCTAGAGTGAAAGAGAAAATGAGAAAAGTCAACAATTACATGCTATCCACAAAAAAAAAAAAAAAAAAAAAAAGCGGGCTCTCATGTAACGTCATTAACGACCAGGCGGTTATGTCGATGAGCAGGCAAAGCGTTAAAGGCAAAGTGGACATAGAGAAAAAATAAGCTGTGCGTGCGCAAGAAACACCACTCAATGCATCGGATGCAGCAGTGAGAAGCGCAGCACTCTAAAGTCATTTTACTTGCTGATTGGATAGGGTATGATGACGTCAGAGAGGACTCCTATACACAAAAAGATAAATATATACTCACGACATCATTAGTTTGGCTGTGTGGTTACGTCTGACACCTTGAATGAAAATACAGCAGATACATCCTAAGAAGAAGAGAACAAATCCAAATACTCCGAGAGCGATACCAATGATAGCTCCAGCTGATAAACCTCCTTCAGAAGCTGAAATGAAAAAAATAAATAATAAAAAATGGGCAAAAAATGACCACTACAACTGAAAAAGACAATAAAAGAAAAAAAAAACAAGAGATGGCATTATTTATTTCTCGTGTCATGTTACATGAAACTAGAATACTAGTATTATATATATATATATTACTCTATTTGCAGCCATAGGGGGAATCCTTTTATCTCAGCCTATTGTTATCATTCCCCGTAACACCCGTCGAATTTCCCCTTAACGCCGAATTTCTATTGTGACGGAATAAACCGCATTGTTAGGATTCCCCCTATGATCGGAAATAGGGATACACACACACACACACACACACGCACATATATATATATATGTATATACACGCGTCCCCCGTCAACCCGAGATCGCCGCCCATGTCTACATATTTAAACACAACCCACCTGACCAAAAGTTTATAATTATAACATAAGTCCCTCAAAATGTTCTACAATTCAAGTTTGAATGTACATATCTCTCGTCATAATGTAATCTCATAACTGGATTTGGTATCATCAAAAAGCCCGTTTTAATATTCCTCTTTACAATGATGCCCTATTTGTAATCATGGATTGTGTAGTAGACCTTCATTATGTGCCAAGTGAAAGTAAAATGTTATAAAATGCATTGATACTGTCAACATTGAATTCTTCATTTGTTTGACCACCTCATTGACCACCTCAATATCATTCAAAACAGAATCCAACATCCAAACAAATGGAGAATTCACTGTTCACAACAACAATGCATTTCGCAAAATTTCACTTTTGACTTTGACTCATATTCAGGTGTAATACACATTCCATGATTACATTACCATTACAAATGTGGCATCATTGTAAATGAAAATAATCAGGCTTTGCAATCACTTTGAACATGGCGAACAAAGAAGCGTACAAAATATACAGCTCCTCATTGTACCTTCCACACTTGCTCTGGTAGACAATAGAACATCCCTTCATTACTATTATGTAAAAATATGTAGAACAGGGGTCACATGCATAATCACCCGTTCTACTTATTTTACATAATAGCAATGAAGGGATGTTCTTTTGTCTACCACAACATATGTGGAGGGTACAATGAGGAGCTGTATATTTTGTCCGCTTTCCTTGACATCGTGTTCATAGTGAATAATACCAAATAACAGTATGATAATATAGCAACAAAACACATATTAACGCTTTAATTTTAATTGCAGAACTTTATTTTTGCCCATTGATTCAAGAAGTAATTTACATCACAGCACCATAGTCGGAACGAGCTGTATTTCAAGAAAGAATTGTTTTTTCTTTTTCACATCAAAAACCCCTCATGCTTACGAATGTACATGTATGGTGATACATAAACAACCCTCACAATTAACGAACTACTCAATATTTTTATTACCATATGAATATCATGACTATGATTGATCGAGACTCGATTTAATTTTCGCTAAGTAATTTATTTTAAAAACTTGAGTTACATAATCATTATTCTAGATGATTTATTATGTATATTGCTTGAGTATACATGGGGAAAACCATGTCTTGGTAGTTTGCATCACAGGCTCACACAACATTGAAAATGAAACAAATTTATGAAACTTGATTGGATTCCTTACCATTCTGACAGAGATCCCCAGTGAAACCAGGTAAACAATCACAAGGCTGTCCATTATTTGTACATGTCCCATCATTCTGACAAATCGATGAACCACACTGAACTGTTTGTAATAAAGATATAACATAGAATTCTGAAATACAACTCAAGAAACTATTTACTAACACATACTAACGATACTACTACTACTACTACTACCACTACGGTAGTAGTAGTAGTAGTAGTAGTTGTAGTTGTTGTTGTAACAATATGTATTATATTCTCAGCGTTTCCTCATCGTAACTGTTACCGTCAGTCCCCCTGGGGGCCCTGCAATCATACTATACCGGCTTAATAAAAAAAATATATATTGGATACGTTTATGTTGTGTTCAAAGGTACACTAATACCCCCAAAACACAAACAACACCCCGACGAAAAAATACGCACACACACAAAAAAAAACCCTTTGTGTATTAAAATACATGGGCTGATAAACAGTTTAACGGTGAACTGTTTTAATTAGAGTTAGTGTTTACAAGATATGGTTTGTATCGTAAGAATATAAACCTTAAAGAGCCCTTTTAACACTTGGTGGGTACTTTTTCTTGGGCATAGGAATGAACGAGTAAATAAAATAGTGTGAATGTTGATTGATAAAAGAATTGAGAAGCTACGCATTTTTTACACTTATGAAAGTGTCTTCTAAGGTGTCTCAAAGAAGAAAACCATGTGAGAAAAAAGGTTGTATGTTGTCCTTACCGTTTGCCGATATACTAGACACCCCCAGTGTTTGACCATTCGAAGTTATAGAACGTCGAATGGTGGTAGTTAAGGCAACTACATCCAGAGCAAGACCATCAGCTACACTTTGACTGGTAGCGGCAAGTTCCATTTGTAAATCACCAATTACACTCCCGCTGCTGAACGACTGAACAACGCAATTTTCACCAACAAGCGAGGAACCCAACCGCTCCCTAACATATTGACTAAACTGATACGCGAGAAAGAGAGTGTGAGAGAGGAAGAAAGAAACCAAATCAGAGAAAGTTTCGAAGTGGTTAAATTCCAGATTTTTTTTTAAAATTCTATAAATGAAATAGAAAATCGAAATGTCTTCTAAAAATGTCTTCTAAATCATGTTGGAATAATGAAACGATGACCTTTCTATGAAATTGACCAATCCCATCACACCGTGACATCATTAATGAATGACCGAACACCGACCTTCATTTTCTAACAAATTACATGTTAATTTATAAAACATGGGCACTTTCATGAAAGTATACTGGTTATTTTCAATTATATATCATTTGATGTTTTTATGAATTTCTTTATTAATTTATCGAAGTATCTTTTAAAATACCGGGTAAATACATTTCTTCCAAAGTAAGAAGACAAGTGAAAATGTTAGATCGTAGCGTCCAAGAATGTATGGATCACCCAAAACGCACATTGAGGATATACCGTAACGTCCCGTCCTTTCAATAATGTATTTCATTTGAGAGCGCTGCAATAGCGCAGACATTAATTTCAAAACGATATATGCTCTCCATAAAAAGTGCTTTAACGGAGAGAATCCAACACTTTATAATTATTTTCTATTTAAAACCACGAAATCCAGTACAAAAATCGTACTTACTGACACATTTAAATTATTATGTGCCTATTTTCAAAGGTTGTTTTCAAAAGTAAATTTGAATGCAATGAAGAGTGCTTGATTTGCAAGCAAGTTAAAGATGCACCAAATTACATTTTAAAAATCGTCACCAGTATTTGTAGTTTAAAGGTATTTCTTCGTGAAGAAAGATTTACTTACAACTTTACAGTAAGCGAGTTCGTACTCCATGAATATGGACGATGACCTATCGGTTAGATCAGTAGTATACGTCAAAACGACATCATTCAGAGTTTGTCCTGTAATCTGCACTGTCACTCGACTGGTAAATAGACTGCTTGGGAGAGCTAGATACAAAATCAGAAGGAAAGGAGAAAGACAAAGACAAAAGGAAATAGAAATACAAATAAAAATTGAAAAAAAAAGAAAAGAAAAGAGAGAGAGGGGCCGAAAAAGAGACAGCGAAAATTGGAGGTCTTTTTTTTGTTTCCACATGAAATTAAAAGAATGAAATTATGCCGATGAAGATTATGGATACCTGTACCAGGTCGACAATAACCCCCAGATGATTTCATTGCATTTTACAATTGTTATTCATTAATACTTATGAAAAAGAAAAGAAAGTAAATGGACGTACCAATGCAAGAATTCCCATCCTCTAATATAAATCCATCGTTGCAGATACAAGTGTACGATCCGACGGTGTTGAAGCATCTTCCATTACTACAGAGGCTTGTATCAATGGCACACTCATCAACGTCTAGGGCTAAAGTGGAGAAAAAGAAATGTGAAAAAGAAGCATCTTTCAATTGATTCATTGATATGTGTTTAATGGAGGAGGGGGGGGGGGGGGGTGTGAAATTATTTACATCTAATCCCAGATAACTTTGTGAGTCTTTCTCACTGGCTTATTTCATTAGAATAACTGAATAAACTCTTTGAAGAATTACTTTATCACATGTTACATCATGTCACATGACAATCACCAGAATACTTGTAATTTCAAATGTACAAACTCCTTTACTCTGTTGATAATAAGTGACCCGAGATGAGGATTGGGTTGGAGACCTAAAGGGTACCGGGGTAGAAGAAATTCTTTTCACTCTAAACAACCTGCTAAAGGGACGGTAGATATACTAAATGGCATGCAATGTAGCAATCATGATTTTTATTATCCTGTACCAGTCACTGTGGCAATATGATAAGACTTCATGTGCTTAAAAAAACACCTATATACAAAGAAACATCGGCTTTATATAAAAGTATTAGCTGATATGAAAAAAAGAATATATATATATATATAGCAAAATACCTTTTGAGCAAGTAGGGTCAGAATTAGACAGAAAAATCAGTTTGTATGGAGGAGTTTTATAACATTAATTTTGTTTACTTTTGAGGTTCTCCTCCAAGACAGACGGAAGCCTCCAATAGGCACCGTAGTCGAGTAGGCATCGAGTGAGCTTAAAGCGATACTCCCGGGGATACTCAACCGCAGATTGTGGAGATTTTTATGCCGCGAGAGGGCACGCGTGATCGTTACCTGATCATGCCGTTGCCCCGCTGGAGCAAACTTCGAACAGGCTGTTCGCCGCGCAACATGCACGCTCCGCTTGAGCTCGAGCTCTCGCGCGAGATTCGGTCGGCTTCATGCAGTCCGAAAAGTAATCCTAAGTAGTCCAACGGAATTGTTCGACGCACAAACTTTATATACGAGTGAATGGGGCTTATGCAATCCTGACTTTCCCCACGGCCGCCTGGTGGCGTATCCTTTCAATCACTGTCCTTATGGACGTGCGGGTAAGGTGCCTCACCCCAACCCGAAAAATACACGGAATGTAATTGATCATCATATAATTAATATAATGCACCCACCTTTGAATTTTGAAATAATCGAAGACTTACAGGAAATTAAGCCCGTTTTGTCATGTTGTCAATGGGGTTATCGCAAGTGAATCGAGGCGAACGGAATACTAGTATAGTTAACGCACGCGTACGTAGGTCCATATACAAATTAAAACTTATAGACGGAAAGGTAGCACGCGCGGATTGCCTCATGTGCATAAGCTGTAGCGTCACCATTCAGTCTAAGCGTATTCGGCCCCGCCCAATTGGTATAATTTCATTTTCCCGAAGCCCCCGATACTCCAAAAATATCGAAAAGTATCTAAAAACACCTTATGCAAACTGGCGTAGACAGGGGGCACCGGGGACCATGCCCCCCCCCATATTCAGCCACTTAAAAAAAAAGGCGAGAGCGAAAAAGCAGGGGAAATAACTCTCCACTCCCTGCACCCACCCCTGTTACCATGGGTGTCGATAAGATAAGAATTATGATACATTAATTTAAAACTAAAAATTATCCAAACTCATCATGTTTGATCTTGAAATACCATCACATTCTTTAATGATTAGAAGTAAGGAAATAAGAAATGCCATTATTTCAATGCAAAAATATCGAAGAAAATTCGTTCGCTCGCATTGTTATTCTTAATTAAGGGGTTCCGTCCATTTGCGTAGATCCATGCATTCCTTCTTTTCATTAAAAAACGTTTTGGGATGCTCTAAAATGCAAGTTTTATAGACAGATTTTTGAAAAATTCCCTGATGTAGGAGGGGGATACCCCCTCCCACCACCGCTCGGTCTCTTCGCTCAGTGGTGTATCTAGGGGCCAGAGGGGAACGTGCCCCGGGCAGCACTTGCAGGGGGTGCACAAAACGCAAAGGAGACAAAGAAAAATATGGGGAAATGAAGAAAAATCATAGTCTTTACGGATCAAGCGCCCCCAAATCCGCAGTTTTTGAAGGTTTGAAATGCGAAAATTTTCTAAAGCTCGAGCGCTTTGCGCCCTCGCATAATTATTTTCTTTCAGGATCTCGTAATTTCGCTCCCCAGTATATAGTTCTTAAATAGCTTAAAGGGTTCAAAAGGTTTAAAAAAAAATTAAGATGTAATTGCTTTGCTCGCTATATCATGTAAGTTTCATATGACTCCTGCTAAATATTGCGCTCCAAATATAGGATAAAGTGTATATAAAGCAGCAATTGCAAAGGTTCAAATTTTGAAAGAAATCTCAACTTCATGTCGCCTTGCTGAATTTCTCGACTCTTGCTCAAGCCTACAGGGTTTTCGTTCTGCTCCAGACTGTAGAAGTGAGTGAATAGAAAACTGTTTATCAATGTATAAAAATCGAGCTTCTCTACCGCTCACATGCGGTGGTCAAACGCAAAATTTATAAAATGAGGTAAAGAAAATTCTTTTTTTAGGGTTTAAAATTGAAAGATTTCCCGCTCGGTCGCATTGCTCCCTCGCTTCTACAATAACGTGGATACGTTTGGGAAATCGGGGGGGGGGGGGGAGGGGCTCCTAACTTCATTGTTTGCCCCGGGCGCCATAATCCCTAGATACGCCACTTGCTTCGCTCCCTCGCATGTTGCGTCCAAATAATGCAGTCCTGGCGTCGAACTATAACTTTCCGCTTAAAAAAGTTGTTTGCTACAAGCCGTTATCTTTCTCTCAAATTTGCTAAAACGTCAGAGCTTTCGCGCTTCGCGCGGAATGGGGGAAACTTCCACCTCCCTGCACCCACCCCTGCCTCTCCCTGCACCCACCCCTGCCTACGTACAATACAGTATTGCGTCCAAAATAACTGATAAAGCAGCCAAGGCGTCGATCGAACATTCCGTTTATCTTTCTTCTTGCTTCGCGCTGGAAGGGTGGGGGGACGGGACTCCCCCTAGATGCACCCACCCCTGTTTACATACAGTGCAGTATTGCGTCCGAAATGAAAACTGAAAAGCAGCCAGGGCGGTGAACGAACATTCCGCCTAAAAAAAAAAAAAAGCTAAAACTTCAGAGCTCTCGCGCTTCGCCCTCCCTGCACCCACCCCTGTTACATACAGTGCATTATTGCATCCAAATGACTGAAAAGCAGCCAGGGCGTCAGACTCCCCTCCCTCCATCCACCCAGGAGGAGCACACTTTGCGTGCTTATCACCAGCTTTGTATGCCCCTCAACCGCCCCTCCCATTAAACAAGGCATTAGCGATAATGTGTCTCGCCCACATGCGATAACTAGAAATATCGTGATCTCTGTTGCCATGCAACAGGTCTCCCAAGTGCATAAATCTGCATAAGATATGCTTGCATATATCTACATTACTGTTTGGAAAGTGACGTTTACAAAGTTATGTCATAAGAGAGTCTTGCGGGTAAACTATAATGTTTGACCTGAAATGACCTTTGACCTTACCATGTGACCTCTGATGGCAGCATAACATGCAGGTCCCCCAAGTGCTTCTAAAACCCAAGTTTGGTTGAAAAGTGAGTGATGGTTGCAAAGTTATCTCTCATAAGAGAGTCTTGCAGGTAAATTTTAACGTATGACCTTTGACCTTATCATGTGACCTCCAACGGCACCATAACATGCAGGTCCCCTCAGTGCATCTACAACCCAAGTTTGGTTGAAAAGTGAGTGACGGTTGCAAAGTTATCTGTGTTAAGAAAGTATTGCAGGTAAACTTTAACGTATGACATCAAATGACCTTTGACCCTATCATGTGACCTCCAACGGCACCATAACATGCAGGTCCCCTCAGTGCATGTACAACCCAAGTTTGGTTGAAAAGTGAGTGACGGTTGCAAAGTTATCTGTCATAAAGTTTGTGACGGACGGACGGACGACGGACGGACGACTTTTGGATCCCTTAGTCTCGCCTTCACCTCCGGTGGGCGGGACAAAAATCCTGGCTACGCCTGTGGTGGTGGTGGGGGAGGGGGGGGGGGGGGGGTAGTGCTCAGATAATCTTTAAGAGGCGTTAAATAATCATGTGTACTATCAGACAGTCTTGCCCTTTAAAGGTGGCCTTTCTTTACAATGTTGATATATGTATTTAAACGGCCTTTTTACCGTCACATGTGGGAGTAGTTGAAGAAAATGTTCCATCTGCTCTGCATGTCACAGAAGCATCTCCACTAATGGTATAGCCACTAATACAAGTATAGCTGCAAGTGGTGGTCGCAGCTACTGTTCCTCCGGCTGTACAATCTGTTGCATCCAACCCCGTCGTTAGAGTTGGAACGATACAACCAACTGAGCAAGTATAATAAGAAAATGAAAACATGCATCAAAAATAAATAGTATTAATGGTAATTATAATGATATCAATAATGATAATAGTTACAATGATACTACTAATAATAATGATAATCATGTTAATCATTTGTTGAATTCACTTGTTATATTATACGTAATAGCTTCGAGCTGAATCTGTTTAGTTTGAGTTCGAAATTCTCACGATGTGATTTTCAGTTATAAGGTGATTTAAGGTGGCCTTTCTTTACAATGTTGATATATGTATTAAAAAAGGACTTTTTACCGTCACATGTGGGAGTAGCTGATGAAAACGTCCCATCTGCATTACATGTCACAGAAGCATCTCCATTAATGGTATAGCCAGGCATACAGCTATAGCTACACACGGAATTCAAAGATAAAGTTCCTCCCTCTGTGCAATCAGATGACTCCAACCCCGCCGTAAAAGATGGAACAGTACAGTCCACTGAAAAATGAATAAATAATACGGAAATAATAATAACAAAAGTAATACTACAAATAAGACTACTCCTAACACAACTAATAATAATGATGACAACAGTAATATAACAATGCCAATGGTAGCATAAATGCTAATGAAAAATATCTTGATAGCTTTGCAGCTACAATACCCAGCTACCACGAAATAATTCCAATTCATTTTCCACATAAATAACGCGTGGGCGATTTGGAAATGATTACCTTTATCTTCATCTTTATCTGATAAATGTGACGAGCAATTTAACCTGGTCTGCCTTTTTTATGCACCCCTTTTTTGTGAGGAGCTCCTCTTGTGCAAACATCAAAAACATACATCTCATTTTTTAAACATCCATAACTTTCTTAGTCCTTGTCCAATTTCTTTCAAACTTTCACATCCTGTTTTTCTTATTTTTCTGCTTTCACGCAAATCATCTTATTACCAAGGTTGGTTGCCCTTTAAAGGTGGCTTTTCTTTACAATGTTGATATATGTATTAAAATGGCCTTTTTACCGTCACATGTGGGAGTAATTGATGAAAATGTTCCATCTGCTCTACATGTCACAGAAGCATTTCCACTAATGGTATAGCCACTAATACAAGTATAGCTGCAAGGGGTGGTCGCAGCTACTGTTCCTCCGGCTGTACAATCTGTTGCATCCAACCCCGTCGTTAGAGTTGGAACGATACAACCAACTGAATAAGTATAATAAGAAAATGAAAACATGCATCAAAAATAAATAGTATTAATGGTAATAATAATGATATAAATAATGATAATAGTTAAAATGATACTACTAATAATAATGATAATATCTTGATAGCTTTGCAGCTACAATACCCAAGCTGTACAAATCCTTGCCTCCAACCCTGTTTATAAAAGATGGAACGGTACAAGTCGCAATCGAGAAAGAAATTGTATATAAAGAGCTTAATTCCTTAAGCCACTTCATCTATTTTTACTTCAATTGATCTTTAAAGACAAATATGAACACGCAGATTCAAAAAATACTTTTTTTCGAATCGCGTTTTCATCCTTCACTTACGAATTTTCCACAAGGCTTGTAAATCCTGATTTTTGGAGGGATACATTTTATTTATGCATCTTTCATTGACTGACATTTCAATATCAGCATTCCATGAGGGATTTTTTGTTTTTTATTTTTTATTTATTTATTTTTTATTTATTTATTTATTTTTTATTATTAGGTGGTCTGTCATTTATGACAGACCTCCTTTTAATTTTGTCAAGATTTTTCTTTATTTTTATTATTTCTTCTTTTTATTACAAATTTTTGTAGCCAGCAAATCTCAAAATCGGTCAGGTCAATATCATCGAGTTTGATGTCATGTATGAGGTCCATCATGGACATGGTCAACTAAGCTTTTGAAGGTTATCAGGTCATCGTGACGTCATCAAGACGCCATTTTGTAAATTTACAAGATCGATTATATCTTCATAATCGATCATCAAAAATGAACTATATTCACAACACATAAACTTCACATGACGGGTCGCGTACGCGCGCGTCAAAATTTAAAAATGCTCAAAATCACGCAGGATCAAGTCTGCACACTTTTCACGTCATTTTGAGCATTTCAAAAATGTCCGTGCGTAAGCGTCCGCGCGCGCGTTTTACGCGCCCGCAAGTCGTAAATAAACATAAAACGCTGTTTTTTCGATTGATTTGCAATCCTGACACTTTTCTTCATCATTTCCATCAACTTGGAATCAATTTCAATCAATAATAAGGTCGTACGGGCGCGTCAAAGTTCAAAATGCGTGCGCGCGTCTATGGCAAAAATAACGTCAAAACGTGCAAAAACATGCCTCTACAAAATTAACTCTAGCTCTTTAAATAGTCCACAAACTCCCCAATTTTTTGTCATCTTTGGGTAGGGGAGGAATCACAGATATGATTTCATGTATCATATGACCCTTATAAACATTATGACGTCATCAAAATGGCGCCAGAAGTCAAAATTTCCATTTTTCATGTTTTCACGTAATCACATTTATGCAAATTTGGCTCTAGATTCGTAATTATTGGTCGTTTTTTACCCAGATTCTAATATGTTGTAGCTGAAGCAATTTCCTTGAAAATCGGACATCACCATTTTTCATTTTGATGACGTCGTCACAGTGAAATTTTCAATTAAAGGTGCCATGTCAGAATTTTCCCTATTTGCGTGTTATGTCTATGGAAGATGATTTTTTTTCGAATCATGAATCTACATGACATTGTTCTCTGAGCTGTATCTCAGTTGTTTTTAGTCCATTTTCTTCCAGATTTTAGTATGTTATAGCTGAGACTATACGCTTTTACAAATGTGGTCTCGAATTTTTGATCAGATGTCGGGATCATGCCAAATTTTTCACTACAAAATGGGATTTGAGAATCCCGTTTTTCGTTTACGTGTTATCTCTATGGGAAATATTTTGGTCTATTGGTTATAGCACTTGCCTCTCATTCCGGTGACCCAGGTTCGATCCCCGGTGGGTCCATAATTCTTTTATTATTTTTTTGTTGCTTCTTTTTGCCTTTCATTTTACCATCTCCTTCGACTATTATATCATATACAATCACAAACCATGTACTAAACTGCCTTATTTTGCGTGTTTTGTCTATTGGAAAGTATGGAAATTGTGATTCCCTGTCGTGTATTAAAGCTATTGGGTTTATCTCCCAAGTATCCTGCAATGTCAAATAGTGCTAGTGCTCTTTCGTCAGTCATCAGTCCTAATAAGGTCAAGTTCCCGCAACTTTTTCAAGGTCATCAGATTGTTGTGACGTCATCCAGGCGCCTTTTTGTAAAAATCAACTTATGTTCGTCACAAAATGTGATTTCTCTTTTATATTTGGCATAGTTAAGGTCACTGTCATTGCAGTCATGGTCATCATCATTATCCCCATCATCATCATCATCATTATCACCATCATCATCATTATATCATCATCATGATTATCATCACCATTATTATCATCATCACTGTCATCATATTCATGATGATGATGATGATAATGATAATTAACATCAACATCATTATCATCATTACTGTCATGATGATATAATGATCATCATCATGATTATCATCAACATCATTATCATCATCACTGTCATGATATTCATGATGATCATGATGATTAACATCAAAATCATTATCATCACTGTCATGATGATCATTATAATGATCGTCATGATTATCATCAACATCATTATCATCATCACTGTCATGATATAATCATCATCATCATGATTATATCATCACCATCATTATCATCACTGTCATGATATTTTTGATGATGATTATCATCAACATCAGTATCATCATCACTGTCATGATATTCATGATGATGCTGATGATTATGAACTTCATTATCATCATCACCTTTATGATGATATAATGATCATCATCATGATTATCATCAACATCATTATCATCATCAGTGTCATGATGATATTCATGATGATGACTATCATCAACATTATTATCATCATTACTGTCATAATATTCATGATGATCATGATGATGATTAACATCAAAATCAGTATTATCATCACTGTCATATTTTTGATGATGATTATCATCAACATCATTATCATCATCACTGTCATGATATTCATGATGATGCTGATGATTATGAACTTCATTATCATCATCACCTTTATGATGATATAATGATCATCATGATTATCATCAACATCATTATCATCATCAATGTCATGATGATATTCATGAGGATGACTATCATCAACATTATTATCATCATTACTGTCATGATATTCATGATGATCATGATGATGATTAACATCAAAATCAGTAATATCATCACTGTCATGATATAATCGTCATCATCATGATTATATCATCAACATCATTATCATCACTGTCATGATATTTTTGATGATGATTATCATCAACATCATTATCATCATCACTGTCATGATATTCATGATGATGCTGATGATTATGAACTTCATTATCATCATCACCTTTATGATGATATAATGATCATCATCATGATTACCATCAACATCATTATCATCATCAATGTCATGATGATATTCATGATGGTCATGATGATATTCATGATAATGACTATCATCAACATTATTATCATCATTACTGTCATGATATTCATGATGATCATGATGATGATTAACAACAAAATCAGTATTATCATCACTGTCATGATATAATCGTCATCATCATGATTATCATCAACATCATTATCATCATCACTGTCATGACATAATGATCATCATCATGATTATCATCAACATCATTATCATCATCAATGTCATGATGATATTCATGATGATGATTAACATCAAAATCAGTATTATCATCACTGTCATGATATAATCGTCATCATCATGATTATCATCAACATCATTATCATCACTGTCATGATGGTCATTATAATGATCATCATGATTATCATCAACATCATTATCATTATCAGTGTCATGATGATATTCATGATGATGACTATCATCAACATTATTATCATCATTACTGTCATAATATTCATGATGATCATGATGATGATTAACATCAAAATCAGTATTCCCAGGTAACAGGCCCATGTGGGCCCCATATGGGCATCATCCGGGCCATCTGGGCAAAAGGGAACCCATATAAATCCCATATGTATCCCTTGTTGGACCCATATGGGTTAACCCATTTTGAGATCTACGTGGGCCAGCCCATATGGTTGCCATATGGGAAAACCCATATGGGAATGACATGTAAAGGCCATATGGGTATCATATGGGAATAAGCTGGGCAAACCCATCTGGGAAACATCTGTAAATGCCCAAATGTGTATCATATGGGAATAAGCTGGGCAAACCTATCTGGGAAACATATATATTTGCCCAAATGGGTATCATATGGGAATAAGCTGGGGAAACCCATCTGGGAAACATATATATTTACCCAAATGGGTATCATGTGGGAATAAGCTGGGCAAAACCATATGCGGAAAGACATGTAAATGCCCAAATGGGTATCACATCGGAGTAAGCTGGGCAAACCCATCTGGGAAACATATATATTTGCCCATATGGGTATCATATGGGAATAAAATGGGCAAACCGATATGGGAATGGCATGTAAATACCCATATGGGTATAAAATGGGAATAAACTGGGCAAACCGATATGGGAATGGCATGTAAATGCCCATATGGGTATCACATGGGAGTAAGCTGGGCAAACCCATCTGGGAAACATATATATTTTCCCAAATGGGTATCATATGGGAATAAAATGGGCAAACCGATATGGGAATGACATGTAAATGCACATATGGGTATTACATGGGAATAAACTTGGCAAACCAATATGGGAAAGACATGCAAATGTCCACATGGGAATCATACGGGAATATGCTGGGCAAACTCAAATGGGAAAGACATGTAAATGCCCATATGGGTATAGCATGGGAATAAACTGGGCAAACCGATATGGGAATGACATGTAAATGCCCATATGGGTATCATATGGGAATATGCTGGGCAAACCCAAATCGGAAAGACATGTAAATGCACATATGGGTATCATATGGGAATAAAATGGGCAAACCGATATGGGAATGACATGTAAATGCACATATGGGTACTACATGGAAAGAAACTGGGCAAACCGATATGGGAATGACATGTAAATGCCCATATGGGTATTACATGGGAATAAACTGGGCAAACCAATATGGGAAAGACATGCAAATGTCCACATGGGAATCATACGGGAATATGCTGGGCAAACTCAAATGGGAAAGACATGTAAATGCCCATATGGGTATCACATGGGAGTAAGCTTGTCAAACCCATCGGGAAACATATATATTTGCCCAAATGGGTATCATATGGGAATAAGCTGGGCAAAACCCACCTGGGAAACATATATATTTGCCCAAATGGGTATCATATGGGAATAAAATGGGCAAACCGATATGGGAATGACATGTAAATGCACATATAGGGTATTACATGGAAATAAACTGGGCAAACCGATATGGGAATGACATTTAAATGCCCATATGGGTATTACATGGGAATAAACTGGGCAAACCCAAATGGGAGAGACATGTAAATGCCCATATGGGTACTTTATGGGAGTAAGCTAGGTAAACCCGTCTGGGATATATATGTCAATACCCATT
Organism: Heliocidaris erythrogramma; assembly: GCA_025617745.1. NCBI lineage: Eukaryota > Metazoa > Echinodermata > Echinoidea > Camarodonta > Echinometridae > Heliocidaris > Heliocidaris erythrogramma. Next base: position 4,459,572 of record CM046864.1, read on the forward strand.
TGGGTAATAAATGGGATTAAGCTGGCACATGTGAATAAGCTGGCACATTGGAATAAGCTTGGCAACCCCATCTAGGGAAACAACATGTAAATGCCCATATGGATATTACATGGGAATAAACTGGGCAAACCGATATGGGAATGACATGTAAATGCCCATATGGGTACTTTATGGGAGTAAGGTAGGCAAACCCGTCTGGGATATATATATGTCAATACCCATATGGGTAATAAATGGGAGTAAGCTGGCCAAACCCATATGGGAAATACAAATGAATGCCCACATGGATATCACATGGGAATAAGCTGGGCAAAACCATATGCGGAAAGACATGTAAATGCCCAAATGGGTATCACATCGGAGTAAGCTGGGCAAACCCATCTGGGAAACATATATTTTTGCCAAAATGGGTATTATATGGGAATAAGCTGGGCAAACCCATCTGGGAAACATATATATTTGCCCACATGGGTATCATATGGGAATAAGCTGGGCAAACCCACCTGGGAAACATATATATTTGCCCATATGGGTATCATATGGGAATAAAATGGGCAAACCGATATGGGAATGGCATGTAAATACCCATATGGGTATAAAATGGGAATAAACTGGGCAAACCGATATGGGAATGGCATGTAAATGCCTATATGGGTATCACATGGGAATATGCTGGGCAAACCCAAATGTGAAAGACATGTAAATGCCCATATGGGTATCACATGGGAGTAAGCTGGGCAAACCCATCTGGGAAACATATATATTTGCCCAAATGGGTATCATATGGGAATAAAATGGGCAAACCGATATGGGAATGACATGTAAATGCACATATGGGTACTACATGGAAAGAAACTGGGCAAACCGATATAGGAATGACATGTAAATGCCCATATGGGTATTACATGGGAATAAACTGGGCAAACCAATATGGGAAAGACATGCAAATGTCCACATAGGAATCATACCGGAATATGCTGGGCAAACTCAAATGGGAAAGACATGTAAATGCCCATATGGGTATTACATGGGAGTAAGCTGGGCAAACCCATCTGGGAAACATATATATTTGCCCAAATGGGTATCATATGGGAATAAGCTGGGCAAACCCAAATGGGAAAGACATGTAAATGCACATATGGGTATCATATGGGAATATGCTGGGCAAACCCAAATGGGAAAGACATGTAAATGCCCATATGGGTATCACATGGGAGTAAGCTGGGCAAACCCACCTGGGAAACATATATATTTGCCCAAATGGATATCATATGGGAATAAAATGGGCAAACCGATATGGGAATGACATGTAAATGCACATATGGGTATTACATGGAAATAAACTGGGCAAACCGATATGGGAATGACATGTAAATGCCCATATTGGTATTACATGGGAATAAACTTGGCAAACCAATATGGGAAAGACATGCAAATGTCCACATTGGAATCATACGGGAATATGCTGGGCAAACTCAAATGGGAAAGACATGTAAATGCCCATATGGGTATAACATGGGAATAAACTGGGCAAACCGATATGGGAATGACATGTAAATGCCCATATGGGTATCATATGGGAATATGCTGGGCAAACCCAAATCGGAAAGACATGTAAATGCACATATGGGTATCATATGGGAATAAAATGGGCAAACCGATATGGGAATGACATGTAAATGCACATATGGGTACTACATGGAAAGAAACTGGGCAAACCGATATGGGAATGACATGTAAATGCCCATATGGGTATTACATGGGAATAAACTGGGCAAACCAATATGGGAAAGACATGCAAATGTCCACATTGGAATCATACGGGAATATGCTGGGCAAACTCAAATGGGAAAGACATGTAAATGCCCATATGGGTATAACATGGGAATAAACTGGGCAAACCGATATGGGAATGACATGTAAATGCCCATATGGGTATCATATGGGAATATGCTGGGCAAACCCAAATCGGAAAGACATGTAAATGCACATATGGGTATCATATGGGAATAAAATGGGCAAACCGATATGGGAATGACATGTAAATGCACATATAGGGTATTACATGGAAATAAACTGGGCAAACCGATATGGGAATGACATGTAAATGCCCATATGGGTATTACATGGGAATAAACTGGGCAAACCCAAATGGGAGAGACATGTAAATGCCCATATGGGTACTTTATGGGAGTAAGCTAGGTAAACCCGTCTGGGATATATATGTCAATACCCATTTGGGTAATAAATGGGATTAAGCTGGCACATGGGAATAAGCTGGCACATGGGAATAAGCTTGGCAACCCCATCTAGGGAAACAACATGTAAATGCCCATATGGATATTACATGGGAATAAACTGGGCAAACCGATATGAGAATGACATGTAAATGCCCATATGGGTACTTTATGGGAGTAAGGTAGGCAAACCCGTCTGGGATATATATATGTCAATACCCATATGGGTAATAAATGGGAGTAAGCTGGCCAAACCCATATGGGAAATACAAATGAATGCCCACATGGATATCACATGGGAATAAGCTGGGCAACCCCATTTAGGGAAACAACTGTAAATACCCATATGGGTATCATATGGGAATATGCTGGGCAAACCGATATGGAAATGACATGTAAATGCGCATATGGATATTACATGGGAATAAACTGGGCAAACCGATATGGGAAAGACATGCAAATGTCCACATGGGTATAACGTGGGAATTAGCTGGGCAAACCCAAATGGGATATATATGTCAATACCCATATGGGTAATAAATGGGAGTAAGCTGGCCAAACCCTGGGAAAGACATATGAATGCTCACATGGATATCACATGGGAATATGCTGGGCAAACCCATCTGGGAAACATATCTAAATGCCCATATGGGTATCATGTGGGAATAAGCAGGGCAAACCCCTGGGGAAAGACATATGAATGCCCATAGGGATATCGCATAGGGAATAAGCTGGGCAACCCCATCTGGGGAAACAAAAGTCAATGCCCATATGGGTTTCATATGGGAGTAAGCTGGGCAAGTCCATATGAGTATGATATTCCAAAGTCCAAATGGGTTTCATTTTGAAATGACCTGGGCAAACCCATATGTTAAAATATGTAAACCCCAATGTGGGTATCATTATTGGAATGATCTGGGCGAACCCATGTGGGTAAGATGTGTATATCATAAACTGGGTAAACCCATATTCTTGAGGGGTACATACTTCTGACAAAAAAATTATCAGCATACTATTAAAGATCTACATTGTACACATTTGCAAACTGAATTCATATTTTGTTGTCATTATACTGGCCCTAACTTATCAAACGGTAATAGAGTACCGAAGTGTGACGTCATACCGCCCAAGTTGTCAAGGTTGCTGGTTCTAAACAATTTTGTGCTGAACAATGGCGTGGTGATCACACCGGCACCAAACACTGAATTTGCCCTGCTCCAGCCCGTTGCTTGACTGATTTCGCGGTGAACCTCAAGCACGGGCTTTGTTGTTTAGAACTAGTAACCTGGACGACGAGCGAATATGACGTCAGCACTTCGGTACTCTACTAATCTATGCAGACCTAAAAGAATGTGAGAAGTGCTTAAGAGAAAATGAAAGCACCTCCCAACCCCCATGTGCTTTTGACCCCTAGTACAAATGGTTGAGTCCACTTTTCAAACCTGCGCCACCTTTTGAGGAAACGGCATTCAATTGCTACTACTTATGAAGGAAGCACTACACATCCGCCTCCCTACTCTTTGAAGGTAAGCTGCTTTTTATATCTTATCATTTCTTTCTAAATTCCATTTTCTCTTTGATATTGTTTATTAATTTAAAAGTACATAAATATAGCCTGAGATGTACCATCCAGTGACATTTTCTGGTCCATGACTGTCTTTTGTGGGATTATTATGAGTGAATTGATAGAGAAATGTTAATTCAGTTGAGATACCAGCACTATGAACACGATGAACAATTGCTTTGGTAGACAAAAGAACATCCCTTCATTACTATTATGTAAAATAAGCAGAACAGGTGAATATGCATGTGACACCTGTTCTACATATTTTTACATAATAGCAATGAAGGGATGTTCTTTTGTCTACCAGGGCAATTGAGGAAGGTACAATGAGGAGCTGTATATTTTGTCCGCTTCTTTGTTCGCCATGTTCATAGTGCAGTTTACCTTAGCTTAATACTCCTATTGTTTAAGTTGCAAGGCCCAAGAGGAAAGAAGTATGCCTGGGTCATATCGTTCACCCACCGCGTGATAGTTTACATTCCCTACTGGTCTGTTTATAACCATGGGGTTGTGTAGTAACTCCTTGGTTTAACTAGTGGTCTGGCTTTCCATGTATATGGGCTAAGAAATCAAAATCATTTCACTAGGCAAGTGTGTATCGAGCACATAATTATGCAGCTTCAATTTCAAGACAAGATGAATGTCATAGTTTATTATGTCATAATTGTTCGCTTCATGTGAGGAACATCTGCCATAAATGAATAATTGATGTGTCATTACTACCATTCTCAAAATATACAGATGATCTTGATATCTTTATGAAGTTGCCTTTCTTGCACTCTATTTCTCTCCCCTCCCCTTATTTCTGTATCAGTATTGTACCTTTATTCCATACACCATTTTATTTTCTGCTATATTTTTTTTGTCATTTCCCTTTGCATGGGTCAATAGGTATTATCCATATTTCTATATGTTTTCTTTTTTTCCTTTTTCTTTTCTTTTTTTTTTTTTTCCTTTTTCTTTTTTTTTTTTGGGGGGGGGGGGTGGGACCCGACTCTCTTTGATTTTTTTTATTTTATGGAAACGGCATGATGTCTCGTATATGTGGTATATAGAGAGAGTGAGAGAGAGAAGGGGAGGGGCAGGAGAGAGAAAAAACGAGCTAACATTTAGATTTGCTTTTTAAAAAATATCTGCATTGGTAATCAAAAATTGTAGCATATTTGCAAATTTCACTACAAAAGTTTAATATTGTAAATATGCTAGTGTAATATTTTTTGTGAAATTTGTTACATGTACATATATCTCACTCTGTCGTTTCAGATCCAGCAAATAGAGGAGAAAAACAACAACGGTACGAGGAAACAGCATAAGCAGTAACGTAACAACTAAAAAAAGAAATTAACGTATATTCTAGATGGACAAAATGAAGAAGACTTCTGGCACGTGTTAAGATTATATCATGATTATATCCAAACTGGATGAAGCTGTTAAGGTGGCACCATACCTGCAGGAAAATGTTTGCAGTATTCGGAACTGAAGGAATATTTACTATGAATGAAGGCCGGGAAAACTCCTTTCAACATGCCCTGGTCGTGTATGCATCTCAACTATGGGGGAATGCACAATCAACTGATGAACAAAAACCGCAGCTTCATTAGATGTTGACCAGTAATTTGGATAATTATGAGGAAGCGCCAGATGGAAACAACTATTGTTTAACCTTATCGTTTGGATAGCATGATGTGATTGTAATAACAAATACTGCATATTAATCATCTTTAATGTATGCATGGTGAAGGAGGTCTAGAGATTACAACTGGAGGAGAAAGTCTATTGTATATATATCAATTCATTCTACTTCTGACCGCCGTTCTGTTATTTGATGAATTCGCCAACTGGGCCTTTGGGTATTAAAATATTACTTACTCAGCTCTTTGTGATAAGATACATGCATTTCTGAAAGAACATTCTAAACTCGTGGGGCTTGACACTGAACTCCACTAGCCTGCACGTTATGAAGGAACTAATGGCGAAAAATGGATAGTGTGAAATTGTTTCGGGGTATCGCCTTAACCATGACACATGTAGTGGCAAGCTATAATCCGGAGTCGACCCTTCCGAACAGATGCATATTTTTTCAATAGTGAGAAGGAGCCGTGATATAAACTACCTAACCAATACAATATTCGATTATTTATTATTTTCACAATGTGTTTTTCTTTTAAGTTTGTTTTAAGTGTGTTGCCAAGGCTGTTCTTTAGAAATTGTACTTACAGTATCTAAACACACTTCCAATACCATGTGATGTGTCACAAAATGAATTGTATGAGAAATGATTCCATCAAAATCCCATTATCATTTTTAATGGTAGACTCCTAAGCTTATTTCACTTCAATAATGTATGTCGTTGCATATCCCGAAGCTTAAAATGAAAAATCTCCAGTTCTTTTTGTAAGATGAACATTATGGTGGTTAATTGATTGATAATTTATTTAACCTGACAGCTAAGAAAGCAAGTTAGCGTATGTTTGTAAGCAAGCAGCCGGGGGAAAGAAATCTTTTAGTCCTATTCGAGGGACTTGGATTAATTCCTTACCAACTACACAGTATTAATTTCTAATATTAAAAAGGTTTACTTTGAAATATGATTACCTACTATTTAATGGGTAAAACTATGTAGAAATAAGTGAATACATGATTGCATGAATGGGATTTATGGGGTACTTCATGGAAATCTAATTACTGCTATGGAGTAAATTTCATGGGCATGTACGAATAAGTGAAAATATATTTGCAGATCAATATAAAATACATGTATGTCGTTGCCTATTCCCAACTTAAAAGCAAAATACTTGTTTGATGAAAATATCATTTATAGATGCATATTTATAATAAAACATGTTTATATACTTTGATAATCTAATTACTACTCTGGAGTAAATTTATTGGGTGTGTAGCAATAAGTGAATACATGTCAGCGTGAATGAGTTTGGTGAGGGGAATTTCATATATAGGCATGCTCAGAAATTTGTTGACCGCGCAAACAGGTCTGTTTTCAAGACAAAATTCCACAGGCAATACTCATTATTTGTGACATACATGTATGTACACAGGTTGCATGGCAGGTCACCGGCAACTTATATTTCAAGTACCCCCCATTTTTCATTTTAATGTTGTTGTTTTTTGTACTGGCATAGCTGTGGTGAGAAGCTGATGATGATTCCATGATCAAGTAGTCTTTGTGTCCCATGACTTTCCTTAAAACCGATTTAGGAGTTGTCCCCTTGTATCGAATGAATAGACCAAAATAGGCATATTTCAGTTGCTAAATTATTTCGGGCCCATGAGGGGGCCCATGGGGGAACACAATATGTGGGATCAATCATACTGTTCCCATATATTACCCAGACGGATCCCAGATTAAACCCATATGGGCCATCGGGTATGGCCCATATGGGTCCCCAATGGGCCTTCTGTGCAAAATACTACGGGGCCCCATATGGGCATTCCAGGGTAGGACCCATATGGGATAGCCTAGTATTTGCCAACATATTGCCCACATTTATACCCAGATTGGCCCCAGGCTGAACCCATATTAGCCATATGGACGGCCTTTATTGGCCCCATATGGGCCTTGGGTGCAAATTCTTTTGGGGCCTATATGGGCATTCCCATGTGGAACCCATATGGTAGCCGACAGATAAAACCCATATGGGATAGCTCATATTTTACCCACATATTTCCAAAATTTATACCCAGATGGGCCCCAGGCCGAACCCATATTGGTCATCTGGGATGGCCCATATGGGACCCACATGGGCCTTGGGTGCAAAATCTTATGGGGCCCGTATGGGCATTCCCATGTGGGACCCATATGGGAACCCACATATAATACCCATATGGGATAGCCCATATTTTACCCACATATTGCCCACATTTATACCCAGATGGGCCCCAGGCCGAACCCATATTGGCGATCTGGGATGGCCCATATGGGACCCACATGGGTCTTGGGTGCAAAATCTTATGGGGCCCATATGGGCATTCCCGTGTGCGACCCATAAGGGATAGCCCATATTTTACCCACATATTGCCCACATTTATATCCAGATGGGCCCCAGGCCGAACCCATATTGGTCATCTGGGATGGCCCATATGGGACCCACATGGGCTTTGGGTGCAAAATCTTATGGGGCCCGTATGGGCATTCCCATGTGGGACCCATATGGGAACCCACATATAATACCCATATGGGATAGCCCATATTTTACCCACATATTGCCCACATTTATACCCAGATAGGCCCAGGCCGAACCCATATTGGCGATCTGGGATGGTCCATATGGGACCCACATGGGTCTTGGGTGCAAAATCTTATGGGGCCCATATGGGCATTCCCATGTGGGACCCATATGCAAACCCATATGGGGCCTACATGATCCCCATATTGGCTTGCTACCTGGGTTATCATCACTGTCATGATATAATCGTCATCATCATGATTATCATCAACATCATTATCATCACTGTCATGATGATCATCATAATGATCATCATGATTATCATCAACATCATTATCATCACTGTCATGATATAATCATCATCATCATGATTATATCATCACCATCATTATCATCACTGTCATATTTTTGATGATGATTATCATCAACATCATTATCATCATCACTGTCATGATATTCATGATGATGCTGATGATTATGAACTTCATTATCATCATCACCTTTATGATGATATAATGATCATCATCATGATTATCATCAACATCATTATCATCATCAATGTCATGATGATATTCATGATGATGACTATCTTCAACATTATTATCATCATTTCTGTCATGATATTCATGATGATCATGATGATGATTAACATCAAAATCAGTATTATCATCACTGTCATGATATAATCGTCATCATCATGATTATCATCAACATCATTATCATCACTGTCATGATGATCATTATAATGATCATCATGATTATCATCAACATCATTATCATCACTGTCATGATATAATCATCATCATCATGATTATATCATCACCATCATTATCATCACTGTCATATTTTTGATGATGATTATCATCAACATCATTATCATCATCACTGTCATGATATTCATGATGATGCTGATGATTATGAACTTCATTATCATCATCACCTTTATGATGATATAATGATCATCATCATGATAATCATCAACATCATTATCATCAATGTCATGATGATATTCATGATGATGAATATCATCAACATTATTATCATCATTACTGTCATGATATTCATGATGATCATGATGATGATTAACATCAAAATCAGTATTATCATCACTGTCATGATATAATCGTCATCATCATGATTATCATCAACATCATTATCATCACTGTCATGATGATCATTATAATGATCATGATTATCATCAACATCATTATCATCATCACTGTCATGATATAATCATCATCATCATGATTATATCATCACCATCATTATCATCACTGTCATGATATTTTTGATGATGATTATCATAAACATCATTATCATCATCACTGTCATGATATTCATGATGATGCTGATGATTATGAACTTCATTATCATCATCACCTTTATGATGATATAATGATCATCATCATGATTATCATCAACATCATTATCATCATCAATGTCATGATGATATTCATGATGGTCATGATGATATTCATGATGATGACTATCATCAACATTATTATCATCATTACTGTCATGATATTCATGATGATCATGATGATGATTAACAACAAAATCAGTATTATCATCACTGTCATGATATAATCGTCATCATCATGATTATCATTAACATCATTATCATCATCACTGTCATGATATTCATCATGATGATTATCATCAACATCATTATCATCACTGTCATGATGATCATTATAATGATCATCATGATTATCATCAACATCATTATCATCACTGTCATGATATAATCATCATCATCATGATTATATCATCACCATCATTATCATCACTGTCATATTTTTGATGATGATTATCATCAACATCATTATCATCATCACTGTCATGATATTCATGATGATGCTGATGATTATGAACTTCATTATCATCATCACCTTTATGATGATATAATGATCATCATCATGATAATCATCAACATCATTATCATCAATGTCATGATGATATTCATGATGATGAATATCATCAACATTATTATCATCATTACTGTCATGATATTCATGATGATCATGATGATGATTAACATCAAAATCAGTATTATCATCACTGTCATGATATAATCGTCATCATCATGATTATCATCAACATCATTATCATCACTGTCATGATGATCATTATAATGATCATGATTATCATCAACATCATTATCATCATCACTGTCATGATATAATCATCATCATCATGATTATATCATAACCATCATTATCATCACTGTCATGATATTTTTGATGATGATTATCATCAACATCATTATCATCATCACTGTCATGATATTCATGATGATGCTGATGATTATGAACTTCATTATCATCATCACCTTTATGATGATATAATGATCATCATCATGATTATCATCAACATCATTATCATCATCAATGTCATGATGATATTCATGATGGTCATGATGATATTCATGATGATGACTATCATCAACATTATTATCATCATTACTGTCATGATATTCATGATGATCATGATGATGATTAACAACAAAATCAGTATTATCATCACTGTCATGATATAATCGTCATCATCATGATTATCATCAACATCATTATCATCATCACTGTCATGATATTCATCATGATGATTATCATCAACATCATCACATCTTCCAATGACCGTTTCACACATTTTTCTACATTCCTGTCCTCAAGAAGCATCTCCATGCGTCGCATTCTTGACTTCCTACATGTATCTTCAGTCTAGCATTATGATCACCCTGATTACAATCATGATCATACAAATTGAAAGACAGACCACCTAATTCGTCCTCATGACGAATTAAACTCTAGTCTTTTATTATTATTATTATAATTTTTTTTTTTTTTGGGGGGGGGGGGGGGGGATGAACTTTTAAAGATACGTATGTCACAGCGGTGTAGGATTGTCATTGACTTTGTACGCGTCGATCCACAGTCAGAAAACGGTGAAAGGTCACGAATAATTCCTTGGGACCAATCTTCCCGCTTGGTGGGGAATTTGATCGTTCCCTATAACTCGGTACTCTCTCTGACTGTCCGGGTGCGCAAGCATGCTATTGTAATAAATGCATGTATTTCTCAACTCATAAGTTTTAATTTGTCTAAAGTTGGTTTAGGCCTAGATTTATGCCGCCCGCACGCCGGTGGAGGCCTTTTAATGATAAACTAAAATTTTCCATTTTTTTACCTTTTAAAGATACCATAATTTTTTGAACTGCCTAATTAAAGCGACAATCACGCGACTTTACCGTTATCAAAGCAGAAGGGCAAGTACAGTCCACATTAATAACGTTACAGGTACCACCATTTACGCAAGTGATGGTTCCACAGATGTCTGTTCAGAGGAAAGTAAAAAAAAAAATACTAGTGATAAAGGAAGGGTACAATTCCACTGAAAGAAGGATGTCCTAGTTTATTTATTGTTTCATTTGGTCTGTAGATTCCTTGTAATCTATTCGCCGAACCAATTTCTATTCGATATAAACATTTAGCGTTGTATACTTCATTCATCAGTGGTTTTATTTGGGGTATAGAATCCCCGTTAGTTATACCCAAATCAATTTTTGATTCTTTAAAAACTTCCTCCGTTGTATGACTTCATTCATTTGTTGTTTTATATGGATTGTAGATTATCCATAGGTTACGCGCCAATCAATTTCCAATTCGATAAAAACATTTTGCGTTGTATCCTTAATTCATTTGTTGTTTCATTATAGGGTCGAATATTATAATAATATAAGTTCCGCCCCAAATTAATTTTTGAGTGCTTGTCAGCCCCGGCACTGCACATAGCAGACGACAAAGCAATAATGCGATCGCGATAATTACACTATCACGTCTTGGCGTTCGCTGAACGTCCACGCATAAAAAAAAACGCACATGCATAGAAAACTGCTCAAACAACCCTGGAGAGTTGGGGGAGGCGGTCTCTGGACAAGGTTGTTGATCGGGGACGACTAGTCTAGCGTACAAAACTTTTGCCTTCACCAAAAACAACTTTACCTCAAAGATGATGAAAAATGCCAACCAGCAGATTACTTCCAGCCGATTGGTATAGTCTAATGATCCAAACTGTAATACTTAGTTCATGGATGAAATCGTTTGGTGAGAGGAAAAAGAACTCGATATCATATCAAAAACATGGATAGCTACTGTTCAAATGTCATGACAATAATTAGAAATTAATAAAAATGCATTTTTCATCATCTTTGAGGTAAAGTTGTTTTTGGTGAAGGCAAAAGTTTTGTACGGTAGACTAGTCGTCCCCGATCAACAACCATGTCCAGAAACCGCCTCCCCCAACTCTCCAGGGTTGTTTGACCAATCAGGGACAAGAATGTTTTGATTGATTTCCAGGAGTCAAAAGTATTGTATTGGACTCTTTGTTGGGTGGTGTAGATCTGAGAGGGGTTGAGAGGCCTTGTACCATGTCTCCCTCTATGTTGGATTTCGGGTATATAGATTCTCACTCAAAGAGGCCAGACTGGACTATGTATAGGATTGTCATTGACTTTGTACACTGTAAAGAAATTACAGTAGGAAGTACAGTAAATTACTGGCAACCCGGCTGCACAGTAAAATACTGTATCATTTACAGTTAAATATTTTTTTTTTTACAGTTATATACCACTTTTTACAGTTTAACTGTAGAATAAACAGTACAATACCGTGAAAAATACTGTACTTTACTGTGCAGCGGGTTGCCAGTAATTTACTGTGAATTCCTACAGCAATTTTTTACAGTGTACGCGTCGATCCGCGGTCAGAAAACGGTGAGAGGTCATGAATAATTCCTTGAGGCCAATCTTCCCGCTTGGTGGCGAATTTGATCGTTCCCTAAAACTCGTTACTCTCTCTGACTGTCGGGGTGCGCATGCATGCTATTGTAATAATGCTTATAAGTTTAAATTTTTCTCGGCTTATAAGTTTTAATTTGTCTAAAGTTTGTTTAGGTCTATATCTATGCCGCCCGCACGCCGATGATGGCCTCTGACACACTATATTTTTTCTCACTATTTTACCTTTTAACGATACCATACCTTTTTCCTCTCATTTTTTAACTGCCAAATTAAAGCGACATTCACGCGTCTTTACCGTTTATCAAAAGCCAATTGAGTAGTTTCGTAACAAATTAGCACATATTTTTGAAGTTATGAATATTTTAATGCTAACGACCTTCTGATTATTAAACGCAATAGCGCGCATTTAACAGAACGGTGCCCTCTTCCCAGCAGCACGACGATGCATATTTAAACGTATCCGGACACCTACCCCCTGGACAACCACCCCCGGATAACCACCCCTAGGATAACCACCCTCTAGGACAACTACCCCCTAGGACAACTACCCCCTAGGGCAACCACCCTCTAGGACAACTACCCCCCGGATAACTACCCCCCCCCCAGACAACTACCCCCTAGGACAACTATCCCCTAGGACAACTACCCCCAGGACAACTACCCCCGTACAACTACCCCCCCCCCCCGGACAACTACCCCCAGGACAACTACGCCCCGGACAACTACCCCCGGACAACTACCCGCAGGACAACCACCCCCGGACAACTACCCACAGACAACCACCCCCTAGGACAACCACCCTCTAGGATAATTACCCCCAGACGAGTATTTTTTCTGTCAGGATTTGCGCCACTGACAACAGAGGGCAGTATTTGAGCGTCAAGAAGCCCCGTTTTTGAGACTTTGAGACTAGAACTTGTATACAATTCTTGTATTTTCTCTCAGTTTCACCTTACTTTATTTCAGCAAAAGAAAAGTTTGTCGAGGCTCGAACTCGTGATTCCTTCATGACGAGCACAACGTGAATCTGAATGCGCCACACGAGGAACTGCGTGACTGGTTCGCTCATTTTATTATATCCCTACAATTTGTTTTTATGAATATTCATGCCGACTAGTCTTTACGGAATAAACCGTATTGTCACCCCTTTTGACGCTTAAATACTGCCCTCTCTCGTCGGGTAGCCCAAGTCCTGACAGAAAAAAATATAGCCCCCGGAAAACTACCCCAGGACAACCACCCTCTAGGAAAAGTGCCCCAAATTGGACTTAACATCACATTGAACAGGATTATGCTCGTTCGCTACGCTCGCTCGCCAAAATAGAATTAATATGGCCTTTAGCAAATTTCTGCCCGGACCTGCAACAATAAAGCCCAGATAATATACCAAATTTTATTAAAAGAGAAGTGTTTGTTTTCGCTCATGCTTGCTCGCTTAATTGTTCCTCCTCCAACTTCCAACAATAAAACTTAATTCATCACATTAAAAAAACAACAACAAAAACTAGTTTATATAATTATATACTCTCCTTTAAAAAGAATTGTTTGTTTTTGTTTTTTGTTTTCTTCAATGCATGAAGGCAGGTATTCCCATGTGCTATATCAACTCTCTATTAGATGTTTTGCATGATCAACAATTAAGGGGGGGGGGGGGCGGGAAGGACAACAAATATTTGTTTGTTTGTTTTTCCTTCCATATACAGTGGAAACTCAGTATCAAGAGGTCTGATATAACAATATTCCTGATATGACAAGGTAATAATATTCCGGACCAAGCTCTTTATAATCTCTTGTTTTTTTAATCCTAATATAACGACATTCCTCCTATAACGAGGCAATTTTGATGGTCCCAAGGACCTTTGTTAAACTGAGTTTGCACTGTATCTCTAGCTTCTCTTTTCTTATGTATTTCATGTTTCCCCTGGTATTACATTTTTGTTTTAAAAGTTGGGTTTTTAAACTCGGTGTTTGATGGTGCATTGTACAGTTGAATTTCTCATCCATCTTAACATGATTGTGTACCCCATACTATTTTTTAAATCGACCAACCACAATGCTAGTTTCCTTTAATACTCGATTGGCTGGTAGCTTTGTAACGAGTTGCATAATTGTAGAGTGCGTGAGGGAGGGCAGTATTTAAGCGTCAAAAGGGGTGACAATAAGGTTTATTCCGTCAAGACTAGTCGGCATGAATATTCATGAAAAGCAAATTGTAGGGATATAATAAAATGAGCGAACCAGTCACGCAGTTCCTTGTGTGGCCCATTCGGATTCACGTTGTGCTCGTCATGAAGGAATCACGAGTTCGAGCCTCGGCAGGCTAAGGGGTGTTAGAATTCAGGAAAGTATCATTGACAAAATTTTCTTTTGCTGAAATAAAGTACGGTGAAACTGAGAGAAAATACAAGTCCTAAAGTTGTAGTCTCAAAGTCTCCAAAACAGGGCTTCTTGACGCTCAAATACTGCCCTCTCTTGTCAGTGGCTCAAATCCTGACAGAAAAAATACGCGTCTGGGGGTAATTGTCCTAGAGGGTGGTTGTCCTAGGGGTTGTTGTCCTAGGGGGTAGTTGTCCGGGGGGTAGTTGTCCGGGGTAGTTGTCCTGGGGGTAGTTGTCCTAGGGGGTAGTTGTCCGGGGGGTAGTTGTCCGGGGGTAGTTGTCCTAGGGGGTAGTTGTCCGGGGGTAGTTGTCCTGGGGGTAGTTGTCCTAGGGGGTATTGTCCTAGGGGGTAGTTGTCTGGGGGTAGTTATCCGGGGGCAGTTGTCCTAGAGGGTAGTTGTCTGGGGGGTAGTTATCCGGGGGTACTTGTCCTAGGGGGTAGTCGTCCTAGAGGGTGGTTGCCCTAGATGGTGGTTGCCCTAGAGGGTGGTTATCCTAGGGGTGGTTATCCGGGGGGTGGTTCTCCAGGGGGTAGGAGTCCTAGAACCATATTTAAAACGTATATTACCCAAAGATTGTCAATGAAACTTTTAAATCAAGCAGCTCAGTGTATATCTATGGTCCAAGGGCTAATAAAAATTTACACGTGCCATTACTTAAGTATGACATTTATAAAACAATTATATGGAAGAATAAACCTAATGGCATTTTAAAAATGGCGACTTTATCAGCATGGAAACCAAATATATAATGTGCGCACTTTTGCGTTTTGTGTTTTTTTGGATAATGAAATAATTCATAATTGTTCGTAAATGTTGTGATTTACAAACAGGGTCTTTAACAAACTGAACAGGCTCTTTGCTTTTTACTCTACATTAACAGTTAGTAGTACATATTCTGGGTACTGATTTGTATGCGTATATGTCCGAATTCAAATGTATTTAAAAACAAATATGTATATGAATTGTCATATGGTGTTAAATGGGTACCCGGTAGGATGGCGAAAGTTAATGTCCTTTGCTTAGCATGTGTGCGCTTAACAGGCGACTGGCTGGAATGCTCCCCAGGGAGTGGAGAATGTGCATACAGTGTGCGGGCGTGCCAGAATCCAATGACCGGGGTAATAATATATCTGTAAAGCGCTTAGAGACATCCTCGATGTATTAGGCGCTATATAAAAACTGAATATTATTATTATTATTATATGTGTGTTGTCCATTTCTTTCTCCCCTCTCTCTATTCCCTTTTTTCTCTTCTACCCCTTCCCCCCCCTTTCCTCCTACGCTTCTGGGCATGAAATTTTTTAATTGTCTTTTTAATGCTCTCATGCTATGTCAGACTTATCACTCTAGCGACGTTCCTGTTCCAGTAGCTGAGATTCTTCAGAAAATGTTCTATGAAAAGAAGCTGCTTTGTAAAGTGCTTATTAATATCCATTTTCCCATTTACCGTCACTACATGTCGCTCCACTGTATCCAGAAGGGCAAGTACAGTCCACATTCATAACGTTACAGGTACCACCATTTACGCAAGTGATGGTTCCACACATGTCTGTTCAGAGAAAAGTAAAAAAAAAATACTAGTGATAAAGGAAGGGGACAATTCCACTGAAAAAAGAATGTCTTAGGTATAATTTATTTGCTGTTTCATTTGGTCTGTAGATTCCTTGGAACCAATTTTCTATTCGATATGAACATTTAGCTATACTTCATTCATTTTTTGTTTTATTTGGGGTATAGAATCCCCGTTAGTTACGCCCCAAATTTTGATTCTTTAAAATCATTCTCCCCTGTACGGCTTCATTCATTTGTTGTTTTATATGGATTTTAGATTATCAATAAGTTACGCGCCAAATCAATTTCCAATTCGATAAAAACATTTTGCGTTGTATC
Organism: Heliocidaris erythrogramma; assembly: GCA_025617745.1. Taxonomy (NCBI): domain Eukaryota; kingdom Metazoa; phylum Echinodermata; class Echinoidea; order Camarodonta; family Echinometridae; genus Heliocidaris; species Heliocidaris erythrogramma. Next base: position 4,476,625 of record CM046864.1, read on the forward strand.
CTTAATTCATTTGTTTTTTATTAGGGTCAAATATTATCCGAAAGTTCCGCCCCAAATCATTTTTCCAGTGCTTATCAGCCCCGGCACAGCACATAGCAGAAGACACAGCGATAATGCGATCACGATTATTCCTCTATTGCGTCTTGGTGTTCGCTAAGCGTGCACATATAAAAAAACGCAGACGAATAGAAAACTGCTCGTTACGCTGTCCTTTATTTTTTCAAACTCCTTAACCGCTAACCTGTAGAATGCCGGGTAAAGCTATTTGGGGTTAATTTTATACATTCTAAATCTATACAATTTTTATTTTTGCCTCAGAGTACCTTTAAGAGGTGTTAAAAGAATCATGAAGGGTACTATCACACTGTCTTCCTCCCCCCCCCCCCCCCGCCAATCATTAAAAAAAAAAACAACAACAAAAAAACAAAAAAACAAAAAAACAAAAAAACGGATCAACTACTCTGTTACCATACATCGGAGAAGTCTGACCTACCACAAAAGAATTCGAATTCATATTTCACATAAATAACGCGTGGGCGTCTAATGCATTATTCATTTTTGTTTTGCATACTCCGATTCATCAAATTTTGATTGGACCGGACGTTATGAATATAAATGTTCTTCAAAAGGAATGATATTTGGCCTCTTTTCGTCACTTCCGCTGTTGACGTCACCCGCATAAAGTAAAAACAAAATTGTGGAAAGTTTAGAGGTGAGTACACTTGTATTTATGCTTAATTTTCGAAAATTTGAATATATTTATAACAATTCTGTTGAATAATCTGTTGCAATTTCTCTATATTTTGAAAGGATTCTGCAGAGCTGTATGTCATGAAACAAAGTGTAATCTACTCTCGAACTTTTTAAAACAATTTTCATCGTCATGACCTGATGTTGCAGCTCAATTTCCCTAACCACCCTGCCACTCGTGACGGCTTACCCGGATCTCGATAGGTTTCGATAGATAGTCTAATCTACTGAATTAGAGAGATGTCAATAGCTGACAAATTTAGTAAACCTCTAAATAGATTACATCAAACCTATGTCGATGATTTGGTTATCTAAGTTAGATTTAGACGCATAGGCTCTGTTATTCTGAAAGACAAAGGGCCCAGATTAGGCCCTTTCTAATTGATTCAGTACGGTATTCTTGTCCGGATTTTAAAAATTTAGAATGAGGAGGGGATTCCATGTTGAATGATTTTTTTTTCCTGAGACAAGATCCAGGTCCAGGTCTACTTTGAGTAAATGTTACACAGTTTGATATAAATGCCGGGTTGTAATTTTAACGCAGTAGCTACTGGCTTTTAGTCAAAATTAATTTGCCTGAGTGTACTAACGTTAGATGGGCTTTGGCCGCCTTTTTCTTCTAAACTTGAGACAAGGCCAAAGGCAAAGGGAAGCATGATGAGGTTTTATATTTGCTTTATTTCAAGAGAGAGAGAGAGAGAGAGGGGGGGGGGGGTTCAATTTAGTCTTGATTCTACTATTTGTAGACCAGAATCAAAACCCTTTGTTGAGAGGTAATATTAATTCCCTCAGACAAACATGGCAAGGAACGGTGATTGATCTACTTGAAGTACGTCTACGTACAGTGTACTTGGACAACTCAACCACAGTTGGAGGTGCCGGGTGAAGCGGAAAATCCTATTATTAAAGAATTTGATGAGAAGTGAGAAATAAACAAATAGGCCCTAGGTCTAGGTCTAAATTATAGGTATGGTAATGGTAGTGGATCCAGTATCAGTTTACTGGGGGAGTTTTTAGTTTACATTGTCTAAAAAAACACCAACAGTAACTACAATTTTTTTTTTTTTATTAGAGAAATCAGAATGGACATTTCATTTGTTCTTTCCTTTATCCACCACTGAGATCTGTTTTCTTCAGTTTAATATTAAATTAGCTTTTTTAGTGTCTTTAAAAATCAATTATGAGATTTTAAGGGGATTTTCAGTGTAAAGTTAATATAAATAAAATTTTTAGTCCTCTTAATTATTATAATAAATGTTTATTATAATAATTAAGAGGACTAAAAATTAATTCCTGCAAACAGAAACAAAACAAAATATGATGGGTGAACATACGTAATTGATTATATTATTTATTATTATTTTATTATTATTATTATCAGGGCCAAAACATTACAATTTCACTTAACATCCATGAATCTTTTGAGGATGGATTGTACATGTAGTTAGTATTTATCCTCTTTGAGGAGATAAAGAGTGAGGATAAGTGTATCTGTTTTTTGTTTAATACAGGATAATGCTTCTCTACTTCATCTATTCTACAAACCCAGCTCGAAAATCCCACAGACAAAATTTTCTATAGGTCCCATAGAGACCCATAGGTCTCAATGTTATACGTCGCAATAGATTTATATAGGTCTCTATAGGTTTCTATATGGAAATGGTATATAGGAACAATACAATTCCTATGTGTGTCTATGGGACTGATAATCATGTAGGCTTCTATAAGGAACATCCCATAGACAGAATTTCTATAGGTCCCATAGAGACCCGTAGGTCTCAATTTTATGTGTCGCAATAGATTTATATAGGTCTCTATAGGTTTATATATGGAAATGGGACCAATAGAATTCCTATGTGTGTCTATGGGACCGATAATCGTGTAGGTTTTTACAAGGCCCTATAGAAAATCCTAAAAGTGTCTATATAGGACCAATAAGAAATTGATTAATTATAAAATTAATATAGGGAGAAATACTGGAAATGCTGTGAGTGTCGATCTACAGGAAGAATCACGTGACAATAATAAATCCTATCTTATCCTACCTCTTATAATCCTACTCTAATCCTATAACCTACATCCTACATCCTATATCATATACCTAGCTAAGCAATTGTATCACATTCATTATATATATATAGGGACATAGTTGTAGTGCTTAAAAAAATGGTTAACTAGATTACACTTTTATTATTGAAATACGAAAATGCCTTTTGAAATTGTGTACATTACAATAATTAATATAAGTACAATTACTATCACAGTTCAAAGCTTAATCTCAGCATGAAAACTTAAAATCTAAATGTATTTAATTTATTTCCACTAGTTTCAAATTTTAGATTATTGTCATTCATGAATATTCATGAGTGATTAGGACCTATAGAAACCAATAGAAACATCCAAAACCGAATAGGATTACTGTCTATAGACTAGAATCTATTGGTTTCATCATTGGATTGGTGTATGGGATCCAATAGGAATCCAATAGAAACCAATAGGGCCAACAGGATAGTTCGCATGGCACCCTTGAATTATTGAATGGGTTTTACTGGATTTTCTATGGGTTTTATGGGGTTTTATGGGGTTTTATAGTTTGCTCATTTGAACAGCTGGCCTTCATATGAAATTTCTATGGGTTCTTATAGGAAACCAATAGAAACCAACAAAACCATCAGAAACCATTAAGAATTTCCTATTTTCCATAGTTTTCTATGGGTCTCTATAGGACTTTCGACCTGGGAAAGATGATGATGAAGATGACGGCTTACCCACTGAGAATGACGACAAATTCTGAGAGGAACAAATACTTAGCTCCTCCAGTTTTGCATGGTAGGCCTATGCTGTAAGAGTAAGGTTGTTAGCAGGGGCGTCGATCCGTTTTTGGATTGGGGGGGGGGCAAAACAGCCTAATAGTATTCTTCATGATTTTTTCAACACTTCTTAATTACCAGCTTCTCCACGATTACATGAAGAAGGGAAAATTATAGAATTTATTGAGGGGGGGGGGGGGATCATATACCCTATTTGCCCTCTCAATATCTTCGGGGGAGGGGGGGGGGGGAAGGCAACTGCCCACTTGCCATCGCATAATCGACGCCCCTGGTTGTTATTAGTACCTCAATACAATCTAGGCACAATTTGTCTATGGTTTGCTCGCTATTTATAAGGACCGCTTTTCATACAAAACCGCTATTCATTTGGTCACTTGTTATGGATAGCGGTCCTTATGAATAAAGAAAAAGAGAAACTATTTTACATTCATAATAAGTAATTTTTCAAAGAAATTGATCTTTGACCAGTAGGATAAAGAAGTTATAAAAACAAAAGGTGTGAGGGTGTATAAAGGTGTAGAGGAAGAGGTATCCCTAGATTTTCTTGAGGGGCAACTTCGCATAGCTGCCAAGTTTGTGAATCTTATAGTCTTGTGAACATACATGTACCTTTCAAAGAGCATTATGAACCTTGAAAATTCGGCCATTTAAGTTTAAAAAAAAAATAGCCTACAGAATCAATTAGAAAGGGCCTCACCAGGGCCCGTTGTCTTTCAGAATATAAAAGGGTCTATGCGTCTACACCTAACTTAGACAACCAAATCGTCGACATACAGACTAATGGGGTGTTGCAAGAAAGTTGCAATCAATTCTTTTGTTTTTAAGAATCTTATACTTCCTTTTTCAAATTAATCAAAGTAAAATACACGAACAAATATATTTGCATGCAGTATCATTGTGCCAAATTAAAGTAACCATAATATGTTACATGCATGTATTAAATAGTAAATTATGCAAAAAACTGGAAGTCTCTATTATGATAAAAAAAGGGAAAATATAAAAATGACGATTAAAAATAGAAAAGGAAGATATGAGAAGAAAGAAGCAATCTATTGCAAATATTATACAAATAAGATACATGTATTGTAAATGGAACTTGCAATTTATTGGGGGATTTGCAATAGATTGCAATTTTCTTGCAACACCCCTTAAGTTCGATATATTTCGAGGTTTACTAAATCTGTCAGCCATTGGCATTGACATCAATCAATAGACCGTCTATCGAAACGTATCGAGATAGTCCCGCCCGAAAGTCCGGGTAAGCCGTCACGAGTGACAGGGTGGTAAAGGCAATCTAGCTGCAACATTAGCTCATGACGATGAAAATTGAAATGAAAGTTCGAGAGTAGATTACACATTGTCTCATGACATACAGCTCTGTAGAATCTTTTCAAAATGTAGAGAAACTGAAATCGATTACTCACAATGGCAGAACCTGTTATAAATATATTCTAATTTTTAGAAAATTAAGCATAAATACAAGTGTAATCACGTCTAAACTTTCCACAACTTTTTTTTTTACTTTGTGCGGGTGACGTCAAATTCACAGGGGAAGTGACGAAAAGAGGACAAATCGTTCCTTTTGAAAAACCTACATGTATTTATAAGGTTCGGTCCAATCAAAGTTTGATAAATCGGAGTATGTAAAACAAAAATGAATAATGCTTGAGGTGTTTCTCGATACTTTTCGATATTTTGCTGGTATCGGGGGCTTCGGGAAAATGAAATGTTAACAATGGGGCGGAACCGAATACGCTTAGACTGAATGGTGACGTTACAACCTACATGCGTTTCTATAGGAAATTGTAAATGCTATAAAATTAGGATCGAAGTAATAAAACATGCATACCTGTTGTAACGCTTGACGATGTTTCTTGTGTAACCATTGTTGTGGCTTCAGTTGTGGACACTGAATAAAGGAGCGTGTGTAAAAGATATATTGTAATACACTTACATTGATTTTGTAAGACGATGACCACACATCAACCCATATAACGATGATCTTCAGTTTAGTTATTCTGAACCATTTTACTCTTCTAAAAGAGTAAACACACAAAGCCTGGAACATAGAGGCTAATTTTGTCAAATTTTGTCATAATGTCATAAATGTTAACATGTGCAGTTGTCATAGTAAGTTGACAAAGCAAGAGAGCAGATTTATAGTAAAGTTGAATTTAACGATCGTCCTAAAAGTAATTGAGTTTAGCAAAGACATACGATGATTCATTGAATGATGAGCATATAACTGAGGCACAGTAAATACTTGTTGGATAACAGTGCTTGCTTTTCAAATACGTGCAATAAGAGCTTACGAAAAAAGAAAAAAAATATTTAAATCAAAAATATCATTTTGCGAACTGGAAAATAAAGAGGGAGCATTACGAGTAGTCAGAGTCGTTTCGTGGGAAAATGGTATGGTATGAATGTTGTATGAATGTGGTGATCATACCTCAAAGAGGCAAATTTACATGCACATGTAAAGTGATTTTCAAGTTCATTGATCTTTACATTGACCTATTTTCAATCGTTATCTGCGCCTTTAAGAGATTTACCAGTGGTATGACTTTGGTGATTCTACCACAAATCCATAGAAAGTTATTGTGATTACAGTGCTTTTTGCAGGAAGTTCAATGACCTTTTGACATTTGACTTTGGTCAGATTCAACTCAATTTCAAACTTTACCTGCGCCTTAAAGAAATGTACCTGTGGTATGAATTTGATGATTCTACCTCAAATCCACATAAAGTTATTGCGATTAAAGCATGATTGTTGACGACGCCGACGACGCCGGAAATAGAGACGCCTATAGTTGCTTACAAGGAGGTAGAATGGTGAACACTATTATACAATAATACAGACCGATATGAACTTGGCTTTACAAGTATTAGACATTTTAGTCCATTTTTAATGAAGTGTGATTGTTGTTAAAAGGTTGAAATTGATAAATATATTGGGCCTTTAATTCACCTTTCAGGTGACTATAATTGATTTAGGAGGGGATGGGATAGCATCTATTGTCACAATACCAAAAGGACGAACATGACCTCTTCTAAAGATCCTTGTATGCATCTGTTGCTACCCAAATCATTTCATATAAGGGGGAAATTAAAGAAATAGGCCTTACTTTGTCTTTCCATTTCTCTAAATACTTCTTTAGCCATATCCGCATAAAAAAGAGAGAAATAAGGATACTAAAACAATGCAAGACTGTCGATCTTTTTTACTTGCCTTTCGTCGTAACTTCGCGTATATCGCTTTTATATTTTTTTCTTCAAATTTTGTAATCTTAAAGAGAATCCTGTTGACGTTCTCCATGCACCTCAAGAGAGGAAATCAAAATATTTGTATCCTTGTAAACCTTGTAATATATAAATAATCTTAATTCATTATGTTTTCGGTGAACAGATGGGACAAGAGTATATGGACAACAGTACATACATGGTCGGTCAAAGGATAAAAAGAGGAGATAGGGGAGGGGAAAATATAATCTGGCGTATTAAAACAGCTTTAAAGGTGAATTCCTTAAATGTACCATACCACTTCCGTTGAACCCATCGACACTGAACGTTTGATTCCCATCTGTAATGTTCGTCAGTCCCATAGCGGTAATATTTTGGGCTGCTTGACTGACGGCCATTGCTTGAGACGAGTTCGTCGGGACGTCAACTACTGCGTCTGTGACAACGCTGCCCCTTCGGAACCTCAACACAAAGCAGAAGATAGTGTTACCCAGACTCCTGTACAAACGTCTGAGCTGTTAGAGAAAATAAAGGATAAATACATGTAGCAGGAAATTGGGTTGAATAAGAATGACTTACGTTTATGCACGTCGAGGATGAAAGTTCAAGAATTTTCTGAAATCGTTAAATTGTTTACACAAGTAATATTTCTGGAGAGTGTGGTAATATTAATTATTTTTTTGTGGGAAAAACCAGTCCTTTCCCAAATAGACGGAGTATTTACAATGAAAAGAGGTCGAACCGGCATGACAAAAGTCCCGACCTATAAAAGCTATGAGGAATATAATATAATTATATTCTCAACGAACCTCGCCAAATACTATGTACATATGTAGGCCTACTCTCAGTATGAATTAACCAAAAAAAATCACACTAACCGATAGTAATCAGATGAAAAATCAAGATTGTACTGACAGAGATTAATGCAAGATATTGATCTTTTTTGCACCTCCCTATAAGATACTTCAATAGTGGAAACAAGACGTTAAGACATAATGCTCACATTCATATTGTTAACAGGACTTAATAGTTCATATGTTGCATTGTAATGAATAAAACATAATAGGCCTATCTGTAAAGTTCTTAGAGAAGTTAGTTCGTGTTACGTACTTTAGGAATCCAGATTTTTCTATAAAATATTGACGCTATGTTTGCTGGCAATAACAGATCCTGAGCAAATTTAGTAAAATGTTATTATTCCAATTCATCATTCTATATCCATCACACTTTATGTTTTAACTGATAAGGCCGTGTCATTCTTGTTGTCAAAATGTTTACTTCAATATGCCGTCTTTCCCACAAACTCCCAGTAAAATAAAAACATTTCGGTTTATGGACAAAACAATCATTCTAGATGTGAAAGCTTTCATGAAGTATCCAGCATTGCAAATATTACTTTCTGCGTATGTTATGACTACCCATCAGCGGACTTACACTTGTGCAAACAATGATTTCAAGGGATCTAAACTCGGGTGACTGGTTGTCGTTCAAGGCATCCTGGAACGGAGTATTAATCGTGATGCCCAAAGTTATACGTACACCTGAAATATATCAAGATAAGTGCGTCCATACGTTTATTGCATCCTATCCAAAAACATTTAAACATTACTATAACAGGTTTCCTTGTGAATGATTTTGATAAAAGATTGAATTTTGTTTGTCATGAAAATGTGTCGTAGGTTAACTGATAATGATGATAATAATAAAGTTAAAATTGTTTCAAGATACTAATATACATTACTCTATCAGGTACATTAGAAGGACATTTATTGTTCTTTTTCTTTGTTCAAATGTCCGCTTAACGTTCGAAATGTCCTGCTAATGTAGGGGGCGCTATTATGACGGAATAAACCGTATTGTTGCATGACCTGCTAAGTCACCAGGTAGGCATATATATATATATATATATATATATAAAGAAAGTGTTCTGCGTCGGTTTAGGTAAACTATACGTACAAAAGACAAATATAAATAAAAACCGTAGAGATACGATGTTATATATATGTATATATATATATATACATTGCGTATCAAAATAAAGTATACCCATCTTTGGTAGCTTCTAATTAAAAAGGGTTAACCTCTATGAGCTTGAAATTTATGTTATAAAGAGCAACTTATATTCTGTCTAAAATTCTGTCTATAAAATGATTTATAGCCGTGCTGTCACGGATGACTGAGCAGCAGGCTTTTCTGAAAGCATTGTCAAAATCCTATTTTACCAAGTTTATGCAGAAAGAAGGAATTTGGATCAAAACGAATTATGCATTTGTTATTTCAGTTTGAAAGCAATTGCTGAGTTATTTCAATTGATTTTGTGCATGTGAATAGAAAAGGAGTTAATGTCAACTCAAACTAAAGAAAAAGCTTATAACAAGCCAAATTAGTATTTTTCTGCCATGATGACACAATCTTAGCTTAATCCTCATTGCTTGTTTCAGGTAACGCTTTTTATTGAGTCAGTAAAATTGAACAAAGCTTATTTTGGGAAGCTATCTTTCTTTTTGTTCATGAAAATCTACTATCACTGTTAATTACTTTGGTATTTCTTAACATATGTATCCTTCCTTGTATCTTGTCAGTCTTTAATGTCAGTAAACCTTTTGGTTCATGTGCTATTTGAGAAAAAAAGACGTTATGCATCATATGCAGGTGAAATGGTGCGATGGACAAATGAGCAGAGAGTTTTTAGTTATCGTAAGACAAGTAGTTAGAAGGCTGTTAAATATAAATCGAGATTATCATATTTATTGAATCAACGTCATGGGACAGCTTAGATACACTGGATCACTTTAACAAATGGAGCACTGAAGCACGAAAGACAATTAAACTTTTAAACTGATTTTAGACTAAAGTAACACATTCAAATGAATTGACCCACACTCGTTAAATCTGCCCAAACTTGGTACAAGGAGATTTTTACGATACATTTTACGAACCCTGGTGCTCAGTCATCCATCGCATAAAAGTCATGAATGAGGTATCATTGGACAGAAAACAAGTTACTCTTCACCATGAAATAAATTTTAAGGTCACATTCGTTATATTCGACACTTCCTAGTGCCTTTATCAAGTGATTAGTTCACTTGATAAAGGCACTAGGAAGTGTCGAAAATTCGTGACAGGAACAAATAAACGCAGGATTAAAGCATGAAACGACCTTTTTGTATATATATATATATATATATATATATATATATATATACTTATATACATACACACGTGCATGTTAATTTATTACCTTATTTCCGTTTGGAAGTTTGCATAAATATTACATCATTAACAATAAAGAGCCTTCATCCTTAATAACTATAAAGTAATTCCTTTCTTTCCAATTTTGAGCTGTATGTATATATTAATAAAGTTTCCCTTGATTTGTTGCAATATATGTTACTGCATTCATTTCACGAAGCAAGAAACGAGCATAAAACCGGTTTTTTTTTTCCTTGTCAGAGCTTTCTAGAAATATCAGTTAATAACATGTACCTACTTAGCATAAGTTATTTATAATTAAACTCAAGAAATATTAAATGTATTAGTCTAAAGCTCACTTGTCACTGTGGAAGTGGTGACGGATGTTAGCGTAGTTCCTTGCGTCGTAGTGGTGCTAGGTGCTAGTGTCAGGAGGTAATTGGCGAGTCGGGTAAAAGGAAAGTGATATAAATATATGTGCAGTATATATATATATATATATATATATATATATATAATGTGAAAGAAATGAGAGAATAATGGTGCGTAACTTAAATCAAAGTTCCCCAGAGCTGTCCTCCCTTTTTGAAATTTTTGCAAAGGCTGAAAAAATGTCTCCGCCGGAAATCGAACCCGGGTCGTTGGCTTAGAACGCCAATGCCTTAACCACTAGATATATATATATATATATATATATAGCGAGAGAGGTGTGGATGTGTGTACCGTTCGGTTGAACCATTTTAAATGTAGATATGTGATCAGATAATGATGTGTATATATATATATATATATATATGAGAAAATGAACTAAATCAGCAATAGTGCTCAACAGAATAGGAGCTACATTAAATGAATTTGGGTTTGTTTAAAAAAACAGTAACCATATCTAATTCAACATAGTTTTAAATAGATAAATACATATTACAAACTAAATACAAATCATATGCCAGTCATACAAATTGTTTCGCCCAAGGGCTCTTCAGTGACTGGAAAGAGTGGTTATTTTACATCATGTCTTATACTCCTCTTATGCTACAGTCACACGGCCATGTTACGGACCTGCGGATGCCTGCGTATATTTGGATAATGAAAATGCGTAATTTTTACCCCCAAATAACGCAAATTTGAGCAAAAGTTACCTATATTCTGCGGACGATACGGATTAGTTACGGATGTTACGTATGAATTACGGATGTTACGGGTAAAACCTGTTGATGAGCCCATCCGCTGCCAACCCGCTGACACATGTCACGGACGACTTACGGATGACTTACGGACGATACGTATGAGTTACGTAGTTTATGTATGGATAACGTATATTTTGCGGATGCTTACGTATATTTCATCCGCAGCAGAATTTTGAGATTTTCAAAATTCACGCTGCGGATCTGCGTATGTCTGCGGATCCTGCGGATTAGGTTACGGATGGATACGGACGTTTTACGCAAAAATACGCAAAGATACGGATCAATACGCATGATACGGAACAATACGCAAATTCTACCTAAATTCTGCGCAAAAGACCTTGCGCGGGAAATTTAAAATAATTTTGAGATTTTCAAAACTTTTTCGCGGAAGACCTCGATTCCTGCGCACTCCCACGGATTTTTACGGATGCACTTACGGATGATACGCATGATACGGATTGCTGCGGATTTCTACGGATTTTTACGGATGCACATCCGCAGACATGCGTATCGCGCGTATCTGTCCGTCTGACCATAGCATTACAAAGGGAGTAGTTTCATAGAGAGCAGACCTGCCAAATGTTACGAATTCCTCCTCTCACGTTGCTTTTGTTACTTTTGTTACGCATTTAAACAAAAGGAATTCGTACTAATTGGCAGCTCTGAGAGAATAGTTTATTTGAATGGGTGAACCCATTGTACATTGTATACAATACAAGAAATTTGTAGGGTGGAAAAATGGGTCAATTTGGGGGCGTGATAAGGCATACAGTGGGAGAAAGGGGGAGGTGGGATAGCGGGAGGGGGGGGGGGGGGTTAACCATACTCAGATAACAGGTGTTTCTTCCTGTGTCTGCATGTGGAAAATAACTCGCTTCTGGAGTTCAGACATGTAGCTCTGTCAGCGGTGATGATGTGGAACTTCTCGGCTAGACAGAGGCTACATTTCTTTGATTTGGGTGAGTATGGACGGGCATGTTGGATGATCTCCCACCTTACACTATATGGGGTACCCTGTTCTTTCTGCGACCAAATGTAATTACTGAGTTCTGTGCTGTGTCGTTTAGATTTGTTCTTGAATGATGTCTTGTGGAGAGCGTATCGTGTCTTGAATGATGTCGAAGTCAGGCCGATGTAGTGTTTCTCGTCGTCCTGCGTGGTAACGGTGGCCCTGTAGACTATGTCTTTCGATGTACATCTTCCGGGTAGAGGGCAGTCTTGCTTTTGGCGGCAGTTACAAGTGTTGACTTCCGGTGTTGGTTCATTGACGATCGAGTTGTTGTGGGTTTTTGTAGCTGCTGCAATGTTCGTCATGCAGCTGTAACTTAATTTGAGAGTATTTTTGTTACATATCTTCCGCAGAGGATGTATCCAGCACACCGGAAATCTTCAACGAAGCGAAAGCGCCATACGAGAAGGCACTACGAGATGCCGGTCACAACACCACACTCAACTATATGCCGCCAAACAATCCAAACCCAAACACAAAGAAGCAACGGAAGCGCAACGTCACGTGGTTCAACCCGCCTTTTAGTAGACATGTGAAGACCAACATAGGGAAGAAGTTTCTCTCCTTAATTTCGATTCACTTCACGGAAAACCATCCTCTGATCAACGGGAGAATGGAGGCGAGAGTCTCCATCCGAAAATGTACTGAAGTTTTCCCGAAGGCTTGGGAATAACAAAAGTCGGAGAAAGGGAAAAAGACAGCCAGTCTTTTACCCTTTCTATAGCCCACTTTTTCAACAGAGATTCGATATCCGATGAGGCACGAGAACGAGCTAGGGCCTGTGAGGTGACCGAGTTCCTATAGCCCCTCCGGGGAGCGGGGCGGACAGATCTATGAAGAATCCGTCTCGTCCGTCAAAGAGAACAAAAGCGTCCCCGGAGATGGCCTCCCAAGCGGGGAGAAAGGAACGAAGACAGCCACCAACCAAGACGCGGACAGAGGCTCGCATCGACTTAGGATGAGCATGTAAACAAGACAGAGACCTGTTATCGCGCATCGCCAAAAGCAAAGGACCCGAGACGGAACATCCGAGAGAAGCAGTGCGATGTCCGACTCCTTAACCCAAAGGGCCGTAAGAACCAAGACTCTGCGACGGTACATGACCGAGGCAGCTGCAGTGGAAAACTGACCACTGCAAACCAAACATGACGCTTAAAAGAAGCGCCGCTTCAATGCGTCCATAATCCAGCTTGAAATCCTCCGCAAGAGAAATACCCTCGGAGGAATCCCGCTGCCTGAACCCAAGCGAAGTCGAACCCTGCGCGCGGGCTGACTGAAAGTCAGGGAAAGTTTAGAACAAAGCAATCGCTTCTACCCCACAAAGGGAGAGCGACTGAGGCTCTGCCTGCCCCAGCGATTCGGGATAACCGAAGCTTGAGAGGCCGCTTCTAAATCTGGTTCCGCCTGAAATGATCGTGACAAAGGATCACGAACAAAGGCCAAAACAGTCGGATTCACCCATGAACCGCCATAAGCCTCCTCACCCGACGGAGCCCCGAGGCTGCGAGAATAGGAGGCGCATGTGATCCCGTCACAGACAAAGAAGAATAAACCATAAAAGGCTTATTAGACTCGATGTCCGACCCAAAAAAGGGACAAAAGCAGGGGATGTGATGCCTGGTACAAGGGACCAACCCTGAGTCTGGGCAAAGCCCATCTCACACCGAACATCTCAGCTTGAGAGGCCGGTGGGTTAGCTAAACCCGACGGGCAAGAGGCAGGCAAAGCCTTGCCTCTTTTAGCCCCTTCCCTAGGCTTACTTCTGATTGGCTCAAAAAGAGCCTAAGTCGAAACCCGCTTTTTAGAGCGTTTATTCGGTTTCGTTCGGATCCCCGAAGCCCTTCGGGAACACGAACCGAACCCTCCGCTGAGGGACGCTCACCTCCCTTTATGGGAGAAGTGCGCTGAGGGTATTGAACCCAAAGACGCGCACCAATTACCCATATCGGCTGAGCAAGAAGATGCAACAGCCATGGGCCGGGCGCCAAGGCGCCCAGTGCAAGGGCGGACCGGGATGACCCGGCATTTGCCCACCGACTACTAAAGGCATGTGAACTCGCTATTGAACCACTAGAGAGCGGCAATAGGAGAGCACTAGCAGTCACACACACAGGTCAGCACACCTGTTGCTCCGTAGAGCGCCCATAAAATGAGCTCAAGTCTACCCATCAGCTGGCCAAGCAACAGCCCGGGTAGCCCTCGTTCCCCCATACGGCGTCGGCCAGGGGCTATTCAATAACCAGGTGCGAGGGCAGACTTGGACAAGATCCCAGTATACGCCCACTGACTACTAATAGTATGTGAACTCTTTATTGTTCCGCCCGTGGGCAACAATAGGAGAGCACTAGTAATCGTGACCTCAGGTCAAACCGGAAGTAATCACTCGCTCCGGTGACCGCACTTATGGGTATTGAACCCAAAGTCTGAGCCGGGTGCTGAAAGCACCCAGTGCGAGGGCAGAAGGCACTAAAGGCATGTGAACTCGCTATTGAACCACTAGAGAGCGGCAATAGGAGAGCACTAGTAGTCTCGCACTCAGTGCAAGGGCGAACCGAGATGACTCGGTATTTGCCCATCGACTACTAAGTAGTCACGCACTGTTGCTCCGAAGAGCGCCCATAATTGTTAGCTCGAGCATTCCCATCAGCTGGCAATATAGACAGCCCGGGAAGTACTCGTTCCCCCATTGGCATCGGCCGGGGCTAGGGTTTGAGAACCCAGACCAACATGGGCTGAGCCCGTGAGCTGCCCTGCAGTAGTGGGACGCATCTCCCCTAACGGGTTTAAACGAACGAACGCTACCGTACGGGAAACACATCTCCCCCTCTGGTCTTAACGACCGGGGGATTGGATTCGAGATATCCAAACCACTAGTGGGACGCGTCTCCCCTAACAGATTTAAGCGAGTGAACGCTACCGTGCAGGGAAACACATCTCCCCCTCTGATCTTAACGATCGGGGGATTGGATTCGAGATATCCAAGCCACTAGTGGGACGCGTCTCCGCTAACGGATTAAAGCGAGCGAACGCTACCGTGCGGGAAACACACCACTAGAACCTGACGCCACCCACCCCGAAGCCATGGGCATCGGAGTTGACGTCCCAAGCTCAGTTAACGCTACCCGCCCCGAAGCCGCAAGCTCCGAGACTGGCAAACTCTGCAGGGAAACACCACTAGGCAACTTACCTGCAGCCCTCCTTCCTCCCCCATGTACCGAAGTACTCGGGAGAGTTCTGGAGGGCCGAGCCGTCTTGCTAGACGACTCTTCGGAAGAAGCAGGTCTCCGCGACCTAGTTGCTTCTTCTTCCAAACTTATAACACTGCAATAAAACAGACAAATATACCAAAATACTTTGACTGAGTGCAGGTAATAATAATAATAAATTTGGAGATACGCACAACAAATTTCACAGCAAATAACAACAAACACCGAACCCAAAGGCTCGGTGCCAAACGGAAACACCCATAAACACACAGATATAACTACGTGGGGCAAACCGTAAAAGTGAAAAATAATTGCCAAGAAAAAGGAATCGGCAAAAGTGACTAACAAAAAACACAAGAGTACTATCATCTAGACGAATATAAGTACCGAAAAGTGCTTTTACGATGCGAAAAAGCGCGCTGAAAAGATACAAAAAGACCTGATTTCAGGAGCTCCGTAACTCGACATCCTAACTCGTCGGGGGCGAGCAAGAAAGAGGAAGATGGCCGTAGCGTGTTGACGCGCGTGAGTGGCGAAGGGGACAATAGGATTACGGGGGGTGCGCACAATATTGTGACTCATTTGTGTTAAATTCTCGAAGGGGTCCCGTAGTCAAGACTACTGGCAAAATAGGTAGGTATATATGATTTATTGCAGTAAATAATGCATTGACCAAAAAGTAATGTGATTATTTCAATTTCAACTTAAAACGTTAAAAGAAAAGACATAATTCCAATGAGATGAATCGTGTTTGTTTTAGATTTGAAAAGGTGCCTTTTAAAGAATAAAAAAATGAATAAAGATAATTATTCTCATAGGATCAACTTTAAACAATATTTCTCATCAAAAATTATTCATAGAGATGGGTAATGTTCCATTCGTTTAAACCAAAAAAAGAACAAAAAACATGTAACCATCATGATGGAAATTTGGAAGACACAATTAGTATGAAGCATAGCAAAATAAGGTTATTACCTGTAACTGTAACATAGAAAAGGCAGGTGCCAGTGTTTCCTGCAGTATCTGTAGAGGAACAGTTTACAGAGGTGTCCCCCGCCAAGAATATATCACTAGTTGTAAGAGAACAAGTCACATCTGGAGTTGCATCTACATTATCAGTTGCAGTTGGGTCGAACACGACGCTGGATGAGGAATTTGATCCCATATCCGTAGTATCAGTTACATTTGGACAATTCAGATCAGGTGATTCATCATCTGAAAGTATCAGAAAAAATATCAATAGATGAAATCTGTTATCTCTTTAAATATGGTAATCCAACTATTGAAATAAACGAGACACTAAATTATGACAAGCACAGACAATAAGTTGACGAAGAAGTCATAATATGACCTTTCCAGTATCAAAACAGAATGTAAGTAAAGCATATGATAGAACTGAAAGTAATTGTTTTGTTTTAAGAATAAAAGGTAATTTTCAAAAGAATGTTTTTGAAAAATAAAACAGCATAACAACACTTATAAGATGAATCTTTATCCATAAGTAAGTTATGTTTGGGCAATTCAGTGAAGGTGCTTCATCATCTGAAAGAAGCTATTTTATCAGAATATGAATGTATAAGCTCACGGAATACACTAAACCAAAACAAAAAATATTAATATGAATCTTTCACGTCAGGAATCTGCTAAGTAGACCGATTGGAGTAAACAAAACCCACAAAATGAATAAGAAATAAGATAGACAATGCATTGACCAAAAAGTAATGTGATTATTTCAATTTCAACTTAAAAAGTTAAAAGAAAGCACATAATTCCAATGAGATGAATCGTGTTTGTTTTAGATTTGAAAAGGTGACTTTCAAAGAATAAAAAAAAGATGAATAAAGATAATTATTCTCATAGGATCAACTTTAAACAATATTTCTCATCAAAAATTATTCATAGAGATGGGTAATGTTCCATTCGTTTAAACCAAAAAAAGAACAAAAAACATGTTACCATCATGATGGAAATTTGGAAGACACAATTAGTATGAAGCATAGCAAAATTAGGTTATTACCTGTAACTGTAACATAGAAAAGGCAAGTGCCAGTGTTTCCTGCAGTATCTGTAGAGGAACAGTTTACAGAGGTGTCCCCGTCAAGAATATATCACTAGTTGTAAGAGAACAAGTCACATCTGGAGTTGCATCTACATTATCAGTTGCAGTTGGGTCGAACACGACGCTGGATGAGGAATTTGATCCCATATCCGTAGTATCAGTTACATTTGGACAATTCAGATCAGGTGATTCATCATCTGAAAGTATCAGAAAAAATATCAATATATGAAATCTGTTATCTCTTTAAATATGGTAATCCAACTATTGGAATAAACGAGACACTAAATTATGACAAGCACAGACAATAAGTTGACGAAGAAGTCATAATATGACCTTTCCAGTATCAAAACAAAATGTAAGTAAAGCATATAATAGAACTGAAAGTAATTGTTTTGTTTTAAGAATAAAAGGTAATTTTCAAAAGAATGTTTTTGAAAAATAAAACAGCATAATAACACTTATAAGATGAATCTTTATCCATCAGTAAGTTATGTTTGGGCAATTCAGTGAAGGTGCTTCATCATCTGAAAGAAGCTATTTTATCAGAATATGAATGTATAAGCTCACGGAATACACTAAACCAAAACAAAAAATATTAATATGAATCTTTCACGCCAGGAATCTGCTAAGTAGACCGATTGGAGTAAACAAAACCCACAAAATGAATAAGAAATAGGATAGACAATGCATTGACCAAAAAGTAATGTGATTATTTCAATTTCAACTTAAAAAGTTAAAAGAAAGCACATAATTCCAATGAGATGAATCGTGTTTGTTTTAGATTTGAAAAGGTGCCTTTTAAAGAATACAACAATGAATAAAGATAATTATTCTCATAGGATCAACTTTAAACAAAATTTCTCATCAAAAATTTTTCATAGAGATGGGTAATGTTGGATGGATGGATTTGATTTATTTACCACCAGCAACATGTAATTACAATACATTTTTTTTACATACAATGATATTTTCCATATAAATGAAGAAAAGCATTGGTTGGTGTTCCATTCGTTTAAACCAAAAAAAGAACAAAAAACATGTAACCATCATGATGGACATTTGGAAGACACAATTAGTATGAAGCATAGCAAAATAAGGTTATTACCTGTAACTGTAACATAGAAAAGGCAGGTGCCAGTGTTTCCTGCAGTATCTGTAGAGGAACAGTTTACAGAGGTGTCCCCTACCAAGAATATATCACTAGTTGTACGAGAACAAGTTACTGCTGGAGCTGCATCTACATTATCAGTTGCAGATGGGTCGAAAACAACACTGGACGAGAAATTTAGTCCCATATCCGTAGTATCAGTTACATTTGGACAATGCAGATAAGGTGCTTCATCATCTGAAAGTATCAGAAAAAATATCAATATATGTAATCTGTTATCTCTTAAAATATTGTAATCCAACTATTGGATAAAAACGAGACACTAAATTATGACAAGCACAGACAATAAGTTGACGAAGAAGTCATAATATGACCTTTCCGGTATCAAAACAAAATGTAAGTAAAGCATATAATAGAACTGAAAGTAATTGTTTTGTTTTAAGAATAAAAGGTAATTTTCAAAAGAATGTTTTTGAAAAATAAAACAGCATAATAACACTTATAAGATGAATCTTTATCCATCAGTAAGTTATGTTTGGGCAATTCAGTGAAGGTGCTTCATCATCTGAAAGAAGCTATTTTATCAGAATATGAATGTATAAGCTCACGGAATACACTAAACCAAAACAAAAAATATTAATATGAATCTTTCACGCAAGGAATCTGCTAAGTAGACCGATTGGAGTAAACAAAACCCACAAAATGAATAAGAAATAGGATAGACAATGCATTGACCAAAAAGTAATGTGATTATTTCAATTTCAACTTAAAAAGTTAAAAGAAAGCACATAATTCCAATGAGATGAATCGTGTTTGTTTTAGATTTGAAAAGGTGCCTTTTAAAGAATACAACAATGAATAAAGATAATTATTCTCATAGGATCAACTTTAAACAAAATTTCTCATCAAAAATTTTTCATAGAGATGGGTAATGTTGGATGGATGGATTTGATTTATTTACCACCAGCAACATGTAATTACAATACATTTTTTTTACATACAATGATATTTTCCATATAAATGAAGAAAAGCATTGGTTGGTGTTCCATTCGTTTAAACCAAAAAAAGAACAAAAAACATGTAACCATCATGATGGACATTTGGAAGACACAATTAGTATGAAGCATAGCAAAATAAGGTTATTACCTGTAACTGTAACATAGAAAAGGCAGGTGCCAGTGTTTCCTGCAGTATCTGTAGAGGAACAGTTTACAGAGGTGTCCCCTACCAAGAATATATCACTAGTTGTACGAGAACAAGTTACTGCTGGAGCTGCATCTACATTATCAGTTGAAGATGGGTCGAAAACAACACTGGACGAGAAATTTAGTCCCATATCCGTAGTATCAGTTACATTTGGACAATGCAGATAAGGTGCTTCATCATCTGAAAGTATCAGAAAAAATATCAATATATGTAATCTGTTATCTCTTAAAATATTGTAATCCAACTATTGGATAAAAACGAGACACTAAATTATGACAAGCACAGACAATAAGTTGACGAAGAAGTCATAATATGACCTTTCCGGTATCAAAACAAAATGTAAGTAAAGCATATAATAGAACTGAAAGTAATTGTTTTGTTTTAAGAATAAAAGGTAATTTTCAAAAGAATGTTTTTGAAAAATAAAACAGCATAATAACACTTATAAGATGAATCTTTATCCATCAGTAAGTTATGTTTGGGCAATTCAGTGAAGGTGCTTCATCATCTGAAAGAAGCTATTTTATCAGAATATGAATGTATAAGCTCACGGAATACACTAAACCAAAACAAAAAATATTAATATGAATCTTTCACGCCAGGAATCTGCTAAGTAGACCGATTGGAGTAAACAAAACCCACAAAATGAATAAGAAATAGGATAGACAATGCATTGACCAAAAAGTAATGTGATTATTTCAATTTCAACTTAAAAAGTTAAAAGAAAGCACATAATTCCAATGAGATGAATCGTGTTTGTTTTAGATTTGAAAAGGTGACTTTTAAAGAATAAAAAAAAGATGAATAAAGATAATTATTCTCATAGGATCAACTTTAAACAATATTTCTCATCAAAAATTATTCATAGAGATGGGTAATGTTCCATTCGTTTAAACCAAAAAAAGAACAAAAAACATGTTACCATCATGATGGAAATTTGGAAGACACAATTAGTATGAAGCATAGCAAAATTAGGTTATTACCTGTAACTGTAACATAGAAAAGGCAAGTGCCAGTGTTTCCTGCAGTATCTGTAGAGGAACAGTTTACAGAGGTGTCCCCCGTCAAGAATATATCACTAGTTGTAAGAGAACAAGTCACATCTGGAGTTGCATCTACATTATCAGTTGCAGTTGGGTCGAACACGACGCTGGATGAGGAATTTGATCCCATATCCGTAGTATCAGTTACATTTGGACAATTCAGATCAGGTGATTCATCATCTGAAAGTATCAGAAAAAATATCAATATATGAAATCTGTTATCTCTTTAATTATGGTAATCCAACTATTGGAATAAACGAGACACTAAATTATGACAAGCACAGACAATAAGTTGACGAAGAAGTCATAATATGACCTTTCCAGTATCAAAACAGAATGTAAGTAAAGCATATAATAGAACTGAAAGTAATTTGTAAAATCAGCATTGATTTTCTTATTTACTATATAAATCTATATACTTACCTATGACCCTCCCTCCTTCCCCTCACCTTGCAAGCAACATGTTTCTTCTTGGAGTTGCTCGCAAAAGAGGAAGATGGCCGTGGCGTGTTGACGCGCGTGAGTGGCGAAGGGGACAATAGGATTACGGGGGGTGCGCACAATATTGTGACTCATTTGTGTTAAATTCTCGAAGGGGTCCCGTAGTCAAGACTACTGGCATAATAGGTATAATAGGTAAGTATATAGATTTATATAGTAAATAAGAAAATCAATGCTGATTTTACAAATTTACTGCAATAAATCATATATACCTACCTATTATGCCAGACCAGCGCCAACTCAAAGACCAGGAGGCATGTTTCAAGCAGAAGGGAATAGGATTACACCGAAGATTACAAAGAAGACACAGCGGCCTTCAAGGTGGCTGACGCAAAAATAGCCTCACCTGCAGGGACATCCCTAAGGTAGCAAGAGATGAAGGAATTGGGCGAACGCCAATAAGCAGCCTTCAAAATATCATCTAGCGCCACACCTTGAAACAGAGCCCAGGAAGTGCTGACACTACACGTGTCATGAGCACAAGGCTTACTGTCAGATAAAAGAGCCTCTGCGCCAGCGGCCCTAATAGCCTCGACGATCCATCTAGAAATGGAATCAAGAGCAGCAAGAGAAAAAGGCCCTCTAATGATCAGGAACAACTGATCATTCTTACGATAAGACTTAGTCTTATCAATATACCATATGAGAGCACTAACAGGACACCAAACTTTGTCCTTGCGCACTGACGAAAATCCAGAAAGCGGACAAAGAAAAATTTCAACAGGGCCAGAGGCAGCCGTTTGATTCTTGGCCATAAAAGAAGCCTTAGGAATCAATCTAACACCTTTTCTCTCCCAGCGAGAATCAATCTAACACCTTTTCTCTCCCAGCGAACATGACCAGGAGACCGTAAGATGATGAAGCGGAGCTTCACCTAACGGTTCAAAAGGAGGTTTCACCAAGGCCTCCAGGACCTAAGGCAGACTCCAAGACGATACTAACCTAGAACAAGGAGGACGTTTCAGAAAGAACGACCGAATCAAACCACTCAATAGCGGGGAATTGGAAATCCCCGAACCATCTGAGAAGCCTGAAGGAATGGCCCCGATCGCCGATCGGTAGCCTCAGATAGTAGAGATGGATCTCCCTTTGTCAAATAGCGAGATTAGAAAATCCGCAGTTGAACCAATAGGAGCCTTAGACGGGGTTTGATTTCGCTCTTTACACCAGAGGAAAAAGACCGAAAGACGGGAATTATAAAATTCCCCTAGTAGAACTCTACGAATGGACATTAAGAAATCCGCGGCACTATCAGAGAGACCCGACTGTCTTGCAGATTCCCCGACAGGGGCCAAGCAGCCAAAAGAAGGGACTCTGAATCGTGGTGAAGAATCCCCGAGAGGGGCTGCAACGCCAGATCCGCTCTTAACGGAAGAAGGAACGGTTGAGCCACCAGAAGGCTCATTCGCTCCGGAAACCAACTCCTCCTGGGCCAAAAGGGAGCTATCACAAGCACCCGAGCGCGATCTTCCCTGATCTTCCGCAAGACTCGCGGAATCAGCTGGAAGGGAGGAAAGGCAAACCCTCAAAGATTCTCCCAACTAAGAGAGAAAGCATCGAGAGCCCAAGCTCCCCGATCGCGCGCACGGGAGCAATATTTCGGAAGTTGGCGGTTTAGAACCAACGCAAAAAGATCCACTTCCAGTGGACCCAGGCAACTGCGAATGCGGAAAAGACCTCTGGATGGAGCATCCATTCTGATGTTAGACACCTGCCCCGAGACAGAAAATCCGCAATGAGGTTCTCCTGACCGGGGTGAAAAAGGCCACGGGTGTGATCGCCATGCGACGACACCACCTCCACAGCTGTGCTGCTAGGGCACTCAGGGTTGCAGAACAAGTGCCTCCCTGCCGATTGAAATTAGCCGCCACGGTGAGGATCAGACTGAACGACTGAGAAATCGACTTCTGAAATGAAGCAGAACTAACAGAACTGCCATAAACTCCGGGACATTGATATGGGGAAGAGTCCCAAGATGAGACCAATCCCCCGCGACCGTGCTGTCATTGCAATGTCCTCCCCACCCCAACCGAGAGGCGTCCACCGAAAACGAGATCGACGGAAGAGGGGTACCGAAGGGCTTGCCTCACGCGATAAACTCCTCGATCGTCCAACGAGAGAGAAGAGATTTGATTCTTATTGGTACTGGAATCCCGACCAACAGAGAATCTTTTCCCAGCTTGAGAAACCTGAGGAGATGTCTCTGAAAAGGTCTCATGAGGAGCCGGCAGTCCTTCAGAACATCGACTAGACTGGCTAGAAAACCCAGGAACTGAAACCACTGTCTGGCCTTGACCCTTCTGGCCAGCAAGAGCTTGCCAGCCGCAGAGACAATGATGAGAATCCTGTCCCGACTGGGCCAAGCCAACTGATCCCGTATGTCTAACACAGCCCCAGAAAAAAACTGGGCTGCGAGTAGGAACTAACTCTGACTTTTCCCAATTAAATAGGAAACCTAAGCCTTGAGAAAGACTGACGAGCAAACGAGTCTCGTCTAACAAACTATCGTGTAACTCCGTTAGGAGAAGCCAATCGTCCAGGTAGCAAAAATAGCCGAAGGCCGTGTCGCCTCAGAGAGAAGGACTGAGCGCAGCCCGAAGGGAAAAGCGCGAAAGCGATAAGTCTCTGAGAGGAAGGAAAAACCCCAGGAGATCGCGCGAAGCGCGATGAATGGAAATACGCATCTTTGAAAGCTATCAAGACCGCGTAGTCCTTCCTCTTGATCAACGGGAGAAAGGAGGCGAGAGTCTCCACCCGAAAATGCACTGAAGTTTTCCCGAGCGCTTGGGAGAAAAGGAAAAAGACAGCCAGTCCCTTACCTTCTCAACAGAGATTCGATCTCTGATGAGGCACGAGAACAAGCGAGGGCTTGTGAGGTGACCGAGTTCCTATAGCCCCTCCGTGGAGCGGGGCGGACCGATCTATGAAGAATCCGTCTCGCCCGTCAAAGAGAACAAAAGCGTCCCCGAAGATGGCCTCCCAAGCGGGGAGAAAGGAACAAAGACAGCTACCAACCAAGTAGCGGACAAGACTCTGCGACGGTACATGACCGAGGCAGCTACAGTGGAAAACTGACCACTGCAAACCAAACATGACGCTTAAAAAGAAGCGCCACATCAATGCGTCCATACTCCAGCTTGAAATCCTCCGCAAGAGAAACACCCTCGGAGGAAACCCGCTGCCTGAACGCAAGCGAAGTCGAACCCTGCGCGCGGGCTGACTGCAAGCCAGGGAAAAATCAGAACAAAACAATCGCTTCCACCCCACAAAAGGAGAGCGACCGAGGCTCTGCCTGCCCCAGCGATTCGGAAACCGAAGCTTGAGAGGCCGCCTCTAAATCTGGTTCCGCCTGCATTGTTCGTGACAAAGGATCACGAACAAAGGCCGAAACAGTCGGATTCACCCATGGACCACCATATGACTCCTCACCCGACGGAGCCCCGAGGCTGCGAGAATAGGAGGCGCATGTGATCCCGTCACAGACAAAGAAGAATAAACCATAAAAGGTTAATTAGTCTCAATGTCCGACCCCAACAAAGGGACAAAAGCAGGGGATGTGGTGCCTGGTACAAGGGACCAACCCTGAGTCTGGGCAAAGCCCGCCTCACACTGAACATCTCAGCTTGAGAGGCCGGTGCCTCTTTTAGCCCCTTCCTTAGGCTTCCTTCTGATTGGCTCAACAAGAGCCTAAGTCGAAACCCGCCTTTTTAGAGCGTTTATTCGGTTTCGTTCGGATCCCCGAAGCCCTTCGGGAACGCGAACCGAACCCTCCGCTGAGGGACGCTCACCTCCCTTTATGGGAGAAGTGCGCTGAGGGTATATGCCAATTCGGGGTTAGCGCATGGTACAAATGACCCCAAATATCCACAGATATTTTAGACATGGAGGGTACCTTTATGTGCACTTCAGAAAAATAACTCTGGGAGTGATAGAGGTGCCTCATGAATAGCTTTTGTTTCCCCCTTTAAAAAGAATACTTCCACCTGGATATCATGGAATGCACCATTAGTGCATAATTGAATAATGATTACATGACATTCATGAGCACATATCAAATATTAGTGTCAGTGGGTTTTAGAATTTGGTACAGATGACCTTTATCTGCTCATGCTCAGATTGCATCTCCGAAGTGGCTTATTGAACCCAAAGACGCGCACCAATTACCCATATCGGCTGAGCAAGAAGATGCAACAGCCATGGGCCGGGCGCCAAGGCGCCCAGTGCAAGGGCGGACCGGGATGACCCGGCATTTGCCCACCGACTACTAAAGGCATGTGAACTCGCTATTGAACCACTAGAGAGCGGCGATAGGAGAGCACTAGCAGTCACACACACAGGTCAGCACACCTGTTGCTCCGTAGAGCGCCCATAAAATGGGCTCAAGTCTACCCATCAGCTGGCAAAGCAACAGCCCGGGTAGCACTCGTTCCCCCATACGGCGTCGGCCAGGGGCTATTCAATAACCAGGTGCGAGGGCAGACTGGGACAAGATCCCAGTATACGCCCACCGACTAGTAATAGTATGTGAACTCTTTATTGTTCCGCCCGTGGACAACAATAGGAGAACACTAGTAATCGTGACCTCAGGTCAGACCGGAAGTAATCACTCGCTCCGGTGACCGCACTTATGGGTATTGAACCCAAAGTCTGAGCCGGGTGCTGAAAGCACACAGTGCTATTGAACCACTAGAGAGCGGCAATAGGAGAGCACTAGTAGTCTCGCACTCAGTGCAAGGGCGAACCGAGATGACTCGGTATTTGCCCATCAACTACTAAGTAGTCATGCACTGTTGCTCCGAAGAGCGCCCATAATTGTTAGCTCGAGCATTCCCATCAGCTGGCAATATAGACAGCCCGGGAAGTACTCGTTCCCCCATTGGCATCGGCCGGGGGCTAGGGTTTGAGAACCCAGACCAACATGGGCTGAGCCCGTGAGCTGCCCTGCAGTAGTGGCACGCATCTCCCCTAACGGGTTTAAACGAACGAACACTACCGTACGGGAAACACATCTCCCCCTCTGGTCTTAACGACCGGGGGATTGGATTCGAGATATCCAAACCACTAGTGGGACGCGTCTCCCCTAACGGATTTAAGCGAGTGAACGCTACCGTGCGGGAAACACACCACTAGAACCTGACGCCACCCACCCCGAAGCCACGGGCATCGGAGTTGACGTCCCAAGCTCAGTTAACGCCACCCGCCCCGAAGCCGCAAGCTCCGAGACTGGCAAACTCTGCAGGGAAACACCACTAGGCAACTTACCTGCAGCCCTCCTTCCTCCCCCATGTACCGAAGTACTCGGGAGAGTTCTGGAGGGCCGAGCCGTCTTGCTAGACGACTCTTCGGAAGAAGCAGGTCTCCGCGACCTAGCTGCTTCTTCTTCCGAACTCATAACACTGCAATAAAACAGACAAATATACCAAAATACTTTGACTGAGTGCAGGTAATAATAATAATAAATTTGGAGATACGCACAACAAATTTCACAGCAAATAACAACAAACACCGAACCCAAAGGCTCGGTGCCAAACGGAAACACCCATAAACACACAGATATAACTACGTGGGGCTAACCGTAAAAGTGAAAAATAATTGCCAAGAAAAAGGAATCAAAATCCCTTTCAATCGGCAAAAGTGACTAACAAAACACAAGAGTACTATAATCTAGACGAATATAAGTACCGAAAAGTGCTTTTACGATGCGAAAAAGCGCACTGAAAAGATACAAAAAAGACCTGATTTCAGGAGCTCCGTAACTCGACATCCTAACTCGTTGGGGGCGAGCAAGAAAGAGGAAGATGGCCGTGGCGTGTTGACGCGCGTGAGTGGCGAAGGGGACAATAGGATTACGGGGGGTGCGCACAATATTGTGACTCATTTGTGTTAAATTCTCGAAGGGGTCCCGTAGTCAATACTACTGGCATAATGGGTATAATAGGTAGGTATATATGATTTTATTGCAGTAAATTGTTTTGTTTTAAGAATAAAAGGTAATTTCCAAAAGAATGTTTTTGAAAAAAGTAAAACAGCATAATAACACTTATAAGATGAATCTTTATCCATAAGTAAGTTATGTTTGGGCAATTCAGTGAAGGTGCTTCATCATCTGAAAGAAGATATTTTATCAGACCATGAATGTATAGGCTCACGGAATACACTAAACCAAAACAAAAAATATTAATATGAATCTTTCACGTCAGGAATCTGCTAAGTAGACCGATTGGAGTAAACAAAACCAACAAAATGAATAAGAAATAGGATAGACAATGCATTGACCAAAAAGTAATGTGATTATTTCAATTTCAACTTAAAAAGTTAAAAGAAAGCACATAATTCCAATGAGATGACTCGTGTTTGTTTTAGATTTGAAAAGGTGCCTTTTAAAGAATAAAAAAAATGAATAAAGATAATTATTCTCATAGGATCAACTTTAAACAAAATTTCTCATCAAAATTTTTTTATAGAGATGGGTAATGTTGGATGGATGGATTTGATTTATTTACCACCAGCAACATCTAATTACAATACATTTTTTTTACATACAATGATATTTTCCATATAAATGAAGAAAAGCATTGGTTGGTGTTCAAATCGTTTAAACCAAAAAAAGAACAAAAAACATGTTACCATCATGATGGAAATTTGGAAGACACAATTAGTATGAAGCATAGCAAAATTAGGTTATTACCTGTAACTGTAACATAGAAAAGGCAAGTGCCAGTGTTTCCTGCAGTATCTGTAGAGGAACAGTTTACAGAGGTGTCCCCCGCCAAGAATATATCACTAGTTGTAAGAGAACAAGTCACATCTGGAGTTGCATCTACATTATCAGTTGCAGTTGGGTCGAACACGACGCTGGATGAGGAATTTGATCCCATATCCGTAGTATCAGTTACATTTGGACAATTCAGATCAGGTGATTCATCATCTGAAAGTATCAGAAAAAATATCATATATGAAATCTGTTATCTCTTAAAATATGGTAATCCAACTATTGGAATAAACGAGACACTAAATTATGACAAGCACAGACAATAAGTTGACGAAGAAGTCATAATATGACCTTTCCAGTATCAAAACAAAATGTAAGTAAAGCATATAATAGAACTGAAAGTAATTGTTTTGTTTTAAGAATAAAAGGTAATTTTCAAAAGAATGTTTTTGAAAAATAAAACAGCATAATAACACTTCTAAGATGAATCTTTATCCATCAGTAAGTTATGTTTGGGCAATTCAGTGAAGGTGCTTCATCATCTGAAAGAAGATATTTTATCAGAATATGAATGTATAAGCTCACGGAATACACTAAACCAAAACAAAAAAAATATTAATATGAAACTTTCACGTCAGTAATCTGCTAAGTAGACCGATTGGAGTAAACAAAACCCACAAAATGAATAAGAAATAGGATAGACAATGCATTGACCAAAAAGTAATGTACTTATTTCAATTTCAACTTAAAAAGTTAAAAGAAAGCACATAATTGCAATGAGATGAATCGTGTTTGTTTTAGATTTGAAAAGGTGACTTTTAAAGAATAAAAAAAAAGATGAATTAAGATAATTATTCTCATAGGATCAACTTTAAACAAAATTTCTCATCAAAAAATTTTCATAGAGATGGGTAATGTTGGATGGATGGATTTGATTTATTTACCACCAGCAACATTTAATTACAATACATTTTTTTTACATACAATGAAATTTTACATATAAATGAAGAAAAGCATTGGTTGGTGTTCCATTCGTTTAAACCAAAAAAAGAACAAAAAACATGTTACCATCATGATGGAAATTTGGAAGACACAATTAGTATGAAGCATAGCAAAATTAGGTTATTACCTGTAACTGTAACATAGAAAAGGCAAGTGCCGGTGTTTCCTGCAGTATCTGTAGAGGAACAGTTTACAGAGGTGTCCCCCGCCAAGAATATATCACTAGTTGTAAGAGAACAAGTCACATCTGGAGTTGCATCTACATTATCAGTTGCAGTTGGGTCGAACACGACGCTGGATGAGGAATTTGATCCCATATCCGTAGTATCAGTTACATTTGGACAATTCAGATCAGGTGCTTCATCATCTGAAAGTATCAGAAAAAGTATCAATATATGAAATCTGTTATCTCTTAAAATATGGTACTCCAACTATTGGAATAAACGAGACACTAAATTATGACAAGCACAGACAATAAGTTGACGAAGAAGTCATAATATGACCTTTCCAGTATCAAAACAAAATGTAAGTAAAGCATATAATAGAACTGAAAGTAATTGTTTTGTTTTAAGAATAAAAGGTAATTTTCAAAAGAATGTTTTTGAAAAATAAAACAGCATAATAACACTTATAAGATGAATCTTTATCCATAAGTAAGTTATGTTTGGGCAATTCAGTGAAGGTGCTTCATCATCTGAAAGAAGATATTTTATCAGAATATGAATGTATAAGCTCACGGAATACACTAAACCAAAACAAAAAAAATATTAATTTGAAACTTTCACGTCAGGAATCTGCTAAGTAGACCGATTGGAGTAAACAAAACCCACAAAATGAATAAGAAATAGGATAGACAATGCATTGACCAAAAAGTAATGTGATTATTTCAATTTCAACTTAAAAAGTTAAAAGAAAGCACATAATTGCAATGAGATGAATCGTGTTTGTTTTTAGATTTGAAAAGGTGACTTTTAAAGAATAAAAAAAAAAAGATGAATAAAGATAATTATTCTCATAGGATCAACTTTAAACAATATTTCTCCTCAAAAATTATTCATAGAGATGGGTAATGTTCCATTCGTTTAAACCAAAAAAAGAACAAAAAACATGTTACCATCATGATGGAAATTTGGATGACACAATTAGTATGAAGCATAGCAAAATTAGGTTATTACCTGTAACTGTAACATAGAAAAGGCAGGTGCCAGTGTTTCCTGCAGTATCTGTAGAGGAACAGTTTACAGAGGTGTCCCCCTCTAAGAATATATCACTAGTTGTAAGAGAACAAGTCACAACTGAAGCTCCATCCACATTATCAGTTGCAGTTGGGTCGAACATAATGCTGGATGAGGAATTTAGTCCCATATCTGTTGAGTTAGTTATGTTTGGGCAATTCAGGGAAGGTGATTCGTCATCTGAAAGTATCAGAAAAAATATCAATATATGAAATCTGTTATCTCTTAAAATATGGTAATCCAACTATTGGAATAAACGAGACACTAAATTATGACAAGCACAGACAATAAGTTGACGCAGAAGTCATAATATGACCTTTCCAGTATCAAAACAAAATGTAAGTAAAGCATATAATAGAACTGAAAGTAATTGTTTTGTTTTAAGAATAAAAGGTAATTTTCAAAAGAATGTTTTTGAAAAATAAAACAGCATAATAACACTTATAAGATGAATCTTTATCCATCAGTAAGTTATGTTTGGGCAATTCAGTGAAGGTGCTTCATCATCTGAAAGAAGATATTTTATCAGAATATGAATGTATAAGCTCACGGAATACACTAAACCAAAACAAAAAAAATATTAATTTGAAACTTTCACGTCAGGAATCTGCTAAGTAGACCGATTGGAGTAAACAAAACCCACAAAATGAATAAGAAATAGGATAGACAATGCATTGACCAAAAAGTAATGTTATTATTTCAATTTCAACTTAAAAAGTTAAAAGAAAGCACATAATTGCAATGAGATGAATCGTGTTTGTTTTAGATTTGAAAAGGTGACTTTTAAAGAATAAAAAAAAAAGATTAATAAAGATAATTATTCTCATAGGATCAACTTTAAACAATATTTCTCCTCAAAAATTATTCATAGAGATGGGTAATGTTCCATTCGTTTAAACCAAAAAAAGAACAAAAAACATGTTACCATCATGATGGAAATTTGGATGACACAATTAGTATGAAGCATAGCAAAATTAGGTTATTACCTGTAACTGTAACATAGAAAAGGCAGGTGCCAGTGTTTCCTGCAGTATCTGTAGAGGAACAGTTTACAGAGGTGTCCCCCTCTAAGAATATATCACTAGTTGTAAGAGAACAAGTCACAACTGAAGCTCCATCCACATTATCAGTTGCAGTTGGGTCGAACATAATGCTGGATGAGGAATTTAGTCCCATATCTGTTGAGTTAGTTATGTTTGGGCAATTCAGGGAAGGTGATTCGTCATCTGAAAGTATCAGAAAAAATATCAATATATGAAATCTGTTATCTCTTAAAATATGGTAATCCAACTATTTGAATAAACGAGGCACTAAATTATGACAAGCACAGACAATAAGTTGACGCAGAAGTCATAATATGACCTTTCCAGTATCAAAACAAAATGTAAGTAAAGCATATAATAGAACTGAAAGTAATTGTTTTGTTTTAAGAATAAAAGGTAATTTTCAAAAGAATGTTTTTGAAAAATAAAACAGCATAATAACACTTATAAGATGAATCTTTATCCATCAGTAAGTTATGTTTGGGCAATTCAGTGAAGGTGCTTCATCATCTGAAAGAAGATATTTTATCAGAATATGAATGTATAAGCTCACGGAATACACTAAACCAAAACAAAAAAAATATTAATTTGAAACTTTCACGTCAGGAATCTGCTAAGTAGACCGATTGGAGTAAACAAAACCCACAAAATGAATAAGAAATAGGATAGACAATGCATTGACCAAAAAGTAATGTGATTATTTCAATTTCAACTTAAAAAGTTAAAAGAAAGCACATAATTGCAATGAGATGAATCGTGTTTGTTTTAGATTTGAAAAGGTGACTTTTAAAGAATTAAAAAAAAAGATGAATAAAGATAATTATTCTCATAGGATCAACTTTAAACAATATTTCTCAAAAATTATTCATAGAGATGGGTAATGTTCCATTCGTTTAAACCAAAAAAAGAACAAAAAACATGTTACCATCATGATGGAAATTTGGATGACACAATTAGTATGAAGCATAGCAAAATTAGGTTATTACCTGTAACTGTAACATAGAAAAGGCAGGTGCCAGTGTTTCCTGCAGTATCTGTAGAGGAACAGTTTACAGAGGTGTCCCCCTCTAAGAACATATCACTAGTTGTAAGAGAACAAGTCACAACTGAAGCTCCATCCACATTATCAGTTGCAGTTGGGTCGAACATAATGCTGGATGAGGAATTTAGTCCCATATCTGTTGAGTTAGTTATGTTTGGGCAATTCAGGGAAGGTGATTCGTCATCTGAAAGTATCAGAAAAAATATCAATATATGAAATCTGTTATCTCTTAAAATATGGCAATCCAACTATTGGAATACACGAGACACTAAATTATGACAAGCACAGACAATAAGTTGACGCAGAAGTCATAATATGACCTTTCCAGTATCAAAACAAAATGTAAGTAAAGCATATAATAGAACTGAAAGTAATTGTTTTGTTTTAAGAATAAAAGGTAATTTTCAAAAGAATGTTTTTGAAAAATAAAACAGCATAATAACACTTATAAGATGAATCTTTATCCATCAGTAAGTTATGTTTGGGCAATTCAGTGAAGGTGCTTCATCATCTGAAAGAAGATATTTTATCAGAATATGAATGTATAAGCTCACGGAATACACTAAACCAAAACAAAAAAAATATTAATTTGAAACTTTCACGTCAGGAATCTGCTAAGTAGACCGATTGGAGTAAACAAAACCCACAAAATGAATAGGAAATAGGATAGACAATGCATTGACCAAAAAGTAATGTGATTATTTCAATTTCAACTTAAAAAGTTAAAAGAAAGCACATAATTGCAATGAGATGAATCGTGTTTGTTTTAGATTTGAAAAGGTGACTTTTAAAGAATAAAAAAAAAAGATGAATAAAGATAATTATTCTCATAGGATCAACTTTAAACAATATTTCTCCTCAAAAATTATTCATAGAGATTGGTAATGTTCCATTCGTTTAAACCAAAAAAAGAACAAAAAACATGTTACCATCATGATGGAAATTTGGATGACACAATTAGTATGAAGCATAGCAAAATTAGGTTATTACCTGTAACTGTAACATAGAAAAGGCAGGTGCCAGTGTTTCCTGCAGTATCTGTAGAGGAACAGTTTACAGAGGTGTCCCCCTCTAAGAATATATCACTAGTTGTAAGAGAACAAGTCACAACTGAAGCTCCATCCACATTATCAGTTGCAGTTGGGTCGAACATAATGCTGGATGAGGAATTTAGTCCCATATCTGTTGAGTTAGTTATGTTTGGGCAATTCAGGGAAGGTGATTCGTCATCTGAAAGTATCACAAAAAATATCAATATATGAAATCTGTTATCTCTTAAAATATGGTAATCCAACTATTGGAATAAACGAGACACTAAATTATGACAAGCACAGACAATAAGTTGACGAAGAAGTCATAATATGACCTTTCCAGTATCAAAACAAAATGTAAGTGAAGCATGTAATAGAACTGAAAGTAATTGTTTTGTTTTAATAGCAAAAAAAAAAAAAAATCCATTTGAGGACCTTAGCACCCTGTGCTTGTCCAGCTGTTAATTGGTATGATATTGAACTGATCAATTTTGGCACGATCACCTTCCTCCCCTACGATGTCCGTGATCTACTTGAAGGAGCATTATCTTATCAAGCTTGCAATTTCTATGACATTGGTAATATCTACATTTAAAGATATCTTTACAGAGAGATGGGTATATCATTTTCATTGTACATGTATATCATGAGAAGATGAAAGCCATAAACGAAACACGTGTGGAAAAAATGGCATGTACTAGGAAAAGACATGAAAATATATGTATTTATTACATTCATTTATTCAACAACATTCATCAGCGATAATATTTATAAACAATGATGGTACTTAGAAAAAAACTACAAAAATAACAAAATCAATAACAACAGGCAATGCCTCTAGATTGCAAAATTAAGAAATGACATGGCAGCAAAAAAAGACGGATTATTCAACATGATTGTTCTATGTGAGCCATATCAGAAATGAAATGGCCAAATTCATTCACAAATTGCCTCACAGCAGTAATAGTACACAGGTCAGTTATTAATAAGAATAAAAGGTAATTTTCAAAAGAATGTTTTTGAAAAATAAAACAGCATAATAACACTTATAAGATGAATCTTTATCCATCAGTAAGTTATGTTTGGGCAATTCAGTGAAGGTGCTTCATCATCTGAAAGAAGATATTTTATCAGAATATGAATGTATAAGCTCACGGAATACACTAAACCAAAACAAAAAAATATTAATATGAAACTTTCACGTCAGGAATCTGCTAAGTAGACCGATTGGAGTAAACAAAACCCACAAAATGAATAAGAAATAGGATAGACAATGCATTGACCAAAAAGTAATGTGATTATTTCAATTTCAACTTAAAAAGTTAAAAGAAAGCACATAATTCCAATGAGATGAATCGTGTTTGTTTTAGATTTGAAAAGGTGCCTTTTAAAAGATTAAAAAAAAATGAATAAAGATAATTATTCTCATAGGATCAACTTTAAACAATATTTCTCATCAAAAATTATTCATAGAGATGGGTAATGTTCCATTCGTTTAAACCAAAAAAAGAACAAAAAACATGCTACCATCATGATGGAAATTTGGAAGACACAATTAGTATTAAGCATAGCAAAATTAGGTTATTACCTGTAACTGTAACATAGAAAAGGCAAGTGCCAGTGTTTCCTGCAGTATCTGCAGAGGAACAGTTTACAGAGGTGTCCCCCGCCAAGAATATATCACTAGTTGTAAGAGAACAAGTCACATCTGGAGTTGCATCTACATTATCCGTTGCAGTTGGGTCGAACACGACGCTGGATGAGGAATTTGATCCCATATCCGTAGTATCAGTTACATTTGGACAATTCAGATCAGGTGATTCATCATCTGAAAGTATCAGAAAAAATATCAATATATGAAATCTGTTATCTCTTAAAATATGGTAATCCAACTATTGGAATAAACGAGACACTAAATTATGACAAGAACGGACAATAAGTTGACGAAGAAGTCATAATATGACCTTTCCAGTATCAAAACAAAATGTAAGTAAAGCATGTAATAGAACTGAAAGTAATTGTTTTGTTTTAAGAATAAAAGGTAATTTTCAAAAGAATGTTTTTGAAAAATAAAACAGCATAATAACACTTATAAGATGAATCTTTATCCATCAGTAAGTTATGTTTGGGCAATTCAGTGAAGGTGCTTCATCATCTGAAAGAAGATATTTTATCAGAATATGAATGTATAAGCTCACGGAATACACTAAACCAAAACAAAAAAATATTAATATGAAACTTTCACGTCAGGAATCTGCTAAGTAGACCGATTGGAGTAAACAAAACCCACAAAATGAATAAGAAATAGGATAGACAATGCATTGACCAAAAAGTAATGTGATTATTTCAATTTCAACTTAAAAAGTTAAAAGAAAGCACATAATTCCAATGAGATGAATCGTGTTTGTTTTAGATTTGAAAAGGTGCCTTTTAAAGGATTAAAAAAAAATGAATAAAGA
The DNA here is from genome assembly GCA_025617745.1 of Heliocidaris erythrogramma. Classification (NCBI taxonomy): domain Eukaryota; kingdom Metazoa; phylum Echinodermata; class Echinoidea; order Camarodonta; family Echinometridae; genus Heliocidaris; species Heliocidaris erythrogramma. The sequence continues at coordinate 4,512,481 of CM046864.1, forward strand.
TAATTATTCTCATAGGATCAACTTTAAACAATATTTCTCATCAAAAATTATTCATAGAGATGGGTAATGTTCCATTCGTTTAAACCAAAAAAAGAACAAAAAACATGTAACCATCATGATGGAAATTTGGAAGACACAATTAGTATGAAGCATAGCAAAATTAGGTTATTACCTGTAACTGTAACATAGAAAAGGCAAGTGCCAGTGTTTCCTGCAGTATCTGTAGAGGAACAGTTTACAGAGGTGTCCCCCGCCAAGAATATATCACTAGTTGTAAGAGAACAAGTCACATCTGGAGTTGCATCTACATTATCAGTTGCAGTTGGGTCGAACACGACGCTGGATGAGGAATTTGATCCCATATCCGTAGTATCAGTTACATTTGGACAATTCAGATCAGGTGATTCATCATCTGAAAGTATCACAAAAAATATCAATATATGAAATCTGTTATCTCTTAAAATATGGTAATCCAACTATTGGAATAAACGAGACACTAAATTATGACAAGCACGGACAATAAGCTGACGAAGAAGTCATAATATGACCTTTCCAGTATCAAAACAAAATGTAAGTAAAGCATGTAATAGAACTGAAAGTAATTGTTTTGTTTTAAGAATAAAAGGTAATTTTCAAAAGAATGTTTTTGAAAAATAAAACAGCATAATAACACTTATAAGATGAATCTTTATCCATCAGTAAGTTATGTTTGGGCAATTCAGTGAAGGTGCTTCATCATCTGAAAGAAGATATTTTATCAGAATATGAATGTATAAGCTCACGGAATACACTAAACCAAAACAAAAAAATATTAATATGAAACTTTCACGTCAGGAATCTGCTAAGTAGACCGATTGGAGTAAACAAAACCCACAAAATGAATAAGAAATAGGATAGACAATGCATTGACCAAAAAGTAATGTGATTATTTCAATTTCAACTTAAAAAGTTAAAAGAAAGCACATAATTCCAATGAGGTGAATCGTGTTTGTTTTAGATTTGAAAAGGTGCCTTTCAAAGGATTAAAAAAAAATGAATGAAGATAATTATTCTCATAGGATCAACTTTAAACAATATTTCTCATCAAAAATTATTCATAGAGATGGGTAATGTTCCATTCGTTTAAACCAAAAAAAGAACAAAAAAAATGTTACCATCATGATGGAAATTTGGAAGACACAATTAGTATGAAGCATAGCAAAATTAGGTTATTACCTGTAACTGTAACATAGAAAAGGCAAGTGCCAGTGTTTCCTGCAGTATCTGTAGAGGAACAGTTTACAGAGGTGTCCCCCGCCAAGAATATATCACTAGTTGTAAGAGAACAAGTCACATCTGGAGTTGCATCTACATTATCAGTTGCAGTTGGGTCGAACACGACGCTGGATGAGGAATTTGATCCCATATCCGTAGTATCAGTTACATTTGGACAATTCAGATCAGGTGATTCATCATCTGAAAGTATCACAAAAAATATCAATATATGAAATCTGTTATCTCTTAAAATATGGTAATCCAACTATTGGAATAAACGAGACACTAAATTATGACAAGCACAGACAATAAGTTGACGAAGAAGTCATAATATGACCTTTCCAGTATCAAAACAAAATGTAAGTAAAGCATGTAATAGAACTGAAAGTAATTGTTTTGTTTTAAGAATAAAAGATAATTTTCAAAAGAATGTTTTTGAAAAATAAAACAGCATAATAACACTTATAAGATGAATCTTTATCCATCAGTAAGTTATGTTTGGGCAATTCAGTGAAGGTGCTTCATCATCTGAAAGAAGATATTTTATCAGAATATGAATGTATAAGCTCACGGAATACACTAAACCAAAACAAAAAAATATTAATATGAAACTTTCACGTCAGGAATCTGCTAAGTAGACCGATTGGAGTAAACAAAACCCACAAAATGAATAAGAAATAGGATAGACAATGCATTGACCAAAAAGTAATGTGATTATTTCAATTTCAACTTAAAAAGTTAAAAGAAAGCACATAATTCCAATGAGGTGAATCGTGTTTGTTTTAGATTTGAAAAGGTGCCTTTCAAAGGATTAAAAAAAATGAATAAAGATAATTATTCTCATAGGATCAACTTTAAACAATATTTCTCATCAAAAATTATTCATAGAGATGGGTAATGTTCCATTCGTTTAAACCAAAAAAAGAACAAAAAACATGTTACCATCATGATGGAAATTTGGAAGACACAATTAGTATGAAGCATAGCAAAATTAGGTTATTACCTGTAACTGTAACATAGAAAAGGCAAGTGCCAGTGTTTCCTGCAGTATCTGTAGAGGAACAGTTTACAGAGGTGTCCCCCGCCAAGAATATATCACTAGTTGTAAGAGAACAAGTCACATCTGGAGTTGCATCTACATTATCAGTTGCAGGTGGGTCGAACACGACGCTGGATGAGGAATTTGATCCCATATCCGTAGTATCAGTTACATTTGGACAATTCAGATCAGGTGATTCATCATCTGAAAGTATCACAAAAAATATCAATATATGAAATCTGTTATCTCTTAAAATATGGTAATCCAACTATTGGAATAAACGAGACACTAAATTATGACAAGCACAGACAATAAGTTGACGAAGAAGTCATAATATGACCTTTCCAGTTTCAAAACAAAATGTAAGTAAAGCATGTAATAGAACTGAAAGTAATTGTTTTGTTTTAAGAATAAAAGATAATTTTCAAAAGAATGTTTTTGAAAAATAAAACAGCATAATAACACTTATAAGATGAATCTTTATCCATCAGTAAGTTATGTTTGGGCAATTCAGTGAAGGTGCTTCATCATCTGAAAGAAGATATTTTATCAGAATATGAATGTATAAGCTCACGGAATACACTAAACCAAAACAAAAAAATATTAATATGAAACTTTCACGTCAGGAATCTGCTAAGTAGACCGATTGGAGTAAACAAAACCCACAAAATGAATAAGAAATAGGATAGACAATGCATTGACCAAAAAGTAATGTGATTATTTCAATTTAAACTTAAAAAGTTAAAAGAAAGCACATAATTCCAATGAGGTGAATCGTGTTTGTTTTAGATTTGAAAAGGTGCCTTTCAAAGGATTAAAAAAAAATGAATAAAGATAATTATTCTCATAGGATCAACTTTAAACAATATTTCTCATCAAAAATTATTCATAGAGATGGGTAATGTTCCATTCGTTTAAACCAAAAAAAGAACAAAAAACATGTTACCATCATGATGGAAATTTGGAAGACACAATTAGTATGAAGCATAGCAAAATTAGGTTATTACCTGTAACTGTAACATAGAAAAGGCAAGTGCCAGTGTTTCCTGCAGTATCTGTAGAGGAACAGTTTACAGAGGTGTCCCCCGCCAAGAATATATCACTAGTTGTAAGAGAACAAGTAACATCTGGAGTTGCATCTACATTATCAGTTGCAGTTGGGTCGAACACGACGCTGGATGAGGAATTTGATCCCATATCCGTAGTATCAGTTACATTTGGACAATTCAGATCAGGTGATTCATCATCTGAAAGTATCACAAAAAATATCAATATATGAAATCTGTTATCTCTTAAAATATGGTAATCCAACTATTGGAATAAACGAGACACTAAATTATGACAAGCACAGACAATAAGTTGACCAAGAAGTCATAATATGACCTTTCCAGTATCAAAACAAAATGTAAGTAAAGCATATAATAGAACTGAAAGTAATTGTTTTGTCTTAAGAATAAAAGGTAATTTTCAAAAGAATGTTTTTGAAAAATAAAACAGCATAATAACGCTTATAAGATGAATCTTTATCCATCAGTAAGTTATGTTTCGGCAATTCAGTGAAGGTGCTTCATCATCTGAAAGAAGATATTTTATCAGAATATGAATGTATAAGCTCACGGAATACACTAAACCAAAACAAAACAAATATTAATATGAAACTTTCACGTCAGGAATCTGCTAAGTAGACCGATTGGAGTAAACAAAACCCACAAAATGAATAAGAAATAGGATAGACAATGCATTGACCAAAAAGTAATGTGATTATTTCAATTTCAACTTAAAAAGTTTAAAAGAAAGCACATAATTCCAATGAGATGAATCGTGTTAGTTTTAGATTTGAAAAGGTGCCTTTTATAGGATTAAAAAAAATGAATAAAGATAATTATTCTCATAGGATCAACTTTAAACAATATTTCTCATCAAAAATTATTCATAGAGATGGGTAATGTTCCATTCGTTTAAACCAAAAAGAGAACAAAAAACATGTTACCATCATTATGGAAATTTGGAAGACACAATTAGTATGAAGCATAGCAAAATTAGGTTATTACCTGTAACTGTAACATAGAAAAGGCAAGTGCCAGTGTTTCCTGCAGTATCTGTAGAGGAACAGTTTACAGAGGTGTCCCCTGCCAAGAATATATCACTAGTTGTAAGAGAACAAGTCACATCTGGAGTTGCATCTACATTATCAGTTGCAGTTGGGTCGAACACGACGCTGGATGAGGAATTTGATCCCATATCCGTAGTAACAGTTACATTTGGACAATTCAGATCAGGTGATTCATCATCTGAAAGTATCAGAAAAAATATCAATATATGAAATCTGTTATCTCTTTAAATATGGTAATCCAACTATTGGAATAAACGAGACACTAAATTATGACAAGCACATACAATAAGTTGACCAAGAAGTCATAATATGACCTTTCCAGTATCAAAACAAAATGTAAGTAAAGCATATAATAGAACTGAAAGTAATTGTTTTGTTTTAAGAATAAAATGTAATTTTCAAAAGAATGTTTTTGAAAAAGAAAACAGCATAATAACACTTATAAGATGAATCTTTATCCATCAGTAAGTTATGTTTGGGCAATTCAGTGAAGGTGCTTCATCATCTGAAAGAAGATATTTTATCAGAATATGAATGTATAAGCTCACGGAATACACTAAACCAAAACAAAAAAAATATTAATATGAAACTTTCACGTCAGGAATCTGCTGAGTAGACCGATTGGAGTAAACAAAACCCACAAAATGAATAAGAAATAGGATAGACAATGCATTGACCAAAAAGTAATGTGATTATTTCAATTTCAACTTAAAAAGTTAAAAGAAAGCACATAATTCCAATGAGATGAATCGTGTTTGTTTTAGATTTGAAAAGGTGCCTTTTAAAGGATTAGAAAAAAATGAATAAAGATAATTATTCTCATAGGATCAACTTTAAACAATATTTCTCATCACAAATTATTCATAGAGATGGGTAATGATGGAAATTTGGAAGACACAATTAGTATGAAGCATAGCAAAATTAGGTTATTACCTGTAACTGTTACATAGAAAAGGCAAGTGCCAGTGTTTCCTGCAGTATCTGTAGAGGAACAGTTTACAGAGGTGTCCCCCGCCAAGAATATATCACTAGTTGTAAGAGAACAAGTCACATCTGGAGTTGCATCTACATTATCAGTTGCAGTTGGGTCGAACACGACGCTGGATGAGGAATTTGATCCCATATCCGTAGTATCAGTTACATTTGGGCAATTCAGATCAGGTGATTCATCATCTGAAAGTATCAGAAAAAATATCAATATATGAAATCTGTTATCTCTTTAAATATGGTAATCCAACTATTGAAATAAATGAGACACTAAATTATGACAAGCACAGACAGTAAGTTGACGAAGAAGTCATAATATGACCTTTCCAGTATCAAAACAAAATGTAAGTAAAGCATATAATAGAACTGAAAGTAATTGTTTTGTTTTAAGAATAAAAGATAATTTTCAAAAGAATGTTTTCGAAAAATAAAACAGCATAATAACACTTATAAGATGAATCTTTATCCATCAGTAAGTTATGTTTGGGCAATTCAGTGAAAGTGCTTCATCATCTAAAAGAAGATATTTTATCAGAATATGAATGTATAGGCTCACGGAATACACTAAACCAAAACAAAAAATATTAATATGAATCTTTCACGTCAGGAATCTGCTCAGTAGACCAATTGGAGTAAACAAAACCCACAAAATGAATAAGAAATAGGATAGACAATGCATTGACCAAAAAGTAATGTGATTATTTCAATTTCAACTTAAAACATTAAAAGAAAGCACATAATTCCAATGAGATGAATCGTGTTTGTTTTAGATTTGAAAAGGTGCCTTTTAACTCTTCCGGTGCCAGGCCAAATACCCTCCAGTGCCAAGGGTTTTGTTGGGTTTGTAAATTTCGCGAAGAATAAGCCGTGTTTGATATTAGAAGGCTCATATCTCTTTCCCAATGCATCTTACAATGAAACTTTGTACACATGAAATATTGTAGAGTTTATGGTCTTTACAATGGTGTTAGTCTTTAAACAAATTTTCTGTTCATATATGTAGTAAAATATGCCGTATATGAAATCATTTTTTTCAATCAGGAAAATGGAGGGAAGCCTACTGTTTGAGAGCAAATTAACTGAAAGTTCTAAGAGATTAAAAAAAAACAAGAAAAATGACAATAATGGTCAATGTTTTACCTTTTTAATGATATATACATTGATGGAGTAATATAGAAAATAGAGCGAAAATAATGCTATTTATGTATCAAATGCTATTCCCAATCAAAATTGTCGTCACTGAACAAGTGACTGGTAAGCATACACAAAGGAGGCGTGACCTGCTTTGCCTATGCCTTCCATAAAAGGCATGGCGTAAAATGAAAGGGCCAATCAGAGCATAACAATAGCGTCCATAGACATGTAAGCTACAGCAGAGCATTGTTCACAAACTCCACTGCACTATGTGCGCTCAATCGTGCATTTTCTTTTGCGTAGTCTTCAATATGAGACCCTGTAACTATGTTTGTGTTTTGAAATAAAATACATGTATCGAGAAAATGAGAGTTCAAAAGGAAAGACGCATGTATAGAGAAATCTGAGTCACATATCTTGGATCTTGGAGTTTATGGGATATATGTGAGTATTTCCTACCTAAATAGCGAGTATACATTTGAGATATATCCAAAATAAAGATGAAAAGAAATTGGCTTTGGGCGTTTTGAGGTATACTTGCAGTAGTTATCATTTCCCGTTGTGGCCCCCTTCCCTTTTGATTTAGTGATATAAATCATGAGTGAATGAATAGACTAAAAGGGTTGAAAACACATTAGGGCAGTTAATTTGCACATTAGTTATAATTTTTTATATAAAGGCAGTTATGTTTTGACCCGTACGTGTAAATAATGCTGCATGTTACTTTTGAAGAAGAAAAAAAGCATTTTGCATCGTGCATAACACGCTCGTGGCTTTTCTCAAAATCAAGTGATTCTTCGTCCACGTTCTATAATAGGCTGGGATCAAACCGATAGCACAACATTGATCACAACAGTAAACAAAATTAAACTAAACAAATGAGAGAAACTGCCACGCTCTGATCCCCGATCTAATATAACCAGCAGTGAGCGAGTCCAATTCTGAAGATATGCAATTTAACGAATAATAATATATTCCCCTACAACAACAGTGTGATTATTATATACAAATAATAGCAGTGGTGGCACGAGCAGGAGGGGGAGGGGGGGGGGGGGTATAGAGTCCTGACGCAGATCCTGGTGCAAACAAAAGTCCTATGCCCTCTGCCAGTATTTTGGATAATGGTGAATAGTCCATCAATGGGCCCCGATTTCTAAGAACATCCTGTAATAAATTGCTACATGGAGATCGCATAGAGTTAGGGGTGGGGGTTATAGACCCCTGAGAAGAAAAGTTCTATCCCGTGGCGTGTTCCCATAGACAATGGCCAATAGTCGATGATCGCAACAAAATAATGCATGATGCATAGTATTTTGGTTTCTCTTGCAATCTACACTAAAGGACAAAAGAAACTTATAAAAGTTCAAGAGATCACCAAATTAAATTCTCTGCATGGAAATGTACCAAATTTGGATATAATGTTGATTCAATGCATGGCTTTAAATGACAGTCAATAACAAAAAGTTTTCTTCAATGCCACAAAAGAAATGTGCACTGAAGCAAAGGACTCTCTAATCCCCAAGTCACAAAGACAAACTGCAGCCTTGTACACCATATGCATGTCAATGAATGAAACAAAAGAATTTCAAAAGGGATTTGCAAGTTCATATCCAAACAGATTAATAGCCAGTATGTCCACCTCTAGCTTGCTGGCAAGCTGTACACCGTCTTCGCATGCTTCCGATCAGATTCGCGATGGTAGCCTGGGGAACATTGTTCCATTCCTCTTGCAGTGCTGCAATGAGCGTCTCCCTATTGATGGGTTGATTGTCACGCCTTGACACACGTCGACCAAGCTCTTCCCAGAGATGTTCAATTGGGGAAAGGTCTGGTGAACGGGCGCACCATGGCAGAACATCAATATCCTCTTGCTCGAGGGGTGCAAATCCCTTTTGAAATTCTTTTGTTTCATTCATTGACATGCATATGGTGTACAAGGCTGCAGTTTGTCTTTGTGACTTGGGGATTAGAGAGTCCTTTGTTTCAGTGCACATTTCTTTTGTGGCACAAACTGCAGCCTTGTACACCATATGCATGTCAATGAATGAAACAAAAGAATTTCAAAAGGGATTTGCACCCCTCGAGCAAGAGGATATTGATGTTCTGCCATGGTGCGCCCGTTCACCAGACCTTTCCCCAATTGAACATCTCTGGGAAGAGCTTGGTCGACGTGTGTCAAGGCGTGACAATCAACCCATCAATAGGGAGACGCTCATTGCAGCACTGCAAGAGGAATGGAACAATGTTCCCCAGGCTACCATCGCGAATCTGATCGGAAGCATGCGAAGACGGTGTACAGCTTGCCAGCAAGCTAGAGGTGGACATACTGGCTATTAATCTGTTTGGATATGAACTTGCAAATCCCTTTTGAAATTCTTTTGTTTCATTCATTGACATGCATATGGTGTACAAGGCTGCAGTTTGTCTTTGTGACTTGGGGATTAGAGAGTCCTTTGCTTCAGTGCACATTTCTTTTGTGGCATTGAAGAAAACTTTTTGTTATTGACTGTCATTTAAAGCCATGCATTGAATCAACATTATATCCAAATTTGGTACATTTCCATGCAGAGAATTTAATTTGGTGATCTCTTGAACTTTTATAAGTTTCTTTTTTCCTTTAGTGTATTTCTACCCAAGCAGAATAACCAAATAACGCGGTGCTTCATTAGTATAACATCATACAGACAACTATTGATACTAATCTAATGAAAAATAATGCTCCTTAAATATCAATTTTATTTACGCATGTTTTTTTAATTTGTGATACTTCTCTCTTGCATTTTCCGCCCCCCCCCCCTTTATCTTGTAAGAAAATAAAGTATGGCTACGTTCAATATTTAGCAGTTTCTTAATTTCTTGAGGCCTAGTAACTGTGAGTGAGGCAGATCGTAGATAATTATGTTGAATATGGCGTGAATAAATTAAAAATGAGCTTACTGCGCTTTAGCGTCTTTTTTATTTGGTGAAGAATATTGGAAATAGGTTTTGATAATCACCGAGCAAACAAACGTACCTCAAAACAACATACGATTCAACATTTCTCATTTCCTCCTTTTCTTCCTCCTCTTTTCTTGTCCTTCTCCTTTCCCTTTCCTCTTCCTTTCCTTTCCATTTCTTCATTTCCTTTTCTTTCCTTTCCTTTCCTTTCATTTTCCCGGTGGTTTGGTGGATTTTCCCGATGAAATCCTATTATCTTCGACCACTTGCTCTTTCATTTGCCCTTAAATACACCTAAATATTCACTATTTCATCCGACCCCCCCCCCCCCCCCCGCCCGCGTGTTTACGTTTTACAACTAAGCCTAGGCAGATTTCGCATTTTTCATACTAATACGGTTTATTCCGTCAAGACTAATCTGCACGAATATTCATGAAAACAAATTATAGAGATATAATAAAACGAGCAAGGGCATCGAGCAGCTGTTGTGTGTGGCGCAATCGGATAATACAGTCCTCTCTTGGTGAAAGAACCACGAGTTCGAACCTCGGCAGAGGTTGATATTACGAAATTTTCTTTTGCTTATTAGGGTTAGGGTTAGGGTTGCTGATTTAAAAATAAGGTGACTGAGTAAGAAAATACAAGTCCGATACTTGTAGTCTGTTTCAAAGTCTTCAAAAAGGGGTTCTGCCTAGGCTTGGTTGTAAAAAAGAAAGGCGCCCCCGCCCGGCCCATTCGCGACCAACGTAGACCGACTGCTGTCACACATGTTTATATACACAAAGTCAATCCCCCCCCCCCCCCCGAGATAAACAGAGATGGAAAAGGATATGGAAAAACGCAATATATTTATGTATTTATGGTGGTGATCATGATAATGATGATGAGGAGGATAATACTGATTTATAGACAACAATAATCATTTAAATATGTGACACCGAAGAATAGAGAAAATGGATGGAAATGTTAACATTGACTATAATTCAAATACACATCTGTTTTTGCTCTCCAGATCATAACAAAGTGCCTACCAAGTGGGCAGAAATCCACCTATTGTTTTTTTTCACTCCAAGAATCCCCCAGCTACTATCCTCGAGTTCAAATATGCCGACAATGTCGGGTCGCTTGATGATTGTCTTCAAATCAGCCAACAGTCCATTCAATAACTATAGATCTTGGGCTAAACTCTAGAACAATAGTTCTGAACTTTTGAACAGACTTCCTCTTCTTTCTAAAACCGTTTGATTGTAAATACACAGGATAAGGGTCAATGATCAATGAAATAAACCCCATTTTCGATTTGAAAAGCCCTCCGAATAATAGCATGGATGGTATTCGTTCCCTCTTGAAACGCCGAACATGCCCCGGTGTAAGCAGCTGAAAATACAATGGCGTCTTATTTTGTTTACAAGTGACTGATTCCTTTATTTTTTTAACGCTGCATTTTTCATCAAAATAATACCATACACGAAGTTAAGAGTGAGGCAACAGACTAACATTAAGACGGACACGAGCCAAGTAAGAGAAATAAGTGAAGAGGAGATGACAAAACAGGCACTGAAAAATGTGTAAGATGTTGCGGGACATCGTCTGCTTAGACAGGACTGGCCCCTGGTGTATCGTCACACATCTCAGCAGCGTTCGAGGAGCTCTTCAGCTGCTATATCGGGGGCTGTATTTTACCGCTTTATAATTGATAATAATCATTACTTCAAATTTTTCCAAGCGTTGAATTTGGATAACCTTGTTTAATCTATGCCATATATGCAATAAAAATTATTAAGCCAATATTTACTTTGATGGAATTTTCTTGTTATGTGATATTTAATGTTAAAAAGTAGGGCTATAAACAACGTCTTGAAATGACAAAAAAGTGCAATTGTTTGATGGTCCCCCCCCCCCCCCACTCCATTTACTCAAGAGATGTTTTTCACAGATGTCTCCTAAGAGGTAAGTTAAAAGATAACTATGGCTAAATATTCAAGATTTTCATGATCGCGCACCACAAAACCACAAAAAGTCGCACCACGTAATATTCAGTGAGAGTTCAATCAGGGTGGATTTGGTCAAAATTGTTAAGAGATGTAAATTTCACAAGTAGGGACAGCTAATGAGAAATTCCCATCCGAACCACATGTCACAGAAGCAGATCCATTAATGGTATAGCCAGACGTACAGGTATAGCTGCACACGGTGGCCGCAGCTACTGTTTCTTCCGCTGTACAATCAGTTGCTTCAAACCCCATCGTAAGAGGTGGAACGATACAGCCAACACAGGATGTCACGTACACAGGACTAACCTTTCTAGCTCTCCCACTACCAATAATTCAACAACCGAATTATGCCTTTCTAAGCACTTTACGTTCACAATTTCAGTATCATTTCACCGATTAGATCATACTGAACGCTCTAGACTAATTTTTTCGACGGGTTTACCGTCGTTTTTTGAGAAAATTTCTGGCAAGTTTTGACTCGGTTTGATAGCATGACCACTAGTACGCTCGCACTCGCTAATGGGAGCATCTCAGCCGAAGAACCCGAAACCCAAGGGACGCCTCAGCCGCAAGATGAACCCGGACCGCCCAAGGAACCAACCCTCACAGAAATTCATCAAACTATCTTGTCCAGCTCTGCTTCAATGAATCACAAATTGGATATTGTCACTGCGGAGGTAGCATGTATTAAACGCAAGCAAGATGATTTCGAGGAAGCCCTTACTGTTAATTCTGTTCAAATTGCCTTTCTGCAAACGGAAAAGCTACCAAACCTAGAGAGGAATATGGAGAAGAAAATCGCTCAACTTGAAGCGAAAATCATGGAAATGGAGATCTACAGTAGACGCGGAAACCTGTTATTCTACGGTGTGAAGGAAACACGCGACGAGAACGTGCTGTCTTGGAAAAGGTTTTCACCGACCTTGGAGTTGAGGGTACATCCGACATAAAAATTGCAATCGCGCACCGATTACCCCGACGAGTTCACGGTGATCCAACATCTTCGCCCCGCTCTCAAGCCCCGAACGCGATTATCGCCAAGTTTCTATACATGGGAGACCGTAATCGCGTCCTCTCTGCGTTCGAGAATACCCAGCGTCGACGGGAGCCGGACACCCAGGCAGATGGGATTACTGTCCGCACCTCCCTCCCCCCGATCCTTAAAGTAGTCACTCGAAGAAAAACCACAACTGAAAATCAGTGACAAATTATATATGGATGGAAAGATTACAACTTGAAAAACATAAATGATGTGCTGAAAAGTCATATAAATATCCTGGAAAGGCTTAAAATGTAATTTCTAGAGACCCTTCTCAGACCCCAACCAAGCCAAACAACGGTCGTAGCGAGGTCTGAAACGTGACGTCACACCCTTGACAGATCTATGGGTTGCACACGAGCGCTGGTTTTCTCTGGTTTGTTTACTACACTACAGTACACGTTTGTTTTCTTGTGCTATTTATTGTCGCTCTTTCAGTTAATATTCGATATCATTCGACATAATTATCATTCAGGAGTGTGTCATCTTGAAACATTATAGAATATATCTGCGTGATTATTTCAACTTTTATGAAGCAATAATCGGCTATAAACCAATTTCGCAAGTTTGACAACTTCAGCTTAGCAATCGGCTTTGGCAGCTTGTGCAGTTGAGTTCAAGGCATGTATGTCCGGGGAGCGTCCGTAGGTAGTGTTGCACGTTTCGTTGCCTACTAGTTACTGTGAGTGTGACTGATTTCTTCGCTTTCGTATTTTTGGAGAGAATAATCAGACCACTCAGACTGTCAGATAGTCGCAGGGATTGTTAAAAAAGTTGTCATATTTTCTATTTCAGATTTAGACTTTCGGTAACAAATCCAAATCTTACTTTTCTAGCGTTTTTAGAGTAATTTTTGGATAACAGGCCTACTAACTAGTTAGATATCTTCTTTCTGTCAGACTTCACAAGATTCATCAGCGGTTTTGTATGTATACCAGTCCTTCTAAATAACCTCACTATTCAGAAGGACCTCCTTTCATAAGGACCACTATTCATAACGCGTGCTAAATGAACAGCGGTCCTTATGATAGCGAGCGGACCCCCAAATATGTTCCATTCATCTTCATTAGCATTGATAACATCAACAGTATATCCAGTGAATCATCTTAATCATCAACCATCAATCATATCACTGACTCTGCAACCCCTGACCTCTATCATCATTGCTGATATCGCCTTGGCGGCGTCATCACCATCACCACATCCCCACTTGCCCTGCCCTCTCTGTCACTATTGACACAACAACAGGCATCTACATGTAATATACCCAACCAACCTCAACATTTGTCATTATCAAATCAACAACACATTCCCTGTCATCACCACCATCACCACCATCTACGGCAACACCACCATCAGCATTAACCATTACCATCAACCATGACCACTACCAGCCTATCATATATCAGTCTATCCAGTTTGACCAGTAAGTTAAGTGCTGGTATTATTGATGTGTATTTAGAGGCTTACGATGTTATTTGTCTTTCTGAAACATTAACCGATTCTATTGATCTGTCTAACTCCTATCTATACAATTTTGAGTGTTACTGTTTGCCTAGAAGAAGTGAACAGAAATTTGGAGGATTTCATGGCATGTGCATTTTAATGAAAAAACACATATTTGAGCATTCAGAAATGTTAGGTAATACCACTTCTCCTTCAATTATTTGGATCAAGGTTCACAGAGAAATTTTAGGATATGATTTTATATTGGGTGCAGTTTATCTACCCTGTGAAGGCTCAATTCATCACAGCCATGAGGTCTTTGAGTGTTTTGCACAGGATGTAATCAACCTTAAAAGTAAATTTAATATACCTTTTTGTTTAGTAGGAGATTTCAATGCTCGTACAGGGTTACTCGCTGATTATATTGATATTGATGATAATGTTGTATCTGACATTCTTGGTTTGAATTTTTGTGATGATCCAAATCTGTCACCAACATACATGGTTCCCAATGAACGTCAAAATATGGATGTAAAGGTAAATAATAATGGTAATCAAGTTATTCATCTTTGTAAAAGTTTGGGTTTCTCTATTGTGAATGGACGGTTGGGTGATGATATTGGTATTGGAAATTACACATGTTTTAATAAGAATGGGGGTTGTAGCACCATTGATTATGCCATTGTGTCTCATGATTTGTTTCATAACATACAAAACTTCCAAGTTGACCTGTTTGATAAGTGTCTATCGGATGTGCATTGTCCCATCATTTTGACCTTGCAGTCAGAGCACAACCAAGAAATTCATGATATTGAAGTCACAAGTGATGATGCCCTAATTAAAACAGTTTGTGACTCGTCCAAATCCAGCTACATGTCCTTTAAGTGGGATTGTGAAAATGTAAATGAATACTCTGATCGGTTACACAATTTAACCTTACAATTACCAGGAATTATAGAAAATATTCATGAAGATGTCAGTCAGGAGATGGTAGATAAGTACTACTCTGAGATTTGTAATTCTTTTTTGCAAGCTGCACTTGATCTTGGTGTGTGTAAGTGGAAACAATCAAAGAAAGTAAGGAATCATGGAAAGAAGGATAATAAGAATTTTTGTTCGCAATTATGGTTTGATGCTGAGTGTGAAGCTGCACGTAAAGAGTATTTTAACCTAAGGAATAGGCTAAGCAGGAAAATTCAGTTAGGTAGAAGATTAGATATTCAAGTTTTAGATATTGATGACTTACATAGTGATTTTGTTTTGGCAAACAAAAAGTATAAAAAATTGTTACGGTACAAAAAGAGAAAGTATGGTAAAAGTATCAGTGCATCTTTACGGTCCTTGAAAAATAATGGTAACCCAAGAGCCTTTTGGAGTTTATTAAACAGTAGTAGTCATCAGATTAAAAGTACAATTAACATTTCCTTATGTGATCTTGTACATCATTTTAAATCTCTTGGGACCATATGTATATCAGATAATCATTCAGAGGAGAGGATGATTTTGGATACTGGTAATATGCCTATACAAAATGATGGATTGAATAAACCTATCACACTGGAGGAGGTTGAATTAATGATTAATAAACTGAAAAATGCCAAAGCTTGTGGAAAAGACTTGATCAGGAATGAATTTCTTAAAAGTAGCCCTGTGGAAATGCGTAGAGTAATTGTTGATTTTTTCAATGTTGTTTTAGAAAGTGGGATCGTACCTTCTGAATGGTGTATAGGAGTAATTATCCCTATTTTTAAGAATAAAGGTCAAAATTCAAACCCAGATAATTATAGAGGAATAACCTTGCTGAGTTGTCTTGGTAAACTATTTACCTCAGTCTTAAATAATAGAATTTCTAACTTTCTTGAAAGGAATGATATGTTAGGTGAGGAACAAGCTGGATTTCGCTCAACATATTCTACCATTGATCATGTGTTCGTTTTGAAGACTATTATCGATTTCTACCTACAGAAAAAGAAGCGTTTATACTGTGCATTTATAGATTATAAAAAAGCATTTGATTTGGTTGACAGGAAGTTGTTGTGGTTTAAGTTGTTGAAAATGGGAGTAAATGGCAAAGTCCTGAATGTTGTTAAAAACTTGTACAAACATGCAAAGTCTTGTGTTTCTGCCAATGGCACAGTGTCTGAATTTTTCACATGTAATGCAGGAGTTAGACAAGGTGAAAACCTCTCACCATTGCTGTTTTCTGTATATTTAAATGACTTTCAAGAACACATTGCCAAATTTTATCCTGGCCTGAAAACTTTAAATGAAGAAATCAATAATACCTTACAGGGTAAGGAACAAGAGTTTTTTTCAAAATTATTATGCCTGTTGTATGCAGATGACACAATAATACTGGCAGAAAGCCCTGATGAATTGCAAGTAGCGCTGGATGCAGTGCAAGAATATTGTAATACCTGGCGTCTAACAGTCAATGCAAGTAAAACAAAAATAATGATTTTTTCAAGAGGGAAAATTAGGAAGATTCCAAATTTTACATATGGTCATGAAAAAATAGATGTGGTATATGATTTCACTTATCTTGGAGTACAGTTTAATTATAATGGCTCGTTTAAGAAGGCAATTTCAAAGCAGATAATTCAGGCAAGAAAAGCTTTATACAGTATGGTAAGTAAAGCAAAGAAAATGCAGTTGCCAGTCGAAATTCAGTGTCATTTATTTGATCATTTGATCATGCCTATTCTATTGTATGGTAGTGAGGTCTGGGGTTATGAAGATTTAAGGCAGATCGAAGTTTTCCATAGGAAATTCCTCAGAACTTTATTATCTGTAGGTTCATGTACCCCAGATTGCATGGTTTATGGTGAAACTGGTCGAGGATTGATTTTGAATCAAGTGAAGCGTCGACTAGTCAATTTTTGGTCAATAATTTTGAGGGGTAAAGATAGTAAATATTCATATGTCTTTTTGAAATTTATTTCTGCCATTCATAGAAATGAACACTCAAACTGTAATTCCTCATGGTTAAAGTTTATTGAAGATACATTCAATCAAACCGGCCTATCCAATATATGGCTAGGTCAAAATAGTGGATTGGGTTTGAATATTAATTCTTTGTTAAAATTGAGACTGAATGATATTTTTTCTCAGGAATGGAGAGATGTAGTTTGGTCAAATCGCATTTGCACAAATTATAGATTATTTAAAGACAACCATGTATTTGAAAGTTATTTACTCACCCTAAATAAAACTGATGCTTTTACTCTATGTAAGTTTCGGTGTAGATCTCATAAACTACCTGTAAACAAGGGACGATTTGATGCGAACACACCACATAGTGACATGCAGTGCCCTCTTTGCCTAAATACTGATATAGGTGATGAATTTCACTATATTTTTGTTTGTCCTTGTTTTGAAAAGGAGAGACGTTTATATTTGCCAAAAAAGTTTTTTACATATAGGACCAGGCTTCCGAGTGCTTTGCACATGACAGAACTATTTGATACTAGGAAAACTTCTCAGTTGAAGAATTTAGCTAGATTTACACGCCTTATTATGCTTCAATTTTCTCAAAAAACAGAAAAAGAAAATACCTCAGGATTTTCTGGTAGTACAACTAGAGTTGGACCCATACGTACTCGTAGCGGTAGGATAGTGAAACGGCCTGTTTTGTTTACATTGTAGCTTGTAAATAGACTGTATTGTTCTTACATATTACATCACTGTACATTATCTAAGCATACATTGCGTTTTTTAGTTGGTTATATTATACACATGTACATTGTTTTTATAGAACTTTTGTTTGTACATTGTATCATTATGTCATTATCTTTGTAAAATAATTGTATTCAAAAGTCATGTATTGTTATTTATACTTTTATGTTTGTACTCGCATACCCCGAGAGGGGGTCAAAGAGTCAATAAAATTCTACAATTCTACAAATCATATGTTTTTAAATCAAAGGAGACGATGTATAATTAACCCATATCATTATCTTATGCACAGTCCCATTATACCTAGCCACTTCACACACATATTCACACTCAAAACATTTTTCACTTCACATCCCTCTCAAATACATGTGTAAAGGTTTAATGCAACATATGTACATCAATGTCTTATATCACTTACACTATCGTAATAAATATTGCCTGCCATGAATGAGCATATTCTGTAACCCTTTAGGAATATTGCACTTGTAGCAGCTCACCAAAATTTCAGAGAACTTGATGTAAAATTTCAAATCCTGAAAGATGTAAACTCTAGTTACTGTTATTTGTAGCAGGTTAACTGACATATGAACGTTTATACCAAAATATCCATCAGTGATCACGGATTACATACATCAGGAGAGAGTACAGTACGTGTCAAGTCTGAAATCACGTACACAAATGAGCAATGAAAAACATTTCTAAGATACCTACATTTAATAATAATAATAATTATAATAATTATAATAATAATAATAATAAATACATAAATAGCTAACCAACTAAATAAATACAATTTAAAAAATAAAATAGCAAATGGCAAAAGCCAGCACCTGCAGCTGCACCGGGCCCTTGCTCTTCTTCCCCCGCCGCCTGTGGCGGTGGCTCTGGTTCGTACTGGTAGGCTTCTGGAAGCTTCCTACCATCGCCCACTTCTTCTCCTCCTTCTTCTCCTTCAATCTCTCCTACCTCCCCATCATCATCATCATCACTGTTAAACTGAATCACTTTCTTCACCAATTTCTATGTCCATATTGAACACAATTTCCTCGTCTACAACCGACATTTTGATCCTTAAAGGCCAAGTCCACCGCAATATCAAGTTGATTTGAATAAACAGAGTAAAATTAAACAAGCATAACAGTAAAAATTTCACTGAAATCGGATGTAAAATAAGAAAGTTATGGCATTTTGCATTATTTCATGAAAGAGTGATATGCATAGCATGGGCGGTATGCACATGAGTGAACCGATGATGTCACACACTCACTTTTCCTTATGTATTTTATTATATGAAATTTCAAATATTTAAATTTTTATAGATGTGATAATAAAGAATCCCTACTTTGTATGAAAATAAGTTACAATAATGATGATTTTACATGTTCCATTATGGAGTCAAACCATGTTTTACATTATTGAAGCAAAAAAATGAAATATAAGATATTTAATATAATAAAATACATAAGGAAAAGTGAGTGCATGACATCATCGGTTCGCTCATTTGCATACCGCCCATGTTATGCATATCACTGTTTCATGAAATAATGCAAAACTTCAAAATGCCATAACTTTCTTATTTTACATCCGATTTCAGTGAAATTGTTACTGTTATGCTTGTTTAATTTTACTCTGTTTATGCAAATCAACTTGATATTGAGGTGGACTTGGCCTTTAAGTCTCGAAAAATCAATGAGTAAATTGCGTCACTTGCGAAACTTGGATAGTGTTGTTTTTCATACTCTTTACTTCATCCAACAAGATGAATAAGTCGATAATGTAATTTTAATTCATTGCGAATGCATACACTATTTTCTTTCCCAGTTTGCATTTATCAACACGCTGTGCCTAGACTTTTTGGTATAAATAGGTGTGAACAAAGTATAGAAATGTTTTTTCCTCACTTGTAAAATCAAATTAAAATCAAATTAAAACTAAACAAAGAAGTTGAGAATGAATTATAATATTCATACACTTTTTCTGTTTGTTTTATTAACATAAATTATGTTAGTTTTAATATAGATGTGAAGAAAGTATTGCACTGTTCTTTTTGCGTGTATATCATCTAGAAAACAAGTGACAACCGCTATTTATTTTAAATGCATACATCCTTTTTTTTATTTGCCTCACATACCTGATGATCATTTTAGACAAGAACTAGGCTTTATTTACATTATTTGTTAAAGATGTTTATCGGCATGATGCTTTATATATACTTTTCAGCCTTTTCTGAGTGTAGATGTAATACCTAATAAATAATATGAAACTATACAAAATTATATTCATTACTTCAAAAAAGGGCCTCCCTTTTTGGTACTGTACATCATGCACACTCAGTTTTTGTAAGCAAGTTAAGATATTGATAGCGTTTTTGTACTAAATACACTTTACTTTGAACCCTTTTGGGTGTAACCATTATCAACCCGAAAAACAGGTTGTAAATGTATATTAGATGCATACAGTGTACATTTATCAAGACGTTTTCGTTAGATATTTCCTTGAATAGGTGGGGAGAAAGTAAATAACTGTTCTTTTTCCGTGAAAAAAATTTACAAAAGTCGAGAATAAATATTATTTTTAAAGCATACATTTTTTCCTGTTTGCTTTACGAACATATTTTTTCCTAGACTTTTCATACAGGTGTGAAGTAAGTAACGGAATGTTCCTTTTGCGTGTCTATCATCAAGGTAAACAAGTGAAAGCTGTGAATGTATTTTAAATGTATGCACTTTTTTTCAATTTGCTTTATCAACATTGTTTTGATAAGAATATGTGAAGACAGTTTAGAGATGTATTTTTCCTTCAGCCTATAATTAACATGTATTTGTAAATTTCCTATATCGAAATGTTGTTTGTCAACATTTACGAGTAACGAGTGTAGAAGTAATAATAATAATAATAATAATAATAGATACTTATATAGCGCAAAATGCTAAAGCCTCTAAGCGCTTTTTAGAAGTGAAGAGAAAATACATGTATTATATTGAATAATTAATACACAACATAAACATTTAAGTGATACATTTATAAAACAATACATTCAAGCGTAGGCAACATTAAACAAGTAGGTTTTTAACAAGGATTTGAAAGTGTTCACATTGTTTGCTGTACGAATATAAAGTGGTGAGTCATTCCATAATGCAGGGGTGGCATGTAAAAGTGATCTTCGTCCATAGGATGTAGATGAAATGCGGCGTGGAAGTTGAAGCAGGGATTGAGATGAAGAGCGTAGAGTCCGTGATGGGATATAACATTGTAGGAGATCAGATTATTATCCATGCATCTACAATTGCATTCCTCCGAATGTTTATGCCGTGTCGATGATGAATGTTTTTCCAATGCATTCTTTAGGTGATGATGATTTTACTTCTTTGTTTAACAATTCACAATCCTCTTTTTATTTCAGTCACATAGATGGTGCAAATAACTTTGAAGAAAGTATTTCTGAACAAATGAATCGTGAAATGCAAGCATTTACTTTAACAGTTGATCCTAACGACCTTTTATCACCAACATCTGAATCCAAATACCTTACGGAAAATCAGTTTGTAAAAGAGTCTTGTTTAAAAAAAAAGATTTGTCTTTCTTTCAGTTCTTTCAGTAGAAGTCTCTCAACAAATCTGGATTATTTCAAAACATTTCTTGACAAGCTCTCTTTTGATTTGTAATTGGGTTATGTGAAACATGGCTTGTTGATGGAAATTATCCGTTATATCTCTTAGATAGGTACTCATACTTCGGGAATAATAGAAAGGGCAAAACTGGAGGGGTGTAGGGTTATACATTTTGAACCAATTTCAGACTAAGTCTTTGGAAGATTTAAATCACATGTCAAGTCTTGCAGAAACCGCTTTTATTGAACATATTATCCCAAGGGGAAAAAAAACATTGTTATCGGGGAAATTTATAAAGCACCCAAGCCAATCCTCTTGAATTTTTTGATTTACTTGAGAGCTTATTATCTTTCCTGTCTTTACATTCTCTGCCACCCCTCTCCCTCTTGTAAACTCTTCCCGATCCATGACCCGCAATTTTTCTGAAGGCAATATAAATAGATTCTGAGAATGTTTAGCACAATCTGACTGGTCCCACGTGTATATAAATTCCGACCCTAATGAATCGTTTAATACCTTTGTTAACATATTCATGAATATGTATAATACCTACATTCCTTTAAAACCTTTATGTACGAATTACAAAAAAACTCCGAGATCTCCCTGGATCACGAAGTCTCTTCTCCGCTCTATTAACAGGAAAAATCGCCTTTCCTACAAGTATAAAAGAACTAAATCAGAACAAAGTAAGTGTAGATACTCCTTATACCGTAACACCCTCACGTCATTGCTACGATCAGCTAAAAGGAATTACTTTTCTAGGCAATTTTAACAAATGCGATGTTTCGAGTACGTGGAAAATGATAAACAATGTGCTAAACAAAAAAACAAAATCATCTTCCATTCCTACCATAATTGTCAATGACTCCGAAATAAAGGACCCAATATTGATAGCCGAAATATTCAATGATTATTTTATAAATATTGGCCCAAATCTTGCCCGCGACATTCCAAATTCTGAAGTTGAGTTTCAATCGTTTTTAAGAGAACCAATCGGTCAATCTATCTATCTTTCTCCAGTTACTACGAATGAAATTTTTGACATTGTTAAGAATTTGAAAACAAAGAAAAGTTGCGAACTTTCTTTGGAAGAAAATTATTAACGAAGTAGCAATCCGTTAACTTTATGTTTAATTTATCTCTAACAAATGGAATTGTACCCGATAAAATGAAAATAAATAAGGTTATCCCCATACACAAGAAAGGTAATAAACATGATATTAGAAATTATCGTCCCATTTCGCTCTTAAGCTCATTCTCAAAAATTCTTGAAAAAATAGTCTATTCCCGCACTGTACAATTCCTAAATAAATATAATATTTTGTCCAAGTTCCAATTTGGTTTTAGAAAGAAACATTCAACCACTCATGCATTGTTGATGTTTATTAATGAAGTAGCCAAAGCCATAGATGCGTTTTCTAACACTGTTGGTATATTTCTGGACTTCTCCAAGGCCTTCGACAAATCAATCACGAAGTTCTCCTTTTTAAATCATCATATTATGGAATACGTGGGAAGGCCTTGGGTAGGTTCAGAAATTACCTAACTGACCGTCAACAGTTTTTTTTATATTAATGATCATGAATCACATAAGAAAACTATTACATGTGTAGTGCCCCAATGGTCCTTACTTGACCCATTGTTGTTCCTTATTTACATAAATGACTTTCAAAATTGTTCTGATAATCTTTCCTTCCTCTTGTTTGCAGATGACTCCAACATTTTTCTTTTCAAACAAAAATCCTCAAATTCTTTCAAATACTTTAAACCACGAACTGAACACTGTTATGAACTGGATGCATTCTAACAAATTGTCCCTTAATATTAATAAATCAAATTACATTCTATTTAGTAATACGATCTCAAAATTACCAGGACCTATTTTATTAAATAACTCGATCTTGCGCAGGTTGACACGACAAAATATTTAGTGGTATACATCGACAGCAAATTAACATGGAAAACTCACATGAATTATATCAGTAAACTTATAGCCAGAAATACAGGTGTCATTGGCAAACTTAAAATATCCTTTCCCACCCATGTCTTGCTCTCTTTATACTCCACTCTAATTTTGCCATATTAAAACTACGGAATCCTTGCATGGGGGAATAGCTCAAAGCTCCTTATAAATAAACTTTTCCTTATTCAAAAAAGAGTTATGAGAATAATTAATAACACTAGTTTCCGGGCCCATTCATCACCACTTTTCTATTCTTGTAATCTTCTTCAAATCCACAATCTTTATACATTTAACCTAGGATATTTTATGTTTCAACTCGCAAGACGCGAACTACCTACCTCTGTCTCCTCTTTATTTGTAAGGAATGACGAAATTCATTCTTATCCTACACTTCAAAGCAATTCCTATCATCTTCCACGTACCCGAACAGATTTTGCCCATAATACAATCATAGTTACTGGCCCATTACTTTGGAACGATCTCCCGTCTGACGTAATAAATTCCGGCTCCATGTATTCGTTTAAACGTAAATTAAAGATGTATATTTTAAACACTTACCTAAATAATAATCCCACGGCTCCCTAATGTCCCAGACAAGCATCATTAGTTCTTCGTCAAATTCTTATTTTCCCCATCTTAAGCCGGTTTTTTTCCTGCTTTTTCTTTTTTTTTTTTTAATTTATTTATTTGATTGATATCACAACGATTTGACTATACCTATGTAGTATATAAAGGGAATCTATAAATTACTAGCTCTGCTTTTGAATAGTTTCCCTTCATATTGTCACCTCTCATATATGTCTGTATCTCCTCTATGTTAATCATCATTGTATTATTTCTATGGATTTTTTATTGTACTTCGTTAATCGTGTTATGTACAATCTACTGAATTTTATTTTTGTACCATATATTGATTATTGTGAAATATGAAATAAACAAAACTGAAACTAAAAACTGAAGTTTAAACAGAAAATGATGAAAAAATGAATAACAATAATATTTATGATAATTAAAATAAATAATGATAATAATAATACCATTAGTAATAATTATACTATAGTGGAAATAGTTTACCTAATGATAAACTTAAGCATATTGCATTAAGTAAGTTGACATCACCGTAATCTTAAACATCTTGAGGTTAAGGTTAAGACCCAATCAAATTTGTTCTATTTTATCTGATGGAATCGATGTGTTCCTACAAACGCAATAAAAATGGCTGCTGACACAATGACTAGAAAAATGTTTATTAAATGAATAAAAGGGGCCCTTTTTATGAAATTGCCATCATCATATCACTGCAGCTGATGTAAAACTCATAGTATAGTTACGTTACGTTAACTTGAAAATTTGCTCTAAGAAATTTATTTTGATGCACTTCCTCGCTAGGTAATGTATGTTTTTATTTATGTTTATTATCTCCGGATGATAACCTACTCCATTTATGTACTCTTTGTGTTTAGATAAAGCTTTCCCTCTCCCCATTCTCTCTCTCTCTCTCTCTCTCCCTTCTTTTTTCTCTTCCCCTATCCCATTATTCTTGCACTCTTGGTCCTACCTCTACCATCTGTCTCTTACCTTCTCATGTGCATCATGTGTACCCCTTACATTACTAACTTTCCGGTCATCAATTACAGTACTTTGAATATTTATCCGTACCCTTAAAAAGGCACAGCTCAATGTTGGAATATTCAATGGCATGTATGAATATGTATGTTTCTGGGAAACTACAATTGCACAATGTTATATTATTGAATGTTTCCTTTTATCATTATAAAATAATTTAAATAAATTAATAAACAATTATTATTATTATTATATACTTTAAATTGAAAAACAAAATATTACAAAGGGATGGATGGAGTTCACGCAAATGTCGTAAGTAGTGTTACATTCCTATAACGAAAGACGAATTTGTTAACTTCTATCCTTCAAGATCACAGATTAGAAGATGATATTTCCGAGAATCAAGTTTTTAGCGGCTTTCTCTTAAAAATTAAATAAACTAGAATTAAGTATACTACATCCCACTGATAATTGGTCCACTTTGTATTTTAATATTCATTATATTATAATGAATATTCAATTCAATTCAGTTCTCATTTATTTCATTTTCAATTAAAAAGTACATTCAAACCAATATGTTTATTATTTATTTACAAACCATATTCTTGCAATTCGGGGTCTGAAAAAAAAAATCACCATATGAGCTCTTTAAAGAACCCCAACATCAGTTTCTTCACCTTTCCAAAGCTCAATAAGCAACGGAATTTGTGGGTGAAGTTCGTGAAAATTCGGCGAAAAGATTTCACAGCAGCAACACACAGCAAGCATGCACGAATTTGTAGCGACCATTTCGAAAAATCAGCCTTCGAACGTCACTGCAAGATTGACTTTGGAGTTGTAGTTGGCCCAGAATACAAGACTAGGTTGAAGAAGGATGTCTTGCCCACAATACAGAGCATCAACTATTAAAAAACTCCA
This sequence comes from Heliocidaris erythrogramma, assembly GCA_025617745.1. Classification (NCBI taxonomy): domain Eukaryota; kingdom Metazoa; phylum Echinodermata; class Echinoidea; order Camarodonta; family Echinometridae; genus Heliocidaris; species Heliocidaris erythrogramma. The sequence goes on from CM046864.1 coordinate 4,538,157, forward strand.
ACAACAAGCCGCAGGAGACCAATGTCGGAAGTCAGAATGAGAACTAAGTTGAGCAACTTTCGCCGTAGACCCTATTTAGTATTGTGAAATTGTAAAATTGTATAGTTGAATCAATGCCGACATGGTCGTTCTTGCGCTGATTTTGTGCACTCAGTTCGAAGTCATAGTATCGTTTTTTCCACAAATGTCAAGTGACAAGTTAAAACCAACCTTTATTAGGTGTTTCACCAGATATTTCACTGCTGTGACCAATATTAGCAAGAAAAGAGCGATTCTCGTAGAGTAGCTCTGTTCTTTTCTTCCACAGTACTCAGTAGCGTATCAGATCTAGCCCAGTTCTCAAGCGCAGCCCTACGGGGTTTCACCGCGTCGCTGTAGGCCTACACGTAGCCTACCATGTGTACAACTCTACCCAATGACGTCAGTGCTAATTTGCATAGAAAAGTAAACAAGCTAGGATTTTTCCAAAAGTGGACTGCGAGACAAACCCTCAAAAAGGTGATTTTTATTTTGTAAAAATTGCTCTTTCTAGTTAAGCTATTCGAAAAATTTAAAAAGGATTGTTTTCTTTGATACACAGATTTTAATATTAACAAATAAAAACGCATACCACTTCTTTTCTCAATATGAGCTCTTTAAAGTATTGTAACACCCCCCCCCCCCGCCCCCCCCCCCACACACACACACACAACGCAATTTCGTGGCATTTTGCCACAAAACGTAAGGATTCCCCCAAAAGCAGGCGACTCTGATGTTGTTTTTTTATACACGATTTCAATAGCGCACGTTATGCACCGGACCCCGATGAATCGATCAACTCTACCCTGTGACGTCGTAGCAGGTCAACCCCGCTTCGATGTTTATCGGTCTGTTTGAGAAATCTGGCTCAATAAGGGCAATAATCAAGGGTACATTTTATGCAAAAAATCTATTTTATTTCGTAAAATTGATGAAACCTTTACTTCAATATGTTTATTATTTATTTTCAAACCATTTTTGCAATTGGGGGTCGGAAAAAATTCAACATTATGAGCTCTTTAAGTAACAAGGAAAATATTCACTATACAACTTTCATTTTTATGAACGTTTCACAACAATAAACATGAAGGAAAGCCCACCGATTCAACGAAAACAACCCCAAAACAAAAACATAACAAAAGGAAAAAAAAAAAAAAAAAGATTAAAAGAAAGTTTCAAAGAATACTAGAGTTTAAGAAATGGGACAATTCTATTGAAATAAATTTGTTCCCAGCACATGTTTAAGCACATGTTCACCAATGCTTCCATAATCATACTCACTTCAGAATAGAAAATACCTTTTTTTTTAGTAACCAGGACAATTTTCACTATAAATTGACCAACTTTAAGCAGCGTTTACACTTTGCCGAGTTGGAGTCGCGAGTAGTGCGCGAGCTGCGCGAGCTTTAACTCGCCTGTACTCGCGTGAACTCGCGCGAAATGTACACTTTTTTTCTGGAATGCGCATGATTGATATACGAGTCGACATTGAGTTTACTACGATCGCTGTACGAGTGAACCGAGCGCAAAACGAGTCCTACCGAGCTTAGTATGAGTTGCAGTGACCTTTATACGACTCAAAGCGATCTATCAGCGAGTCATGCGATCGAGGGGGCGGGAAAATGAGTGCATAAAATTTTTTGGCGCTCAAAGATGGATGCCAGAAGCCTTTTCGCGCTGCTTGAGGAAAAAGAGACCTTGATCTTCTGCACAGTTGGTGCGACCCTGTTGTCAAGGAGGCGCCGCAGAAAAAAAGATGTGGAAGATCCCATGTGGAGCTGTCATCCGTGGCGGTGGCATCTGTTGGCTTGAAGGGAATGCTGGTTGATGGAAGGTTGGTGGAGGCATCCTGCCGAAGGTAGAAGATGCTCCCTGGGACAGATGATGCGTATAGAATGGAATGGGTCATCACGCTGGGACTAAAGAGGCGGTTGAGCACGCGGTGCAGGCATTGAATCAGGTGAAGACGTCCCCATGTTAATGTAGCTTTGCAACATCTTCATTAGTGTCTACGGTGAAATTTAGCCAGTGATCATGTGGGATCTGACGCAGCTGTGTGGTCAAGTATGCTACGAAACTCTTGACCTGCTCCTCGTGGGGGATAGCTGGGCGGGAAGAGACGCCGCGGCGACAGTAGACTTTCGTAGTTCTCTGACCTCATCTGCTCGTTGGAGGAGCTTGAACATAAAAGAATATCAATAACTTCAATACTCATATAGACACATTTCACGAGGATGAATAACATTTAGTAGTTTACTATAAATCATGGTATGAAAGCTTACAACAGTTTTGAAGAGTAGGGCCTCCTGGAACAAAGAAAATAGTTTACCAATTAGTTTGTGTACACGAAATGAAATATTATTTAGAGTTTCCTCAACAGCAGTATGATATTATGTTACCATGACAGACATAAGATTAGGTAAGATTAGGTCTTCACTTAATGCAATATTACTGAGGGAAATATTGCAAGCTATATTAATAAAATGTTTCTTCGAGGATATATAATATAGATGCAAATATGAATTACGATTATTTCTGGTTCAATTTATGACATTGTATGATGAATCCCTCCCTAAAATGACCATAGAAAGCAAAACAAGGACTCGTTTAATGAAAATGTGCGCAAAATGTGTAAGAAGAAATTTCGGTAGTATAGCAAATGATAATCCAACTGAATATAACGAACGAAAATATAAATCTTATCGGAATCAAGTTAATGGTGAAATTAATGAGGTTACAGAAAGTTATTCAATGATGCTAACATAATATGAAGAAAGCACGAATGATGCGATTGATAGGAAAAACGCTAATCATTTAAAAGTTCATAATATTAAACTTGATACAACTTTAGATGCAGACTTGAATATTGCAGAAGCTTTAATAATTAATATTTTTAAAATATTTGTTCGCTCTTAAAAAGTAGAATCCAGTGTGACAATATCTAAAACATGATAAAGAAACTGTTTTCTTTAATCCTAGTACTCCCAGTGAAATCATGTCAATTGTTTCATTTTCGATAATCGATTGTGAAGAAGGTCATAAACATAATTTGTCATCAATTGTGCTGTATTTTAAATTCTGTTCTATCCAGTGGCGTACTTCCTGAAAAAAAATAAAGGTTCCAGTATGTAAAAATGATCCAGAAGCTAATCTTTCAAATTATAGACCAATTTCGATTCTACCAATATTCTCTAAGCTATTAAAAATGTATGCATATACACTCGCCTCTCCAAATTTAGGAGAAAAGGGATATCATTACCAATTCGCAATATAGCTTTCGCCCGGGGCACTCCACATCTCTAGCTCTCATTGATTTGTTCAAAAACGTAACGTCAGCTTTTAATGATAAAACATTTTAAGTATTTTTTTTAAAGTAATGATTTCGATACATTGGATCATTACATTTAATTGGCTGAATTACAATGCTATGGTATACGCGGAGTTCTTTTAAAATTATGCTCAACTTATTTATCTCACCGCCGCCAATGTGTGTTTGTTAATAATTGTTCTTCTGAAACGAAATTGATGCAAATATGTGGATATTAATCACATTTGTAATGTATCTAAGAATTACAGATGATTTGTTCACAGATGACACTACCATTTTATGTCCGATTAATATCTCGATGAATTAGTGTTGAAATATGATATTGAAATCCATGAGATAAGTAAATGGTTAAGCATAAATAAGCTGGTTTTGAATGCAAATAAGATTCGGAGAATGGTATTCACTCATAAAAATTTAAAAACTGCCAACATAGTTTTACACTTGAATGACAACGTAAAACAGTCACCTTCAAAGATCATCTAAAAAAAGAGTTGATTTCAAACGCTAGGATTTAACTGATATCATGTATATCAATAAACAAAATAAATGCATTCAATACATGGTTCTCATGAAATAAAACAGCAAAATGCGTACAAGGGTAACGGGATAAAGGAAAAGTGGAAATCAAATACAAGTGTACTAAATATAATACATGTTATGTGGAAGCAGTTGTTTCATAGGATGTTCTATAATGATGACAATAATGACAATCACAGTAATAGTAATTAATGCAGCCAAAGATAAAGCGAAGAGCTATTATTTCCCCGCTAGAGCTTATTATCCCCTCCCCCCTCCCCAATCTTGGAAACTGGAATATTCATATTTACTCACCGGAGCACACCGGATCGTACTTCTTGGCTTTCTCTTCGATCAGCCTAGTCTTCTTTGCAGTGTCATTGTAGGACTTCATTCTTCTGTTATAAAGGCATTCTTGATCTCTGTACCATTCTGCCAATTCTATCTCGTGTTCTTCCGTGAATGTGTATGCGATTACTTGTCTCTTTCGCCTATTGGGGGTGGTGAGCTTGGTTGGTTTCTTCTTCCTCTTCCGCGGGGTGCTCTTGCGAGTGGAGACGGGTTAATTCCTGAACCAGCCCACCAAGCAAGCCATGTTTTTCACTCTGAGCTTCGACCTGGTCCAGTTTGGTGGCTCGGTCTTCCAACTGGACCATCCCACCAGGCAAGCCATGTTGCTTACTTTGAGTTTCGACCTGGTCCAGTTTGGTGACTTGGTCTTCCAACTGGATCTGCTCATCATGGATCTTCTCTTCCATTGTCTCTTCCTGCACTTCTTCTACTTCGCGCCTTGCTTTCATATCTTCCTGTCCCTTTCCTAACAAAATGTGCACTCTTTGATTTCTTTGGTCGAGGCATGTTTCTTGCCTTGCTTGCTGGGTGTAGGTCTTGTTATGATGCCAATAATGATGGTTTTAGTCTCTTGAAAGTACTTAATAAAATGGGAAAATATAAACCACTGCATATTTTAGAGACCAACTGGTATGTCAATGTACGCTTGCAAAGCACTCTGCGTAAGCTCATACGAAACTCGCTGTAACTCGGCATGCTCGTTCTAAACTCGAGCTAATCTCCTGGGCACCTCGGCTTGAATCGTTAAACGATCGCAGTGCTCGTATCTCGCTCTTCTAAACTCGGGTATGCTTGAATTTGGCGAGTTATTACGAGGATATCTCGAGCTTCTTACGAGCAATGCGAGTATGAAGCGAGTATTGCGAGTATGTAACGAGTTTAAGCAAGTTCAGCACGAGCTAAGACGAGTTAGTCAAAATTTTGAACATGTTCAAAAATTTTGGAACTGCTCGCGACTTCACGGAGAGTTGTGCCGCACTTGAACGAGTTCCGCCGAGCCGTGCCGAGTTGTCGCGAGTAATTCCGAGTTATATGAAGAGCTTCACGCGAGTTATCGCAAATGCCGCCTTTTGGTAACTCGCCACAACTCGCCATTACTCGCCACGTTAACTCGGCAAAGTGTAAACGCTGCTTTAATGGCTATAGTATACAAGCGTTAGGAAAGACGTTTGTGATTCGACTCTTTTCATTCTTGATGTTTTAAGCATACTATGAAGAAGTTAAAACAGTCGGTTTCGTTTAGTCATGGGGGTGCACGGATACCCCTCTTAGATACCGTAATACGTCCTTCTTGGTACATGTAATTCTATATAAACGCAAAAAAGGGGGTGAGTTTACTAGTTATAACAATGTCATTGTCATGACAACAGATATAACATGTGTCAAAAGGAGTGACATATCGGTACACACATCAACATCAAGCTTTATCACAAAACCGGGTTGCAGGTTACAAACTGTGAAGCTGTCCGTATTCTTAATGCATAAAGACTGCGAAATCTTGAAAAATACGCGAAAACAATAGGTTTGTAATACGCATAACATATTACTATTTCAATATGCAATTGAGTTCCTTTTATCAATATATGTTGTATATGTTTCAGAGTGATAGGAAATGTCATTAAACACCATGAATATTGCATTCAACTCATACTGAAGTGATTGTTTTTCATGTGTAAGCAATTTTCTTTGAAAAAAAATATGAAATTCTTCTATTCTAGTTAGATTTTCATTCATGATAATTGTTGCCATGGCAACATACATTTTGATATGGATATACCTTTTATATCAAAATGTGTAGAACAGTATTGGCAAGAACGCTACCAATTTTCATACCAATCTGATGGCCATACAGAAAGTTACAGGTCAAAATGTGACGGTAGTACAAAAGGACATCTCAACAAAATTTGAAAAGGGCATTTTTTGACCACCTTGACGCCCCCTTGATTTTCCCTATTCGGGGCCACTTTTTTTCTTGTTAACATCTTGAATGTTTTTAAGCATATTATGAAGAAGTTAAAAAAGTTGGTTTCGTTTAGTCCTGGGGGGGGGGGGGTGCACGGATACCCCTGTTAGATACCCTACTATTAACGCGACGATCGATATCGCGATATCGAACATGTAGCAAAATCGAGTCGTATCGTCTGCGCTACATACATGTTTTACATGTTTATGTTTACATGTTTACATGTTTACATATTAACATGTGCAATCCCTTACAAAAATATCCTGTGGTATTCCTGTGGTATTTCTATGGTACTTTATAATACCACAGAAAATACCACAGGGATGAAGAGGTACCACACATAAGCATGTGGTACTGCAGGGGTGTAGCCTGTGGTACCCATGTGGTATGAAAAATACCATAAGAAATACCACAAAGAAAAACTATACCACAAAAATACCATACAGCAGTGCTGTGGTATTTATATAGTACAGTGTACTACCACAGAAAATACCACAGGGATAAAAAGGCCCACACAGATTCCTGTGGTACTGCAGAGGAGTAGCCTGTGGTACATACTTGGAACTAAAAATACCACAGGGATGAAGAGGTACCACACATAAGCATGTGGTACTGCAGAGATGTAGCTTGTGGTACCCATGTGGTATGACAAATACCATAAGTGACCCTCCACCACAAAACGACCAATAAGTCGCAATGGGAGTTTTAGAGTAAACAGCTGAAAAAGGTGGTTTGGGGTGGAAATTTTGATCGTAATTTTTTTGTATTTTCTGAAAGTTCATTTATTAATCTACCATCTGACAAAATTTCAGGTTAAAATACCATGTTGAAATATGTTTTTACTCTCATTCAAAATGACCATGTTTTCCTGGAAATTAAAACTTTGTGTGTCAACTTGCTGGGATTGTACTTCACATTGCTTTTCTAGTGTAACTTAAAAATTATCCACTGTCTGATATTCAAAATCTAAAGAAAGAAAAAATATATATATTCTAAAGGTATGAAAAGTTTCAACGCAATCTAATAAGTACTTCACTGTGTATGCTAGGGAGTTTTGACTCAACCTTTTGTGCGACGAACAATAGGATACAGATTAGGAGCTCTTAAATGGTCACTCTTCTTTAGAGCCCCTTTTCTCTATTGTTTTGGTCATTAGTCTGTCTGACACGTGCGACCTAGGAGTGCGACTCTCTATATTCCCCAACCCCCGATTCCATTACCTTTATTTACATTATTATGAAATCGGATCGAAAACAAGCAAACAGATAGATAAATTAATAAACGAACAAATAAATATATAAATAAGTAAATAATATAGGTTTTCAAAGCATGTGTGATCTTGTATCATTTATTATGTAAAATCAGAGTAAATGTGGGCATAATAGTATTAGGTCGGGCACGATTTAGGTGGGGGGGGGGGGGGGGGACTGTAAACTAGCGAGTTTCCAACTACATAATCAGTGTAGTAAAATCACGCAAAACCGTTATAACGTAAATCCGTAATAATTTGACGTCAAAATAGTTAATCGATTACCAGGAGATCACTCTCCGCGCTCCACTGTGCAAGAGGGAGGGGCACATCCGGCACAATAACCGCTGGATTAAAACATGAAACAACCTTTTTTGTAAATATAAAAACGCACGTGCATATTAATTTATTATCTTATTTCCATAAATATTACATCATTAACAATAAATAATAATAATAATAATAATAGTGGCTACTTGTATAGCGCGCAGGTCCGGCTTCATCCTTAATAAATGTAAAGCAATTCATTTCTTTACAATTTTGAGCTGTATATATATATATGAATAAAGTTTCCCTTGATTTGTTGCAATATATGTTACTGCATTCATTTCACGAAGCAAGAAACGAGTATAAAACCCTTTTTCTTCCTTGTCAGAGTTTTCTAAAAATATCAGTTAATTACATGCAGCTACTTAGCATAATTTATTTATAGTAAAACTCAAGAAATATAAAATGTATTAGTCTAAAGCTCACTTGTCACTGTTGGAGTGGTAACAGTTGCTGATGTGGTTCCCTCTGTGGGAGTGGTACCAGTTGTTGATGTGGTTCCCTCTGTGGGAGTGGTACCAGTTGTTGATGTGGTTCCCTCTGTGGGAGTGGTAACAGTTGTTAATGTCGTTCCCTCTGTGGGAGTGGTACCAGTTGCTGATGTCGTTCCCTCTGTGGGAGTGGTAACAGTTGTTGATGTGGTTCCCTCTGTGGGAGTGGTAACAGTTGTTAATGTCGTTCCCTCTGTGGGAGTGGTACCAGTTGCTGATGTCGTTCCCTCTGTGGGAGTGGTACCAGTTGTTGATGTGGTTCCCTCTGTGGGAGTGGTACCAGTTGCTGATGTCGTTCCCTCTGTGGGAGTGGTAACAGTTGTTGATGTGGTTCCCTCTGTGGGAGTGGTACCAGTTGTTGATGTCGTTCCCTCTGTGGGAGTGGTACCAGTTGCTGATGTCGTTCCCTCTGTGGGAGTGGTAACAGTTGTTGATGTGGTTCCCTCTGTGGGAGTGGTACCAGTTGTTGATGTCGTTCCCTCTGTGGGAGTGGTACCAGTTGCTGTCGTTCCCTCTGTGGAAGTGGACACTGAATAAAGGAGCGTATGTAAAAGATATATTGGAATACACTTACATGGGTAAGGTATTCAAGCTAGAGCCGTGGTAACAATAAGCACCATGTATGCCTGTACTAGAAACCCATATTTCTCTATTTAGAAAAAAAAAATTATGTTGACATTTTCTAACCTACAGACTAAACAGGTTATTCATGAAAATTGTCATTTCTTGGTTGCCACGCAGCAAACTTAGAACGGATCATTGTTCAATGGTCAAAGGGAGTCTGTTTTTTTTTCCTTTTGGTGAAATTATTGGGAAAAAAATTATTTGCTGTATGGGACACAAAGGTGATGTGTAAGAAATTAAGCCCGAAATATGAATCTTGTGACCAATCTGTGACGTGACCAATGAATGCACTGGTTCAGTAACTTGTCTTCAAACTTAACTAATTATTAATAAATTATGCTAAAATTAGAAGGCTCGAGACTATTAAAACAAAAAAAATCCCTTTTCTTGTTATTCAATTGCCTTCATAGATGTTAACAATATATGTGCTGGGAAAAACAAAGCAAGAGAGCAGATTTAGAGTAAAGTTGAATTTAACGATCGTCCTAAAAGTAGTTGAGTTTAGTAGAAACATACGAGTAGTGGCGGATCTTGGGGGGGGGGGGCATATCTGGCGCAATAACCGCTGGATTAAAGCATGAAACGACTTTTTTGTGTATATATGTGACCCTCCACCACAAAACGACCAATAAGTCGCAATGGGAGTTTTAGAGTAAACAGCTGAAAAAGGTGGTTTGGGGTGGAAATTTTGATCGTAATTTTTCTGAAAGTTCATTTATTAATCTACCATCTGACAAAATTTCAGGTTAAAATACCATGTTGAAATATGTTTTTACTCTCATTCAAAATGACCATGTTTTCCTGGAAATTAAAACTTTGTGTGTCAACTTGCTGGGATTGTACTTCACATTGCTTTTCTAGTGTAACTTAAAAATTATCCACTGTCTGATATTCAAAATCTAAAGAAAGAAAAAAATATATATATTCTAAAGGTATGAAAAGTTTCAACGCAATCTAATAAGTACTTCACTGTGTATGCTAGGGAGTTTTGACTCAACCTTTTGTGCGACGAACAATAGGATACAGATTAGGAGCTCTTAAATGGTCACTCTTCTTTAGAGCCCCTTTTCTCTATTGTTTTGGTCATTAGTCTGTCTGACACGTTGACATTCTCATTGTAATTTAAAAGGGTTCGCTTAGTCCTTACAAGACAAGTTATATATCATTTTAAAGCTTAGAATCTAAGCTTTCAAACTGTGTTGAAATTTAGAAAACCTAAATTTCCGACTTATTGGTCGTTTTGTGGTGGAGGGTCACATATACAATGCTGCCCTTAATTCCCCAAGCACACACGAAAAAAAGCGATTTTGCTCAAAGCCCGGCCTAGGAGTGCGACTCTCTATATTCCCCAACCCCCGATTCCATTACCTTTATTTACATTATTATGAAATCGGATCGAAAACAAGCAAACAGATAGATAAATTAATAAACGAACAAATAAATATATAAATAAGTAAATAATATAGGTTTTCAAAGCATGTGTGATCTTGTATCATTTATTATGTAAAATCAGAGTAAATGTGGGCATAATAGTATTAGGTCGGGCACGATTTAGGTGGGGGGGGGGGGGGACTGTAAACTAGCGAGTTTCCAACTACATAATCAGTGTAGTAAAATCACGCAAAACCGTTATAACGTAAATCCGTAATAATTTGACGTCAAAATAGTTAATCGATTACCAGGAGATCACTCTCCGCGCTCCACTGTGCAAGAGGGAGGGGCACATCCGGCACAATAACCGCTGGATTAAAACATGAAACAACCTTTTTTGTAAATATAAAAACGCACGTGCATATTAATTTATTATCTTATTTCCATAAATATTACATCATTAACAATAAAGAGGCTTCATCCTTAATAAATGTAAAGCAATTCATTTCTTTCCAATTTTGAGCTGTATATATATATGAATAAAGTTTCCCTTGATTTGTTGCAATATATGTTACTGCATTCATTTCACGAAGCAAGAAACGAGTATAAAACCCTTTTTCTTCCTTGTCAGAGTTTTCTAAAAATATCAGTTAATTACATGCAGCTACTTAGCATAATTTATTTATAGTAAAACTCAAGAAATATAAAATGTATTAGTCTAAAGCTCACTTGTCACTGTTGGAGTGGTAACAGTTGCTGATGTGGTTCCCTCTGTGGGAGTGGTACCAGTTGTTGATGTGGTTCCCTCTGTGGGAGTGGTACCAGTTGTTGATGTGGTTCCCTCTGTGGGAGTGGTAACAGTTGTTAATGTCGTTCCCTCTGTGGGAGTGGTACCAGTTGCTGATGTCGTTCCCTCTGTGGGAGTGGTAACAGTTGTTGATGTGGTTCCCTCTGTGGGAGTGGTAACAGTTGTTAATGTCGTTCCCTCTGTGGGAGTGGTACCAGTTGCTGATGTCGTTCCCTCTGTGGGAGTGGTACCAGTTGTTGATGTGGTTCCCTCTGTGGGAGTGGTACCAGTTGCTGATGTCGTTCCCTCTGTGGGAGTGGTAACAGTTGTTGATGTGGTTCCCTCTGTGGGAGTGGTACCAGTTGTTGATGTCGTTCCCTCTGTGGGAGTGGTACCAGTTGCTGATGTCGTTCCCTCTGTGGGAGTGGTAACAGTTGTTGATGTGGTTCCCTCTGTGGGAGTGGTACCAGTTGTTGATGTCGTTCCCTCTGTGGGAGTGGTACCAGTTGCTGTCGTTCCCTCTGTGGAAGTGGACACTGAATAAAGGAGCGTATGTAAAAGATATATTGGAATACACTTACATGGGTAAGGTATTCAAGCTAGAGCCGTGGTAACAATAAGCACCATGTATGCCTGTACTAGAAACCCATATTTCTCTATTTAGAAAAAAAAAATTATGTTGACATTTTCTAACCTACAGACTAAACAGGTTATTCATGAAAATTGTCATTTCTTGGTTGCCACGCAGCAAACTTAGAACGGATCATTGTTCAATGGTCAAAGGGAGTCTGTTTTTTTTTCCTTTTGGTGAAATTATTGGGAAAAAAATCATTTGCTGTATGGGACACAAAGGTGATGTGTAAGAAATTAAGCCCGAAATATGAATCTTGTGACCAATCTGTGACGTGACCAATGAATGCACTGGTTCAGTAACTTGTCTTCAAACTTAACTAATTATTAATAAATTATGCTAAAATTAGAAGGCTCGAGACTATTAAAACAAAAAAAATCCCTTTTCTTGTTATTCAATTGCCTTCATAGATGTTAACAATACATGTGCTGTTGTCATAGTAACTGGAGAAAAGTTAACAAAGCAAGAGAGCAGATTTAGAGTAAAGTTGAATTTAACGATCGTCCTAAAAGTAGTTGAGTTTAGTAGAAACATACGAGTAGTGGCGGATCTTGGGGGGGGGGGGCATATCTGGCGCAATAACCGCTGGATTAAAGCATGAAACGACTTTTTTGTGTATATATGTGACCCTCCACCACAAAACGACCAATAAGTCGCAATGGGAGTTTTAGAGTAAACAGCTGAAAAAGGTGGTTTGGGGTGGAAATTTTGATCGTAATTTTTTTGTATATTTTTCTGAAAGTTCATTTATTAATCTACCATCTGACATAATTTCAGGTTAAAATACCATGTTGAAATATGTTTTTACTCTCATTCAAAATGACCATGTTTTCCTGGAAATTAAAACTTTGTGTGTCAACTTGCTGGGATTGTACTTCACATTGCTTTTCTAGTGTAACTTAAAAATTATCCACTGTCTGATATTCAAAATCTAAAGAAAGAAAAAAATATATATATTCTAAAGGTATGAAAAGTTTCAACGCAATCTAATAAGTACTTCACTGTGTATGCTAGGGAGTTTTGACTCAACCTTTTGTGCGACGAACAATAGGATACAGATTAGGAGCTCTTAAATGGTCACTCTTCTTTAGAGCCCCTTTTCTCTATTGTTTTGGTCATTAGTCTGTCTGACACGTTGACATTCTCATTGTAATTTAAAAGGGTTCGCTTAGTCCTTACAAGACAAGTTATATATCATTTTAAAGCTTAGAATCTAAGCTTTCAAACTGTGTTGAAATTTAGAAAACCTAAATTTCCGACTTATTGGTCGTTTTGTGGTGGAGGGTCACATATACAATGCTGCCCCTTAATTCCCCAAGCACACACGAAAAAAAGCGATTTTGCTCAAAGCCCGGCCTAGGAGTGCGACTCTCTATATTCCCCAACCCCCGATTCCATTACCTTTATTTACATTATTATGAAATCGGATCGAAAACAAGCAAACAGATAGATAAATTAATAAACGAACAAATAAATATATAAATAAGTAAATAATATAGGTTTTCAAAGCATGTGTGATCTTGTATCATTTATTATGTAAAATCAGAGTAAATGTGGGCATAATAGTATTAGGTCGGGCACGATTTAGGTGGGGGGGGGGGGGGACTGTAAACTAGCGAGTTTCCAACTACATAATCAGTGTAGTAAAATCACGCAAAACCGTTATAACGTAAATCCGTAATAATTTGACGTCAAAATAGTTAATCGATTACCAGGAGATCACTCTCCGCGCTCCACTGTGCAAGAGGGAGGGGCACATCCGGCACAATAACCGCTGGATTAAAACATGAAACAACCTTTTTTGTAAATATAAAAACGCACGTGCATATTAATTTATTATCTTATTTCCATAAATATTACATCATTAACAATAAAGAGGCTTCATCCTTAATAAATGTAAAGCAATTCATTTCTTTCCAATTTTGAGCTGTATATATATATGAATAAAGTTTCCCTTGATTTGTTGCAATATATGTTACTGCATTCATTTCACGAAGCAAGAAACGAGTATAAAACCTTTTTTCTTCCTTGTCAGAGTTTTCTAAAAATATCAGTTAATTACATGCAGCTACTTAGCATAATTTATTTATAGTAAAACTCAAGAAATATAAAATGTATTAGTCTAAAGCTCACTTGTCACTGTTGGAGTGGTAACAGTTGCTGATGTGGTTCCCTCTGTGGGAGTGGTACCAGTTGTTGATGTGGTTCCCTCTGTGGGAGTGGTACCAGTTGTTGATGTGGTTCCCTCTGTGGGAGTGGTAACAGTTGTTAATGTCGTTCCCTCTGTGGGAGTGGTACCAGTTGCTGATGTCGTTCCCTCTGTGGGAGTGGTAACAGTTGTTGATGTGGTTCCCTCTGTGGGAGTGGTAACAGTTGTTAATGTCGTTCCCTCTGTGGGAGTGGTACCAGTTGCTGATGTCGTTCCCTCTGTGGGAGTGGTACCAGTTGTTGATGTGGTTCCCTCTGTGGGAGTGGTACCAGTTGCTGATGTCGTTCCCTCTGTGGGAGTGGTAACAGTTGTTGATGTGGTTCCCTCTGTGGGAGTGGTACCAGTTGTTGATGTCGTTCCCTCTGTGGGAGTGGTACCAGTTGCTGATGTCGTTCCCTCTGTGGGAGTGGTAACAGTTGTTGATGTGGTTCCCTCTGTGGGAGTGGTACCAGTTGTTGATGTCGTTCCCTCTGTGGGAGTGGTACCAGTTGCTGTCGTTCCCTCTGTGGAAGTGGACACTGAATAAAGGAGCGTATGTAAAAGATATATTGGAATACACTTACATGGGTAAGGTATTCAAGCTAGAGCCGTGGTAACAATAAGCACCATGTATGCCTGTACTAGAAACCCATATTTCTCTATTTAGAAAAAAAAAATTATGTTGACATTTTCTAACCTACAGACTAAACAGGTTATTCATGAAAATTGTCATTTCTTGGTTGCCACGCAGCAAACTTAGAACGGATCATTGTTCAATGGTCAAAGGGAGTCTGTTTTTTTTTCCTTTTGGTGAAATTATTGGGAAAAAAATCATTTGCTGTATGGGACACAAAGGTGATGTGTAAGAAATTAAGCCCGAAATATGAATCTTGTGACCAATCTGTGACGTGACCAATGAATGCACTGGTTCAGTAACTTGTCTTCAAACTTAACTAATTATTAATAAATTATGCTAAAATTAGAAGGCTCGAGACTATTAAAACAAAAAAAATCCCTTTTCTTGTTATTCAATTGCCTTCATAGATGTTAACAATACATGTGCTGTTGTCATAGTAACTGGAGAAAAGTTAACAAAGCAAGAGAGCAGATTTAGAGTAAAGTTGAATTTAACGATCGTCCTAAAAGTAGTTGAGTTTAGTAGAAACATACGAGTAGTGGCGGATCTTGGGGGGGGGGGGCATATCTGGCGCAATAACCGCTGGATTAAAGCATGAAACGACTTTTTTGTGTATATATGTGACCCTCCACCACAAAACGACCAATAAGTCGCAATGGGAGTTTTAGAGTAAACAGCTGAAAAAGGTGGTTTGGGGTGGAAATTTTGATCGTAATTTTTTTGTATATTTTTCTGAAAGTTCATTTATTAATCTACCATCTGACAAAATTTCAGGTTAAAATACCATGTTGAAATATGTTTTTACTCTCATTCAAAATGACCATGTTTTCCTGGAAATTAAAACTTTGTGTGTCAACTTGCTGGGATTGTACTTCACATTGCTTTTCTAGTGTAACTTAAAAATTATCCACTGTCTGATATTCAAAATCTAAAGAAAGAAAAAAATATATATATTCTAAAGGTATGAAAAGTTTCAACGCAATCTAATAAGTACTTCACTGTGTATGCTAGGGAGTTTTGACTCAACCTTTTGTGCGACGAACAATAGGATACAGATTAGGAGCTCTTAAATGGTCACTCTTCTTTAGAGCCCCTTTTCTCTATTGTTTTGGTCATTAGTCTGTCTGACACGTTGACATTCTCATTGTAATTTAAAAGGGTTCGCTTAGTCCTTACAAGACAAGTTATATATCATTTTAAAGCTTAGAATCTAAGCTTTCAAACTGTGTTGAAATTTAGAAAACCTAAATTTCCGACTTATTGGTCGTTTTGTGGTGGAGGGTCACATATACAATGCTGCCCCTTAATTCCCCAAGCACACACGAAAAAAGCGATTTTGCTCAAAGCCCGGCCTAGGAGTGCGACTCTCTATATTCCCCAACCCCCGATTCCATTACCTTTATTTACATTATTATGAAATCGGATCGAAAACAAGCAAACAGATAGATAAATTAATAAACGAACAAATAAATATATAAATAAGTAAATAATATAGGTTTTCAAAGCATGTGTGATCTTGTATCATTTATTATGTAAAATCAGAGTAAATGTGGGCATAATAGTATTAGGTCGGGCACGATTTAGGTGGGGGGGGGGGGGGGACTGTAAACTAGCGAGTTTCCAACTACATAATCAGTGTAGTAAAATCACGCAAAACCGTTATAACGTAAATCCGTAATAATTTGACGTCAAAATAGTTAATCGATTACCAGGAGATCACTCTCCGCGCTCCACTGTGCAAGAGGGAGGGGCACATCCGGCACAATAACCGCTGGATTAAAACATGAAACAACCTTTTTTGTAAATATAAAAACGCACGTGCATATTAATTTATTATCTTATTTCCATAAATATTACATCATTAACAATAAAGAGGCTTCATCCTTAATAAATGTAAAGCAATTCATTTCTTTCCAATTTTGAGCTGTATATATATATGAATAAAGTTTCCCTTGATTTGTTGCAATATATGTTACTGCATTCATTTCACGAAGCAAGAAACGAGTATAAAACCCTTTTTCTTCCTTGTCAGAGTTTTCTAAAAATATCAGTTAATTACATGCAGCTACTTAGCATAATTTATTTATAGTAAAACTCAAGAAATATAAAATGTATTAGTCTAAAGCTCACTTGTCACTGTTGGAGTGGTAACAGTTGCTGATGTGGTTCCCTCTGTGGGAGTGGTACCAGTTGTTGATGTGGTTCCCTCTGTGGGAGTGGTACCAGTTGTTGATGTGGTTCCCTCTGTGGGAGTGGTAACAGTTGTTAATGTCGTTCCCTCTGTGGGAGTGGTACCAGTTGCTGATGTGGTTCCCTCTGTGGGAGTGGTAACAGTTGTTGATGTGGTTCCCTCTGTGGGAGTGGTAACAGTTGTTAATGTCGTTCCCTCTGTGGGAGTGGTACCAGTTGCTGATGTCGTTCCCTCTGTGGGAGTGGTAACAGTTGTTGATGTGGTTCCCTCTGTGGGAGTGGTAACAGTTGTTAATGTCGTTCCCTCTGTGGGAGTGGTACCAGTTGCTGATGTCGTTCCCTCTGTGGGAGTGGTACCAGTTGTTGATGTGGTTCCCTCTGTGGGAGTGGTACCAGTTGCTGATGTCGTTCCCTCTGTGGGAGTGGTAACAGTTGTTGATGTGGTTCCCTCTGTGGGAGTGGTACCAGTTGTTGATGTCGTTCCCTCTGTGGGAGTGGTACCAGTTGCTGATGTCGTTCCCTCTGTGGGAGTGGTAACAGTTGTTGATGTGGTTCCCTCTGTGGGAGTGGTACCAGTTGTTGATGTCGTTCCCTCTGTGGGAGTGGTACCAGTTGCTGTCGTTCCCTCTGTGGAAGTGGACACTGAATAAAGGAGCGTATGTAAAAGATATATTGGAATACACTTACATGGGTAAGGTATTCAAGCTAGAGCCGTGGTAACAATAAGCACCATGTATGCCTGTACTAGAAACCCATATTTCTCTATTTAGAAAAAAAAAATTATGTTGACATTTTCTAACCTACAGACTAAACAGGTTATTCATGAAAATTGTCATTTCTTGGTTGCCACGCAGCAAACTTAGAACGGATCATTGTTCAATGGTCAAAGGGAGTCTGTTTTTTTTTCCTTTTGGTGAAATTATTGGGAAAAAAATCATTTGCTGTATGGGACACAAAGGTGATGTGTAAGAAATTAAGCCCGAAATATGAATCTTGTGACCAATCTGTGACGTGACCAATGAATGCACTGGTTCAGTAACTTGTCTTCAAACTTAACTAATTATTAATAAATTATGCTAAAATTAGAAGGCTCGAGACTATTAAAACAAAAAAAATCCCTTTTCTTGTTATTCAATTGCCTTCATAGATGTTAACAATACATGTGCTGTTGTCATAGTAACTGGAGAAAAGTTAACAAAGCAAGAGAGCAGATTTAGAGTAAAGTTGAATTTAACGATCGTCCTAAAAGTAGTTGAGTTTAGTAGAAACATACGAGTAGTGGCGGATCTTGGGGGGGGGGGGGGCATATCTGGCGCAATAACCGCTGGATTAAAGCATGAAACGACTTTTTTGTGTATATATGTGACCCTCCACCACAAAACGACCAATAAGTCGCAATGGGAGTTTTAGAGTAAACAGCTGAAAAAGGTGGTTTGGGGTGGAAATTTTGATCGTAATTTTTTTGTATATTTTTCTGAAAGTTCATTTATTAATCTACCATCTGACAAAATTTCAGGTTAAAATACCATGTTGAAATATGTTTTTACTCTCATTCAAAATGACCATGTTTTCCTGGAAATTAAAACTTTGTGTGTCAACTTGCTGGGATTGTACTTCACATTGCTTTTCTAGTGTAACTTAAAAATTATCCACTGTCTGATATTCAAAATCTAAAGAAAGAAAAAAATATATATATTCTAAAGGTATGAAAAGTTTCAACGCAATCTAATAAGTACTTCACTGTGTATGCTAGGGAGTTTTGACTCAACCTTTTGTGCGACGAACAATAGGATACAGATTAGGAGCTCTTAAATGGTCACTCTTCTTTAGAGCCCCTTTTCTCTATTGTTTTGGTCATTAGTCTGTCTGACACGTTGACATTCTCATTGTAATTTAAAAGGGTTCGCTTAGTCCTTACAAGACAAGTTATATATCATTTTAAAGCTTAGAATCTAAGCTTTCAAACTGTGTTGAAATTTAGAAAACCTAAATTTCCGACTTATTGGTCGTTTTGTGGTGGAGGGTCACATATACAATGCTGCCCCTTAATTCCCCAAGCACACACGAAAAAAGCGATTTTGCTCAAAGCCCGGCCTAGGAGTGCGACTCTCTATATTCCCCAACCCCCGATTCCATTACCTTTATTTACATTATTATGAAATCGGATCGAAAACAAGCAAACAGATAGATAAATTAATAAACGAACAAATAAATATATAAATAAGTAAATAATATAGGTTTTCAAAGCATGTGTGATCTTGTATCATTTATTATGTAAAATCAGAGTAAATGTGGGCATAATAGTATTAGGTCGGGCACGATTTAGGTGGGGGGGGGGGGGGACTGTAAACTAGCGAGTTTCCAACTACATAATCAGTGTAGTAAAATCACGCAAAACCGTTATAACGTAAATCCGTAATAATTTGACGTCAAAATAGTTAATCGATTACCAGGAGATCACTCTCCGCGCTCCACTGTGCAAGAGGGAGGGGCACATCCGGCACAATAACCGCTGGATTAAAACATGAAACAACCTTTTTGTAAATATAAAAACGCACGTGCATATTAATTTATTATCTTATTTCCATAAATATTACATCATTAACAATAAAGAGGCTTCATCCTTAATAAATGTAAAGCAATTCATTTCTTTCCAATTTTGAGCTGTATATATATATGAATAAAGTTTCCCTTGATTTGTTGCAATATATGTTACTGCATTCATTTCACGAAGCAAGAAACGAGTATAAAACCCTTTTTCTTCCTTGTCAGAGTTTTCTAAAAATATCAGTTAATTACATGCAGCTACTTAGCATAATTTATTTATAGTAAAACTCAAGAAATATAAAATGTATTAGTCTAAAGCTCACTTGTCACTGTTGGAGTGGTAACAGTTGCTGATGTGGTTCCCTCTGTGGGAGTGGTACCAGTTGTTGATGTGGTTCCCTCTGTGGGAGTGGTACCAGTTGTTGATGTGGTTCCCTCTGTGGGAGTGGTAACAGTTGTTAATGTCGTTCCCTCTGTGGGAGTGGTACCAGTTGCTGATGTCGTTCCCTCTGTGGGAGTGGTAACAGTTGTTGATGTGGTTCCCTCTGTGGGAGTGGTAACAGTTGTTAATGTCGTTCCCTCTGTGGGAGTGGTACCAGTTGCTGATGTCGTTCCCTCTGTGGGAGTGGTACCAGTTGTTGATGTGGTTCCCTCTGTGGGAGTGGTACCAGTTGCTGATGTCGTTCCCTCTGTGGGAGTGGTAACAGTTGTTGATGTGGTTCCCTCTGTGGGAGTGGTACCAGTTGTTGATGTCGTTCCCTCTGTGGGAGTGGTACCAGTTGCTGATGTCGTTCCCTCTGTGGGAGTGGTAACAGTTGTTGATGTGGTTCCCTCTGTGGGAGTGGTACCAGTTGTTGATGTCGTTCCCTCTGTGGGAGTGGTACCAGTTGCTGTCGTTCCCTCTGTGGAAGTGGACACTGAATAAAGGAGCGTATGTAAAAGATATATTGGAATACACTTACATGGGTAAGGTATTCAAGCTAGAGCCGTGGTAACAATAAGCACCATGTATGCCTGTACTAGAAACCCATATTTCTCTATTTAGAAAAAAAAAATTATGTTGACATTTTCTAACCTACAGACTAAACAGGTTATTCATGAAAATTGTCATTTCTTGGTTGCCACGCAGCAAACTTAGAACGGATCATTGTTCAATGGTCAAAGGGAGTCTGTTTTTTTTTTCCTTTTGGTGAAATTATTGGGAAAAAAATCATTTGCTGTATGGGACACAAAGGTGATGTGTAAGAAATTAAGCCCGAAATATGAATCTTGTGACCAATCTGTGACGTGACCAATGAATGCACTGGTTCAGTAACTTGTCTTCAAACTTAACTAATTATTAATAAATTATGCTAAAATTAGAAGGCTCGAGACTATTAAAACAAAAAAAATCCCTTTTCTTGTTATTCAATTGCCTTCATAGATGTTAACAATACATGTGCTGTTGTCATAGTAACTGGAGAAAAGTTAACAAAGCAAGAGAGCAGATTTAGAGTAAAGTTGAATTTAACGATCGTCCTAAAAGTAGTTGAGTTTAGTAGAAACATACGAGTAGTGGCGGATCTTGGGGGGGGGGGGCATATCTGGCGCAATAACCGCTGGATTAAAGCATGAAACGACTTTTTTGTGTATATATGTGACCCTCCACCACAAAACGACCAATAAGTCGCAATGGGAGTTTTAGAGTAAACAGCTGAAAAAGGTGGTTTGGGGTGGAAATTTTGATCGTAATTTTTCTGAAAGTTCATTTATTAATCTACCATCTGACAAAATTTCAGGTTAAAATACCATGTTGAAATATGTTTTTACTCTCATTCAAAATGACCATGTTTTCCTGGAAATTAAAACTTTGTGTGTCAACTTGCTGGGATTGTACTTCACATTGCTTTTCTAGTGTAACTTAAAAATTATCCACTGTCTGATATTCAAAATCTAAAGAAAGAAAAAAATATATATATTCTAAAGGTATGAAAAGTTTCAACGCAATCTAATAAGTACTTCACTGTGTATGCTAGGGAGTTTTGACTCAACCTTTTGTGCGACGAACAATAGGATACAGATTAGGAGCTCTTAAATGGTCACTCTTCTTTAGAGCCCCTTTTCTCTATTGTTTTGGTCATTAGTCTGTCTGACACGTTGACATTCTCATTGTAATTTAAAAGGGTTCGCTTAGTCCTTACAAGACAAGTTATATATCATTTTAAAGCTTAGAATCTAAGCTTTCAAACTGTGTTGAAATTTAGAAAACCTAAATTTCCGACTTATTGGTCGTTTTGTGGTGGAGGGTCACATATACAATGCTGCCCCTTAATTCCCCAAGCACACACGAAAAAAGCGATTTTGCTCAAAGCCCGGCCTAGGAGTGCGACTCTCTATATTCCCCAACCCCCGATTCCATTACCTTTATTTACATTATTATGAAATCGGATCGAAAACAAGCAAACAGATAGATAAATTAATAAACGAACAAATAAATATATAAATAAGTAAATAATATAGGTTTTCAAAGCATGTGTGATCTTGTATCATTTATTATGTAAAATCAGAGTAAATGTGGGCATAATAGTATTAGGTCGGGCACGATTTAGGTGGGGGGGGGGGGGGGGGACTGTAAACTAGCGAGTTTCCAACTACATAATCAGTGTAGTAAAATCACGCAAAACCGTTATAACGTAAATCCGTAATAATTTGACGTCAAAATAGTTAATCGATTACCAGGAGATCACTCTCCGCGCTCCACTGTGCAAGAGGGAGGGGCACATCCGGCACAATAACCGCTGGATTAAAACATGAAACAACCTTTTTTGTAAATATAAAAACGCACGTGCATATTAATTTATTATCTTATTTCCATAAATATTACATCATTAACAATAAAGAGGCTTCATCCTTAATAAATGTAAAGCAATTCATTTCTTTCCAATTTTGAGCTGTATATTATATGAATAAAGTTTCCCTTGATTTGTTGCAATATATGTTACTGCATTCATTTCACGAAGCAAGAAACGAGTATAAAACCCTTTTTCTTCCTTGTCAGAGTTTTCTAAAAATATCAGTTAATTACATGCAGCTACTTAGCATAATTTATTTATAGTAAAACTCAAGAAATATAAAATGTATTAGTCTAAAGCTCACTTGTCACTGTTGGAGTGGTAACAGTTGCTGATGTGGTTCCCTCTCTGGGAGTGGTACCAGTTGTTGATGTGGTTCCCTCTGTGGGAGTGGTACCAGTTGTTGATGTGGTTCCCTCTGTGGGAGTGGTAACAGTTGTTAATGTCGTTCCCTCTGTGGGAGTGGTACCAGTTGCTGATGTCGTTCCCTCTGTGGGAGTGGTAACAGTTGTTGATGTGGTTCCCTCTGTGGGAGTGGTAACAGTTGTTAATGTCGTTCCCTCTGTGGGAGTGGTACCAGTTGCTGATGTCGTTCCCTCTGTGGGAGTGGTACCAGTTGTTGATGTGGTTCCCTCTGTGGGAGTGGTACCAGTTGCTGATGTCGTTCCCTCTGTGGGAGTGGTAACAGTTGTTGATGTGGTTCCCTCTGTGGGAGTGGTACCAGTTGTTGATGTCGTTCCCGCTGTGGGAGTGGTACCAGTTGCTGATGTCGTTCCCTCTGTGGGAGTGGTAACAGTTGTTGATGTGGTTCCCTCTGTGGGAGTGGTACCAGTTGTTGATGTCGTTCCCTCTGTGGGAGTGGTACCAGTTGCTGTCGTTCCCTCTGTGGAAGTGGACACTGAATAAAGGAGCGTATGTAAAAGATATATTGGAATACACTTACATGGGTAAGGTATTCAAGCTAGAGCCGTGGTAACAATAAGCACCATGTATGCCTGTACTAGAAACCCATATTTCTCTATTTAGAAAAAAAAAATTATGTTGACATTTTCTAACCTACAGACTAAACAGGTTATTCATGAAAATTGTCATTTCTTGGTTGCCACGCAGCAAACTTAGAACGGATCATTGTTCAATGGTCAAAGGGAGTCTGTTTTTTTTTCCTTTTGGTGAAATTATTGGGAAAAAAATCATTTGCTGTATGGGACACAAAGGTGATGTGTAAGAAATTAAGCCCGAAATATGAATCTTGTGACCAATCTGTGACGTGACCAATGAATGCACTGGTTCAGTAACTTGTCTTCAAACTTAACTAATTATTAATAAATTATGCTAAAATTAGAAGGCTCGAGACTATTAAAACAAAAAAAATCCCTTTTCTTGTTATTCAATTGCCTTCATAGATGTTAACAATACATGTGCTGTTGTCATAGTAACTGGAGAAAAGTTAACAAAGCAAGAGAGCAGATTTAGAGTAAAGTTGAATTTAACGATCGTCCTAAAAGTAGTTGAGTTTAGTAGAAACATACGAGTAGTGGCGGATCTTGGGGGGGGGGGGCATATCTGGCGCAATAACCGCTGGATTAAAGCATGAAACGACTTTTTTGTGTATATATGTGACCCTCCACCACAAAACGACCAATAAGTCGCAATGGGAGTTTTAGAGTAAACAGCTGAAAAAGGTGGTTTGGGGTGGAAATTTTGATCGTAATTTTTTTGTATATTTTTCTGAAAGTTCATTTATTAATCTACCATCTGACAAAATTTCAGGTTAAAATACCATGTTGAAATATGTTTTTACTCTCATTCAAAATGACCATGTTTTCCTGGAAATTAAAACTTTGTGTGTCAACTTGCTGGGATTGTACTTCACATTGCTTTTCTAGTGTAACTTAAAAATTATCCACTGTCTGATATTCAAAATCTAAAGAAAGAAAAATATATATATATTCTAAAGGTATGAAAAGTTTCAACGCAATCTAATAAGTACTTCACTGTGTATGCTAGGGAGTTTTGACTCAACCTTTTGTGCGACGAACAATAGGATACAGATTAGGAGCTCTTAAATGGTCACTCTTCTTTAGAGCCCCTTTTCTCTATTGTTTTGGTCATTAGTCTGTCTGACACGTTGACATTCTCATTGTAATTTAAAAGGGTTCGCTTAGTCCTTACAAGACAAGTTATATATCATTTTAAAGCTTAGAATCTAAGCTTTCAAACTGTGTTGAAATTTAGAAAACCTAAATTTCCGACTTATTGGTCGTTTTGTGGTGGAGGGTCACATATACAATGCTGCCCCTTAATTCCCCAAGCACACACGAAAAAAAGCGATTTTGCTCAAAGCCCGGCCTAGGAGTGCGACTCTCCATATTCCCCAACCCCCGATTCCATTACCTTTATTTACATTATTATGAAATCGGATCGAAAACAAGCAAACAGATAGATAAATTAATAAACGAACAAATAAATATATAAATAAGTAAATAATATAGGTTTTCAAAGCATGTGTGATCTTGTATCATTCATTATGTAAAATCAGAGTAAATGTGGGCATAATAGTATTAGGTCGGGCACGATTTAGGTGGGGGGGGGGGGGGGGACTGTAAACTAGCGAGTTTCCAACTACATAATCAGTGTAGTAAAATCACGCAAAACCGTTATAACGTAAATCCGTAATAATTTGACGTCAAAATAGTTAATCGATTACCAGGAGATCACTCTCCGCGCTCCACTGTGCAAGAGGGAGGGGCACATCCGGCACAATAACCGCTGGATTAAAACATGAAACAACCTTTTTTGTAAATATAAAAACGCACGTGCATATTAATTTATTATCTTATTTCCATAAATATTACATCATTAACAATAAAGAGGCTTCATCCTTAATAAATGTAAAGCAATTCATTTCTTTCCAATTTTGAGCTGTATATATATATGAATAAAGTTTCCCTTGATTTGTTGCAATATATGTTACTGCATTCATTTCACGAAGCAAGAAACGAGTATAAAACCCTTTTTCTTCCTTGTCAGAGTTTTCTAAAAATATCAGTTAATTACATGCAGCTACTTAGCATAATTTATTTATAGTAAAACTCAAGAAATATAAAATGTATTAGTCTAAAGCTCACTTGTCACTGTTGGAGTGGTAACAGTTGCTGATGTGGTTCCCTCTGTGGGAGTGGTACCAGTTGTTGATGTGGTTCCCTCTGTGGGAGTGGTACCAGTTGTTGATGTGGTTCCCTCTGTGGGAGTGGTAACAGTTGTTAATGTCGTTCCCTCTGTGGGAGTGGTACCAGTTGCTGATGTCGTTCCCTCTGTGGGAGTGGTAACAGTTGTTGATGTGGTTCCCTCTGTGGGAGTGGTACCAGTTGTTGATGTCGTTCCCTCTGTGGGAGTGGTACCAGTTGCTGATGTCGTTCCCTCTGTGGGAGTGGTAACAGTTGTTGATGTGGTTCCCTCTGTGGGAGTGGTACCAGTTGTTGATGTCGTTCCCTCTGGGGGAGTGGTACCAGTTGCTGTCGTTCCCTCTGTGGAAGTGGACACTGAATAAAGGAGCGTATGTAAAAGATATATTGGAATACACTTACATGGGTAAGGTATTCAAGCTAGAGCCGTGGTAACAATAAGCACCATGTATGCCTGTACTAGAAACCCATATTTCTCTATTTAGAAAAAAAAAAATATGTTGACATTTTCTAACCTACAGACTAAACAGGTTATTCATGAAAATTGTCATTTCTTGGTTGCCACGCAGCAAACTTAGAACGGATCATTAAAATTAAAACTTTGTGTGTCAACTTGCTGGGATTGTACTTCACATTGCCTTTCTAGTGTAACTTAAAAATTATCCACTGTCTGATATTCAAAATCTAAAGAAAGAAAAAAATATATATATTCTAAAGGTATGAAAAGTTTCAACGCAATCTAATAAGTACTTCACTGTGTATGCTAGGGAGTTTTGACTCAACCTTTTGTGCGACGAACAATAGGATACAGATTAGGAGCTCTTAAATGGTCACTCTTCTTTAGAGCCCCTTTTCTCTATTGTTTTGGTCATTAGTCTGTCTGACACGTTGACATTCTCATTGTAATTTAAAAGGGTTCGCTTAGTCCTTACAAGACAAGTTATATATCATTTTAAAGCTTAGAATCTAAGCTTTCAAACTGTGTTGAAATTTAGAAAACCTAAATTTCCGACTTATTGGTCGTTTTGTGGTGGAGGGTCACATATATATAATTATATACTTTATAATTGATACCAAGAACAGCAAAGAACTTGTCTTGAAAATACTCCTTTTCTCCTGCAATAGACAGTGTCAATGAATACTATCCACACCAAAACAGTCTACTTTGTGTCCTTTAGACGATGGTGTTAATTACTACCATGATGAAAATTGTAAAAGAACAAAAAAATAAAACAAATCCAGAGAGCCTTGCAACACATGACATGACATCATGAGCTTTCTCTTTTTCTTTTCTAAAATCCCGAGTTGCTATCAAGAAGCCAAATAACTCAGCGAGTTACGAGCTTGGCAATTTGTGCCTCCTTGTGTTGAAGTGGGTATAATTATAATAATAATAATAATAATAATAATAATAATTGTGCACCCTTCAAGAGCCTGAGGTGCACCCCTGCCCCTTATAAGAAATACGACAAAGAAAAACTATGCCACAAAAATACCATACAGCAGTGCTGTGGTATTTATATAGTACAGTGTAATACCACAGAAAATACCACAGGGTTGAAAAGGCCCACACAGATTCTGTGGTACTGCAGAGGGTATAGCCTGTGGTACATACTTGGAACTAAAAATACCATAGGGATGAAAAGGCCCACACAGATTCATGTGGTACTGCAGAGGAGTATAGCCTGTGGTACATACTTGGAACTAAAAATACCACAGGGATGAAAAGGCCCACACAGATTCCTGTGGTATGTGTCGCCTGTGGTACCCATGTGGTACCCATTTACCCACAGGAAATACTACAAAGAAAATTTACCACAGAAATATCATACAACAGTGCTGTACTGTTGTACAGTGTGACAAGGCCGTAAGAGATACCATACGAATTCCTGTGGTGCTGCAGAGGAGTAGCCTGTGGTACATACTTGAACCTAAAAATACCACAGGGATGAAAAGGCCCACACAGATTCCTGTGGTATACTGCAGATGTGATTGCCTGTGGTAGCCATGTGGTAAAAGAAATACCACAGGAAATACTACAAAGAAAAATGTACCACAGAAATATCATACGACAGTGCTGTGTTATTTATGATTTATGTGGTATATTTTACAGCCGTGTACATTGTACCACATAAATAACACAGCACGTACTGTTGTATGATATTTCTGTGGTACATTTTTTTAATACCACAGGGATGAAAAGGCCCACACAGATTCCTGTGGTATACTGCAGATGTGATCGCCTGTGGTAGCCATGTGGTAAAAGAAATACCACAGGAAATACTACAAAGAAAAATGTACCACAGAAATATCATACGACAGTGCTGTGTTATTTATGATTTATGTGGTATCTTTTACAGCCGTGTACACTGCAGTGGCGTATCCGGGGGGGGGGGCGCAACAGGCGCCCCCCCCCCCTATTGGCCGTCGTAAAAAAAAAAATAGCAAACAAAAATTAAAAAATCCTCATACCAATTGAAAATATTGTTCATTAAATAGGCTTCAAAATTGGTCACATATAGCACTATTTTGCATCTCAGCCCTTCTTCAGAAAAAGACCCCAAAGACCCCTCCCCATGACGGCGATCAATAATTCCTGCGCCCCCCTATTGGGAAATCCTGGATACGCCGCTGCACTGTACCACATAAATAACACAGCACGTACTGTTGTATGATATTTCTGTGGTACATTTTTCTTTGTAGTATTTCCTGTGGTATTTCTTTTACCCCATGACTACCACAGGCGATCACATCTGCAGTACCACAGGAATCTGTGTGGGCCTTTTCATCCCTGTGGTATTACACTGTACTATATATATACCACAGCACTGCTGTATGGTATTTTTGTGCTATAGTTTTTCTTTGTGGTATTTCCTATGGTATTTTTCATACCACTGTACTATATAAATAACACAGCACCGCTGTATGGTAATTTGTGGTATAGTTTTTCTTTGTGGTATTTCCTATGAAATTGTTCATACCCTCAGAAGATGCCTCAGAATGAATAGCTCGAAACACATTGAATTATTTCAATCAGTTAGTGAATTCTGAACACTTTAGTATGTTTAATATCAGTGGCCTGTAACATTTATAAAGATACAATAAATCTTACAATCAATTGTAACTCTTTAGTACTGCTGTATGGTATTTTTGTGCTATAGTTTTTCTTTGTGGTATTTCCTATGGTATTTTTCATACCACTGTACTATATAAATAACACAGCACCGCTGTATGGTAATTTGTGGTATAGTTTTTCTTTGTGGTATTTCCTATGAAATTGTTCATACCCTCAGAAGATGCCTCAGAATGAATAGCTCGAAACACATTGAATTATTTCAATCAGTTAGTGAATTCTGAACACTTTAGTATGTTTAATATCAGTGGCCTGTAACATTTATAAAGATACAATAAATCTTACAATCAATTGTAACTCTTTAGTACATGGTTTGCCATAGACTTACGATTGATCAATCGTAAGATATGTTACGGGCCCCAAATTAAAGTGCTATTAAGCATCAATACCATCGCGACGCGTAGGCCTATTGATTACCAACATATTACATTTCATTGCAAAATGGTCTGAATCTAATAGACTATGCACAAGCAACTGCACACACACAGACACACACATGTATTGGTACACCGGTACACACCATAGAGTTGAGTTCTGTGTATAACTCTATGGCAGACACTATGGCAGACATATTTGGCAATATGCCAGCCGTTACATTAACGCGGTCTTTGCATGCATGCAGTTCGGGCATGCGCAGCTAGCTAGAGATTCAAATGATCTACAACAGCCAGTGATTGCAAGTGAAAGGCAGAACATGACTTGTGCCTACAAGATTTCTGGATTATAAACTTCATTTCAAAGGTAAGCAATGGCAATGTATTTTATGAAGTAATAGCAATTCATTTAATATTATTCACTTTCTTGATGGGTATTTTTGTACTGAGCATCACTCGACAGTTGATGGGTGAGAGTAATGAATGAAGGTTTAAGAACTTAAGACAGTTAAGCTTGTAGTTCCACCTATTCATATACATGTATTCGTTGTTTTTGTCCTATGGTGGGTATCAACTTTCTGCATGCATGTTTCATAAATCAAATAAGCGATGCTACGTTATTTTATGAGTAGATAGACCTATAGTGTCCCTGAAAAGAGCCAAAATTATTCAACATTATGTAGAGGCTGCATGGCCGGGGGGGGGGGGGGGGGGGGGTGGGGGAGTTGCATCTGATCATTCGGTGCATAAATTTTGTTAGATGTATCAAATTTAATGACGAATCCGGAGGATCTAATAAAATTTACTTTGCAATAGTTGCTCAGGAAGACATTTTCTGAAAATTTTTGATGTTTTCTTGCAAGAATGTTGCGAAATTAAATAAAAAGAATGATTTAAATATGTAGATATGAACAAAAACATGTTATTACAACTTTGATAATGATATTTGGAAATGGGAAGATGCATTCTTTTTTCTTCTGCCATTGTGTAAATTAAATTGACACTTTCTTTTTTAATTGTTCATTTTCTTTTATCTGCACGGCAGGAAAGATGGCATTTTGTTCAGTCTGAGGCTCGGCAGGATCAAGCTTATGTCTAAGGGATTGGACCTGAGCGAAGCGTTCTGCCTACATGTACATGTAGGTACGTGAGGAATTCGGCGAGCATGTCTTAGCTGCGTTAGTAAGAGTGGATCTGTGGGCACGTGGTACCGTGCTTGGGCTCAGAGGAGTACTTATATGTAGCAGCATGTGTGACTCGTACGTACATGTTTAGAATCATTCATATAAGATTAACTTATCATTTGCTAGTCTTTATAATGACACTTTAAATTTCTGAGATAATGTCAAGTCATAATGTAAATGTCTTATCTATTTGACAAGCCTTTTTTAATTTACTTTTTACTTGTCTCCTCAAAAAAGTGGACTTGGACGTCAGATTACAAAAATGATTTTAAAAATGTATTCTTCTGTTGGGGCAATGTATGAAATTTGCATAGTTATGAAAATACATGTATCGTAAGAATAGGGGAATATCTTTGGGAAATCCTCACTTTTGAACATGAAACTGAAACAATAATGTAGGTGACATTTAAAAAACAGAAATACTATTGAAGACTTTACTCTTACTCAGAGCCCTGCAGTATCCTTGATCATGAGAAGAGGAGACTGATAATGTACATGTTATACTTGTACTTGTTATACTTAACAATTAGCCACTTGTGCATTCTTTCAAAATTGTAATCAAGAGGAAAACTGTGTTCTTCTAAACAAGAGACAATATTTCAGATATGTGTTAGTTGTGTATTTTTTAGATTATAGTCATATCCATTCATAGGAATGTAACTGCTGTCCTCATGAAAGTAGCATTTTTAACTGAGAAATGACCAGTAACAACATTTTGCAATGTCCCTCAACTCTCTAGTGAGCGTGTGTGAAGAACATTTTATTTGACCAAGTTTATGAGTGAGCACACATCAAAGGAAACTGTCGCTCTTCAAAATTCACAATGGTCTCTTCATAAGCTCATTGTACCAAGAATTCTTGGTACAATGAGCTTTTGAAGAATGTTCTTCACACATGCTAGCTAGAGAGTTTTGTACTCATGACTTATTTCATTCAAGTCTTGTGCATCCTTTCGGACAGAAAAAAAAAGAATGTTTCAAAAGTATTATGGCGGTATTCATGAACTGTACTATTCAACTCTCAATATAATCATTAAATCAAACTGTAACATGGGAGCCTGGAACTGGCTTCCAAATTGGAAAATTTGCAGAGGACTTTGGTAGTTCTCAACTACTCATCGAGCATAATTTCATGTAGGTGTAAGATGCCAAAAGGGGAGCTCCTCAACAAATGTTGAACTTCAATGTCTTCTGAATTCAAGTTTTAGTGCTACATTCATTCTTGGAGCTTTTTTTTCTCATTCCTAAATTAACTCAATACTGCCTCCCTTTTTTCCATGTAGTATCTGTTCAGGGATTTAAATAATATGTTACTAGTGTTCCAAAGTTAATTTCTTTACAGTTACGGGTCAATTTTACTTCAATACCTTACCTGTCTTTTACCTTGAGAGTGTGTACCACACAAATATTTATTCAGGTACACTCTGTATTTATTACCTGGCGACATGTTTTTATTATATATCTATCTTAAATGAAACTTATAAGTTCCTCAAGAATTTGTAAGTGTATATCAGATTACCAGCAAAGTTTATATACTTTTCCTATTTCTTTTTTTAAAGAGAGAGAATATCTGCAAATGCTTGAGGGACTTACAAGTTGTACAGAGTTTAAATATCAGTATACACGTAGCAGTTTATATATGTATATTTCCTTTTTTGCAATTTCCACTTTCATTATATGTAGTAAAACGTGTTGGTCTGTAGTATTCTGATGGGATCATGCTTGATGGTGAATTATTTTGTGAATGTGGTAATACAGTGCAAGTCACAATTCTTCTACCTGTTAACCTGCAAGCGCTGAATTCAATAGATATGGTCCGGTGATCCCACTGTGATCCTATTGTGATAAGCTTTTGCACGTTGACAGGTAGAAGAAGAATTGTGACAGGCACTGTACTTGGCAAAACCGCACACCAGTAGCATGCATCACTACCAAACAGAAAACCCACACAGTAGTATGACAGAGCGATACCACAGAGTATCACATATTGACACCGGCACAAGACTTCCACACAGCAATACCACATAGGAGTACCACAGAGCTTTACCACAGAGGAGTACCACACAGCTATACCACAGTGGAGTACCATACAGCTATACCACAGGGGAATACCAAATAGCAGTACCACAGGAGTACCTCACAGCAATACCATAGACGAGTACCACACAGCAATACCACAGATGAGTACCACACAGTAATACCACAGATGAGTACCACACAGTAATACCACAGGGGAAACTACAGAGCAATACCACAGGGTAATACTACAGAAATACCACAGAGAAGTACCACACAGCAATAATACAGAGGAGTACCGCAAAGCAATACCACAAGGGAGTACCACATAGTAATACCATATGAGAGTAGCTGTGTGGTACTCTCATATTCAGTATGGTGTGGTACTTCTCTGTGGTATTGGCCTATGTCCAAAGATGAACTCAGGTATTGCTGTGTGGTACATCTGTGTGGTACTGGTTTGCGGTACTGCTATGCGGTATGTGGTAAACATCTGTGGTATTGCCCTATGGTATACCACAGGAATTGCTATGTGGTACAGCTATGTCGTACTGCTGTGTGGTACAGCCATGTGGTACTGCTGTGTGGTACAGCCATGTGGTACAGCCATATGGTACTGCTATGTGGTATTGCTGTGTGGTACAGCTATGTGGTATTGACGTGATTTATGTGGTATATGTCCCAAAATACCACATGTATTGCTGTGTGGTACAGCCATGTGGTACAGCCATGTGGTACTGCTATGTGGTACAGCCATGTGGTACTGCTATGTGGTATTGCTGTGTGGTACAGCTATGTGGTACTGCTATGTGGTACAGCCATGTGGTACTGCTGTGTGGTACAGCCATGTGGTACTGCTGTGTGGTACAGGTGTGTGGTATTGACGTGATTTGTGTGGTATATGTCCCAAAATACCACATGTATTGCTGTGTGGTACTGGCATGCGGTATTTCTTTGTGGTATTGTTTTGTGGTATTAACATGTGGTAATGGGCCCGGGGTTCTGTGGTATACGTCCCAAAATACCACAAGATCCACAGGTGAATTCCATGGGTATTTTTCTTGTGGTATTTTCTATGTGGTAATCCCGTGTGGTATTTATGTGTGGTACTTCTATGTGGTAAATGTCCCCAAAAACCACAGGAATTTTCTGTGGTATACCACAGGAATTTTCCTATGGTATATCCTATGGTATATCCTGTGGTAACGTTGTGTGGTATACCACAGAAAATTTTTGTAAGGGATAGACAGCTTTGCCGTATGTTATCACTTTTTTTGCACAGTCAAGTGGTGTTTTTTGACCAATCAGGATGGCTACATTCTTGAACCCGTTTTATAATCTTGAATAATCGTTCAGTAAGTGGTAAATAATTGATGTCAAAATCGCGTCATGAACTAGTAATGGATTGTGCAATTCTTAACTGGTCGTGATTTGGCAATGAAGTGACATGATAAATTACGTCGTTTTTGGTCTTGAATAATCCTTCATATAAGTTTAAAATAACTGACGTAAAAATCACGTCACGAACTAGTCCTTCGTAGCTGGTCGGGAGTAGCGAACCCCCTGATCAGATCATTATAAGCAATACAAGGATGTTTTACTCTTTTTTCCCCTTCGAAAGTGCAAACGCTCTGTCATACGTGAACGTTTGGTTATGTTGAATTTACCTCCTCTTTACCACAGAATATTTTATTTGTCCATCTGTTTCGTTGTCAAATGTTTGCATGCTTTTTTATGATATGCCTTACAGTGTTCTCAATAAGCCAAGTGTAAGGAGATCACACGTTCTTATTTTAATCATAAGTATGCTAGGACAAATTGTTTACAATACTCTCGCTTGTATACATTTCCTCTTCCCACTTTAATATACATATACCCTGTGCACACATACAGATGAATACAAGATAGAGGACCTTTGCTGTTTGACAGAGGCACTGCCATTTCATCCTGCTTGTTATTGTTGTTGTCATTTTTTTTAAATAATGAAAGTGAATCACCTGCTGTGTTGACCTAAACGTTCATACGACGATGTC
Source organism: Heliocidaris erythrogramma (assembly GCA_025617745.1). NCBI lineage: Eukaryota > Metazoa > Echinodermata > Echinoidea > Camarodonta > Echinometridae > Heliocidaris > Heliocidaris erythrogramma. Next base: position 4,572,130 of record CM046864.1, read on the forward strand.
CCTAGCAAGCTAAATATAACATCCTTCTAAAACCATATAAAGTATACTTCCATAGGGGAAAAAATCCAAATTGATAGTAAACCTAAGGGTTCGGTGGTTAATTGGTCGCTTTGTATTGATGGCGAAGGTTACTTGAGATAGTTATATATCATTTTAATTTAACATTTGGAGCACTGTGGTATATCGCTGAAGATTCTTGACTCATAATAGAGTATGGCGTACCCGGAATCGATCCTTGCTCGATGCATACACCGTTGGACAAGGTGCTTTGCCCACATTTGTCCCTCTCGACCTAGGTGGAAATGGGGACCTGGCAATGTTGGAGTAATAGTGAATGCAGGGCCTACAGAAAGAGCAGTATTTATAATGGTGTGGCTACCCTGGGTAAATTATTATTAACATAGTTGACGTCTGATTATTATTTTTTTATAAAAAGGGGGAAAGGACCAGGAATGAGTTAACAGACAGATACGACATAATTTTAAATACAGGCAGGACTTACCTGACATTTGAACCGTTTGACGACAAATTGCAAGGACGGCAAGGGCCACGAGGTATATTGGGGTCCCCATGGTTGAGGGCGCCTCTTTTTTACACGATCAATCCGACAGACCCCTACAGCAGCAACAACAACAAAATAATAAAAATGAATGTAAAATAAAAGTTTTCATTGATATACAAGGTATAACACTATTGGGTTATTATGTACAATATGTCATTTCTGAATTTGTACAGTGGTCGGGGGGGGGGGGGGGGGTTAGAAACCTCAATGTGGTGTTTTGTGGTGTGCATTCGGAAAAGTAAGTGAAAAGATTTTCAGGAAACATAGTATTTCAAGAATGGTTTATTCTCACATTTAGTTTGATAACTATGCGTCAGAATTATTTCATTTTAGCGAAACATTGACCATTATTAGCTGTAATGAGTTCTCTTCAAACACAATAGGAGACTGGACGGGCTTCATGTTCCAGGCAAGGAATCGCATTGTCACGTGAAACATGTACTGTCAAATCAAGGAACAGTTGTGTGTTCAAATTGTAAGAAACTCTGAGAGACAGCGAAAGAGAGTGACAGTGAGAAATATGTGCCGATACCAAGAAGATGTTAGATAGAGATAGAAAAAAAAATAGAGTAGCAATCTGCTTCAGGAGTGATAGAGTGAACTGGGAAAAGTATAAATTGAATACAGAATTAAAAAAAAGAAAAGAAGATGAGCAGCCTTTCCGTTGCAACAACCTGACAGAGTCGAAAAACACACATAAGCACATGCCACACACAATTGTTCGTGCAACCTTAAAAAAGCAGACTAAAGAATTTTATAATTTAATTGTAATTTATTGTAAAAGGTTATATGCTTGGAGGTAAATGAACACGTACACGCCCCCCCCCCCCCACCCTCTCCACTACGGCTTGTTGTTGTGACTAAAATCTTAAGAGAACCTACCAATAAATCATTTGAAATTGGTCAGTTATTTTATCAATCGATATCATTTTGGTAAAAAAAAATTATTCAACTATAAATAAAATCATCCCTGTTTTTGTATTCTCTATGTCTCCTTCTGCTGTTTGTTTGATTATACATAAATGATTCCAAAACCTTGACAGTGCAATAAATGCTTTTTGAACTGAAATAGGTTGAAAATTGCTTAATGTAGTGGGGGGTTTTTTATGAGCATGAAACAACAATTTTAAACATAAAAACTAAAAACAGGGGGAAATAAAACACATCCCTTACAAAGAAAAAGAAGAAAATAATCCAATTAAACTAGTCCGACAGGTGATTCAAATAGCACCATCTACGGCTATTATCCCAATCATCACTCTTTGTTCGCTTAGCTACCTTTCGAAACGAGACAATGTATCCATTATTACCACAGAAGATATGAATGCATAGTGCCAGAAAATCAGAGTCACGATGAGTTTCAAATATTCGATCTTTTATTTCAGATGCACTACTGTGAATGATGCTTTTACACTTGTATTTTCTGCCCCACTTCAAGGCAATGAACTATATAACATTGATATTTAAGTTAATACAGTGAACTTATGTTCATGACCTCAGCCTTTTAAGCAGTAGTATTGATTGTTCTCCCGTTATGTCTCCCTTATTCAGTTACATTCTACATGTTGCCCTCCCTTAATTACTTGTTCAATTACTTGTTACTCTTGTAACCTACTATTCACTAGTATACATTGGATTGTCCTTTGCTTTCCCTTTATATACAAGATATTTAACCCCTAAATCAACATTCTTACTGTAATCAATTTGTTTATCCCATTTAACATTCCAGTGGTTAGTATACTTCTCAATCACTCTCCTTTGTAACTTTTAATCTCATTCCTTTCTGTTTGTAATTTATCTGATTGAGTTCACTTGATGTCAAACGTTCAGACTATATATAAACAGGGCATGCTCACTTATGTTTTAGTTTCTGAAGATGCTCAGAAATAAAAGGTCGAAAATTTGAAACTCATCATGACTCTGATCGGAGTATTTTTTCTAGCACGAGACAATGTATGATATCACAAAACACTGTTCGCATTCCGATACCAATATCTACACATAATTATGGTTGGAGGGTGGTATAAAATAAGGGTAATGAATTCTTTTTTCACTATCTAAAAGGAAAGAGAATATATTAACTTGCTAAGACTTCATGCATAGGTTGTTTGATGACCCAAAATTGGTGAAATAGGGGAAATACTTATCGGTTACTTTATCATACAATACAGCAACAATACTTAACTATGTATAAGATATAAACAATATATCACGTTTCCAGTTAATACAGCTTGAATGCACTCGTATATTAAAAGTGCATTAACCCAATGGATACTGGAACCCGGTGATCCCTGTATTAAGCCTATGGGAATGAGAGTAGTCAACGGGTTAAAAGTCATGATACAGAAAGGCTACAGCCTAAGCATAGCTTATTTGCTTGCAGCCCCAAAACATCTAGTTCATAACACAGTAGTAAAAGGGGGTTCACTTGCAGGAGGGAACGAGAGAGAGAGAGAGAGAGAGAGGGGGGGGGGGGGGGATAGGAATAAGAAGGTGTGAGTTCAAATTGGGACTTCCAGCTATCAATACACATGTTTAAGACCTTATTTTATATAATTAATATTGCATTTGGCAGCTGCAGTGCTTATTTGATTAAATAAGAACAGTATGTTGGCTATGGCAGATCATTGGAACATTAATTTACGATATTGAAAGAACTTGTAGTAATGCACAAGGTAAGTACACTATTTAACACAATGTACAGAGTTATGCGAAGTATAAAATAGTCAGTATTTGCTTAGCAACATTGATTTCACAGATTTATTGAAATAATACATTGATTTTGAATTACGAATGTCGAGAGAAAGTGAATTCCAGATGTCTGGACTGGAATATCTAATTTGTTTTGTAGCCACTACAGTTCTAGAATTCCTTATTACGTTGCCTTGTAGGGTAAACAAAGATATCTTTATTTAAACAGAATAATGGTGGGAAGTAGGAAAGCCGCAAATCATAATTCAAAAAGAACATTAAAAAAAACTTGTAAAAAAAAATTACATCAGTTACTTTGAGTGCTTTCGACTTCGAATTTGGTGGTCTAGAGAGTCAAATGCCTAAATTACATTTATAAATACGCATGCTTGCCGGAAGCTAAAAGCATTTGAAACTTTATCATATAAATGTGCTAGGGTTAAGTCCGTGGAGTGTTATTTCCTGAAACCATATAGTTCCTGCATGGCCCGTATTCAATTCAATACTTAAGAATGAAATTGGTTTATTTTACTTAGATTTCGGCTGAGATAAAATACTTAAGCAATTTTGGTATTCAGTTGAATCCTTTGGCTAAGTATTTGACCCTAAGTCTATAGTCCATGGGCCAGCAACCGAAAAGGCCCCCCCCCCCCCCTTAGGAACAATTTTAAATGATGTTTTTCTGTTAGCTAGGACCCTCAGCTATCAGAATCTGCTTGTTTGCCATAATGTTGGTGGTGGGTGTGGCAACCATGTAGGGCCGTTTTTGTAGTCAAGTCTCGTAGTTCATGCACAATTAATGTTTGTTGTTAGGTTTCGTTTGTTTGTTTGTTTTCGGTCTGGGATGCGTCGTGTTTGTGTATGTGTGCGTGTGTGTATGTGTGTAACTTGGGGATATTCACGTATCAGTCATCCATAAATGAATTACCTGCGATCGTTTCTGGTCTGTTTGCAAGAAACAACAACGCTATTCACTCATACCCCCACACGCCAAAAGGTGGTATGTAAAGAAAAAACATTTTCTTACGTTCTGAATATGATAACTGAACAGTGTTTTATTTATTTCAATTCAAATGTTCATAACATAATTTAGAATATAAGAATCTTATTGAGATTAAATTTGGTGTTAATTGGTCTTTTGATGAATAAGTTATTAAATTGTGAAAAATATACTACTTTCTCAAAAGTAGCCCAAAATATTGTCAGGATTATGTAAAAACACTCATTATCCATATTCACCTGTCTGACAAGGCATGATAGAAGAGCTTTTCAGGCATTTGTGTTAGGCCTATGTGACTGCCGGGCTGAAATGTACTATTCATGTGCTAATTGCACAGATACCAAGCAAGCTCTTCTATTATGCCTTGTCAGATGGTTAATAGTGTGTTTAAATAATCCTGAAACAGATTTTTTACAATTCGATAAGTTATTAATGAAATGACCAATAGACCTGTTTACTAATATATTTCAATTGATGCATGTTTCTCTCCAGAATCCTTAGTTACCAACTATTTAGTGCACCTGGTATGCGTAATGGCATCCCTATGGATGGAATCCATTTTGCATATATTAGTAATTGCTATGTCGGGCAAGCCTCTGGCAAGCTTTTGAGTCGTCAAGAGCAACCTTTGTCCAGGAAGTATGCATAAAATTAGTAGGTCTATTGACAGCAAATTGCAACTCAAGAAAAATTATTATACTCAAAATTGCTTTATGTAAATTTGAATTGAATTGAATGAAACACTTTTGACTTATCATAGACAGAAGGTAAGAAAATTTGTTTTCTTTACACATAGATGGACATCCCGATGGACAATCGTGTCAGTTTTTATTATTTTGGAACGTACATTCAAAGCTTTTCCTTCTGACAAAATTTGGTCCGTGGGCTTCAAGGGGAAAAATTTACCCCAACTTTTAGGGACTGTCTGACACCCCATCCCGACGGAAATTTTTGTCAGTGTTTTGTCTTTTGTAATGTCCAGTTATACTACTTCCTGCTGACAAAGCTTGGTGCATGAGTGAAATCGATCCGACATTGGGCCTCTCTTTTGGGGGCTCTGGAGGCTAAACCCGTCGGCTAACGGTCAGGCTGACAACCTTTTTGTCAATGACTTATGGGGTGTTGCAAGAAAGTTGCACTCAATTGCAAAAGCAAATTAGAACAACCATTCTGAATGGTTCAGGGTCTGCCCATTCAAGAAGATGCGCTTGCAACAATGATTTTGATTGGTCAGTACCGATCAGTTGCAACTTGCAATCAATCGCAACTTTCTTGCAACACCCCATTAGACGTCTCAGTAATTGAAGGGGTCAAAACTTATGAATAAAATGGGGTGACTATTTTGGGACAGGCTCCTAGCCTAACACGACATTCGGATATATGTTGTGAGAACTTCCCACAAACTGTGCAAACTATGCATACGGCTGCACAGTCGCGACACGTTCGGAAAAGAACTTTGTTGGAGTTTTGCCATTTTTTTCGAAATTCGCACCCTTCTCGAATCGTACGGTTTGCGTGCCCCATGAAAACCCACCTTTAGTAAGTGTTTCCATTTGCCACGAACTCGAACAATATTTCAAAAGAAAACAGTTGCATTTTCAGTTCCAAAGTATTGGAATGACCCCCCCCCCCCCCCCCTCCCCCCTCCCAACCGTAATCACTGAATGCACATCATAGTTTGTACCGGTATATCATTTATTGTGATAGTATGCCTTTTCTCTGAGAGGCAGGAGGCGGTCCATTTCATCAACCTGTGGCGAGTTGATGGCCTCAGTGGCCACGATTCATGGGATCAATCTGAATGAATAGGGTAAGAATAATAGCTTGTCTGACAAGGCGGCAGTTTGTTAATGTGGTGTGTGTTCTGGCTTCCAGGGTGCAGTGGCTCGAGGCGGGCGGGTACGGTGGTTCGTCGCTTGGAGTTCACAGAGGTGTATTTTAGGGCATATTGCTAATTGTTTATTCATTTAATATGTACATGTACTGAAATACTGAAATGCTGACATCATAATCCCGTTACTAGCGTGGCTGCATTGCTTCCCCCTTCTTTTTAAACGTCTTTTCCATGTAGCGCGTCGCTATATAAACCACCAGAAATCATAGATTACCATGGCGAACATGTAATGCCAATTTGTTCAAATAATGTGAATCGTATATTATTGTAGTAATGAAAGTGACGCTAACATCAAATGCCACTTCTTCGAATGCAAATCATATCACTGTTATGAACATTAATTGTACCAATATACACAATATTTGTTGTAATCGTGCATTGCTCGTTCCAGCTATTTTTAAAGACTACAAATTTTATTACCCTTTGGAGCCTATAACTTACAAGTTTTTATTCAGACTAAGACACTTTGTACCGAAAAGAGTACTCCTATTACTTTACCATTCCTTTTTACAATCCCATATATCTTATGGCCTTGAAGTCTGGGGGTCTGCGCCTACAAGGTTAATTAACAAAATCTTACAAAAGATGGCGATACGAGCAATAACTTTTAGTAGCAGATTGACCCCTTCATCACCCTTGTTTCATTTTTTGGCTGTTTTAGATGTTTTTAAGCTGTACAAACATTTGGTAGCAACTTTCATTTTCAAATTAATAAGAAGACAGTTACCACACTCAGTGTATGAATACTTCAAGTGTTTTGAAAATTATTATGATACGAGACAAAAAGGAAACAAGTTTCTTATTCCTAAAGTAAGGACTGAACATGGTAAGACATCAATTGCATTTATTGGGTCTAAAATATGGAATGCCTTACCCCTAGAAATGAAAAGTATCAATACTGTAAAGCATTTTAAGTACATGCATAACAAATACTTGTTATGTAATTATGTGTAGATTTTATTTTTATATTGATTTGCCACTTGTTTGTTTACTTTTGTTTCTTTTATGCCGTTTTAAGCTCTCAGTCTGCTATAAATATCCTAATTCATCAATTATTTAGTATAGGTGTGAAGTAGCCTCATTTTAATACACGTACAGTAGGTAATAATTTCGATTAGAACTTTTTTTGTTTGATTTCAATTAAGTCTTGACATACTACACTCTTAGAAATGTTGGGTAAATGCCACTGGGTAAATGAAGATTGGGCATAGGTTGGTTAAATCTTGCTCAACTTTTACATGCATTTACCCAACATTGGTCAAAAATAAGAATGAAATTGGTAAATTTTACCCAAAAGTTGGTCGGACTCATAAGGACCCTCATGTTGGGTAAAATTTTTCCAAATATTTCTAAGAGTGTATATATATCATATTTAGCTTGATGTATACACAAACAATCTATAGTACTTATTTTGTATAAAGGGTCCTACGCCCTACTAGCTTTCTTGCTATTTCTGTAGGGTCCTTTTACCAACCTAGTTATGTCATATTATTGTATGTTGTAACTTGTTACTCTATTGTAACCTTGTTTGTTGTTGGTAATAAAGTCATTCATTCATTCATTCATTCATTCATTCATTAAGTTTAGCTTCATATTTCACTCTCCTTTAGCTCAGTCTCTTCAATATAAGTCAATGTGAAAATATTATAAAATGTAAAAAAAAATGTAAAAGAAAATATTATAAAATGTAAATATGAAATGAAATGCAACTAAAACTTCAAACTGAATTTCAAATTAGCAGACTCGCAGAAGTTTATATAATTCTCATACATACTACGGTGCAAGTTCAACGACTCCACCACTATCGCGATGCACCGGTAGAAGCCGATCAGCCGCCACACCAAAATAGCGTTAGCTACTAAGCAATCACCACTAAAACACCGGGAGATTATCAAAACACGATGGCCTGATCGCAGCTTTCTATTTCTGTTGCACTCCACTGTACATTTGGATCGGATTACAACTGGAAGAAACATACGACAGGGAACTAATCGACTGTGCGTTAAGTGAAAATTACGATGGAATTATACGATCGCAAAGACAAATCTAGAGGGGGGGGGGGGGTTTATTATTTCCCCTCCTTTAATTCTTTACTTGGTTTAATCGACCAAAGGAACAAACAAGGGACTGCTATATTCGACTTTTGGCACATGTATAATATACGCCAAACAATGTGGTAAAACAGGGTTTCGATTGATGGCAAATAAAGAGTTATATGTTTCAATATTTGTTTAGATTTTCAAAATATAATCGTCCACATATCCTGTAAGTCTTTGGTCTGTTTATTGTAGCTAGCATTTGAATCCCCTTTGATGTTATCGAAACTGTAGAATGATGTAATAGCATAATATTTAGGTAAACCTATATCCTTTATTGTGCCAAAATTGTAAAATTATCATTAACGTCATCACTAATATCAGTGTTATAATTATTCTTATTAGTATTAATGCTATGATATTACACTACAAAATAATCGGAAAGAATTGAACAAGTTCAGATACTGCAGCTATCAGAACGCTATTGGCAGACAAAAATAATTTTAAAAACAAATACAATGTTCTGTCCTAATACCAGTGGTTATACACTTAAAATTAATTGTTTAAAAAATGCTGACAATTTAATTTTAATTGATGACATATTCATTACACTGGGCAGCAACAAGTTGATGAAAATAAGATGTGCAATTCACAATGGTTGAATTGAATTGAACTGAATTGTGAAATCGTTTATTTAAAAAAATGCCTACTAAACAAATGCATTGATAATACCTCAACATTTCACACAAAAATTGGATCATAATACAACACAATATAAGACCACACATTATTTAAAATGTTATAAAATTACAGACTGGCAATGTCAACAATTCTAATGTATTAATTGGATGTCTGATAATAACAATTAAGTTATCAATTCAATGATTCATAGTCTCTAAACAATATAATGATGAAAAAAGTAGGCTTGAAAAGTATATTTGAATTGTGTTGATGTCTTCTGAACTGCTGATACGCACAAAAGTTATTTATAAAAAAAAAGCGCTGAGAGAGAGTATACACTGTATAAGCAGGTTTCCTCAAAACCAATTATCATAAAAGACATGATTTATTATCTAATTATCGATTGTCTAATAAAATAAGTAAATAATACGATTTGTATGCCTTGCTACTTTTTAATATCATATGATGAAGTTGTTTTTCAAGGGTTCTCTGGTGAAACAGTGTTTTACTCAAAGACTAAATTTAAAAAAAATAAAAATTTTAAATTTTAAAATTAGACTATACAAAGTGGCGATATTAGAAAATTAAAGAACGGTTCTTTTGCTGATAATGCTAGTAGTACCAGTACTTCTACTACTACTTCTATACTACTGATTAATAGTATTATTATGTTCAGGCTATTATTATTATTATTATTAATATTATTATTATTATTATTATTATTATTACCATTATCAATATTATTGCTAATGCAATCAGTTAAGTTTTCTTACCGTGTAGAGCAGATTGTAAGGTAGAACACAACCAGTCCCGTGAAAACTTTCAAAATTCACCAACAGCTGCAAAGAATAGGTTTATCCCTGAGTAATGCTAACTCCAAAGCGACGCTGAAAGTTGCTACGTTTAGAGATATATGCCACTTCCTGGACCATGTCTGGTGGCTGACTGCGCTGAAAGAGCAGTTGTGATTGGCCTAATAGGTTCTTTTGTTAAACAGTAGCGGTTTCACGGTCCACAATTCCATTCCACTATGCTACATCATTGAAAACGATGCATTTTCATTTATTTGAGAGCAATATTCTTTACAGTATATAAAAATTCAATTTAATTGTTTTCATTTAATTCTTCTAATTCATCAGTCCCCTTTATATATTATAAACTTGCTTTTATATATATATAACGAACTGACAAAGGACTTTAACTGATGTATGGTTGGACTGAGTTTAAATGATGTTGAGGAAGTAATAATTTAAAAAGTTCAATACTGTTTAAAACTTGTGTATGGAAGATGAAATGATTCTTTATCGGCTGATTGTGAGATTTTCATTATGTTTGGGTTTCATACAGATTATTCCAAGTTTGTCAGTTTTTCACTCCAGCATACAGAGCACTCAGTATTTATTTGAGAGCAATGTTCTTTACAGTACATAAATATTTCAATTCAATTTCAATTTCAATTTATTTTACCAATTCATTGCAGACAGTTACATATTGACATTTTTATATAGATAACATAAAGAGGACAATGAATGAACGGTTGGGACCCCGAAGAAGCAGAGCTTGTGGAGGGGCCCCCGGACAAAATTAAAAAGAGTGATATCAATGGTAAAAGATAATGATTAGCAATGCACAAAGATACATATAAAAACGATTATAAATCATTTACATTATAAGCACTAGGCAATGAAATAGGAACATATCTACAAGGTGATTATAGGATTATAGGTAAAAATAAATGATATACTAACGTACATACATGCCAACACACACAAACACACACACACACACCCACACACACATGTTTACATGGCTTTACTTCCGAGGACAACTATTGTTCCTCTATTGTTACTCGTCCTCGGACAGTCGACGGAATAAGGCATAAATTCATTGTTCGACGTTCGAGGACTATTGTCCGCCTTCCGAGGACCATTGTTGTCATGATTTTTTTTTTGTTCTCTGTCCGAAAATGTCCTCGGACATAATGCTAAACAAACGCACACACACACACACACACACACACACTTTCTCTCTATGAGTCCAGGTAAAAATGACTCAATGTACATGTAATGGCTTCCAGTCTAATTAGCATTGGTTTTCAATATTTCATCAAGATATTTACGACACATATGTTTAAATCTTCAATTCAATTGTTTTCATTTAATTCTTCTAATTCATCACTCCCCTTTAAACATTATAAACCTGCTTTTTATAACCGAAATTTAAGTCTCGTAACTAATAGTTAGCGATAATCAAATGATTCAAACTAATTTTGCACATTGCAAGCATGAGGAAAATGATGTTTAAATGTCATTCCCAGTAGAAAGAAATAGTGATTTTAACATAAGTCACTATTTCTAAAAACACGTTATAATTGAGATCTAAATGAAATAACTCATAGTGAGCAGGAAGTAAAAATAGCGCTTATATTACAGACATGTTAGAATTGATATTTACATCTTATAACTTTCCTTGAGTATATCATAATGTACTGCGTATCAAAATTCAAGGCCTCTCTGACTGCTGGACAGTATAGCGAAAGATATTCACTGGACATGGCTCTACTTGCGCCTGCAAAGCAAGGGCGCAATAGATGCGCCGAAATTTAATACCTACATTGATGCACACGCACTACTGAAACACTTTTAATTAACGGTGTCCCATCCCGTCAAACACCCTTCCCCGCCCTGTCGCTCCGGTCCGTCGCAGAAATGGGCCCCTGTCCTAAGCCATCATCCAATTCCAACAGTTGTCCGGGAGAGAGAGAAAGAGGGGGGGGGGGGGGGGGGGGGTACTTGGGATGTGAGTAATTGTCCGGGTTCAATTGTCCTGGGCGAAGTTTCTTGGGGGTAATAGTCCTGGAGGTAATTGTCCTGGTGGTAATTTGTGCTGGTGGTATTTGTCCAGTGGGTAAAGGGTCCGCCGAGGAGACCAACATCAAACGAGATAGAGCAAACAAAGAAATACATACAAATGTCGGTCTCGTGGTCGTCTGTCTGGTAAATAATTTGAAAAAACCCCACGAGACCGACATTGTCGGTTCATTTGGCTGTCGAGTGAGCTTTCAGTCTCGTGGGCTGTCGCCGGGGGTAATTGTTCAAGGAGTAGTTGTCCTCGGTGGGAAGTCGTCTTGTAGTAGTTGTCTTTGAATCATGTACCATAATTATATTGATTACAGATTATTTAAAATATCATGATAATTACAAGTGGAAAGAAAGAAACCTGAATATACCTTGGTTTTGTGTACATACTTGATTGGATTATTTATAATAAATGATATCTGTCCCAGGCTGATATTATTTACATATGTAACTCTGATAAATAGCATTTTTGAACAATGTGTAATGACTGATATAAAATGGTGACTGCAACCCAATAAACTTCACCTCACTTTATATCATTCCCTTGATATTCACACCCCTCATTTCAACGCTGATGATTTTTTTCGCACACTATGCTTTTGTCTTGTATGTAACTGTCAGGGGATGTTATTTTGACGAATAGAGCTGTACAAGTGAAACAAAATTCAGACAAAGATACCATTCACTTCGCGAAATGGACCAAATCACCGAACGCCCAGCGTAGACTAGTTCATACGGTGAAATCGAAATAAATTAATCCCTAAATGACAAAGGACTTTAACTGATGTATGGTTGGATTGAGTTTAAATGATGATGAGGAAGTACTTTTAAGGAGTTCTATACTGTTTAAAACTTTTGTATGGAAGATGAAATGAGTCTTTGTCGGCCGATTGTGAGATTTTCATTGTGTTTGGGTTTCCTACAGATTATTCCAAGTTTTTCAGTTTTTCACTCCAGCATACAGAGCACTCAGTATTTATTTGAGAGCAATGTGCTTTACAGTACATAAATATTCAATTCAGTTGTTTTCATTTCATTCTTCTAATTCATCACTCCCCTTTATACATTATAAACCTGCTTTTTATGACTGAAATTTAAGTCTCATAACTAATAATTAGCGATAATCAAATGATTCAAACTAATTTTGCACATTGCAAGCATGAGGAAAATGAGGTTTAAACGTCATTCCCAGTAGAAAGAAATAGTGATTTAAACATAAGTCACTATTTCTAAAAACATGTTTTAATTGAGATCTTAATGAAATAACTCATAGTGAGCAGGAAGTAAACATGGCGCTTATATTACAGACATGTTAGAATTGATATTTACATCTTATAAAATTCCTGGAGTATATTATATGTACTGCGTGTCAAGATTCAAGGCCTCTGTTTGCAGGCATGAAATTCACTAGAGAGAGAGAGAGAGAGAGAGAGAGGGGGGGCGGTACTTGAGATGTGAGTAATTGTCCGGGTTCAATTGTTCTGGGCGAAGTTTCCTGGGGGTAATAGTCCTGGATGTAATTGTCCTGGTGGTAATTTGTGCTGTTGGTAATTGTCCAGTGGGTAAAGGGTCAGCCGAGGAGACCAACATCAAAACAGATAGAGCAAACAAAGAAATACACACAAATGTCGGTCTCGTGGTCGTGGTTCTAGGACACCTACCCCCTGGACAACCACCCCCGGATAACTACCCCTAGGATAACCATTCTCTATCACAACTACCGCCTAGGACAACTACCCCCTAGGGCAACCACCCTATAGGACGACTACCCCCGGGACTATTACCCTCTTGGATGATAACCCCCAACTAACTACCCCATAGGACAACTATCCTCTAGGACAACTACCCCCCCCCCGGATAACTACCCCCTGACAACTACCCCCTATGACAACCACTCCCCAGGACAATTACCCCCAGACAACTACCCCCTAGGACAACTACCCTGTAGGACAACTACCCCCAGACAACTACCCCCTAGGACAATCACCCTCTAGGACAACTACCCCCAAACAACTACCCCCTAGGACAACCACCCCCAGGACAACTACCCCCAAACAACTACCCCCTAGGACAACTACCCACTAGGACAACTACCCTCTAGGACAACTACCCCCAGACAGCTACCCCCTAGGACAACTACCCCTAGACAACTACCCCCTACACTGTAAAAAAACTGTCTGTAAGTGTACAGCAAATCTGGGGTCAGCAGAGTCGCCATAACTTCTGATGTAAAAATACGGATTAGTTGTAACTTTTTCCTATGACATTGTTGTACAAATAACATCAGATTAGCTGTTATGAGTAAATACAGAACTAATCTGTATTTTTCTTCTGTAAAAACAGATATTTTTTACATTGTAGGACAACCACCCTCTAGGACAGACACCCTCTAGGAAAAGTGCTCAGATTGTAATCCAGATTGTGCTCGTTTGCTACGCTCGCTCGCAAAATTTAAAGTTCATGTCAATAAGTTTCGCGCAATTTACTGCATCTGCACGTAGCCTGAATGTCATCAGCCTAGCCATATATTATTATTATTATTATTATTATTACTTATAACGCGCTTTTCCCATTAGGCTCAAAGTGCTTACAATAAATTAAATCATCTACAAACTATAAACTATCAAAAAGATGTGTTTTTAATGCCTTTCTGAAAATTATTACTGATGAAGACTGTCTAATAGAAAGTGGCAAATCATTCCAGTATTTTGAAGCTGACACAGTAAACGTTCTATCACCAGCTAATGTTCGAGTTACTGAATATGTGAGGCGGAGAGGGTCACTGGCGGACCTTAGTAATCTAGTGGGCTTGTATAAACTCAGACAGTTAATTAAATACTCTGGAGCCTGGTTATTAAGTGTTTTGTAGACAAACACGAGTTATTTGAAAATTATTCTTTGCTTCAAAGGAAGCCAAGGTAGTGAGTTCAAGAGTGGTTGAGAAGGGTGGTCTCGAGAAACCTTAATCGAGAAAATTAATCGTGCTGCCCAATTTTGTAATCGCTGAATACGAATCAACTGATTAGAGGGAATCGTAGAAAGAAGCCCATTGCAATAATCAATACGAGATAAAACTAGAGAAAGGACAGCATTGTGACAAGCAGACTGATCGATGAACCTTCTGATTCTAGAAATGTTCCTTAAATAAAAAGTAACTGTTTTACAGATGTAAGAGATATGATGTGACATCGACATACACGGATCAAACATAACACCAAGGTTTCTTATTGTTTCTGAAGGTCTTATGAGTGTGCCACCAACATCTAACTGAACATTTGGAAGGCTGCGCAGGTTGTAAGCAGAAGCAGCAACAAAAAATTCAGTCTTTGAATCGTTCAATTTTAACTTATTCACCACCATCCACTGTCTTATATCTGATATACAATTTTGAAGTGTAACAAGTGCATTATCAAGAGCTCCAGGAGGGATCAAAAGAACTATATAATTGTATCAGCATAAAGGTGATAATTAATACATGTACCATGATATCGAATGATGTCACCAACAGGGAGAGTATATATTGAATATGCTATGGGTCCCACTATTGACCCCTGCGGGAGTCCAAATTCTAGAGTTGTGGGATTTGACAATGTGCTGCCAATGTCAACTTGTGAAGACCATCCAGACAGGTATGATTTGAACCATGATGAAACTGTTGACCTAACACCTATTCTATTGAATAAACGAGATGTGAAAATGTGTTGATCTATTGTATCAAATGCTGCTGATAAATCTAACAGCGCCACAAACACTACATTATTTGAGTCAAGAGAAAACATTATGTCATTTTTCACTTTGATTAGAGATGACTCAGTACTGTGACTTGACCTGTAGGCAGATTGGAGAGAATCAAAAAGATTATTAGATTCGATATGATGAACCAATTGTGTAAATGCTGCTTTCTCAATGAGTTTACCCAAAAATGTTAAGTTTGAGACTGGCCTATAATTACTGAGATCATTTTGGTCCAAGCCTGGTTTCTTCAAAAGTGGTTTGATGATTGCAAAATGTGCTTCCTTGGGGAAAACACCTGTGGAAAGAGATTGATTTACTACATTTGTGAGCAAAGGTAATACATGAACAAGGTTCTCTTTCAAAAGCCAAGTTGGAATAGGGTCAGGGCGACAGGATTTAGTAGCTGATAACAAAATGATTCTGGACACTTCTGACTGAGTAAGCAACTGAAAATCTGCAAAAAAGGAATGTTTTGATTTTCAGTGTCACTAAACTGACTATTACTAGGTCCAATACTAAACCGATATACACGTGCGTGCACACAGATCGGTCGTGTGATCAGTCTAAATAAACCGATATTTCATAATTAATTCATAAAAAGGCCGGAATTCTACGCAACCAATTACAGAAGTCAAACTAAGATAGGCCAAACCGAGAACTCTTCCTATTTTAAGAAACTATTTAACTGGTTAATTCCCACCATTAACAGCACTTCTAACCAATTAACAAATTTACCTTGTCCCTACCAGTCGATTCTTTCTCACAGTTTGGGTGTTCTACGTTTTGTGTGGCAAACATAAAAAGGCCGTTTTCAAACAAAATTGGCCAGAATTCTACATATGAAATTATTTTGTTTTTTATGTTTAGCAGCTTCTTTGTCTCTTCAATATTCATATTCCTTTTTTAACGGAATTAAATTGTTAAAAAGTGAAAAACGATATAAGTATTTCCAAAAGTAGAAATTTACGTTTTGATGAATGATTTTTTTTTAATTTATTAATTTATTTATTCTTTTTCCGTTTCACATAAACAAAATATAAAGAAACATGACATGATAAATATAATACAGCAAAGTTGTTAGAACATGTGTCATATAGAATACATGAAAGTATCATAATTCTTGAAAAAAGGATCAGCAACATAACAATACAAAATTTAAAAAAAACCTTTAGCTTATAATAAGTGTAAAACGGAGGGACTTGTCAGAAAGAAGCAAAGCTTGTATAAGAGGCAAGCCCCTGAACTTAGTTTCAATACGTTTTAATCCAGTGAAAAGAATGTGAAGAAATGTATAATGAAAACATAATATATACAAAATATAAGAAGTTATAAAAGTATAACTGATAACAAATATAATAACAGGGGGGCAGAAAGAGAAGGTGCAGGTAATTGTGAAAAGACTGCAGGGGTACGTGTATGGAACAGGCCGTTAGGCGTGCTTATATGATTTCAGTTAAAATAAAATGTTATACGAACGTATATAGGTATGGATAAGTTATAGGTAATTATGTGTTGACTTGACCTGTTGGTGTGAGTATTGACAGATTAACATTTTTTTTAAGCATACGTTTAAAAGCATTAATACTAGGGGATTCTTTAAAATCGTGAGGCAGAGAATTCCAGTATGCAGATCCAGAGTAAACAAATTAGTTGTTAATAAAGTTCTTGTTAATGGTAGATGATAGCAGTTTCCTTGTCTAGTTGGGTAAAAATGTATAGAAGTATTCTTGCGGAACATATTGGAAAAATTGCGGCGAGATTGTCTAGCGGGCCGTGGGCGGTTATATCCGCCCTGGAATTATCCTTACAGCTGGCCGTGGGGGGCATCTGCCGCCCGCCAAGTATCATCACATCATCAAATGTCAAATTATTGCCAAAATCTTGTAGTTTTTTAAATACATGAAAAGCTTCATTGTTTTATAAACTTACGATTTCGAGTCAGTTTTATATGGGGTTACATTCGAATTCAGTGCGAAAACATGATTTCTTGGTAGAAAGTCAAATCACGGAGGCATAATGTACTACGATAACTTTCGCGCGCGCTGAAAACATATCCCAGAATGCATTACACTTCGCTAGGCCCAGCAAAGGTCCTTTACGTGAGCTGTATTTACCGCTTCCATTCGCTAGCGCTATCGAACGGTGCTTCATGCACCAGCAAAAACTGAAACGCTAAATCAAGCAGACGTCAGATTATACAGCCAGCCTTCTACTTTGCGCTAATTGATATCGAATTCGAATGCTCCAACCATGTCCAGAAAACAACCGCGAAAGTTATATGACGGAGATGAAGCACGACAACTATACCATGATCTCTATGTTGCCGACAATGTCAGAGAAAATGGAGACTTTGACGGGGAACCTATGGACATCAGTTCCAAGTCGGAGACCGAATCAGACGACTGTGATTGGGAAGAGAGTGACATCCCTTAGCCTGCTCCAGCCCGGGTCCGTGCCCCTCTTGCAAACGATGATCTCATATCTTATATCCACCCCCCCCCCCCCCTCTTCAAGAAAAAAGAAAGAAACTTTTTTTATATCTTCACGAACTGGTATTAGAATCAAAGGGGAAAAACCCTGTGTAATAAGTGAAATGTATGCATGCATATATATGTATTTTATTTCTACTCTCCCAAAACATTTATAACTTGGAATGTACATTATAATCCCACTCTCCTACTATACAAGCTGTGATGACCACAATGTAGTAAATACATACAAGAAAGTATCATGGGCTTAAAAAAGTGACCCGACGCCTCAAAACCTACAATAAGTCGCCAATTTTTTTTTTTTTTACATTTTCTGAAAGTAGAGATTCTCAGCTTTCCAATATTATATCACTTGCCTAGTTTACTCAATGATAACACCTTTTACATATCACATTTAAATCGCGTTTGAAATATTATAGTAGACCAGCCAAGAAGATTTTTTTTTTACTTTGGACGGCATTTTTGGGTAATGCTCAGCGTTCATGCTTAAAGGAGAATCAACCCCTAATTACAAATTTACTTATATTGGAAGGTGTAATATATTCCTACTTGTTGGCCTAAATCATTTTCTAATAAGATAATCAGAAAAGGGTATAAATAAAGATATTCCAACACCCGGTATCGTCTCCTACTCATTTCCATGGGGGCTGCCATTTTCTTGCTGATTTGGATTTGTACATGAACCATTGAGAAATGTTCCAGTCAAGAAGATATTTTGAATCCAAAACCTAAATTGCTTTTCTTCATTACCTAAAATCCCATATGTGACAAAAATTATAAAGTGGGTGTTTACATGTATTATAAAAATTAAATCTTTATAATGATATTTTTAAATTGTCTGGTTTTGCTTAACAAAAATCTATTTTCTTGGGTTTGCCAAACAGAGCAGAACATAATATATGCAGCATGCATTCTGACTTTTCAAGTCCATTATCCGAAATCAGGTGAATGCATAGTTTGCCGCTATAGATGCTCGGGGAAGAAGCATCCATAAATTTGAATTAATTTGCTCCGTCCCATGCGTCACAGTATCGAGAAAATAGATTTCTATTAAGCGAATATCGATTTTCAACAGAAATATATAAGAAATCGTCAGTTTAAAAATAAATTGACATATCTATTCTATATTTTTAATCTCAAACGGGTTTTTAATTTTGAAAGAGGCAATTGAGCATTTGGATTAAGAAAATCTTCATGTACACATAAAAAAAATGGCGGCCCCCATGTACTGCTAGCAGACGATACATGTTGCGAGCAGATGATAAATTTTGCTCAGAAAATCTTGATTCGTATCGATCTCGTAAATTTTGACGCGAAGCCATATAGTCTAACAAGTAGGAATAAATAACACCTTTGAACACTTTCGTCTGCATTTGTTTAGGTTAATTCTCCTTTAAAGTCTTGCAAAAATACTGACGAATAACGTACGGGCGGATGCCACGCGCATTTTTGCCTAAAAATGCCATTTTTTGGCTCAAAATTTGAAAGAATGCCAAAAATAACGATTTTTATTTTTTTGACCTAATATGTAATACCTGATTAAGACTTTTCAAGTGATATCAGATTTATTTTGAGTTTCAAGTTATAAACCTGATTAATACACAATTGAAAGTAGGATATTACACACACATGTATGGCGTAATGAAACATAAAACTGTGATTTACTCAAAATAATAGGTTGTGAAAACTACCAATATTTCAACGTGTTTTACCCAACGTAAATTTGTCATTTTAAACGCCTTTTCTTGATTAAACATATCATGTATATTGTCATGTCACACACAGAAAAGAAATTATCCGATAAGGTAATGTATAACTCATTTTATGATATCCCAAACAGAACGATGTATTTTACTGGATGCGCATTTTGACTGAAAAACACTATTTGAAGGTACATCTAGAGTGTACAAGGCAATTATCCCATGTTTATTAGTATAGTCTATGGGCCAAAAACTGAAATGTCTCCACCCCCTTAGAAATAATCTTAAATGATTTTTTTTTCCTGTTAGATGGGACCATTAACTATCAGAATATGCTTCTTTGCCCTAAAATAAGAGGTGGGCGTGGCCACAAGGACTATTACCATGGCAACGGATCAAACACAGAAAATGTCATGTATTCGTGATTAAGAAAGGACAAAAACACATTATAACATTTTAAAGTAATGTATCACAAGTTTCTCACTTGATAAAAACTCAAACAAAAGGTGTCCATCATGTTTGAAAATGGCTGTTGCTATGGAAACAGTAAGACCAAAAAAAAAATATTTGAGCAAAAAAAAACCCAACGATGCTACCGAAAAAAGTAAATATTAATATATTTGTATTGTACATGATTATCTTCTCTTTTACACGACACTCACTTATCAAAATTTGTTTAAGTAAAGGGATGATGGAGGAGACCACTAAATGTGTAGGCCGTTACCATGGTAACAAATAAATTTATTGCATTTCTAATGAAATACAGAACTATATTTGTTTTCAACATGAAATAATGGTAAACATCTAATTATTGTTACCGCCTGTTTGATTATATTCACAAATTTAGTTCGGAATATAGTTTGGAATTCGATTTATAAAAAAAATATGTTGCCATGGAAACAGAATTAATGAAGATGACATCTTTCAACTAAAGAAGGAAATGTAACTAACCAATATAAAATATATAGCAATTCGATTAACAAACACCGTCAGCGATTAGAATCTGCTCGTTGGTTGTGAATGTGACCACTGTCATAATAGCTGTTACCAAAATTTGGTAGCTAATACAAAAAGTGGTGTTGTCTTTTTACCAGAATTTCTGTTTACTTGATTCCAATCTAGATCCAGAAGATTTGTATTCGCTATTAAATGGGTGATACAAAAATTTTCACATTGAACATGATGACAAAACCTGTTACTTGATTCATTGCAAATTTTGTTTACATACAGTGCGTATCAGGAAAAAGTATACCCAACTTAATTAGCTTCTAAAATATAAATTTATAACCTCTATGAGCTTGAAATTTATTTCATAGTAAAGAACAACTTTAATATATTCTGTGCAATGATACCTTATATTCATAACTTTGCTGCCACGGATGACTCAGCAGCAGACTTTTCAAACAGTATTGTCTTGTACAAAGTTTGGGCTGAAGTAGCGAGTGTGGGCCAAACCAACTATGCATTAGTTACTTCAGTTGGAAAACAATTGCTGAGTTATTTTCAATTGATTTTATGCATTTTTTTGCTATTTGATAACACAATGTTGGCTTCATCTGCATCTCTTTTTTTCAGGAAAGCCTTTTTACTGAGTCATTAAAAATGGACATTGTTAATTCTCAACGTGTATCCTTCTTTTCTTCTTTTAGTCTTTGAGGTCAACCTTTCAGTCCATATGTTATTCGCAAAAGCACCGTGTGCACCGTATGCAGGTGGAATGGTGCTATTGACGAATGAGCAGACAGTTTTTAGTTATCACGGGACAGGAAGATAGAAGGCTATTGAAATAAATTAAATATTGTCATCTGGATTGAAACAAAGTCATATGGAAGCTTAGATTACTTTAAACAATGATGCATTGAAGCACAAAGGAGAAATAAACTTTATACAAAATATTTTAGACTAAAATAGCAACATTCGTTGCATCAGCGTCAGCCCACACTTGGAACAAGAAGATTGTGATTGTTTGACTCTTTTTAAAAAACCCTGGTGCTCAGTCATCCATGACAACAAGGTCATATGGAAGCTTACATCACTTTAAACAATGAAGCATTGAAGCACAAAGGAGAATTTAACTTTTTACAAAATATTTTAGACTAAAATAGCAACATTCGTTGCATCAGCGTCAGCCCACACTTTGAACAAGAAGATTTTGATTGTTTGACTCTTTTTAAAAACCCTGGTGCTCAGTCATCCATGACAACAAGTCAAGGTCATATGGAATCTTCCGTTACTTTAAACAATGAAGCATTGAAGCACAAAGGAGAATTTAACTTTTTACAAAATATTTTAGACTAAAAGTAGCAACATTCGTTGCATCAGCGTCAGCCCACACTTGGAACAAGGAGATTTTGATTGTTTGGCTCTTTTTAAAAAACCCTGGTGCTCAGTCATCCATGGCAGAAATGTCATGAATGAGGTACTACTAGACAGACAATAAGCTATTCTTCACCATGAAGTAGATTTTAAAGTCACATCGATTACAACATTTTAATTAGAAGCTATCAGAGTTGTGTATACTATTTTTGATAAGCACTGCATGTATTTATGTATCCATTTATTTGAACTTATTCATACAGGATAAAAGCATGATCAGTATAAAACTGTTTTGCATCATGTTCCTGATGCAACAGGAATAAACAATAAGGTATAGCATAAATTGGTAACAATTTATAAGAAAAAAAAGTAATATAGTTACATAATAAAAATATAAGTAATAAAATAATAAGTAAAAACAACAATAATAAACGGCTATGAATATTTCAAAACTAACAAACTGAGTATATTATGTAATGTTAAGCCGAATGTGGAATGTGGATAACATCCATGTACTAATGAGACTACAGGATTAAAAAAAAAACATGACCCGTAACTTTGTCGATTGTCATCTAAAATAAGAACCGTAAAAAGTCATCTTTGGAAATGTATTATTGAAAGTCACACAAAGATCATAAACATACAAAGCGTCTCGTGATGGGGGGGGGGGGGGGGGGGTAAAGTAGACACTAGCAGAAAAAGAACTTCTGTGGGAAAGGGGGCATGCACAAGGGGGCAATAACAGAAAAGGCACTTTTTAGGGAAAAGGGAAAGGCATGAATGGAAACGTTAAAGTGAATACATAACTTTTAGACATTATATACCCTACATTTTGAAGCCATCTTGGGAAAGATTCAAATAATCCTATTTGTTTCTCTCTTTACATTACCAATCGAGCATAGCGGGCTGTGATACCCAGTGGTGGATCGGGGGGGGGGGGGGGGGGGTTGACGGAGCTTTTTTCAATTATCCCTGATTGACATCTAGGACTTCAGCCCCCTATTTTGGCCTTTCCTTTTTTCTTTCGTTTTTTCGCGTATCTCTGTTTCACATCGAGATTCCCCCACTTTGGAAAATCCTGGATCCGCCGGTGACATCAGATTCTTATGAAGAGGAAAACAGTAATCCTAGTCGGGTTCAACGTACAATGTCATCATGAAAGACTGGATAGACTCGTGGGCGTCGCTAGACCTTCTAAGTTGGAGGTGGGGGGGGGGGGGGGGGGGGGGGGAGTGTCGAGATCACTAATTTACCGACGAACATTATTATTTATTTTTTTTGGGGGGAAGGGGCATGTGCAAAAGCAATTAACTGAATAATTTGTTCTCAACCTATATCAACCGTGAGTCTAATTTCATTTAATGATGAACAATAATACATAACATTTATATTGCGCTGAATACATACATGTGTGTTTCTAAGCGCCGAAGTAGTATTATTACCCTGGCTTTAGCCCAGGTGCCCTATAAGGCGCTGAAAGCAGTCAAGGAATAAATTCCTACCATGTACCCATTTACTACACCTGGGTGGAGACTGGCGAATTTAGATGAATGTCTTGCCAAAGGACATTTGTGCCATGGCGGGATTCGAACAGCGAACCATGAGATCCAACATGAGATCCACAGTCCGGTGACGTATCCACTAGACCCCACGACACCTCTATTTGATAAATCTAATTCGAATAATTTTTTTTCCCTTGCCAATATCTAATTAAAGCACCACCTACAATCACTTGTTCCACATCAAATGAGTGTTAATTTCATATTCGCGAGCTAGCCCCTTTTCTAATGTTCGATTTTAATAATTATCATATTTAAGGGAATGTTAGGTTTTGACTGGGCGGGCGAGTGTAGAGAGCGAGCGGAAAATAGTAATATCTCTCATTGAAAGAAATTGGCAGCAATTTTTCTTGGCAAGGGGCGGGGCGGGCACAATCGTATTTAAGGGAATGTTAATTTTGATTAGGCGAGCGAGCGTAGGGACCGATCAAACTTTGTTGACACTTGTCTTTTGATAATAATGTATAGCATAAACGGGATCCTCTTTCTACGAAGTGGGGGGGGGGGGGCAAATCGTATTTAAGGGAATGCAAATTTTATTTAAACTTTTTTAAAAATAATAATTGGTAGCATAAACGGGATCTTCTTTCTCCGAAGCGGGGCGGGAACAAGATATTTTATAAAATAAATAACTCTTTTTAGGGGTCAAAAGGGCACTTAATGGAAGGAAAGCGCCATGTATCAGAATGAAAGGGGCAATAATATTGAGGATAAATATGGCACTCAACAGAGATGAAAAGAAGCACCTATTAGAAGGAAAGGATCACTTTATTGAAAAAAAATGAATAGGGGTACTTGTCTAAGTAAAACAGGTAACTCTCAGAATAGGGGAATAACAGATGAAGGGGTACTTATCAGCTTATGAGAATGCAAATAAAATGTTGTTGCAAAGGAAAAAAAAGCACTTATCGAAGGAAAAGGGGCACGTATCAGATTTGAATAGGGGTTTTATCAAAAAGGAACGTATATTTACAAAAGGGACATTTTTAGAGGTGAAAAGAGAACATTTGTTAATAATTAGATAAATATATATAGCTACTATATTAGTTATTCTGCTGTGCTGTGATGTAATGTAACAAAACTCCCAACAATTATACTGAATAAGCACACATTATAAAGAAAAAAGGGTACTTTGGGGATATTTTTAAGATGAGAAACTGTTCACGCCCAGAACGTACCACTTTTGCATGTCTCCGACTGTCAGATGTACAACATTGGTTAGAACATGGAACAAATAGCAGGGATTTTTCATGTAAAGGGAAGAGATAGCTAAGCGGTATCGAGATTCCCAAACATGGGTGTCGATCCCGGGCGGGTGGGGGTTATATATTCCCCTTGAAATTTGAGGTGGGGGATGGCCTGTATAATCCCCCAATATTTTTGGATGTGAGAATTACGATACATCAACTTAAAACTACTAATTATCCAAATTCATTATTTAACAACATTTAATAATACAGAAAACCATTTCGGGATGCCCTAAATGCAAGTTTTATAGACAGATATTTGAAAAAGTCCCTGGTGTGGGAGGGGGATACCCCCCCCCCCCCCGCACCTTCCTATCGCCGGTCATCCCCCAATCATGATAAGATAAAAATCATCTCTGTCTTTCATTATGAAAATATAAAATCATATCCCATCAAAGATTAAATGTGCTGACTGTGTGGACATTTTTTTTGCACAGATATGCACATTCATTGACTTGCATATTATAATAAATGTACATTACTCCACTAGAGTCCCAGTTGTTTTACTGTGTTTACATAATATGTGACCCGCCGCCTCAAAACCTACAATAAGTCGCACGGACCACAACGTAGCAAACAGCCCGAAATAGTAAATTTGCTTGGATCAGTCGATTTTCTGTTTTTGATAGAAATGGGTAGTTTCATTATCATTCTATCATGTCTCATGTTTGTGAGTCGTAATTCGACTTAGAAATATGTTTTTGGGGCATTTTAAAATGACTCCTGTTTTTCACCTGTCCAGCTAATGAATGTTTGGAGAGCTTTTGTAATACTTTCATTCAATGCTAAATTACTACTTTACCTCCAAATGTATTAAATTGATTTTTGGAGTGACTAATGAATAGGTCCTCTTGGAGCAGCATGCCAAAATTCAGCCTAATCTGATAATCCTTTCATTCCGGTTGCTATGGCCATTTGCATACCCAGTTTTACTTGGGCGCACACAGAGAGCGAAGGTTTAGCACTCTTTTGTTCCGAACTTAAATGGCCATTTTCTCTGAATAGGAGATATTGATTGCTGGTTACCTACTGATTCTAAATGTGATATTTAAAGGTGTTATCATTGAGTAAACTAGGCAAGTGATATACCATTGGAAAGCTGAGAATCTCTACTTTCAAAATTTTGGCGACTTATTGTAGGTTTCGAGGCGTCGGGTCACATATAATACACAATATCATACATTACCCTCTTAATACTTAAGTCTGCTCTTCCCAAGAGTATAATTCCATTATCTCTATATGGATACATGACACATCATCACTAAATATTGTTGTTTATTTCTCTCACTTTCTGTTATGATGCTCCTGGAGATTGACCCATTGCATTCACATGACTTTATATTTTTTTAAAGGAAAATCCTATGTGGACCGCACAATGAATTTAAAATCAACCATAATGATATGTATTAATGTTATAATGTTCATATAACATATATCATTTTTCCAGTTATATTTAAAATGAAATAAGGTTTGGCTTTTTCACGACAAATTTAAAAAAAAACCAAGATATCAAAGAATTTTTCAACCATTGGTCTAGTATGGAATATAGCAAATTGTAAATTTTGGGGTAAATATGATTCAGCATTATTTGAATAATTACAAGTATAATGTTAAAAACTGATGATTAATCCTTGAATAACTCTGCATAATGATTATAATCATTTTATTTGTAGACTTTAATTGATTATTTATTCATTTATTTTTTTAACTTGATGCATTAGTGTAGTTTGTTGGTCTGATAATAAGCTTCACATTAGCATCAACCATAACTTGTTAAAAGAGAGGGGTTTTATCATCCATAAGTTCTGTGTCTCTGACAGTAAAGGCCCGATCAGACTTAACCACTCGCACTACAATAAAATAGTTGGACACTACCGGGGGCAGATTTGGGAGTGCAATTCGGTTATAGGGAACTGCTCTGTGACCGGCCCATCCATCCAACAACGTATATGTAGGCAAGTTTTCTTACATATTCAATATGATTTTGGTACATTATCAATATACCTTGGCGAGACCGACTTCCGAGTCGACCAAATGATGAAAGCCATGCAGAAGTAATTTGATGGGGTGGGTGCTATATAGCTCAAAATCAGCTTTACAGCTTTTAAAGTTTGTGAGCGAGCAACAATTTTGACACTGTTTAGTCAAAACACTTTTTTCTAATATCTAGAAAGATTTGAATTGAAAGCTCAGAATACATACATGTATATTAAGAATGGACATTTGCTTGCATGTTGTTCAGTTAGGAATGTGTGGTAATTTTCAAATTCCAATAGTTTCGTGATATGTAACTCATTATTAACCATGACAACGTCCATGAGAAACACATCTGCAACCAACTTTAAAGGCCAAGTTCACCCCCAAAATTGAGTTAATTAAACCCCAAAAAAGGTTAAAATATTAATGTTAATGTTTTGCACTGTTTCATGAAACAATGATATGCATAACATTGGCTTTATGCAAATTATTGAGCCGATAATGCCATAAGGTCACTTTTCCTTTTGTATTACATTCTTGGAGAAGAAAACTGAAATATTTGAAATTTCATATAATATGAAATTTCAAATATTTCAGTTTTCTTCTCCAAGAATGTAAAACAAAGTTTGACTCCTCGTAGAATGTGTACGATCATCATTGTTATTATTTAACAATTATTGTGATACAATGAAGAGAATCTTTATAAACATCTATGAAAAAATGAAATATTTGAAATTTCATATAATAAAATACAAAACGAAATGTGAGCTCATGACATCACCTGATCACTAATTTGCATGCAGCCTATGTTAAGCATATCACTGTTTTACGAAACAATGCAAAACTTCAAAATACCGTAAATCTCTTATTTTTATCCGATTCTGATATTTTTTACTGTTTCGTTTATTTAACTCTACTGATTCAACTTAACTCATTATTTGGGTGGACTTGGCCTTTAAGACAAACAAGCTGATTCTGATAGCTATGGTGAAAAATAATAAGATTCATTTGATATTGTTCAAATTCAGTTTGTTTAACATTTTATTTTGTATTGGTAGGTCACATTTCTTTCTTTGAAAGATTTCATCTTCATTAAAATTCTGTTTCCATGGCAACAGTTTTATAAATCAAATTTAGCTCTACTCCAATTAACTAAAATTTTTAATATAATCAAACAGACGGCAAAATTTATTAGATGTTTACCATTATTTCATGTTGGAAAACAACAATAGTATTTTGTTAAAAATGCAACACAATAATATATTTGTTACCATGGTAACGGCCTACACATGTCGTAGTCACATCTATCACCCATTTACTAAAAATGTATAAGTGAGCGTCCTGTAAAAGAGAAAATAATAATGGTCAATATCAATACTTCCCTCTTTTTAAGGTAGCATCAAGGGATTTTGCTCAAATATCATGTTCTTACTGTTTCCATGGAAACAGCCATTTTCAAACACGACGGACACTTTTTATAACTCTTATTTGGGTTTTAATCAAGTGAGAAACTCTTGATACATTACTTTAGAATGTTACAATGTGTTTTTGTACTTTCTTAATCACGAATACATGACAATTTCTTAACTCCTATTGTTTTTGATCCGTTGCCATGGTAATAGCCCTTGTGGTCACGCCCACCTTTTAATTTAGGGCAACGAAGCACATTTTGAGAGTTAATGGTCCCATCTAACATAAAAAAACATTTAAGATTATTTCTAAGGAGGTGGGGACACTCCAGTTTTTGGCCCATAGACTATACTGATAATACATGGGATAACTGCCTTTGTACATGTACACTCTAGATGTACCTTCAAATAGAGTTTTTCAGTGAAATGCGCATCGAGTAAAAATACATCGTTCCATTTGGGATAACATAAAATCATAAAATCACCTTATCGGATAATTTCTTTTCTGCGTTGAAATGAGGTGTGTGAACATCAAGGGAATGATCTAAAGTGAGGTGAAGTTTATTGGGTTGCAGCCACCATTTTATATCAGTCATTACACATTGTTAAAAAATGCAATTTATCACAATTTATCACGGGGGGTGGTTATCCAGGGGGTAGGTGTCCGGATACGCATGGTCGTCTGTCTTGTAAATAATTTGAAAAAGCCCAGGAGACCGCGACATTGTCGGTTCATTTGGCTGTCCAGTGAGCTTTCGGTCTCGTGGGCTGTAGCCGGGGGTAATTGTTCAAGGAGTAGTTGTCCTCGGTGGGAAGTCGTCTTGTAGTAGTTGTCTTCGAATCATGTACTGACTAATGATTATTTAAAATATCATGATAATTACAAGTGGAAAGAAAGAAACCTGAATATACCTTGGTTTTGTGTACATACTTGATTGGATTATGTATAATAAATGTCCCAGGCTGAAATCATTTACATATGTAACTGTGATAAATTGCATTTTTTAACAATGTGTAATGACTGATATAAAATGGTGGCTGCAACCCAATAAACTTCACCTCACTTTAGATCATTCCCTTGATGTTCACACACCTCATTTCAACGCTGATGTGTTTTTTTTTGCGCGCACAATGCTTTTGACATGCATGTAACAGTCTGGGAATTTACCTTATTGGCTTTGATGAATAGAGCTGTACAAGTAAAAAATAATCTGACAAAGAAACCATTCACTTCGCGAAATGGACCAAATCACGGAACGCCCAGCACAGACTCGTTCATGCGGTGAAATCGAAATAAATTAATCCCTAAATGACAAAGGACTTTACCAGATATCGTTAGATTGAGTTTAAATGATGATGAGGAAGTAATTTTAAGAAGTTCTATACTATTTAAAACTTTTGTATGGAAGATGAAATGAGTCTTTATGGGCTGATTGTGAGATTTTCATTGTGTTTGAATTTCATACAGATTATTCCAAGTTTGCCAGTTTTTCATTCCAGCATACAGAACACTCAGTATTTATTTGAGAGCAATGTTCTTTACAGTACATAGATATTCAGTTCAATTGTTTTCATTTAATTCTTCTAATTCATCACTCCTCTTTATACATTATAAACCTGCTTTTTATGACTGTAATTTAAGTCTCATAACTAATAGCGATAATCAAATGATTCAAACTAATTTTGCACATTGCAAGCATGAGGAAAAATGAGGTTTAAATTTCATTCCCAGTAGAAAGAAATAGTGATTTAAACATAAGTCACTATTTCTAAAAACATGTTATAATTGAGATTTAAATGAAATAACTCATAGTGAGCAGGAAGTAAACATAGCGCTTATATTACAGACATTTTAGAATTGATATTTAGATCTTATAACATTCCTGGAGTAATTATATGTACTGCGTGTCAAGATCCAAGGCCTCTGTTTGCAGGCATGAAATTCACTACTGACTGCTGGACAATATAGCGAAAGATATTCACTGGACATGGCTCTACTTGCGCCTGCTAAGCAAGGGCGCAATAGATGCGCCTAAATTTAATCATTTAATACCTACATTGAGGCACGCGCACTACTGAAACACTTTTAATTAACGGTGTCCCATCCCGTCAAACACCCTCCCCCGCCCTGTCGCTCCGGTCCGTCGCAGAAATGGGTCCCTGTCCTAAGCCATCATCCAATCCCAACAGTTGTCCGGGGGAAAGAGCGAGAGGAAAGGGGGGGGGGGGGTACTTGAGCTGTGAGTAATTGTCCGGGTTCAATTGTCCTGGGCGAAGTTTCCTGGGGGTAATAGTCCTGGAAGTAATTGTCATGGAGGTAATTTGTGCTGGTGTGGTATTTGTCAAGTGGACGTGGGTAAAGGGTAAGCCGAGGAGACCAACATCAAACCAGATAGAGCAAACAAAGAAATACATACAAATGTCGGTCTCGTGGTTGTCTGTCTTGTAAATAATTTGAAAAAGCCCACGAGACCGACATTGTCGGTTTATTTTGGTGTCCAGCGAGCTTTCGGTCTCGTGGGCTGTAGCCGGGGGTAATTGTTCAAGGAGTAGTTCTCCTCGGTGGGAAGTCGTCTTGTAGTTTTTGTCTTCGAATCATGTACCATATATTGACTAATGATTATTTAAAATATCATGATAATTACAAGTGGAAAGAAAGAAACCTGAATATACCTTGGTTTTGTGTACATACTTGATTGGATTATGTATAATAAATGATATCTGTCCCAGGCTGAAATCATTTACATATGTAACTGTGATAAATAGCATTTTTGAGCAATGTGTAATGAATGATATAAAATGGCTGCAACCCAATAAACTTCACCTCACTTTACATCATTCCCTTGATATTCACACACCTCATTTCAACGTTGATGATTGTTTTTTGCACACTATGCCTTTGACATGCATGTAACCGTCAGGGAATGCAAATTTGATGAATAGAGCTGTGCAAGTAAAAAAAGAAATCTGTCAAAAATACCATTCACTTTGCGAAATGGACCAAATCACGGAACCCCCAGCAGAGACTATAGTCTAGTCAGAAACGGGGGGGGGGGGGGGGGGGGGGGGGGTTCCCGTGCACACCATCGTGATACATTTTTAACCACTTTTTTTATAATGCCTGAAGTGTCTAGTCAATGAATTTTGATGTTCCCATTGCCAAATCGACCATCTTGAATTCTTGATGAAATTCCATAATTAGCAAAAAAAAAATTTAATTAGACATCATGCATGAAGAAATTTTGCACATATGACTTAAAAATGTACCAGTGTGGTCAGCTTAATGACACCTCTCAGATTAGGAAATACATGCGTTTTTCATGGACAATCGAGGCCCATTGCCAATTGTGTGCGAAACCCCATAGACTTCTGTGTGTTAGAAGCGGCACAGTTGAGACGCTTTACCAGCATGATTGGTAAGAGTTATACGTTATGTTATGTGCATTTTTATTTGATTTTTTTTATAATATACATTGAGAACTTTGTAGTGCTTGATGTTTTATACTCAAAGACAGTAAAATTAATCATTTGAGACCAAATAGAACATAGATTCATATTCCAGTGGATTAGGGTAACGATTCATTGCTTGTCTTGACGGTTAGTCTATCTGTTTCTCATTTCATGAGCTTCTCATATGAGGGTAATGACATCTTTTGTTGGAAAAAGGGCTTTTTCGCTTATATTTAATTTTAGAAATATATACATTATGCAATATAGTTTTAAAATAAAGAGTCAACAATTTATGAAGATGATAATGTATTTAATTTAAACATCTTGATAATTTTTTGTAATTGATGAGTGTTCCATGGGGTTTGATGATAAAAATCTTCCAATTTTATGTTATGACATTTTTAAAAACTATTTTACTGCAGGGAATGATCTGATGAAATCAATTAATAGCTTATGTAGTTTTGGAGTAATGGAGATAATTATCTCTAAATTAACTAAGATGTCAGATTAGAGACATGACAAAGGGAAAGAAGATAGAGAGACAGGTAGAACACGAGAGGAGAGGTTTAGAGAGAGAGAGAGAGAGGGAGGAGAAGAAAGACGGAGAGGGGATACACTCAATGTATTAAAAGTAAATAAAAACAATTCATGGAACTAACAAGTTTTTATATTTTTCACCCAAAGCCTTCAACAGGAATTGAAGCAAATTTAGAAAGTATCAACATTATTTTTATGCCTCTTTGCTCTTTTTCTTTTAATTATTGTCTACTCTTACCCTCTTTCAATGAAGGCCAATAGCCAAATACATGTATGTGAAAACTTATAAGCTTCATGGTATGTTTTAATTACTGTCTAGTATTCATCAAAATGAAAATGCTCTCTCTATTCCTTTTGCTCAGCCTTCAGAAGTTTTTATTACAAGAATGCACAAATACAATATCTAGCCAGTGACTATGGGTACAATGTTTTTATTGATATGAAATTGTGAGGGATACAAATGTCTGTGCATATTACTCCTATGCAGGTTTGCTTTACGACAAAAAGAAAACTACATGTACTACTACAAATAATTTGTATTATTACGAAATAGTTTTCTTGTATGTTTAAGTAGTTGCTTCATAGTGCAGTAGCGTGTATTGATATAGTAACTGCACTATACAAATTTATCTAATTATTATTAATGGTAATAATGGATGTACATTACTTTATTGTGTGCATGAGACAGTTTCTAAGCACTCAACCTCTGTCTAAGCACTCAAACACTCAATCTTTGTCTACTAACTAAAAAGTTACAATTAGCCGCACTAAATCCTGGGTAATACGCCTGCAGGTCCCTCTGGGAGAACAGTACACCTGCACATGTACAAGTACATAGTTCTGAAAAGGCTATCCTTGATAAACGAAATTGTCATTATTATTATCATTATCATTATTATTATTATTATTATTATTATTATCATCATTATTATTATTATTACATCAAGATTACGCACATAGATGCCATAATGTTTGGTTTTTTATGGTATGCATCCATAAACAGTACAGAAAATATGATTAAAATTGATTACATGTATGTGAATTGTTGGATAGAATGTATTGACAGGTCGTTCTCTCATATTTGATAAACTTATTATTACATGGACATGTTTGAAACATGATATTGACCGACTTTTACATATGGAATAAAATATTGAAAATTTTCATTTACCATGTATTATTGTGATGTATGTTGTCCATTATTCCATGTGTGAGTTAGGATGAGGTTTCAATTAATGGTTCATACATGTACACCTCCCTGTATGACATACATGTAGGATGAAATACACGGAACTATAATTCTCTTTATTGCTAACATACTTTTTATTGCATATCATTGTCCTAATAGTCAAGTAGGATAATGTCACAATTATACACATGTGCATGTACATGGGAATCTATATTTAGGACATTCATTCTGTGATGGTTCGGTGGAGACAAGATTTCCTCTAAGCTGATTGTGATAAACTGATAGTTCTGTGAGAGCGTGAGGAAACTGTGCTGGTGTGTGGTGTGATTCAAAAGATAGCATCGTGTGAGAACAAACAAAATGTTTGAATGTAGTGATACATGTATTCTGTGCCAGTTACATGTAAGTTGGTTTGAAGCAAAGCACACAAATTAACACTCAATTCTGTGCATGTGAATAAATTATCAATAGACCAGTTTACGTATCCACTTACATTTTTTTCTTAGGGGAACTGGTGACGAGGTAGTCCATTAACTTGTTATTAACAAATGAACTATAAAACTTGGAATCCAGTCTGTATACTATAGGTTTTCCCGGCCAATTTTGCATGTTTGTCAGTGTGTTTGATAGATAGTTCATTCAATTTAGTAAAAATCCTCGTTACGGCGCATTCTGTCTTTCGAAACTGCAACTTGTACATTCAATTTAACATTTCGAACAATGAAATCTGCACATGTGCCTTTCGAATTCATAAAAGGGGTCTTCAAATTGACACGTGCTCTATATTCAGTTAAATTCGGCAACACCGGTCGAAGGGGTTATTTCAATCATTCAATTTCGTGGATGGCCATCCAAATTCCCAACATTTTCAGTCAAATTACCTCATAGTTTTTATTTCCATTTTAAAAGGTGAGAACATAAGTATTTAAATGTGATTTTTGTTTCGGCCACACACTGTTAAGCAGTAAATAACTTGAATTTGTTGTTTTGTAACGCCCCTCGTCTTTCATACATGCTTCTTTCATATATAAGGCATATATATACCAGTACGACAGAGCCCCTTCATCTTCTTCGGTACAGTCATGGCAGCACAAGTTAGATACAGGTGCATATCTCAACAAGATAGAGAAAGACTTATAGAAGCATTTGAGGGACATAACCTTGACTACCTAGAACTGGCCGACACGCTCGGAATAAAGCGCTCAACGGCCAGATCAATTGTGGCCACATATCTCCGGACCGGGAGACGCAACAAGCTGCCAAGGGGAGGCGAGCGAAACGTGAAGATGGATGACGAAATGAGAGCTCGTCTCCAAGCCACTGTAAGCAGTAACCCCTTAGTCACCCTTGAGCAACTGAAGACAGATCTACGGGCAGCTCTTCCGCAGAAGCCCCCGGTATCCGTCTCTACTATTGATAGAGCACTTGACGGAATGCTCATCAAGACGAAACTACCCGAGGATGTCCCAGATGATAGAAATTCACCGAAAATCCTAGAGACGCGCATGGAGTACGCACAGTGGTTTATTTTCGAGGGTGTCGTTGCACACTGTGTCTACAATAGTGAGACCGGCTACAACTTCTGGACCAGACGCTCTTTTGGAAGAGCCCCACGCGGGGTCCCTGCACGTCGGGTCGTACATGGCCAACGCGGTCGGCAGTGCAATGTCACTTTTGCAGTTTCAAGTGAGATTGGGCTCGTCCACCACACTATTGCAGTGGAAACGGTGACGAGGGAAACTTTCGAGGCTTTCCTGGTTACCAACGCTCATGAATGCGAGAATGTCTTCCCCCCTGATGAGGACGTGTACCTGATTTTAGACAACGCACGTCCTCATGTAAGAGCTCAGCTACCTGGTGATGCAAGCCCAAGGATTCATTTGAAGTTTCTTCCTCCGTATTCTCCATTTCTCAACTGCGTGGAGATGGCCCATTCTGCGTTTAAGGCAGCCATCAAACGAGATCTGGCCCGCCCGGACAGCACAGGGTAGGCGACAGAGAAGCAGCACAAGAAGCTGGGGTCAACATGCAGGAGTGGAGAATCAACCTTGTTCAGCAGGCAGCTCGACGAAATACGGACGCAATAAAGCAAGAGAAAGCCATCCGGTGGTTTAACCACACCCAGACATACCTCCCAAGATGCCTGGCCCGCCAACAAATTGATGGCTAGAACTGATCTAAGAACTGTATTCTTTATTCCTAATGATGGTTAGCATTAATGTAACACCCACCCAATGCAAATAATGAAAGACATATGAAAGAAATAAACACTATGTAAATTGAAACTTCCACACACAATACACCATTGAAAGAAAAGTTGCCAAGATGATACAGGAATAAAGAATAATCCGAAAATATGAAATATTCTGATGCTCATACAAAACAATGATGAAAGAATTGAAAAAAAGGTAGAAGAATAAAGGCTTAAAGACGTCTGCTAAATTGACTTAAGTACGTGTTTAAATTGGATGCCTAAAAATGAATTCGAATGAACGAGCACACGATATTTGTGATCACGTGACTACATAATTCTAAATTGAATGAACGATTTGCGAATGCATGCTTGTTTAATGGATTTTAGTTGAAAAAGTATTAATTAGAATGAGGTTAAATGTAATCTGAATGCTCCAAAAATTTATTTGAACGAATAAATAATGAAATTAAAATACCGAGCGTTTCCTCTTGGCTAAATTTGGCTAAATTGAACGAATGCTCTATGAAATGGGCTGACAACAATACGAAATTGGCCGGGAAAACCTATATTATTATTTTTTTGGCGTCACCTGTGCCTGAGAGACAAAAATCGAACTGAATCACTGTAACCCTCGGCTCTCTCCTTCTGATATAACTGACTGGGTTATATACATTATTTGTTGCTATGCCAGGCAAGCTGTCACATTGTGTAGATTAACCTTTGTTTAAAAAGAAAGCATTAAACTTTTTATTAGCTGCGTAAACTGGTTCATTTTGGTGGATCACTCTATAAAAAAAACCCTGTGGGTAGGCCTACACAATTTTTACATTCCGATAGTTAATCAAAAGAGCACAAACCAAAGGATGACAGCACTTTAATACACTTTGTGTTCAGTATTTCCATTATGTGGGTATTAAGTGTTTACACATAGTCCAATACACATAGTTCAATACATACCGCACTGTGGTAAACGTGTGTCACTTTGTGTTCAGAATGTCAACTATGTGGGCATTATGTGGTAGACTATGTGATCTGAAATTCCACACTTTGTAATACTATGAACACAGGGTTTACACATAGTCCAATACATACCACACTGTGGTAAATGCGTGTCACTCTGTGTTCAGTATGCCAACTATGTGGGAATTATGTGGTAGACCACATGATTTGAAATCAGACACTGTGACCACACTGTGAACACATAATTTACACATAGTTAACACATAGACAACTATGTGAACACACTGTGGCAACACTGTGATTGTTCCATAAGGGGGGAGGAGAAGAAAGACGGAGAGGGGATACAGAGGCAGGGGAGACAGGGAGAAAAGAGGGATAACGGACGTGAGAGGAATAGGGTGACTGAGAAGGGCAGAAAGAGAAAGTAGAGGAGGAGGAGAGAGAAAAGGAGAGAAGGCACGTTAAGGCAAGACAGGGAAGAAATGAGGGACGGGGGATGATTGAGAGCAAAAGACAGACATACAGAGTCATAGAGAGAAACAGACAGACAAGCAGAGAGACGGGTAGAAAAAAAGGGAGATGGTACAAAGGAGTGGGTGGAAAGGTGAGGGGGTGGAGAGAAGAGAGCGTTGAGGAGGGAAGGAATTAGTGACGGAGAGGGGTGAAGAGGGAAAGTAGGGGGTAGGGACTGAAAATGGAGACAGAACAGAATATTGAGATGAAAGGGAGAGAAACAGAGTGAGGTAGAGATGGAGAGACACAGGCATGATATGGAGGAAATAAAAGGTGGGGATGGATAGAGAGAGAGAAAAAGAGAGGCATGCAAAGAGAGAGAGAGGGGGGGGGGGGGCAGACAGACATACAATCAGACAAGCAGAGAAAGTGGGGAGAAGGGGAGATGGGACAAGGAAGTTGGTGGGATTGGGGGGGGGGGTAAGAGCAGCTATTTAAGAGAAGGGGGATGGGCAGACGGAGAGAGACAGAGAGAAAAAAGGGGAGGGGAATAGAAAGACAGAGACAGAAAGAAGTCACTGTGGGAGAGGAGACAGGAAAGCGATGTAGACAGAGAAGG
The DNA here is from genome assembly GCA_025617745.1 of Heliocidaris erythrogramma. NCBI lineage: Eukaryota > Metazoa > Echinodermata > Echinoidea > Camarodonta > Echinometridae > Heliocidaris > Heliocidaris erythrogramma. Next base: position 4,609,686 of record CM046864.1, read on the forward strand.
GCATTCATGACAGTGGAGAGAGTGGTAGGGGGGGAGAAGGAGGGTAAAGAGAGACATCAAAGGCACATACGGGCATGGTTAAGAGAGAAGTAGAGAGAGAGAGAGAGCAAAAGATAGAAAAAAGAGGATAACATTGAAAGAGGATAACAGAGAGACAGCGAGAGAAACAGAGAGGGAGAGATGGACAAGGAGAAACATATAGGGTGAAATAGGGGATGGAGTTTAGACAGAAAAAGAGATGAGAGAGAGATGGTGTATGGACAGAAAGACAGAACAAAATAAGGAAGGAAGAAGGAACATGGAGAGGCTTGGAAGTTAAATAGAAGAAGGGAGGATATCTAGCAACATAAAAGAAGAGTGAGGGAGAGATAGGGGAAATGAAGAAAGGAGATTCCGGCGGAGAGGGAAGGACGAGGGGAAAAGATGAAGAACAGAGGCAGGGAGTGAGAAATAGAGAGAGAGGGGGAATTGAGAAAGGAAAGGGGAGAAAGTGTGCAAGAGACAAGAACAGAGTGAGAGAGAGAGAACAAGAAAGAGATAGGGAGGTGAGATGTGAGAGGAGAGGTGAAGATACTGCTCAAAAAAGGATGATGTCAACAAACTTACGCATAATACTCTTAGTACGAGTAATCACAGTATGCAAGTACTATGACCCACCGTCATCATAAAACATGATAATCATCACTATCAAAGAAAATAATGGGGACAGAAACATAGGCAGATCATGATTACCAGCAGCAACATTTAGCAAACAATTTAAAATTATACGGAATTATAATTATTATGAATATCTTCATAGGCGTATATGGTGGTGGTGGGGGGGGGGGGGGGGGGTGTGGACTGCATCACCGCAAGAATGTGAAATTACCTATAATTTGGCGCCGACACCTTATTTTCGGGCAACTGTAACCTCATATTCTGGCAGGGAGGTGATATATACATAGGCTTAACTTTGTGTAATTTTATTTATCCGTCTGAAAATGTATCTAATCTTGCCATTCTGGTATATTTTGCTCCTGAGTATCTTTACAAAGTGATACACCTACGTTTATGAATAATGTAATTATCCTTTCAACGCATTCCAAAATGACATTAAAGATAATCATTTATGTTCGCTGATAAATCTGTTCTTGCAGTTTAAATCCTGGGACCCAAACTATAAAACTCTAATATCAAGGTGTGTTCGATCTTAAACAACGCATTTTTGTTATTCTTAAACGATTCCGTTACGTACAGCATTGACACACATCATATGAATTTATAAGCATTAATGTATTTTTGAACCACACGTCTATGGTATGAATATGCGTGAATCTTACCAATCATATTGGGAGAGGGTTCGAAACGTGCCTTCTCTACCACGCAAACGTTAACCAAATCTACTGCAATGTGTATTTTTTCGACTTGGACTCAAATCATTAATGTTATTGTCTTTGAGTATAAAAATGAAGCACTACAAAGTACTCAATGTATATTATACAAAATCAAATTAAATTAAATTAATTCACATAACATAACGTATAACTCTTACCAATCATGCTGTTAAAGCGTCTCAACACACAGAAGTCTATGGGGTTGATATAGAGTGGTATAGGCAGAAAGATGAGAGAAAGAGGGTGATATAAGAAGGTGTGTGCGTGTGTGTGAGAGAGAAGAGAGAGAGAGGGAGAGGAATATAGGGTGGAGATTGCACTAAAGTTGGCGGAGTACATTGAAAATACATTGTTACATTAAATGAATAACAAGGAAACAGACAAGATATTACCGACAATTCAAGGAGAACATGTGGCAACTGACATGTCATACTTATGTACAGATATAAATATTACGAAATATAGACAGAAAAAGAGAGAAAGACGGTAGAAGGATATGAAGAGAGAGAAAGAGAGAGAGAGAGAGAATGGAAAGAGAATAAAACATGTCATTGAAATGGTTGAGGCCTATTTGGCAATGGGAACATCAAAATTCATTAACTAGACACTTCAGGCATTATAAAATAGTTGGTTAAAATATGTATCTCGATGGGGCACGGGGACCCCCCTTTCCGACTAGACTACTAGTTCATACGCTGAAATCGAAATAAATCAATCCCGAAATGACAAAGGACTTTAAAGTAGAACTTTAATGATTTTAAATATTGGCTTAATACTTATTATTGCATAGATGGCATAAATTAAACAAGGTTATCCAAATTCAACGCTTGGAAACATTTGAAGTAATGATTATTATCAATTATAAAACGGTAAAATACAGCCCCCGATATAGCAGCTGAAGAGCTCCTCGAACGCTGCTGAGATATGTGACGACACACCATGGACCAGTCCTGTCTAAGCAGACGATGTCCCATAACACCTTACACATTTTTCAGAGCCTATTTTGTCATCTCCTCTTCACTTATTTCTCTTCCTTCACTAGCGTCAGTCTTAATGTTAGTCTGTTGCCTCACTCTTAACTTCGTGTATGGTATTATTTTGATGAAAAATGCAGCGTTAAAGATATAAAGGAATCAGTCACTTGTAAACAAAATAAGACGCCATTGTATTTTCAGCTGCTTGCACCGGGGCATGTTCGGCGTTTCAAGAGGGAACGAATACCATCCTGCTATTATTCGGAGGGCTTTTCAATTTGAAAGTGGGGTTTATTTCATTGATCATTGACCCTTCTCCTGTGTATTTACAATCAAACGGTTTTAGCTATCAGAATCAGTTTCACTTTCCCTTTATAATGGTGTGAAATAAGGTCATGTTTAAATACACCAAACTCTTTATAATTTGATAAATAATTGCATTGCAATTACGTTCATTCATTATAGGACGTCGTCTGCTTAAGCAGGATCGATCCCTTGTGTGACGACATCAAAACATCGCTATATTTCTGGCGAATCCTCGGATATTCCAGATGCTGAGAAGAGCTTTTATTTGTGTTGTTTTTATAATCATCAGATACGCAGTTGACATAAAACTTATACGATTGCCATCTGTAAGCTTCCCAGTTTCTAGTGATGCATTAATTGCCATATTTGTGATTTTCTTTGAATGTCTACTTTAACTGATGTATGGTTGGAGTGAGTTTAAATGATGTTGAAGAAGTAATTTTAAATAGTTCTGTATTGTTTAAAATATGGAAGATGAAATTAGTCTTAATCGGGTGATTAAGATTATCATTGTGCTTGAGTTTCATACAGATTATTCCAAGTTTGTTAGTTTTTCACTCCAGCATACACAGCATACAGAGCACTCAGTATAAGTGCAGTGGAAATAAATTCCACAAGACCATCACGCAAGGCACATTTATCTTCGAAACGAAAGAAGAAAACATCATGGCATCAATGAGTGAATAACTCAGCATCATTAAAAGCGCAATCCATCCTCCAAATAAATGGAAGATATACTGTTATTCTTCACGATAACAATTCATTTTACATCATTTCACCTATGACTTGCCACACATTTGGGTGTACTGATATTTCACGACTACATATTCATTGAAAATAGGGCTTTATTCTAAATGGGAATAAACAGGCTTTTCATGATACCAAATTCAAATATGATAATACAGTGACAAGAGATATCAACGCTAAAACCTGAATTTCAGAATATTTTTTTAGGGGTTTACATATAATATCTAACAAAAGAGAGCACGCCCTTTGAAAAAAGTTTAGTAATTCAAATTTAACTTCTTATAAAAATGAATTAAAAGCGCAAGCCTTACAGAAATTGTAGGTAGACATTCTGTTACTGCTTTTTAAATTCAATGGATATATCTACCATGCTCATATGATTACTTGTATTAAAATGTATCTTGAAATATCCACCCAGTTTTCACGCAGCAATAATTAGTCGAAATATGTTTGTCTTTCATTTACCACTTTTCCCCTATAGGATTTTTTGTTTAACTTGATTTCTTTTGTGCTTACATGTCTGTAATATATTTAATGTTTCAACCCTCTTTAACTTCTGGAAAATGATAATGGCTGTTATTTCTACTCAGACCTGTCTCTCTCTCTCTTTTCTCTCCTCCCTACAATTCGACAGTTGATGTGATTATCATTTGCAGTTGCTGAATATAAATCATATGGATGTTGCATTCATATTCAAATTTCAGATCAAGATTCAAAACACATTTATTTCCTTCTCATAATCAAATAAATGAAAACATTAAATTAACTGTTATGTAATAGTTCTCAATACAAGCCCCCCCCCCCCCTCCAACTCCAGTTTCCACACTCCCAGATTTTATAATGTTAATTTAATCCTTCGTCATAATACACCATTTGTTCATAATCCTCCTTTATAAGCTTCCTTTTTCTTTTAGACAACTTCTTGATTAATGTATACATTGTCAGGTACCAGCAGAATTCACCCCCTCTTCATGGGAACTCCACATTTTGTTCACATGATAGAGAGTATCCCCTTATACGGCTGGAGATATAAATGGAGCACCCGAGAGAGTTTAAAGGAGAAAGAGAGTCAGGACTGACCATCACAGAGAGCAGACATGCTCAACACCTGCTAGAGATATTCCAAGATAATATATGTTGTATGCTGCTGATTATATTATGTCTCTGGCTGTAATAAACTATATGGACAACTGCACTTCAATATACCTCTCATCGACTTAACATCACAAATACGATCCCAACACAACATGGTGGAGAACCCGATTTTCCTCGATTTATAGAGAGGAAGTTTTCTTCTGATATGTTTTTAATAGTCATCGTGCATTATTTCTATGAAGTCAACTACTTTCTTGCCTTACCATCGAGTACTTGCTATTTGCAAGAACTACTGGCTGACAAGAGATCAGCACCACATGCCTTCAACGAAGACGACGACAACGACTATGTAAGCTAGGTGACCTGATATCACTATATATCGTGAGTCGATGACGACCACCACGCCGGTGAACAATATCATTGCACCAATGGGTCCACAGTTACACAAATGAACACCACACAAATGACGACAACAAGGCTGGAGGCATGACGACCACAACACCGATGAACACTACCACACAGATGACGACAATCACGAAGCTGACGGCTTGGAGACCACCACACTGATGCACAACCACACTGTAGATGACCACCTCACCACACGGCGCCACCGCACACAACGACGATCACCATTGCGACATCGTGCAATTACCCTAGCTCAGCTCGTGTGACCAGATGATTGACCCCGCCTCCATCTCTTAATTGATTAACGCTGGATTTTTTTGATAATTTTGCTACTCTTTGTGCTTTATTCTGCTCGTGGTTATTTGGAATCCCCCTCATTGCTGGTTGGTAAGTGAAACCGTTTCTTTTATTGTTCCACTACTGAGAATGAGTGTGTGCGAGGTTGAATTTAGTGACTATTAATTAAGTTTTCTTTGTTAAATTAGGGTTCCTTTAGCTTGTTTGTATATTTTATTTTCATCCGTTTCGTTACTTGCCTACCATCACCATGACTGCCCCAACTCTTTCCACCGCGCGACCTAATCTCCGACAGACTTTTTACCTTCCCGTTTCACGGGTGACCGACTCAACAGAGACGAATCGACAGCACACTTTTTAACATTCACTGACTACCTCGACGCCCAAGATATTGACACAACTGACGATACACAGTTACCGACCAAACTTCAGGCCTTTAAACGGACGTTGCAGGGCCAAGCCCGGCTTTGGATTGAAAAGTTGGAATTCCAGAGCTATGACGACCTTAAAAACTCTTTCACTCGACGATTTAGCCCTGCTAAGTCGACTTATACACATGTACGGGACTTTAATACACTAACTATGTCGACCGGAGAGAGCACCGAGGCTTTCCTCCAACGACTTCGACTGACTGCAACATACATTGATTACGGGGAAACCCAAATTAAACACAGACTGCTTGATGCTTTACCACACGACTGTCGCTCTGCAATTTTAATGTCGACCTCAGCAACTGACATGACTAAGCTGACGAACTACGAAATTGCCGCTAAAGTACAGCTTTATATTGACTTAAAGACGAATGACTCGGGCAAGAAAGAATTGACATTCTCTGCTCAGTCAGAGATTGAGGAACTTAGAGAGCAAATCAACTCTCTAAAAATGACAAATACTAGTGACGACGATCGCGGACGAGTACAACACCAACGACCAGCTACTCCTCGACAGCACCAGTGCTAGCCGCAACTCGATCTAGCCGTGACCGACGACCGGACCGAAGTCGTGACCACTATGACCGACGTGGTAGGAGCCCCTATAGACAACCTGACAACAGACAGTACCACCGACCACGACCACGACCACAACTGATCTGTAACTATTGTCACATTCCTGGTCATGTCTGACGTGAGTGCCGTAAGCGACATAGGGATGCTACTCGGCCACGACCACCACCACGGCCTTACTACGACCACAGACTTCCCTCCCACTCACAACAGCATTCATACATTGACACACAACACTACCAACAGACACAACACTACCAACGACCACAACCACTACCAGGACAGCACAATGGACCACCTCAGGGTTTTTAGAAAGGGAAGAAGCCAATAGCGCTCATCGTTCTTCTTCCCAGTTTAAATCCCAGAAAAGGCCCGACAGTGATTACATGACCTCATCTTACTTAGGGATCGACGAAGTTGAATTGAAACTGAATGACCGAAATTTCACGAAAGGATGACTCCCGAATGGGAAAAATATACTTGTACTTTTTGATAGTGGTGCATCAAAATCGATTATTTCCCAGAGCTTTGTTGAATCTTCGCCCTATCTCAGTAACATTAAACTAACAAAGGTAGCACCTGTACGGTTTAAATTGGGTAATGGGCAGTGTTTGATTTCAGACAATGCCATTAAGTTTCATTTAACAATACAGGGTCATAAGTTTGAAATTACTTCATATGTTGCATGCAATCTTATTGGAATCGATTTGATTTTGGGAACCAACACTCTCTCCGACTTGGACGGTACATTGCACTTTAGGAGTAATAGATTTAGGATTAAATCTAAGACAGTCTCCTTTGCTCCGCCCTCTACAGTGACCGTTTCCCCTGGTGACTCTAAACTAGTGACCATACAAGGTAGGGCCCCACCTCACTTACGTAACTCTGACGTTGTTCTGACCGCTAACAAGTACTTAGGCCGCCATTGTCCGACTACAGTGGTCGCAACCCTACACAAAGGGCGTACTCAATTGTTAGTTACAAACTTGACTGGCAGACCATTGACTTTTTCTAAAGGAAGACCAATAGCCTTTTTGGACACGACACAAGTTCTTAATGTGGCTCAAGAGCTCCCTGTGGACTGCATAAATGCGACTCTGAATTTTCCAGACAACTTATGTACTAGTCAGACTGGACATAATAATGATCACACAATCAGGCAGAGTAACCTTAGAAAATACCCCCATCTTGACCCTAGCGACCCCATTGTTGATATGACCGAGGACGACATTATTCGCAAGCAAGTAGACTTGACTGGTAGTATTCGTTCAGTGACCGAACAACAAGAAGTTGTAAAGATAATTAAGGAGAACAGAAGTGCTTTCTCCTTGTACGGCGAGCTTTCTAGCTGCACTGACTTTGAGGATGACATAGAATTGACTAACGACGAACTATTCTTCATACGACCATACTTTGCAACTGAGGTAGATAAGATAACTATTGAAAAAGAATTGGGCAAATTAGTCAAATTAGGAATACTAGAAGTAGGTCATCAATCTTTCGCTTCCCCTGTCCTTCTCCTATCCAAGAAGAACACCTCGGAAAAGAGAGTTGTTACTGATTTTCGATTCTTGAATTCCCGTGTCAGAAGGATTAATCACCCTTTCCCCTTACTTTCAGAGACAATCAAAAGGATAGGTAATGCTAATACGAAAGTTATCAGTGTAATTGATCTTAAATCTGCTTTCCATTGCATCCCCCTTTCAACATCGGCACAAAGGTACGCAGGCATCGCATCTTACCATGGCGGGAAGCACCATTTCTATAAACGTTTGGCTCAAGGACTGAACGTTTCCCCAGCAATATTTCAGGCAAAGATTGATGAAATATTAGGCACTGTTCCTAACTCGAGACAATTTTGTATTGCCCATCACGACTACATTATACTGTTTAGCCCTGACACCCTTATAAAAAAATACCATGGTAATACTACGTATTTCATGGTATTACCACCGCAATACCACGAAAACATGGTACATCCGTGGTACACATCGTATTGCCGCAGTATTACTACGAAAAACATTGTATATTCATAGTATTTTCATCTTGACAATGGGTAATGCGGTAAATTCATGGTACTTTCACAGTAATACAGTCCCAATTTACCTCGGTATTACCATGGTATTACCATGGTACTTTTTTGTAAGGGCAAGACCTCTCACAAGACTCATCTGACTGATGTATTAAAAGCCCTCTCGACCAATGGACTGAAAGTGAGCCCAAAGAAATGCAAATTGTTCAGAACAGATGTTGAATATATGGGACATAGAATTACTATCACTTCTCAGGGCGAAGCTTGTTTTCAGCCTATGAATGACAGATGTGCATCTATTTTCAAATTAGCCAGACCAAAGACCCCCAAACAGGTTAGGAGATTTGTAGGAGCAGTCAATTATGTTGCTGGATTTTTCCCTAACATACAATCCATTCTGAAGCCCCTACATCATCTGACCAGAAGGAAAGACAAATTCAGTTGGACTGACGAACATGAGAATGCCTTTAACAAGATTAAAGATCTCATGACCAACCCCCCTGTATTGTACATGCCCCAAAGCACTGGACGATTCTCACTCTATAGTGACACATCAAGGACTGCTACCGGTTCTTATTTGACACAGGTTATTAATGGACATGAACGAATCATTGGTTCCTATTCTAAGGTACTTCCCAATGCATGTCAACGTTATAGTGTTACAGAATTGGAGTTATTTGGATTGTTGATTAATGTTACTGCTTTTAAGCATCTTTTGAAGGGATGTGATTTCAATGCATTCGTTGATCATAGCTCGATAGTGCAGATTCTTAAGTCTAAAGAGGCCCCATGCACAAATAGATTACAGAAGTTAATTTTGAAATTGTCAGAATTCTCTTTTAAGATAAGCTACAAGAAGGGAACAGATTTAGTTTTGGCGGATTTTCTTTCTAGGGCACCATGTGAAGGTGAATCTGAAATAGATCAAGTTGTGCCTATTGCTTGTTGTTTGTTTGATGAAAGTAATTTGGTTGATATGCACACTCTCAATCCTGTACAACCCATTGATCGTAGGATAACACGTGCTTATGCAAAGAAAATGGGAATTTCAGTCCCTGAACTATTCCCCGGTAAATCTAGTAGGTGTGACCAAGACCCAGTTAACTCCACCCCTTCCCACGAGGCGAATGACCGCCCAGCACAAATTCTCCCAAACAAAACTACTGCTGACCGACCACAATCAGCCAGTCAGGGACGAGACACAAGACCTGACACGCCCCTCTCCCGATCACATTCTCATGATCCTCCTCCTCCTCCCCCGATACATGACACATACATCAGACAGATACCTCCTGTTTCTAACAACAGGACGGAACCTGGAATTGTTGACAGACATAATGCGACTAGACACACCCCCAATGTCCATTATCGAGATAACCCCACCCAAACCACTCACCACGAAAGTAAACAATATTGTAGCTAGTAAGCGAAGAAGCTTGACTGGGGAGGAATTTTTAATTTGTAAACAAATCTTTCGGCATATTACTCCCAGTGTTAAAGATCGAGCATACGATCTTTAACACTGGGAGTAATATGCCGAAAGATTTGTTTACAAATTAAAAATTCCTCCCCAGTCAAGCTTCTTCGCTTACTAACCATTGTTCCACGGCGGACCGTTTGAATATTAATGAGTCAGAAAGAAGAGGATCTTGGGTATTTGATTCTAGTTCGTCGTGACTTGGCCGTGAACCAGAATAGCCTGGTGGTTAAGTCGCTGCCCGGCAAGCAGTAGATGACAGGTTCGAATCCCGCTGGTTCCAATTTTTTCTGACTTGTGTTTTTCATTACAGATCGAGCATACGATCTTTAACACTGGGAGTAATATGCCGAAAGATTTGTTTACAAATTAAAAATTACTGTAGCTGGACACATCTCTAAACAATCAGAATTAGACAAGATTAATCAAGGTACGTGGAGATAATTCATTTGTCCCATTCCGAAACGGAAAAAGGAAAAACAGAATATTGAGTAAAAACAATCAAGGTACGTGGAGATAATTCATTTGTCCCATTCCGAAACGGAAAAGGGAAAAACAGAATATTGAGTAAAAACCGTTGCAATTTTCTGTTTTACAAACAGAAAAACGGTCATTAGTTAATATTTTTTGTTAAGGTTAAAAACTTGAAAAACGAAAATATGATAAACCCTCTTTTTTGGTTTTACTGTTTTCTTAAAAATTGTTTTTTCCCATTTTATCTGCAGAAATGAGAAATTGATCACCTTTTTCTGATTTCTATTTTTAATTTTTAATTATTTGTTCTAAAAAATAGAAAATTAAACACCTTTTCAGATTTTGTTTCTCCGTTTTACTTCCTTACAAATTGAAAATTAAATGCCGGTACTTGTTCTGATTTCAATTTTCTATTTTGCTTTCGGTAAATGAATAAATGAATAAATGAAGACTGCCCTCTACGAAATTGAAAATTAAATGCCGATACTTGTTCTGATTTCAATTTTCTATTTTGCTTTCGGTAAATGAATAAATGAAGACTGCCCTCTACGTTTTTTTTTTTTTTTTTAAATCTCAGGGCCACTGCAGGGGAGGGCAAGGACCTAGCCCCCCTTGAAAATGAATGTTTTGTGCCCCCTCCCCCTCCCTCTACACCTATGAGTCCCAATACTTAAATATTACATGTAGATTTTAGACAAAGTTCTAGAATATTTGCTAAATAAATGTCGGCTTTGAACACAGACTAAGCTTTCCCGCTGCCTGGCTAGCTGGCCTGGCGCGCTCAATTTGATTTGTCAGCAGCTCGATTGCTCCGATCCCGACGTCTCGCCGGCCGGCGCGGGCGCTGGCCGGGCGGCCGGCTCGTCGATCGAGGGCCTCGGGCTAGGGATCGGGGGAGCGTTTCATCAAGCGATTTTCACTGACAAATTTGCTCTCAGCCAATCAGATGCAAGGATTTCAGTAGCTTTTAACAGTTGTCGGTAGAAATCACTGACAAAACGCTTGATGAAACGCTCCCCGGATAGATTGCAATATCTGCTGACAAATCAAATTGAGCGCGCCAGGCCAGCTAGCCAGGCAGCGGGAAAGCTTAGTCTGTGTTCAAAGCCGACATTTATTTAGCAAATATTCTAGAACTTTGTCTAAAATCTACATGTAATATCTAAGTATTGGGACTCATAGGTGTAGAGGGAGGGGGAGGGGGCACAAAACATTCATTTTCAAGGGGGGCTAGGTCCTTGCCCTCCCCTGCAGTGGCCCTGAGATTTAAAAAAAAAAAAAAAAAAAAAAACGTAGAGGGCAGTCTTCATTTATTCATTTATTCATTTACCGAAAGCAAAATAGAAAATTGAAATCAGAACAAGTACCGGCATTTAATTTTCAATTTGTAAGGAAGTAAAACGGAGAAACAAAATCTGAAAAGGTGTTTAATTTTCTATTTTTTAGAACAAATAATTAAAAATTAAAAATAGAAATCAGAAAAAGGTGATCAATTTCTCATTTCTGCAGATAAAATGGGAAAAAACAATTTTTAAGAAAACAGTAAAACCAAAAAAGAGGGTTTATCATATTTTCGTTTTTCAAGTTTTTAACCTTAACAAAAAATATTAACTAATGACCGTTTTTCTGTTTGTAAAACAGAAAATTGCAACGGTTTTTACTCAATATTCTGTTTTTCCTTTTCCGTTTCGGAATGGGACAAATGAATTATCTCCACGTACCTTGATTTATGAGTCCCTCACTTCTTATCTGCTATCAGTTATGAAATATGTATTGTATAAATAATTATTTTTTTTTTAAGAGGGTGAATTATATGGAATTTGAATAAGATAATTAATATGAACACAACATAGACACATTGTTCATTATTGTAATTCTGTTTAATTGGAAAAACATTGTATTTCTTTTAGCTCATGTTCTTCATTTCTTGCTTTCTTTCTTTCCATCCTAATTCTTTTCTTGAGAATTAATGCAAAAGTCTGCATGATAATTTGAATATGTTTACTGTATGTGTTATTGTGCATAAGTCTGCACCTACATATACTGGAATGAAAAGTGCATAAGTCTGCACAAAATTTGTATTATATATTATTTCATTTATGATTTTGCTTTTAACAAACATTTAACATGTATGGTTTAAGTTACGATTAGGAATGCTTGCATGAGAATAGTTTTATGATGCAACAATATATGTAACTACATGTACCTAATTTAAATATCTTAATTATATATTGTACGAAAGCACTTGATTTGTAGTAACGTACAAATGTTTGATAGTAATATAAGGATGAGAGAGATGTGTGAGAGACAGAGGAAAAGACATGGAACAATAATATACTTTAGAGGTTTCACAAACCATAATTTGTACTGGGACATTTTTTTTTAATTTCTGACCCCTCCCCCTGAAAAATTAGACATTGGCAAGAGCCTCATGTACTGAAGAAAGGGGATGTTATGTAATAGTTCTCAATACAAGGCCCCCTCCAACTCCAGTTCCCACACTCCCAGATTTTATGATGTTATTTTAATCCTTCGTCATAATACACCATTTGTTGATAATCTCCCTTTTGTTTATAAGCCTCCTTTGTCCATTAGACAACTTCTTGATTAATTTATACTCTGTAAGGTACCAGCAGATTCTTGGAACAGCTACTTCCGGTAAAATTCGCGCGTGTAATAGAAGTGTACATCGTTCTACGGTAAACTTCGTGAGTCGCTTGTGTCATAATCTTTCATTTAATTTTGCGAATAAAAACATCATTTTACATATATTTTTTTCATATCAGCACTTCTATATTTACATGGGTTTCTTTTGCGTAGAAGATGTATTAATATTGCAAATATTCGGCGACAATCGTAGTGAAAGATTACTATAGGTCGATATTATACAGCAAGATCAATATTGCGCGCGCTTTATGCCGGAAGTAAGCGTGACAAAGCCAAAGTGCGTGATATCGGTATCGCAAGGTGATATTGCTTGATATCGGCTATATGCGATAGGGAGAATTCCAATAACATGAATTATGAAACTTCGGCATTATGAACGAACTTTCAGAAAATGACCCGTGTATACTTCCCCCACCGAGATGGGGTCACGGTGGGGGTTAATTATGAACGCGCCCTCTCAGTGCTCCATACCCTTTTTTCTTAAATTCGCACATCAGAATAAATGAATGAATAACATCAACTCGTGTACGTATGCAATTAGGTTTCCCTAGCGGAATATTTATTTCTCAGAATATATACTACAATATAAAAATATACTTTTCAAAAAAATGCCAAAATGCCATTGAAAATGAAAGACTTTGGAAGAGTACTTGAAATAATGAATTACATTGCTTTGAACATTGGGGACTTTTGAAGAAAAAAGAGGTAATCAAAATGAGAAGACTAAAATACAATAAAATCATCTTACTAATGATGCAATTTATGGATCATAAAGATTTCCAGTTACAAAACATGCTACATGCATTTTTTTTTCGAATTTCTACTTATGCAGCATTCCAAAAAGTTGAATGAACTACATGTACGTGAAAGTATATAAAAGTGGCCATACAAAAATTATAATGCTACATGATTGTACACCATTTAAAGAACATGATATATCCAAAAGTAATCTATTCATGTCTTCAAATCTCGAAGCAGCCTGGCATCATGGATGACCGTGTTTAAGCTCCAAAACATGCCATATTCATATATATATTCAAAAGCATTTTTAAAGATAAGCAGAATAGACGCATTTTAATATTCATTAGCTCACGACACAGTAGTACCAAGTTTCATTTCAATATGCATAAAACCTATTATATTTTTTTTCAAAACCTAGTGTTAGGGATGTAGCATGTTTTGAAACTAAACGTTTCAATCATCTTAAAATATTTAACATTATCTTAAGTATGAATAAAAATATGAATTTCATTGTGTATCATTGTTCCTTATGATATGTATTAAAACACTTGAAACTTACACGTGCAAATTTGAGACTAAAGTATAGAGATACGGTTTATTGGAAAATGAATACAAATTTATTTAGAAATTTCTTTAAAAAATATATGAGAGGTATGGTTCTTCAATCACATTTCAGAAATTTATGAATATTATGTATACACCATTAAATCATTGTAGATCTATATCTACATAAAACCTGGAACAGGTTGAAGATTGGAAGATAAATCGATATTTCTGTAGAAGTCATATCACTGTGTCTTAGTTCAAATATTGTAAGTATCACGTGCACTTCCATATTAATATAAATTAGCTCATTTACCACGAAGTTCTGTCCTCTAAAACTTTGGAATGTATTTGTTTATAATTCAAATCAAAACAGGATTCTAAATTATGTTTCATAGTATAACGGGGATAAATAGTAAACAAAAAAAGTACAGCCACGATACATTTCAGTCTTAACAAATATATATATATATAAAGTGATAATTTGACCCTTGAAGGGTTGTCCGAAGAAAGGAAAAGAGTATTACAAAGACAGATGTGTGATATATCATTACCCTATTCCCAAGATTGGTAAATATTTAATCTCTAAAGTGCGGATATGAATGATATCTGTTGTATCGCCTGCGCTACGCAATTCGCATTTTAGAACGAGGATTACCAGAACTGAGATCAATTATTGCTGTTTGAAATATATCTTTTGCCTTGAAATTCGTCCTACCTACCTACCGTCTATGAAGCTGTACCTTATCTCTGAATCTCAATCCCTGTATAATAATGGTATTCACATAAGTTGCATGAACCTTATCCATTAAATTCAGACCAGTAATTTTGAAAGGCGAGTGATTTAAAAAAAAAATGTTCACGATTGCAGAGGACGCCGGGAGCGAGTTGGGCTTCAGCCAAAATCGCTCCCGTATACGCAGGCGAGACGAAACTAAGGGAAACTAAAAATATGAGTTTACTATATCAACAAGAAGATACTAAACTATAACCTATTACTCTACATCATTTTTCGTCAATATCTCTGATTAGATAAACCTTTTGATATAAAAATGTGTTGATCATAATGTTGTATCAAAATTGACGGTTGAAATGGCACAAAAGTACCACTATCCGTACGGCCGCCATTTTCCCTATTTCGTGTCCAAATTGTGGGAATGAAAAACCTGAATTATGTATGATCTTATACATAAAACATTATGTTAATATGAGCCACTAACCAATTATCGAACAGTATTTGACGAGTTTTTGACGTCATTCCTCATGAATAAACATTTATTCAAATTGACCCTCCAAGCTCACTGTTCAAATTGGACAAAGCTCCCACAATGCATCCAATGCAAAGCCTATAAAGTTGTATCAAAATGCATCATTCATCATGCCGATCTGGCATTGACAATTCAAAAACTTTCAAATACTATACTAGTACTACTTGAGAATCGATTCTATACATTATCATATCCGAAAAGTTGCATATATTATTTGCATAATATATTACAAATGCATATAAATATGTATTTGTTCAGTTTATATTCCCAGCATATATATTGAGCATATCGAAAAGGTTTAATCTAGTTCCAGAGAGAATCGCAGTCATGTGAACAGTCATGTGATCAGTCGATAGGTTCCGGTCCATTTAATAGTGAATAGGATTTCGCTCCACAGATTGGTTCTGGAGTAATGAAAAAGAAAAACACACAAAAACAACACATGGATTATGATACTTAAAATGAACTATAACCAAATCAAGAATTACAACTGAGAGAGGATATGACACAAAAAATTTAATATAAAAGTGAAACAGAAAAACAATATCATGAAATAGATAAGGATAACACAGTGAGAAGACAAGCACACATTTTTATTGATGTAAAAACAATTAAGTCGATCACCTGGTGCCATATAGTAGCACCTTTTTCCCAATGGCGATAGAGTATTAGAAAAGAAGGACTTTCTTTAACATATTTCAGCCTACTATTCATAGGTTAAATGATGACAATAATCATTTCCTTGTTGTAATGACAATGGTCTCATAAGAAGACCTATGGAGAGCCATGCTAGATATGAAATACAGGACATCATATCACGAGTAACCGCTAGGATTCGGCTAAAGTAAAGTAAGTACATAAGAAATATATATTTGTCTGTTTTTGGAATAAAAAACCTACAAAACAACTTTCCGTCACTTATTTACATATTCAGTATACTAGAAATAATTGTCATATGCTCCTTCAACCCAAATGGAATCGTCCTATGTGATAATGATAACCTGAAAATAACTTTCAACTTCACTCTCGTATTCAGAGGACTAAAATATTTACTCCTGAACATGTGATAACAGACGTAACTCCCAGGGGAGTGAACATAGACTGAAATTCACTCTTTTCTTAAAAAGAGTAACTCTACATGTACAATTGTAAGTTTTGTGCTAAAATTACCGCTTCACTTCCGTCGGCCACATACGGAGTCCTGAAGCCACCATCACGACCACGGCGCTATTGGAAAAACAGAAAAAGGAAAACAAAAATCATGGACAATATCTCTTTGTTTGATATTGAACGCGCGGGCCAGTACGATACTTTGCATACATTACTTTCATATTGTTGAGCTAGAATCAAAGAAAGTGACTTTGAAATTAGGCGACTGGTCGACAATTATTTTACCGCGCGGCCACAGAATTTTGCCAATGGCAAGTACAATCATTTTGTGCCATTATACTTTCGTGAATTGTTTGAAGTTGCTGTTTTTAAAGCATATTACGAATTAGTCAAGAAGAACACACAATTGTTATTTCATTTAAAGATAGAGTGGAGTTCTGGTCATGCGATTATATCGTGAAAGGTACTGGAAGCACGTATGAATGGGTTTTATACTGGCATAAAAGAGAATGAGAAAGCTAAATAATCATTCTTCACCTTTACCAGCTCTGTCTTCCCTTTAAACTATTCTTACCGGTATTCCACGTTCTCCGTCATGGTTTCCCCCGTAAGTTCTTTCATCTTTACGAAGTCGATCCAATGCTCGACCGACAGCGAACCGACGTTCATCAAGGGAATCAGCATCACTCCAGTTGTCGTAGAATCCTCCATTCGCCCTTGGGGGTTCCTCGTATCGCTGTCCTCTACAATGTACAGAACGAAAGTGAGAGTTGAATACACTTGATTATTCATTTCTAAATAATAATTAAAATTACAAAAATAGGGTCAGGCTAATTTCTACATCTCCTGTTAAATGCTTCCCCCTGGCCAATCGTACCACTCAGAGTCATCCATACACAGAGCTGTTTGGCCAACTCGGTTCCAGTTGGGCACAGCATGGCGTATATTCCTTTGTTCCATGCTTGCCTAACAAAGCAACATGCTGCATGTTGTTTCATGCTAGAACCGAGTTGGCCAAACTCTCTGTATAGTTGGACCTGGTACATGTAGGACCTACCACTAATATGACTTACATAATTCATTATTCTAACCTTCGAACCAACACAATAGGCCTACCGAATCCTACCCCGAACCAAACCAAACCAAAAACCCAGTCACAACTTAAACCCTAAACAGATAGTTCAGACTAAATGTCATCAAATGTCTTGTCAATCGATAATCTTCTGAAGATTTTTTTTAGAGGAGGGGGGGGGGGGGTTCATGTGGAAAGAATGTAACTGCCATATTGAAAATAAATAGAAAAGGGCGCAATATATCAGAGGTAGAGTAGTGGTATCGTAACTGGGAGTACCCTGGTTCGAAACCAAGTGGATGCCCTAGGGCTTTGGTATTGCACTAATCCTCATTACCAAGTCAATTGGAGAATTATCATTTCATGAAAATCCCCCAAAAGAATATATTCATAATCAAATTATATGGAATAATTCATGTATTAAGGTAAATGGTTCTATAGTCTTTAAAAAGGACTGGATAAACAGAGGTATTAATCGAATTAATCACTTACTGAAGCAAGATGGTAATTTCCTTACATGTTCTGAGTTTGTCGATAAGTTTAACTTGCATTGTAACTTTCTTGATTATTATTCAGTTATATCCATTAAAGTGGAAAAATATTTGCAAATAACCTGCCACAAAAGATGTAAATTACCAGGAATAAATTATTCATAGCATAAAAAAGGTGACAAAAGTTTGTAAACTTATAAAATATATGTTGATAAAATATTTGAAACTCCAATTTCAAAAAATAAATGGGAAGGTATTGTTTCAGAGCCCATAGTTAACTGGCGTAAAATTTATATAATTCCTTTTAAATGTACTTTATCCACAAAGCCACGGTATTTTCAGTATAAATTAATCCACAACATACTCGGTGTTAACAAGTATCTAAAGCAAGCTGGAATTTCCGACTCTGATTTATGTACTTTCTGTTCAGCAAATACTGAGACCATTGCTCACTTATTTTGGGAATGTCCCTTAACTCGTAGGTTTTTGGATGATTTTGAAAAAATATACCCTTAAATATGAAACTAGGTTAACTTTTAATGATTTCGTCTTTGGCATACCAGGTAATTACCCTGCAATCAATTTTGTTATTTTGGATGCAAAATATTATATATTTTCAACTAAATATGTAAACGGCTCTTTATCATTTTCTCCACTTCAAAAGAAATTGGAATATCAATACGAGATGAAATAAACTATGAATATGCAACAAGATAAGTTTATTTTAAATCTTGATGGAGAGAGGCATATCCAACTCATTTGAATTCTACATTTTCTTTGTATATTATAAAATGCTATGTATAATTTACATTTTGCATTTGTGTATATTGTTTATGGAGAAATATTGAATGAAGACTTGATTTGAAAAAAAAAATCAATCGGAGAGGGCTTGAAGCCATTGGTTCCTTGGTTTAACAAGAGGACAAAATGTTCTTTGCAGCCAAGTAAAATTAATCATTAAACCAAAAACAATATTTCATAAAACCGAAACGGCAGAGAGAAGAAAAAAAAAGATTAAATCACTCACGATTGCATTAGTTTGGCTGTATGGTTATGTCTGACACCTTGCATGAAAACACAGCAGACACAGATTATGAAGATGAGAACAAATCCAAATACTCCGAGAGCGATACCAATGATTGCTCCAGCTGATAACTGTCCTGTTTGTCCATCAACTGGAAAGAAATGAAGCCCATTCAGGTTTTAAGTTTTCATCCACGTCAGTAAACAATAAGAATGGAGACATTACAAAAGAAACAAGTATATAGAAAAAACCCGACGCCAATTATAAAGGTATTCAGGGGAATAAGTGCCGCAGTATAACGGGTCTTGATACAAAGGTTGTCCATAAATTTCCGTCTTTATTCTTTTTTTAAGTAGCTGCTCCAGTGGACATTGTCATCAAGGGCTTGTTGTTATCACATCAATCTATGTCGGTCTGCATACACCTTATAAACATCTGGTTCTTAAATCATATATTTATGTGGTTAACCTTTCCTTGGCCACTGGTGTGGACAGGCACTATCGCAGGAGGTGCTGCGAGTACCGATAAGCACAATAATAATAATAACCAATGAACAAAAAAATAAAAAAATGCAGTGTGCATCACAAAATCCTTACACGATAAACAGCTTCCGGTCTTAAGCATGGGCAGTGGCGTAGATACGAACACGCTTTCTATTGTTAGTGGGGGATGATGAATAGATCATCCCCCACTAACAATGGATAATTATGCGTGTCTAAGCCCGTGAGCATGGGCACATGATAACCCTTTTATCACCCAAGTTTTATACAGGTAGTCGTAACATAAACTAGAATTCGTTGGTAAAACCTACCCTATGCGAAAAGTAATGGGGGACAGGGATTTTATTTGAGTGGCACCTATAGAGAGTTAAGTGTTTTAGAATGAGGAGTTCAGATATGTGTTCTTACCGCTTACAGTTGATATGGCGGAGGTCTCCAGGAAAGCACCATTACCCGTCATATTAATATTCGACACACCAGAGAGGTCAGCTATATTCTGAGCAAGTTGATCTGCTGCAGTCTGACTACTAGCTCCAATTTCCATGTCCATTGTTGCTATTACGCTCCCAGAAGTGAACGATGTGACGAAGCAGTTTACATTTAAAAGACCGCTGAAACGACTCCTGACAAAGTTTATGAACTGAATATTTGGGAAATAGAATGAAACAGAGGTTACAGTTCAGTTCTGGTAGAGTTGAAGAATAATTTATGAGCTTTCTCATTTCTTTTTATACCAGTTTAGAAGAATATAATAGAAAAAGTCCCATGAAAAATTATTTCTCTTTTAACTGCCATCGAAATATGAAAAAGAAAATAGCTGAACTGTTCGGGCCGAATATTCATGCCACATGTGTGTAGTCCTAAATACCATTTTTGTTGGCATTCCATGTGCTTTTCCGTGAGATTATGTCAATTTCTTATCAGTTTAAGGATTCCAAACCCTTATAGTATATACCAAGTTTTAATTTTTACATCATCAACCTTTCCCAACTTCTTTCCGGCAGTGTTCTTAGCAATGTATTTATATTACCAGAACTCAACCATTTTTTGGATAGATCCAGAGGAGGATCAATTAGATTACCAAAAACGAATTTTCTTAAAGGGTACTGGAGGCCTGAAGAAAAAATTTGTGTATAGTTAGCTTACACAAAATGAACCCCAGAAAACTGAACACGACATTCAATGGTGACAGCATACATGCAGGAGATATTGATTTTTGAAAATAAAATACCAAGAAATTAATATTAATAAGACTTGGGCAAAGACTAGTCGATCGATCACGATAGATCACCTAACGATATATCGATTTAAACGTTTTGTGCTGAATACTTGATTCATCTGTTGGTTTGTTTGAGTTGTAGATTCTCCATGAATTAAGCGGCAACTAAATTTTCAGTTCGATAAAAACAGTTTGCGTTGTACACTTCATCCATTTGATGTTTTATTTGGGTTGTATATTATCCCTAAGCTAAGCGCCAAATCAATTTTCGATTCGATAAATGTATTTTGCGTCTTAGTTCTAATTAATTATTTGTTTCATTTGGTTAGTACATTCTTTGTAATGTATGTGCCGAACCAATTTTCTATTCGATATTAACATTTTGCGTTGTATACTTCATCCATTTGATTTTTTATTTGGGATGTATATTATCCATTAGTTACGCGGCAAATCACTTCGAATTCGATAAAAAAAAAATGCGTTGTATACTTCATTCATTTCATATTTTGTTTGGGTTGCATAATCATCCCTAAGTTAAGCACCAAATCAACTTTGGATTCGATAAATGTATTTTGCGTCATATTTTTAATTTGTTTGTTGTTTCATTTGGTCTGTAGATACTTTGTAATTTATGCGCCAAACCAATTTTCTATTCGATATAAACATTTTGCGTTGTATACTTCATCCATTTGATCTTTTATTTGGGTTGTATATTATCCATTAGTTACGCGCCAAATAATAATTTCCATTTCGATAAAAACATTTTGTGTCGTATACTTCATTCATTTTGTTTTACTTGGGTTGCATAATCATCCCTAAGTTATGCGCCAAATCAATTTTAGATTCGACAAATGTATTTTGCGTCTTAGTTCTAATTTATTTGTTGTTACATTTGGTCTGTAGATTCTTTGTATATTATCCCTAAGTTCAGCGCCAAATCAATTTTCGATTCGATAAATGTATTTTGCGTCTTAGTCATCAGGAGTCAACCTGTCCGAAACGTCGAGTCTTCTCCACTCTCAGCCTTCTCATCTGGTTTACAGTCCTTTTCAGGACTTCACACTTTCAAGAAAGATTACTTCTACATTAGTAAACGAAGAAGCATGATGGGAGGAATTTTTAATTTGTAAACAAATTTTAGGCATTTTACTCCCAGTGTTAAAGATCGTATGCTCGATCTGTAATGAAAAAGTCAGAAAAAATTGGAACCAGCGGTATTCGAACCTGTCATCTACTGCTTGCCGGGCAGTGATTTAACCACCAGGCTATTCTGGTTCATTACAGATCGAGCATACGATCTTTAACACTGGGAGTAAAATGCCTAAAATTTATTTACAAATGAAAAATTCCTCCCATCAAGCTTCTTCGTTTACTAACCATTGTCTACGGCGGACCGTTTGAATATTAATGAGTTAGAAAGAAGAGGATCTTGGGTATTTGATTCCAGTTCATCGTGACTTGGCCGTGAACCAGAAAAGCCTGGTGGTTAAGTCGCTGCCCGGCAAGCATTAGATGACAGGTTCGAATCCCGCTGCGAGTAAAATGCCTAAAATTTGGTTTACAAATTACTTCTACATTCTCTGAATTTCTACCTCGCCTTTCCATTTCTTCTCCTCTCAACCTTTCTCTACTTTCTTCTTCGTACTCAACAGTCCATTTCAGGACTAACCACATGGTGAACCGTAAGCCTTCTCAATGAAAACATATATACATATATATTCAAGGAGAAGCTAACAGAGATAAATAAGTTTTAAAATTGCATAACACAAATATGTATGAAAAGATCATGCTGTTTAAAAACTCATACTTTTTAGGGAGATGTGATAGAGAGTGATGATGACAGTATTACTTACAACGGTGCAATATATGTTTTGATATTCTCTGAATAGTTGTGATGTTGTGTCCAGCAAGTCAATCGAAAATTCCAGAGGTACGCCATTTAGCCTTTCTCCTGTCAACGACGTTCTCACTTGACTGGTAGCTACACCTGCGTTTGCTTGATGCAGAAATACAGAAAAAAGAGAAAGAGATGAAGTCATGTACTAAAAATAAAGAAAAACAACATTCCGATACTGTTAACCAAAAAAAGAAGGAATGGTAACGATTTGTATGAACTAGTTTACTCTTTTCACAACTAAATCAACTGCAAAGTAAAAAAAAATCATTTAATAAATTGCATCCTCTATTGTTCATCGAATTGACAAATCTTCCTTCCACATCTCTTCTGACAAAAGTCGACATCCGGGTGGGCATAATTATGATATGTATACAATATGAGATTTTTTTTTCTGTTTCTTTTTTTATATATATAATACACACAAACAAGTTTATATTTACTGATATAAAGTCCAGCAACGCATTGTAGATACCAAAAACGGCAAATCATAGAACTGTGATGTTTCGGTCATGGATCTTTATCAATGTGTTTTTATTTTGGCTGACATATTCACATACCACGAGACGACATGAGATGATGTATTCTTTTCTATAGAGGAACCAATGCTGTCTCTATTTCCTATTTCTTTACAATTATACATATGACTACGAAAATTTTGTACGAAAAAGGGCTTACCACTGCAAGTATCGCCAGCTGCATTCAATACATATCCAAAGTCACATAGGCAAGTGTAGGATCCATCGGTATTCACGCATCGTCCATTGGTACAGAGACCTGTAGCACTACACTCATCAACATCTAGAATACGAATAGAACGAAGGCAAAGGTAAAGTTAATTATATTTTCACACTGACTTACTGATTTACCATTTAAAACCTATTTTCTTGTTTTCAGACAAACGATTGGTATTACCATTCAATTGAATATAAGAGTCCGATACTGAGAGAAAAAGGAAATTATCGCAGATTGAAAAACACCTGGTACTGAATGTTCAAGAAAACAAATATATAATTTAATGAGATCTGCTGAAAAAATGGAGATGGAAACCGTAACTAGGAAACTAATGAGAAGAGTGATCTCTAACGTGACTCTCCGGGGAGTGATACACAGCAGAGTGAAAATTCACTCTTTTCTTTTTGAGCTCACTAATTTTTTTTTCCGTGAGTAAGGAAATGAAGTTAGCCGTGTGGTTAGGACATGCGAAAACACTTGGTTTCATACGGCGTATATCATGTGTGGTTCTTTCTAAATGAATCGGATGTCAGCAAGTTGTAATATGTTTTATCATAACTCAAATTAAAAGCTATAAATCTCTAACATAATATATTCAAAGAAAGACCTCATGAATATTACATGTACACGTATGGTTCAATATGGAAGACAATAATTAGGACAGATGAACCAATCAATTGAATTCAAATGATATGACATCGTAAAGCATACCTATGCAAGCATTGTTCGCTCCATTCTGTGTATATCCCGAGTCACAGGTACAGGTGTAAGATCCAACGGTATTGACGCACATTCCATTAGCACAGAGCCTGCTATCGGCAGTACACTCATCAATGTCTGCGGATTAGTTAAAAAAAAAAACATGCATTACTAAAACCAAGGAGTCATAACTCATATAAAAAAGCATGTAAAGCAAGCCGTATGTAGCGCTTTCCATACCGTTGAGCCTCGCGTGGTATTTACCACACAGGAAATGATCTCGTCGGTCAGTAAAGATGTACTCCCTATCACGCAGATTCCCAATGTTGTTTACGAATTCAAGTAATTCGCGTAAAAGCAGCACTACCTTCCTCTATTCGGAATAGACCACTTCGGTAATGTATGCAAATTTTATGCATACCTTTCAAGCAAAGGTTGTTCTTGACAACCTGAAAGCTTGCCGGAGGCTTGTCGGACATAGCAACAGATAATGTATGTAAACTGGATTCCAAGCATTGACGCTCATTTATTTATTTGTTTTTGTATTAAACTTTTATACTTACTTTTTATGGGTATAACTTTTAAATGATATTAATATGTTCAATCTACTCTCTTTCAATTTACTTCTGATATTCTTCAACTCTCAATTGGGATGGATACAAAATGAGCACCACACCATCTATGATGTGTAGTGAGTTAGATATTTGTATGGAATGTCCTTCATGCTTGAACTCTGCATTGCCTTTTTATCACTTAAATAATGATGAATTCATTGATACCCTTTCATTGTCTGAACCAACCCTAAAAATAGATGTTAATGATTTAAAAAGTACCTTTAAACGACAAATTGAAAATAACATAAGTAACATCATTGATTATGACCTACAAGGAGAAATTAATGAATGCAAATATTATATTGAAACTGAATTCATACACTTACCTAAATCAAATAATAATAATTTTAGTCTGTTACATTTTAATGCACGCAGCCTAAATAAGAACTTTTGTGAAATAGTTGATTTTATTTCGTCATTATCCTTTTCATTTTCTGTATATGGTTTCTCTGAAACATGGATTCATTCCCAAACACCGATGCTTTTTGATTTAGAAGGATATTCGTTTATACATTCCGACCGTATTGATGGTAGAGGAGGAGGAGTAGCATTATTGGTTTCAAATACACTTGATTTTAAAATTAGAAAAAATATAAATTTCGAACTGGATGGCATTGAATTTATTTTTATTGAAATAATTGTTCAATCAGGAAAAAGCATTATTGTTGGAATTATTTATAGACAACCAAAGAGCAGAATTGATAGTTTCATATATGAATTTGACAAGTGTTTACAGGAGCTTAATAAAGAAAATAAACTGATGTATATTATGGGTGATTTTGATATTGATATTTTGAAATTGACAAATAAATATAGTGCTGATTTTTTGCAGGTATTATATTCCTCACAACTCTTGCCATTAATTGATAAGCCTACTCGTCTTTCTGCTCGAACTGGAACATTGATTGACAATATTTTTACAAATAATATTAATTCATTTATTACTTCTGGAATTTTTTATTGCGATATCACGGACCACTTACCAATTTTTCAAATAACAAATTACACTCTATTTAATAGGCCTGTGCAGAATGTAAAAAAGCGGCTGATCAATGATAACACCGTAAATAACTTGAAATTAGATTTGATGAAAGAGGATTGGACAAGTGTTATTAGATGTAACGATGTAGAAATTGCTTACAAGAAATTTAAAACCAAATTTGCCTTTTATTACGAAAAAAACTTAACGTTAGTTACAAAGAAAAGTAAGAAGAAATGTAAAAAGCCTTGGCTAAATTTCGAATTATTAAAAATGATTGAAGATAAAAATAAGCTATATAGAAGATATTGCAAAGTGAGGTCAAATATAAATAAGGCTAAATTTCATGAAGCTCGCAATAAGGTAAATAAGCTAGAAAGAAAGCGCGCCGAAGTTATTTTGCTCATAGATTCAAGAGGACAAAAGGGGATATAAAGCAAACTTGGTCAGTGATTAACGAAATGTTTGGTAAATCAAATAAATCTTCGCCGTCATATTTTAAGATTAATGATCAAGATATTTATGATCCCCATATTATTGCAAACTGTTTCAATGATTTTTTTATTAACATCGGTCCTAACATGTGAAATAATATTCCCAGAAGTAATGAAAATGATTTTGGCAAATTCTTGCCTCAGTTGATTGGTGCCTCATTGTTTTTAACTCCTGTAAATGAATCAGAAATTTTAAAAATCGTGCAATCACTTAAGAGTACTAGTAGCTGTGGTATTGACAATCTTAATCCATGTGTTTTAAAGAAGGTATCCAGTTATATTTCAAAACCTCTTATTCATATTTTTAATTTATCTTTATCTACTGGAAGAGTTCCATCAGACATGAAAATTGCCAAAGTTACCCCAATATATAAAAAGGAAGATATGCATGTTATTGGAAATTATAGGCCAATATCAGTGTTACCATTTTTCTCAAAAATTCTAGAAAAAATAGTTTATGATCGTTTAGAAATATTTTTAACTAAACATGCAATATTGAATTCTTGCCAGTATGGTTTTACAAAGAATGTATCTACTGAAATGGCCCTTGTTGATTTACATATTTACTTGATATCTTCATTGAATAATAAATTGCACACCGTAGGATTGTTTTTAGATTTGAGTAAGGCATTTGAATCGATTAATCACGTAATCATGTTAGAAAAATTAAAGGTATATGGTATTAGAGGCACAGTATTATTATGGTTTGAAAATTATTTTAAAAATCGAACTCAAATAACTTTTTATAATGATGTCTTATCAGATGCAATGAGAGTCAAGTGTGGCGTACCTCAGGGTTCAATCCTTGGCCCTTTGCTGTTTTTATTGTATATAAACGATTTGATTAATTGCTCTGATAAACTGAAATTCATTCTTTTTGATGATGACACCAATATCCTTTACAGTCATGTAAATTTTAATGATTTGTGTCAAATTATGAATGAGGAATTGCGCTATGTTTCACAGTGGTTTAATTGTAATAAGTTGTCCCTTAACACTTCAAAGTCTAGTTTTATATACTTTCATTATAAGCAACGATCAATTACAGATAACTTATTAAGCAATCTAAATATAAGAATGAATAATGTAATCATAAAACGTGTGCAATCGACAAATTTTTTAGGAGTTATTGTAGATCAACATTTATCATGGAATGAACATATACTAGCAATATCAAACAAAATATCAAGGAATATTGGTGTCATCAGCAAACTGCGCCACTTCCTGCCAGAACATATTTTGATTTTACTGTACAATTCCATGATTTTACCTTATTTAATGTATTGCAATGTTGTCTGGGCAAACACATATCCTTCTAGGCTCCATCGATTGTTGAAATTGCAAAAAAAGATTGTAAGAATATGTTCAAT
The DNA here is from genome assembly GCA_025617745.1 of Heliocidaris erythrogramma. Lineage (NCBI taxonomy): Eukaryota > Metazoa > Echinodermata > Echinoidea > Camarodonta > Echinometridae > Heliocidaris > Heliocidaris erythrogramma. The sequence continues at coordinate 4,637,290 of CM046864.1, forward strand.
GTCTGGCTATACTGCTCCTTCACAGCCACTTTTTAAAAAATGTAAATTTCTCACTATCTATCAGTTGAATCAATATTGTATTGCATTAATGGTTTTTAAACATAAACACAACAAATTGCCACATAATCTTGCCTCAATGATTAAATGTAAAACAGTAATGTATGATTATAACATTAGAAATCCTGAAAATTATTATATTGAAGAATGTAAAAACACAGCATCTTCTTTTTCTTTTAAATACAAAGGACCTTTTATTTGGAACTCTCTTCCTCATTATATAAAAAATGTTTCATTTTTAAATTCTTTTAAATCAAAGCTTAAGGAATTCTTATTCACTTACTCCGCTGCATAATTAATTCATTCCACCACTTTTATAATCATGTTTTTATAATCTTTATCAGTACAAACTTAGGTATTTTATTAGGGACTGCCTCGACAGAACCTTTATTTGGTTCTTTTGCAGTTTCCCATTTCATGTCCATTACTTTATGTGCTGTAAATATCAATTGTATGGTTCTTATTCTTGTCTTTTAAATTCTACTTTTCTTTCCTCTCTCATTTTTGTTTGTTCAAAACCTCTATATATCATCATATGTTTGATGTGTTTTTTATGTACTTTTTAAATGGACTTGAATAAATAAATTGAATTGAATTGAATTGAATAAAAAGCAGGTTCATGGAATAGCTCGTCACTAGGTGCTCAGAGAATATATGTGCATAAATTTGTGTACATTACAGAAGCGGTCTATTGCCAGGCTAGCGCGCGGTCACAACCCCCGCGCTCGTGTAGACAAACAAATGTGTGCAACGCGGCAGGCATTGCAAATTCTGTGATCGCTCACCACTTACTAAACAAGCAAGAGTGTATTGAACAATACTGTTCATCTTGGTTTAAAATTCTTAGCCAAACGAGAAAGTTTACACATCTGCGCATGCTCGAAGCCACATTCATTAAGCTCACTGACCCTGTTTTGTGCCGACACAAAGAGTTCGTGAGGACGATCGTATTATTTTAGCTCCCGTTATTACAAAGCCGGCTGGCAATAAGCCTAATTTCCCGTTATGTTCAGGCAGCCAATCAAAACCTGTTTAACATTTGTTCCTTTAGTTTCCGGTTATATTGTTCGATTACGTCTTTCTGTTCATTCTTGCGGTATACTACGATGAGTGCAAGACGAAAAGCTTTAGTATGTCTCTCTTCAACACCATTTTACCATTCTGTAGTACTAAACATTTTTTCAAATCATAATTTATGTATTCTTACCGCTTGCAGCTATGGCAGAGGTCTCCAGCAAATCACCGTTACCCGTCATATTATTATTGGCTGCTGTAGACAGATTGGTGACACTCTGAGCAAGCTGATCGGCTGCAGTCTGACTAATAGCTCCCATTTCAATATCCAATTCTCCAATTACACTCCCAGAAGTGAACGCTGTGACGAGGCAGTTTATACTTAAAATAGCCCCGAGACGACTCCTGAGAAAGTTTATGAACTGAAGGGTAATATTTGGAAAAAAAAAGAAACAAATCAAATGTAGGTAAATACATGAAGAGTTTCATTCAAAAATGGATTAAATCCACTTTTAGCGTTTTCGAGTAAATAAAGGGTTTTCAATTTACCAGTTTTCCTTGTTTACCACTTCAGTCGGGCCTAAAATATTCAGGATATTGCCTTTACCATTTTAATCATGTTTACAAAAATTAGTGATACATTTTGATTTTAGAGGAATTTATATTTATAGGAAAAGAATCAAATTATTATTTAGGGAGTTTAATTATGAAAATATTAAAAATATTTAATACAATTTATTAAAATTTTGCACGGATGATCAAAATGGGTAGCTGCACAACACTTGCAAACATCGTAATACATATCGTAAGGGAACACGGAATAAATTTAAGAATTTGTAATCACCATAATGGATTCAGTCCATTTTGGAATGAAACAGATTTGGATTTAGTCTCTTTCGGAATGAAACGTAAATCTGGAGTGAAATATGTTTTTTGATGCGATATAGCACATTGATTCCCATGGGCGGAATACTTATATTTATCTTTAAAAATCAATTTCGGCCAAACTGGATTTAGTTCTTTTAAAACCAAGCTCTTCACATGTAGACCAAGGGGAGGATCAATTTGAATTCCATGTTTTCGTTATAAGCACATAATACATTGAGAAAGCTATTGTGTACCAGTGTCCACTACTAATCTCTATCTCACAAGTTTCGTGTTTGTATAAATGGCACGTAATTAAAAAAATGTAAGCGTAGTTTATTTTGTTCGACAAATTCACAGCTCTTTCAGGTAGATATATCCAAGAGCAAATGGAAGATGAAATACCAAGTATTTCTTACCACAGTGCAATAAATGTTCTGATATTCCAGGAATCTCTGTGATGTACTGTCCAGCAAGTCATTCGTAAATATCAGAACTACGTCATTTAGACGTTGCCCGGTTAATTGTGTTCTCACTCGACTGGTAGCTAAATTAGTGTTTGAGATGGCTGGATAGAGATACATAAACAGAGGAAGAAATAAAGGGTGAGAGTGTAGCACACATTGCGATACTATCTGAAAAAGGACAAACGAAGGAATGATGAAGATATGCGAGAATGTGTAAGAACTGGCTTATTCATTCATCATCGGTATAAAAACTTAAAATAAATTGCATCCGTGTGGATTTTATACCATGTTTGCAGAAATGATATGAGTAATATCGATACATAGAATCTGCAAATCTTCTGGAATGAATCGACACCCGAAAGACAATACTGCATGGTGTTATCAATACGGGACATGTACAAGAGTACGGGAGATTATATACATGTATATATATGTATATGTGTGTGTGTGTGTGTGCGTATTATGTATGAAAGACCGTGAACACAGTGTAGATACAAACAGCTCTAAAACGGATGACGTTTCCGTCATGGACCTCTCACCATAATTATGTTTTATTTTTGATTGATGAATGATGATACACATATCGTAAAACAGATACATATTGTTTATAAAAGAGAATAAAAAATGCTGTTTGCATACGTTATCTAAAAGAAAAAGGAGATATATGTCCATGATTATTTAAGTGCCGTAAACCCGTTGCAGGGAGGAGGTGAAAAGGCATGATCACATTTAGGCGCCGAGATTTCTTGCGCGATTACACACATGTTCATCACACGCACACAAACGCACAACACGCACCCACACATACACCCAACCCCCCACACACACCCAATCCACACACGCACTTTGCATATGTTCTAAAAACATTTGTAGTATTTTAAAAACCCTTAAAAGAGAATTATATCAATTGAGTCCAAAATTTCAAAAACTGATTTATTTTAAAATTATATTTTCCTACAAAAGTGAGGTATATTTGTTCAGGCCATTCCCCCTCCCTCAAATTTAGGTGGGGGAAGATTTCCCCATCTCCTTGTGATTACTTTACATAAAACTATGGCTTACCACTGCAAGTATCACCAGCTGCATTCAATACATATCCAAAGTCACATAGGCAAGTGTAGGATCCATCGGTATTCACGCATCGTCCATTGGTACACAGACCTGTATCACTAGTACACTCATCAATGTCTAGAAGAAGAATAGAACGAAGAAAACAGATTTAAAAATTGTATGGACTTGTTGATGCATCATTATAAATATATTATCTCATTTTCAGACAAATAATATATTATCTATATTAAATTGTATGTTAAGATCTTTTTCTGACAGATGAAATGAAATAAATCCAACTATACAAACTTAGTAGAGATATGTCACTAATGCAAAGAAAAAAGAAATGGAGCTACGTGTAGACGTCCCGAAAGTATGTCGTCGCACGAAAACACAAGCATGTAATGCGCTTGCCAATGTGACTTCCATCAGATTTTATTACGATGTACCTGAGCTCCAAAAATCAGTTTTAATTTCTGAAATTATACATGTTAAGATACATATAAATGAAAGAACTCACGAATATTCTTATATTTATCTACGAATGGAAGCCATTATAGTTATGCATGCGGTCAGATAATTAAATCAACCGAATAAAGCATTCACATTTAAGTTTACTTCAAAAGCTTACCTGTGCAAGCAGTTCCACTTCCGTCTACCATATACCCGGTGTTGCAGGTACATGTGTATGATCCAGCGTTATTTATGCAAATTCCATTACCACAGAGACTTGAATTGGCAGTACACTCATCAATTTCTAGAATGATAAGATCAACAAAAATAAAATGATTACGATAATAATAATAATTGTAATCAGACTGATCTGAATAAAAGTCATATTATTTTCCTTTAAAGTGTTAATAGAGTTAAATACTTATTCTACATACTTTATTTTGCTTCTGCTTCTATAGAATAAACTGATGATTTCCGTTTTTAACGATATGTTTACTCAAAATAAGTCCTCTCGTAAGTACCCAACCCGGCGTTGTAATCACTATCATCTACCTCTACTGAGAACCCTTCAAGCTCAAAACACGTTTATTTATACAGCCCCAAATTTTGGAACTCTATTCAAAATGACATTCAACTTGCCCCCTCACTTAATTCATTTAAGAGGAAATTGAAATTGTCTCTTATACTTCCTTACAATACAATATAGCCGTAAACCATGTAAAATGTATTATATTATTGAATATTGAATTGTATATTTGATTTTAGTCAACATCACTGTTCTTTCGTAAATGAAGATAAAACTGATACTGAAAACTGAAACAATTTTGTCATATGGGTCTTTCCCACGTTTTTACGTGCCACCACCTTTCGCTAAGCTACCTAATGATGATAATAAAAGCAATGATAATAATAAATGCATACTTTGAATATGTTCAATAAAATTAATACTGATTTTGGCTCCTTTGTTTTCATATACAAATTGACATAGAAGCCTTTGATAAAACTACCCCATCAGAAATACAATCTAGCACAATGAAATTGTTCAAGTACACCGTTCAGCAAATAAAACGTTATGACAAATAAAATCCTACCGTTGCAAGAAATTCCATCTCCACTCAGTGCAAAGCCGGCGTTACAAGTACACGTGTAATATCCAACGTTATTCACACACATTCCATTAGCACAGAGACTTGGATCGGCTGTACACTCGTCAATATCTACAAAAATAAAAATGGAGAATTCGTTTTAACAACGGGCATACATACAAGAATACAATACAGAAATAACAAAAAATAACTTGAAAACTCAGCATAAGCCAAGACAATTAGCAAACAATTAGCAATTTCTCCTGTCTTTTCCAAGTAAATCATGATCATGGACTGCATGAGAAGTATTTTTTTTTCAGTTTTACCAACGCCATTATTGGCATAAATACAAATGCCTCTAAAGAATTTTATTTTGATAATTTCAGAGGGAGCCAGACCAGCTAAACATGGATTGGCCTGTCCATTTGATTCCAGGTTTCGGCTATATATTTTGCCACAATTTGAATATAAAGCGAGAGCCTTTAATCAAAAAGAAAAGAAGGAAAGAAAGAAAAAACGCTCCTTACCATTTTGACATTGATTACCGGTGAAACCAGATAGACATGAACATGTTTGTCCCGTACATACACCACCATTCTGACAGACCAAGCCTCCACATTGAGCTGTTGGTTAAAAAAAAATAAAAAATAAAAATCACCTTATTAGTTTTATCAAGATTACGGGAGAGGTAACCATGGTAACAGAAAAGTTAGGTGGGAAAAAGTCGAGTGATTACTAACATGACTCCACGGGAGAGTGGTAAAGTGAAAAATACACTTTTTTAAGCAACTCAAAGTCAAAGTTCGCTATAATAAAAAAACTTCAGTCAATTTACTACAGAACAATTTAGCTAAATATAAAATATGTTTTTTAAAACTAGCACATCAATGATGTGGCGCTCCTCCGGCATCCAGCAAAGAAAATCAAGCAATTTGTACTTTGAACAGAGTAGACACTATCTAATGAATACATGAAATGTACATGTATTGGTTACATGCATGTACAGATGATGCAGTGCCTTTTGCAAATCTGGCTAAATGTGGTTTTGGAAGGAGACAGTGACATATAGAGCCGAAAGGGTGAACTAGTTCTCTATTGCAGCCTGTAGAACTCAGGAGTAGTACCACGTCCACACACACCGATGGGTGCTATGCCAAAACTCATTATTGTGTAATACAATAAAGAGTGCATAAGCCATTTTTGTGATTTTAAAAATAAATTTCGCATAAATTATCATAATTTTCTAGACAAAATTTCAAAATTCCGAGTAGAAGTTCAATGAACCTCATGAAAGTCTTTCAGAAGGAGAAAAAAAAATCGAAATCGCTCAATAAATGAGGAAGAAGAAGCAATTTCTGTGATTTTTGAATAAATGTCGCATAAATTAGCATAATTAATTTTGTAGACAAAATTTCAAAATTCCGTGTAGAAGTTCAATGATCATGAAAGTCTGTCAGATGGAACAAAAAAAATGAAATCGGTCAATAAATGAGGAAGGAGAAGCAATTTTTGTGATTTTTGAATAAATATCGCATAAATTAGCATAATTAATATTGTAGACAAAATTTCAAAATTCCGTGTAGAAGTTCAACGAACCTCATGAAAGTCTTTCAGATGGAACAAAAAAAAAATCGAAATCGGTCAATAAATGAGGAAGGAGAAGCAATTTTTGTGATTTTTGAGAAATGCGCATAAATAAGCATATTTAATGAGTTTCAAAATTCTGTGTAGAAGTTTCGAATCCCCCACCTAGTGCTATCATATAAAGCAAACGGAATTAAAATCGGGTAAGAAATGGCGAAGAAGAAGCATTTTGAAATTGTGGACGGACGACGGATGACGGATGCTTCGCCACGGCATAAGCTCATCTGGCCCATTCGGGCCGGATGAGCTAAAAATGTCATCCAAATTTGTTTTCAAAAAATAATGATAAAAATCATAATGAAAAATAATATATAAGAGTAACAATAATAATATTATAAATTCTCTCTCCTAGAGCTATCAGTGAAGCTATTTCGTGTATTACGTGCTGAGCTGAAGATTTAAAGCTGCTCGGGCGTGATGCATAGATGGCGTTTCACACAACGCTTGCAAAAATCCCACATGGCAGCGCCATGACAGTTTACGAGTCTCGACAATTTTTTTGGGGGGAGGCTCGCTCGCGATCGATGTGCGCTACATGAGCAAACAATCGCTGAGCTGAGCTGATATGGGTTCCCGGGGCTGGGCCGGTTCACGGTATCATCTGTTCGCAGATTCAATCGAGATTGGTTAACTGTCATGGTGTTACCCAGTGGGATTTCGAATTGTTAAAACGCTTGTACCGAAAGATTTACTTTCTCAACTATTCAAAACAAGTTAGGCTTGTATATTTAATAATAATGATAACAATATGAATAATAACAAGAAGAAGAAGATGAAGAATAATAATATAAATAACTATATCAATAAAAATAATAATAATGATAACAGTAACACTTAAAGCGCTTACTAATGTTTCTAAGAACTTTACTATCCAATGTTAAGTCTGAACACGAAATGGATATACAGCCGGATGATGTGTTGTTGCTTTATTGAAATACACTTTGCACGATAACAGAAGGACTTGATCTATTCATTTTACATGTGTGTGACACTATTACGTTTAATTCAGAGAGAACTTTCATTTTGTTCCTTACCATTTTGACATTGATTACCGGTGAAACCAGGTAGACATGAACACGTTTGTCCCGTACATGAACCACCATTCTGACAGACCAAGCCTCCACATTCAGCTGGTGAAGAAAGATTTTTTAAATGGCATTAACTGTAGCTTAATCCAATGAGAACATTCGTCATTCATTTATTCAGCCGGTTTATCTACAAAGCCTGAACAGTCACGCATGGGACACTTTGTAATTTTAGCAAAGTTCACACCCGTTATTAAAGGGAAATCCAACCTTAATGGCAAGATGTTCTGAAAGAAAAAAGGACAATTAGAGAAGCAGGTTGGTGAAAGTTTGAACGAAATCGGACAATCAATAAGAAAGCTTTGATTTTTTGAAAGTTGTAATCACTATACATATGGGAATTTCAAATTGGTTGAATAGGTAATGTCTCTGTGATGTGTGATGTTACTTTTTTTCAAAATGTACTACATGTACTAACTAGGATCTTTTTCTTTGATGAGGACCTATAAAAATATGCTCCAATATCTCCAATATATTTTGAGTACTGCCCCTAGGGTTAAGGCGCTACAGAGAAAACCGCATATCAATGATATTTTTTTGTACGACAATTTGAGATTCGCATAGATGTAGTGTTCTCATTTTTCAAACATCCATAACTTTCTTATTCCTTGTACGATTTCTTTCAAACTTTGACCATCCTGTTTTTCTTATTTTTCTGCTTTCAAACAAATCATCGTATTACCAAGCTTAGATCACACTTTAAAGCAATAATGCATAGCACATGTAGGCTATGACGACTGTTACACGTTTACGAGGCTGTATTTTGATCACCTGCGCTGGTATAGCCTGTGAAGGTAATAAGCCTATATTTCATCGCAATGTTTGCGTTGCTCATTTCGAAATTACTGTTGTAGGCTGCCACCCTTACATGGCGTGCCAAAAACCGCACAAGTCGCAGATGCCGTCCAACGTCAAGCCAATAACGCCTCGGATTATACGCGCACACTATCTATCGTTAGTGGTGGTGGTGGTGGGGGGGGGGGGGGGGGTGGGGAATGACATGTGGAGCCACTCGCCCGCAGAGGGGACGCATATGACCGTTACCACAAATTAAAATAACCCCCTTTTGCAGTCAATTTCAAGGACATTTTGTGCAATTTAACCCTTTTTTACGTCAAAACAAGGACAAAATGATACTTTGAAATACCCCTATATTTATAAGATTATAAGGACACTTTCGAGAACTTACCCCTATTTCACCATATTTCAAGGACAAGACATTATACCCTTTTTCATTAACATAAAGGTGTCCAAGAACCGATTCCTCTTATTACGAGTTCACACACACACGTAATATTCAGTTCACTAAGTTCACTAAGTTCAGTCCTATTTCAGTACATACGAAATTGGTAACGCATACCCGAAATCTGCTGCTTCGTAAGGCACAATAAATTTGTCCAAGACAATATCAACAATTAATTTGCCGTCTCTAGATAAAAATGAAAATACAGTGTTTTCGTTGCCAAATGTAATGTACTGAAATGTCATATACAATTTCTTGCACAGTTGTTGAACTAGTCAACAAACTCCTTAAGAGTAAGCCCATAATGAAATGAATGTTTCTTCTGCGTGTAGATCTCCTACTACTATCATCTTCAGGATTTCGCGTTGGGTTAACTGTGATGCGAATCCTTCCATCATCAGGACCGGAGTTTTCAACTGCTGTATTTCTGCATTGTGAAGTAAGACTAACTGACCTTGTATTGCTTACAAAATCTGTTAGCGTATTTGCATCATGCTGGCTCAAAACATATTGACGTTCAATCGTGTCCTCCTCTGATCCATCCCCAGTGTCCTTGCAAACAAGATTCAATTTCATGATGACATCTTTCAACACAACATCAGCATTGGTGAAGACATTTTCCGGGATTTTGCTTCCCGGGTTTTCGTCCCTTTTCCTGACCCCTATTTTTATCAATTTCGAGGACACTTGCGCACCCCTGTTTTCTATATTTAGAGTAATATTCTGTCCGCGGACGTTCTTTGAAATTTACCACTTTTCCTGCGATTTTGGTAACGATCATGCGGTCCCTAAGTCACATTGAGTGGCTCCACTGGGGGGGGGGGGGGGGGGGGGGGGGTGATGATGAATAGATCATCCCCCTAACAATGGATAAATATGCCTGTCTACGCCCGTGGGTGCAGCAGGCATTACCACCGCATGAGGCAGTTTCTTACTTGAAAGTATGATTAGATATTTATTGTATTACTTATAAATGCAGAAACAAATCAAGTAATCTTACCATCACAAGCACTGCCATCTGAACTCACTATAAATCCGCTGTTACATGTACAGGTGAAAGATCCTGGGTTATTGGTGCACATTCCATTAGTACAAGTAGAAGGATCACTGCACTCATTGATGTCTACAGAGAAATTTAGAGAAGGAGAATATAATAAAACACATACAATTGACATATAGAACTAACATGTAAACTAGAATTGTCCATTGCCACGCAATGCGAATGTATCCCCGGCACTGGCAGCAATTCTTGCGTCATCCTTGTGTTCGAAGGAGGGACAAAGAACCTCCCCCTCCCCTCCCTCAAACAAAAGGATGACGTAGAGATGGCCACCAGTGGCCTGGACTATTGTCAACACTAGGAGCAGCATCACAGCAACATGTGTCTAGATTAGAGTATAATGCATCTCTGTAGAAGTTCTAAAGAAATCTGTCAAGAAATGTGACCTGCAGAGCGAACACAAAATATCGACTAAAATATGACCTTTGACCCTATAAATTATGGCACGGACCAATGAGGGCAGCATTGCCAAAAAGTATAAATTTGTAGATTCTACCAAGACACATCTCCAAACACAATTTGAAAGGAATCGGTCAAAAAATATGGCCTGCAGAGCGCACACAAGACATCGTCCAAAATAATAACCTTTTACCATATAAAAGACAAAACACTGGTGGCAGCATCACTAAAAGCTAAAGACGTGTATATTTGACCAAGATACACCTCCATACAAAACTTGAAAGAAATCCGTTAAGAAACGTGGCAGTAAGAGCGCACAAAAGGGACAAATGACCTTTGATCCTATAAAGGACGGGACAATGCGGGCAGCATCACGAAAATTTAAAGATGTGGAAATTGTATCAAGATACATCTCCATACAAAATTTGAAAAAATCTATCAAAAAATGTGGCCTGCAAAGTGCACTCCTGCCATCCTCCAAAGTATGACCTTTGACCCTATAACAGATAGGACACTGGTTTAGATCTTTGGATTTAGATTTTATTTTATGTATATAACAATATGTATTAATCAATCAACAAGTTATAATATAATTGACAACACAACTTAGTGCAGAAGCGTTTTCGAGCATTACAAGCAAAATAAAGTGCATTAAACTTTGAGTTGTAAGAAAAAAAAGTAACAGTAATGAAGACTACATTAGATTAATTTTATGAAAATGAGAATGAAAACAGAGACCAGCATCCAAGCATAGCTTGTAGAAGTGCTGGTCCTGGCAAAAGATAAATCCTGAATACAGTACATAAAAACTAGACTGGGCAATCATGCATAATATGCCCAGTAAAAGGGATAAAGAAGAAGACAGATACATGGCCATGGAAAGCAAACAAATCATAGGCATAACACACTTTCCATCGAAGAGAAAGCATTCAAACATAATGTGAACACAAAAAGCTGGGAATAGTAATGGAAAGGAGTAAACTTTACAAAAGACAGAACAAGAAGGACAAAGTGACAGGGGGTGAGGAAGGGGGGGGGGGGGGGGTTCAGGATCTGGAAGGTTTCATTTAGTCTATAGATTTTACTACACAGGTAAACAGCGATTAAAGTGATTTTCTCAATTTACGTTTGAGTGTACTCAAACTTATACTGCCTCGTATATTTAAAGGGAGGGAATTCCAAAATTTAGGAGCTGTAAATGAAAAGGTATTCTGGGTTAATGCTGTACGAGTTCTTGGCAAGTGATATAGATTGATTTGTCTGGTGGGGTAATGATGGATCTCGTTATTTGCTGTAAATATATTATTGAAGACAGTGGGCAATTCATGATTATGATACTGAAACGTAAGTACAGCAAGCTTGAGGCGGTAAATATCATATATTTTTAGTACATTATTAAAGTGAAAAAGACCATCAGTCTGGTGGCTATAATTAACATTAACATCTATTAATATATTACGCTAAAGATTTGGGGCCCTTTTTTGGGGTTCAAATAGGCTCCTCCCCTGGCCCTTTCGGTCCCCGCCTTTTGGTACCCACGGGCGGGGAATGGTTCTTAGAGTGGTGGGAGGCACTTCTTAAGGGCTGACGTGCCGTCCATATTTCATAATTTCATTTTTAAACATTGAATTTCCGGAGGGAGTAATCATAGAACAGCCTGACGTGTATACTCCAAGCCCATATCCGCATGCATGGATGGCTTCAATGTACAGTATATACGGCGCAACAGGTCCTACAGGTACATGTACTATGTTTCACACATAGAGTTACATCATTCGAAGCTTCATGGTCACACACACACTTTAGTGTGTATGTAACTCTATGGTTTCACGACGTACGTTCACTATACCGGTACGGTATAGTCTGCAAGCACAGACCCTAATTTGACACTTTATCAGAAAATCTGATAAGAAGAAGATCCGCGGAAGGGGGGGGGGGGGGAATAGTTCGGTAATATGTTCCAAATTTGGTTAAATTTCTTTTACGGTAACTTTTTGGCTAAAAAGAAGTCTTATGATGATGATGTAAGCCTAAATAGGATGTAAAATACCAAGCAAGATATAAAAGCGCCGTTAACGGTATAAAAATAGGGGATAGACGGGTTTCCCTGTTTAGGGTATCAAAATCTGCCCCTACTTCAATCTGCTTTTTAATTCAACAAGTGATTTACGTGGAAAATGTACAGGTCTCAATGACCCCCCCCCCCCCCCCCTCGACTTTACCCGACTTTTTTTCTTATTCACTTGATTATTGAGACAAATATACGGTTCGGTTATTAATCATAAACACAGCTAGCGCCCGTGGATGTCCACGGGCTGCTTCTGCTAGTTACTTATAATTCGCAAAGCCTTTTTCTTTAATAAAAAAAAAATCTAAAAGGCATGACGCACTGTTTCCCCAGGCTAATATTCCATAATTTAGATATGGTAAAACTAGCGTGGAGTATAGTGATAAAAGTATGTTTGGCGGAAAAGACCATTTGAGTTTATTAATCATACCTATGTTTCTGGATATCAATTTACATACATTATCAATATGATGCTTCCATGACAGTTTATTATCTATTATAGTGCCTAGAAATTTTGTTTCAATCACCTTCTGTATCTGTATAATTATCTATGAGAATCAGATGAGGTAGTTCGTTAAAAGTATTACTAAATAATAATAATATTGGATATTTATATAGCGCTCATATCCACCATGAATGGAGCTCAAGGTGTTCCAATATTACCCCGGCTCTAGCGAGGCTACCGATTTCGGTGCTCACAGCATTCAAGGAATTAATTCCTGCCGGTACCCATTTAACACCTGGGTGGAGAGTGGCAAATGTAGATTAATGTCTTGCCAAAGAACAGTAGTGCCGCGCCGGGGTTCAAACCCACGACCTTCCCATCTCCAGTCCAGTGTTTAAACCACTCGACTACGACACCTCTACATGTATTTTTTTTTCTAGATTTAGGGATAACTTGTTAGCCTTAATCCATTTTGCAACTGAATCCAGTTCAGAATGAATCCCATTACATAATTATAGTTTCTGGGCTTTTATGCGAAAAAAATAGATTAGTGTCATCTGCATACATAAGAGTCAATGAATTTGATGATCTAATTCAAAGTCATTTATGTACAAAATAAAAAGTAAAGGACCTAGAATAGAACCCTGTGGAACACCAACATTAATATTTCTTAATTGCGACATGCAATTCCCAATACAGACATATTGCTGACGTTCGTATAATTTCGAAACCAATCTGAAACAATGCCCCCTATGCCATAATGTGAAAGTTTGCTTAAGAGAATTTCATAATTTATAGTGTCGAATGTCTAAGAGAAATCTAAGAACATTCCTATTGTGTGGGTAGCGTTATCAATAGAACTTGTAATATTATTGATTAGAGAGAGGAGAGCATGTGTCGTATTATGGTGTTTTCTAAATCCGAACTGAGATTCATGTAAAATATTATTCACAAAAATCATTGTGCGAGTAAAAACTACTTTTTCAAGTATTTTGGAAAAAAGTGGTTAACAAAGATATTGGCCTGTAATTTGATCGCGATAACGGGTTACCCTTTTTTATAAATAGGGATAATTTTGGCTAATTTCATTTCCTTTGGAAAAACTGTGCTCAGAGATAGATTACATTTATAAGTGAATGGTTCAACAATACTTGCTATTATTACTTAATTATAAAATTATCCAGACCATCATGTCCACAACTGCGTTTACTTATAAAATTTTTCACAATGTCTAGGACTTCACCTCCATTAACGGGAGCAAAGAACATAGAATTACGGTTAGGGTTTTGTAAGTGATCATAAAATTTTCTAGCACAGTTTGGTATTTTACTTGCTAAATTTTGGACCAATTTTAACAAAATAATCATCACCAAAAATTATAGGTGCGATTTATAGAAATAACAATAAAAGCAGAAAAAAGTGGGGGTGACACCCACGTCAAAAAAAAAAAAAAAAAAAAATATATATATATATATATATAGGAGCGTACATTTTACCAAGATACGCTTCCATAGAAAATTTCAAAGAAATCTGTCAAGAATTGTGGCAGTTAGACCGTACACAAGAGATCTATCAAAATATAACCATTGACCCTATAAAAGACGGAACACTGGGGCAGCATCACTAAATTCTATAGGCTTTTAGATTATACCGAGATACACCTTTATTCAGAATTTGAACTAAATCCGTTCGGAAATGTGGCCTATAGAACGCTCACAAACCATCCACAAAAATATGGCCCTTACCCTATAAAGGACAAACAGTGGGCGCAGCATCACCTTAAATTATAGCTGTGTAGATTATACCAAGATGCACCTCCATACAAAATTTAAAAGAAATCCTTAAAGGAATGCGGCAGTTAGAGCGCACAAAAGAATATGACCCGGCGGTGTAACGTTGCCAAAGTATCCTCCAGCATTCTACCGGGGGATACAATAACCTAAATAATAACAGAGATTGGTAATTTATCCCGCACCCTGAAACCCGACTTATTGTAAATACTTACCACTGCAAGCAGTTCCACTTCCGTCCATGTACCCGGGGTTGCAAGTACAGGTGTAAGATCCAAGGTTATTTACGCACATTCCATTAGCACATAGACTTGAATCGGCAGTACACTCATCAATGTCTATGTAGGAGTAGAAAAAAGAGAAAGGAAAAATATCATTATGAGGTCTGTATTTTAAATAGTATTGACCATTATACAAATGTTATATTTACATAACTATTTGTGTTCAATGCAGAATATATTATGTTGTCCACCTGGGGATCCTGTTGGAGATGAAGTTTGAACAATACAGTAAAAGTGGTAAGTATAAACGAAAAATAAAAGCTTATCATACTGTTATGTCCTAATTGGACTTAGTTTATAATTCAGGAAACAAAAAAAAGCTGTAACACCAAGCAACTGTCACCCAGTGTTTTCGATGAAAAAACAAATTAAGGCAAATTGGCCAACACCATTTGGTTTGTTCCACCGCAAAAGTAAAGTTTGCAACCGAAGATTTAACGTAGGATTGCAGGGTTTACGACAATCTGGTCATTAAATCACGTTAATAAAAGATGAACATACCGTCGCATGATGCATTGGCAGCTCCACTCAGTGAAAACCCGCTGTCACACATACAGGTGTACGAGCCGTCAGTATTTTGGCACGTTCCATTCGCACAGAGGGTAAGATCAAGAGTGCACTCATCAATGTCTAAGGAGAATCGAAAGAAAATAAACGGTTTAAGAAACACAAACACTAAATTGACTTCATTATCTCAAAGTGTGGTTCTTAGATTTCAAACAGATCCACCTATATAGGGTAGGGGCAATACTGCACTCGTCAACATCTGAAAAGAGGTAAATGAATGATGAATGTAATGATGAATGTAATGATGAATTTATTCACGTAGACATCATAATCTGTATAACACACATATATACATGCATATATAGATACACATATATACCGTATATGTTATAGAAATATACATTTTGAGATATTGTTCAATAACAATATAAATGTATATTCAGCGGAGCGTTAAGCGTTCTGTGACTTTACCGACAAATTTGCTCTCAACCAACCAGATGCAAGGATTTTTTAGTAGCTAAAATGAAAAGGTATTCTGGGTTAATGCTGTACGAGTTCTTGGCAAGTGATATAGATTGATTTGTCTGGTGGGGTAATGATGGATCTCGTTATTTGCTGTAAATATATTATTGAAGACAGTGGGCAATTCATGATTATGATACTGAAACGTAAGTACAGCAAGCTTGAGGCGGTAAATATCATATATTTTTAGTACATTATTAAAGTGAAAAAGACCATCAGTCTGGTGGCTATAATTAACATTAACATCTATTAATATATTACGCTAAAGATTTGGGGCCCTTTTTTGGGGTTCAAATAGGCTCCTCCCCTGGCCCTTTCGGTCCCCGCCTTTTGGTACCCACGGGCGGGGAATGGTTCTTAGAGTGGTGGGAGGCACTTCTTAAGGGCTGACGTGCCGTCCATATTTCATAATTTCATTTTTAAACATTGAATTTCCGGAGGGAGTAATCATAGAACAGCCTGACGTGTATACTCCAAGCCCATATCCGCATGCATGGATGGCTTCAATGTACAGTATATACGGCGCAACAGGTCCTACAGGTACATGTACTATGTTTCACACATAGAGTTACATCATTCGAAGCTTCATGGTCACACACACACTTTAGTGTGTATGTAACTCTATGGTTTCACGACGTACGTTCACTATACCGGTACGGTATAGTCTGCAAGCACAGACCCTAATTTGACACTTTATCAGAAAATCTGATAAGAAGAAGATCCGCGGAAGGGGGGGGGGGGGGAATAGTTCGGTAATATGTTCCAAATTTGGTTAAATTTCTTTTACGGTAACTTTTTGGCTAAAAAGAAGTCTTATGATGATGATGTAGGCCTAAATAGGATGTAAAATACCAAGCAAGATATAAAAGCGCCGTTAACGGTATAAAAATAGGGGATAGACGGGTTTCCCTGTTTAGGGTATCAAAATCTGCCCCTACTTCAATCTGCTTTTTAATTCAGCAAGTGATTTACGTGGAAAATGTACAGGTCTCAATGACCGCCCCCCCCCCCCCCTCGACTTTACCCGACTTTTTTTCTTATTCACTTGATTATTGAGACAAATATACGGTTCGGTTATTAATCATAAACACAGCTAGCGCCCGTGGATGTCCACGGGCTGCTTCTGCTAGTTACTTATAATTCGCAAAGCCTTTTTCTTTAATAAAAAAAAAATCTAAAAGGCATGACGCACTGTTTCCCCAGGCTAATATTCCATAATTTAGATATGGTAAAACTAGCGTGGAGTATAGTGATAAAAGTATGTTTGGCGGAAAAGACCATTTGAGTTTATTAATCATACCTATGTTTCTGGATATCAATTTACATACATTATCAATATGATGCTTCCATGACAGTTTATTATCTATTATAGTGCCTAGAAATTTTGTTTCAATCACCTTCTGTATCTGTATAATTATCTATGAGAATCAGATGAGGTAGTTCGTTAAAAGTATTACTAAATAATAATAATATTGGATATTTATATAGCGCTCATATCCACCATGAATGGAGCTCAAGGTGTTCCAATATTACCCCGGCTCTAGCGAGGCTACCGATTTCGGTGCTCACAGCATTCAAGGAATTAATTCCTGCCGGTACCCATTTAACACCTGGGTGGAGAGTGGCAAATGTAGATTAATGTCTTGCCAAAGAACAGTAGTGCCGCGCCGGGGTTCAAACCCACGACCTTCCCATCTCCAGTCCAGTGTTTAAACCACTCGACTACGACACCTCTACATGTATTTTTTTTTTCTAGATTTAGGGATAACTTGTTAGCCTTAATCCATTTTGCAACTGAATCCCGTTCAGAATGAATCCCATTACATAATTATAGTTTCTGGGCTTTTATGCGAAAAAAATAGATTAGTGTCATCTGCATACATAAGAGTCAATGAATTTGATGATGTAATTCAAAGTCATTTATGTACAAAATAAAAAGTAAAGGACCTAGAATAGAACCCTGTGGAACACCAACATTAATATTTCTTAATTGCGACATGCAATTCCCAATACAGACATATTGCTGACGTTCGTATAATTTCGAAACCAATCTGAAACAATGCCCCCTATGCCATAATGTGAAAGTTTGCTTAAGAGAATTTCATAATTTATAGTGTCGAATGTCTAAGAGAAATCTAAGAACATTCCTATTGTGTGGGTAGCGTTATCAATAGAACTTGTAATATTATTGATTAGAGAGAGGAGAGCATGTGTCGTATTATGGTGTTTTCTAAATCTGAACTGAGATTCATGTAAAATATTATTCACAAAAATCATTGTGCGAGTAAAAACTACTTTTTCAAGTATTTTGGAAAAAAGTGGTTAACAAAGATATTGGCCTGTAATTTGATCGCAATAACGGGTTACCCTTTTTTATAAATAGGGATAATTTTGGCTAATTTCATTTCCTTTGGAAAAACTGTGCTCAGAGATAGATTACATTTATAAGTGAATGGTTCAACAATACTTGCTATTATTACTTAATTATAAAATTATCCAGACCATCATGTCCACAACTGCGTTTACTTATAAAATTTTTCACAATGTCTAGGACTTCACCTCCATTAACGGGAGCAAAGAACATAGAATTACGGTTAGGGTTTTGTAAGTGATCATAAAATTTTCTAGCACAGTTTGGTATTTTACTTGCTAAATTTTGGACCAATTTTAACAAAATAATCATCACCAAAAATTATAGGTGCGATCTATAGAAATAACAATAAAAGCAGAAAAAAGTGGGGGTGACACCCACGTCAAAAAAAAAAAAAAAATATATATATATATATATAGGAGCGTACATTTTACCAAGATACGCTTCCATAGAAAATTTCAAAGAAATCTGTCAAGAATTGTGGCAGTTAGACCGTACACAAGAGATCTATCAAAATATAACCATTGACCCTATAAAAGACGGAACACTGGGGCAGCATCACTAAATTCGATAGGCTTTTAGATTATACCGAGATACACCTTTATTCAGAATTTGAACTAAATCCGTTCGGAAATGTGGCCTATAGAACGCTCACAAACCATCCACAAAAATATGGCCCTTACCCTATAAAGGACAAACAGTGGGCGCAGCATCACCCTAAATTATAGCTGTGTAGATTATACCAAGATGCACCTCCATACAAAATTTAAAAGAAATCCTTAAAGGAATGCGGCAGTTAGAGCGCACAAAAGAATATGACCCGGCGGTGTAACGCTGCCAAAGTATCCTCCAGCATTCTACCGGGGGATACAATAACCTAAATAATAACAGAGATTGGTAATTTATCCCGCACCCTGAAACCCGACTTATTGTAAATACTTACCACTGCAAGCAGTTCCACTTCCGTCCATGTACCCGGGGTTGCAAGTACAGGTGTAAGATCCAAGGTTATTTACGCACATTCCATTAGCACATAGACTTGAATCGGCAGTACACTCATCAATGTCTATGTAGGAGTAGAAAAAAGAGAAAGGAAAAATATCATTATGAGGTCTGTATTTTAAATAGTATTGACCATTATACAAATGTTATATTTACATAACTATTTGTGTTCAATGCAGAATATATTATGTTGTCCACCTGGGGATCCTGTTGGAGATGAAGTTTGAACAATACAGTAAAAGTGGTAAGTATAAACGAAAAATAAAAGCTTATCATACTGTTATGTCCTAATTGGACTTAGTTTATAATTCAGGAAACAAAAAAAAGCTGTAACACCAAGCAACTGTCACCCAGTGTTTTCGATGAAAAAACAAATTAAGGCAAATTGGCCAACACCATTTGGTTTGTTCCACCGCAAAAGTAAAGTTTGCAACCGAAGATTTAACGTAGGATTGCAGGGTTTACGACAATCTGGTCATTAAATCACGTTAATAAAAGATGAACATACCGTCGCATGATGCATTGGCAGCTCCACTCAGTGAAAACCCGCTGTCACACATACAGGTGTACGAGCCGTCAGTATTTTGGCACGTTCCATTCGCACAGAGGGTAAGATCAAGAGTGCACTCATCAATGTCTAAGGAGAATCGAAAGAAAATAAACGGTTTAAGAAACACAAACACTAAATTGACTTCATTATCTCAAAGTGTGGTTCTTAGATTTCAAACAGATCCACCTATATAGGGTAGGGGCAATACTGCACTCGTCAACATCTGAAAAGAGGTAAATGAATGATGAATGTAATGATGAATTTATTCACGTAGACATCATAATCTGTATAACACACATATATACATGCATATATAGATACACATATATACCGTATATGTTATAGAAATATACATTTTGAGATATTGTTCAATAACAATATAAATGTATATTCAGCGGAGCGTTAAGCGTTCTGTGACTTTACCGACAAATTTGCTCTCAGCCAACCAGATGCAAGGATTTTTTAGTAGCTAACAGTTGTCGTAAAAATCACTTATAAAACGCTTGATGAAACGCTCCCCTGGATTGTTAAATCATCCAGAATTGAAACATCATCACATTTAATTGGGATAATGGAGTTGGGATTCCATCCTAACCCGGATTTATTTTCTTCATGCTTACCGTTGCAAGCAGTTCGAGTTACATCTACCATATACCCTGTGTCGCAGCTACATGTGTACGATCCGTCGTTATTCATACACGTCCCATTAGCACAGACACTTGGATCGGTACACTCATCAATGTCTACAAAGGTGGAGAAAATGACAGGGATAAAAAAGTTGAAATGTAAACATTTTTTCAAATGAATTTCTTAAAATTCGACACTGCTGATAATGATCACGCATGTATGTCATCTTGAATACAGTAGTAATACAGTTTAGTTTAATTCTACAAAAAAATAAACTTTTGACTTGAACGTACGTATTAGCAAAGATTTAGCCAGAAAACTCGTCATTATTGGCTGACGAAACCAACTGTTAGCAAATTAAAACTCATACAAGTCATTAAATCTACATGAACTAGTTATCGCTTGCCTCCTCGTGTACAGGTTATATGTTGCTTATCTTTGTTTCGCAGTTATTCTTGTTATTATTAGTAGTAGTAGGCCTATTATAAGCATACCATTATTATCATGATTATTATCATTATCACTATTATCATTATTAATATTATCATTATAAGCATATCTGCGACTCACGGCGAATCATTCCGTCACAATCGAAATTCGACGTTAAGGCGAAAGCGAACGTGGGTTGAGGCGAATCTGAACAATAGGCTCAGATAAAAGGATTTGCCCTAATGTCACTTGTATGTTATTATTATTATCATTACTATTACTATTGTAATAATTATTATCATTATAAGCATACCATTGCAAGCGTTTTCTGCAGAATGCAGCTGATATCCAGTATCACATGATGAGCATCTAAACGATCCATCTGTATTCATGCACGTACCATTAGAACATAGAGTAGGGTCCATAGTGCACTCGTCGACATCTGGAAAGGGATAAAGACATGTAATGATAATTCTTTTATTAATTTAGAACATTAAATTATGAGATAGTATGTAACTCGGTTGTAACTCTTTTGATATATCTCCTGTTATTGGTCAGCTTTCGATCTTAAGATCTTCTCCAGGACTTGGTGTCATTTGTCGTTTGTCGTACAGTGCCAAAGACCCGGGTTCGACTCCCGGCGGAGACAGTTTTTGCAGACCCTGCAGTTATTTTCACAGAAATGAAGTCAGTAAGGAGGAACAATGAATTTAGCTACGCAAATTATTTCTCTCAATCAATTCAATTGATTTCTCACATAATGTAAATTTACCCACGAGAGTTGCCAGTGCTATAGTATTAGAAAAAAAATTCTCACACATTATACATATATATATATATATATATATACTTATATAAATTCATAATGTTCCACGTATTGGCATAGGCTATGATGATATCAAAATAAAGGATGACTGAAATGCATTGATTGCCAATTACAGAAATTTTATTCTCCAAATTTTCGGGGGTCCTCCCCCTTCGTCAGGGAAAACGTGAAGTGATTTCGACTGATAACAAACAATAATAAAATAATAATAAAAAAATAAAATTATGCGCTAGTGTTGCTGGGGTTAAAATTAGGCATTATGACGTAACAAACGTCACAATGGTTTTCATTGTGACGTTTATTACGTCATAATGCCTAATTTTAAAATAAGATTCTGAACTTTTAAGCATGGTTTATTGCATATTTCTCTATCTCTTTCTTTTCATGAGCATACCGTTTAAAAGGGAAGCATATTGTACCTGAAGAAATTCCTGATAATTACATAACAATTAAAAAAGGTCAATTGCTAACTTGCATAGGAAATGTACACAATATGCTTCATATAACCTTAAGTGCAACTTTTTTCCCATGCATTTTGACATAAAATGTACTTTTTCACACCAATAATGATATCTGGTGGCAATGATATGCCATTCATGTTATGAGTAATAAAATTTCCTATCCATTCCCGTTTGAATTATGAAAATCGGTAAAATACATAAATATGTATTATACTGTATATACATATATATATATATATATACCTATCTCTTCTATTCTTTTTTTCCTCTCTCTCTTCCTTTTGTTCTTTAATCTTTCTTCACTACTTCCTCATTTTCCCCCTTTTCTTTTTTTCTTTCCGTTGTGCTTCATCTTCCTCTCTTTTGAATTTCTCTTTTGATTTTTTGAGCGCTCTGCGCTTCTCGCTTTCTTTTGTTTCCCTTTCTTTCTTTGTGACGTGTTTCTCTCTCTCTCTCTCTCCTCTTAACTTTCTTTACCTTGGTTGCGCGAGTTTCCATGGAGCTTTGTCCCTTTTAGCGCTTCTCCTTTTTTGTTTTCTTTTTCTCTTCTTTTATGACGTTTTATTACGCCTCTATCTCTATTTCTTTCTCTCTTTCTCTCTCTCTCTCCTCTTTAACTTCTTTTACCATGGTTGCGCGAGTTTCCATGGAGCTTTCTCCCTTTCTGCGCTTCTCCTCTATTACGCCTCTATATCTTTCTCTTTCTCTCTCTATCTCTCTCTCTCCTCTCCTTCCTGATCTCTACCATGGTTGCGCTGGTATCCATGGAGCTTTTGCGTTGTTTTTTTTTTGCGCATCACGCTCTTTTGTGTACCTATCTAATAAATTTTCATCATTTCCTGATGAAGGCCTATGGCCGAAAATTCGAATTTTTTCATCGTATACGGACTTTTCATTCCTATTTTGTCTATAACTTTGCAAGTCCGAAGCAGAACTATATTTATATATATATATATATATATATATGTATATATATAAGAGCAACAGTTGGCTCACACTCTTTAACATGATGGGGTAGTGTACTCGGGTGCTAATTATATAGAGGCAACAAAATGAGTACATCTGCAGACGTAGCTGTTGGTACCACGCTTTTAATTAGCTTTCGGGCAATTAGCCCTTCTTCAGATTATGAGTGCATCTGCGTGTGGTCTGTACATAATTTGTTACGTCTGCAGGTGTTCTTATTTTGTTGCCTCTATATAATTAGCACCCGAGTACACTACCCCACCATGTTAAAGAGTGTGAGGCAATTGCTGCTATTATAATTATAGCTAATAAAGAATCGAAATTGTAAAAGAAAGTTGCACCAGTAAGTACATGTATCGCAGCAAATATAACCCTAAATCAGTTTTATACATATTATAAAGTGATATCTACTCTACTGTAATAAATCTTCCATGTACTAAATTCAGTACATACCATTACAAACAGTTCCGGTTTCATCTATCAAATAAGTGACCGGGCAGGTACAGACGTAAGATCCATCGGTATTCATACACATTCCATTAGCACAGAGACTGGCATCAGCAGCACACTCATCAATGTCTATGTGTTGGTAAGAAAAATATATGTAATCGATGTTTATATATTTCAAAGTGCAAAGCCATTTATATTTTCATTTAATTTTTGATTGGATTATGAAAACATTTTTTGGGGAAAAAATGTGTTACTAAGGATGAAAAATAATGAAAAAAATGAGGTTAGTTTATATCCCAAAGTACTAGACTAAATTTTTTAAATGGTTAGTTGATTTTTAAAAGAAAAGAAAGTTATTCCTATCAGTACTACTACCATTGGCTTGAGTGATAACACTGCTACTACTACAATTATTAATATTACTAGTACCAATACTACTATTACTACTACTACCACTACCACCACTACTACTACTAGCACTACTACTACTTATACTACCACCACTACTACTGCTACTACTACCAACGCTACTACTACGTCAATTAATGCAACTAAAATTACTCGTACCAATACTACTACTTCTACTGCTACTACTACCAACACTACTACTACATCTACCAATACAACTACAATTACTCGTACCAATACTACTACTTCTCCTGCTAGTACTACCGACACTACTACAACCACCTCTACAACTACTATTACTACTTATACTACAACTCTACTACCGATATTACTAATACTACTACTACTATTACCACTAAAAAAAACAATTAAAAAAATGATTTCAAGATATCAAATTACAAGTTGGAAGTTATGCTTCGATCAGATAGGCGACCCCTAACCAAGCAAAACGCTTAAGTTTAAAAATTAAAGTAATTTTTCTCCATCTTGGTCTCAGTTCCGAATTTGCAAATATGCCATTAAACAAGCACATTCATGTACATGTTACTAGACTCAATTACCATTACAAGCCTTGCCATCTCCATTCAACATGTATCCTGAATTACAACTACAAGTGTAAGATCCATTGGTATTCACACACTGTCCATTCTCACATCGGGGAGTTCCATCACTGCATTCATCAAAATCTAATAAGAAGGAGACAGAATTGGGAAATAAGCATGGGATTCAGAGAAAACACTAAGCCACTTCGTAATTAGTACGTAATGACCCTGAAATTACCACACTTTGTACGCGCACATGCATCTGCTTTGATGGACGCGGTACAGGTTTCACATGTAAAACCATACTGGTGCGCGCATCATGTTGCACACACTATGACTATGACAGCGTAGAAAGGCTAATTCCTATATGACCTTTATCTGCACATGCGCAAATTGTTATTACAAACTGGCTTCTTGCATTGACAGGAAATGTCAAACATATATTTTGGGAATGATTCGATTTGTGGCAATTCTATCAAATGTGCCCCGTAGGACAATTTGTGACCAGGCACTTCAAACCCTCAAAAAAAGTCGCCATATATGAATTTTAGTTAAGGTCCGATTCTGAAAGAGCAGATTTAAAATGATATATAACTCATTAGCATTGGATGTTCCTAACTCACTGTACAAAGAGAAGAATGCACAATCCCTCACAATGTTACTTCTGAGAAATAAGGGTTTTAAGTTTGCAGTCTATTGAAGCACTCTGACTTGCAAGGTGTTGTGCTAAGGAGACAAAAGGAGGATTAGAACTCAATAAAATTTCTATGAAAGGATTATCAGATTGTCCTAAAACTTGGCTTACTAAGTATTCATATCCTGTTCAACATAGTGCGCAAGTATCAATGCAAGAACTTACTCCGTTTAAAATTCAGTTTAGTATTCAGGGTCGTAAGAAAGAAAAGTAATACTACAAAATCCAGAGAAGACACACATAAGTCTAATAAAAAAACTGTCAAAAATACCACTTTTAGATTGTTTGGTGCCTCCAAATTTTTAGATTATTTAGAAAAAAATATACTCTTTCAGGAAATACCCAAAACTAAAATTTGACCATGCCAAACAAAAACACATTGAGCTCTAACTGAAATCACACAGTGCGACTTTTGGGTGGTTTTGTGGTGCCTGGTCACATTATGTTTGTTTTATCCCAAAGTGAAAAATCTCTCACTAAATTTTGCTCTGAAATCACCGAACACTCTCACAAAAATAAATAATAATGCCAATATTTTGGCAATTTTTTCAACAAAATACACAAAGAAAATGCACTAGGGCCTACCCATACAATATATACAATATATCCGAAATAAAACATAACTATACTTACCATTGCAAGCACTTTGGTCCACGTTTGCGACATACCCGTCGTTACAGGTACACGTGTAAGATCCAATGTTATTTACACAAATTCCATTCTCACAGAGACTTGGATCGATCATACATTCATCGATGTCTGATAACATAAGAAAACATAAACAGAAGATTGCAAAACTGTCGAGATATTCATGACTGCTAATCAACTTTAAATTCTTCCCGGGACTTTAATCTGTATATAGAATGTTCAAAGATTTCAGAAGGACCCCTTAAGTCGTACAAATGAGATAACTGTGTATATATATATATATTCAACTAGAAAACAAGGAAATAGTGATTGTGAAACAACACTTTATTACATTTTAAAATTGTTTTATCATCAGGCGACCGTATTTTTGGGCATTCTAAGGAAGATACTAATACAATCTTATACTTTGCAGAAGTCATGGATTCCTGAAAATGTCTATATGAGTTTGTGTAAAGCCGAGCATGTTTGGTCATCACTGAACAATATTCGCCCTGAACTACCTCACAGTGTGCGCATGAAGTAGTGACTTGAATAGGAATATATCCTGTTCGTAAAATACATACCAATTGACAGGTTCTTTATTGTTATATACCGCATGTCTAGATTCTAGCCCTCTGATTGGTCAAATTTGCGGTCATGAATTTTACTATGGACTGCCGGGCGGTACCGTGACAAATATTGATCGGGCATAGTTCTGCTCACGCGTACAATGCAATACAATGCGCGTACAATACAATGCAATGAGAGCTTAGCTATGGCAATTTAGATACGCAGGCGCGCGGCTGGCACCATACATAACATGTACGTACACGGAACGAAATTTCGAAAGAACGATCGATTAGAATAACTTTACGGTACCGTATTTCATCTGTCTTTGAAATGAATTCTGAGCTAAAGAAGGCTGCGGTATATAAAACAAATGTTGACTGTATCTCCTTCACGTCACGGTTAAAACCATGGCTCTCGGTGATCTTGCAACTGTGCTATGCCCCTTGACTGTCGTCTCGGGGCATAGCACCGTTGCGAGCTCACCTCGGGCCATAGTTTTCACCGGGCCCCTCATAGCAGTCAACATTTGTATAATATCCTCTAATGTAAATGATTATCTAATAAAAGTCACCCACTCCAATGCAATTGAATGTTTCAGTGCCTTTTGAAATCTAGCAAATTTAGGTCAAAATTCATTGGGCCAATCAGGATCATGAATATAGGCAATGTTTTGGTTTTAATGGATATTTGAGGTGGAAATTCTCACCGCAGCGCCCAAAAGCAAGATTTGAAATACATTCAATCAATGCCTACTTTAAAGGGGTGGTTCCTGTACTAAGTCTTTGGCAATAAAAGAAATCGGTAGTCGACAGGTTTTTTATAACCTTACCATCTTGTTTAACGACATTTTCCAGGCCCATCATACCAAAGACCTGGTTAACAGGTAAAGCATTGTTAAACGCAGTTTCCAACATCTCATTGTTAATACTCAATGATGTGTCGACATCAACCCGGAAGTCAACTACCACGTAGGGAACGGTCACGTTCTGGTTTATAATTAAAACGCTGAGTATCATGTTTCCGAGTTCAGGAATGGAATTGAGATAGGTGAGAACCTGTGCATGAAAACAAAATGACAACATTAAAAGAATGTTGCAATCATAACTGGTGGTCTCTAAGAAATCCGTCTTAGTTTCAATTTTACTAGTTACCAGTGGTTTAGTCGGGGTTCAGCAATTATGGAGGGGCACTAGTGGCGATTAATGAATAAACCAAAACGACCCTCTTAAATCGAGTTCCTCACAGGTGGATTGAAGTCAAATTATTGTTAGTACAATAATGTCCTATACATATATTTCATTTCATATCTATTAAATTTAATTCACGAATTAACAGAGTGAGCGATCAAAAATGAATATTGTCACAAACAAGGGCATGAAACCTACCGTGCTACCGTGCTAACTTCAATGCCTGAATCTGGAAAAGAAAATCACCCGAATTTATAGCTAGAATGTACATTCGTCATTTTGCTGACAGGGAAAGCCTATAATAATGTTGTTTTATGTAACTTCCATGTTACACGATTTTAATTTTTCTTTTAATATTAATGGTTCTCAAACTTCATCATCGATGTCGAATTAGCGCCAATACATTAAACATGTTAAATGAAGATTATGTTTTATGCAGATGCTACATATAAAGGCGACTTACAGCGTCTGTAAATTGAAGTTGAGCTTCTGCAGAGTCGAGGATCGATGGATCATTCAATATAAGCACGCCTTGGACAGCTTCAAATCTTACACTCAACTGTAAGGTGATTGAAGCTGAAACATAATGAAGAAAATCACATTTCTTTCATCATTTATTGGCATTATAAGTGTGATAGTAGACGTCTACAATTAAAATGACATATCAAATCAATATTCATATTAATCAATAAATCAAATTCTACAAGCTTTAAAGATTACATTAAGGTCATTTTTAGAAATATGATACTTTTTAATGTCAGAAGATGCTTTTTAAAATTGCGCCCAATTCGACAAGCAAAATGTATGCTTGTGTCTTCAGTATTTACAAAATCGCCCATTTGAAATAACTTCATACAATTGTTTTGTTATGTTTATCGGATGTGTGATTCCTATGTGTATTCATCTTGAAAAGAGATTGATGTAAAAACTAATGGATCTTTGTTGCCTTAAAGTGGCATTTAACTGGTAGAACTTGCACAGCGCCGCCTTAAATTGATTGCTAAAGATGACAGTTCAGAAATTAATTGCATAATATTTGAAATTTTACAAACAGCTTCTTCGGATAATAGGTATATTTTATATTTAAAACTATTACTTTAGACTTGGCAAATGTTGTAAATTGCTGGCAGGTACGTTCCAAGTTTCTCCAAACTAGAATGGGGTATGACAAATGAGAGGCACAGATAATTTTCAAATCCTGTTAAAACATGGCGCCATTTAGGAGCTTCAGTGTACTGTCACTTTAAATGCCATCCGTTGTAACAGTGCATTACCTGTACAAACTCCGTTAATTTCTGTAGTCATATCCATGCACACGCAGCTGAAGTTTCCAACGGTGTTTAGACACACTCGGCTACCACCACAGGTATGTGTATTTTCAGCGCACTCGTCAACATCTATAAAAATTGGGAGACAATGTCGAATTTGAATTGATTTGATATTTTTGATTGTTTATATACATTGCAATACAAACTGTTAACTTTACATGTAGGGTGATAAACCCATTGAGTATTGAATTCTTTAAAGATCACATTGCAAGAAAATCACAAATATGGCAATTAATGTATCACTAGAAACTGGGAAGCTTACAGATGGCAATCGTATAAGTTTTATGTCAACTGCGTATCTGATGATTATAAAAACATAAATAAAAGCTCTTCTAAGCATCTGGAATATCCGAGGATTCGCCAGAAATATGTCGTCACACAAGGGATCGATCCTGCTTAAGCAGACGACGTCCTATAATGAATGAACGTAATTGCAATGCAATTATTTATCAAATTATAAAGAGTTTGGTATATTTAAACATGACCTTATTTCACACCATTCTAAAAGGGAAAGTGAACTGATTCTGATAACTAAAACCGTTTGATAGTAAATACACAGGAGAAGGGTCAATGATCAATGAAATAAACCCCACTTTCAAATTGAAAAGCCCTCCGAATAATATCACAGATTGTATTCGTTCCCTCTTGAAACGCCGAACACGCCCCGGTGCAAGCAGCTGAAAATACAATGGCGTCTTATTTTGTTTACAAGTGACTGATTCTTTTATTTTTTTAACGCTGCATTTTTCATCAAAATAATACCATACACGAAGTTAAGAGTGAGGCAACAGACTGACATTAAGACTGACGCTAGTCAAGTAAGAGAAATAAGTGAAGAGGAGATGACAAAACAGGCACTGAAAAATCTGTAAGATGTTATGGGACATCGTCTGCTTAGACAGGACTGGTCCTTCGTGTGTCGTCACACATCTCAGCAGCGTTCAATGAGCTCTTCAGCTGCTATATCGGGGGCTGTATTTTACCGTTTTATAATTGATAATAATCATTAATTCAAATGTTTCCAAGCGTTGAATTTGGATAACCTTGTATAATTTATGCCATCTATGCAATAATAAGTATTAAGCCAATATTTATTTTGATGGAATTTTCTTGCAATGTGATCTTTAATTCCGATACGTTTATACAGGCAGTGGCTGAGATTTGTTCCGCAATGCTATTCATCGGGGGGGGGGGGGGGGGGGGGGTGTGGTGGTGTGAGCGACCTATTGCTATGACCCCCCCCCCCCCCCCCCCAATGATAAAAAGAATTTCCTGCATATTTAACCCAGTTAACCCATACACCAGTTATTAAAACCATTTCACACATAACGAACATACAGTGTAAACACATTTTGGGCATTTCAGGCTACCCATAGTTAAACCACAGATTTAAACCATGGTTTAAGTTAAACCGGAGTTCGGAATACGGGCCATTGTGTATAGGTCAAATGTTCATTTTGCAATCATTTTTAAAATGATATCACTCTTTCATTACGCGTAAAAGACCGTATAAGTTACTGACGCGGTACTTACGTCAGCAAATGACGTCTCGTGTGGGCGTGGCATAAGAAGTGTTACCTGATTATCTAATATTGCCCTTTACCCACGAGTCGTCATTGACTTGACATAGGATTGCGTCAGTGACTGGCCCGGCCTCTGACAAGCCATGTGAGAGTAATATCTTACCAAATGTGAAAACACTGCTTGGAATAACTAGCATATATGGGGTAATGGCTTTTATAATCGCAGGTTATTAGCACAGGTAATAACGCGTTAAGTGGTTTGTGCGTTGTTATTCCAGGTGGATTTTTTCTACTCTAAAGTGTATCCTCATTGCAGAGAATATCACTTACCGACACATGTCCTTGGTGAATCATTCGTGTATCCTTCAATGCAGTTACAGCTGAAGTCACCAGGTACGTTCACGCAAGAAGATACGTCGGCAGGACATGTGTTTAGGACACTGTCGCATTCATTGAAATCTGCCATGATTTGAAAAGAAAATACAAATCTTTTTCACACACAAAAGACAAATCCAAAAGAGGTCAATATTATTTACATAAAAATACTGGAAGTTGGCCTAAATGATTTCAACTAAATGAGTTTGACCTAGAAAAAATAAACCTTTACGGCTTGTTACTTAAGAATAGTTTTCTATTTTCGCCGAGTATACGGGTCGTAAAAATCGAATACCCAAGATCAAAGATTGTATCATTGTCGCCGAGTATACGAGTCGTAAAAAAATGAATATCCAACATCAAAGATTGTATGCATTGTTGACCCGAAAATATTAGGTTTATATTTTTGAGAAACAAAAACTATTAATTCATATTATACTAAAATCATCGACCCATGTCTGACCTTTTGGATAGTATACTTTAAACAAGTCATCTTTGGTAATACTCCGATGAGGAACAAGAAAAATTAAAAAAGTGTATTTTATTAATTTTCTCCCTTTTTTTCTTCCTCTCTTTTGCGTTTTTTTTTGCCCCCTTCAAGTGCGGCCCGAGGCACGTGTCCACCCATCGTACATATTTAACTTTAAATGAAATCTTTCTAAGGTCGGCCACACATAAGGGGTGCTTCTGAAGGCTACCTGACAAGCAACTTTTTATATTTTACTGTACCAATGTATATATCATATGTATATAATGTATGAATGTATAATCTAAATTTGTCTCAAGAAATTAATTTGTGATATAGCCAACACATGCATAGTTCGTAAACTTGGTGGCAATAAGCCAGTTCGCAATTACAATATGCGCATGTGCAGGTTATTTGTACCGAGTACAATTGACCTTTAACGCTGTCATTTTGCGCGCATCACGATGCACGCACCAGTATATTTTACATAATAGGCAATTTGAGCATCCACCGAAACAAATGCCTAATGGGCGTCATTTTAAGGGTCATTTTAACCATGAACTAATTACCAACTGGCTTATTATAAAGGTTGAGGCTGTTTATCGTCTAAGTGATTGCGATTTTTGTCCTGTTTTTGTGCCTACCTGTACAGTTACCATTGACCAGTTCATATCCAGATATGCACATGCACTCGAACGACCCAACTGTGTTTGTGCAGTTACTATTTGGTCCACAGAATTCAGAAGCGTTACTGCATTCATCTCGATCTGTACGAATAGAATTCGGAAGGAAAATACACGTTGAGGGCAAATTAAACACAAAACATCTTTCTTTTCTATATTAGCACCGTATATGGCTTTTATTATTGCTATTTTGCATGATGCGACTGTGTATATTGCTTTCCTTTTCTTTGAAAAAAAGAAATGATTACAACAACAAATAAAAAAAATTGAATATCCAAATTCAAAGATTGTATGCATTGTTGACCTGTAAAAAGGGACATCAAATATTTGGATTCTAAAACCAATCACAATGATCAGCGTTTATCATATGGAACATTAACATCACATTATAAATCAAAAGCAACTAGAAAGGTTTATTATAGTTTACAGACACTAAAATGTATAACTGTCACTTTGATCCACCTTATGGGGTAGGCTATTAAAAAGGGCTTATCAAAGGGGTTCTAAGACAGATGTACTATACTGCGAAGTACCTGAGCATAACGTTACTCCATCTCCCACGTAACCTTCGTTGCATTCACATGAATAGTTGCCAGGATTGTTCACGCAAGTAGCTAGTTGATGGCACGTGAACAAGGCTGGGTTCTCACACTCATTGATGTCAGTACATGTCATGTAGGGATCACCTTGGTAACCAGTCACACAGGAACATGTGAACGAACCTTCCGTGTCCATACAGGTAGCGTTATCAGCGCAAGGTAAACCATCACATTCATTGATATCTATGTAAAACGTTTTTGAATTCAAAAGGATTACTCGCGTATAAAACATTTGAAATTTAAGCTCCAAAGAGGGTGTATATATATATATATATATATATATATATACATATATGGAAATTAATAATTTTAAATATAAATTAAGGGGTGACAGGTTTCATTTCTTATGACCAAATATATTATCGTGATTTATAGCACAAAATATCGAAAAATGGCACTAAGTCTTATTCCCTTTATCCCATTATCTGTCGTCTTTAGGACATGAGACACGACGTCATTTTGACCAGTCTCTGCTATCAGGGTTATAGCAGAATTATCATTTGGGGACGTATGTATCAATATATTACAATTGCCACACCCTATGTCTTTAACAACACATGGTGCCAAATTCAAGCATAAATTATGATGATTTAAACCGGCAATTAGTTTCGGAAGCCTTTTGTTGTCATAAACGTATCAGTAATTAATATTAAATTTGTTTGTGTGAAGAGTTAGTATGTAGCACTTTGGAATGATAATCAGAAAGCTCACACATTATTTTTCACCTAAACTAAACTAAAACCTTCCCCCCCCCCCCCCAAAAAAAAAAAATAAATAAAAAAAATAAAAGAAATGGAAAAGAAAAGATAAAAAATACTCTAATTACAGTATTTTATTCAGGTTCTGCTCGTGAAATAGTCCACCAAAAATACTTACTTGAGCAACTTGTCCCGTTACCAGTATATCCTTCGCGACAGGTGCATGAAAAAGACCCTGCTGTGTTATTACAATCGGCATTGGCATCACATGGTGAGCCGTCGCATTCATTATTATCTGAACGAAAAGGAGATTTAAAAATGCAGTGTTGGTCAAAATCATATATTTGATGAACATGTGTATATTGACGCATTTGCATGGAACCATTCCATAAGGCCCGTTGCACGTGAGGCGTTATATCCACTTCTTTATTCACGGACATTCCGGCTTATGAATGCACAGAATCAGTCCAGACGTACAACAAGATGCAGGTTTCGGATTTGTCTGAAAATTGACTTTGACGGAACACAGGCCTAGCAATTTTGCAGAAAACAGTAAGAACGTACCGAACATAGTGTGTCAACTCGAGCGTAGTCGTCATTATGTAGTCCTATTTTTCAGTGTTTACTGTGACATGAATTCTACTGAATTGATTAAACACAATTCGCGCCTTTTGGCATTGTAACGAGCTTTAAAATATTTCCCAATTTACCACAAAACAAACCAAGAAAAAGAGGTACAGAAGTTTTTAGGCTATCTGTCCGACCATAAAAACCTGTTTGCCCTCCAAATGTACTATCCCCTTTCGGAATTTCGTTTAGTGAATTTTGATACCCATTGACTTGAATACCATGCCACTGAGCTCAGACAAGTAATATCTTCCACATTTATGGTAATAGAGGACCAATCAGGACTCTGCATGTGCATGACACGCAACACCCAAATTTTCAACGCAATTTGGCGACGAGGAACAAGATTTTGTACTACTGCCCCATCTACGGGTTTCCCTACCTGAGCTCCAAACACTCAGGCCCGAATTCACAAATGTGGTTTGGTTTAAACCATGGTTTAAACCCCCTCCTGGGGTTTTTAAGCGTACGTACGCACTTCATCCGATACAATCATAGATTTTCTTTGAGCGCGCGCATGGGCACTGTGCGCTTATTTTTCGCTTATTTCAGTACGCTTACGGAGGTTTAAACCATGGTTTAGTTTTAAACCTCCTTTGTGAATTCGGGCCTCAGAGACTTTTACAGAAAATTCATTTTACATATTGAAACCCCAAACGTCAATACCAGCCCACCTTTAAAACATAACTGGCATACCTGCACAGATGATTCCGTTGCCAGAGTAACCTGGCAAACATTGACATGTGAAGGAGCCGTCAGAATCAGTGCAGTTTGCAGAGGCATGGCATGGTGAAGACATCATGCACTCATCGATATCTATATGGGAGGTGAAAAATATAGACAAAGGAACTTTAATGAAGATAAAAACCTGTTGAAACCATTTATGAGTTTATTACAGACATACTCTTACCATCCTATTCTATTATGTTTCTTCTTTCACAATCAATATTATTACAAAGATTGGATTGCCCTTTAATAGACTCTTCGACTATACTCTCTTTAGGATGATACATCTGCGGCTATGAGGTGTCATCGCGACGCTTCGACATATGCTCCGGCGATAATTATTGCTCTCGGCTTTATTTCGGCAAAGATATAGGGTTAGGTTTATGGTTAGGGCTAGGGTTAGGTATATAGTGTCTGGTCAGGCCAGGGTTGAAGTTTATAACGGTTCGTGTACGAAATAGACGACGATCACATTGTCGCTGTAGCATGTGGCGTACAACCACCATCGCACCTACGAAGGTCACTGAGCGAACATACACGCGTTAGTGCTCGTACATAACCTCCTGTAAAATTTCATGGTATATGCTAGTATTTATCAAATACGCTTGGACGAGCATACACTATTCCCCGTCGTATCATATCGCATCCTCTGACATCACCACCAAAATAATAAAGCCCTCCACTGGTATTAAATGCAGAGGGGATAGATTGAATCGGGTTGGAATTTCTTCATGTGGTTTGAAACGTTACCATTAACTACATACTCTCACACTTCAGAAAATATGTATTTCTAATGAAAAAAGTAGAAATTTGTTTCCGAAAGCGTCTCAAACAATTTTTACCATATTTAAAGAGAAGGTTGATGGTGATGGTGAAAATAATTTGTGAGTTTTCTTGTTCTTTTTATATCAGTTTGGAAGAATATCATTGAACAAATATCCCCTGAAAAAGATTGCTCTTCACATGCCTTCCTACTTGAAATATAGCGAGCAGCAGCTGAAATGATTGGGCCGAACGTTCATGCCACATGTGTGTGGAGTCCCATATTCAGATTTCTGTGTGCAGTGCATGTGACTTTCAACGCGATGAATGTCTTCATATCATTGTGAAAGACCTCAAAACTGAACAGTACGTACTAATTCGTATGTACCATATAATCAACCTTTCCAAATTGCTTTGACACAGTTTCTTTCCCAATGTCATAGTAAAGCTAGAACTCAAATTTATCTTTAACGGTAACCGGGTGGTTCCTGTAGTACGCCTATGGGAATGACATAATTCAGAAGCCAACGGGTTAACAATAGGTTAAACAGGATCATAACCAATCATAGAGCAGCATGGTATGTAGACAAACAAACACAGTTTGCTACATTGCATTCCATAATGGCAAAATATGCTAGATCCACACATGTCAGAATGAATTGATGTTTACAAGTTAGTTGAAAGTATGTGGAGGATTTGAAAGCGTGTGTTTAGCATTCAGTCTAAAAAGGAGGCCTGCAAAATAGAAATAATATGTCAAACTAAGACATTGCGATATCCTTGTGATTCTCATTTTTCTAATGGATGGGAAATAAAAAAAAATAACAAAAGCATATATAAAATAAAAAGAAAAAGAAACATAATGTTTACTTGTACATATCGT
This sequence comes from Heliocidaris erythrogramma, assembly GCA_025617745.1. Lineage (NCBI taxonomy): Eukaryota > Metazoa > Echinodermata > Echinoidea > Camarodonta > Echinometridae > Heliocidaris > Heliocidaris erythrogramma. Next base: position 4,673,704 of record CM046864.1, read on the forward strand.
TCCGTTTCCCTCATATCCACCGTTACAGGAGCAAGAGAACCCTCCTTCTGTGTTTGTACATGCAGCGTTGACATCACAACTATCAGTACCTAGATCACATTCATTGACATCTTTACAAAAAGAAGAAAACAAAATGAATATTGTGATCTTTACATGTTCTCAATTATCCAAGTGAATAAAGCAATAGGTAATAGGAACAGTTGTAAAACGAAATCACAAGGACTTACTTTCCCGAATTAACAAAGGATGTATATACACTTTATGTATATGAATTCTTACCATTGTCTAGAAACAATGTCGAAACCCTCCACCTATTATGCTCAAATTCACCTGAGAGGTTCATCTACAAAAACCGAAGATTGCCACATTGTATGGAGCAGATGGTATACTAACAATGTGTGACAAAAATCGACTGTGGCAGCATGCGGTTTGTCCCATTTGTCTACCAAAGCTTGTAAAGAGCTCATGGAGCTTATTTTGACATCATACCCAGTGAACGGACATTATAAGGTTACAGTTTACGATTAAGGATAAACGTGACGGAGGTTAATAACATGGTTTAGGCACCCTTCTGTATAGTAAGTCTCATTGACTTGCTCTTATTACAGTTGACACAAGACTTACAGTATTTCTATTTTTCAAAAAATATTCTATAAGCCCAAACGATTGTACAGGCCACTGCTATAATTCAATAACATGGATATGATTGAAATAAATGAATTAACAAATATAGCAATACTGATATATACATTTATTTCTGGGTTAACAACAAACGGAAAGGACCGTAAATCCAACACACGCACATACATAAATCAATGATGAGTACAAGAGTAATTTATTTTTCAATATTGTAAAATCAATGATACAATCAATTTTACCAGAACAATTTCTTTGATTTGGATCGAGCTCGAAGCCTGGCTCGCAGCCACATTCATATCCTCCCTGTGTGTTATTACATAACGTTTCACAAAGATTGTCGCCCAGGCATTCGTTGATGTCTACAGAAAACAAATATATAAGTATATATATAAAAACAAACAAAATATTGCATCGCATTACATAATACAATAAAGTTGAAACAGAATGTTGCACAATAAATTCGCCAATGATCAAACCTCTAGCTACCCGATAGAAAACCATTCAGTTAATCATTTAGTAAACGAGTAGTGGTTGAGCAATTTATTTATAGTCAGATTATTTCATTTCACCTATCTAGCCAAAAAATGAATATCACTTGTTCTTAATGAATGAACAGATTTAAAATTTGTTATGTAATGAAAATACGAATTATTTTACGTGATCTTTGATAATTCATTAAGATACAAGGTGGCGGTAATATGTAATTAATGATGTCGGCGTATAGTTTATCTACTTTTAGGTGGAGTTCGCAATTAGTTTGTAAATGATTTATAAAGCATTAAGTGGGCCTCAATAAAATCTAAGAAAGAGTAAATACTCAAATAAAAAAAAATCTGCAGGAGCCAAAAATTTGGACCGACGTTTCGGTCAAAGATCTTTATCAAAGAGATATATATATATATATATATATATATTGCATGAGTACATATAGATGTATATATATATATATATATATATAATATGGGCATATACATGTATATATACCATATCTTTCTAAAGTCAACGATAAAGGCAATCGTAACATTGCGGTTTAATCCGTCACAATAGAAAACCGACGTTAAACAGAAATTTTGGAAAATAGGTGGCGACAAAGCAAATTCGTCCTAAGAGCGGATTTAGTATGATAGAGAGAGGGAGAACGTTTCAGGACTTACCTGAGCATGTTGTGTTATCTGGATTGAGTGCATACCCTGTCTCATTGCATACACAAGTAGCATTCCCGTCTATCACAACACATAAAGTGAAGTCACCACACGCCGCGTTACCCATATTATCACAAAGAGCGGAAGGAGACACTAAGATATGAAATTAAGAATTCAATAAAACACAAATACAATTTAACATTCTCTCGCAGGGGGTGGGCCATAAGTCCGCAAAATCTCTGGAAGCCCTGCATGGAAAAATTGTGTTAGGTAGCAAATGTTATACGATATTAGTGTACAATTCTTCTGTGTGTATTAAACGTATGTCATATTGTGTTATACCGTTATGCTCCCGTCCCGGCATGGATCGGTCATTCATGTAGAAGAGATATTGAAAAAGATGTCATTCCCATAATTATGAGAGCCTCATTCAGCCGGGTTAATCGTTTAATTTGGAATATTAAGTAATCTTGGTAGTTCGTTCCAGTCAATATAAAAAAGAAAACGGCAACAAAAACAAAATAACATATACAGAGACCATGACGAGGGGCACCGCTAGAGCGGACAGGGGGCTGACATCCAATTTATTATTCTACTTTCTGTCGGTAAAGTTAGTGTTTACAGGACAATGTGGCCAATCCCTAAACGAAACTGTTGGTAAAACGGTGGTACATCCCAATTTGAAATGGTACATCGAATTCCCTTTTTTTTATAAGTATTCAAGATTATGTTGTCCGTTTGTGTCCAGAACGGACTTTTCAGAACCCTTTGTAAGATTCAATAAACTATACTTTTTGGATTCCATACTTAACAAAAATACGATACTTCCACCTACCTGCACAGGTGAAACCATCATTCTGCAAGTCAAAGTTCATGTCACAGCTGCAGTTAAATCCAGGATTGTCATTGATGCAAACCTGCTGACAACCATCAGTTCCCAATGCACATTCATTGACATCTGTGGAAAGTGAGACGATTATGTGATGTAAAATGTGATAAATAATTTCCCACTTGTCGCATTTAAGCATGTATAATTTATCCTAAGTTTGGACTCGTATATTATCGAAGCAATTCGAAGCTCAGTATACTTTGTATATTGCTGAAGCAGTGCCAACACAAAATGTTTGTATATATCTTTAATGTGATTATTAATGTTCTTTATAAGTAAGCTTTATATTCTAAAAACTATCCAGATTTACAATATCAATGAATTCTCATAATAAATACCAAATACAATACGAAATGATTCACGAACTTATTCCACTCCTAAAGTGCCCTCTGAAAGCAGCATTAATCGACCGATTGTTAATTTGTTTCATAAAATGATGGCGTAGATCCTAATCACATGATAAGCTGAGAGCGGACGTGTGACCACGTATTTAAATTTCTTAACCCTTGGCCGGTCATTATAATTTTTGACCAGTCGCTTTATAGTCGTCTTAACTATGAAAGATTCATGAAGTCCCCATCATCATTTAACAACCCCCCCCCCCCCCCAAAAAAAAAGGGGGGGGGGGACATAAAGCAAACAAAACAAACAATACCAACCATGTGTTCAAGCATTAGGATAATTATTCACCCTCTGCATGTTTGAAAGAGTCCTAACGCCCTCGCCTAACGCTTCGGGTGTCAGACTGTGGCAAAATTCTGTGGATAATTCTTACTAAGGTTTACTGATGTAAATTATTTGTGTATTAATGTGAAGCAAAAACAAATCTTTTTGATGCCACCACGTATGTACTTATTACAGTATCTGAAGGATTATAGAAGAAAGGTCATTAGTAACGTGCAATTTCTCAAAAAAGGCTTGCATTTAAGTGCAATCATCCCATACACACGTATACTATCTAAATATATAAATAGGACAAGAACTTAAATATCAATGATTGTGAAGATATCAAAGAAGATCAAACTGACATCATAGTTGGATTACTAACCATTTAAAAAATATTTAGAATATATAGGACACAAAGTGCTGATTACTATTACTTCAGACACACTAAGCGAAGTGGCCCACACACAGACCATGATTGGTCGAGGCCTTGTCACGTGATTAATTACCTTGACATGTTAAGCCATCTCCTTCAAATCCTGCATCACATTGGCAGGAGAATGATCCATTTGTATTCATGCAGATTGCGTTGGCATCGCAAGGGGTATTATCACATTCATTCATATCTACACGAAAAAAGATGGATAAAGCACTAGTAATTGCATGATAGGTATAATATTCGTGTAGAACATCGGTAACAGAATCAATCTACTTTAAAATGACTAAAGACTTATGGTTATCATTTGAACATAACCTCATCATTGAATGCCTTTGAAATCATTGACGAAAGTGAAAACGTTCGATGTGGTTAAAACAAGAGAGGACCTAACGAATGATGGCTAATAAGGTGAACCTTCAATATTGTCTTCCAAAGAAATACCCACATCAACTTTTTCTCTGGATGTTGTATAATAATTACATTGTAGTTCTTACATTGTGATGTAATAACCATCCGTCTATATTTATGCTTTATAAAAATAAATGGCCGACAGTCTTGAAAGCTGACTAACAGAGAAGAGTTAGTCCACCGAATATGGAGCACCAACAATCAAAGTCTTATTCCTGTACGAGTTTAGGAATTTTGGTTACTAAATGAACAAAGCAAATTATCACTGTTATCAATATAATTACTTTCATTAAGAAAATTATTACTTTTATTACCCTTTTTCGGGTAACTTTTCAATATTTTGTTACAAAAATAAATAGTGTAATTTTCTATGAACTAGTGAATTGATTAGATTCGAGAGACTAAAACCTGGCACTCCATAACACAGTAAACAAGTTAAGCCGAATTAAAACAAGTAAACTTTTAAGAATACAAGTTAATGTGATTCGACGGCTACAAAAATTCCTTTGCAATGTAACTAGGTTTATCTGAAAGAATAAACAATTTCATTAAGAATGACTCACAGCATTCATATGGCGCCATATCTCTATAACAACATTCTTTTGATTTATTTCGAGGCATATAGGCAATATATTTGGATAAAAAAAATTGCTTCTTTACCTTGACATTGTCCCTGTCCATTTTCCATGTACCCGGTGATACATGGACACTCAAACGATCCGTTTGTATTGACGCATTCAGACGGGAAGGTGCAGTTATTATCTCCATTGGCACACTCGTCAATGTCTGAAAAGTAAAATTATCACATATATTCGTAACGAAATGAAAACAATTATCACATTTTAAATCTTTCTACTTCAAATTTAGAGGCATATCACAGAAAAGTGTGGACACAGAGGGACTCGCTTGCCATATTTCGAATTTGCAAAGTTCATTGATTTTGTAAACAAATTTTAGGCATTTTACTCCCAGTGTTAAAGATCGTATGCTCGATCTGTAATGAAAAACACAAGTCAGAAAAAATTGGAACCAGCGGGATTCGAACTTGTCATCTACTGCTTGCCGGGCAACGACTTAACCACCAGGCTAGTCTGGTTCACGGCCAAGTCACGATGAACTGGAATCAAATACCCAAGATCCTCTTCTTTCTGACTCATTAATATTCAAACGGTCCGCCGTAGACAATGGTTAGTAAACGAAGAAGCTTGATGGGAGGAATTTTAATTTGTAAACAAATTTTTAGGCATTTTTACTCCCAGTGTTAAAGATAGTATGCTCAATCTGTAATGAAAAACACAGGTCAGAAAAAATTGGAACCAGCCTAAAAAATCTGTTTACAAATTAAAATTCCTCCCATGAAGCTTCTTCATTCATTGATTTTACATTTTTTTTAACAGATCATATCAAAAGTTAAGAGCAAGAATATAACAGATTTGACTATGATTTATATTGAAAAAGCAATTGGTATGATGTAAACATTGTAAACATTTGTTTGTAGTTCTAAGAAAAGTCGACCAGTCCGTGGTAAAAAAATATCCTTCATTTAATAAAACCTAGTTTAAGGATCCCAGCGTGATTCTTAGGATTTACCTCGATGCAAGTATGTTCTTACATCAGATCGACATGTTAATCAAAATGGCTTTTAAAAGCCCAGAGAACTTGTAAGCTAAAGTGATACAATATTAAGTAATGTAGGCCAATTTAAGAATACCCCTTCGTTTCCTTGATCCACCTCATTTAGCATCCTAGAACAAAATTTATATAACCATTTTTGTTGGTAGTGGTGTTGATTTTTCCTGCTAATGAAAACTTAACTTCATATGTTTGAAATTCAAGTGATTCAGATTATACCATGGTTTAAATCATAAGCTTTATTGCGTTGAAAAATAATTATCAGTATAACATTATAATTTTGGTTTCTTAGTTATTACAAACATTCCCTGCTTACACAGGATTATAAAAAATATGTTATAATCTGTTTTTGCCTTATTTATCATTGTCATGTATTATTATTATTATTACAGTTGTTATAATTATCATAAATATTCTTATCACCCTTTAGTTGTACTACAGTAGAAGCAGCTTGCTAACAAAATTAAACAAAATTGTTAAAATATGCATGGAGATTATCGAAAAAGACTCACCAATACATATGATTCCATTTCCACTGTATCCATCATTACAGGTGCATGCAAAACTTCCAGGATTATTACCACACGTCGCGTCATCACTGCAGTCATTGTCACCAGTGGAGCATTCATTGACATCTTGACAGAACGTACCATTGCCAGACCAACCGTCATTACACATACATGAGTAACTACCGACACTATTCTGGCAAGTCGCCTCTAAGTGACAGTCGTTTAGAGATGGGTCTTGGCATTCATTTACATCTAAAATAATAAATATGGAAGATTCACTGTTAGTTGTAGTTCATATGTATATATATATCGCAAACAATAAAACACGAATTTTAGCCCTTAGGACTTTATCAAGTATGATAATATTTTATATTTACTGCTTGCGATTTACATGGCATCTCCGAGCAGAACTTCCATTATTGAGATATATATATATATATATATATATATATGTACATACATGTTTATATACATATATATTTATCTTTCCCATGGAGCGTCGAAAGCTCAAGAAAATAAAACATCAAACATTCTACCTACAATGCATTATGCTAGTTGATACACCTGATTTACCCGACAACTAAGAAAGCATGTGTATGCTTTGGAAGCAACGAGGGGGCCGACGACTTTAAGTCCTATCTGAAGGACTTGGTAATGAGGATTAATGCACTACCAAAGGGCACTAGCGCATCCACTTGATTTCGAACCCAGGTCCTCCCAGTTACGAGACTAATGCTCTACCTAGTTATATGTAGTTATAAACTATTCATATTTTGTTACATAACTTTTATTTAATAAATTTCGTAAAGGGCATAATAATCTAGTTACTAAATCTGGTTAGCTACATGATAGGTCCGCGAAACTTATAAATGACTTAGAATATATTTTCTGTACAGTGGGGATATGAGATTGTGATTTAAAATCGAATATATTTTTTTTTCACAGAAAAAAAAAATGTTTATAAATTTGTCTATCAAAGGCACCAACACATCAAACACAACCAAAGCTGCTCAATACCCCAAAGCATAATGTAATATTACAGTTAATAGGCTTACAAAAATAAGCATTTACCTATACAGCTTCGTCCATCTCCGACATATCCTTCGTTACATGTGCACGTGAAGGAGCCTTGGTTGTTTTCACAGGTAGCTTGTTCATGGCATGGGTTGTCGACAGTGCATTCATTAATATCTGCAAGGAAACGAGTGTTAAGGTTGCCCAAAAGTTTTGTAACAAATTTATGTTAACTCATATAAAAGCCATCTATTTATGCATCAAGAATTGAAGATTCTACTTCCAAAATATGCTACATCAATTACACTATAGTTCTGAGGGAAACACATGTTTTTAATTCTTCCTATTTTCTAGTAATTGCCATATTATACTACTCTGTAATGGGAAAATAAATATTCCTTTAAAAAAATTATGCCTTCAATGTTGTTTTGTTACATTGTTACAAAATTGTTACAAAATTGTTACAAAATATATCTCGAAAATTGACCCTCTATACATACACATTACAAAGTGTCACAAACCACATTACATTGTATGGGAAACTGAAGGGCAGTGCATACGTAAATATTACATATATATATATATATATATACATTATTTTTCTTACCTGGAATGTTGACAAAGATGTATTGTTAGATATCAATACTAACCTTCACAAACGCTGCTATCATTTGTAACTGGAGAAAATCCATTTTGGCAGTAGCAGTGGTATGAACCAATGGTGTTATTACAGACACTGTTATTGACACAGTTGTGGGTATTCAATACACACTCATTGATATCTGATAATATAGAGGAAAAAAAACACGAAATTACAAGAGGAGTAAACAAGTCTTCCTTTTAAGCATATCATAGCTAAATATTTAGTAGTGACTTCATGATTACTTTAATAATGGCACATTTACTATTACGGTTTGAAAACGAAATCAGAAACATGTAAAATTACAGGTATGAGCAGGACTTTTCAATCTCAACTTTTTTCTTTAGTAATCCTTGCTGCTAGACAAACTTAACAACTATTTTGATAGCCTTGCCATATCAAAATATTTAGTAATGTAAATACTAAAGGTATCAGAATAAGGAATCAAAGTTTGTAACTCATGCAAATGAAGATGCAAATTTTAATTTCATTAAAGCAGTAAGTAAAAGAAAACCAGTTCGTTGTGTATAAATGTTTATAAAACATTTAAAAATTATTAAGTTTAGCATAAGGATAAGGTTGATAGCATGATTTATTGCTTGTGATCTAATAATAAGATATTTACCATCACATGTTCTTTGGTCGAGGGCTAGGACGTAGCCACCATTACACGAACAATCATATCCATCCAGTCTGTTTAAACAGTTCTGATCGCATTCATTTAGTGTGTCATTTGCACACTCGTTAAGATCTAAAAGATATATAACAAAACAACGAACAAATAATAATAATAATAATTATAATAATAATAATAACAATAATAAACATATAAGTAACAATAGATAATCGGCAGTCTGATTCTGATGGAATATGTGAATTAAATATTGGCAAATAATTATACATTATACATGTTTATTTTTCTATAGACAAAACGTGTATCACATAAAAATAAACAAGCACAAGGAGCTCAGGCCCACCAAAATATTATCAACTCTTCTCTTGCATAGGAATATATATATATATATATATATATATATATATACATATATATATTTATATAAAGCAGCAGGTCAAGCAGCAGGTCAAGAATTCCCAATCATTTCACTGTAAGACGACATGGGTAATCTACCTGATAACATGCCTGCAGTGCAACAAACAATATGTTGGTAAAACTGAGAATTCACTCTATACTAGATTATGTAATACAAGATCCGAAATAAAAAGATTCAATACAGAACAATGCAAAACGCTACCATACACTGTCCACTTTAATTCCCCAAATCACTCAATTGAACATTTTTCTGTCATGGGTATTGAAAGTATATCCACACAACTTCATTCAGTCATTCTCAAACGCGAATCGTTCTGGATCCACAAACTTAATACCCTCTCCCCACACGGTATAAATGTCGAAGAATAACACAGGAATACATATACACACACACCCTCACGCCAGAAAAAACTCACACTCTCGTTAGTCTAACATTATCTTATTACATGATGTATAAGTTGTAACATGATCCGATTTGTTGTAAACTTAACCCCCTCAGTACTAAGCTATCAAAATCAACTGAGTTAATCAATTAATATGAATATTTGACCATAGTAGTACTGACAGGGTCTAAGTCATTAGACATCCAATATGATATAATATATTATTTTTAGATTCAATGTATTCAAATTCGTGTTTATTCATTTCCAACAGACAATAAAAGTCGTGACATGGTTTACATTCAATATTATATATAATGCAAGTATATGTAAATAAAGTGAACAAAAATAGATTTTCAATAGTAATTATGATAAAGTATTATGATAAAACACCTCACATATTCTTTAATTTATGATGCGATAAGATTTCCGACATACTGCAGATAATAGGTTATTAGAGGCCCCCTGTGTGATGGCCATTTTTTTTTTTTTTTTTTTTTGTATGGATGTATACATGCTCATAATTTTGAATATGATCCACATCCACTTTATTATATTGAGCAATCCGACTCTATTATATATGTATAATGTTAGCAGGTACATTTTATATAAAATTATGTAACCGAATTATCACCGGAGCCCCCCCCCCCCCCCCCCCCCCCCCCCCCTCCGCAACACACACTCCTAGTAGCCCCATACCCGGTCAAGCTTCAGGTACCCCGCACAATACCTATATCCACTAATCCTCTTCCCGCTAAATCCAAACCCAGCCCTCAGTCTCCACACTATCCCAAGCAACAACACAGCATCAACACAGGTACCTGTCAACTTATATTATTATTATACTTACATATGTATACTCAGATACTATATATAGTTATATGTTTCTATGTATTTCCGTCTCGTGTCATCATTCGTTTTTGCACGTCTTACAAGATATATATTTATATATATATATATATATATATATATATATTTTGTGTGTGTGTATGTGTGTGTGTGTGTGTGTGTGTGCGTAATAATATACCAACCAAAGCAATTTAATCCATCTCCTGTAAGAAGAGCTGGGCATTGTCCACAGGAAGGTATGACCGCAGGTGGCGGTAAGTCAGTGCACAGAACATTTTCAAAACAAGGAGAGCCTTCACATGAGTTAAAGTCTACATCACAATGATCATCTGACCAACCCATCGTGCAGCTACATGTGACAATCTGTGTTTGATTTTGATGAGAAGATGGAGGGGAAAACAATATGATAAGGTCAAATTACTGTAGTAAAGATAAAGTTGAGTTTTCGTGATACATTCCGAAAGAAACTGTCTCAAAGCAATTGGGAAAGGTTGATCATGTCTACATATTAGGTGGTGTATATTGTGAGGTTTTGGAATCATCAAAATGATACAAAATTTACCTAACCTTGTTGCAAAGCACATGCACTGAACACAGAAATGGGTATTTGTGACTCCAAACACAATGCGGCGTTTGAAGAACATTGTTCTTTTCGGGAGACATTTCGACTATGATGTTCTTCCGAACCGACATAAAAGGAATGAGAAAGCTCACAAGTTTTTTTTTTTCACCTTTCCCAGAAGTAAACCTTCTCTTTAGGGCAGCAAAGAATAACGTTCTTAATCTTAAGACAATAACAGCCTTACTTTATTCTCCAACTATTGAGTTTGGGTTTAAAGAGTTAAAAAATTAGTACCCAAGGTAATATTATGGTGGTTTCTTGAAACAAGGCTGTAATAAGGCAGTATTTATTTGACTTCTGAGAAGCAAACACGCTGGGTCAAAATCCCTTTTACGTATACGAAAAATAACAATATGAAATTTAGATATTTAAATACTCATCAAATTTGGGTTAAAAATGCTACTTCGATTGGTATACTTTCCTAGTGATGGAGACAACAACATATTGGCAATATTCCTGCTAAATTAAAAAATGGTCAATAAACTCACTGCAAAACCATTGTTATCAAGGTCTTGTCCCATCGCTAAGGTCTCAAAGTCGCATTCACCACCATTGGCGCAATGACAAACTTTGACCTTCAGTGAGACTAAGGTTTCTGCTCCCCTGTCATCGCTTGCTACGATCTGTAGCATAGAAACGTCTAAACTTGAAGGCGTCCAGGTGAACAATCCATCTGAAGTGTAGTTAAAATAGAACTTAAAAACTTGTGATTCACAGTAGGTAAACGATAGCAAAGACTTTCCAAAATTCAACCTCAGTCAATATCAACAACCTTGTCCATCGCCTACTTAAATTCTGAAATGTGCGACCATTACCTTAGCGTGCTTTCTTTTGAATATACTAGGTTTAAAAAAAATAAGACATTTTTGACTGTTAATAACTCAAAAGTTAAAACTTGTATCAAACTGAGTTTTTCACATTGTAAAGTTGAAGGATGTCAAATCGATCTGGAGTAAGTTTTGTGACATTTCCTTGAATACTATTCTTAAACCAATGTTCTGAATATTTAATTAGATTTCCACTTTTTGAAAAATCAATGCAACCAAAATTTGTGTGTATCAGTAATTAATCTTGAACACAACATTTGCAATTTGAAAATGGGAATTCCACGGCATCTTTTTTAACCCAGAGTCATGAACCATTAATGACAGTTGATAGCAATAGGTTAGCAGGTGCGATGCACAATGGTATTGTTGTGTTCTGAACTACTGATAGACACAGACTTTGGGGTCTTAATTTTTTCAAAATATGAAAATCCAATTAAATATTCAGACACTGTTTTAAGAAAAGTATTCAAAGAAATGTCATAAAATTTACTCCAAATAAATTGGGCATTATTCAGCTTTACAATGTGAAAACTTCTATCTGATTCTAGTCATAACTTTCGAGTAATTATTAATAATCTAAAGTGTCATTTTATTTTTTTGTTTACACCTATGGTACAATAGGGTATTAAAACTGCCATTGACTTGATTTCTCGCAAGTCTTTTTAGATGTGTTAGGGGCAAATATTAAGACAAAAAATGTCGCCTCCTAAATAAAAGAGATTCGAAAAGGATTGTGTCATGAGATCTTCCAGGATTTACGAAAATACAAAGGCAAGTGAAATAAAGGACTCGACAAAGGACCGTGGTGGTTTTGGTTTTGGAAAATCTGAAAAAGAATATATAATGTTAGTCAATTAAAAGGAAACCCAGATTCAACCCTAAATATTGCAGCAATCTTTTTAGATGTGTTAGGGGCAAATATGAAGACAACAAATGTCGCCTCCTAAATAAAAGAGATTCGAAAAGGATTGTGTCATGAGATCTTCCAGGATTTACGAAAATACATAGGCAAGTGAAATAAAGGACTCGACAAAGGATCGTGGTGGTTTTGTCTAGTGGGACAAATGGATGCCATGATATAGCCTTATGAGTTTTGAAAAATCTGAAAAAGAACATACAATGTTAGTCAATTAAAAGGAAACCCAGATTCAACCCTAAATATTGCAGCAATCAATTAAATCAAAGGCACTCACATTCTAACCTATCGTGTTTTCCTTAATTTGACACCTTGGTCAATAAAATCGGACCATGGACAGAACAGTAACATTTTTCCTGATTCGTGTCAAATTTGCCTCTGCCCAAGTTTTTAATGAAATACGTGTAGATGGTCAAGGTTGGTTGGATGGTCTCTATTCCAGTTGAATGCACTTACAAATAAATAATAATGAAAGTAACTCCTGAACGCCATACATCCCCAAACTTGGGCAAAGATGATTTTGACATGTTTTTTTAAAAATGGCCAGTGCTCGGTCATCCATGATCGCATTTTGGTGAGGAGCCTATCAAATTACAGAAGATATTATCAGCTATGATACCATTATAAAATATTTCAGCGATTTGTGCGTGGATGGGGAAGGGGGTGGTGCATTTTACAGTATTTTATCATGAAAGCTACAAGTAAATGACTTTGAGTGTGCGTGGGTGGGTGTTGGGGAGAGGGGGCGGGGGTAGTATTATACAGTATATTATCATGAGAGTTAAACGTTAATGACTTTGTGTGTGCGTGGGTGTGTGTGCGTGGGTGTGTGTTGGGGGGGGGTATGGAAGTTCATGACTTTGTGTGTGCGTGGGTGGGTGTGGGGAGAGGGGGAGGGTAGTATAATACAGCATATTATCATGAAAGCGAAAAGTTAATGAAATTATCAATTACCTGAATCGATGCTTGCACCTTGAGGGACAGTACCCGTTATCGAATACCCCACAATGTCTCCGTCATTAGGATCTGATGCTGTGATTTGTAATGTGACTGTTTGGTTGACAGTGACGCGTAGTATGTCTTCACCCTCCAGTGCATTAGTCAAACTCTGCTCACTCACAGAAGATATGTTCGGTGGGAAGTTATCTACAAATTAAAGATGGCATTGGAAACAAAACTCAAAGTGATGAACAAGAGCAGAACTTAAGCGAGGCATAGAAGGTATTAAGCCAATAGCTTACAAGTATGGTCATCTGCTATCACTGAAGACATATTCGCCTCACCTTATTAAGGCTCGTTCTAATTTCCATGTTTTTAATGGTTATGTCTCTAATTAATATGAGTGCTCTCAATGCCATAAATTTTGATAGAAAAAGATCTGTTCTAAACATGTTTAAACGACATGTGTTCCAGCTAAAGTGGCTCCGTGGTCAAGTACCTACACTAACCAAATACCCGGCCCATCCCATCCAAGCCCTAACCCTAACCCTAACCCTATGAGTCAATTTAATAGACTAATATTAACCCTGTATCTTTGACGAAAAAGTAAAAATGTCGTAGGAGCTAATTTCGGCGGACTTTCAATAATCGATCTATATTCAGGTCAATATATTAATGAATATATTATTTCATCACTTTTTATTCTTTTTAACAAAGTTATCCTTGATTGTCATATTAATTTTATTATATTGTACTATGTTATCTGCATAACAGATATAGATTACATTTATGATTTGTTTGTATTTGATCTAAAAACATTAAAGGGAAGGTAAACCCTGGACTTTTGGCCTACTGAGAGTGTTAAGAGCACAATTCTTGACATTACTGTGAAAATTACCTCTTATGAACGCTTGACGGTGGAGTAATTCACACTTTTGTGAGCAATGATCGTCTGCTACAGCCTGTTATCGGGGTTGGCCATATTTTTGATTCACCCGCGCTATGATGACGTTTTGTGGACATGCCAAGGGGGAACTGTGATTGGCTGAAATTCGGAACGTCTTGTTCATTTTTATTATATTGGAGCATCCGAACGCCTGGCAGTACACCATTTTGAAACGCGTAATAATGGCGGCATTCGGGTACTTCTGGTCCGAGAGGTCCGACAAAACGTCACAGGGCGGGGCTTATCTGTTCAAAATGGCGACGCACACGATCGATATAGGACCTTCTAGCAGACGACAAAATGATATTTCTAACTACTTGTTGACGGCGTTAGGGGGGCCCAAATGCGTTGAAATTCGACATATATAATCAACAATGTGCCCTTCAACTAAACAGCTAACTAAATCGCCAGGATTTACTTTCCCTTTAATTAAATCAAATCAAATCAAATGAAAACAGGTTATAGAAAGAGATTAAGAGATTAAGATAATTGTATAATATATAATGATAACTTTTGTTACCCAAGGAAGCCACTTTAGCAGTAATACTATTCTTACTGACTGCCATGGGTGTCGATCCCTTGGGGATGGGGGTATATACCCCCCCCCCCCCCCCCCTCCTTACAAAAAAAAAATTGTGGGGGGCTGCATTATCATCCCCCAATATATTTTGGTTAAAAAACATAAGAATTATGATACATTAACTTAAAACTAATAATTATCCAAACTCATTATGCTTGATCTTGAAATAAAAGTAAGGAAATAGGAAATGCCATAATTTCAATGTAAAAAGAAAGTTTGTTCGCTCGCATTGTTATTCTCAATTAAGGGGTTCCCTCCATTGGCGTAGATCCGACATTTTGGGAGGTTCTAAAATGCAAGTTTCATAGACAGATTTTTGAAAAAGTCCCCATCCCATACCCTCCCCCCTTCGGTCGCTTCGCTCAGTGTGGTATCTGGCGCAGGGGGAGGGGCAGGAGGAGGGGGCAGGTGCCCCAGGCGCCATTTGGAGGGGGCGCAAATAACGCAAATGAGAGAAAGGAAATAAAAGGGGGAGAGAAAGGAAATAAAAGGGGGAAATAAAGCAAAATCATAATCCTTACGGATTATGCTCCCCATATCCGCTGGGTAAATGCACTAGAAATCTCGTTTTTGAAGGTTTGAAATGCGAAAATTTTCCAAAGCTTGGTCGCTTTGCTCCCTCGCATAACAATTTTTTTTCTTTCAGGATCTCGTACTTTCGCACCCTCAGTATATAGTTCTTAAATATCTTAAAAGGTTCAACATTTGAAAAAATAAAGATGTAATTACTTTGCTCTCTATATCATGTAAGTTTCATAATGACTTCTGCTCATAGGCGTAGCCAGTGGTACAAGGGAGGCCATGCCCCCTATTCATCCCCTTACAAAAAGGGAGACCGACAAAGCGGAGGAAGTGAAAGAAAAAAGCCTAAAAAGGCACTACGAGCCGTTATCTTTCAATCAATAATTATTTGCTAAAACGTCAAAGTATTTGCGCTTCGCGCTGGAAGGGGGATAGCCCCAGAGGTACAGGAAAAAAAAAAGATTCGCCTCGAGGGGTTTGGGGGGGGGGGGGGTGGGGGCGCGTAAAATCCATAGATACACGACTGGCTTCGCTCCTTTGCCGGTCCTCCTCCCCCCCCCCCCCCCCCTATTATCATGAACACGAATCGATTGCCAAGGTAGCCTACCCATTTACACCTGGGTCGAGAGGGAAAACGTGGGTAAAACATTTTGTCCAAGGATGTAAGCATATAGCGAAGAAGAACCCAGGACCTCTCGTATCAAGAGAGTCAAGAGCCTTACGCCACAGTGCTTCCACTTCAAGTAAATATTAGTAGTGTCTTACCTAGTTGGGCGACTTGTAACACAAAGGCATTAGAGGAAGCCAAAGTGCCTAAGCCTAATGTAGCATCCACGGCCAGATAGTCGTAGATACATTGTACATTATCCCCGCACGAAGCTTGCGCCGCCTCTGCTGTAATCGGATCTGATGCAAGCAGTTCATCAAGAAACATTGGTACGAAGTCTGGTTGGTTGTAAAAGCTAAAATTACCGCTCCCGTAATCAAAGAGAGATTCACTTTCGCTGATCATCCCTTCATGGAAGAAAAATGGAATAACCAATTTAGAATCATTCAATTAGACGGTCATCTTTATATTTTCGATTCAGTAGAACGTCCGTCTTGTGAACCTACTGCATGATTTTTTTTTCCTAATAAATGTTTTATTTTGACATTTTCTTAATCAGTATTTTACAACAAAAATCATCATGTAACGTCGGTTTTGGGAAGCGTCAAAGAGAGAAATATTGCTTTATCATCCTATTTTCTTATATTTTTGAGGAAACACTTTTGATAACGGTCCACTTGCTATAAATTCCAGTGTTCTCGAGATAACTGTTTTAAACTTTGTTCGTGGTTCTGATAATTTCTTATGTTACGGTTTGAGTGCTTATCAAAAATATATCACATGAATATATGATTTTTAATATAAATTTTCTGATAAATTGAAGAAGATGAAGCAATGCCATTAAAAAGGGTAAGTAACGTTATGGTAATCATGATTTAAGGGTCCCGTTTCACAAACCCTGACATCTAAAATAAGTTACAATAACTGTTTCAAGCTACTGAAATGAATGCATCTGCTTAGCTAAGATCAAATTTGACATAGATGTATGGCAGTTGTTATTGATAGTAGGTTTTGTGAAACAGGACTCTGGCCTTGCCCAAAGACCTTGAAACCATGTACCCTTTGATCTACAGTCAAGTCGTGGAACCCCTCGACTTCTCCATTTTATTAAAGCGGTGCAGAGTGACTCACATGTTTGTCCAAATTCGAATATTTCCATTTCGGTAATGTTTCTGCCTGGTGGAGGAGTCAGGAAGGATCCATTGCGGTACAGGAAATCATCAGATTTATCACCGTTTCCGTTACCTGGAAAAAAAGTAACCATAAATATGATATTTATGAAGAAGGAGTAATTGGTTATGATCATATAGAACAGATAATTTATACATGTCTTTATCTGTTATAAATATGCACTTCCTGCTAGCTAGTCGACGTAGTGCAGGCTTGGCGATGCCTTGGACGTTTTCTTGTAATAAAAAAAAATCCTATAGAAAGTGGATATCACTTTATATTTCTACTCATCCTGTGGGTCAGAATGTAGAGTAAATTGTATAAAAATTAGTTTCTGACCAAACAAAAAAAAGAAAGAAGGAAAACGATTGAAAATCTCATCTCTCCAGAGCATTTATGTGAATTTGCCAAAAAACGAGAAAATAATGCTGCTGTTAAAAAAATGAGTATGCCAGAGTGTTAACTAAAATAATACTTTCAATTTACATTCCTTATAATCTCGAGTAAAATATAAAGTTGCCAACAATATTCCATTTTTTCCCCCATAAACTAGTCATAAAGCATAACCCACCTAGTAACCCCCTTCCGACTCCAGAATATGCAGACGGCATGAACATAGTTCCTGCTAGGATGCCATTCCTAAACGATGCAGTAAATGCAGAAGCTGGGTAACCTACTGGGTTGAATAGAGCAGTGAGTCGAATCTCACCAGCTGCTGCGTCATCCTCGTCAGATAAAATAAAAGTCGGGTCAGCAGAATCGTAACCATCTGTAGTATAGAATGTTGTATAGTATAGGACAAAGAACAAAATATATAATATTTAGATACACACGAACTGACACAAAATGTAATGTATATATATATATATTTATATATGTAAATATATAATTTCTTCTACTTTGTCTTTCACTCCCCTATCTCTCTCTTTCTCTTCCCCTCTCTCTCCTTTTCTCTATCTCTCTCTTCTCTTTCTCTCCCTCTCTCTCTTTCTCCTTCTCACGCCTTGACGCTGTTACTTATTTACGCTTGTTACTTTGACATTAACTACGCGCTATATTGCACTACATCTTTAGTACATTTTTGACTGAAGTATCATTTCCTGAAAATAGGCGTATTTTGAACTTGTTGTGTCTGACGGAGTGATTTATTCTGTGTCTCTCTATATTTTTAATCTCCGTCGCATTTTGTAAATTCATTTCTAAACTTTGAATTTCCAAAGGGAGAACTTTTTTTCAGCCGATGGAACAACTCACTGTCGTACGCACTAACTTTCTATTATGCACGAAACCTATAACGATTAGCTCTGAAGGGAAGGAGGCTTATTCGGATAATGGCAAAGAACATCGTGTACTTATTGGCCCTATGGCTCTGCATACTATACGTATATGAGCGCAGTGCATGTCAAGCTTCAGTCATGCATCTGTACATGTACAGCGCATCCATGTACATGCACAGGCTGGCCATTGAATGGAAGTCACTGTTTTGATTAATCGGCATTCTTAATTCTCACACTATGAACATGACGGACAAAGATAGTGGTCAAAATAGACAATGGTTCTGGTAGTCAAAACAAACATACCTTCACTTTATTTCATGTAAAATATTAAGGTTTCACATGCATATTAACTTGGGTTTCGTTTTTTTTTTTCGACGTGACGTGCACTGATTGTATAACAAAATCCTCTTATTATAGCACCCGGAATGAAACTCGTTTTCAATTTGAGTGTAAAATTTGAGTGTAAAAAATAATGGGGTCTTCTCGGCGACACATTCCTACCTCACACTATATACTGAGTGCCCCCCGGGGGGGGGGGGGGGGGGGGGTCCACGGGATGCCTCAGCTAGTATATATATATATATATATGCAGCAATGGAAATACCCACACGAGAGTCTACCCGGGGTAGGACCTCCAGGTAGACCAACCCCGGGTCGACTAAGGAACTTGTACATTTTACGTATGTATATATTAAGTAACATTCTTTTCTATACGTCCATAAACATTTGGTACTAAACATTTCATAAGCTGCAGCCTCATTGCCTTCTTGGCATCCATACATATCTTGCTGTGGCTTTGATTCTTTAAAAAATAATAATTGAGCAGCTTCAGACGTTTAATTCAGTGGTTTTTAAAATGTTTATGGCTCATCTTTATCGAAAAGAACCCTAGGAGGAAATATGCTTATTAGAACAGCCGTCAACCCAGAGTAGAAAACAATCCCAGCTCTATCACAGGCATCCTAGACGCTTTAGGTTGTTGTCAACCCATAGTTCTCTTTGTGTCTATTTTGTCAACCCATGGTAAATAACAATTCTAAGTGATTATTGTTTGTTGTCAACCCAAAGTATTCTTTGTCGCCATTTAGTCCATCCTGGGTAGATAACAATTCCAGCTGTCTATATCACAGGCATTTGACAGGCATCATAGCATTTGAGATTGTGAACAACCCAGAGTTGTCTTTGTAGATATTTAGTCAACCCAGGGTACATAACAATTCCTACTGTCTGGATCACAGGCATCTAAGTTATTAAAGTTTATTGTCAACCCAAAGTTGTCTTTGGACATTTAGTCAACTTGAAATTATTAATGAACAGTGTTTGTCAACCCAGGGTTGGCGGCAATACCAATACTTTGGTGTCAACCTTGAATAGTCTTTCTGGCCATCTAGTCAACCCAAGGTAGATAACAATTCCAGTTGTCTATATAACAGGCATCCTAGACGCTTTAACTCAGATAGGCCTGTATCTGCTAAGCGCTAGCGAGAAGTAGCTCGGCAGGATATATGGAAGACCACGTTCTGCCACGTGTTTCTGAGCTTAAAACTCGCGCTTTTCCAGACACCAGAGTGGCTATGCGCACACTGCGCTGCAAGCCACAGAAAACCTTTTCATTAATGGCATGCGGCCTTTGAATAAGGCTATATACACGGAAAACTTACGGCTGTTCTCGTAACGATAATTCCTCGCTCAGGTTCTTTTCGATAAAGATGAGCACTGAATTAGACGTTTGTAGCAGCTCAATTAGTGGGTTTTAAAGTAGCTATCCAAAGAAAATCACAAATACGGCAATTAATGTATCACTAGAAACTGGGAAGCTTACAGATGGCAATCGTATAAGTTTTATGTCAACTGCCTATATGATGATTATAAAAACAACACAAATAAAAGCTCTTCTCAGCATCTGGAATATCCGAGGATTCGCCAGAAATATAGCGAAGTTTTGATGTCGTCACACTAGGGAACAATCATGCTTAAGCAGACGACGTCCTATAATGAATAAACGTAACTGCAATGCAATTATTTATCAAATTATAAAGAGTTTGGTACACTTAAACATGACCTTATTTCACACCATTCTAAAAGGCAAAGTGAACCGATTCTGATAACTAAAACCGTTTGATAGTAAATACACAGGAGAAGGGTCAATGATCAATGAAATAAACCCCACTTTCAAATTGAAAAGCCATCCGAATAATATCACAGATTGTATTCGTTCCCTCTTGAAACGCCGAACATGCCCCGGTGCAAGCAGCTGAAACTACAATGGCGTCTCATTTTGTTTACAAGTGACTGATTCCTTTATTTTTTTAACGATGCATTTTTCATCAAAATAACAGGCGCGGCTCTACACCCCAATTAACGTCTTTGTAAAGTCGTCAAAGCTTTTGAATTCCTAACGGCTATCGAAGCCCTCCGCTGAGCGAGGAGCAGAAATCCTCGAAAATTCACATTCTCGTATCTCCCTCATTCGGGCCTTAAATATCATGAAAATTCCAGAGTAGATAGGAAATGAGGATATTATGCTTCATATTAATTTTCACTGAAAACGGATGAGTATTTTTTGAGATAGGAGTATTTTTCTGTTTCAGAGGGCTGAGAAATGAGGTTTTGTTTTTTTTCCCGACACAAGTCTGGGACGAAATGAATATGCAAACAAATAACATATTGCTAAACTTTAAACTCCAGTCTCACTCCCTGGGCAGTTTCAAGTTTGCGCAATTAGTAGTTTTGTGTAAAACTGCCATCAAAAATCGAAGACTGAACGTGAAAAATACTGAAATCCTTGCAATCTGATTGGCTGAGAACAAATTTGTAGGTAACAATCACTGACAAGACACGCCCCCTGTTTAGCATACACTCGAGTTGAAACCAGCCTGCATGCACCGCTTTACGTGGGACTACACGCGAAGAACGGTAGAGGGTTCATGAATGCATTGCCTTCGATTTTTTCCCGACATAACCGTTCGACGGATGATTATGAAAAGATATTTCGAGGATTCCCTCAATATACTTTGATTTTTCATATGTGAAAGTTTTGATCTTGCGCAATGAGAGCAAATGTGAAAAATAATGCTACATTTTCAGACTTAAAAAAAAAATATGGCTCCTCATTTCTCCAGGTTTTCACAAATTAAAAAATGATTTGACTACGAGTGATACTAATTATGGGTTTATAGCAACTCTTATTCTGGAATTTTACGTTTAGTTCATTTCATTTGGTTGTTTCTAGGGCGAGATTTCACAATTTAGCTGAGACTCTTCGGTAGCGGTTTTACGTAAACAACTTGTTTATTTTATGCAAATTAAGCAGGAAGGAGCGAAAGCTTTTGGGCAGTTAATCCCAGTGTAGAGCCGCGACTGATAATACCATACACGAAGTTAAAGGAGAATTAACCTAAAAAAATACAGACGAAAGTGTTCAAAGGTGTTATTTATTCCTACTTGTTAGACTATATGGCTTCGCGTCAAAATTTACGATATCGATACGAATCAAGATTTTCTGAGCAAAATTTATCATCTGCCCGCAACATGTATCGTCTGCTAGCAGTACATGGGGGCCGCCATTTTTTTATGTGTACATGAAGATTTTCTTAATCCAAATGCCCAATTGCCTCTTTCACAATTTAAAACCCGTTTGAGATTAAAAATATAGAATAGATATGTCAATTTATTTTTAAACTGAAGATTTCCTTATATATTTCTGTTGAAAATCGATATTCGCTTAATAGAAATCTATTTTCTCGATACTGTGACGCATGGGACGGAGCAAATTAATTCAAATTTATGGATGCTTCTTCCCCGAGCATCTATAGCGGCAAACTATGCATTCACCTGCTTTCGGATAATGGACTTGAAAAGTCAGAATGCATGCTGCATATATTATGTTCTTCTCTGTTTGGCAAACCCAAGAAAATAGATTTTTGTTAAGCAAAACCAGACAATTTAAATATATAATTATAAAGATTTAATTTTTACAATACATGTAAACACCCAATTTGTATTTTTTGTCACATATGGGATTTTAGGTAATGAAGAAAAGCAATTTAGGTTTTGGATTCAAAATATCTTCTTGACTGGAACATTTCTCAATGGTTCATGTACAACTCCAAATCAGCAAGAAAATGGCAGCCCCCATGGAAATGAGGAGGAGACGATAACGGGTGTTGGAATATCTTTATTTACACCCTTTTCTGATTTTCTTATTAGAAAATGATTTAGGCCAACAAGTAGGAATATATTACACCTTCCAATATAAGTAAATTTGTAATTAGGGGTTGATTCTCCTTTAAGAGTGAGGCAACAGACTAAGATTAAGACTGACGCTAGTCAAGTAAGAGAAAAAAGTGAAGAGGAGATGACAATGTTATGGGACATCGTCTGATTAGACAGGACTGGTCCTTCGTGTGTCGTCACACATCTCAGCAGCGTTCAAGGAGCTCTTCAGCTGCTATATCGGGGGCTGTATTTTACCGTTTTATAATTGATAATAATCATTACTTCAAATGTTTCCAAGCGTTGAATTTGGATAACCTTGTTTAATTTATGCCATCTATGCAATAATAAGTATTAAGCCAATATTTATTTTGATGGAATTTTCTTGCAATGTGATCTTTAAAGACTGCTTTTATAAATCAAAGCCACAGCAAAGAATGTATGGATGCAGATAAGGCAACGAGGCTGCAGCTTATACAATGTTTAATACCAAATATTTCTAGACGTATGTACAATAATGCTAATAATATATATATATACGTAAAATTTACAAGTTCTCTCGTCGACTCCGGGGGGTGGGGGGCTACCCCCGGTAGATTCTCATTTGGGTATATCCATTGAGGCATATATATACAGTTAACAACAAAATTATTCATACCCCTTGGAAAATTATAGTTTTTTGCATTTTTCCTAAAAATGAATGGTTAAATGAAGTTACTTGCACATCACTTGAATACATTTAGTTATCATTTGCAAATGAATGCCGTTTCCGGTTTCACCTCATTTGCATAACAATAGAAAAGGTGAGTTATCCAAACTGGGCGATGTTCAAAATTATTCATACCCTTGGTGATTTATTGACTTTGTCAATCAGTATGAATCCGATCCTTGTGATTAACGCTTGTAATTCAATTTATTTTAATACACCGTCACAAGGCTTCCGGATGGGTCTCTGCTGGGATATCAGGCCAGTACCTGTTCTCCAATGGCTCAATCTCCTTGAGGATGTGTCCACACATGCCTTCACCTGACCTTCAGGGAGTTCATTAGATTTCGTGTCCTACAGGTGATGCAGTTATCGACTTCATGATGACAGGACTATGATATTGAAATTTTCGGTCATTTATTCCATGCATTTTAATGAAAATCCTGTATCTACTTATGAAGCAAAGCACCATTCCTGAAGAGCCCTTGCCTTTTGCACTGCCTGTGGGAGGGTTCACCTTTATTCATTGGCCCCATTTTTAACCAGAGTGCTCAGGAAGGCCATATTGGTGATATTAAAGTCATTGCATGACTCTAACGTCAGGTCACCATGATTAACAGTAAAAAAAAAATGTAACCTTTGAGTACCATACACATCCCACATTGACTGTTACTGTATATCAATCTTCATATGTGACCCGACGACTCAAAACCTACAATAAGTCGCCAAAATTATTTTTCTGGTTTTATATATTTTCTGAAAGTAGTGATTCTCAGCTTTCCAATGGTATATCACTTGCTTAGTTTACTCAATGATAACACCTATAAAATATTTAGAATCAGTATGTAATCAGCAATCAATAACTCCTATTCAGAGAAAATGGCCATTTAAGTTCGCAACAAAAGAGTGCTAAACCTTCGCTCTCTGTGTGCGCCCAAATCAAACTGGGTATTCAAATGGCCATAGCAACCGGCATGAAGGGATTATCAGATTAGGCTGAATTTTGGCACACTGCTCTAAGAGGACCTATTCATTACTCACTCCAAAAATCTATTTAATACCCTTGGAGGTAAAGTAGTAATTTGGCATTGAAGGAAAGTATTACAAAAGCTCTCCAAACATTCGTTAGCTCGACAGGTGAAAAGAAGGAGTCATTTTAAAATGCCCCAAAAACATATTTCTAAGGCGAATTACGACTCACAAACTTGAGACATGATAGAATGATAATGAAACTACCCATTTCTATCAAAAGCAGAAAATCGACTGATCCAAGCAAATTTACTATTTTGGGCTGTTTGCTACGTTGTGGTCTGTGCGACTTATTGTAGGTTTTGAGGCGGCGGGTCACATATGGTATATATTTTTTGTATCTTTGGTATGAAAGCTACAATCCTTGATATCAAAATGAATGTAAACCAAATTTATACCATATGCCCTCCATGTTACCAGCTGCAGTGCACAAAATCCAACCATTTGACAGTGCACTGGAACATAAAGATCAGTATTTTAAGCTTCACTAGAGTACCCATTTGCAGGTGTCCATATCAAAAATGTGTCAATCAGTGTAACTGAATAAACTGATAAAATTGGCACCATCCAACCTTTAGACAACTACCATGGCCTCGCTAAACATTCTTAATAATAATAATGGAACAAAAGTGTCAGGAAATACCTTCCCTTGACAGTGCAACAGTGAATGCCTCTAGGGAAGTCTCTCCAGGAAGAGTGCTTTGTTTCAACTTAGATACAGAATTGTCATTAAAATATAAGGAATATTAACGAAAATATCAATATCATAGTCCTATCCTCATGACGTCTAAAACTACACCACCTGCAAACACAAAATCTGCTTTAAATCCATCGAATCCCCTGAAGACCAGGTGATGGCATGTGTGGACAACATCCTCAAGGAGATTGGGCCATTGGAGACCAGGTATTGGCCTGATATCTCAGTAGAGACCTCAAGAAGCATTGTGACAGTGTGAAGAAAGTGTTACGAGCATTAATCACAAGGACTGGATTCATACTGTTTGACAAAGTCAATAGATCACCAAGGGTATGAATAATTTTGAACATCACCCAGTTTGGATAATTCACCTTTTCTATTGTTATGCAAATGAGGTGAAACCAGAAACAGCATTCATTTGCAGATGATAACTAAATGTATTCAAGTGATGTGCAATTAAATTCAGTTAACCATTCATTTTTAGCAAAAATGCAAAAAACTAGAATTTTCCAAGGGGTATGAATAATTTTGTTGTTAACTGTATATATATATATATATATATATATATATACAATCAAAATAACAAACACTGAATATGGCATTTATCAGAAAAATGCAATTAGCATGTATATATTATATATATATATATATATATATTTGACTTCCACTCCTATCTATTCAATTAAACTGAATTGAACGTCGGTTTTCTCTCTTTTTCTCAACATGAACAAAATGGCATGCTTTGCAACGGAAATTTGAGTGTATAAACAGGGGTCTTCTATACTGAGAGCCCCCCCCCCCCCCGGTCCACGGGCTGTTTCTGCTACTATATATATATATATATATATATATATATATAAGCAATCAAAATAACAAACACTGAATGTGGCATTTATCAGGAAAATGCAATGAACATGTATATTTGATTTAATTGAACACTTCCACTCCTATCTATTCAAATCAATTAAACTTAATATATAGTCTCGGGTGATATTGGTTTTCGGTGACAATTACTCCGCGATCAATAACCTACACTATACGTACCCCAACACTCTAACATCAACCCTATACCTAACGTGAAACCCGGTTGCAACCTTTAGACTACAGCTCGGCCGAAGTAAAAGCCTGGAGCAATTATCACTGGAGCAAAATTTGGAACACCTGTTTTTACAGTTTTGTCTATTCGTTGACATAATACTAACGTATGTACACTTATAACAAATGCTGTGTTTACCTGCTTGAAGTGTTGCAATATCTACTGAGGTCTGGTTGACCGATAGCAGCATCTGCGTTCTATCGCCATTCAAAGTAAACTCCACCTGTATAACAATAAGCATGTAACCTCAAGTAAATATTTATATGAATAATGTTTCAAAGGCAACAATAGCATACAATAACATTTCAAAGTAAGACTAAAACTGTAAGCAAGGTATGTAATCAAACCAATTTGCAGCAAAGTTACCCTGCATCATTACGTTGACGGATGTCATGTTTCTCTGA
Organism: Heliocidaris erythrogramma; assembly: GCA_025617745.1. NCBI lineage: Eukaryota > Metazoa > Echinodermata > Echinoidea > Camarodonta > Echinometridae > Heliocidaris > Heliocidaris erythrogramma. Next base: position 4,700,512 of record CM046864.1, read on the forward strand.
AGAGTTCCTTGCACCACTGACATCATGATGTGGGTATTAAAAAAAAAAGTGTCTCTTGTTTATTTTAGATTGTATTGCCCCATGATCGATGCAACATCAAGCTTACGTGTTAGTTACTTCAAATCAAACAAGTAATCACGCCACACGACTACAATGGATTAAATAGAAAATAAAAATATTTCTCACTGTTGTAAGGCCTTGAGAGGCAGCGAATCCTGAGAAGATGGTGCCCGTGTCCACCGGTTCACCGTTCCTAAATGCTTTTCCAGTTCTTGCCTGAAGGACAAACGGATCACCATTAGTGTATTCCAGCATGATATACTCTCCAAGCCCATTGAAGGTGTACCTTGTACCGTCGAGGGTGAAGAAGTGAGGATCCGCATCGCCCATAGCTTTAAGACGAAACAAAGGTAGAGTTTTATGTGTACATTTTTTTTTCGAGAGTTGCTATATGGCAAAAATTGCTTATGCTGCATTGTTGATTTACCTACACAATAGTTAATTAAAGACCTGCATTTGTTGTTAAAGGATTATTTCTACTGTCCTAGAAAAATCTGTGTTTTAAATAAACTGAGAGACAGCTTTGGTAGAAATTTTCTGCAGCATAAAAATAACGCTTTTAAGTATATTCTATCCTGAAATCGACATGTAGTTCATTTTTGCTCATTATCAGTAAATGACATCTGAGCCTATGGTTTGTAAAGTCGCATGTTTCTTTGTTAAGGTGTAGTCTCCGCCATGATCAGAAAATTAATGTTCACTAAGTATGGATATGCCAGTGGACAGAGTAAATCTCTAACACTACCCCTATTTAGATTTACAAGAGAGTGAACCAGCTGATTTTGGGGGGAGGGGTGGGGCGGAGGAAAGGTTTGAATTTTAACGAGATTTTGACTTAATGGCGTTAAACTTGTCAGGGATTTTTTTTAAATATTTTTTTTTAAAGACTGGTATATATGTGTAGGGGGTAGCAATAGTCGAGGTGTTGTGGTCTAATGGATAAGTCACCGGACTGCAGTAAGTTGGCACCTGGTAAAATTAATCCTTGGATGCACTGAACACTACAATTGCCGTGCTAAAGCCGGGTTAACAATATGATTGCATGATTTAGGTAAAAAAATACATAGTCCCGACGGGGCTACACTGGGTAAATAAGCCATATTATTATTAGTAGTACTGTTACAACAACTCAGACAAATCAAATTAAGAAACTCACCAGCATTTGGAGGGGAATATCCGGAGCAGGTTGACTGGGGGCGGCGCTGCTCATAGAGAGCACAGAAATCTGTATTGGCTTGTTCACAGCACATTTGTCTAGGGATGACGTCTTGGGCTGCATTAACAGAAATAACGATAATAATAAAAAGTGTTATGATAATTTACCTAACTGCGACTTAAGGCGAAACCTAACAATAGGTTTATTCCGTCACAATAGAAACTCAACGTTCGGGCGAAACGTAACAAAAGAATGAGATAAAAGATTTCGCCCTAAGTCGCACTTAGAGTTATAATAATAATAATAATAATAATAGTAATAATGATAACAATAATTATAATATGCAGTTAAGTTCAATGTGTTCATGTGAAGAAAAAAATCAGAATAAGCAGGTAAAAACAAAGCAGAAATGAAACTGGTTGACAGCAATGATGATTTAAGTTTTAAATAAATAGGTTCTCACGATGCCCTTAAATTGTTGGAGTTCCGAAACCGTCTTCTTGATAGCTCTTTATCCCTTTTTTTTTACAAAAAATCCAGCAAATATGTGATTTCTAGGCCCTGTCATACAAAAAGTTGTGATTGATCCGGATTGATCGTATGTCCTCCAATCAATCGCACACTTGTAAAATCCTATCTCTTTAGTACAGAGTCTTGGGCGATAAACGAAGCTTTCTGGTAGATTGGTACATCAGTAAGCAGTAGATCAGTAAGCTGTTGTAGGTATTTAGGGGCAGTGCCGTGTATACATTTGAATGCTTGACTTAAAAAAATGAAAATAATCCGGTCGATTAAAGGTACTGTAAGCTAGTGTAAATTGCGGCAAATAAACGGGAAATTTTTATTTACTGATAACAAATGAGTAATTTGTAGGAATTGTCGGGCGATGTAAGCATCTTACAATCACGATACACTTTTTATGATTCCGCATACGAAAACTCATAATTATTATCATGTTCTTGCCATAGTATATGATGCTGTCATGCCATGCACGTATGTTTTACCGAAGTCATAATTTGTTTGTGCAAACACAATTGTACAGCAACATCAAATTTACCATTTACAAATATGATTTAGAGTATATTATGGAAAGTTCCTTCAATTTAACTAGTTGACTACTGAATTCTGAATTCTCCGTAGGCTTAAAACAGGGACAATTCGTTTTTCGTAGGCATTGGGTTAGATTTTCCATGTAGACAAGAGTGCAAACAAGACACGTACTCTATGCCACAACGAGGGACATATTTCAATTAATCATTTTAAACAAAATTTTAGCAGAAGAAATCTTCGTATCTGGTAAAAAAAATAGTTTACTCCCCTACATGGACTAGTTAGGGATATATATATATATATATATATATTTCTACATTTATTGTTATTATGAAATTCATGTATAAAACTCACACCAGCATAGGTTGAAAAATGAGTGCACAAGATCTCCTTTTCTCTCTGCAATATACATGAATCTGAACTCAAGTTGAATATAACATTTGTGTAGTTCAAGATTGCTCCTACAAATGATACTGATTCCTTTCTTACCTTTCCAACTGTCATACATATTGTTTGCTCCACTACTTTTGGTTAAAACCGCCTGAAAATGACTGGACACGAATAAGCTCTGGTACCCTTGGATCAGAGCAGAGCTACTATAGGTACATCGGTAACCAGTTCCCATCTGTGCTTGCTTTGCTTGATAACATACTATGGAACCTAAAGAAAAAGAACATGATATCTTGTTACGAATTGTTGCGAAAGTTTTTGAATACCCATCATAATAATATACAAAACCAAAACAGCATAGTATCGGCGTACGTTTCTCCCATTTGAATTCACAAGGAGAAATCTTGTCTTTATACACTGCATATTCTCTCATTACGCTAGTCGCCCAAATGTATCCATTGGGAATTAATTTGACATATATTAATCATTATAAAAACCGATTCAACAATGTACGCAATATTTTTTGAAGAATGACATCACGTGACCGTGATAATTCTTTCCCCATCGTGCAAAAAAAGTTCCCACCAAAAATGATAACGCACGCTTCCAATATCTGGCGGTGGGTACATTTTGAGAACAAGATTAAGATCAAGCACGAAGCTAGCTCCGACCGCCGATATAGGAACGTAGCTGCAGAGACACATGACTGCATGCAGTATAGCGGTACGGATTGGGCCCCCTGGGTAGCTTGTTGGAGTGTAAGTCGCTGGCACAAACACGGCATGGTAGGCCTACACCAAACTTTCAGCTACTTTCTGAAATTGAGCTGGAAGAGCTCGTTATGCGGAATGGACTCTGCAATTTTAGTGTTAACTGAAAACTAAATTAGACCTGGTCTAACGTCACGACTGTACTAATGCATTATAACTGTTACTAATTTACGTTGGTGTTACTTAAAGTCAACTTTACTTGACTTCGCTTTCAATTTCAAGTAAGTTTAACTGTTACTGTTCTTAAGGCCCGGTCCCGCTGGCCGATGGACACAAAACGTATGCAAAAAGGACACAGCGGACGAGCAAAATTTCGGGGTTGGCTCCACCCGTTTTCATCCGCTCCAGAAATGGACAAAATTGGCGAAAATTTGCGAAAACAGAACGGAAAAGAACGGACTTGGGTAGTATGTAGCAGGGATGTTAAACGAATGTTCATCGGAAGCCTAGCGGATGAAAGCGGATGGAAGTGGATGACATCCTAAGTATACGAGATACATCCCAGATAGAAACGCTTTGTCCGTTTTGAATACTTTATATACGAGATGCATACGCTTACATCCTTTCTATTTCCGTGCTACTAACGATGTATAGACGTTCCATGTACCTTGTCTTTCCTCCCTCTTTCCGTTTTCAGCTGCAGCGGATGTGAGTTGCGAGGATGCCCAGAGGATGCAGCGAGGATACAGCGGACGTTTAACGGATGATAACGGACATAGAACGTTGTTGCTCGTATATGTCGCGGATTTACATCGTACTCGGCGGAAAGTTCATCCGTCATGTCCGTTCTAAAAGTTTTGTGCAGCTCAAAACTTTTTGCGCGGATGAAATCACAGTGGACGGATGCTCGAAAGATAGAGCGTATGAAACACGTATGCAATGAGTACACAACGGATGCATAGCGTTTTCCAAACGGATGGCAAGATTTTTTTACGTTTTACATCCTCCATGCATCCGTAAGTGCAGTGGGACCGGGCCTTTAGGCTGGACAAATTTTGGGCCAACTTTGAATGCCATGCAGAGAGACTAATTGTTACTAGGCTAGACTAGCCTCCTTTTTAGCTGCTACGTTTTCATGATCAACTAAGTGTTTATCAAGTTTAGCAAAGTTTGGACCAAACGTAGATCTACTAGTAGGCCTACTACTACTGCTGGCACTATGTCTATGATGGTGAGTAGATAAAACTTTGTAGTAACGTCCAGATCTAGTTAACTTTTGTTTTGCCGACCCGTTTTATAAAGCAATGCCCTGTTTAATTTGTATCTTAGGGCATGAAAGTGCACTCAGTTTAGTCAGTGCAAAAGTGATAATGCACTGACGAAACCTCGTCCACTATCCTGCCCTAACACACTCTCAACAGGGGATTATAATAAGCCATTTAATGACCCCACTTTGTACGCGACTTTGTTTTGGTGGACGCGCTATTGTTTAACATGCAAAATCATAATGGCACAACATGGTGGTACAAAATGACAGCATATAAATTAAGGTCATTGCTCTCTGTACAAAATGACCTTTACCTGCGCATATGCAAATTGTATTTCCGACCTGGCTTATATAACTCAGGTTCCAGTTGAAATTATGGAGTATCTGAGGTTTATTGGCTACTACTATTTTCCGTCGCAGAACTTTTTGAACTATATAATATATATATATATATATATATGTAGAAAAATAAAGTTCACAACATCATATAGAATACACACACAAGAAGCATGTTTTTATAAAAATTCACAAGCGCTTTCGATTTAATCTCTTCAGATTAAATCGAAAGCGCTTGTGAATTTTTATAAAAACATGCTTCTTGTGTGTGTATTCTATATGATGTTGTGAACTTTATTTTTCTACATATTTTAACACTGCACTTTGTCGGAACTTTGTTCCTGTAAACACTTTACGATATATATATATATATATATATATATTATATATATATATATATATATATATACATTGTTATACATAATTTGTATTAACGCTCGCTGCACATGCAGTTTGAGCACTGTCTTAGATTGCGTGGAGAGTCTCTATGCGAGACGTTCACTATTTGCGTTATATGCTATGCTCGCTGCTCGCAGTTTGAGCACTCTGGTGACTCCACTATGCAATTCTTCCCCACAATGTGTAACCGCACAACAAGGGTCCCAAGTCCTTGTGTTGCCATAAAGCCATTATGGTAATAGCCGGGAGGGCGCATTGTTATACATAATTTGTATTAACGCTCGCTGCACATGCAGTTTGAGCACTGTCTTAGATTGCGTGGAGAGTCTCTATGCGAGACGTTCACTATTTGCGTTATATGCTATGCTCGCTGCTCGCAGTTTGAGCACTCTGGTGACTCCACTATGCAATTCTTCCCCACAATGTGTAACCGCACAACAAGGGTCCCAAGTCCTTGTGTTGCCATAAAGCCATTATGGTAATAGCCGGGAGGGCGCATTGTTATACATAATTTGTATATATATATATATATATATATATATATAAACGACTAATGGGTACATTAGGAGGACAGTTTTTGTTCTTTTTCTTTGTTCAACTGTCGACCTAATGTACCAACTGTTTACCTAATGTAGGGGTCGCTATCATGACGGAATAAACTGCATTGTTAGGTGTCGACTTAATATTCCCGTTAGTCAAATATAAATATACATATATATATATATATATATATATATAGTTCATGATATTACGCTGGATTCCGCATTTGGGAGACACGTAACAATGCAGTTTATTTCGTCATAATAGAAACCACCGCTTTACGGAGACACGCGGAACAATTAAAATGACAAAGCCGTGTCTCCCATATGCGGAATCTAGAGAGATATATATATATATATATCGTGATTATAAATACTTTTTAAAGAGGAAGGCATAGCCATTTGCCACTAAAATGGCACCAGCATATAGCCAATATATTCAAGGCCGTACTGGAAGAAGACTTTCTCTCCTAATCTCAACTCCAATCTCAACTCCAATCTCAACTCCAACCTACATCGACATTTCACAGTGTCGATGACCTCAAATCTTATTCTTGTGTTTGCGTCATCTTATATATTATTACGTCATAATTAAAGTAAATTATCTCTCGTACGCTTACCCATAATTTGCGCATCATCATGCTTTGGCCTAGTTACCATGCGCGTTGTCAAGTATGTTTCCATGACTACCACCTTTGTCAACTAGGAATGGAGCGATATCTTGTCTGTAATCATAATCCGTGTAAACCCTGAAGAAGACGCGAGCATGCGTTAAAAATTTGGTGTACTAATAAACATCACTGTTGGACTTGAAAATGCATTACTTCTCTACTTTGTATTCTTATATATATATATATATATATATACACTCAACCAAAAAAGTAAGTTCCCCCCTAGCATTTTGGGATATATCTCAAAAAGTATTTTACCGATTTTCATAATTCAAACGGGAATGGATAGGAAATTTTATTACTCATAACATGAATGGCATATCATTGCCACCAGATATCATTATTGGTGTGAAAAAATGCATTTTATGTCAAAATGCATGGGAAAAAAAGTTGCACTTAAGGTTATATGAAGCATATTGTGTACATTTCCTAGGCAAGTTAGCAAATGACCTTTTAAAATTGTATGCTCATGAAAAGAAAGAGATAGAGAAATATGCAATAAACCATGCTTAAAAGTTCAGAATCATGTGTGATTGTTTGATTATTTGTGTAAAAGTCAATGCAAATCACCAAAGTGCAACTTTTTTTCCCATACATTTTGACATAAAATGCATTTTTTCACACCAATAATGATATCTGGGGGCAATGATAAGCCATTCATGTTATGAGTAATAAAATTTCCTTTCCATTCCCGCTTGAATTATGAAAATTGGTAAATACTTTTTGAGATATATCCAAAAATTCTAGGGGGGAACTTACTTTTTTTGTTGAGTGTATATATATATATATATATATATATATATACATACATTTTATATATACATATATAATAAAACATCAAAGTTACTGGCTGCAATGAACTAACTGTGCGTTTGCCTTTGACTACGTCAATGCCAGTACGTGAAATATAATTTGTAGGGCTTAGGTTTTCGTAGATCCATGGCCACCAGAAATATCCTCCTGTAAATTGTCTTATGTAAATTCTAAAATTCTGCTGCCTTCAGCGAAAGACGAAAAACCTCAACTTACTAAAATCATAAGTACTGAAATCTCCATCGTTGCTCCTTGGGAAATTACACGTTCTAAAGTTTTTGTCGATCTCTGCTTGGGCTTCCGTGCAAGGGCAAGGGGGTACATTAGTTAACACGTAGTCCACAGTGAGGTCATTTTGGTACCAGTCGAAGCAGAAAAGATAGGGATTTACAAAATCACCACCATTGCCGTCCAGTCGATAGATATATCTTCCCTAAAAAAACAAAATGGTCAAAAAAAATTTGTTATTCTTATTTTCAAGTTTGCTTATTTTTTCAATTTTAGTAAACATCACATAACATTGGAATTCATCTTAATCACACAACAAAACATAACATATAATCTCAAGTAGTGATAAGAAATACATGAATCCTGGAACTAATCGTAGACGTACAAATAAACCTGTAATGATTGTCTTCAGTTAGCTGTTGCCTACTGCAACCAATTGGTCCCTTCATTTAAGTCTTTGTGACTGAGAGAGTCAACGGGTTAATCAATGCCATTTCAACATAAGTGGTACACATTTTTGCACGATGCCCTCTGCGCGAAAATTGTGACAAAATGTTCATTACAACAAAGCCCAATAATATACAATAAAAGAACTAGTGGACAACTGCACCTATTTCCTTTTTAGTTGTATCAATAATATTAATATAATATCTAAATAATTTTGAGAGACAGTGAATGATACGATTTGTCCGATAGAGTTCTTAGGGGGATAATGCTGATGCAACACATTTAATATATCAGGGGTAGACTTTGTTCACGCAATCACATCCTTCTTTGGTTGCAGGATACATGCTTGGGCGACATCTGCTGAAATTTCTAACATCAACCCTGGATCAAACACCTATTACCTCTGTCCTGACAAAATTACAATCATGATCTTAAAGGGGAATTAACCTAAAAATATAAATAAATGTGCTTATATTCAAAGATGTAATTTATCTTGTTGGCCTACGTAGTTTTGCATTAAAATATAAGAGATGGATATAAATCAAGATTTTCTCAGCAAGATTTAACGTCTGCTAGCGATACCCGGGCGCTGCCATTTTCTTGATGTGTACATAAAGATATGTTTAATCCGAGTGCAAAATTATCTTTCTTCCTGATACAAAATCCCATTTGAGATTTGAACTATTTAACAGATATATACATATATTCTAAAAACGAAAATGTGTTTTATATTTCTTTGAAAATTACGATTCTACTAAATATAAATCTATGTTCTTGATACTATGACGTACGCGACGGTGCGAATTAATTCAAATTTATGGATGATGACTTTCCCGAGCGTCAATAGTGACAAACTCTGCATGCACCTGCTTTGAGATAACGGACTTCAAAAGTCAGAATGCGCGTTGTATAAATTATGTTCTGTTCTGCCAGGCAAGCCCAAGAAATCGATTTTAAGTTAGCAAAACCAGATAATTTAAAAAGAAATCTATAAATTTCAAATTTTAGAATATATGTATACACCTGTTATGTATTTTCCATCATATATGGGGATTTTTTATAATGAAGAGAAGCAACTTAGCTCGAGGATTGAAAATATCTTCCTGACCGGAACGGTTTCCAATGGTTCATGTACAACTCCATGTCATCAAGAAAATGGCAGCCCCCATGTAAAGTGTTAGCAGATGATACCGTGAGCTAGAATGTCTTGATTTAAACCCTTTTCTGATATTTTATTTCTATAGTGATAGAGGTCAATGATTAAGAATATATAACACCTTTGAACATAAGTACATTTATATTCTAGTGTTAATTCTCCTTTAATCATAACCTTATATATTTGACGAAATAAAGCTGGAAGCGAATGTCACCCGACCACATATCGCATCACCTGAGCATCGTACAGAAAGAAAATCCTACCGTTGCCTTTAAATGAAAAGACATTTAGTAAATATTTACCGTGAGACCCGTATTTCCGGTCTCCATGCCTAGTCTGAAGCTAGTATCAATTGTCGCCTGATCATTACTTTCAAAGAGATTCATCAATTCGTCGCCGGTATTAAATCCGACCCTCGCTGGTATTGTTTTCGAAGCAGTGTTCCATAAAAGACTTCCTACTTGGTAGTTCATCAGTATTCCGGTCTTTTGGCCGTCAGTGAATACCACAGCTTGATAAGTATTTGTCTAAAACAAGGTTGGAAATATATACATTAGAAGAAAAAAAACAAGATACAGAACAAGTTTAGATTATATTTATTGTCCAAAACATTTTTTGTCAACATTTCCACGCACGCACAGACTTTTGTTGTTTTCTTTTCATAATTTTATTTATTCTTGATTCAGATTTTCAAAATGAATACTACAAATTAAGCATTGATTACACAATATAATTCAACATAACAATATACAATACAAATAATATAATTCCATAGCATGCCATTCAGAAATAAAAATGCGATTCAGCGATCGGTCTCCATTTGCTGAACAATCCAGCTTGCGAACAAAGCTATGCCGACGATCAATTTTCAACAATGTCCCGGGCCAGAAGCGCCGCGCATTTACGATTTCTGGAAGCCGTCTACATTCAATCGTACGAACTCCTTTTGTAAAAGGAGTTAGTCCAAGCTTTGCGATTGTTCTGAAATTACGGTGTCCGGGTTGCGTCCGGGTTCATCAAGTAATTTGTTCATACCTGCGTGATAACCTGATGAGTGCATGTCGAAAAGCTTCGTTATCCTGTCTCTTTTTCGTGCCCATATTGAAATTTTGTAGTATCAGGAAATTACTTAATATTTTCTTCAAAAATGAATGCCAAACGGAATCGAACGGTTTTTCAAAGTCGATAGCAAACAAGAAACCATTTATATTAAATGTAGACGAATGGAATATAACATCGTCTAATAATCTTACTGCTTCTCCTATATTCCTTCCTTTCATATAGCCTACTTGATCTGTATGAATAACCTCATCTAAAACTTTTTTTAATCCTGCTCGCTAGCATTTTAGACAATATTTTATAATATACATTCAATAATGAAATCGGCCTACAGTTTTTATTCAAATGAGGGTCTTTACCTTCTTTTTCAATTAAAGTTATAATCCCCTGTTTTTGTGACGAAGACATTTCCCCTTTTTGAAAGGAAGTATAAACAGAATATATGACTAATTTCCCCATCACAGGCCAGAATGTTCGATAGAATTCTACAGTCAAACCGTCATTACCGGGGTTTTTATTTATTTGCATCTCGTTTAAAGTGGAGAAACATTACGCCATGCTTATTTTTTCCGTCACATAATTCCCTGCTACTTTCCTTTATCATTGGAATATCACTGAAAAATATTCTTGTCCAGATTCATATCCATCTTTCTGATTAGTTTCTAAATACAAACCTGAATGAAATGTTATTTCTTTTAAAATTTGTTGTTGACATATTACCAATTCTCCATTAGATTTTAATTTCCCTATAAAAGTTTTATTACTATTTACTTTTAACAATTGTTCAAAGTACTTATCGTTAACTTCAATTTCTTCAAACCAATAAGCCCGAGATCGAACTTTCAAACCACTTTAAGCATGTCCGTATATCCCATTTAACTCTGCTCTTTTTAATTCTAACTATTCTAGTGTATTTCTATCGCCATCCAAAGCCAAATTTTCATCCAATTTTTGCACTTCATCCTGCAATTTACTCATAAGTAACCTTTTTTCTCGTGCCTTAATTTTAGAGTATTTTATTGTATAATCTCCTACTTTCATTTTAACAAAATCCCATTAAATGTCTATTATCTACTATTTCTTTTCTTAACACTTCTATCACGCGAGTTATTTCGTTTCTCATGGCTTTTGTATATTCTGAATGTAAACAAAGACTATTATTAAACTTCCACTAGGATGGTCCTAGTTTAAAAATTAATGTGCGAGCTTTAGTTCTAACTCAATAGCCGAATGGTCGGGGCTACTGAAGCAACGATTTTACAACCGTTCACTCGCTCTTCTAATCCACTAGTTATTATTCATTAATATAACCTACTTTGAATTAAAGGATTTTTCTGTCTATACGTACATTTTTTTTCCCCCCCAAATTCTTCTTTCTCGGTGTCAGACACAGACACAGACACACGCACACATACCACAACACACACACTCACATACAAATCGCTTCTTGAAATGAATTGTTGGCCAGAAGACTACCGTTTCATGCTTTAAAAAATTATGTCATTTTGTTTCTAAATCCTACCTCCTCTCCTGCTACTGATCCGGGCGGTTGAATATTTTCCCATGTGATCTTCAGTGTAAAGTTGATGTTGTTAATGAAAGCCGAGTCCAGTCCAGCCGGTAACGTTGCTCCAGAACTTAATCGGCCCTGTACAACTGGAATGAGCGATGATGTATCGCTACCTGAAGGATTCCTGTCATCTTGAACCTAGATGTTTGGTCATTAATAATGATAATGACAACGATATTAAGAAGAATGATAATAATACTAACATTAATAACAATAATAATAATCATAACAATAACTATTATTATTATAATTACTGTAATGATAATAATAATCATAGTTAAAATGACGATAGCAATGATAAAAACAACAATAACAGCAGTAAGGAGTAGGAAAATGATCTTTCGACCCTGGGGTAACTTGAAACAGCTCCCCCATATATTTTAAGTTAAACTCACACCGCGCAGGGTTGTATTTAAAATATATTTTAGATTTCATGTTGCTGATATAACAATGGTGGCTTCTTATAACACTCATGTCTGTAACATTGTGGAGTTCCTGACGCTCCATTATTACCCCGGCCATAGCCTAGCAGCCAAATATGTATAGTGATCTAGCATATCGGGTGCCCACTTACGCCGGGATGGAGAGTGTCAAACGTAGATTAATGTCTTCCTAACGGACGCAATTAAGTGCTGGGCTTGGATTCGAACCCTCAATCCCTTTAATGAGGGTAAAAAGAAAGAACCACTACACCGAAGCACCTCCACAGTCATGTTACAGATCTACAACACCTGTTACAGGTACTCAAAAAATAATTCTCAGCGATACCTTCAGAAAAAAAAAATATTTTGGTATGTTTTTAGTTCAAAGAAAAGGGTCTTCGAAGATAATTAGAGTGACCATGCAGACTGGCATATTCACAATTACCACCATTTGGGTCAAACTTTCACTGATGCCCTTCTCTCTATAACATAGAAATATATCATACTTTAATAATTCATTATCCTAGTTTTAATAATATATTTTTTTTTATTTGTTGTTTATTTGTTGTTGTTTTTTGTTATCCCTTTCAGTTTTATCTTGCATATAGGTTGGATTTTCATTCTAACAATCTCTTACCTGATAGAATATTTTTGGAGTTCCAATACTTAGATCTACTGCAGCCCCCATAACAGCGACAGCAGGATTCTGATCGGATGACATGAAGAGCGATGGGTTTGTATATTGAATCACTGATGTATTAGTTGGTGGAGTGTTGGAAAACAGAATCACCCCTGTGGCTGTGAACTGCATTGAAGAAAATCAATATCGGATAAAATATTAAAATAATAATAATAATAATAATAAAATAAGATAATAATCATTATAATAATAAAAAATAAGATAACAATAATAATAATAATAATAATAATAATAATAATAATAATCCGTTGTTGTTAAGAGCACATCACATTATGATAAAATGTCCCTATGCACTCCCAAAAAGTTCGGATATTATTGTCGTGGCTTGAGCTCCAGCGGTCGTAATCAGCGCACATTACATTTCAAGGAACAAATCCTGCCAGGTACTCACATAAATGTTAATATGAAACCCTCAAAAAACTTTTGCAATTCAAATTTGAGGGATGATACCTGATCTATGAAAAAAAGGAAACTGGTATTATTGAAAAGCTTTAATAAGCCCGGCGCACACTGCACGATCTGACTACGATGCGATTTTGGGAAAAGTTGTTATAACATTTTATGTGAACCTTCAAATAAGTAAAATCTTCGTGATCGAAGTTCCGAATAGTAGTATGAACACTAAAATCGAAATTCCGGGCTACTGCGAGCCCCCGTGTAGGAGTAAAATCGAAATCAATTCCAAATCGTAACGCCATACCAATCTTGCGATCGACTAAGATTTGAAGCCGATTTGGCCTTTACTCTAACCAGAAGAATTGCAGTTAACCAAAATTTCGATATTAGTATTCGTATCATTGTTCCGAAATTAAAATGAGATGATTTCACTTTTTTAAACTTTCACATTTAATGCAAACTGCAGTTTGTTCGAAAATCGGGTCGCAGTCGGATCGTATAGTTTGCGCCGGGTTATATTCTTCTTTACATTGGTGTGTCATTTGCCATGCTTATGCAATCTTAGAATGTGCAGTACTCCTGACTATAGGGTAAAGTCAAAAGTGAAATGTTGCAAATTACACTGTTTTCAACACCAAAGTCTCCGTATCTTTTGAAGATGAAATGTATTTTGAATAGTGCCGAGGTGATATTGCATGACTAGGATGAATGTCAATGATGTAATGCTCTTTTCTTTAAAGGATGGAATGTTCGAATGATGTTCAGGCAGTCATTGATGCGGTCCAAAGAGGAATTTTGCATTGATTAACGTTTGTGTGAGGTAGAGCTGCAGTTTACTGAGTGGTCGTGTGTAAGATGTAAAAATTCAACGCTTATCGAATCTCCTAAAGGCCCAAGCAATTGGACAACTCCAACCAGGTGTACTGTACCCTAAAAAAATGTTGCATCCATGTTTGGGCTGAGTACAAGTACTGCTACTGATTTACTGAGATATAACCATTTGTAATTAAAAGAAGGAGAGGGAGAGAAAGAGAGAGAGATTATGTGTGTCTTCCTTGTTTTGTCGTTAGTTTGGATGGAATGGTTTGTGGTGTTGTGTTTACAGTTTGCAAGCGTAATTGAGGGTTTGTTTGAGGTGAAACCTGCAAAAGTTGATCATTCCGTTTGAAAGTAAACTTGAAATGAATAATCAATTAAAAATTAGTGAATGAAGACACATTAAAATTTTCATAAATTTAACAAGAAATAAAACCAACATCTTAAACTTTTTAACATCTTAAACCTTTTGACATGACCAGGCTCAACATTTTAAAACAGCTTACATCCAAGTATGCAAATGAGAATACACCATGTGTGACTTTTGCGCATGACCGCATTCAAACTCAATCCATCCTCAAACCAAATGGGAATTCACTATCGAAAACAAGGAAATTTGCAATATTTCATGTTTGACCTTGCTCTATATTCAGAAGGACAGCGAATTTCATGACTACATTAGCATTACAAATGACACGCCATTGTAAAGAAAAATAACCAAGCCATTTAATGATACCACATTCAGCTGTTTCTATGTATGATGATAAAGCACCCCGAGATTTATTACCCGTCAAACTTGAATTCAGAACTTTTTATGAGGGGTTGATATATTTATAAACTTTTTCATTGTGACGTCCCTGTGATGCGTTCAAACTTTACAAAAATATATTTTAAGCTGTAAAGCGTTTCCAAAACAATGCTCCTGGTCCCTAACTTATAAACTAATTGCGCATCACCTTGGAAATGCTACAAGGATAAAACTTTGTCATAATTACTTGATAAAGGCTCCAGGAAGTGAAGAAAACAGGAGCGAATAAACGATGAATAACAGCATGAAATTACTTTAATTTTGTTTTGTATCTTCACACACCAACACGTGGATTTTATATCGAATATATAATTATAAACATTTACATTTATATATCTAAACTAGAAATATCACTGAAGATGATGATTAATACCCCCGCCCCGTGACAACAGCCTTTCTTGACTTTTGGTCGAAAACTGAGGAAGTAGTTCGATCCGCAAGATTTTTCCCTGATTTACTGCCATAGATAAGCCGTTTCCATGGCAACGCAGCTTCCGACATATCGAAAAAATATGTTGTACACATCTTCCCAGTAAGACCAATGTGTGTACCAAATTTCATGACTTTCGGTCAAAAACTGAGGAAGTAGTTCGATCCGCAAGGTGTTTCCTTGATTTTCTGCCATAAATATGCCGTTACCATGGCAACGCAGGTTCCGACTCATCCGAAAAATATGTCTTGCACATCTTCCCACCAAGACCAATGTGTGTACCAAATTTCATGACTTTCGGTCAAAAAATGAGGAAGAAGTTCGATCCGCAATGTGTTTCCTTGATTTTCTGCCATAAATATGCCGTTACCATGGCAACGCAGATTCCGACTCATCCGAAAAATATGTCTTGCACATCTTCCCACCAAGACCAATGTGTGTACCAAATTTCATGACTTTCGGTCAAAAACTGAGGAAGTAGTTCCATCCGCAAGGTGTTTCCTTGATTTTCTGCCATAAATATGCCGTTACCATGGCAACGCAGATTCCGACTCATCCGAAAAATATGTCTTGCACATCTTCCCACCAAGACCAATGTGTGTACCAAATTTCATGACTTTCGGTCAAAAACTGAGGAAGTAGTTCGATCCACAAGGTGTTTCCTTGATTTTCTGCCATAAATATGCCGTTACCATGGCAACGCAGATTTCGACTCATCCGAAATATATGTCTTGCACAACTTCCAATCAAGACCAATGTATGTACCAAATTTCATGACTTTCGGTCAAAAACTGAGGAAGTAGTTCCATCCGCAAGGTGTTTCCTTGATTTTCTGCCATAAATATGCCGTTACCATGGCAACGCAGATTCCGACTCATCCGAAAAATATGTCTTGCACATCTTCCCACCAAGACCAATGTGTGTACCAAATTTCATGACTTTCGGTCAAAAACTGAGGAAGTAGTTCGATCCGCAAGATTTGCAACGGACCGACCGACCGCCCAACCATCGACTGATTCCTATATACCCCCTTCAAACTTCGTTTGGCGGGGGTATAAAGATGGAACCTGTCAATGAATACGAAATGTGGCTATTTTTTCATGCTCGCAGATGGCTGTAGCTGATTGCTACTAATATAATATGGGAATTCAAATTTATAATTATTTACTGATTAACAAAAGGGATGTTTTACCCTTGTCGACCCGCCCCACTCTCCTAATGGCCGCAGCAGTTTAGGGCTGCAAAAAGTGACTTTCTTGCTGTTATACATGGGTCTTCATGAGCATTTCATCCGGACACTTTTCATAATTATATCCTCAAGTCAGTTTCAGTTCAGGTTATTTCATATTTCATGTCTCATAAATGGAAAATAACATAAAGAATGACCAATGCATTATAACAATACTATAGAAAAACCCAACTTCAGTACTTTCAACAAAAGAAGCGAAAATGCAACTAAACATACAAAGACACAGATCAATCTTCCATCATTTTAAAACTGGGATAATACAAACAAATTTGGCAGTATTACAATTTGAGGGATCTAGCTAGGCTTATGGTTGTAGATTCGCTTAAGAATGAAAAAAAAGATCTTTGACATAATTACATGTATAGGAGAGTTGATCAAAAACATAAAACAGAAGATAAATTATTAAAAAGGGGGAGACGAGGGTACGATGCATTACGAGGGAGTACCTTTGGGGAATTTCGAAGTTTCATTGAAAATTTACCACTTTACTCCTACATAAAGTTCTACATGTGTCTTTTAATATAATAATAATAATAATAATAATAATAATTAATAATATTAATCTGGTAGGTAATTTACGTAGGGCAAAGCAAGGAAAGTTAGGAAAATATGAGTTGATAATTACATGTGTATTTAATTAACCACATTTTTCTTGTACATGTAATAACATATGTAATGGTGCATTTGCTGAATAAATGTCTGCGGCTGAGTCATTCACTGTATGCCAAGTCAGCGCTCACCGAGCCTGAATGATAGTACGGTGGCTGATACTTCAGGCTGGCTTGGTGTGCGGGCCAAATGATTCAAATGATGGTTTTGCACAGTCTTTCCAATAAGCCAGTTCGGGGTTAGCGCATGGTACAAATGACCCCAAATATCCACAGATATTTTAGACATGGAGGGTCCCTTTATGTGCACTTCAGAAAAATAACTCTGGGAGTGATAGATGTGCCTCATGAATAGCTTTTGTTTCCCCCTTTAAAAAGAATACTTCCACCCGGATATCATGGAATGCACCATTAGTGCATAATTGAATAATGATTACATGACATTCATGAGCACATATCGAATATTAGTGTCAGTGGGTTTTAGAATTTGGTACAGATGACCTTTATCTGCTCATGCTCAGATTGCATCTCCGAAATGGCTTATTATTGATTTGGAAGATTTCGAGAATAAATTGTTCAATCGCTACGCGATTGATTTCTTGGCTTTTTGCCTGGCCTTCTTAAGCACCTCATCGCAGGGAAGCTGGTGGATGACAATCTACTGAAAACGAGGTCTGGACATGGTCGTGCGCTGCTGCGTACTTCTGGACATGGTCGTGCGGTACTGCGTACTTTTGGACATGGTCGTGCGGTACTGAAGTCTTCTGAAGAGTAAACTAGCAGGTATAGCGCAGTAGTGACGGTTTGCAGAGAAAGCAAGTTTTGGAGAGAAAGCAGGTTCGACAAGGTGGTATATTTCCGCCAAACGTACCACGTCCTCAGCTCGGGCTATCCTGACCGAAACCGCAGCTGGAGGAAGCAGCGTCGATTCCGTTACAATATCTTGTATTTTTCCATATAATTATTATGCTTATGATTTAATTGTGATCGTGGGTGTGTGTGTATATGTGTGTGTATATTTGTGTGTGCGTGTGTTTATTGAGGGGGTATACATTACCTTGTTACATTATGCTATGGTTATTTATGGATGGTTATTTATGGATGGCATGTTATGGAGTTATCATTTGTATTATGTTTATTGCCATGATGAATTATATTGTGTAATTAATGCTTATTTTGTAATATTCATTTTGGGGGGGAGGGGGGAGCTGCATGTATACCACATTTTTGCACTGCCATACGTTTGCACGTGTTTACTGAAAAAAAGTGGGGGGGGTGCCCCCCCCCCCCCGGTTCCGCGGTCCCTGATGTATATGTGTTTGTAATATTCGTTTAAAGAAATGGTAATAGATTCAATATTTAATTCATACATACCGTGATATATCTGTACAGTGTTCCGTTTCCGATAGGAATATGTGTTTTCAAATCCACGAAATGCCAAGCTAGTGAGCTGGATTGGAGTGTTGCAGTCTGGTCTGAGTTCTCACCATAGTCCAGGTAAATTATTTCTGAGGAAGAGTGATACCAATATTAATGATGATAATAATAATAACATTAACAACAATAATCATTATTACCTATATAAGGCATTTTAGCGGCGCATTAAAAACGCATGTTTTTGTCCGCTTGATTTGCGCGTGCAATATGAGAGCATATTGCACGGAACGCTGAATTCCCCATAGGCTACAGTACTAAACTTGCCGTGCAATATTGTGCCGTATTTGGTCTGGTCTGTTTACGTGCGCGCAAATAATGCAACGCATACACACATACGCACATGACGTCATAAAGAGGTATATTGCATGGCTTTATTTCATGGAATACCAGAAAAAAATTACACTCGTTAGGGCCAATATTCTCTGGTATCCCATTCAGAGCCATCCAATATAATATAATTATTCTGACAATAAAACAAAAGATAATATCAAAAGAAAAACAATATAACAACAAAAACTACTACGCCACTACCTATGATGATAATAATAATACTACGTGTAATAATAATAATTATTAATGCCTCGTTCACCCATTATAACCTCATCAGTATTAAAGGCCAAGTCCACCCTAATATCAAGTTGATTTGAATAAATAGAGTAAAATTAAACAAGCGTAACAGTGAAAATTTCACTGAAATTGGATGTGAAATAAGAAAGTTACGGCATTTTGAAATTTTGCATTATTTCATGAAACAGTGATATGCATAGCATGGGCGGTATGCAAATGAGTGAACCGATGATGTCATGCACTCACTTTTCCTTGTATGTATTTTATTATAATTATGAAATATCATATATTTCATTTTTTTGCTTCAAAAATGTAAAACATGGTTTGACTCCATATGGAACATGTAAAATCATCATTATTGTAACTTATTTTCATACAAGGAAGGGATTCTTTATCAAATCTACAAAAATTGAAATATTTGAAATTTCATATAATAAAATACATAAGGAAAAGTGAGTGTGTAACATCATCGGTGAAGCCAAAGACCGGATTAAAAAAATATATTGATCTTCGCAATTGTGTTCATGCATGAAACATCTACGCTTTCATTTCGAAAAGAAAAAAGTTAAATTTAGGCCAACACAAGAACTTAATTTTAACGATAAAAAGGAAGGGGAATCATGCCCCTTCCCCATATGGAAATCGCGTTTTGATAACTTTGCAAGTGTTTTTTTTTTTTTTTTTGTATTTGTATTTGTTGTTATTTTGTGACCAACAGTCAGCCCATACTGTGATAAAATGAAATTCTGTAGTGTCATATTGTCTTCGAAAATCAGTCATCATTTCAAGTTTCCACTTTATTGGTCGGCCTATATTTTTCATTGATCCATGAATAAATAAAAGACGAAAAAATAATAAATAAAAATATGTATTTATTCATTATGGCACTGATCCATATTCGTATAACGTAGATCCACAAAACACACATAACAGTGAGTTGTGTTATGATTAACAATACAAACAATAGCAAGGATAAATATACAATCATATTACTCAAACAGAAGAGAGTGAAAATTTAAAAAAAGAAGATGAAATAACTGTTTACCAGTACAGGTTATTCCGTTTCCGCTGTATCCTGCATTGCAGGTACATGTGAAAGTTCCAGGGCCATTGGTACATGCCGCATTCACATCGCAATTGTTCGTCCCTAAAATACATTCATCTTCATCTGCAAATAAGGATATAACAATATATATTTATCAATATTTATTTATCTATTTATTTTTTCATCTTTTCATTTATTCATTCAGAATATATACAATTCGTAACTAGCAGTCACTGGCTGACTAAGCCACTTCGTAATTAGTACGTGGTTCAAATGAACCTGAAATTACCCCAATTTGTACGCACACTCGCGATGGCTCAGTGAAAGAGCAGTTGTCTCGTAACTGGTAGGACCCAGGTTCGAAACCAAGTGGATGCGCTAGTGCTCTTTGGTAAGGCCTCATTACCAAGTCCCTCAGAGAGGACTTAAAGCCGTCAGTTCCCATGAAGCCCCTCCACTTTCCAAGACGTCCCGCGGCCCCTGAATCTTAATTCCTGGGGTGTTTCATAAAGGTGTTCGTAAAGTTACGCACGACTTTACCGAATGACTTGAATATGGCAAGCCAAATGTGATTCTTAATCATTTTTAATCGCATCCGCTAAAGTTGAAATATGCAGACGTAGATAAACAGTAAGCAGTTTTAATGCAAAGTATATGTTTTGCCACAATCTAATTGAGATTATTGGAAATACAGTCATACTTTGTGTGAAGATGCTCGTACTGCAGAGTTAGCGATGAAGGTTTCCCGGCTTGAGAAGAAGGTGAATGACTGAAGCCCGTCTTTTGACCCATGAATCCTGTCTGCATATGGCAGAGCTTGCTGAAACTAAACTGGAACGTTTTTCTTACAGAAACAACTTTTATATTGTCGGAGTTTCTTATCACCCCAATGAGCATGCTATGGATGTCGCAAGAGATATTCTCAAGAGATATTTTGGTAAATAATGTTTAGTTAATACATTTTCAGCATACTTATTTCATTTACTTAAATATTACATTAATCATTTACGCAAATTTCAAAGTAAATCTCCAAATTTTGAAGTCTTTAAGCTTATATGTTGCAACCAGTAAATGTCTTAAATACCAAATTGCTAAAAGGAAAAACAAACTTGTACCTCATTTTCGGAAGTGGAGATTTGATATATGATCCCCCCCCCCCCTGCCTGCCTGCCTGCCAGTTATTATATTGATTGTTTACATAAGTATGCCATTTATTATGTCTTGTCTACTTCATGAAGGCAGCTCGGGTGTCTGGAAGATCCACGCCTGGGATGTCGGGCGATTGGGGCATGTTCTCGCTGGTTGTTTGGTTGGCTGTCTTGTCGGTTCTGGGGGTTCCTGGGACGGGACAGGCTTCATGCACGCTTTGTTTTCCCTTGTGATGTATGTATGCTAGTAATGGGCAGTGTAGTGATTGCATATAAGTGGCGTATTTAGTTGGGATGAAGTGGTTGCTTGATCTATACATGGGCATGGAGTCTGTTGCGTCTTTTGGGCCCTTGTCCCGGCGGGGCTGTCGGCCTTTCGATCGGCGGATCTATGTCAGCCCCGCCTGTGCGTCTTGGGCAGGTTTTTCCTTCGTCCCCTTGGTGCCTTCATGTGCTCAAATTTATTGATTTATTTTTTCTATCCATAATCAACTTGTAATCATATGTAAATGATATGATTGTTTATTCAATAAAACACATTAAAAAATATATATTGGTATGGAAATCCCACAAATTGAGCGTGCCCATCGAGACGACCCCCGAATGAAGGATCTGCCACGTCCTTTTTGGGTCAAAATGCTGTCTTTTCAAGACAAGATACAGGTCGTTTCAGCAGAGAAAAAAGCTTGAAAAGGAGAACATGTACGTCATCGACGATTTGACAAAGAAGGATAGAGAAGAGAAGAATAAATGGCTGAAGGAAGTCAATTCTGCCTTTCTGTCCGAACGCATTATTATTTCTCTGCCGGAAAATGGCGTCAAGGGCGTGGCACATTAGCACCATTCTACCCAGCCACTACCAGCGCTGAATCTAGCTCGCCTACACGCTCCGCTATCAGTGGTGCCATTGCAAAGGGCGACACCTCCCGAGGGGAAACGTCACTCCGTGATATTCGCATCGACAAAGCTAGTTCCAGTGTCAACGAAAACCAGTGCCGTATATAGATATCGATATATCTCTATATCTCTATATACGGCACTGACGAAAACGTCCGCGCCACGCCCCCAGCCATACCCAGTGCTAGACCCATTGACCAGAGTTTATGTCGACACACCTCACCTTGATCGCATCGTCATTATTTCTTTTCATGTTGTGGTAAAACACTTTCAACACGATTCAAGCTATCGATATAGTCATCAAAATAACTTATAAATAACTTGCAGTTTACATCCTCGTTTGGTTTAGACACATTATATTACAGATTTTGTATGCACTTGTTTATATTCTTCAGTATATAGTATGCCTTACATCTTATAATCTTGTATACAGCAGACAGCAAATATATATTTTTTCACACTGTTAAAACATGTATTAAAAAACTACGGATTAAAAAAATGTTGATTAAAAATCGCTCAACATTGGTTATAAAATGACTTTTAATCTTGCGTGGGTTAAAAATATTGTTGATTAAAATTATTTTTTTTTAAATCTTGTTGGTTACTTTGTAACCAACATTGATTAAAAAAGTGTTCTCTGCTTTCCCGCCAAACTGATAGTGCTAACTGTCAAGACACTTTATCTTTTTGTAGGTTAAAAGTTTGATCAAAGTTTATTAAAATACCAATCGCGTGACCGAACAGCGCATGCGCATATGGATTTGGAACAAATTCGCTGCACACAAATCTATCACAGAAATTGTTTGCGATAAAAAAAATGGAAGGCATTGTCATTCAAGTCGCTGAATGATTGGGGACTTTCAAAGAGTTTGTCGGCGTGTTTGAAGGTGAGAAACTCTTCTTCATATATGTGATTGTTGTCTAGCTTAATCTTGGGAACAAATAGATCTAGAGTGTGCTCTTTCTTTCTAATTTAAACGGCTTGGGAGCAAGTTCAACCTGCCCGATCTGGACTAGACATGGCTAAGCCAGGCCCACCGGTAGATCTACTGACTGCGCCTATAGTAGCGAGGAGGCGACGCCGGCGGTATGGCGGTGTGTTCAACTTTGCGCATGTCCATATTTCGCGGACAGGGCATTATGACAAACACTGAAACTAGAACAGTTTTTTGAGAAAAAGAAATAAGCACCAATGTAGGCGTAGGCGTAGTCTACCTGTGGGCCTGGCTTAGTCAAGTCTAGTCCAGGTCTGAGCAGGTCCAACTTACCAAACCGCTGAAAGTAGATCACTGAGTAGATCTATATTAAGGCTAGCTAGACAACAATTACAGATATGAAAAGAGTTTCTCCGGGTTTCTCCGGGTTGGTTAAACATTTAACCAACAATTTGTTTAAGTTTAATCAACACCATTTTAACCAATGTTGAGCAAAATATGATTAACCAACAAATGGTTAAACATTTAACCAACAATATGTTTTAGTTTAATCAACGCCGATTTAACCAACGCTGAGCAAAATACGATTAACCAACAAATGATTAAAACTTTTAATCGACCACAGGTTAAACTTTAATCAACAGGCCGTTGATTAAAGTTTTAACCTACAAATGTGTGGTTCACCTGGTAATCCTCGGTTGATTAAAATTTTAACCAACAAGATTAAAAATATTAATCAACGTTCTAACAGTGCACCACACTTTACTTTATATGCCATATATATTGCACTTTGTGTCTGACAACTCAACTCCCTCTTTATTTTCTGCCCTACCACTCCACTGCACTGGACTTGTACAGTACTTATTCCTTTAGCTTGTCTTTGCATTGTTCCTTATCCTGTTTGATGTTGCCTCCCCACTTTGCTTTCACAGGTTACCCACCCTTGAGCTTGGGGCTCATTACTCTCCTTGGATCTCCACGCCTTTGTATTTGTTTTAATCCCCCTCCACACCCACTTGACTCATGGTTTTTGACTCCCCACACTCCCCTTTTGTTCCCACTGCATTGTGTCCACAGCTCCTCCCTTACAGTTCCTGTTTTGTAATCTGTTTTGTGTCTGTAGTCTATATTATATGCTTGTATTGCTTTTTATGTTTGTCTTTTTGCCTCTAACGAAGATTCTGCTAGGATCGAAAGCTCAGGCCCCTTTTGACTCCAAAATAACTTATGTGAAATATTATGCAACACGCTATAAGTCTAGATATGTGCATGTACCGCAAGAATGAACAGAAAGCTGAAATCGAACAATATAACCGCAAACTAAAGGAACAAAGCGCGCGAAATATAACGGGTTTTGATTGGCTGCCTGAAAATAACGGGAAATTAGGCTTATTTGTCGCAGAAAAGAACAACGAAAATACTGATAACAAAATCAGAGAAGTAGTGAAAGATCATCTGCATATCAATCTGCGTGACTGCGACATTGCAAGAAGCCACCGGATCACATCAAAACTTGGAGAGACCAGTAACAACAATCTAAAAGATCCCAAACCAGTAAGACCAATCATCGTGAAATTCAACAATTACAATATCAGGCGTACAGTGTTTGACGCGAAGAAGGAACTTCGAGGTAGTGACATCTATATCCAGGAGGACCTGACATGGCAACGGCGAGAGTTGGTGAACGCCACAAGACGAAACCCGACGGTCAAGCGTGTCTGGACAAAATTAAATGATGGCAAAATCACAGCTTTGGTGATTGCTCCAGGAGCGGACAAAAAGAAAGTTATCATCGGGAACATGATCGAAGGATATTGATGAACTAGAATACTGGTGAGAAACATGATATATACCTCAGGAACAAAATTGTAATATGAATAATATATATCCATGTTTAATATGTTAAAAAAAAGGTGAATAATAACCAAAATGCCCTTTTGTATTCTGTGTAAACAATGGTGTCACCTAAAATATTCCAACGAAAATATGGCACTCTTCCTCAGTAGTGTAGACTGGATATGCCGTATTTGCTATTTCCATGAACTACCCGGGTATGAGAGGTGCGAATCTCAAGATACTCAAGATGAAGCTCCGATTATAATGTATCATAATGAACCTGCAGGTCAAGCTGTAATGGAGCCAGTCAACCATAATGTTGAGACTTATTTGCAAACACTGAAGAATAGCAAAGGATTAAAAATTACACATTTGAACTGCCTATCTGTAACTAAAAATATTGATGAAATACGGCACATGATAAATGACGCCGATATTGATATTATGACTTTGAGTGAAACACATTTATCGGAAGACATACATGATTCTGAGATTGATTTGATTTGTATGATATTGTTCGCAAAGACAGAAATCGGTTTGATGGAGGTGTAATGTTGTACATTAAAACATCTATTGGATATAAGATCAGATATGATTTGAATGATGAAAAACTAGAAATGATAATAATTGAAATTACAATAAATAAGATAAAACCATTTATTGCTGTTGAATGGTATAGGCCAGCAGATGCTCGTGTAGACATGTTTGATATTTTTGAAACGGTACTTACAAGACTTGATTCAATGAGTTTAGAATATCTGATATTAGGTGATTTAAATTGTAAAATGTTAGCAACCAACCAATCCTGGCAAAGTAAACAACTTACTGGAGTAATAGAAACTTTTAATTCAGTACAAGTTATAAATTCACCTACAAGAATTACAGAAAATTCATTTACTTTGATTGATGTTATACTTGTAAGCAATATACATAACATTGGTTATTAACAGGTTATTCCCGTTTCGCTAAGTGATCACTATATGGTATGTTGCACATGGGGGAAAGAAGTTGGGAACGGAGAAAATCCCCAATCACATACATATAAGATTGGTAGGAAACTTTTGGACGAAGTTAAATACAAAAATGACATGAATGAAGTGAAATGGGACTGTTTATATGCCATAACTGATGAAGAGTTTAAATGTTTTGAAAAGAATATAATGACTGTAATTGATAAACATGCTCCCTTGAAACGGACTTGTGTAAAAAAGAAAGAGTCTCCATGGATTAATGAAGACATTTTAGAATTAATCCGCCAACGTAATATATTAAAATCAAAATCAACAAAATTATCCAGCGATTGGTACGCATACAAATCATCAAGAAACAAGGTGACTGCAGAAATTTGCAAAGCCAAAAAGAATACATTATAAATGCTATAAAAGCAGGTAATGGCCAATCGGTAGCTGTATGGAAGTCTCTGAACTGTTTGTTGCCTAAGAAGAGTAAAACTCAGAAGGTGCCTGAAATTATGGTAAACGATGTTCGATGCACTGATAAAATAAAAATTGCAGAAAATTTTAATAGGTTTTTTTGCTGAAATTGGTCAAACATCCAAAATAATAATATAAAAATGTGTTGAAGAACATAAAACAACCATTGACTATGAAACGAGAGAGCATGTTTGCCAAACAAATATGGTGAAATTTGAGAAAATAAAAGAAAATGATGTTCTGAAAGTGATAAATAATTTGTCAATTACAAAAGCCTGTGGGGATGATGATATTCCCATTTCCCTTGTTAAAACCATAGCGCCTTCAATTGTTGAACCTCTTACATTTACTTTGAATATGTCGCTAGATCAAGGTGTTGTACCCCCACAAATGAAAAGAACACGTGTTATCCCCATTTACAAAGGAGTTGTTAAAGTAAACATGGGTAATTATAGACCTATATCGGTGTTGCCTGTTTTTGCCAAAATACTTGAAAAAATTGTTTTTAATCAATTAAAGCAGTATTTAAAGAAAAACTCTCTATTAACACCATGTCAATCGGGTTTCAGGCCTCAACATTCAACAATGACAGCTTTATGTAATGTAACTGAAGCGTGGTTGGACAGTATTGATAGAGGTAACGTAGAGGGAGTTGTATAATTAGATAAGGCGTTCGATACGATTGACCATGATATTTTAATGCTCAAAATGAAGAGAATGGGAGTTGACGGAGATGCTCTTGAGTGGTTTCGGGACTATTTGTCTCAACGACTACAAAGCACGACGGTCAATAATGTGAAGTCACCCCTTTATGAATTAAAGTGCGGAATTCCACAAGGGAGTAATATTGGACCCATTATCTTTGTTATTTATATAAATGATTGCTTACAACAATGTAGCGGGTCTCTATACGCAGATGATACCTGTATATATGTCGAAGGTAAAAATGCTCGAACCGTGGTCGATATTCTGAATAGAGAATGGCCTTTGTTAACAATAAATTGGTTGAGCGGAAACAAATTAGCGTTGAATGTTGAGAAATGTGAATTTATTTTGCTTGGTAGGAGAAAAAGAGTCAATGATATAACCCTCCCTCAAGTTAAGATAAATCAAAAGACTATTAAAAGAGTGAAACAAATACGCTACTTGGGGATGATTATTGATGAACATTTGGATTGGAGTAAGCACGTCGAAAAAACTAATAAAAGATGCATCAAAGATTAAGTATCTGCTTAAGAGAATACGGTTATATATAACCATGGAA
Organism: Heliocidaris erythrogramma; assembly: GCA_025617745.1. Classification (NCBI taxonomy): domain Eukaryota; kingdom Metazoa; phylum Echinodermata; class Echinoidea; order Camarodonta; family Echinometridae; genus Heliocidaris; species Heliocidaris erythrogramma. The sequence continues at coordinate 4,728,354 of CM046864.1, forward strand.
ACAGCATTATTGTTTTATAAGACTATTTTTAAATCAAAATTAGACTATTGCGACGTAATATGGGGTCATTGTGGTAAAACACTTCAACGTAGATTACAAAAATTACAAGATAGATGTCTAAGAATTGTTCTTAATGTTGAATGGACCTTTCCATCAAAACTAATTTTTGAAAAATGCCATGTCGACACTATTGAACAAAGACGGCAAAGTCGGATGTTACATACCAGGAATAAAATTACCAATGGCATGATACCAGAAAACATTTGCATTTTTCACCTTTAAAAACGATTCTTACGGTCTAAGAAACTCAGTGTATAAATTTTAATTACCCAAAATGAAAACTAATTATAAATTATGAAGTCTTCAGCATCGAGGGGCAAAAGCATGGAATAAATTACCTGATTACCTGAAAAGCATTATTGGCTATAATTCATTCAAAAGATCTCTCTCTCTCTCTCTGTCTCTCAAAAAGTTGCAATAGATACCTAATTTGCTTTTATTGTATATTTTGTGTACTGTTTTGATTTACCATTTGTATGATAATTTGTTGTGTTTTTAATCGTAATTTTGTTTACCTATTTATTTATATCACTATTTTGATGATTTCATATGTTTGTATGTATTTCTATATTGTATTTATATTTTACATTGTTGTATCGTGCAATGCTTTTTAAATGTATATATGCACGGACATGTAGAACAACAGCCATTGGCTGAAACATGTTTATTACCGTGTTGAAATAACATTTAAATAAAAAAATAAATACAAATAAAATAAAAAAGATTTGAAGAAACTTAAAGTTACAACTAGATTTGACATACATTTTAGTACGAATTATTTCACAAATACATTAGATGGTGCAATAATGGTTCCTGACAAAGGTTCTTACGGCGCTTTGAGTTTGAAATAAACTAATAAGAAGACATTTTAAAAATTTCAATTCAATGCTTTACATTCAAATTATTGATAATCAATATTTCTATTCAAGGATTTACATGAAAGTGCTTACCTGTACAAGTAGTTCCGTCACCAGTGTATCCAGAATTACAGGCGCATGTGAAACTCCCAGGGGTGTTAGTACACATGGCATTGACGTCACAGTTGTCAGTCATAACCGTACATTCGTCAATATCTACAAATATAAAGTGAAAGTAAACGGAAAATAAAATGGTTTCAAAAAGATTTGAAGAAACTGAAAGTTACAGCTAGATGTGACATACATTTGAGTAGGAATTATTTCACAAATACGTTAGATAGTGCAATTAATGGTTCCCGACAAAGGTTCTTACGGCGATTTGAGTTTCAAATAAACTAATGAGAAGACTTTTTAAAACCGATCTTGTAATATTGCCAATTCATTGCTTTACATTCAAATTATTGATAATCAATATTTCTATTCAAGGATTTACATGAAAAATTGTTACCTGTACAAGTAGTTCCATCACCAGTGTATCCAGAATTACAGGCGCATGTGAAACTCCCAGGGGTGTTAGTACACATGGCATTGACGTCACAGTTGTCAGTCATAGCCGTACATTCGTCAATATCTAAAAATATCAAGTGAAAGTAAACGGAAAATGAAATTGTTTAATAAAGAATTGAAAAAGCTGAAAGTTACAACTAGATGTGACATACATTTGAGTAGGAATTATTTCACAAATACATTACATAGTGCAATTAATGGTTTCCAGACAAAGGTTCTTATGACCATTTGAGTTTCATATAAACTTATAAGAAAACTTTTTAAAACCTGTCTTGTAATATTTCCAATTTAATGCTTTACATTCAAATTATCGATAATCAATATCTCTATTCAAGTGTTTACATGAAAGTGCTTACCTGTACAAGTAGTTCCATCGCCAGTGTATCCAGAATTACAGGCGCACGTGAAACTCCCAGGGGTGTTAGTACACATGGCATTGACTTCACAGTTGTCAGTCATAGCCGTACATTCGTCAATATCTAAAAATATCAAGTGAAAGTAAACGGAAAATGAAATTGTTTAATAAAGAATTGAAAAAGCTCAAAGTTACAACTAGATGTGACATACATTTGAGTATGAATTATTTTACAAAAACATTAGATAGTGCAATTAATGGTTCCTGCCAAAGGTTCTTACGACGATTTGAGTTTGAAATAAACTAATAAGAAGACTTTTTAAAACCGGTCTTGTAATATGTCCAATTCAATGCTTTGCATTCAAATTATTGATAATCAATATTTCTATTCGAGTATGTACATGAAAATGCTTACCTGTACAAGTAGTTCCATCACCAGTGTATCCAGAATTACAGGCGCATGTGAAACTCCCAGGGGTGTTAGTACACATGGCATTGACGTCACAGTTGTCAGTCATAGCCGTACATTCGTCAATATCTACAAATATAAAGTGAAAGTAAACGGAAAATAAAATGGTTTCAAAAAGATTTGAAGAAACTGAAAGTTACAACTAGATGTGACATACATTTTAGTAGAAATTATTAAACAAAAACATTAAATGGTGCAATAATGGTTCCCGACAAAGGTTCTTACGGCGCTTTGAGTTTGAAATAAACTAATAAGAAGACATTTTAAAATTTGTCTTGTAATATTTCCAATTCAATGCTTTACATTCAAATTATTGATAATCAATATTTCTATTCAAGGATTTACATGAAAATGCTTACCTGTACAAGTAGTTCCATCACCAGTGTATCCAGAATTACAGGCGCATGTGAAACTCCCAGGGGTGTTAGTACACATGGCATTGACGTCACAGTTGTCAGTCATGGCCGTACATTCGTCAATATCTACAAATATAAAGTGAAAGTAAACGGAAAATAAAATTGTTTAAAAAAGATTTGAAAGAAACTGAAAGTTACAACTAGATGTGACATACATTTGAGTAGGAATTATTTAACAAAAACATTAGATGGTGCATGATGGTTCCCGACAAAGGTTCTTACGGCGATTTGAGTTTGAAATAAACTAATAAGAAGACATTTTAAAAATTTCAATTCAATGCTTCACATTCAAATTATTGATAATCAATATTTCTATTCAAGGATTTACATGAAAGTGCTTACCTGTACAAGTAGTTCCGTCACCAGTGTATCCAGAATTACAGGCGCATGTGAAACTCCCAGGGGTGTTAGTACACATGGCATTGACGTCACAGTTGTCAGTCATAGCCGTACATTCGTCAATATCTACAAATATAAAGTGAAAGTAAACGGAAAATAAAATTGTTTAAAAAAGAATTGAAAAAGCTGAAAGTTACAACTAGATGTGACATACATTTGAGTAGGAATTATTTCACAAATACATTACATAGTGCAATTAATGGTTTCCAGACAAAGGTTCTTATGACCATTTGAGTTTCATATAAACTTATAAGAAAACTTTTTAAAACCTGTCTTGTAATATTTCCAATTTAATGCTTTACATTCAAATTATCGATAATCAATATCTCTATTCAAGTGTTTACATGAAAGTGCTTACCTGTACAAGTAGTTCCATCGCCAGTGTATCCAGAATTACAGGCGCACGTGAAACTCCCAGGGGTGTTAGTACACATGGCATTGACTTCACAGTTGTCAGTCATAGCCGTACATTCGTCAATATCTAAAAATATCAAGTGAAAGTAAACGGAAAATGAAATTGTTTAATAAAGAATTGAAAAAGCTCAAAGTTACAACTAGATGTGACATACATTTGAGTATGAATTATTTTACAAAAACATTAGATAGTGCAATTAATGGTTCCTGCCAAAGGTTCTTACGACGATTTGAGTTTGAAATAAACTAATAAGAAGACTTTTTAAAACCGGTCTTGTAATATGTCCAATTCAATGCTTTGCATTCAAATTATTGATAATCAATATTTCTATTCGAGTATTTACATGAAAATGCTTACCTGTACAAGTAGTTCCATCACCAGTGTATCCAGAATTACAGGCGCATGTGAAACTCCCAGGGGTGTTAGTACACATGGCATTGACGTCACAGTTGTCAGTCATAGCCGTACATTCGTCAATATCTACAAATATAAAGTGAAAGTAAACGGAAAATAAAATGGTTTCAAAAAGATTTGAAGAAACTGAAAGTTACAACTAGATGTGACATACATTTTAGTAGAAATTATTAAACAAAAACATTAAATGGTGCAATAATGGTTCCCGACAAAGGTTCTTACGGCGCTTTGAGTTTGAAATAAACTAATAAGAAGACATTTTAAAATTTGTCTTGTAATATTTCCAATTCAATGCTTTACATTCAAATTATTGATAATCAATATTTCTATTCAAGGATTTACATGAAAATGCTTACCTGTACAAGTAGTTCCATCACCAGTGTATCCAGAATTACAGGCGCATGTGAAACTCCCAGGGGTGTTAGTACACATGGCATTGACGTCACAGTTGTCAGTCATGGCCGTACATTCGTCAATATCTACAAATATAAAGCGAAAGTAAACGGAAAATAAAATTGTTTAAAAAAGATTTGAAGAAACTGAAAGTTCCAACTAGATTTGACACACATTTGAGTAGGAATTATTTCACAAATACATTACATAGTGCAATTAATGGTTCCCGACAAAGATTCTTACAACGATTTGAGTTTCAAATGAACTAATAAGAAGATTTTTTTTTAAATTGTCTTGTAGTAATTCCAATGCAATGCTTTACATTCAAATTATTGATAATCAATATTTCTATTCAAGTATTTACATAAAAGTGCTTACCTGTACAAGTTGTTCCGTCACCAGTGTATCCAGAATTACAGGCGCATGTGAAACTTCCAGGGGTGTTAGTACACATGGCATTGACGTCACAGTTGTCAGTCATAGCCGTACATTCGTCAATATCTACAAATATAAAGTGAAAGTAAACGGAAAATAAAATTGTTTAAAAAAGATTTGAAGGAAACTGAAAGTTACAACTAGATTTGACATACATTTGAGTATGAATTATTTTACAAAAACATTAGATAGTGCAATTTATGGTTCCTGCCAAAGGTTCTTACGACGATTTGAGTTTGAAATAAACTAATAAGAAGACTTTTTAAAACTGGTCTTGTAATATTTCCAATTCAATGCTTTACATTCAAATTATTGATAATCAATATTTCTATTCAAGTATTTACATGAAAATGCTTACCTGTACAAGTAGTTCCATCACCAGTGTATCCAGAATTACAGGCGCATGTGAAACTAGCAGGGGTGTTAGTACACATGGCATTGACGTCACAGTTGTCAGTCATAGCCGTACATTCGTCAATATCTACAAATATAAAGTGAAAGTAAACGGAAAATAAAATGGTTTCAAAAAGATTTGAAGAAACTGAAAGTTACAACTAGATGTGACATACATTTTAGTAGAAATTATTAAACAAAAACATTAGATGGTGCAATAATGGTTCCCGACAAAGGTTCTTACGGCGCTTTGAGTTTGAAATAAACTAATAAGAAGACATTTTAAAATTTGTCTTGTAATATTTCCAATTCAATGCTTTACATTCAAATTTTTGATAATCAATATTTCTATTCAAGGATTTACATGAAAATGCTTACCTGTACAAGTAGTTCCATCACCAGTGTATCCAGAATTACAGGCGCATGTGAAACTCCCAGGGGTGTTAGTACACATGGCATTGACGTCACAGTTGTCAGTCATGGCCGTACATTCGTCAATATCTACAAATATAAAGCGAAAGTAAACGGAAAATTAAATTGTTTAAAAAAGATTTGAAGAAACTGAAAGTTCCAACTAGATTTGACACACATTTGAGTAGGAATTATTTCACAAATACATTACATAGTGCAATTAATGGTTCCCGACAAAGATTCTTACAACGATTTGAGTTTCAAATGAACTAATAAGAAGATTTTTTTTTAAATTGTCTTGTAGTAATTCCAATGCAATGCTTTACATTCAAATTATTGATAATCAATATTTCTATTCAAGTATTTACATAAAAGTGCTTACCTGTACAAGTTGTTCCGTCACCAGTGTATCCAGAATTACAGGCGCATGTGAAACTTCCAGGGGTGTTAGTACACATGGCATTGACGTCACAGTTGTCAGTCATAGCCGTACATTCGTCAATATCTACAAATATAAAGTGAAAGTAAACGGAAAATAAAATTGTTTAAAAAAGATTTGAAGGAAACTGAAAGTTACAACTAGATTTGACATACATTTGAGTATGAATTATTTTACAAAAAACATTAGATAGTGCAATTTATGGTTCCTGCCAAAGGTTCTTACGACGATTTGAGTTTGAAATAAACTAATAAGAAGACTTTTTAAAACTGGTCTTGTAATATTTCCAATTCAATGCTTTACATTCAAATTATTGATAATCAATATTTCTATTCAAGTATTTACATGAAAATGCTTACCTGTACAAGTAGTTCCATCACCAGTGTATCCAGAATTACAGGCGCATGTGAAACTAGCAGGGGTGTTAGTACACATGGCATTGACGTCACAGTTGTCAGTCATAGCCGTACATTCGTCAATATCTACAAATATAAAGTGAAAGTAAACGGAAAATAATATGGTTTCAAAAAGATTTGAAGAAACTGAAAGTTACAACTAGATGTGACATACATTTTAGTAGAAATTATTAAACAAAAACATTAGATGGTGCAATAATGGTTCCCGACAAAGGTTCTTACGGCGCTTTGAGTTTGAAATAAACTAATAAGAAGACATTTTAAAATTTGTCTTGTAATATTTCCAATTCAATGCTTTACATTCAAATTATTGATAATCAATATTTCTATTCAAGGATTTACATGAAAATGCTTACCTGTACAAGTAGTTCCATCACCAGTGTATCCAGAATTACAGGCGCATGTGAAACTCCCAGGGGTGTTAGTACACATGGCATTGACGTCACAGTTGTCAGTCATGGCCGTACATTCGTCAATATCTACAAATATAAAGCGAAAGTAAACGGAAAATAAAATTGTTTAAAAAAGATTTGAAGAAACTGAAAGTTCCAAGTAGATTTGACACACATTTGAGTAGGAATTATTTCTCAAATACATTACATAGTGCAATTAATGGTTCCCGACAAAGATTCTTACGATTTGAGTTTCAAATGAACTAATAAGAAGATTTTTTTTTAAATTGTCTTGTAGTAATTCCAATGCAATGCTTTACATTCAAATTATTGATAATCAATATTTCTATTCAAGTATTTACATAAAAGTGCTTACCTGTACAAGTTGTTCCGTCACCAGTGTATCCAGAATTACAGGCGCATGTGAAACTCCCAGGGGTGTTAGTACACATGGCATTGACGTCACAGTTGTCAGTCATAGCCGTACATTCGTCAATATCTACAAATATAAAGTGAAAGTAAACGGAAAATAAAATTGTTTAAAAAAGATTTGAAGGAAACTGAAAGTTACAACTAGATTTGACATACATTTGAGTATGAATTATTTTACAAAAACATTAGATAGTGCAATTTATGGTTCCTGCCAAAGGTTCTTACGACGATTTGAGTTTGAAATAAACTAATAAGAAGACTTTTTAAAACTGGTCTTGTAATATTTCCAATTCAATGCTTTACATTCAAATTATTGATAATCAATATTTCTATTCAAGTATTTACATGAAAATGCTTACCTGTACAAGTAGTTCCATCACCAGTGTATCCAGAATTACAGGCGCATGTGAAACTCCCAGGGGTGTTAGTACACATGGCATTGACGTCACAGTTGTCAGTCATAGCCGTACATTCGTCAATATCTACAAATATAAAGTGAAAGTAAACGGAAAATAAAATGGTTTCAAAAAGATTTGAAGAAACTGAAAGTTACAGCTAGATGTGACATACATTTGAGTAGGAATTATTTCACAAATACGTTAGATAGTGCAATTAATGGTTCCCGACAAAGGTTCTTACGGCGATTTGAGTTTCAAATGAACTAATGAGAAGACTTTTTAAAACCGATCTTGTAATATTGCCAATTCATTGCTTTACATTCAAATTATTGATAATCAATATTTCTATTCAAGGATTTACATGAAAAATTGTTACCTGTACAAGTAGTTCCATCACCAGTGTATCCAGAATTACAGGCGCATGTGAAACTCCCAGGGGTGTTAGTACACATGGCATTGACGTCACAGTTGTCAGTCATAGCCGTACATTCGTCAATATCTAAAAATATCAAGTGAAAGTAAACGGAAAATGAAATTGTTTAATAAAGAATTGAAAAAGCTGAAAGTTACAACTAGATGTGACATACATTTGAGTAGGAATTATTTTACAAAAACATTAGATAGTGCAATTAATGGTTTCCAGACAAAGGTTCTTACGACGATTTGAGTTTGAAATAAACTAATAAGAAGACTTTTTAAAACCGGTCTTGTAATATGTCCAATTCAATGCTTTGCATTCAAATTATTGATAATCAATATTTCTATTCGAGTATTTACATGAAAATGCTTACCTGTACAAGTAGTTCCATCACCAGTGTATCCAGAATTACAGGCGCATGTGAAACTCCCAGGGGTGTTAGTACACATGGCATTGACGTCACAGTTGTCAGTCATAGCCGTACATTCGTCAATATCTACAAATATAAAGTGAAAGTAAACGGAAAATAAAATTGTTTAAAAAAGATTTGAAGAAACTGAAAGTTACAACTAGATGTGACATACATTTTAGTAGAAATTATTAAACAAAAACATTAGATGGTGCAATAATGGTTCCCGACAAAGGTTCTTACGGCGCTTTGAGTTTGAAATAAACTAATAAGAAGACATTTTAAAATTTGTCTTGTAATATTTCCAATTCAATGCTTTACATTCAAATTATTGATAATCAATATTTCTATTCAAGGATTTACATGAAAATGCTTACCTGTACAAGTAGTTCCATCACCAGTGTATCCAGAATTACAGGCGCATGTGAAACTCCCAGGGGTGTTAGTACACATGGCATTGACGTCACAGTTGTCAGTCATAGCCGTACATTCGTCAATATCTACAAATATAAAGTGAAAGTAAACGGAAAATAAAATGGTTTCAAAAAGATTTGAAGAAACTGAAAGTTACAGCTAGATGTGACATACATTTGAGTAGGAATTATTTCACAAATACGTTAGATAGTGCAATTAATGGTTCCCGACAAAGGTTCTTACGGCGATTTGAGTTTGAAATAAACTAATAAGAAGACTTTTTAAAACTGGTCTTGTAATATTTCCAATTCAATGCTTTACATTCAAATTATTGATAATCAATATTTCTATTCAAGTATTTACATTCAAATGCTTACCTGTACAAGTAGTTCCATCACCAGTGTATCCAGAATTACAGGCGCATGTGAAACTCCCAGGGGTGTTAGTACACATGGCATTGACGTCACAGTTGTCAGTCATAGCCGTACATTCGTCAATATCTACAAATATAAAGTGAAAGTAAACGGAAAATAAAATGGTTTCAAAAAGATTTGAAGAAACTGAAAGTTACAGCTAGATGTGACATACATTTGAGTAGGAATTATTTCACAAATACGTTAGATAGTGCAATTAATGGTTCCCGACAAAGGTTCTTACGGCGATTTGAGTTTCACATAAACTAATGAGAAGACTTTTTAAAACCGGTCTTGTAATATTTCCAATTCATTGCTTTACATTCAAATTATTGATAATCAATATTTCTATTCAAGGATTTACATGAAAAATTGTTACCTGTACAAGTAGTTCCATCACCAGTGTATCCAGAATTACAGGCGCATGTGAAACTCCCAGGGGTGTTAGTACACATGGCATTGACGTCACAGTTGTCAGTCATAGCCGTACATTCGTCAATATCTAAAAATATCAAGTGAAAGTAAACGGAAAATGAAATTGTTTAATAAAGAATTGAAGGAAACTGAAAGTTACAACTAGATTTGACATACATTTGAGTATGAATTATTTTACAAAAACATTAGATAGTGCAATTTATGGTTCCTGCCAAAGGTTCTTACGACGATTTGAGTTTGAAATAAACTAATAAGAAGACTTTTTAAAACTGGTCTTGTAATATTTCCAATTCAATGCTTTACATTCAAATTATTGATAATCAATATTTCTATTCAAGTATTTACATGAAAATGCTTACCTGTACAAGTAGTTCCATCACCAGTGTATCCAGAATTACAGGCGCATGTGAAACTCCCAGGGGTGTTAGTACACATGGCATTGACGTCACAGTTGTCAGTCATAGCCGTACATTCGTCAATATCTACAAATATAAAGTGAAAGTAAACGGAAAATAAAATTGTTTAAAAAAGATTTGAAGAAACTGAAAGTTACAACTAGATGTGACATACATTTTAGTAGAAATTATTAAACAAAAACATTAGATGGTGCAATAATGGTTCCCGACAAAGGTTCTTACGGCGCTTTGAGTTTGAAAAAAACTAATAAGAAGACATTTTAAAATTTGTCTTGTAATATTTCCAATTCAATGCTTTACATTCAAATTATTGATAATCAATATTTCTATTCAAGGATTTACATGAAAATGCTTACCTGTACAAGTAGTTCCATCACCAGTGTATCCAGAATTACAGGCGCATGTGAAACTCCCAGGGGTGTTAGTACACATGGCATTGACGTCACAGTTGTCAGTCATGGCCGTACATTCGTCAATATCTACAAATATAAAGCGAAAGTAAACGGAAAATAAAATTGTTTAAAAAAGATTTGAAGAAACTGAAAGTTCCAACTAGATTTGACACACATTTGAGTAGGAATTATTTCACAAATACATTACATAGTGCAATTAATGGTTCCCGACAAAGATTCTTACAACGATTTGAGTTTCAAATGAACTATTAAGAAGATTTTTTTTTAAATTGTCTTGTAGTAATTCCAATGCAATGCTTTACATTCAAATTATTGATAATCAATATTTCTATTCAAGTATTTACATAAAAGTGCTTACCTGTACAAGTTGTTCCGTCACCAGTGTATCCAGAATTACAGGCGCATGTGAAACTTCCAGGGGTGTTAGTACACATGGCATTGACGTCACAGTTGTCAGTCATAGCCGTACATTCGTCAATATCTACAAATATAAAGTGAAAGTAAACGGAAAATAAAATTGTTTAAAAAAGATTTGAAGGAAACTGAAAGTTACAACTAGATTTGACATACATTTGAGTATGAATTATTTTACAAAAACATTAGATAGTGCAATTTATGGTTCCTGCCAAAGGTTCTTACGACGATTTGAGTTTGAAATAAACTAATAAGAAGACTTTTTAAAACTGGTCTTGTAATATTTCCAATTCAATGCTTTACATTCAAATTATTGATAATCAATATTTCTATTCAAGTATTTACATGAAAATGCTTACCTGTACAAGTAGTTCCATCACCAGTGTATCCGAATTACAGGCGCATGTGAAACTCCCAGGGGTGTTAGTACACATGGCATTGACGTCACAGTTGTCAGTCATAGCCGTACATTCGTCAATATCTACAAATATAAAGTGAAAGTAAACGGAAAATAAAATGGTTTCAAAAAGATTTGAAGAAACTGAAAGTTACAGCTAGATGTGACATACATTTGAGTAGGAATTATTTCACAAATACGTTAGATAGTGCAATTAATGGTTCCCGACAAAGGTTCTTACGGCGATTTGAGTTTCAAATAAACTAATGAGAAGACTTTTTAAAACCGATCTTGTAATATTTCCAATTCATTGCTTTACATTCAAATTATTGATAATCAATATTTCTATTCAAGGATTTACATGAAAAATTGTTACCTGTACAAGTAGTTCCATCACCAGTGTATCCAGAATTACAGGCGCATGTGAAACTCCCAGGGGTGTTAGTACACATGGCATTGACGTCACAGTTGTCAGTCATAGCCGTACATTCGTCAATATCTAAAAATATCAAGTGAAAGTAAACGGAAAATGAAATTGTTTAATAAAGAATTGAAAAAGCTGAAAGTTACAACTAGATGTGACATACATTTGAGTAGGAATTATTTCACAAAAACATTAGATAGTGCAATTAATGGTTCCTGCCAAAGGTTCTTACGACGATTTGAGTTTGAAATAAACTAATAAGAAGACTTTTTTTTAAATTGTCTTGTAGTAATTCCAATGCAACGCTTTACATTCAAATTATTGATAATCAATATTTCTATTCAAGTATTTACATAAAAGTGCTTACCTGTACAAGTTGTTCCGTCACCAGTGTATCCAGAATTACAGGCGCATGTGAAACTTCCAGGGGTGTTAGTACACATGGCATTGACGTCACAGTTGTCAGTCATAGCCGTACATTCGTCAATATCTACAAATATAAAGTGAAAGTAAACGGAAAATAAAATTGTTTAAAAAAGATTTGAAGGAAACTGAAAGTTACAACTAGATTTGACATACATTTGAGTATGAATTATTTTACAAAAACATTAGATAGTGCAATTTATGGTTCCTGCCAAAGGTTCTTACGACGATTTGAGTTTGAAATAAACTAATAAGAAGACTTTTTAAAACTGGTCTTGTAATATTTCCAATTCAATGCTTTACATTCAAATTATTGATAATCAATATTTCTATTCAAGTATTTACATGAAAATGCTTACCTGTACAAGTAGTTCCATCACCAGTGTATCCAGAATTACAGGCGCATGTGAAACTCCCAGGGGTGTTAGTACACATGGCATTGACGTCACAGTTGTCAGTCATAGCCGTACATTCGTCAATATCTACAAATATAAAGTGAAAGTAAACGGAAAATAAAATGGTTTCAAAAAGATTTGAAGAAACTGAAAGTTACAGCTAGATGTGACATACATTTGAGTAGGAATTATTTCACAAATACGTTAGATAGTGCAATTAATGGTTCCCGACAAAGGTTCTTACGGCGATTTGAGTTTCACATAAACTAATGAGAAGACTTTTTAAAACCGGTCTTGTAATATTTCCAATTCATTGCTTTACATTCAAATTATTGATAATCAATATTTCTATTCAAGGATTTACATGAAAAATTGTTACCTGTACAAGTAGTTCCATCACCAGTGTATCCAGAATTACAGGCGCATGTGAAACTCCCAGGGGTGTTAGTACACATGGCATTGACGTCACAGTTGTCAGTCATAGCCGTACATTCGTCAATATCTAAAAATATCAAGTGAAAGTAAACGGAAAATGAAATTGTTTAATAAAGAATTGAAAAAGCTGAAAGTTACAACTAGATGTGACATACATTTGAGTAGGAATTATTTCACAAAAACATTAGATAGTGCAATTAATGGTTCCTGCCAAAGGTTCTTACGACGATTTGAGTTTGAAATAAACTAATAAGAAGACTTTTTTTTAAATTGTCTTGTAGTAATTCCAATGCAACGCTTTACATTCAAATTATTGATAATCAATATTTCTATTCAAGTATTTACATAAAAGTGCTTACCTGTACAAGTTGTTCCGTCACCAGTGTATCCAGAATTACAGGCGCATGTGAAACTTCCAGGGGTGTTAGTACACATGGCATTGACGTCACAGTTGTCAGTCATAGCCGTACATTCGTCAATATCTACAAATATAAAGTGAAAGTAAACGGAAAATAAAATTGTTTAAAAAAGATTTGAAGGAAACTGAAAGTTACAACTAGATTTGACATACATTTGAGTATGAATTATTTTACAAAAAACATTAGATAGTGCAATTTATGGTTCCTGCCAAAGGTTCTTACGACGATTTGAGTTTGAAATAAACTAATAAGAAGACTTTTTAAAACTGGTCTTGTAATATTTCCAATTCAATGCTTTACATTCAAATTATTGATAATCAATATTTCTATTCAAGTATTTACATGAAAATGCTTACCTGTACAAGTAGTTCCATCACCAGTGTATCCAGAATTACAGGCGCATGTGAAACTCCCAGGGGTGTTAGTACACATGGCATTGACGTCACAGTTGTCAGTCATAGCCGTACATTCGTCAATATCTACAAATATAAAGTGAAAGTAAACGGAAAATAAAATGGTTTCAAAAAGATTTGAAGAAACTGAAAGTTACAGCTAGATGTGACATACATTTGAGTAGGAATTATTTCACAAATACATTAGATAGTGCAATTAATGGTTCCCGACAAAGGTTCTTACGGCGATTTGAGTTTCACATAAACTAATGAGAAGACTTTTTAAAACCGATCTTGTAATATTGCCAATTCATTGCTTTACATTCAAATTATTGATAATCAATATTTCTATTCAAGGATTTACATGAAAAATTGTTACCTGTACAAGTAGTTCCATCACCAGTGTATCCAGAATTACAGGCGCATGTGAAACTCCCAGGGGTGTTAGTACACATGGCATTGACGTCACAGTTGTCAGTCATGGCCGTACATTCGTCAATATCTAAAATATCAAGTGAAAGTAAACGGAAAATAAAATTGTTTAATAAAGAATTGAAAAACTGAAAGTTACAACTAGATGTGACATACATTTGAGTAGGAATTATTTCACAAAAACATTAGATAGTGCAATTAATGGTTCCTGCCAAAGGTTCTTACGACGATTTGAGTTTGAAATAAACTAATAAGAAGACTTTTTTTTAAATTGTCTTGTAGTAATTCCAATGCAATGCTTTACATTCAAATTATTGATAATCAATATTTCTATTCAAGTATTTACATAAAAGTGCTTACCTGTACAAGTTGTTCCGTCACCAGTGTATCCAGAATTACAGGCGCATGTGAAACTTCCAGGGGTGTTAGTACACATGGCATTGACGTCACAGTTGTCAGTCATAGCCGTACATTCGTCAATATCTACAAATATAAAGTGAAAGTAAACGGAAAATAAAATTGTTTAAAAAAGATTTGAAGGAAACTGAAAGTTACAACTAGATTTGACATACATTTGAGTATGAATTATTTTACAAAAAACATTAGATAGTGCAATTTATGGTTCCTGCCAAAGGTTCTTACGACGATTTGAGTTTGAAATAAACTAATAAGAAGACTTTTTAAAACTGGTCTTGTAATATTTCCAATTCAATGCTTTACATTCAAATTATTGATAATCAATATTTCTATTCAAGTATTTACATGAAAATGCTTACCTGTACAAGTAGTTCCATCACCAGTGTATCCAGAATTACAGGCGCATGTGAAACTCCCAGGGGTGTTAGTACACATGGCATTGACGTCACAGTTGTCAGTCATAGCCGTACATTCGTCAATATCTACAAATATAAAGTGAAAGTAAACGGAAAATAAAATTGTTTAAAAAAGATTTGAAGGAAACTGAAAGTTACAACTAGATTTGACATACATTTGAGTAGGAATTATTTTACAAAAACATTAGATAGTGCAATTAATGGTTCCTGCCAAAGGTTCTTACGACGATTTGAGTTTGAAATAAACTAATAAGAAGACTTTTTAAAACCGGTCTTGTAATATTTCCAATTCAATGCTTTACATTCAAATTATTGATAATCAATATTTCTATTCAAGGATTTACATGAAAAAATGCTTACCTGTACAAGTAGTTCCATCACCAGTGTATCCAGAATTACAGGCGCATGTGAAACCCCCAGGGGTGTTAGTGCACATGGCATTGACGTCACAGTTGTCAGTCATAGCCGTACATTCGTCAATATCTACAAATATAAAGTGAAAGTAAACGGAAAATAAAATTGTTTAAAAAAGATTTGAAGAAACTGAAAGTTACAACTAGATGTGACATACATTTTAGTACAAATTATTAAGCAAAAACATTAGATGGTGCAATAATGGTTCCCGACAAAGGTTCTTACGGCGCTTTGAGTTTGAAATAAACTAATAAGAAGACATTTAAAAATTTGTCTTGTAATATTTCCAATTCAATGCTTTACATTCAAATTATTGATAATCAATATTTCTATTCAAGGATTTACATGAAATTGCTTACCTGTACAAGTAGTTCCATCACCAGTGTATCCAGAATTACAGGCGCATGTGAAACTCCCAGGGGTGTTAGTACACATGGCATTGACGTCACAGTTGTCAGTCATAGCCGTACATTCGTCAATATCTACAAATATAAAGCGAAAGTAAACGGAAAATAAAATTGTTCAAAAAAGATTTGAAGAAACTGAAAGTTCCAACTAGATTTGACACACATTTGAGTAGGAATTATTTTACAAATACATTACATAGTGCAATTATTCGTTCCCGACAAGGATTCTTACAACGATTTGAGTTTCAAATGAACTAATAATAAGATTTTTTTTTAAATTGTCTTGTAATATTTCCAATGCAATGCTTTACATTCAAATTATTGATAATCAATATTTCTATTCAAGTATTTACATAAAAGTGCTTACCTGTACAAGTGTTCCGTCACCAGTGTATCCAGAATTACAAGCGCATGTGAAACTCCCAGGGGTGTTAGTACACATGGCATTGACGTCACAGTTGTCAGTCATAGCCGTACATTCGTCAATATCTACAAATATAAAGTGAAAGTAAACGGAAAATAAAATTGTTTAAAAAAGATTTGAAGGAAACTGAAAGTTACAACTAGATTTGACATACATTTGAGTATGAATTATTTTACAAAAAACATTAGATATATTGCAATTAATGGTTCCTGACAAAGGTTCTTACGGCGATTTGAGTTTCACATAAACTAATGAGAAGACTTTTTAAAACCGGTCTTGTAATATTTCCAATTCATTGCTTTATATTCAAATTATTGATAATCAATATTTCTATTCAAGGATTTACATGAAAAAATGCTTACCTGTACAAGTAGTTCCATCACCAGTGTATCCAGAATTACAGGCGCATGTGAAACTCCCAGGGGTGTTAGTACACATGGCATTGACGTCACAGTTGTCAGTCATGGCCGTACATTCGTCAATATCTACAAATATAAAGCGAAAGTAAACGGAAAATAAATTTGTTTAAAAAAGATTTGAAGAAACTGAAAGTTCCAACTAGATTTGACACACATTTGAGTAGGAATTATTTCACAAATACATTACATAGTGCAATTAATGGTTCCCGACAAAGATTCTTACAACGATTTGAGTTTCAAATGAACTAATAAGAAGATTTTTTTTTAAATTTTCTTGTAGTAATTCCAATGCAATGCTTTACATTCAAATTATTGATAATCAATATTTCTATTCAAGTATTTACATAAAAGTGCTTACCTGTACAAGTTGTTCCGTCACCAGTGTATCCAGAATTACAGGCGCATGTGAAACTTCCAGGGGTGTTAGTACACATGGCATTGACGTCACAGTTGTCAGTCATAGCCGTACATTCGTCAATATCTACAAATATAAAGTGAAAGTAAACGGAAAATAAAATTGTTTAAAAAAGATTTGAAGGAAACTGAAAGTTACAACTAGATTTGACATACATTTGAGTATGAATTATTTTACAAAAACATTAGATAGTGCAATTTATGGTTCCTGCCAAAGGTTCTTACGACGATTTGAGTTTGAAATAAACTAATAAGAAGACTTTTTAAAACTGGTCTTGTAATATTTCCAATTCAATGCTTTACATTCAAATTATTGATAATCAATATTTCTATTCAAGTATTTACATGAAAATGCTTACCTGTACAAGTAGTTCCATCACCAGTGTATCCAGAATTACAGGCGCATGTGAAACTCCCAGGGGTGTTAGTACACATGGCATTGACGTCACAGTTGTCAGTCATAGCCGTACATTCGTCAATATCTACAAATATAAAGTGAAAGTAAACGGAAAATAAAATTGTTTAAAAAAGATTTGAAGAAACTGAAAGTTACAACTAGATGTGACATACATTTTAGTAGAAATTATTAAACAAAAACATTAGATGGTGCAATAATGGTTCCCGACAAAGGTTCTTACGGCGCTTTGAGTTTGAAATAAACTAATAAGAAGACATTTTAAAATTTGTCTTGTAATATTTCCAATTCAATGCTTTACATTCAAATTATTGATAATCAATATTTCTATTCAAGGATTTACATGAAAATGCTTACCTGTACAAGTAGTTCCATCACCAGTGTATCCAGAATTACAGGCGCATGTGAAACTCCCAGGGGTGTTAGTACACATGGCATTGACGTCACAGTTGTCAGTCATAGCCGTACATTCGTCAATATCTACAAATATAAAGTGAAAGTAAACGGAAAATAAAATTGTTTAAAAAAGATTTGAAGAAACTGAAAGTTCCAACTAGATTTGACACACATTTGAGTAGGAATTATTTCACAAATACATTACATAGTGCAATTAATGGTTCCCGACAAAGATTCTTACAACGATTTGAGTTTCAAATGAACTAATAAGAAGATTTTTTTTTAAATTGTCTTGTAGTAATTCCAATGCAATGCTTTACATTCAAATTATTGATAATCAATATTTCTATTCAAGTATTTACATAAAATGCTTACCTGTACAAGTAGTTCCATCACCAGTGTATCCAGAATTACAGGCGCATGTGAAACTCCCAGGGGTGTTAGTACACATGGCATTGACGTCACAGTTGTCAGTCATAGCCGTACATTCGTCAATATCTACAAATATAAAGTGAAAGTAAACGGAAAATAAAATTGTTTAAAAAAGATTTGAAGGAAACTGAAAGTTACAACTAGATTTGACATACATTTGAGTATGAATTATTTTACAAAAAACATTAGATAGTGCAATTTATGGTTCCTGCCAAAGGTTCTTACGACGATTTGAGTTTGAAATAAACTAATAAGAAGACTTTTTAAAACTGGTCTTGTAATATTTCCAATTCAATGCTTTACATTCAAATTATTGATAATCAATATTTCTATTCAAGTATTTACATGAAAATGCTTACCTGTACAAGTAGTTCCATCACCAGTGTATCCAGAATTACAGGCGCATGTGAAACTCCCAGGGGTGTTAGTACACATGGCATTGACGTCACAGTTGTCAGTCATAGCCGT
The DNA here is from genome assembly GCA_025617745.1 of Heliocidaris erythrogramma. Taxonomy (NCBI): domain Eukaryota; kingdom Metazoa; phylum Echinodermata; class Echinoidea; order Camarodonta; family Echinometridae; genus Heliocidaris; species Heliocidaris erythrogramma. The sequence goes on from CM046864.1 coordinate 4,747,286, forward strand.
ACATTCGTCAATATCTAAAATATAAAGTGAAAGTAAACGGAAAATAAAATTGTTTAAAAAAGATTTGAAAAACTGAAAGTTACAACTAGATGTGACATACATTTGAGTAGGAATTATTTCACAAATACATTACATAGTGCAATTAATGGTTTCCAGACAAAGGTTCTTACGACGATTTGAGTTTGAAATAAACTAATAAGAAGACTTTTTAAAACCGGTCTTGTAATATTTCCAATTCAATGCTTTACATTCAAATTATTGATAATCAATATTTCTATTCAAGTATTTACATGAAAATGCTTACCTGTACAAGTAGTTCCATCACCAGTGTATCCAGAATTACAGGCGCATGTGAAACTCCCAGGGGTGTTAGTACACATGGCATTGACGTCACAGTTGTCAGTCATAGCCGTACATTCGTCAATATCTACAAATATAAAGTGAAAGTAAACGGAAAATAAAATTGTTTAAAAAAGATTTGAAGGAAACTGAAAGTTACAACTAGATTTGACATACATTTGAGTAGGAATTATTTTACAAAAACATTAGATAGTGCAATTAATGGTTCCTGCCAAAGGTTCTTACGACGATTTGAGTTTGAAATAAACTAATAAGAAGACTTTTTAAAACCGGTCTTGTAATATTTCCAATTCAATGCTTTACATTCAAATTATTGATAATCAATATTTCTATTCAAGGATTTACATGAAAAAATGCTTACCTGTACAAGTAGTTCCATCACCAGTGTATCCAGAATTACAGGCGCATGTGAAACTCCCAGGGGTGTTAGTGCACATGGCATTGACGTCACAGTTGTCAGTCATAGCCGTACATTCGTCAATATCTACAAATATAAAGTGAAAGTAAACGGAAAATAAAATTGTTTAAAAAAGATTTGAAGAAACTGAAAGTTACAACTAGATGTGACATACATTTTAGTACAAATTATTAAGCAAAAACATTAGATGGTGCAATAATGGTTCCCGACAAAGGTTCTTACGGCGCTTTGAGTTTGAAATAAACTAATAAGAAGACATTTAAAAATTTGTCTTGTAATATTTCCAATTCAATGCTTTACATTCAAATTATTGATAATCAATATTTCTATTCAAGGATTTACATGAAATTGCTTACCTGTACAAGTAGTTCCATCACCAGTGTATCCAGAATTACAGGCGCATGTGAAACTCCCAGGGGTGTTAGTACACATGGCATTGACGTCACAGTTGTCAGTCATAGCCGTACATTCGTCAATATCTACAAATATAAAGCGAAAGTAAACGGAAAATAAAATTGTTCAAAAAAGATTTGAAGAAACTGAAAGTTCCAACTAGATTTGACACACATTTGAGTAGGAATTATTTTACAAATACATTACATAGTGCAATTAATGGTTCCCGACAAGGATTCTTACAACGATTTGAGTTTCAAATGAACTAATAATAAGATTTTTTTTAAAATTGTCTTGTAATATTTCCAATGCAATGCTTTACATTCAAATTATTGATAATCAATATTTCTATTCAAGTATTTACATAAAAGTGCTTACCTGTACAAGTTGTTCCGTCACCAGTGTATCCAGAATTACAGGCGCATGTGAAACTCCCAGGGGTGTTAGTACACATGGCATTGACGTCACAGTTGTCAGTCATAGCCGTACATTCGTCAATATCTACAAATATAAAGTGAAAGTAAACGGAAAATAAAATTGTTTAAAAAAGATTTGAAGGAAACTGAAAGTTACAACTAGATTTGACATACATTTGAGTATGAATTATTTTACAAAAACATTAGATAGTGCAATTAATGGTTCCTGACAAAGGTTCTTACGGCGATTTGAGTTTGAAATAAACTAATAAGAAGACTTTTTAAAACCGGTCTTGTAATATTTCCAATTCAATGCTTTACATTCAAATTATTGATAATCAATATTTCTATTCAAGGATTTACATGAAAAAATGCTTACCTGTACAAGTAGTTCCATCACCAGTGTATCCAGAATTACAGGCGCATGTGAAACTCCCAGGGGTGTTAGTACACATGGCATTGACGTCACAGTTGTCAGTCATAGCCGTACATTCGTCAATATCTACAAATATAAAGTGAAAGTAAACGGAAAATAAAATTGTTTAAAAAAGATTTGAAGAAACTGAAAGTTACAACTAGATTTGACACACATTTGAGTAGGAATTATTTCACAAATACATTACATAGTGCAATTAATGGTTCCCGACAAAGGTTCTTACAACGATTTGAGTTTCAAATAAACTAATAAGAAGATTTTTTTAAAATTGTCTTGTAATATTTCCAATTCAATGCTTTACATTCAAATTATTGATAATCAATATTTCTATTCAAGTATTTACATAAAAGTGCTTACCTGTACAAGTTGTTCCGTCACCAGTGTATCCAGAATTACAGGCGCATGTGAAACTCCCAGGGGTGTTAGTACACATGGCATTGACGTCACAGTTGTCAGTCATAGCCGTACATTCGTCAATATCTACAAATATAAAGTGAAAGTAAACGGAAAATAAAATTGTTTAAAAAAGATTTGAAGGAAACTGAAAGTTACAACTAGATTTGACATACATTTGAGTATGAATTATTTTACAAAAACATTAGATAGTGCAATTAATGGTTCCTGCCAAAGGTTCTTACGGCGATTTGAGTTTGAAATAAACTAATAAGAAGACTTTTTAAAACCGGTCTTGTAATATTTCCAATTCAATGCTTTACATTCAAATTATTGATAATCAATATTTCTATTCAAGTATTTACATGAAAATGCTTACCTGTACAAGTAGTTCCATCACCAGTGTATCCAGAATTACAGGCGCATGTGAAACTCCCAGGGGTGTTAGTACACATGGCATTGACGTCACAGTTGTCAGTCATAGCCGTACATTCGTCAATATCTACAAATATAAAGTGAAAGTAAACGGAAAATAAAATTGTTTAAAAAAGATTTGAAGAAACTGAAAGTTACAACTAGATTTGACATACATTTGAGTAGGAATTATTTACAAAAACATTAGATAGTGCAATTAATGGTTCCCGACAAAGGTTCTTACGACGATTTGAGTTTCAAATAAACTAATAAGAAGATTTTTTTTAAATTGTCTTGTAATATTTCCAATGCAATGCTTTACATTCAAATTATTGATAATCAATATTTCTATTCAAGTATTTACATAAAAGTGCTTACCTGTACAAGTTGTTCCGTCACCAGTGTATCCAGAATTACAGGCGCATGTGAAACTCCCAGGGGTGTTAGTACACATGGCATTGACGTCACAGTTGTCAGTCATAGCCGTACATTCGTCAATATCTACAAATATAAAGTGAAAGTAAACGGAAAATAAAATTGTTTAAAAAAGATTTGAAGGAAACTGAAAGTTACAACTAGATTTGACATACATTTGAGTATGAATTATTTCACAAAAACATTAGATAGTGCAATTAATGGTTCCTGCCAAAGGTTCTTACGACGATTTGAGTTTGAAATAAACTAATAAGAAGACTTTTTAAAACGGTCTTGTAATATTTCCAATTCAATGCTTTACATTCAAATTATTGATAATCAATATTTCTATTCAAGTATTTACATGAAAATGCTTACCTGTACAAGTAGTTCCATCACCAGTGTATCCAGAATTACAGGCGCATGTGAAACTCCCAGGGGTGTTAGTACACATGGCATTGACGTCACAGTTGTCAGTCATAGCCGTACATTCGTCAATATCTACAAATATAAAGTGAAAGTAAACGGAAAATAAAATTGTTTAAAAAAGATTTGAAGAAACTGAAAGTTACAACTAGATTTGACATACATTTGAGTAGGAATTATTTCACAAAAACATTAGATAGTGCAATTAATGGTTCCTGACAAAGGTTCTTACGACGATTTGAGTTTGAAATAAACTAATAAGAAGACTTTTTAAAACCGGTCTTGTAATATTTCCAATTCAATGCTTTACATTCAAATTATTGATAATCAATATTTCTATTCAAGGATTTACATGAAAAAATGCTTACCTGTACAAGTAGTTCCATCACCAGTGTATCCAGAATTACAGGCGCATGTGAAACTCCCAGGGGTGTTAGTGCACATGGCATTGACGTCACAGTTGTCAGTCATAGCCGTACATTCGTCAATATCTACAAATATAAAGTGAAAGTAAACGGAAAATAAAATTGTTTAAAAAAGATTTGAAGAAACTGAAAGTTACAACTAGATGTGACATACATTTTAGTACAAATTATTAAGCAAAAACATTAGATGGTGCAATAATGGTTCCCGACAAAGGTTCTTACGGCGCTTTGAGTTTGAAATAAACTAATAAGAAGACATTTAAAAATTTGTCTTGTAATATTTCCAATTCAATGCTTTACATTCAAATTATTGATAATCAATATTTCTATTCAAGGATTTACATGAAATTGCTTACCTGTACAAGTAGTTCCATCACCAGTGTATCCAGAATTACAGGCGCATGTGAAACTCCCAGGGGTGTTAGTACACATGGCATTGACGTCACAGTTGTCAGTCATAGCCGTACATTCGTCAATATCTACAAATATAAAGCGAAAGTAAACGGAAAATAAAATTGTTCAAAAAAGATTTGAAGAAACTGAAAGTTCCAACTAGATTTGACACACATTTGAGTAGGAATTATTTTACAAATACATTACATAGTGCAATTATTCGTTCCCGACAAGGATTCTTACGATTTGAGTTTCAAATGAACTAATAATAAGATTTTTTTTTAAATTGTCTTGTAATATTTCCAATGCAATGCTTTACATTCAAATTATTGATAATCAATATTTCTATTCAAGTATTTACATAAAAGTGCTTACCTGTACAAGTTGTTCCGTCACCAGTGTATCCAGAATTACAAGCGCATGTGAAACTCCCAGGGGTGTTAGTACACATGGCATTGACGTCACAGTTGTCAGTCATAGCCGTACATTCGTCAATATCTACAAATATAAAGTGAAAGTAAACGGAAAATAAAATTGTTTAAAAAAGATTTGAAGGAAACTGAAAGTTACAACTAGATTTGACATACATTTGAGTATGAATTATTTTACAAAAAACATTAGATATATTGCAATTAATGGTTCCTGACAAAGGTTCTTACGGCGATTTGAGTTTCACATAAACTAATGAGAAGACTTTTTAAAACCGGTCTTGTAATATTTCCAATTCATTGCTTTATATTCAAATTATTGATAATCAATATTTCTATTCAAGGATTTACATGAAAAAATGCTTACCTGTACAAGTAGTTCCATCACCAGTGTATCCAGAATTACAGGCGCATGTGAAACTCCCAGGGGTGTTAGTACACATGGCATTGACGTCACAGTTGTCAGTCATGGCCGTACATTCGTCAATATCTACAAATATAAAGCGAAAGTAAACGGAAAATAAAATTGTTTAAAAAAGATTTGAAGAAACTGAAAGTTCCAACTAGATTTGACACACATTTGAGTAGGAATTATTTCACAAATACATTACATAGTGCAATTAATGGTTCCCGACAAAGATTCTTACAACGATTTGAGTTTCAAATGAACTAATAAGAAGATTTTTTTTTAAATTGTCTTGTAGTAATTCCAATGCAATGCTTTACATTCAAATTATTGATAATCAATATTTCTATTCAAGTATTTACATAAAAGTGCTTACCTGTACAAGTTGTTCCGTCACCAGTGTATCCAGAATTACAGGCGCATGTGAAACTCCCAGGGGTGTTAGTACACATGGCATTGACGTCACAGTTGTCAGTCATAGCCGTACATTCGTCAATATCTACAAATATAAAGTGAAAGTAAACGGAAAATAAAATTGTTTAAAAAAGATTTGAAGGAAACTGAAAGTTACAACTAGATTTGACATACATTTGAGTATGAATTATTTTACAAAAACATTAGATAGTGCAATTAATGGTTCCTGCCAAAGGTTCTTACGACGATTTGAGTTTGAAATAAACTAATAAGAAGACTTTTTAAAACCGGTCTTGTAATATTTCCAATTCAATGCTTTACATTCAAATTATTGATAATCAATATTTCTATTCAAGTATTTACATGAAAATGCTTACCTGTACAAGTAGTTCCATCACCAGTGTATCCAGAATTACAGGCGCATGTGAAACTCCCAGGGGTGTTAGTACACATGGCATTGACGTCACAGTTGTCAGTCATGGCCGTACATTCGTCAATATCTACAAATATAAAGCGAAAGTAAACGGAAAATAAAATTGTTTAAAAAAGATTTGAAGAAACTGAAAGTTCCAAGTAGATTTGACACACATTTGAGTAGGAATTATTTCTCAAATACATTACATAGTGCAATTAATGGTTCCCGACAAAGATTCTTACAACGATTTGAGTTTCAAATGAACTAATAAGAAGATTTTTTTTTAAATTGTCTTGTAGTAATTCCAATGCAATGCTTTACATTCAAATTATTGATAATCAATATTTCTATTCAAGTATTTACATAAAAGTGCTTACCTGTACAAGTTGTTCCGTCACCAGTGTATCCAGAATTACAGGCGCATGTGAAACTCCCAGGGGTGTTAGTACACATGGCATTGACGTCACAGTTGTCAGTCATAGCCGTACATTCGTCAATATCTACAAATATAAAGTGAAAGTAAACGGAAAATAAAATTGTTTAAAAAAGATTTGAAGGAAACTGAAAGTTACAACTAGATTTGACATACATTTGAGTATGAATTATTTTACAAAAACATTAGATAGTGCAATTAATGGTTCCTGCCAAAGGTTCTTACGACGATTTGAGTTTGAAATAAACTAATAAGAAGACTTTTTAAAACCGGTCTTGTAATATTTCCAATTCAATGCTTTACATTCAAATTATTGATAATCAATATTTCTATTCAAGTATTTACATAAAAGTGCTTACCTGTACAAGTTGTTCCGTCACCAGTGTATCCAGAATTACAGGCGCATGTGAAACTCCCAGGGGTGTTAGTACACATGGCATTGACGTCACAGTTGTCAGTCATAGCCGTACATTCGTCAATATCTACAAATATAAAGTGAAAGTAAACGGAAAATAAAATTGTTTAAAAAAGATTTGAAGGAAACTGAAAGTTACAACTAGATTTGACATACATTTGAGTATGAATTATTTTACAAAAACATTAGATAGTGCAATTAATGGTTCCTGCCAAAGGTTCTTACGACGATTTGAGTTTGAAATAAACTAATAAGAAGACTTTTTAAAACCGGTCTTGTAATATTTCCAATTCAATGCTTTACATTCAAATTATTGATAATCAATATTTCTATTCAAGTATTTACATGAAAATGCTTACCTGTACAAGTAGTTCCATCACCAGTGTATCCAGAATTACAGGCGCATGTGAAACTCCCAGGGGTGTTAGTACACATGGCATTGACGTCACAGTTGTCAGTCATAGCCGTACATTCGTCAATATCTACAAATATAAAGTGAAAGTAAACGGAAAATAAAATTGTTTAAAAAAGATTTGAAGAAACTGAAAGTTCCAACTAGATTTGACACACATTTGAGTAGGAATTATTTCTCAAATACATTACATAGTGCAATTAATGGTTCCCGACAAAGATTCTTACAACGATTTGAGTTTCAAATGAACTAATAAGAAGATTTTTTTTAAATTGTCTTGTAATAATTCCAATTCAATGCTTTACATTCAAATTATTGATAATCAATATTTCTATTCAAGTATTTACATAAAAGTGCTTACCTGTACAAGTAGTTCCGTCACCAGTGTATCCAGAATTACAGGCGCATGTGAAACTCCCAGGGGTGTTAGTACACATGGCATTGACGTCACAGTTGTCAGTCATAGCCGTACATTCGTCAATATCTACAAATATAAAGTGAAAGTAAACGGAAAATAAAATTGTTTAAAAAAGATTTGAAGGAAACTGAAAGTTACAACTAGATTTGACATACATTTGAGTATGAATTATTTTACAAAAACATTAGATAGTGCAATTAATGGTTCCTGCCAAAGGTTCTTACGACGATTTGAGTTTGAAATAAACTAATAAGAAGACTTTTTAAAACCGGTCTTGTAATATTTCCAATTCAATGCTTTACATTCAAATTATTGATAATCAATATTTCTATTCAAGGATTTACATGAAAAAATGCTTACCTGTACAAGTAGTTCCATCACCAGTGTATCCAGAATTACAGGCGCATGTGAAACTCCCAGGGGTGTTAGTACACATGGCATTGACGTCACAGTTGTCAGTCATAGCCGTACATTCGTCAATATCTACAAATATAAAGTGAAAGTAAACGGAAAATAAAATTGTTTAAAAAAGATTTGAAGAAACTGAAAGTTACAACTAGATGTGACATACATTTAGTACAAATTATTAAACAAAAACATTAGATGGTGCAATAATGGTTCCCGACAAAGGTTCTTACGGCGCTTTGAGTTTGAAATAAACTAATAAGAAGACATTTTAAAATTTGTCTTGTAATATTTCCAATTCAATGCTTTACATTCAAATTATTGATAATCAATATTTCTATTCAAGGATTTACATGAAATTGCTTACCTGTACAAGTAGTTCCATCACCAGTGTATCCAGAATTACAGGCGCATGTGAAACTCCCAGGGGTGTTAGTACACATGGCATTGACGTCACAGTTGTCAGTCATAGCCGTACATTCGTCAATATCTACAAATATAAAGCGAAAGTAAACGGAAAATAAAATTGTTCAAAAAAGATTTGAAGAAACTGAAAGTTCCAACTAGATTTGACACACATTTGAGTAGGAATTATTTTACAAATACATTACATAGTGCAATTAATGGTTCCCGACAAGGATTCTTACAACGATTTGAGTTTCAAATGAACTAATAAGAAGACTTTTTTTTAATTGTCTTGTAATATTTCCAATGCAATGCTTTACATTCAAATTATTGATAATCAATATTTCTATTCAAGTATTTACATAAAAGTGCTTACCTGTACAAGTTGTTCCGTCACCAGTGTATCCAGAATTACAGGCGCATGTGAAACTCCCAGGGGTGTTAGTACACATGGCATTGACGTCACAGTTGTCAGTCATAGCCGTACATTCGTCAATATCTACAAATATAAAGTGAAAGTAAACGGAAAATAAAATTGTTTAAAAAAGATTTGAAGGAAACTGAAAGTTACAACTAGATTTGACATACATTTGAGTATGAATTATTTTACAAAAAACATTAGATATATTGCAATTAATGGTTCCTGACAAAGGTTCTTACGGCGATTTGAGTTTCAAATAAACTAATAAGAAGACTTTTTAAAACTGGTCTTGTAATATTTCCAATTCATTGCTTTACATTCAAATTATTGATAATCAATATTTCTATTCAAGGATTTACATGAAAAAATGCTTACCTGTACAAGTAGTTCCATCACCAGTGTATCCAGAATTACAGGCGCATGTGAAACTCCCAGGGGTGTTAGTACACATGGCATTGACGTCACAGTTGTCAGTCATGGCCGTACATTCGTCAATATCTACAAATATAAAGCGAAAGTAAACGGAAAATAAAATTGTTTAAAAAAGATTTGAAGAAACTGAAAGTTCCAACTACATGTAGATTTGACACACATTTGAGTAGGAATTATTTCACAAATACATTACATAGTGCAATTAATGGTTCCCGACAAAGATTCTTACAACGATTTGAGTTTCAAATGAACTAATAAGAAGATTTTTTTTAAATTGTCTTGTAGTAATTCCAATGCAATGCTTTACATTCAAATTATTGATAATCAATATTTCTATTCAAGTATTTACATAAAAGTGCTTACCTGTACAAGTTGTTCCGTCACCAGTGTATCCAGAATTACAGGCGCATGTGAAACTCCCAGGGGTGTTAGTACACATGGCATTGACGTCACAGTTGTCAGTCATAGCCGTACATTCGTCAATATCTACAAATATAAAGTGAAAGTAAACGGAAAATAAAATTGTTTAAAAAGATTTGAAGGAAACTGAAAGTTACAACTAGATTTGACATACATTTGAGTATGAATTATTTTACAAAAACATTAGATAGTGCAATTAATGGTTCCTGCCAAAGGTTCTTACGACGATTTGAGTTTGAAATAAACTAATAAGAAGACTTTTTAAAACCGGTCTTGTAATATTTCCAATTCAATGCTTTACATTCAAATTATTGATAATCAATATTTCTATTCAAGTATTTACATAAAAGTGCTTACCTGTACAAGTTGTTCCGTCACCAGTGTATCCAGAATTACAGGCGCATGTGAAACTCCCAGGGGTGTTAGTACACATGGCATTGACGTCACAGTTGTCAGTCATAGCCGTACATTCGTCAATATCTACAAATATAAAGTGAAAGTAAACGGAAAATAAAATTGTTTAAAAAAGATTTGAAGGAAACTGAAAGTTACAACTAGATTTGACATACATTTGAGTATGAATTATTTTACAAAAACATTAGATAGTGCAATTAATGGTTCCTGCCAAAGGTTCTTACGACGATTTGAGTTTGAAATAAACTAATAAGAAGACTTTTTAAAACCGGTCTTGTAATATTTCCAATTCAATGCTTTACATTCAAATTATTGATAATCAATATTTCTATTCAAGTATTTACATGAAAATGCTTACCTGTACAAGTAGTTCCATCACCAGTGTATCCAGAATTACAGGCGCATGTGAAACTCCCAGGGGTGTTAGTACACATGGCATTGACGTCACAGTTGTCAGTCATAGCCGTACATTCGTCAATATCTACAAATATAAAGCGAAAGTAAACGGAAAATAAAATTGTTTAAAAAAGATTTGAAGAAACTGAAAGTTCCAACTAGATTTGACACACATTTGAGTAGGAATTATTTCACAAATACATTACATAGTGGAATTAATAGTTCCCGACAAAGATTCTTACAACGATTTGAGTTTCAAATGAACTAATAAGAAGATTTTTTTTTAAATTGTCTTGTAGTAATTCCAATGCAATGCTTTACATTCAAATTATTGATAATCAATATTTCTATTCAAGTATTTACATGAAAATGCTTACCTGTACAAGTAGTTCCATCACCAGTGTATCCAGAATTACAGGCGCATGTGAAACTCCCAGGGGTGTTAGTACACATGGCATTGACGTCACAGTTGTCAGTCATAGCCGTACATTCGTCAATATCTACAAATATAAAGTGAAAGTAAACGGAAAATAAAATTGTTTAAAAAAGATTTGAAGAAACTGAAAGTTACAACTAGATGTGACATACATTTTAGTACAAATTATTAAGCAAAAACATTAGATGGTGCAATAATGGTTCCCGACAAAGGTTCTTACTTCGCTTTGAGTTTGAAATAAACTAATAAGAAGACATTTAAAAATTTGTCTTGTAATATTTCCAATTCAATGCTTTACATTCAAATTATTGATAATCAATATTTCTATTCAAGGATTTACATGAAATTGCTTACCTGTACAAGTAGTTCCATCACCAGTGTATCCAGAATTACAGGCGCATGTGAAACTCCCAGGGGTGTTAGTACACATGGCATTGACGTCACAGTTGTCAGTCATAGCCGTACATTCGTCAATATCTACAAATATAAAGCGAAAGTAAACGGAAAATAAAATTGTTCAAAAAAGATTTGAAGAAACTGAAAGTTCCAACTAGATTTGACACACATTTGAGTAGGAATTATTTTACAAATACATTACATAGTGCAATTATTCGTTCCCGACAAGGATTCTTACAACGATTTGAGTTTCAAATGAACTAATAATAAGATTTTTTTTTAAATTGTCTTGTAATATTTCCAATGCAATGCTTTACATTCAAATTATTGATAATCAATATTTCTATTCAAGTATTTACATAAAAGTGCTTACCTGTACAAGTTGTTCCGTCACCAGTGTATCCAGAATTACAAGCGCATGTGAAACTCCCAGGGGTGTTAGTACACATGGCATTGACGTCACAGTTGTCAGTCATAGCCGTACATTCGTCAATATCTACAAATATAAAGTGAAAGTAAACGGAAAATAAAATTGTTTAAAAAAGATTTGAAGGAAACTGAAAGTTACAACTAGATTTGACATACATTTGAGTATGAATTATTTTACAAAAAACATTAGATATATTGCAATTAATGGTTCCTGACAAAGGTTCTTACGGCGATTTGAGTTTCACATAAACTAATGAGAAGACTTTTTAAAACCGGTCTTGTAATATTTCCAATTCATTGCTTTATATTCAAATTATTGATAATCAATATTTCTATTCAAGGATTTACATGAAAAAATGCTTACCTGTACAAGTAGTTCCATCACCAGTGTATCCAGAATTACAGGCGCATGTGAAACTCCCAGGGGTGTTAGTACACATGGCATTGACGTCACAGTTGTCAGTCATGGCCGTACATTCGTCAATATCTACAAATATAAAGCGAAAGTAAACGGAAAATAAAATTGTTTAAAAAAGATTTGAAGAAACTGAAAGTTCCAACTACATGTAGATTTGACACACATTTGAGTAGGAATTATTTCACAAATACATTACATAGTGCAATTAATGGTTCCCGACAAAGATTCTTACAACGATTTGAGTTTCAAATGAACTAATAAGAAGATTTTTTTTTAAATTGTCTTGTAGTAATTCCAATGCAATGCTTTACATTCAAATTATTGATAATCAATATTTCTATTCAAGTATTTACATAAAAGTGCTTACCTGTACAAGTTGTTCCGTCACCAGTGTATCCAGAATTACAGGCGCATGTGAAACTCCCAGGGGTGTTAGTGCACATGGCATTGACGTCACAGTTGTCAGTCATAGCCGTACATTCGTCAATATCTACAAATATAAAGTGAAAGTAAACGGAAAATAAAATTGTTTAAAAAAGATTTGAAGAAACTGAAAGTTACAACTAGATGTGACATACATTTTAGTACAAATTATTAAGCAAAAACATTAGATGGTGCAATAATGGTTCCCGACAAAGGTTCTTAGGGCGCTTTGAGTTTGAAATAAACTAATAAGAAGACATTTAAAAATTTGTCTTGTAATATTTCCAATTCAATGCTTTACATTCAAATTATTGATAATCAATATTTCTATTCAAGGATTTACATGAAAAAATGCTTACCTGTACAAGTAGTTCCATCACCAGTGTATCCAGAATTACAGGCGCATGTGAAACTCCCAGGGGTGTTAGTACACATGGCATTGACGTCACAGTTGTCAGTCATAGCCGTACATTCGTCAATATCTACAAATATAAAGCGAAAGTAAACGGAAAATAAAATTGTTCAAAAAAGATTTGAAGAAACTGAAATTTCCAACTAGATTTGACACACATTTGAGTAGGAATTATTTTACAAATACATTACATAGTGCAATTAATGGTTCCCGACAAAGATTCTTACAACGATTTGAGTTTCAAATGAACTAATAGGAAGATTTTTTTTTAAATTGTCTTGTAGTAATTCCAATGCAATGCTTTACATTCAAATTATTGATAATCAATATTTCTATTCAAGTATTTACATAAAAGTGCTTACCTGTACAAGTTGTTCCGTCACCAGTGTATCCAGAATTACAGGCGCATGTGAAACTCCCAGGGGTGTTAGTACACATGGCATTGACGTCACAGTTGTCAGTCATAGCCGTACATTCGTCAATATCTACAAATATAAAGTGAAAGTAAACGGAAAATAAAATTGTTTAAAAGAGATTTGAAGGAAACTGAAAGTTACAACTAGATTTGACATACATTTGAGTATGAATTATTTTACAAAAACATTAGATAGTGCAATTAATGGTTCCTGCCAAAGGTTCTTACGACGATTTGAGTTTGAAATAAACTAATAAGAAGACTTTTTAAAACTGGTCTTGTAATATTTCCAATTCAATGCTTTACATTCAAATTATTGATAATCAATATTTCTATTCAAGTATTTACATTAAAATGCTTACCTGTACAAGTAGTTCCATCACCAGTGTATCCAGAATTACAGGCGCATGTGAAACTCCCAGGGGTGTTAGTACACATGGCATTGACGTCACAGTTGTCAGTCATAGCCGTACATTCGTCAATATCTACAAATATAAAGTGAAAGTAAACGGAAAATAAAATTGTTTAAAAAAGATTTGAAGGAAACTGAAAGTTACAACTAGATTTGGTATACATTTGAGTATGAATTATTTTACAAAAACATTAGATAGTGCAATTAATGGTTCCTGCCAAAGGTTCTTACGACGATTTGAGTTTGAAATAAACTAATAAGAAGACTTTTTAAAACGGGTCTTGTAATATTTCCAATTCAATGCTTTACATTCAAATTATTGATAATCAATATTTCTATTCAAGGATTTACATGAAAAAATGCTTACCTGTACAAGTAGTTCCATCACCAGTGTATCCAGAATTACAGGCGCATGTGAAACTCCCAGGGGTGTTAGTGCACATGGCATTGACGTCACAGTTGTCAGTCATAGCCGTACATTCGTCAATATCTACAAATATAAAGTGAAAGTAAACGGAAAATAAAATTGTTTAAAAAAGATTTGAAGAAACTGAAAGTTACAACTAGATGTGACATACATTTTAGTACAAATTATTAAACAAAAACATTAGATGGTGCAATAATGGCTCCCGACAAAGGTTCTTACGGCGATTTGAGTTTGAAATAAACTAATAAGAAGACATTTTAAAATTTGTCTTGTAATATTTCCAATTCAATGCTTTACATTCAAATTATTGATAATCAATATTTCTATTCAAGGATTTACATGAAAGTGCTTACCTGTACAAGTAGTTCCATCACCAGTGTATCCAGAATTACAGGCGCATGTGAAACTCCCAGGGGTGTTAGTACACATGGCATTGACGTCACAGTTGTCAGTCATAGCCGTACATTCGTCAATATCTACAAATATAAAGTGAAAGTAAACGGAAAATAAAATTGTTCAAAAAAGATTTGAAGAAACTGAAAGTTCCAACTAGATTTGACACACATTTGAGTAGGAATTATTTCACAAATACATTACATAGTGCAATTAATGGTTCCCGACAAAGATTCTTACAATGATTTGAGTTTCAAATGAACTAATGAGAAGAATTTTTTTTAAATTGTCTTGTAGTATTTCCAATGCAATGCTTTACATTCAAATTATTGATAATCAATATTTCTATTCAAGGATTTACATGAAAAAATGCTTACCTGTACAAGTAGTTCCATCACCAGTGTATCCAGAATTACAGGCGCATGTGAAACTCCCAGGGGTGTTAGTGCACATGGCATTGACGTCACAGTTGTCAGTCATAGCCGTACATTCGTCAATATCTACAAATATAAAGTGAAAGTAAACGGAAAATAAAATTGTTTAAAAAAGATTTGAAGGAAACTGAAAGTTACAACTAGATTTGACATACATTTGAGTAGGAATTATTTTACAAATACATTACATAGTGGAATTAATAGTTCCCGACAAAGATTCTTACAACGATTTGAGTTTCAAATGAACTAATAAGATTTTTTTTTAAATTGTCTTGTAGTATTTCCAATGCAATGCTTTACATTCAAATTATTGATAATCAATATTTCTATTCAAGTATTTACATAAAAGTGCTTACCTGTACAAGTTGTTCCGTCTCCAGTGTATCCAGAATTACAAGCGCATGTGAAACTCCCAGGGGTGTTAGTACACATGGCATTGACGTCACAGTTGTCAGTCATAGCCGTACATTCGTCAATATCTACAAATATAAAGTGAAAGTAAACGGAAAATAAAATTGTTTAAAAAAGATTTGAGGGAAACTGAAAGTTACAACTAGATTTGACATACATTTGAGCAGGAATTATTTTACAAAAACATTGGATAGTGCAATTAATTGTTCATGACAAAGGTTCTTACGGCGATTTGAGTTTCAAATAAACTAATGAGAAGACTTTTTAAAACCGGTCTTGTAATATTTCCAATTCATTGCTTTATATTCAAATTATTGATAATCAATATTTCTATTCAAGGATTTACATGAAAAAATGCTTACCTGTACAAGTAGTTCCATCACCAGTGTATCCAGAATTACAGGCGCATGTGAAACTCCCAGGGGTGTTAGTGCACATGGCATTGACGTCACAGTTGTCAGTCATAGCCGTACATTCGTCAATATCTATGAATGTAAAGTGAAAGTAAACGGAAAATAAAATTGTTTAAAAAAGATTTGAAGAAACTGAAAGTCACAACTAGATTTGACATACATTTGAGTAGAAATTATTAAACAAAAACATTAGATGGTGCAATAATGGTTCCCGACAAAGGTTCTTACGGCGATCTGAGATTGAAATAAACAAATAAGAAGACATTTTAAAAATTGTCTTGTAATATTTCCAAGTCAATGCTTTACAATCAAATTATTGATAATCAATATCTCTATTCAAGGATTTACATGAAAAAATGATTACCTGTACAAGTAGTTCCATCACCAGTGTATCCAGAATTACAGGCGCATGTGAAACTCCCAGGGGTGTTAGTACACATGGCATTGACGTCACAGTTGTCAGTCATAGCCGTACATTCGTCAATATCTACAAATATAAAGTGAAAGTAAACGGAAAATAAAATTGTTTAAAAAAGATTTGAAGAAACTGAAAGTCACAACTAGATTTGACATACATTTGAGTAGAAATTATTAAACAAAAACATTAGATGGTGCAATAATGGTTCCCGACAAAGGTTCTTACGACGATCTGAGATTGAAATAAACAAATAAGAAGACTTTTTAAAACCGGTCTTGTAATATTTCCAATTCATTGCTTTACATTCAAATTATTGATAATCAATATTTCTATTCAAGGATTTATATGAAAGTGCTTACCTGTACAAGTAGTTCCGTCACCAGTGTATCCAGAATTACAGGCGCATGTGAAACTCCCAGGGGTGTTAGTACACATGGCATTGACGTCACAGTTGTCAGTCATAGCCGTACATTCGTCAATATCTACCAATATAAAGTGAAAGTAAACGGAAAATAAAATTGTTTAAAAAAGATTTGAGGAAACTGAAAGTTACAACTAGATTTGACATACATTTGAGTATGAATTATTTTACAAAAAACATTAGATATTGAAATTAATGGTTCCTGACAAAGGTTCTTACGGCGATTTGAGTTTCACATAAACTAATGAGAAGACTTTTTAAAACCGGTCTTGTAATATTTCCAATTCATTGCTTTACATTCAAATTATTGATAATCAATATTTCTATTCAAGGATTTACATGAAAAAATGCTTACCTGTACAAGTAGTTCCATCACCAGTGTATCCAGAATTACAGGCGCATGTGAAACTCCCAGGGGTGTTAGTACACATGGCATTGACGTCACAGTTGTCAGTCATAGCAGTACATTCGTCAATATCTACAAATATAAAGTGAAAGTAAACGGAAAATAAAATTGTTTAAAAAAGATTTGAAGAAACTGAAAGTTACAACTAGATTTGACATACATTTGAGTATGAATTATTTCACAAAAACATAAGATAGTGCAATTAATGGTCCCCGATGAAAGTTCTTACGATTTGAAGTTTCAAATGAACTAACAATTGTACAGAAAATTTTTTTTGACGGGTTTGCAAAATACAAACCTTGCTTTTTAGCATTCCCCTCCATTTTCAGCATTTATTTATTATAATTATCATTGAAAATTACGCCGAATGAAAGTTATTGTTATTACATGCATTTTGTTCATGATATTATTTATGATGTAATACCGTTATATTTTGTTGAAAAATGTTTCATGAAATTATGATGTAATTACGTTTTTATACTCTGTTGAAAATGGAAAATAAATGAAAGGAAATGAAATGAAATGAAATGAGAAGACTTTTTAAAACCGGTCCCGTAATATTTCCAATTTATTGCTTTACATTCAAATTATTGATAATCAATATTTCTATTCAAGGATTTACATGAAAAAATGCTTACCTGTACAAGTAGTTCCGTCACCAGTGTATCCAGAATTACAGGCGCATGTGAAACTCCCAGGGGTGTTAGTACACATGGCATTGACGTCACAGTTGTCAGTCATAGCCGTACATTCGTCAATATCTACAAATATAAAGTGAAAGTAAACGGAAAAAAAAATTGTTTAAAAAAGATTTGAAGAAACTGAAAGTTACAACTAGATGTGACATACATTTTAGTAGAAATTATTAAACAAAAACATTAGATGGTGCAATTAATAGTTCCTGACAAAGGTTCTTACAGCGATTTGAGTTTCACATAAACTAATGAGAAGACTTTTTAAAACCGGTCTTGTAATATTTCCAATTCATTGCTTTACATTCAAATTATTGAATCGTGGACTGGTCAGAGGTGTGTCTCCAGAGCCACCCGGAGAGGGCGTACGACATATTTTATGATACATTCGTTAACCTGTATAATAAACACTTACCTATCAGGACAAAACATATCGGTAAACGTCAACGGAATAGAAAACCATGGATTAACCTTGATATTTTGAAACTTATAAGAAAGAAAAATAAATATTATAAGGTATATTTAAACTCCCCAACTAAAGCTCATCATGATAGATATAAAAAGATACGTAATGAAGTTACTTCAACTCTCCGACGAGAGAAGAAAAAATATTATTTTATCAAGTTTGAATCTATGAAAACAAATTCAAACAAAACATGGAAACTTATAAACAATATTTTAGGAAAACAGAAAAATAATCTTGATAAAGAAACCACTTTTTTAAATAATGGCTGTTATATTAGTGATCATTTTGAAATTGCAGAAAACTTTAACCAATATTTTGTCAACGTTGGATCAAGTACATGTAATGATTTAAATAAAGACAATTGTAATTCGTTTCATTCTTATATGAATGAACCACTCTCACATACTTTGTTCTTTAAACCAGTTACAAAGAAAGAAATATTAGACATTGGTAAATCACTTAAAGCTAGTAAAAGTAGTGGATTTGATAACATTCATCCATCTGTTGTGAAATATGTCTTGCCCTTTATTATAGATCCACTTTTATATATTTTCAACACATCTCTCACAACTGGATTCGTACCCTCTAAACTAAAAATAGCCAAAGTTGTTCCCGTTTTTAAAAAGGACAATCCGAATCAATTTACCAACTACCGCCCAATATCAATTTTACCATGTTTCTCTAAAATATTGGAGAAATTAGTTTTTAATAGACTCTACTGTTTTTTACAACACAACAATTTATTATATGACAGTCAATATGGCTTCCGTCAAAATTACTCTACAGAAATGGCAGTTATTGAAATTCATGATAGAATAATTAGTGAACTCAGTGCCGGCAAAGAAGTTATAGGAGTCTTCATGGATCTCTCCAAAGCTTTTGATTCGCTTTCTCATGATATATTACTCAACAAGTTGCAATATTACGGTATAAGAGGGGTGTCTTTTAATTGGTTCAAATCATATTTATTACACAGAGAACAATTTACTGTCTACAACAATGCCCATTCGTCTTTCTTGAAATTAAATTCAGGTGTGCCTCAAGGCTCAATTCTCGGGCCCTTATTATTTTTAATCTATATTAATGATATTGTTAACTCTTGCCGTGAACCTCATTTTATTCTTTATGCCGATGATACGTCACTACTTGCCTCTCATGATAATATTAATATTTTACTTGAAATTTTAAATAGAAATCTTGCCAAAATTTCTGCCTGGTTTAAGTGCAATAGACTTTCTTTGAATACGAGTAAAACTCAGTGTGTCCATTTTTATAAAAAGAAAGGTGTGCAATATAATCAGACTGACCTATCTCTTAAGGTTGACGTAACCCAATTGAAATTTTATGATTCAGTAAAGTTTTTAGGAGTAATTTTTAACAATAACTTATGTTGGAATGATCACATTACTTCAGTCTCTGTTAAAATATCACGTTTTATTGGAATTCTAAACCGTTTGAAATATGAATTACCTAGTTATATATTATTCACTCTTTACAATTCTTATATTTTGTCCCATTTATCATACTGTAATTCAATATGGGGTAACACATATTCTTCCCATTTACAAAAATTAATTATTTTACAAAAGAAAGCAATACGTATATGTATGAAAACGGACTATAATGCACCAACATCCTTGTTATTTAAATCATTACGAACACTTAAACTTCCAGATATTACTAGGATTCAAATTGCTTCAATAATGCAACGCTACCACACAAATAATCTATCGCCATATTTAATGAACATGTTCTCAATTAACTCTAATATTCACAATTATTTTACCAGATCATGTAATCAATTTCACAGGTGGGCCTTCTCAAATGATAGATCTAAATATTCCATACGACATACAGGCCCCACTTTATGGAATAGTTTGGAATTTAGCAGAATTAATACACAGTTTAATAATACTTTTAAAAGACAATACAAAAAGAAATTACTTAGCAATTATTAATTTATGTTAGGATGACTATATGTATGTTGTGTGTTTATATATTTTGTCCTGTTTTACTTTCTCGGTTTATTGTATTTTAGTTTTTGTTTAAATTATTATTACTTGGTACTGTACTTAATTACCGCATCCATGGTAGCAATATTATTTTAATCATCAATCCACGTTGGGCATGTGCGTTCATACAAGCCTTTTCTTGGCTTTTTAGTGCATGCCCCTTTTCCATTCATTTATGTTCAACCATGTAACAACTCTACTTTTTCTTTTACTTTTGATTGCTTTGTTCATGTTTTTATTGACATGTTTTAATTCTCCTTTTTATTTGTCGGTATATGACTTTGTTCATTTTTATGAATTGGAAATAAATACTGAATTGAATTGAATTGATAATCAATATTTCTATTCAAGTATTTACATGAAAATGCTTACCTGTACAAGTAGTTCCGTCACCAGTGTATCCAGAATTACAGGCGCATGTGAAACTCCCAGGGGTGTTAGTACACATGGCATTGACGTCACAGTTGTCAGTCATAGCCGTACATTCGTCAATATCTACAAATATAAAGTGAAAGTAAACGGAAAATAAAATTGTTTAAAAAAGATTTGAAGGAAACTGAAAGTTACAACTAGATTTGACATACATTTGAGTATGAATTATTTTACAAAAAACATTAGATATTGCAATTAATGGTTCCTGACAAAGGTTCTTACGGCGATTTGAGTTTCACATAAACTAATGAGAAGACTTTTTAAAACCGGTCTTGTAATATTTCCAATTCATTGCTTTACATTCAAATTATTGATAATCAATATTTCTATTCAAGTATTTACATGAAAATGCTTACCTGTACAAGTAGTTCCGTCACCTGTGTATCCAGAATTACAGGCGCATGTGAAACTCCCAGGGGTGTTAGTACACATGGCATTGACGTCACAGTTGTCAGTCATAGCCGTACATTCGTCAATATCTATGAATGTAAAGTGAAAGTAAACGGAAAATAAAATTGTTTAAAAAAGTTTTGAAGAAACTGAAAGTCACAACTAGATGTGACATACATTTTAGTACAAATTATTAAACAAAAACATACGATAGTGCAATTAATGGTCCCCGATGAAAGTTCTTACGATTTGAAGTTTCAAATGAACTAACAATTGTACAGAAATTTTTTTTTTGACGGGTTTGCAAAATACAAGCCTTGCTTTTTAGCATTCCCCTCCATTTTCAGCATTTATGTATTATAATTATCATTGAAAATTACGCCGAATGAAAGTTATTGTTATTAAATGAATTTTTTCATGATATTATTTATGATGTAATACCGTTATATTTTGTTGAAAAATGTTTCATGAAATTATGATGTAATTATGTTTTTATACTCTGTTGAAAATGGAAAATAAATGAAATGAAATGAAATGAAATAAGAAGACTTTTTAAAACCGGTCTTGTAATATTTCCAATTTATTGCTTTACATTCAAATTATTGATAATCAATATTTCTATTCAAGGATTTACATGAAAAAATGCTTACCTGTACAAGTAGTTCCGTCACCAGTGTATCCAGAATTACAGGCGCATGTGAAACTCCCAGGGGTGTTAGTACACATGGCATTGACGTCACAGTTGTCAGTCATAGCCGTACATTCGTCAATATCTACAAATATAAAGTGAAAGTAAACGGAAAATAAAATTGTTTAAAAAAGATTTGAGGGAAACTGAAAGTTACAACTAGATTTGATATACATTTGAGTAGGAATTATTTCAGAAAAACATTAGATAATGCAATTAATGGTTCCTGACAAAGGCTCTTACCACGATTTGAGTTTCAAATAAACTAATGAGAAGGCTTTTTAAAACCGGTCTTGAAATATTTCCAATTCATTCCTTTACATTCAAATTATTGATAATCAATATTTCTATTCAAGGATTTACATGAAAAAATGCTTACCTGTACAAGTAGTTCCGTCACCAGTGTATCCAGAATTACAGGCGCATGTGAAACTTCCAGGGGTGTTAGTACACATGGCATTGACGTCACAGTTGTCAGTCATAGCCGTACATTCGTCAATATCTACAAATATAAAGTGAAAGTAAACGGAAAATAAAATTGTTTAAAAAAGATTTGAGGGAAACTGAAAGTTACAACTAGATTTGATATACATTTGAGTACGAATCATGTCAGAAAAACATTAGATAATGCAATTAATGGTTCCTGACAAAGGTTCTTACCACGATTTGAGTTTCAAATAAACTAATGAGAAGGCTTTTTAAAACCGGTCTTGAAATATTTCCAATTCATTCCTTTACATTCAAATTATTGATAATCAATATTTCTATTCAAGGATTTACATGAAAAAATGCTTACCTGTACAAGTAGTTCCGTCACCAGTGTATCCAGAATTACAGGCGCATGTGAAACTTCCAGGGGTGTTAGTACACATGGCATTGACGTCACAGTTGTCAGTCATAGCCGTACATTCGTCAATATCTACAAATATAAAGTGAAAGTAAACGGAAAATAAAATTGTTTAAAAAAAGATTTGAGGGAAACTGAAAGTTACAACTAGATTTGATATAAATTTGAGTAGGAATCATGTCAGAAAAACATTAGATAATGCAATTAATGGTTCCTGACAAAGGTTCTTACCACGATTTGAGTTTCAAATAAACTAATGAGAAGACTTTTTAAAACCGGTCTTGAAATATTTCCAATTCATTCCTTTACATTCAAATTATTAATAATCAATATTTCTATTCAAGGATTTACATGAAAAAATGCTTACCTGTACAAGTAGTTCCGTCACCAGTGTATCCAGAATTACAGGCGCATGTGAAACTCCCAGGGGTGTTAGTACACATGGCATTGACGTCACAGTTGTCAGTCATAGCCGTACATTCGTCAATATCTATGAATGTAAAGTGAAAGTAAACGGAAAATAAAATTGTTTAAAAAAGATTTGAGGGAAACTGAAAGTTACAACTAGATTTGATATACATTTGAGTAGGAATTATTTTACAAAAAACATTAGATATTGTAATTAATGGTTCCTGACAAAGGTTCTTACGGCGATTTGAGTTTCACATAAACTAATGAGAAGACTTTTTAAAACCGGTCTTGTAATATTTCCAATTCATTGCTTTACATTCAAATTATTGATAATCAATATTTCTATTCAAGTATTTACATGAAAATGCTTACCTGTACAAGTAGTTCCGTCACCAGTGTATCCAGAATTACAGGCGCATGTGAAACTCCCAGGGGTGTTAGTACACATGGCATTGACGTCACAGTTGTCAGTCATAGCCGTACATTCGTCAATATCTATGAATGTAAAGTGAAAGTAAACGGAAAATAAAATTGTTTAAAAAAGATTTGAAGAAACTGAAAGTCACAACTAGATGTGACATACATTTTAGTAGAAATTATTAAACAAAAACATTAGATGGTGCATTAATGGTTCCCGACAAAGGTTCTTACGGCGATCTGAGTTTGAAATAAACTAATAAGAAGACATTTTAAAAATTGTCTTCTAATATTTCCAAGTCAATGCTTTACATTTAAATTATTGATAATCAGTATTTCTATTCAAAGATTTATATGAAAGTGCTTACCTGTACAAGTAGTTCCATCACCAGTGTATCCAGAATTACAGGCGCATGTGAAACTCCCAGGGGTGTTAGTACACATGGCATTGACGTCACAGTTGTCAGTCATAGCCGTACATTCGTCAATATCTATGAATGTAAAGTGAAAGTAAACGGAAAATAAAATTGTTTAAAAAAGATTTGAAGAAACTGAAAGTTACAACTAGATTTGACATACATTTGAGTATGAATTATTTCACAAAAACATAAGATAGTGCAATTAATGGTCCCCGATGAAAGTTCTTACGATTTGAAGTTTCAAATGAACTAACAATTGTACAGAAATTTTTTTTTGAAGGGTTTGCAAAATACAAGCCTTGCTTTTTAGCATTCCCCTCCATTTTCAGCATTTATTTATTTTAATTATCATTGAAAATTACGCCGAATGAAAGTTATTGTTATTACATGCATTTTTTTCATGGTTTTATTTATGATGTAATACCGTTATATTTTGTTGGAAAATGTTTCATGAAATTATGATGTAATTACGTTGTTATACTCTGTTGAAAATGGAAAATAAATGAAATGAAATGAAATAAAATAAGAAGACTTTTTAAAACCGGTCTTGTAATATTTCCAATTTATTGCTTTACATTCAAATTATTGATAATCAATATTTCTATTCAAGGATTTACATGAAAAAATGCTTACCTGTACAAGTAGTTCCGTCACCAGTGTATCCAGAATTACAGGCGCATGTGAAACTCCCAGGGGTGTTAGTACACATGGCATTGACGTCACAGTTGTCAGTCATAGCCGTACATTCGTCAATATCTACAAATATAAAGTGAAAGTAAACGGAAAATAAAATTGTTTAAAAAAGATTTGAGGGAAACTGAAAGTTACAACTAGATTTGATATACATTTGAGTAGGAATTATTTCAGAAAAACATTAGATAATGCAATTAATGGTTCCTGACAAAGGTTCTTACCACGATTTGAGTTTCAAATAAACTAATGAGAAGGCTTTTTAAAACCGGTCTTGAAATATTTCCAATTCATTCCTTTACATTCAAATTATTGATAATCAATATTTCTATTCAAGGATTTACATGAAAAAATGCTTACCTGTACAAGTAGTTCCGTCACCAGTGTATCCAGAATTACAGGCGCATGTGAAACTTCCAGGGGTGTTAGTACACATGGCATTGACGTCACAGTTGTCAGTCATAGCCGTACATTCGTCAATATCTACAAATGTAAAGTGAAAGTAAACGGAAAATAAAATTGTTTAAAAAAGATTTGAGGGAAACTGAAAGTTACAACTAGATTTGATATACATTTGAGTAGGAATCATGTCAGAAAAACATTAGATAATGCAATTAATGGTTCCTGACAAAGGTTCTTACCACGATTTGAGTTTCAAATAAACTAATGAGAAGGCTTTTTAAAACCGGTCTTGAAATATTTCCAATTCATTCCTTTACATTCAAATTATTGATAATCAATATTTCTATTCAAGGATTTACATGAAAAAATGCTTACCTGTACAAGTAGTTCCGTCACCAGTGTATCCAGAATTACAGGCGCATGTGAAACTTCCAGGGGTGTTAGTACACATGGCATTGACGTCACAGTTGTCAGTCATAGCCGTACATTCGTCAATATCTACAAATATAAAGTGAAAGTAAACGGAAAATAAAATTGTTTAAAAAAGATTTGAGGGAAACTGAAAGTTACAACTAGATTTGATATACATTTGAGTAGGAATCATGTCAGAAAAACATTAGATAATGCAATTAATGGTTCCTGACAAAGGTTCTTACCACGATTTGAGTTTCAAATAAACTAATGAGAAGACTTTTTAAAACCGGTCTTGAAATATTTCCAATTCATTCCTTTACATTCAAATTATTAATAATCAATATTTCTATTCAAGGATTTACATGAAAAAATGCTTACCTGTACAAGTAGTTCCGTCACCAGTGTATCCAGAATTACAGGCGCATGTGAAACTCCCAGGGGTGTTAGTACACATGGCATTGACGTCACAGTTGTCAGTCATAGCCGTACATTCGTCAATATCTATGAATGTAAAGTGAAAGTAAACGGAAAATAAAATTGTTTAAAAAAGATTTGAGGGAAACTGAAAGTTACAACTAGATTTGATATACATTTGAGTAGGAATTATTTTACAAAAAACATTAGATATTGTAATTAATGGTTCCTGACAAAGGTTCTTACGGCGATTTGAGTTTCACATAAACTAATGAGAAGACTTTTTAAAACCGGTCTTGTAATATTTCCAATTCATTGCTTTACATTCAAATTATTGATAATCAATATTTCTATTCAAGTATTTACATGAAAATGCTTACCTGTACAAGTAGTTCCGTCACCAGTGTATCCAGAATTACAGGCGCATGTGAAACTCCCAGGGGTGTTAGTACACATGGCATTGACGTCACAGTTGTCAGTCATAGCCGTACATTCGTCAATATCTATGAATGTAAAGTGAAAGTAAACGGAAAATAAAATTGTTTAAAAAAGATTTGAAGAAACTGAAAGTCACAACTAGATGTGACATATATTTTAGTACAAATTATTAAACAAAAACATTAGATGGTGCATTAATGGTTCCCGACAAAGGTTCTTACGGCGATCTGAGTTTGAAATAAACTAATAAGAAGACATTTTAAAAATTGTCTTCTAATATTTCCAAGTCAATGCTTTACATTTAAATTATTGATAATCAGTATTTCTATTCAAAGATTTATATGAAAGTGCTTACCTGTACAAGTAGTTCCATCACCAGTGTATCCAGAATTACAGGCGCATGTGAAACTCCCAGGGGTGTTAGTACACATGGCATTGACGTCACAGTTGTCAGTCATAGCCGTACATTCGTCAATATCTATGAATGTAAAGTGAAAGTAAACGGAAAATAAAATTGTTTAAAAAAGATTTGAAGAAACTGAAAGTTACAACTAGATTTGACATACATTTGAGTATGAATTATTTCACAAAAACATAAGATAGTGCAATTAATGGTCCCCGATGAAAGTTCTTACGATTTGAAGTTTCAAATGAACTAACAATTGTACAGAAATTTTTTTTTGAAGGGTTTGCAAAATACAAGCCTTGCTTTTTAGCATTCCCCTCCATTTTCAGCATTTATTTATTTTAATTATCATTGAAAATTACGCCGAATGAAAGTTATTGTTATTACATGCATTTTTTTCATGGTTTTATTTATGATGTAATACCGTTATATTTTGTTGGAAAATGTTTCATGAAATTATGATGTAATTACGTTGTTATACTCTGTTAAAAATGGAAAATAAATGAAATGAAATGAAATGAAATAAAAAGACTTTTTAAAACCGGTCTTGTAATATTTCCAATTTATTGCTTTACATTCAAATTATTGATAATCAATATTTCTATTCAAGGATTTACATGAAAAAATGCTTACCTGTACAAGTAGTTCCGTCACCAGTGTATCCAGAATTACAGGCGCATGTGAAACTCCCAGGGGTGTTAGTACACATGGCATTGACGTCACAGTTGTCAGTCATAGCCGTACATTCGTCAATATCTACAAATATAAAGTGAAAGTAAACGGAAAATAAAATTGTTTAAAAAAGATTTGAGGGAAACTGAAAGTTACAACTAGATTTGATATACATTTGAGTAGGAATTATTTCAGAAAAACATTAGATAATGCAATTAATGGTTCCTGACAAAGGTTCTTACCACGATTTGAGTTTCAAATAAACTAATGAGAAGGCTTTTTAAAACCGGTCTTGAAATATTTCCAATTCATTCCTTTACATTCAAATTATTGATAATCAATATTTCTATTCAAGGATTTACATGAAAAAATGCTTACCTGTACAAGTAGTTCCGTCACCAGTGTATCCAGAATTACAGGCGCATGTGAAACTTCCAGGGGTGTTAGTACACATGGCATTGACGTCACAGTTGTCAGTCATAGCCGTACATTCGTCAATATCTACAAATATAAAGTGAAAGTAAACGGAAAATAAAATTGTTTAAAAAAGATTTGAGGGAAACTGAAAGTTACAACTAGATTTGATATACATTTGAGTAGGAATCATGTCAGAAAAACATTAGATAATGCAATTAATGGTTCCTGACAAAGGTTCTTACCACGATTTGAGTTTCAAATAAACTAATGAGAAGGCTTTTTAAAACCGGTCTTGAAATATTTCCAATTCATTCCTTTACATTCAAATTATTGATAATCAATATTTCTATTCAAGGATTTACATGAAAAAATGCTTACCTGTACAAGTAGTTCCGTCACCAGTGTATCCAGAATTACAGGCGCATGTGAAACTTCCAGGGGTGTTAGTACACATGGCATTGACGTCACAGTTGTCAGTCATAGCCGTACATTCGTCAATATCTACAAATATAAAGTGAAAGTAAACGGAAAATAAAATTGTTTAAAAAAGATTTGAGGAAAACTGAAAGTTACAACTAGATTTGATATACATTTGAGTACGAATCATGTCAGAAAAACATTAGATAATGCAATTAATGGTTCCTGACAAAGGTTCTTACCACGATTTGAGTTTCAAATAAACTAATGAGAAGACTTTTTAAAACCGGTCTTGAAATATTTCCAATTCATTCCTTTACATTCAAATTATTAATAATCAATATTTCTATTCAAGGATTTACATGAAAAAATGCTTACCTGTACAAGTAGTTCCGTCACCAGTGTATCCAGAATTACAGGCGCATGTGAAACTCCCAGGGGTGTTAGTACACATGGCATTGACGTCACAGTTGTCAGTCATAGCCGTACATTCGTCAATATCTATGAATGTAAAGTGAAAGTAAACGGAAAATAAAATTGTTTAAAAAAGATTTGAGGGAAACTGAAAGTTACAACTAGATTTGATATACATTTGAGTAGGAATTATTTTACAAAAAACATTAGATATTGTAATTAATGGTTCCTGACAAAGGTTCTTACGGCGATTTGAGTTTCACATAAACTAATGAGAAGACTTTTTAAAACCGGTCTTGTAATATTTCCAATTCATTGCTTTACATTCAAATTATTGATAATCAATATTTCTATTCAAGTATTTACATGAAAATGCTTACCTGTACAAGTAGTTCCGTCACCAGTGTATCCAGAATTACAGGCGCATGTGAAACTCCCAGGGGTGTTAGTACACATGGCATTGACGTCACAGTTGTCAGTCATAGCCGTACATTCGTCAATATCTATGAATGTAAAGTGAAAGTAAACGGAAAATAAAATTGTTTAAAAAAGATTTGAAGAAACTGAAAGTCACAACTAGATGTGACATACATTTTAGTAGAAATTATTAAACAAAAACATTAGATGGTGCATTAATGGTTCCCGACAAAGGTTCTTACGGCGATCTGAGTTTGAAATAAACTAATAAGAAGACATTTTAAAAATTGTCTTCTAATATTTCCAAGTCAATGCTTTACATTTAAATTATTGATAATCAGTATTTCTATTCAAAGATTTATATGAAAGTGCTTACCTGTACAAGTAGTTCCATCACCAGTGTATCCAGAATTACAGGCGCATGTGAAACTCCCAGGGGTGTTAGTACACATGGCATTGACGTCACAGTTGTCAGTCATAGCCGTACATTCGTCAATATCTATGAATGTAAAGTGAAAGTAAACGGAAAATAAAATTGTTTAAAAAAGATTTGAAGAAACTGAAAGTTACAACTAGATTTGACATACATTTGAGTATGAATTATTTCACAAAAACATAAGATAGTGCAATTAATGGTCCCCGATGAAAGTTCTTACGATTTGAAGTTTCAAATGAACTAACAATTGTACAGAAATTTTTTTTTGAAGGGTTTGCAAAATACAAGCCTTGCTTTTTAGCATTCCCCTCCATTTTCAGCATTTATTTATTTTAATTATCATTGAAAATTACGCCGAATGAAAGTTATTGTTATTACATGCATTTTTTTCATGGTTTTATTTATGATGTAATACCGTTATATTTTGTTGGAAAATGTTTCATGAAATTATGATGTAATTACGTTGTTATACTCTGTTGAAAATGGAAAATAAATGAAATGAAATGAAATGAAATGAAATGAAATAAGAAGACTTTTTAAAACCGGTCTTGTAATATTTCCAATTTATTGCTTTACATTCAAATTATTGATAATCAATATTTCTATTCAAGGATTTACATGAAAAAATGCTTACCTGTACAAGTAGTTCCGTCACCAGTGTATCCAGAATTACAGGCGCATGTGAAACTCCCAGGGGTGTTAGTACACATGGCATTGACGTCACAGTTGTCAGTCATAGCAGTACATTCGTCAATATCTACAAATATAAAGTGAAAGTAAACGGAAAATAAAATTGTTTAAAAAAGATTTGAAGGAAACTGAAAGTTAGAACTAGATTTGACATACATTTGAGTATGAATTATTTTACAAAAAACATTAGATATTGCAATTAATGGTTCCTGACAAAGGTTCTTACGGCGATTTGAGTTTCACGTAAACTAATGAGAAGACTTTTTAAAACCGGTCTTGTAATATTTCTAATTCATTGCTTTACATTCAAATTATTGATAATCAATATTTCTATTCAAGTATTTACATGAAAATGCTTACCTGTACAAGTAGTTCCGTCACCTGTGTATCCAGAATTACAGGCGCATGTGAAACTCCCAGGGGTGTTAGTACACATGGCATTGACGTCACAGTTGTCAGTCATAGCCGTACATTCGTCAATATCTATGAATGTAAAGTGAAAGTAAACGGAAAATAAAATTGTTTAAAAATGATTTGAAGAAACTGAAAGTCACAACTAGATGTGACATACATTTTAGTACAAATTATTAAACAAAAACATACGATAGTGCAATTAATGGTCCCCGATGAAAGTTCTTACGATTTGAAGTTTCAAATGAACTAACAATTGTACAGAAAATTTTTTTTGAAGGGTTTGCAAAATACAAGCCTTGCTTTTTAGCATTCCCCTCCATTTTCAGCATTTATTTATTATAATTATCATTGAAAATTACGCCGAATGAAAGTTATTGTTATTACATGCATTTTGTTCATGATATTATTTATGATGTAATACCGTTATATTTTGTTGAAAAATGTTTCATGAAATTATGATGTAATTACGTTTTTATACTCTGTTGAAAATGGAAAATAAATGAAATGAAATGAAATGAAATAAGAAGACTTTTTAAAACCGGTCTTGTAATATTTCCAATTTATTGCTTTACATTCAAATTATTGATAATCAATATTTCTATTCAAGGATTTACATGAAAAAATGCTTACCTGTACAAGTAGTTCCGTCACCAGTGTATCCAGAATTACAGGCGCATGTGAAACTCCCAGGGGTGTTAGTACACATGGCATTGACGTCACAGTTGTCAGTCATAGCCGTACATTCGTCAATATCTATGAATGTAAAGTGAAAGTAAACGGAAAATAAAATTGTTTAAAAAAGATTTGAAGAAACTGAAAGTTACAACTAGATTTGACATACATTTGAGTATGAATTATTTCACAAAAACATACGATAGTGCAATTAATGGTCCCCGATGAAAGTTCTTACGATTTGAAGTTTCAAATGAACTAACAATTGTACAGAAATTTTTTTTTGAAGGGTTTGCAAAATACAAGCCTTGCTTTTTAGCATTCCCCTCCATTTTCAGCATTTATTTATTTTAATTATCATTGAAAATTACGCCGAATGAAAGTTATTGTTATTACATGCATTTTGTTCATGGTTTTATTTATGATGTAATACCGTTATATTTTGTTGGAAAATGTTTCATGAAATTATGATGTAATTACGTTGTTATACTCTGTTGAAAATGGAAAATAAATGAAATGAAATGAAATGAAATGAAATGAAATAAGAAGACTTTTTAAAACCGGTCTTGTAATATTTCCAATTTATTGCTTTACATTCAAATTATTGATAATCAATATTTCTATTCAAGGATTTACATGAAAAAATGCTTACCTGTACAAGTAGTTCCATCACCAGTGTATCCAGAATTACAGGCGCATGTGAAACTCCCAGGGGTGTTAGTACACATGGCATTGACGTCACAGTTGTCAGTCATAGCAGTACATTCGTCAATATCTACAAATATAAAGTGAAAGTAAACGGAAAATAAAATTGTTTAAAAAAGATTTGAAGGAAACTGAAAGTTAGAACTAGATTTGACATACATTTGAGTATGAATTATTTTACAAAAAACATTAGATATTGCAATTAATGGTTCCTGACAAAGGTTCTTACGGCGATTTGAGTTTCACGTAAACTAATGAGAAGACTTTTTAAAACCGGTCTTGTAATATTTCTAATTCATTGCTTTACATTCAAATTATTGATAATCAATATTTCTATTCAAGTATTTACATGAAAATGCTTACCTGTACAAGTAGTTCCGTCACCTGTGTATCCAGAATTACAGGCGCATGTGAAACTCCCAGGGGTGTTAGTACACATGGCATTGACGTCACAGTTGTCAGTCATAGCCGTACATTCGTCAATATCTATGAATGTAAAGTGAAAGTAAACGGAAAATAAAATTGTTTAAAAATGATTTGAAGAAACTGAAAGTCACAACTAGATGTGACATACATTTTAGTACAAATTATTAAACAAAAACATACGATAGTGCAATTAATGGTCCCCGATGAAAGTTCTTACGATTTGAAGTTTCAAATGAACTAACAATTGTACAGAAAATTTTTTTTGAAGGGTTTGCAAAATACAAGCCTTGCTTTTTAGCATTCCCCTCCATTTTCAGCATTTATTTATTATAATTATCATTGAAAATTACGCCGAATGAAAGTTATTGTTATTACATGCATTTTGTTCATGATATTATTTATGATGTAATACCGTTATATTTTGTTGAAAAATGTTTCATGAAATTATGATGTAATTACGTTTTTATACTCTGTTGAAAATGGAAAATAAATGAAATGAAATGAAATGAAATAAGAAGACTTTTTAAAACCGGTCTTGTAATATTTCCAATTTATTGCTTTACATTCAAATTATTGATAATCAATATTTCTATTCAAGGATTTACATGAAAAAATGCTTACCTGTACAAGTAGTTCCGTCACCAGTGTATCCAGAATTACAGGCGCATGTGAAACTCCCAGGGGTGTTAGTACACATGGCATTGACGTCACAGTTGTCAGTCATAGCCGTACATTCGTCAATATCTACAAATATAAAGTGAAAGTAAACGGAAAATAAAATATTTTAAAAAAGATTTGAGGGAAACTGAAAGTTACAACTAGATTTGATATACATTTGAGTAGGAATTATTTCAGAAAAACATTAGATAATGCAATTAATGGTTCCTGACAAAGGTTCTTACCACGATTTGAGTTTCAAATAAACTAATGAGAAGACTTTTTAAAACCGGTCTTGAAATATTTCCAATTCATTCCTTTACATTCAAATTATTAATAATCAATATTTCTATTCAAGGATTTACGTGAAAAAATGCTTACCTGTACAAGTAGTTCCGTCACCAGTGTATCCAGAATTACAGGCGCATGTGAAACTCCCAGGGGTGTTAGTACACATGGCATTGACGTCACAGTTGTCAGTCATAGCTGTACATTCGTCAATATCTATGAATGTAAAGTGAAAGTAAACGGAAAATAAAATTGTTTAAAAAAGTTTTGAAGAAACTGAAAGTCACAACTAGATTTGTCATACATTTGAGTAGGAATTATTTCACAAAAACATTGGATATTGCAATTAATGGTTCCCGATGAAGGTTCTTACGCCGATTTGAGTTTCAAATAAACTAATGAGAAGACTTTTTAAAACCGGTCTTGAAATATTTCCAATTCATTGTTTTACATTCAAATTATTGATAATCAATATTTCTTTTCAAGGATTTACATGAAAAAATGCTTACCTGTACAAGTAGTTCCATCACCAGTGTATCCAGAATTACAGGCGCATGTGAAACTCCCAGGGGTGTTAGTACACATAGCATTGACGTCACAGTTGTCAGTCATAGCAGTACATTCGTCAATATCTACAAATATAAAGTGAAAGTAAACGGAAAATAAAATTGTTTAAAAAAGATTTGAAGGAAACTGAAAGTTAGAACTAGATTTGACATACATTTGAGTATGAATTATTTTACAAAAAACATTAGATATTGCAATTAATGGTTCCTGACAAAGGTTCTTACGGCGATTTGAGTTTCACGTAAACTAATGAGAAGACTTTTTAAAACCGGTCTTGTAATATTTCTAATTCATTGCTTTACATTCAAATTATTGATAATCAATATTTCTATTCAAGTATTTACATGAAAATGCTTACCTGTACAAGTAGTTCCGTCACCTGTGTATCCAGAATTACAGGCGCATGTGAAACTCCCAGGGGTGTTAGTACACATGGCATTGACGTCACAGTTGTCAGTCATAGCCGTACATTCGTCAATATCTACAAATATAAAGTGAAAGTAAACGGAAAATAAAATTGTTTAAAAAAGATTTGAGGGAAACTGAAAGTTACAACTAGATTTGATATACATTTGAGTAGGAATTATTTCAGAAAAACATTAGATAATGCAATTAATGGTTCCTGACAAAGGTTCTTACCACGATTTGAGTTTCAAATAAACTAATGAGAAGACTTTTTAAAACCGGTCTTGAAATATTTCCAATTCATTCCTTTACATTCAAATTATTAATAATCAATATTTCTATTCAAGGATTTACGTGAAAAAATGCTTACCTGTACAAGTAGTTCCGTCACCAGTGTATCCAGAATTACAGGCGCATGTGAAACTCCCAGGGGTGTTAGTACACATGGCATTGACGTCACAGTTGTCAGTCATAGCTGTACATTCGTCAATATCTATGAATGTAAAGTGAAAGTAAACGGAAAATAAAATTGTTTAAAAAAGTTTTGAAGAAACTGAAAGTCACAACTAGATTTGTCATACATTTGAGTAGGAATTATTTCACAAAAACATTGGATATTGCAATTAATGGTTCCCGATGAAGGTTCTTACGCCGATTTGAGTTTCAAATAAACTAATGAGAAGACTTTTTAAAACCGGTCTTGAAATATTTCCAATTCATTGTTTTACATTCAAATTATTGATAATCAATATTTCTATTCAAGGATTTACATGAAAAAATGCTTACCTGTACAAGTAGTTCCATCACCAGTGTATCCAGAATTACAGGCGCATGTGAAACTCCCAGGGGTGTTAGTACACATGGCATTGACGTCACAGTTGTCAGTCATAGCAGTACATTCGTCAATATCTACAAATATAAAGTGAAAGTAAACGGAAAATAAAATTGTTTAAAAAAGATTTGAAGGAAACTGAAAGTTAGAACTAGATTTGACATACATTTGAGTATGAATTATTTTACAAAAAACATTAGATATTGCAATTAATGGTTCCTGACAAAGGTTCTTACGGCGATTTGAGTTTCACGTAAACTAATGAGAAGACTTTTTAAAACCGGTCTTGTAATATTTCTAATTCATTGCTTTACATTCAAATTATTGATAATCAATATTTCTATTCAAGTATTTACATGAAAATGCTTACCTGTACAAATAGTTCCGTCACCTGTGTATCCAGAATTACAGGCGCATGTGAAACTCCCAGGGGTGTTAGTACACATGGCATTGACGTCACAGTTGTCAGTCATAGCCGTACATTCGTCAATATCTAT
This sequence comes from Heliocidaris erythrogramma, assembly GCA_025617745.1. NCBI lineage: Eukaryota > Metazoa > Echinodermata > Echinoidea > Camarodonta > Echinometridae > Heliocidaris > Heliocidaris erythrogramma. Next base: position 4,783,136 of record CM046864.1, read on the forward strand.
GAATGTAAAGTGAAAGTAAACGGAAAATAAAATTGTTTAAAAAAGATTTGAAGAAACTGAAAGTCACAACTAGATGTGACATACATTTTAGTACAAATTATTAAACAAAAACATACGATAGTGCAATTAATGGTCCCCGATGAAAGTTCTTACGATTTGAAGTTTCAAATGAACTAACAATTGTACAGAAAATTTTTTTTGAAGGGTTTGCAAAATACAAGCCTTGCTTTTTAGCATTCCCCTCCATTTTCAGCATTTATTTATTTTAATTATCATTGAAAATTACGCCGAATGAAAGTTATTGTTATTACATGCATTTTGTTCATGGTATTATCTATGATGTAATACCGTTATATTTTGTTGGAAAATGTTTCATGAAATTATGATGTAATTACGTTTTTATACTCTGTTGAAAATGGAAAATAAATGAAATGAAATGAAATGAAATAAGAAGACTTTTTAAAACCGGTCTTGTAATATTTCCAATTTATTGCTTTACATTCAAATTATTGATAATCAATATTTCTATTCAAGGATTTACATGAAAAAATGCTTACCTGTACAAGTAGTTCCATCACCAGTGTATCCAGAATTACAGGCGCATGTGAAACTCCCAGGGGTGTTAGTACACATGGCATTGACGTCACAGTTGTCAGTCATAGCCGTACATTCGTCAATATCTACAAATATAAAGTGAAAGTAAACGGAAAATAAAATTGTTTAAAAAAGATTTGAAGGAAACTGAAAGTTACAACTAGATTTGATATACATTTGAGTAGGAATTATTTCAGAAAAACATTAGATAATGCAATTAATGGTTCCTGACAAAGGTTCTTACCACGATTTGAGTTTCAAATAAACTAATGAGAAGACTTTTTAAAACCGGTCTTGAAATATTTCCAATTCATTCCTTTACATTCAAATTATTGATAATCAATATTTCTATTCAAGGATTTACATGAAAAAATGCTTACCTGTACAAGTAGTTCCGTCACCAGTGTATCCAGAATTACAAGCGCATGTGAAACTCCCAGGGGTGTTAGTACACATGGCATTGACGTCACAGTTGTCAGTCATAGCCGTACATTCGTCAATATCTACAAATATAAAGTGAAAGTAAACGGAAAATAAAATTGTTTAAAAAAGATTTGAAGGAAACTGAAAGTTACAACTAGATTTGACATACATTTGAGTAGGAATTATTTCAGAAAAACATTAGATATTGCAATTAATGGTTCCTGACAAAGGTTCTTACGGCGATTTGAGTTTCACATAAACTAATGAGAAGACTTTTTAAAACCGGTCTTGTAATATTTCCAATTCATTGCTTTACATTCAAATTATTGATAATCAATATTTCTATTCAAGTATTTACATGAAAATGCTTACCTGTACAAGTAGTTCCGTCACCAGTGTATCCAGAATTACAGGCGCATGTGAAACTCCCAGGGGTGTTAGTACACATGGCATTGACGTCACAGTTGTCAGTCATAGCAGTACATTCGTCAATATCTACAAATATAAAGTGAAAGTAAACGGAAAATAAAATTGTTTAAAAAAGATTTGAAGAAACTGAAAGTTACAACTAGATTTGACATACATTTGAGTATGAATTATTTCACAAAAACATACGATAGTGCAATTAATGGTCCCCGATGAAAGTTCTTACGATTTGAAGTTTCAAATGAACTAACAATTGTACAGAAATTTTTTTTTGACGGGTTTGCAAAATACAAGCCTTGCTTTTTAGCATTCCCCTCCATTTTCAGCATTTATTTATTATAATTATCATTGAAAATTACGCCGAATGAAAGTTATTGTTATTACATGCATTTTGTTCATGATATTATTTATGATGTAATACCGTTATATTTTGTTGAAAAATGTTTCATGAAATTATGATGTAATTACGTTTTTATACTCTGTTGAAAATGGAAAATAAATGAAATGAAATGAAATGAAATGAAATGAAATAAGAAGACTTTTTAAAACCGGTCTTGTAATATTTCCAATTTATTGCTTTACATTCAAATTATTGATAATCAATATTTCTATTCAAGGATTTACATGAAAAAATGCTTACCTGTACAAGTAGTTCCGTCACCAGTGTATCCAGAATTACAGGCGCATGTGAAACTCCCAGGGGTGTTAGTACACATGGCATTGACGTCACAGTTGTCAGTCATAGCCGTACATTCGTCAATATCTACAAATATAAAGTGAAAGTAAACGGAAAATAAAATTGTTTAAAAAAGATTTGAGGGAAACTGAAAGTTACAACTAGATTTGATATACATTTGAGTAGGAATTATTTCAGAAAAACATTAAATAATGCAATTAATGGTTCCTGACAAAGGTTCTTACCACGATTTGAGTTTCAAATAAACTAATGAGAAGACTTTTTAAAACCGGTCTTGAAATATTTCCAATTCATTCCTTTGATTCATTCCTATTGATAATCAATATTTCTATTCAAGGATTCACATGAAAAAATGCTTACCTGTACAAGTAGTTCCGTCACCAGTGTATCCAGAATTACAGGCGCATGTGAAACTCCCAGGGGTGTTAGTACACATGGCATTGACGTCACAGTTGTCAGTCATAGCCGTACATTCGTCAATATCTACAAATATAAAGTGAAAGTAAACGGAAAATAAAATTGTTTAAAAAAGATTTGAGGGAAACTGAAAGTTACAACTAGATTTGATATACATTTGAGTAGGAATTATTTCAGAAAAACATTAAATAATGCAATTAATGGTTCCTGACAAAGGTTCTTACCACGATTTGAGTTTCAAATAAACTAATGAGAAGACTTTTTAAAACCGGTCTTGAAATATTTCCAATTCATTCCTTTACATTCAAATTATTAATAATCAATATTTCTATTCAAGGATTTACATGAAAAAATGCTTACCTGTACAAGTAGTTCCGTCACCAGTGTATCCAGAATTACAGGCGCATGTGAAACTCCCAGGGGTGTTAGTACACATGGCATTGACGTCACAGTTGTCAGTCATAGCCGTACATTCGTCAATATCTATGAATGTAAAGTGAAAGTAAACGGAAAATAAAATTGTTTAAAAAAGATTTGAAGAAACTCAAAGTCACAACTAGATTTGTCATACATTTGAGTAGGAATTATTTCACAAAAACATTGGATAGTGCAATTAATGGTTCCCGATGAAGGTTCTTACGCCGATTTGAGTTTCAAATAAACTAATGAGAAGACTTTTTAAAACCGGTCTTGAAATATTTCCAATTCATTGTTTTACATTCAAATTATTGATAATCAATATTTCTATTCAAGGATTTACATGAAAAAATGCTTACCTGTACAAGTAGTTCCATCACCAGTGTATCCAGAATTACAGGCGCATGTGAAACTCCCAGGGGTGTTAGTACACATGGCATTGACGTCACAGTTGTCAGTCATAGCAGTACATTCGTCAATATCTACAAATATAAAGTGAAAGTAAACGGAAAATAAAATTGTTTTAACAAGATTTGAAGAAACTGAAAGTTACAACTAGATTTGACATACATTTGAGTATGAATTATTTCACAAAAACATAAGATAGTGCAATTAATGGTCCCCGATGAAAGTTCTTACGATTTGAAGTTTCAAATGAACTAACAATTGTACAGAATTTTTTTTTTTTGACGGGTTTGCAAAATACAAGCCTTGCTTTTTAGCATTCCCCTCCATTTTCAGCATTTATTTATTATAATTATCTTTGAAAATTACGCCGGATGAAAGTTATTGTTATTACATGCATTTTGTTCATGATATTATTTATGATGTAATACCGTTATATTTTGTTGAAAAATGTTTCATGAAATTATGATGTAATTACGTTTTTATACTCTGTTGAAAATGGAAAATAAATGAAATGAAATGAAATGAAATGAAATGAAATAAGAAGACTTTTTAAAACCGGTCTTGTAATATTTCCAATTTATTGCTTTACACTCAAATTATTGATAATCAATATTTCTATTCAAGGATTTACATGAAAAAATGCTTACCTGTACAAGTAGTTCCGTCACCAGTGTATCCAGAATTACAGGCGCATGTGAAACTCCCAGGGGTGTTAGTACACATGGCATTGACGTCACAGTTGTCAGTCATAGCCGTACATTCGTCAATATCTACAAATATAAAGTGAAAGTAAACGGAAAATAAAATTGTTTAAAAAAGATTTGAGGGAAACTGAAAGTTACAACTAGATTTGATATTTATTTATTTATTTATTTATTCTTTTTTCCGTTTCACATAAACAAAATATAAAGAAACATGACATAATAAATATAATACAGCAAAGTTGTTCGAACATGTGTCATATAGAATACATGAAAATATCATAATTCTTGAAAAAGGATCAGCAACATAACAACACTTTAGCTTATAATAAGTGTAAAACGGAGGGACTTGCCAGAAAGAAGCAAAGCTTGTACAAGAGGCAAGCCCCTGAACTTAGTTTCAATACGTTTTAATCCAGGGGGAAAATGAAAAAATGTATAATGAACACATAATATATACAAGATATAAGAAGTTATAAAAGTATAACTAATAACAAATATAATAACAGGGGGCAGAAAGAGAAGGTGCAGGTAATTATGAAAAGACAGACTGCAGAGGTACGTGTATGGAACGTCAGGTCGTTAGGCATGCTTATATGATTTCAGTTTTTAAGAAAATGTTATACGAAGGTATAATATAGGTATGGATATGTTATAGTTAATTGTGTATTGACTTGACCTGTTACTGTGAGTATTGACAGATTAACATTTTTTAAGCATACGTTTAAAAGCATTAATACTAGGGGATTCTTTAAAATCATGAGGCAGAGAATTCCAGTATGCAGATCCAGAGTAAACAAATGTGTTCTTTGCAAATAAAGTTCTTGTTAATGGTAGATGATAGTAGTTTCGTTGTCTAGTTGGGTAGTTATGTATAGAAGTATTCTTGCGGAACATATCAGAAAAAATTGCGGGGAGATAGTCTTTACTTAATTTGTACATGAATTGGCCGAGTTGGAAAAGATATATGTCATTTACTTTCAGAATATTGTTTTCAAAGAATAATATATCGGTATGTGATCTAAATTGCGTCTGAAATATTATTCTTAGAGCCTTTTTCTGCAAAAGTAATATCCGGTTTAATTGTGTTTTTATTGCACATCCCCAAGCTATAATTCCATAATTAATATATGGAAAGATCAATGTGAAATAAAGTGTCAGCAATGTTCGAGAAGGAAGAAAATGTTTGAGTATATTAATGATTCCGATATTTCTAGAAATTGTTTGGCATGTGCTGTCGATATGAGGTTTCCATGATAATTTGTTGTCAATAAGAACTCCTAAAAATCTTGTTATAGAAACATTATCAAGAACATGGTTATCAAAATGTATACTGCCCGGTAAACTATTGATTTTATTACTAAATAACATGTAATTTGTTTTCTGGAGATTAAGTGAAAGTTTGTTTGACTTGATCCAATCGGTCACATATGTCAATTCAGAATTTACAATTGCAATAAGTTGATTAACATCAGCATGAGAAAAGAAAATATTTGAGTCATCAGCGAAGAGTATGAATGACAGTAAATTAGAAGATTTTTGTATATCATTAATGTACGTAATGAAAAGTAGAGGGCCAAGTAGGCTACCCTGCGGCACGCCACAAGTAATTGGAAGAGTAGAAGAATTGCAATTGTTAACCGATACAAATTGAGTCCTATTAGTGAGGTAACTCCTGAACCACTCCAAGGCCTTCCCTCTAACTCCATAATGACAAAGTTTATGTAGAAGAATATCATGGTTTATGGTATCGAAGGCCTTGGAGAAGTCCAGGAAGATACCAACAGTGTGACAACCTTTATCAATAGAAGTGGTGACTTTATCAATAAATGACAAAATTGCATGAGAGGTACTATGGTTTTCCCGAAACCCAAATTGTGAGTTTGAGAAAATGTTGTGTTGTTTGAAAAAATGTGTTGTTCTTGTATGGACAATTTTTTCAAGAATCTTAGATAGCGAGGTTAGTAGGGATATTGGACGATAGTTAGAAACAAGTTGACTGTCACCTTTTTTGAAAAGAGGAATAACTTTTGCAATTTTCATTTTATTAGGGACCCGTCCTGTGTTAAGAGAAATATTAAAGATGTGCACTAAGGGATCAACGATAGCTATGATAATTTTCTTTAAAAGGAAATTAGGAATGCCGTCAAACCCAGGACTTTTCTTATTCTGCAGATTGCTGACAATATTGATGATTTCACTCGTATTTGTAGGATTGAAAAACATGGAATTAGGGTTAGGGTTGTCAAGGAAATCATTGAAAGATTTATTAGCTTGCGGCACTTCCTTCGCCAGATTGTTACCAACTTGTGAAAAATATGAATTAAACTTTCCTGCGATAATGTTATTGTCATCGGTTAAGGTATTGCTTGTTTTTATTTTTGTGATTGAAGAACTCTTTTTCTTTTTATTCAATGCACCATTAATAATTTTCCATGTGTTCTTGGTATCATTTTTGTACATATTAAGTTGAGAAGTGTAGTATTCCTTTTTTGCAATACGCAACAAAGAGGTGAGGGTGTTTTTATAAGAGGTGTATTTAGAACGAGAGACATCACTTGGTTTGGAGATATATCTATAATAAAGATTGTTCTTTCTGTTGATAGATCTCAAAAGCGATTTTGTAATCCAAGGGTGAATTGGAATCTTTTTATAATTTGATTTCCGGTTGGTGATAAGGGGAATATGTGTATCTAAAGAAAAGGTCAATTTGGCGATAAAAGAGTCATAAGCTACATCAACATCTGAGGAGTCAAAAACAGTCGACCAATCTGTACTCCCCAAATCATTGATTAGATGGGTAATGTTTTCGTCATTTATTTTACGATATGGAGTATTAAACGTTTCTTTACTAACAAGTTTGTTTGTACGAAACTTAACAAAAATTGGAAAGTGATCAGAAAGGTCACTAAGGATAACACCAGCTTTTGGGGTCGGAGAAGTTATATTACTGAAAATATTATCAATAATAGTGGCAGAGTTATCTGTTACTCTCGTTGGTTTAGTGATAAGTGGTAAGAAAGAATTAGATACAAATATTTCAAGAAACTCTTGCGAAGTATTGTTACAATTAGCTAAGTTAAAGTTGAAATCCCCCATAAAAAAACAATCTTTATTTTTCAACAGAGGATTTAGTAAAAGTTCATTCAGGGTGTCCATAAAATTTTGAGTATTCGATTGTGGAGGTCGGTACAAAACACCCAGTATTAAGTTTTTTCCTTTGGGGTTTCTGATTTCGACAAAAAGGGATTCCAAAATATCGTTGGATATAGTCATGTTACCTATAAGAGTATATTCATATTGTTGCGGTATGTAAAGCGCAACACCGCCACCCGGTCTACGAGTTCTGTTATTAACAATCAAATTGAAACCAGTGAGTAAAAAAAGGGAACATGGGCTTTCCGAAAACCACGTTTCTGTTAAAGCAATAATTGAAGATTTCGGAAACATGTTGTTATCCAAGAATAATTTGAGTTTATCGAAATTTTTATTGGCACTTCTAATGTTTAGATGAAGAAGAAAAATTTCATCTTCAGAATTGCTAGATTTAATGAAAGATTTAAAATTTTGTTCTGTAAAATATTGTGAAGTGATGAGCTGCCCACATGGGTCATTTGGATCAAAGTTAAAATTTAGATCGGCAGTGTTATCATTAATGTAATTCTTTATATATGAATCATAATGGGAATTTTCACGCATAAAGGTAGCTGCATGCTGTGATGAGAGAGACAACAGGTCGTCATGATTGAGCGAGCTGAAAGGAAACTCAGATAAATCGGCCATAGGAGGAGGAGGAAATAAAATTGTAACGCCTAACGAGTATACACGATACCATGTTCCTGCTCATGTGTCTGTGCAAGAGAAGAAGATAGATTACAGGAGAAAGACAAAAGTGATAAAGGGGAAAATAAAAAAAGGCAGACATTATTAAAGAAAAAAAAAATCAGTGCAAGAAAATAAACAAACACACAGCCCCCAAAAATCAAAAGGGGGAAGGGTCAGGAAATTATACAAACTAAATTAAATAGGATAGAAAGATTAGAAATAAACTAACAAATCAATTAAGGATTGGTAATAATACTTATTTAACAAAAATTACAAAAAAGTAAAAAATAGAAAATAGGTATACAAAAATGATTTTTTTTTTAAACAAACAAAAATCCATTATGTATCCGTCTCTCCTGATTTGTTTTCTTGTTTTTTTTTACATCAAAAGGTACACAAAATGAGGATATGGAATATGGATGTTACTCGGATCACGGACAGAAAAATAAAAAACCGTGACATGTGCATTATTCAATGGACCAAAGCTAACAGGTGCCGTAACCAAGATCCCCAGAGAGACATAAATACCGAAGACTCTAACTGGATAGAGTCATATTAACAACATTTCATAAAAAAGAGAGGGGGAAAAACAGTTCGCGAGATACAGATGACAACAGAGATTTAAATGGAAGTTGAGTAGGAATTATTTCAGAAAAACATTAGATAATGCAATTAATGGTTCATGACAAAGGTTTTTACCACGATTTGAGTTTCAAATAAACTAATAAGAAGACTTTTTAAAACCGGTCTTGAAATATTTCCAATTCATTCCTTTACATTCAAATTATTAATAATCAATATTTCTATTCAAGGATTCACATGAAAGTGCTTACCTGTACAAGTAGTTCCATCACCAGTGTATCCAGAATTACAGGCGCATGTGAAACTCCCAGGGGTGTTAGTACACATGGCATTGACGTCACAGTTGTCAGTCATAGCAGTACATTCGTCAATATCTACAAATATAAAGTGAAAGTAAACGGAAAATAAAATTGTTTAAAAAAGATTTGAGGGAAACTGAAAGTTACAACTAGATTTGATATACATTTGAGTAGGAATTATTTCAGAAAAACATTAGATAATGCAATTAATGGTTCCTGACAAAGGTTCTTACCACGATTTGAGTTTCAAATAAACTAATGAGAAGACTTTTTAAAACCGGTCTTGAAATATTTCCAATTCATTGTTTTACATTCAAATTATTGATAATCAATATTTCTATTCAAGGATTTACATGAAAAAATGCTTACCTGTACAAGTAGTTCCATCACCAGTGTATCCAGAATTACAGGCGCATGTGAAACTGCCAGGGGTGTTAGTACACATGGCATTGACGTCACAGTTGTCAGTCATAGCAGTACATTCGTCAATATCTACAAATATAAAGTGAAAGTAAACGGAAAATAAAATTGCTTAAAAAAGATTTGAAGAAACTGAAAGTTACAACTAGATTTGACATACATTTCAGTATGAATTATTTCACAAAAACATAAGATAGTGCAATTAATGGTCCCCGATGAAAGTTCTTACGATTTGAAGTTTCAAATGAACTAACAATTGTACAGAAATTTTTTTTTTTGACGGGTTTGCAAAATACAAGCCTTGCTTTTTTGCATTCCCCTCCATTTTCAGCATTTAGTTATTATAATTATCTTTGAAAATTACGCCGGATGAAAGTTATTGTTATTACATGCATTTTGTTCATGGTATTATTTATGATGTAATACCGTTATATTTTGTTGAAAAATGTTTCATGAAATTATGATGTAATTACGTTTTTATACTCTGTTGAAAATGGAAAATAAATGAAATGAAATGAAATGAAATAAGAAGACTTTTTAAAACCGGTCTTGTAATATTTCCAATTTATTGCTTTACACTCAAATTATTGATAATCAATATTTCTATTCAAGGATTTACATGAAAAAATGCTTACCTGTACAAGTAGTTCCGTCACCAGTGTATCCAGAATTACAGGCGCATGTGAAACTCCCAGGGGTGTTAGTACACATGGCATTGACGTCACAGTTGTCAGTCATAGCCGTACATTCGTCAATATCTACAAATATAAAGTGAAAGTAAAAGGAAAATAAAATTGTTTAAAAAAGATTTGAGGGAAACTGAAAGTTACAACTAGATTTGATATACATTTGAGTAGGAATTATTTCAGAAAAACATTAGATAATGCAATTAATGGTTCCTGACAAAGGTTCTTACCACGATTTGAGTTTCAAATAAACTAATGAGAAGACTTTTTAAAACCGGTCTTGAAATATTTCCAATTCATTCCTTTACATTCAAATTATTAATAATCAATATTTCTATTCAAGGATTCACATGAAAGTGCTTACCTGTACAAGTAGTTCCATCACCAGTGTATCCAGAATTACAGGCGCATGTGAAACTCCCAGGGGTGTTAGTACACATGGCATTGACGTCACAGTTGTCAGTCATAGCAGTACATTCGTCAATATCTACAAATATAAAGTGAAAGTAAACGGAAAATAAAATTGTTTAAAAAAGATTTCAGGGAAACTGAAAGTTACAACTAGATTTGATATACATTTGAGTAGGAATTATTTCAGAAAAACATTAGATAATGCAATTAATGGTTCCTGACAAAGGTTCTTACCACGATTTGAGTTTCAAATAAACTAATGAGAAGACTTTTTAAAACCGGTCTTGAAATATTTCCAATTCATTGTTTTACATTCAAATTATTGATAATCAATATTTCTATTCAAGGATTTACATGAAAAAATGCTTACCTGTACAAGTAGTTCCATCACCAGTGTATCCAGAATTACAGGCGCATGTGAAACTCCCAGGGGTGTTAGTACACATGGCATTGACGTCACAGTTGTCAGTCATAGCAGTACATTCGTCAATATCTACAAATATAAAGTGAAAGTAAACGGAAAATAAAATTGTTTAAAAAAGATTTGAAGAAACTGAAAGTTACAACTAGATTTGACATACATTTGAGTATGAATTATTTCACAAAAACATAAGATAGTGCAATTAATGGTCCCCGATGAAAGTTCTTACGATTTGAAGTTTCAAATGAACTAACAATTGTACAGGAATTTTTTTTGACGGGTTTGCAAAATACAAGCCTTGCTTTTTAGCATTCCCCTCCATTTTCAGCATTTATTTATTATAATTATCTTTGAAAATTACGCCGGATGAAAGTTATTGTTATTACATGCATTTTGTTCATGATATTATTTATGATGTAATACCGTTATATTTTGTTGAAAAATGTTTCATGAAATTATGATGTAATTACGTTTTTATACTCTGTTGAAAATGGAAAATAAATGAAATGAAATGAAATGAAATAAGAAGACTTTTTAAAACCGGTCTTGTAATATTTCCAATTTATTGCTTTACACTCAAATTATTGATAATCAATATTTCTATTCAAGGATTTACATGAAAAAATGCTTACCTGTACAAGTAGTTCCGTCACCAGTGTATCCAGAATTACAGGCGCATGTGAAACTCCCAGGGGTGTTAGTACACATGGCATTGACGTCACAGTTGTCAGTCATAGCCGTACATTCGTCAATATCTACAAATATAAAGTGAAAGTAAACGGAAAATAAAATTGTTTAAAAAAGATTTGAGGGAAACTGAAAGTTACAACTAGATTTGATATACATTTGAGTAGGAATTATTTCAGAAAAACATTAGATAATGCAATTAATGGTTCCTGACAAAGGTTCTTACCACGATTTGAGATTCAAATAAACTAATGAGAAGACTTTTTAAAACCGGTCTTGAAATATTTCCAATTCATTGTTTTACATTCAAATTATTGATAATCAATATTTCTATTCAAGGATTTACATGAAAAAATGCTTACCTGTACAAGTAGTTCCATCACCAGTGTATCCAGAATTACAGGCGCATGTGAAACTCCCAGGGGTGTTAGTACACATGGCATTGACGTCACAGTTGTCAGTCATAGCAGTACATTCGTCAATATCTACAAATATAAAGTGAAAGTAAACGGAAAATAAAATTGTTTAAAAAAGATTTGAAGAAACTGAAAGTTACAACTAGATTTGACATACATTTGAGTATGAATTATTTCACAAAAACATACGATAGTGCAATTAATGGTCCCCGATGAAAGTTCTTACGATTTGAAGTTTCAAATGAACTAACAATTGTACAGAATTTTTTTTTTGACGGGTTTGCAAAATACAAGCCTTGCTTTTTAGCATTCCCCTCCATTTTCAGCATTTATTTATTATAATTATCTTTGAAAATTACGCCGGATGAAAGTTATTGTTATTACATGCATTTTGTTCATGGTATTATCTATGATGTAATACCGTTATATTTTGTTGGAAAATGTTTCATGAAATTATGATGTAATTACGTTTTTATACTCTGTTGAAAATGGAAAATAAATGAAATGAAATGAAATAAGAAGACTTTTTAAAACCGGTCTTGTAATATTTCCAATTTATTGTTTTACACTCAAATTATTGATAATCAATATTTCTATTCAAGGATTTACATGAAAAAATGCTTACCTGTACAAGTAGTTCCGTCACCAGTGTATCCAGAATTACAGGCGCATGTGAAACTCCCAGGGGTGTTAGTACACATGGCATTGACGTCACAGTTGTCAGTCATAGCCGTACATTCGTCAATATCTACAAATATAAAGTGAAAGTAAACGGAAAATAAAATTGTTTAAAAAAGATTTGAGGGAAACTGAAAGTTACAACTAGATTTGATATACATTTGAGTAGGAATTATTTCAGAAAAACATTAGATAATGCAATTAATGGTTCCTGACAAAGGTTCTTACCACGATTTGAGTTTCAAATAAACTAATGAGAAGACTTTTTAAAACCGGTCTTGAAATATTTCCAATTCATTGTTTTACATTCAAATTATTGATAATCAATATTTCTATTCAAGGATTTACATGAAAAAATGCTTACCTGTACAAGTAGTTCCATCACCAGTGTATCCAGAATTACAGGCGCATGTGAAACTCCCAGGGGTGTTAGTACACATGGCATTGACGTCACAGTTGTCAGTCATAGCAGTACATTCGTCAATATCTACAAATATAAAGTGAAAGTAAACGGAAAATAAAATTGTTTAAAAAAGATTTGAAGAAACTGAAAGTTACAACTAGATTTGACATACATTTGAGTATGAATTATTTCACAAAAACATACGATAGTGCAATTAATGGTCCCCGATGAAAGTTCTTACGATTTGAAGTTTCAAATGAACTAACAATTGTACAGAAATTTTTTTTTGACGGGTTTGCAAAATACAAGCCTTGCTTTTTAGCATTCCCCTCCATTTTCAGCATTTATTTATTATAATTATCTTTGAAAATTACGCCGGATGAAAGTTATTGTTATTACATGCATTTTGTTCATGATATTATTTATGATGTAATACCGTTATATTTTGTTGAAAAATGTTTCATGAAATTATGATGTAATTACGTTTTTATACTCTGTTGAAAATGGAAAATAAATGAAATGAAATGAAATGAAATAAGAAGACTTTTTAAAACCGGTCTTGTAATATTTCCAATTTATTGCTTTACACTCAAATTATTGATAATCAATATTTCTATTCAAGGATTTACATGAAAAAATGCTTACCTGTACAAGTAGTTCCGTCACCAGTGTATCCAGAATTACAGGCGCATGTGAAACTCCCAGGGGTGTTAGTACACATGGCATTGACGTCACAGTTGTCAGTCATAGCCGTACATTCGTCAATATCTACAAATATAAAGTGAAAGTAAACGGAAAATAAAATTGTTTAAAAAAGATTTGAGGGAAACTGAAAGTTACAACTAGATTTGATATACATTTGAGTAGGAATTATTTCAGAAAAACATTAGATAATGCAATTAATGGTTCCTGACAAAGGTTCTTACCACGATTTGAGTTTCAAATAAACTAATGAGAAGACTTTTTAAAACCGGTCTTGAAATATTTCCAATTCATTCCTTTACATTCAAATTATTAATAATCAATATTTCTATTCAAGGATTCACATGAAAGTGCTTACCTGTACAAGTAGTTCCATCACCAGTGTATCCAGAATTACAGGCGCATGTGAAACTCCCAGGGGTGTTAGTACACATGGCATTGACGTCACAGTTGTCAGTCATAGCAGTACATTCGTCAATATCTACAAATATAAAGTGAAAGCAAACGGAAAATAAAATTGTTTAAAAAAGATTTGAGGGAAACTGAAAGTTACAACTAGATTTGATATACATTTGAGTAGGAATTATTTCAGAAAAACATTAGATAATGCAATTAATGGTTCCTGACAAAGGTTCTTACCACGATTTGAGTTTCAAATAAACTAATGAGAAGACTTTTTAAAACCGGTCTTGAAATATTTCCAATTCATTGTTTTACATTCAAATTATTGATAATCAATATTTCTATTCAAGGATTTACATGAAAAAATGCTTACCTGTACAAGTAGTTCCATCACCAGTGTATCCAGAATTACAGGCGCATGTGAAACTCCCAGGGGTGTTAGTACACATGGCATTGACGTCACAGTTGTCAGTCATAGCAGTACATTCGTCAATATCTACAAATATAAAGTGAAAGTAAACGGAAAATAAAATTGTTTAAAAAAGATTTGAAGAAACTGAAAGTTACAACTAGATTTGACATACATTTGAGTATGAATTATTTCACAAAAACATAAGATAGTGCAATTAATGGTCCCCGATGAAAGTTCTTACGATTTGAAGTTTCAAATGAACTAACAATTGTACAGAAATTTTTTTTTTTGACGGGTTTGCAAAATACAAGCCTTGCTTTTTGCATTCCCCTCCATTTTCAGCATTTAGTTATTATAATTATCTTTGAAAATTACGCCGGATGAAAGTTATTGTTATTACATGCATTTTGTTCATGGTATTATTTATGATGTAATACCGTTATATTTTGTTGAAAAATGTTTCATGAAATTATGATGTAATTACGTTTTTATACTCTGTTGAAAATGGAAAATAAATGAAATGAAATGAAATGAAATAAGAAGACTTTTTAAAACCGGTCTTGTAATATTTCCAATTTATTGCTTTACACTCAAATTATTGATAATCAATATTTCTATTCAAGGATTTACATGAAAAAATGCTTACCTGTACAAGTAGTTCCGTCACCAGTGTATCCAGAATTACAGGCGCATGTGAAACTCCCAGGGGTGTTAGTACACATGGCATTGACGTCACAGTTGTCAGTCATAGCCGTACATTCGTCAATATCTACAAATATAAAGTGAAAGTAAAAGGAAAATAAAATTGTTTAAAAAAGATTTGAGGGAAACTGAAAGTTACAACTAGATTTGATATACATTTGAGTAGGAATTATTTCAGAAAAACATTAGATAATGCAATTAATGGTTCCTGACAAAGGTTCTTACCACGATTTGAGTTTCAAATAAACTAATGAGAAGACTTTTTAAAACCGGTCTTGAAATATTTCCAATTCATTCCTTTACATTCAAATTATTAATAATCAATATTTCTATTCAAGGATTCACATGAAAGTGCTTACCTGTACAAGTAGTTCCATCACCAGTGTATCCAGAATTACAGGCGCATGTGAAACTCCCAGGGGTGTTAGTACACATGGCATTGACGTCACAGTTGTCAGTCATAGCAGTACATTCGTCAATATCTACAAATATAAAGTGAAAGTAAACGGAAAATAAAATTGTTTAAAAAAGATTTGAGGGAAACTGAAAGTTACAACTAGATTTGATATACATTTGAGTAGGAATTATTTCAGAAAAACATTAGATAATGCAATTAATGGTTCCTGACAAAGGTTCTTACCACGATTTGAGTTTCAAATAAACTAATGAGAAGACTTTTTAAAACCGGTCTTGAAATATTTCCAATTCATTGTTTTACATTCAAATTATTGATAATCAATATTTCTATTCAAGGATTTACATGAAAAAATGCTTACCTGTACAAGTAGTTCCATCACCAGTGTATCCAGAATTACAGGCGCATGTGAAACTCCCAGGGGTGTTAGTACACATGGCATTGACGTCACAGTTGTCAGTCATAGCAGTACATTCGTCAATATCTACAAATATAAAGTGAAAGTAAACGGAAAATAAAATTGTTTAAAAAAGATTTGAAGAAACTGAAAGTTACAACTAGATTTGACATACATTTGAGTATGAATTATTTCACAAAAACATAAGATAGTGCAATTAATGGTCCCCGATGAAAGTTCTTACGATTTGAAGTTTCAAATGAACTAACAATTGTACAGGAATTTTTTTTTGACGGGTTTGCAAAATACAAGCCTTGCTTTTTAGCATTCCCCTCCATTTTCAGCATTTATTTATTATAATTATCTTTGAAAATTACGCCGGATGAAAGTTATTGTTATTACATGCATTTTGTTCATGATATTATTTATGATGTAATACCGTTATATTTTGTTGAAAAATGTTTCATGAAATTATGATGTAATTACGTTTTTATACTCTGTTGAAAATGGAAAATAAATGAAATGAAATGAAATGAAATAAGAAGACTTTTTAAAACCGGTCTTGTAATATTTCCAATTTATTGCTTTACACTCAAATTATTGATAATCAATATTTCTATTCAAGGATTTACATGAAAAAATGCTTACCTGTACAAGTAGTTCCGTCACCAGTGTATCCAGAATTACAGGCGCATGTGAAACTCCCAGGGGTGTTAGTACACATGGCATTGACGTCACAGTTGTCAGTCATAGCCGTACATTCGTCAATATCTACAAATATAAAGTGAAAGTAAACGGAAAATAAAATTGTTTAAAAAAGATTTGAGGGAAACTGAAAGTTACAACTAGATTTGATATACATTTGAGTAGGAATTATTTCAGAAAAACATTAGATAATGCAATTAATGGTTCCTGACAAAGGTTCTTACCACGATTTGAGATTCAAATAAACTAATGAGAAGACTTTTTAAAACCGGTCTTGAAATATTTCCAATTCATTGTTTTACATTCAAATTATTGATAATCAATATTTCTATTCAAGGATTTACATGAAAAAATGCTTACCTGTACAAGTAGTTCCATCACCAGTGTATCCAGAATTACAGGCGCATGTGAAACTCCCAGGGGTGTTAGTACACATGGCATTGACGTCACAGTTGTCAGTCATAGCAGTACATTCGTCAATATCTACAAATATAAAGTGAAAGTAAACGGAAAATAAAATTGTTTAAAAAAGATTTGAAGAAACTGAAAGTTACAACTAGATTTGACATACATTTGAGTATGAATTATTTCACAAAAACATACGATAGTGCAATTAATGGTCCCCGATGAAAGTTCTTACGATTTGAAGTTTCAAATGAACTAACAATTGTACAGAATTTTTTTTTTGACGGGTTTGCAAAATACAAGCCTTGCTTTTTAGCATTCCCCTCCATTTTCAGCATTTATTTATTATAATTATCTTTGAAAATTACGCCGGATGAAAGTTATTGTTATTACATGCATTTTGTTCATGGTATTATCTATGATGTAATACCGTTATATTTTGTTGGAAAATGTTTCATGAAATTATGATGTAATTACGTTTTTATACTCTGTTGAAAATGGAAAATAAATGAAATGAAATGAAATAAGAAGACTTTTTAAAACCGGTCTTGTAATATTTCCAATTTATTGTTTTACACTCAAATTATTGATAATCAATATTTCTATTCAAGGATTTACATGAAAAAATGCTTACCTGTACAAGTAGTTCCGTCACCAGTGTATCCAGAATTACAGGCGCATGTGAAACTCCCAGGGGTGTTAGTACACATGGCATTGACGTCACAGTTGTCAGTCATAGCCGTACATTCGTCAATATCTACAAATATAAAGTGAAAGTAAACGGAAAATAAAATTGTTTAAAAAAGATTTCAGGGAAACTGAAAGTTACAACTAGATTTGATATACATTTGAGTAGGAATTATTTCAGAAAAACATTAGATAATGCAATTAATGGTTCCTGACAAAGGTTCTTACCACGATTTGAGTTTCAAATAAACTAATGAGAAGACTTTTTAAAACCGGTCTTGAAATATTTCCAATTCATTGTTTTACATTCAAATTATTGATAATCAATATTTCTATTCAAGGATTTACATGAAAAAATGCTTACCTGTACAAGTAGTTCCATCACCAGTGTATCCAGAATTACAGGCGCATGTGAAACTCCCAGGGGTGTTAGTACACATGGCATTGACGTCACAGTTGTCAGTCATAGCAGTACATTCGTCAATATCTACAAATATAAAGTGAAAGTAAACGGAAAATAAAATTGTTTAAAAAAGATTTGAAGAAACTGAAAGTTACAACTAGATTTGACATACATTTGAGTATGAATTATTTCACAAAAACATACGATAGTGTAATTAATGGTCCCGATGAAAGTTCTTACGATTTGAAGTTTCAAATGAACTAACAATTGTACAGAAATTTTTTTTTGACGGGTTTGCAAAATACAAGCCTTGCTTTTTAGCATTCCCCTCCATTTTCAGCATTTATTTATTATAATTATCTTTGAAAATTACGCCGGATGAAAGTTATTGTTATTACATGCATTTTGTTCATGATATTATTTATGATGTAATACCGTTATATTTTGTTGAAAAATGTTTCATGAAATTATGATGTAATTACGTTTTTATACTCTGTTGAAAATGGAAAATAAATGAAATGAAATGAAATGAAATAAGAAGACTTTTTAAAACCGGTCTTGTAATATTTCCAATTTATTGCTTTACACTCAAATTATTGATAATCAATATTTCTATTCAAGGATTTACATGAAAAAATGCTTACCTGTACAAGTAGTTCCGTCACCAGTGTATCCAGAATTACAGGCGCATGTGAAACTCCCAGGGGTGTTAGTACACATGGCATTGACGTCACAGTTGTCAGTCATAGCCGTACATTCGTCAATATCTACAAATATAAAGTGAAAGTAAACGGAAAATAAAATTGTTTAAAAAAGATTTGAGGGAAACTGAAAGTTACAACTAGATTTGATATACATTTGAGTAGGAATTATTTCAGAAAAACATTAGATAATGCAATTAATGGTTCCTGACAAAGGTTCTTACCACGATTTGAGTTTCAAATAAACTAATGAGAAGACTTTTTAAAACCGGTCTTGAAATATTTCCAATTCATTCCTTTACATTCAAATTATTAATAATCAATATTTCTATTCAAGGATTCACATGAAAGTGCTTACCTGTACAAGTAGTTCCATCACCAGTGTATCCAGAATTACAGGCGCATGTGAAACTCCCAGGGGTGTTAGTACACATGGCATTGACGTCACAGTTGTCAGTCATAGCAGTACATTCGTCAATATCTACAAATATAAAGTGAAAGCAAACGGAAAATAAAATTGTTTAAAAAAGATTTGAGGGAAACTGAAAGTTACAACTAGATTTGATATACATTTGAGTAGGAATTATTTCAGAAAAACATTAGATAATGCAATTAATGGTTCCTGACAAAGGTTCTTACCACGATTTGAGTTTCAAATAAACTAATGAGAAGACTTTTTAAAACCGGTCTTGAAATATTTCCAATTCATTGTTTTACATTCAAATTATTGATAATCAATATTTCTATTCAAGGATTTACATGAAAAAATGCTTACCTGTACAAGTAGTTCCATCACCAGTGTATCCAGAATTACAGGCGCATGTGAAACTCCCAGGGGTGTTAGTACACATGGCATTGACGTCACAGTTGTCAGTCATAGCAGTACATTCGTCAATATCTACAAATATAAAGTGAAAGTAAACGGAAAATAAAATTGTTTAAAAAAGATTTGAAGAAACTGAAAGTTACAACTAGATTTGACATACATTTGAGTATGAATTATTTCACAAAAACATAAGATAGTGCAATTAATGGTCCCCGATGAAAGTTCTTACGATTTGAAGTTTCAAATGAACTAACAATTGTACAGAATTTTTTTTTGACGGGTTTGCAAAATACAAGCCTTGCTTTTTAGCATTCCCCTCCATTTTCAGCATTTATTTATTATAATTATCTTTGAAAATTACGCCGGATGAAAGTTATTGTTATTACATGCATTTTGTTCATGATATTATTTATGATGTAATACCGTTATATTTTGTTGAAAAATGTTTCATGAAATTATGATGTAATTACGTTTTTATACTCTGTTGAAAATGGAAAATAAATGAAATGAAATGAAATGAAATAAGAAGACTTTTTAAAACCGGTCTTGTAATATTTCCAATTTATTGCTTTACACTCAAATTATTGATAATCAATATTTCTATTCAAGGATTTACATGAAAAAATGCTTACCTGTACAAGTAGTTCCGTCACCAGTGTATCCAGAATTACAGGCGCATGTGAAACTCCCAGGGGTGTTAGTACACATGGCATTGACGTCACAGTTGTCAGTCATAGCCGTACATTCGTCAATATCTACAAATATAAAGTGAAAGTAAACGGAAAATAAAATTGTTTAAAAAAGATTTGAAGAAACTGAAAGTTACAACTAGATGTGACATACATTTGAGTAGGAATTATTTCAGAAAAACATTAGATAATGCAATTAATGGTTCCTGACAAAGGTTCTTACCACGATTTGAGTTTCAAATAAACTAATGAGAAGACTTTTTAAAACCGGTCTTGAAATATTTCCAATTCATTCCTTTACATTCAAATTATTAATAATCAATATTTCTATTCAAGGATTCACATGAAAGTGCTTACCTGTACAAGTAGTTCCATCACCAGTGTATCCAGAATTACAGGCGCATGTGAAACTCCCAGGGGTGTTAGTACACATGGCATTGACGTCACAGCTGTCAGTCATAGCAGTACATTCGTCAATATCTACAAATATAAAGTGAAAGTAAACGGAAAATAAAATTGTTTAAAAAAGATTTGAGGGAAACTGAAAGTTACAACTAGATTTGATATACATTTGAGTAGGAATTATTTCAGAAAAACATTAGATAATGCAATTAATGGTTCCTGACAAAGGTTCTTACCACGATTTGAGTTTCAAATAAACTAATGAGAAGACTTTTTAAAACCGGTCTTGAAATATTTCCAATTCATTCCTTTACATTCAAATTATTGATAATCAATATTTCTATTCAAGGATTTACATGAAAAAATGCTTACCTGTACAAGTAGTTCCGTCACCAGTGTATCCAGAATTACAGGCGCATGTGAAACTCCCAGGGGTGTTAGTACACATGGCATTGACGTCACAGTTGTCAGTCATAGCCGTACATTCGTCAATATCTACAAATATAAAGTGAAAGTAAACGGAAAATAAAATTGTTTAAAAAAGATTTGAAGGAAACTGAAAGTTACAACTAGATTTGACATACATTTGAGTAGGAATTATTTCAGAAAAACATTAGATATTGCAATTAATTTTTCCTGACAAAGGTTCTTACGGCGATTTGAGTTTCACATAAACTAATGAGAAGACTTTTTAAAACCGGTCTTGTAATATTTCCAATTCATTGCTTTACATTCAAATTATTGATAATCAATATTTCTATTCAAGTATTTACATGAAAATGCTTACCTGTACAAGTAGTTCCGTCACCAGTGTATCCAGAATTACAGGCGCATGTGAAACTCCCAGGGGTGTTAGTACACATGGCATTGACGTCACAGTTGTCAGTCATAGCCGTACATTCGTCAATATCTATGAATGTAAAGTGAAAGTAAACGGAAAATAAAATTGTTTAAAAAAGATTTGAAGAAACTGAAAGTCACAACTAGATGTGACATACATTTTAGTAGAAATTATTAAACAAAAACATTAGATGGTGCAATAATGGTTCCCGACAAAGGTTCTTACTGCGATCTGAGTTTGAAATAAACTAATAAGAAGACATTTTAAAAATTGTCTTCTAATATTTCCAAGTCAATGCTTTACATTTAAATTATTGATAATCAGTATTTCTATTCAAAGATTTATATGAAAGTGCTTACCTGTACAAGTAGTTCCATCACCAGTGTATCCAGAATTACAGGCGCATGTGAAACTCCCAGGGGTGTTAGTACACATGGCATTGACGTCACAGTTGTCAGTCATAGCCGTACATTCGTCAATATCTATGAATGTAAAGTGAAAGTAAACGGAAAATAAAATTGTTTAAAAAAGATTTGAGGGAAACTGAAAGTTACAACTAGATTTGATATACATTTGAGTAGGAATTATTTCACAAAAACATTGGATAGTGCAATTAATGGTTCCCGATGAAGGTTCTTACGCCGATTTGAGTTTCAAATAAACTAATGAGAAGACTTTTTAAAACCGGTCTTGAAATATTTCCAATTCATTGTTTTACATTCAAATTATTGATAATCAATATTTCTATTCAAGGATTTACATGAAAAAATGCTTACCTGTACAAGTAGTTCCATCACCAGTGTATCCAGAATTACAGGCGCATGTGAAACTCCCAGGGGTGTTAGTACACATGGCATTGACGTCACAGTTGTCAGTCATAGCAGTACATTCGTCAATATCTACAAATGTAAAGTGAAAGTAAACGGAAAATAAAATTGTTTAAAAAAGATTTGAAGAAACTGAAAGTTACAACTAGATTTGACATACATTTGAGTATGAATTATTTCACAAAAACATTGGATAGTGCAATTAATGGTTCCCGATGAAGGTTCTTACGCCGATTTGAGTTTTTGAAATAAACTAATGAGAAGACTTTTTAAAACCGGTCTTGAAATATTTCCAATTCATTGTTTTACATTCAAATTATTGATAATCAATATTTCTATTCAAGGATTTACATGAAAAAATGCTTACCTGTACAAGTAGTTCCATCACCAGTGTATCCAGAATTACAGGCGCATGTGAAACTCCCAGGGGTGTTAGTACACATGGCATTGACGTCACAGTTGTCAGTCATAGCAGTACATTCGTCAATATCTACAAATATAAAGTGAAAGTAAACGGAAAATAAAATTGTTTAAAAAAGATTTGAAGAAACTGAAAGTTACAACTAGATTTGACATACATTTGAGTATGAATTATTTCACAAAAACATACGATAGTGCAATTAATGGTCCCCGATGAAAGTTCTTACGATTTGAAGTTTCAAATGAACTAACAATTGTACAGAATTTTTTTTTTGACGGGTTTGCA
Source organism: Heliocidaris erythrogramma (assembly GCA_025617745.1). NCBI lineage: Eukaryota > Metazoa > Echinodermata > Echinoidea > Camarodonta > Echinometridae > Heliocidaris > Heliocidaris erythrogramma. Next base: position 4,806,269 of record CM046864.1, read on the forward strand.
AAATACAAGCCTTGCTTTTTAGCATTCCCCTCCATTTTCAGCATTTATTTATTATAATTATCATTGAAAATTACGCCGAATGAAAGTTATTGTTATTACATGCATTTTGTTCATGATATTATTTATGATGTAATACCGTTATATTTTGTTGAAAAATGTTTCATGAAATTATGATGTAATTACGTTTTTATACTCTGTTGAAAATGGAAAATAAATGAAACGAAATGAAATGAAATAAGAAGACTTTTTAAAACCGGTCTTGTAATATTTCCAATTTATTGCTTTACATTCAAATTATTGATAATCAATATTTCTATTCAAGGATTTACATGAAAAAATGCTTACCTGTACAAGTAGTTCCGTCACCAGTGTATCCAGAATTACAGGCGCATGTGAAACTCCCAGGGGTGTTAGTACACATGGCATTGACGTCACAGTTGTCAGTCATAGCCGTACATTCGTCAATATCTACAAATATAAAGTGAAAGTAAACGGAAAATAAAATTGTTTAAAAAAGATTTGAGGGAAACTGAAAGTTACAACTAGATTTGATATACATTTGAGTAGGAATTATTTCAGAAAAACATTAGATAATGCAATTAATGGTTCCTGACAAAGGTTCTTACCACGATTTGAGTTTCAAATAAACTAATGAGAAGACTTTTTAAAACCGGTCTTGAAATATTTCCAATTCATTCCTTTACATTCAAATTATTAATAATCAATATTTCTATTCAAGGATTCACATGAAAGTGCTTACCTGTACAAGTAGTTCCATCACCAGTGTATCCAGAATTACAGGCGCATGTGAAACTCCCAGGGGTGTTAGTACACATGGCATTGACGTCACAGTTGTCAGTCATAGCCGTACATTCGTCAATATCTACAAATATAAAGTGAAAGTAAACGGAAAATAAAATTGTTTAAAAAAGATTTGAAGGGAACTGAAAGTTACAACTAGATTTGACATACATTTGAGTATGAAATATTTTACAAAAAACATTAGATATTTCAATTAATGGTTCCTGACAAAGGTTCTTACGGCGATTTGAGTTTCACATAAACTAATGAGAAGACTTTTTAAAACCGGTCTTGTAATATTTCCAATTCATTGCTTTACATTCAAATTATTGATAATCAATATTTCTATTCAAGTATTTACATGAAAATGCTTACCTGTACAAGTAGTTCCGTCACCAGTGTATCCAGAATTACAGGCGCATGTGAAACTCCCAGGGGTGTTAGTACACATGGCATTGACGTCACAGTTGTCAGTCATAGCCGTACATTCGTCAATATCTATGAATGTAAAGTGAAAGTAAACGGAAAATAAAATTGTTTAAAAAAGATTTGAAGAAACTGAAAGTCACAACTAGATGTGACATACATTTTAGTAGAAATTATTAAACAAAAACATTAGATGGTGCAATAATGGTTCCCGACAAAGGTTCTTACGGCGATCTGAGTTTGAAATAAACTAATAAGAAGACATTTTAAAAATTGTCTTCTAATATTTCCAAGTCAATGCTTTACATTTAAATTATTGATAATCAGTATTTCTATTCAAAGATTTATATGAAAGTGCTTACCTGTACAAGTAGTTCCATCACCAGTGTATCCAGAATTACAGGCGCATGTGAAACTCCCAGGGGTGTTAGTACACATGGCATTGACGTCACAGTTGTCAGTCATAGCCGTACATTCGTCAATATCTATGAATGTAAAGTGAAAGTAAACGGAAAATAAAATTGTTTAAAAAAGATTTGAGGGAAACTGAAAGTTACAACTAGATTTGATATACATTTGAGTAGGAATTATTTCACAAAAACATTGGATAGTGCAATTAATGGTTCCCGATGAAGGTTCTTACGCCGATTTGAGTTTCAAATAAACTAATGAGAAGACTTTTTAAAACCGGTCTTGAAATATTTCCAATTCATTGTTTTACATTCAAATTATTGATAATCAATATTTCTATTCAAGGATTTACATGAAAAAATGCTTACCTGTACAACTAGTTCCATCACCAGTGTATCCAGAATTACAGGCGCATGTGAAACTCCCAGGGGTGTTAGTACACATGGCATTGACGTCACAGTTGTCAGTCATAGCAGTACATTCGTCAATATCTACAAATATAAAGTGAAAGTAAACGGAAAATAAAATTGTTTAAAAAAGATTTGAAGAAACTGAAAGTTACAACTAGATTTGACATACATTTGAGTATGAATTATTTCACAAAAACATTGGATAGTGCAATTAATGGTTCCCGATGAAGGTTCTTACGCCGATTTGAGTTTTTGAAATAAACTAATGAGAAGACTTTTTAAAACCGGTCTTGAAATATTTCCAATTCATTGTTTTACATTCAAATTATTGATACTCAATATTTCTATTCAAGGATTTACATGAAAAAATGCTTACCTGTACAAGTAGTTCCATCACCAGTGTATCCAGAATTACAGGCGCATGTGAAACTCCCAGGGGTGTTAGTACACATGGCATTGACGTCACAGTTGTCAGTCATAGCAGTACATTCGTCAATATCTACAAATATAAAGTGAAAGTAAACGGAAAATAAAATTGTTTAAAAAAGATTTGAAGAAACTGAAAGTTACAACTAGATTTGACATACATTTGAGTATGAATTATTTCACAAAAACATACGATAGTGCAATTAATGGTCCCCGATGAAAGTTCTTACGATTTGAAGTTTCAAATGAACTAACAATTGTACAGAAATTTTTTTTTTGACGGGTTTGCAAAATACAAGCCTTGCTTTTTAGCATTCCCCTCCATTTTCAGCATTTATTTATTATAATTATCATTGAAAATTACGCCGAATGAAAGTTATTGTTATTACATGCATTTTGTTCATGATATTATTTATGATGTAATACCGTTATATTTTGTTGAAAAATGTTTCATGAAATTATGATGTAATTACGTTTTTATACTCTGTTGAAAATGGAAAATAAATGAAACGAAATGAAATGAAATAAGAAGACTTTTTAAAACCGGTCTTGTAATATTTCCAATTTATTGCTTTACATTCAAATTATTGATAATCAATATTTCTATTCAAGGATTTACATGAAAAAATGCTTACCTGTACAAGTAGTTCCGTCACCAGTGTATCCAGAATTACAGGCGCATGTGAAACTCCCAGGGGTGTTAGTACACATGGCATTGACGTCACAGTTGTCAGTCATAGCCGTACATTCGTCAATATCTACAAATATAAAGTGAAAGTAAACGGAAAATAAAATTGTTTAAAAAAGATTTGAGGGAAACTGAAAGTTACAACTAGATTTGATATACATTTGAGTAGGAATTATTTCAGAAAAACATTAGATAATGCAATTAATGGTTCCTGACAAAGGTTCTTACCACGATTTGAGTTTCAAATAAACTAATGAGAAGACTTTTTAAAACCGGTCTTGAAATATTTCCAATTCATTCCTTTACATTCAAATTATTAATAATCAATATTTCTATTCAAGGATTCACATGAAAGTGCTTACCTGTACAAGTAGTTCCGTCACCAGTGTATCCAGAATTACAGGCGCATGTGAAACTCCCAGGGGTGTTAGTACACATGGCATTGACGTCACAGTTGTCAGTCATAGCCGTACATTCGTCAATATCTACAAATATAAAGTGAAATTAAACGGAAAATAAAATTGTTTAAAAAATATTTGAGGGAAACTGAAAGTTACAACTAGATTTGATATACATTTGAGTAGGAATTATTTCAGAAAAACATTAGATAATGCAATTAATGGTTCCTGACAAAGGTTCTTACCACGATTTGAGTTTCAAATAAACTAATGAGAAGACTTTTTAAAACCGGTCTTGAAATATTTCCAATTCATTCCTTTACATTCAAATTATTAATAATCAATATTTCTATTCAAGGATTCACATGAAAGTGCTTACCTGTACAAGTAGTTCCATCACCAGTGTATCCAGAATTACAGGCGCATGTGAAACTCCCAGGGGTGTTAGTACACATGGCATTGACGTCACAGTTGTCAGTCATAGCCGTACATTCGTCAATATCTACAAATATAAAGTGAAAGTAAACGGAAAATAAAATTGTTTAAAAAAGATTTGAAGGGAACTGAAAGTTACAACTAGATTTGACATACATTTGAGTATGAAATATTTTACAAAAAACATTAGATATTGCAATTAATGGTTCCTGACAAAGGTTCTTACGGCGATTTGAGTTTCACATAAACTAATGAGAAGACTTTTTAAAACCGGTCTTGTAATATTTCCAATTCATTGCTTTACATTCAAATTATTGATAATCAATATTTCTATTCAAGTATTTACATGAAAATGCTTACCTGTACAAGTAGTTCCGTCACCAGTGTATCCAGAATTACAGGCGCATGTGAAACTCCCAGGGGTGTTAGTACACATGGCATTGACGTCACAGTTGTCAGTCATAGCCGTACATTCGTCAATATCTATGAATGTAAAGTGAAAGTAAACGGAAAATAAAATTGTTTAAAAAAGATTTGAAGAAACTGAAAGTCACAACTAGATGTGACATACATTTTAGTAGAAATTATTAAACAAAAACATTAGATGGTGCAATAATGGTTCCCGACAAAGGTTCTTACGGCGATCTGAGTTTGAAATAAACTAATAAGAAGACATTTTAAAAATTGTCTTCTAATATTTCCAAGTCAATGCTTTACATTTAAATTATTGATAATCAGTATTTCTATTCAAAGATTTATATGAAAATGCTTACCTGTACAAGTAGTTCCATCACCAGTGTATCCAGAATTACAGGCGCATGTGAAACTCCCAGGGGTGTTAGTACACATGGCATTGACGTCACAGTTGTCAGTCATAGCCGTACATTCGTCAATATCTATGAATGTAAAGTGAAAGTAAACGGAAAATAAAATTGTTTAAAAAAGATTTCAAGAAACTCAAAGTCACAACTAGATTTGTCATACATTTGAGTAGGAATTATTTCACAAAAACATTGGATAGTGCAATTAATGGTTCCCGATGAAGGTTCTTACGCCGATTTGAGTTTCAAATAAACTAATGAGAAGACTTTTTAAAACCAGTCTTGAAATATTTCCAATTCATTGTTTTACATTCAAATTATTGATAATCAATATTTCTATTCAAGGATTTACATGAAAAAATGCTTACCTGTACAAGTAGTTCCATCACCAGTGTATCCAGAATTACAGGCGCATGTGAAACTCCCAGGGGTGTTAGTACACATGGCATTGACGTCACAGTTGTCAGTCATAGCAGTACATTCGTCAATATCTACAAATATAAAGTGAAAGTAAACGGAAAATAAAATTGTTTAAAAAAGATTTGAAGAAACTGAAAGTTACAACTAGATTTGACATACATTTGAGTATGAATTATTTCACAAAAACATAAGATAGTGCAATTAATGGTCCCCGATGAAAGTTCTTACGATTTGAAGTTTCAAATGAACTAACAATTGTACAGAAATTTTTTTTTGACGGGTTTGCAAAATACAAGCCTTGCTTTTTGGCATTCCCCTCCATTTTCAGCATTTATTTATTATAATTATCTTTGAAAATTACGCCGAATGAAAGTTATTGTTATTACATGCATTTTGTTCATGATATTATTTATGATGTAATACCGTTATATTTTGTTGAAAAATGTTTCATGACATTATGATGTAATTACGTTTTTATACTCTGTTGAAAATGGAAAATAAATGAAATGAAATGAAATGAAATAAGGAGACTTTTTAAAACCGGTCTTGTAATATTTCCAATTCATTGCTTTACATTCAAATTATTGATAATCAATATTTCTATTCAAGTATTTACATGAAAATGCTTACCTGTACAAGTAGTTCCGTCACCAGTGTATCCAGAATTACAGGCGCATGTGAAACTCCCAGGGGTGTTAGTACACATGGCATTGACGTCACAGTTGTCAGTCATAGCCGTACATTCGTCAATATCTATGAATGTAAAGTGAAAGTAAACGGAAAATAAAATTGTTTAAAAAAGATTTGAAGAAACTGAAAGTCACAACTAGATTTGTCATACATTTGAGTAGGAATTATTTCACAAAAACATTGGATAGTGCAATTAATGGTTCCCGATGAAGGTTCTTACGCCGATTTGAGTTTCAAATAAACTAATGAGAAGACTTTTTAAAACCGGTCTTGAAATATTTCCAATTCATTGTTTTACATTCAAATTATTGATAATCAATATTTCTATTCAAGGATTTACATGAAAGTGCTTACCTGTACAAGTAGTTCCGTCACCAGTGTATCCAGAATTACAGGCGCATGTGAAACTCCCAGGGGTGTTAGTGCACATGGCATTGACGTCACAGTTGTCAGTCATAGCCGTACATTCGTCAATATCTACAAATATAAAGTGAAAGTAAACGGAAAATAAAATTGTTTAAAAAAGATTTCAAGAAACTCAAAGTCACAACTAGATTTGTCATACATTTGAGTAGGAATTATTTCACAAAAACATTGGATAGTGCAATTAATGGTTCCCGATGAAGGTTCTTACGCCGATTTGAGTTTCAAATAAAATAATGAGAAGACTTTTTAAAACCGGTCTTGAAATATTTCCAATTCATTGTTTTACATTCAAATTATTGATAATCAATATTTCTATTCAAGGATTTACATGAAAAAATGCTTACCTGTACAAGTAGTTCCATCACCAGTGTATCCAGAATTACAGGCGCATGTGAAACTCCCAGGGGTGTTAGTACACATGGCATTGACGTCACAGTTGTCAGTCATAGCAGTACATTCGTCAATATCTACAAATATAAAGTGAAAGTAAACGGAAAATAAAATTGTTTAAAAAAGATTTGAAGAAACTGAAAGTTACAACTAGATTTGACATACATTTGAGTATGAATTATTTCACAAAAACATAAGATAGTGCAATTAATGGTCCCCGATGAAAGTTCTTACGATTTGAAGTTTCAAATGAACTAACAATTGTACAGAAATTTTTTTTTGACGGGTTTGCAAAATACAAGCCTTGCTTTTTGGCATTCCCCTCCATTTTCAGCATTTATTTATTATAATTATCTTTGAAAATTACGCCGAATGAAAGTTATTGTTATTACATGCATTTTGTTCATGATATTATTTATGATGTAATACCGTTATATTTTGTTGAAAAATGTTTCATGAAATTATGATGTAATTACGTTTTTATACTCTGTTGAAAATGGAAAATAAATGAAATGAAATGAAATGAAATAAGGAGACTTTTTAAAACCGGTCTTGTAATATTTCCAATTTATTGCTTTACATTCAGATTATTGATAATCAATATTTCTATTCAAGGATTTACATGAAAAAATGCTTACCTGTACAAGTAGTTCCGTCACCAGTGTATCCAGAATTACAGGCGCATGTGAAACTCCCAGGGGTGTTAGTACACATGGCATTGACGTCACAGTTGTCAGTCATAGCCGTACATTCGTCAATATCTACAAATATAAAGTGAAAGTAAACGGAAAATAAAATTGTTTTGAAAAAGATTTGAGGGAAACTGAAAGTTACAACTAGATTTGATATACATTTGAGTAGGAATTATTTCAGAAAAACATTAGATAATGCAATTAATGGTTCCTGACAAAGGTTTTTACGACGATTTGAGTTTAAAATAAACTAATGAGAGGACTTTATAAAACCTGTCTTGTAATTTTTGCAATTCATTCTTTTACATTCAAATTATTGATAATCAATATTGCTATTCAAGGATTTACATGAAAGTGCTTACCTGTACAAGTAGTTCCGTCACCAGTGTATCCAGAATTACAGGCGCATGTGAAACTCCCAGGGGTGTTAGTACACATGGCATTGACGTCACAGTTGTCAGTCATAGCCGTACATTCGTCAATATCTATGAATGTAAAGTGAAAGTAAACGGAAAATAAAATTGTTTAAAAAAGATTTGAAGAAACTCAAAGTCACAACTAGATTTGTCATACATTTGAGTAGGAATTATTTCACAAAAACATTGGATAGTGCAATTAATGGTTCCCGATGAAGGTTCTTACGCCGATTTGAGTTTCAAATAAACTAATGAGAAGACTTTTTAAAACCGGTCTTGAAATATTTCCAATTCATTGTTTTACATTCAAATTATTGATAATCAATATTGCTATTCAAGGATTTACATGAAAGTGCTTACCTGTACAAGTAGTTCCGTCACCAGTGTATCCAGAATTACAGGCGCATGTGAAACTCCCAGGGGTGTTAGTGCACATGGCATTGACGTCACAGTTGTCAGTCATAGCCGTACATTCGTCAATATCTACAAATATAAATTGAAAGGAAACGGAAAATAAAATTGTTTAAAAGTGATTTGAAGAAACAACTAGATGTGACATACATTTGAGTAGGAATTATTTCACAAAAACATTAGATATCCCAGTAAACAAAGCACCAAAAACTAACCTTTTTCTACAGTACATTTGAAGCGAATTTTTAGTGTGACGCTATTGGAACTTAAAGGACAAGTAACCCCACGTGATATTCTAGATGCACCTATTGTCTGCTACGTCTTTCCATGGAGGCTGCCATTTTGTGCATGACACGGATCATTAGGTACCATATGCATTGATAATAGCCTACCTTTACAACAGATACGTCGCTTTGTTCTGATTGTATTACGATTGTTATTGGCCATGGGCCTAGATAATTGACGACCCATGAGTTCTAATAGCCATCCTGTAAAGCAGATTCCTCGCTTTGTTTTGGTATTGTTACGATTGTCTCCGTCCTTGACGTCAATTCTCCGTCCTTGACGTATATTTTTTATGAAGTATATTTTTTATGAACAAATTAAGACCTTTTAAAAAATATATAAAACTAAACTTACATTTCAGAATATGTGACTTTATCTAATATATATTTGTCCTCTAAAAATCAATTACAAGTTAACGATGAAGGAAATTTTACTTGGGATGAAAAATATGTTCGTGTACACATAAAGTAATGGCAGCCCCCTTATTATTGCTAGCAGACGATAACTTGGCTGGAAAATAGTGATTTATATCTATATCCTGTGTTTTTACATGAAATTGCATGTATCAAATAAGAGGCATATACTACACCATTCAAAATAAGCTAATTCATACGCTGAGGTTAATTTCCCTTTAATCTGAAAGTAATTAACATGTGTCATCGTGTTCTTAAAGTGTTAACTGCTATTGTACGTTCTGGTCTCACCAGAAAACAACTAGTTAATCACGTACGTAAAGTAACGTGTTTTGCATACATCTGTAGAAGAAGTGCTTATTACCAAGTAGCCACCTACCCATATAACGAGTTTTCTGTCTTGAAATTGTTACGAGTGAAAAATCGGTAAACTATTGGTCATTTTAGCACGTTCAATAATGGTTTCACAGGTCCTACACAATCAAAAAGTGAGAATCACGTTACTTAACCGGTCTTATCATCACGTTGTCCTGTTCGTGAATGAATGGTGACTTTATGGTGGTGAATAATGGTTATTCTCCGGTGTCTTAAACACCATCTGAAAAGGTTTTACGGTTACTATCACTTTCTTGGTAATGGTGACGTGATCTAAACGGATTAATACTCTGAGCGGGGCATCCGTCATTCTTAGGTGTTGAAAATAAGGTAGAATTTAGTTTTCTGACACACGTTGTTAAACAGTTTAAAAGTTATCGTGAGCTCTACTGTGATCGTCACTGTACTTAAACGGGTTTATCATCTCACTGTCCTGTCTGTGAATGAGTGGTGGTGAAAACTGGCTATTCTTAGGTGTCTTAAACACCATCTACAAACGTGTTACAGTTACTATCACTTTCTTACACTCTTAGAACAGGTGGTAAAATAACATGTTGTTAAACAGTTGTGGTAAGAATATGTGTCAAAATGTACATATCTGTGTAGAAGCATGAAACAAGGGTACACAGCATGCGAGTTAAACGTTTACACCTGCACCGCGTTAAAAAGAAACCCGATTCTGGTCAAACTTCGTCCATATGTCAAAATGTTACCCATTTGGGTAATCATCAACACACTTGGACACGATGACAAAAGAGAGTGGGCAAAATATACAGCTCCTCATTGTACCCTCCACAATTGTTCTGGTAGAAGAACATCCCTTCATTGCTATTATGTAAAATAAGTAGAACCGTGAATATGCATGTGACACCTGTTCTACATTTCTTACATAATAGCATTAGCAATGAAGGGATGTTCTTTGTCTACCAGAACCAGTGTGGAAGGTACAATAAGTAGCTGTATATTCTGTCCGCCTCTTTGTTTGCCATGTTCATAGTTCGTGTGTGTGTATATAGGCGCGAAACGCGGGCGGGTACGATCACATGCAGTACAGTGGTGAAGCTACACTACAGTTCATCGTCATCATGGAGTCTTTGCTGAGATCGTGGGGGATGCCAGCCGATGTCATCTCTTCATTTAATTGTAAAACATTCACATTTTCATTATATTAATTTGATTATTGCATCAGAAGCTATGTTATAGACCCAGAGCACATTTCAGAGTTGATTGCACATTGGAAGTGGATGTTTGATGTTGCGTTCCGCCGCGAAGGCCGGCGGAGGAGCCCCGGGCGGAACTTCCCGATTTGCACGTGTGCACCAATACTTTCATAGCCATCCAAAAATGCCATGCAGTTAGCTCAATTTTTGTCCAGATTTATTCCCAAGTATCTATAGTGTGACGCCACCATTATAATATAATTGTGTCTAAATTATATGTAAATCATTTGTTATGTGAAAATCAACCTTTCAGATCATGTTATATGGTTGGAAAGTCTGTTGTAACATTGTTTTGTAGTTTGTTTTGTTTTCCATTATTGAGATGCAAGTTTTAAGAGGAAATGCGTTTGTCAAAACTATATCAAAATGTTTGAAGTTAGTGTTTTTTCCAACAAATTCACAAAACAAGAAACATACATCCAGGTTTTCGCCCTTTTTCTTTTGGAAAATTGACCAAATTGTAAAAAAAAGAAGCTTGTATATTGTTACTTTTATTGTGATTGATCCACATTCCAGCATTTAGAGTATAATTATATGTAAATTATATGTAAATTATATGTAAATAATTCAACCTTTCTGATCATATTTAATCCATGCTTATTAAAATGCAAGTTTAACAAAACATAATTTTCCTTGTGCTTTTGTCTTGTAGTCTCCACTCATCCTGGTGTAGACATTTAGTGTAAAAAGTGACACATTGGGGTGTGGTAAAAAGTATGGGGTAAATTCTGGACCACTTAAGGGGTAAAATAATAACAGCTGCGGGGTGAATTGTTACACAGGCTGGTAGTGGTTAAAAGTTGCACAGCATGGGGTAAAAAAGGGAAAATGGTCGTTTTGGGGTAAGATGTTACCCCACCCTTTGGTGTTAACATTTTACACATTAGATGTGTAAAACATAACGCATGTATCAAGCAAAATCTAACCAATCATGGTGTGTAATGGTTTACACCACAGACGACCATGTTCCCTTTTAACACATTTTGGTGTTAGTTTTTTTTTAAGAGTGTAGTAATGGTGACGTGATGTACACGGATTAATACTCTACGCGGGGCATCCGTCATTTTTAGGTGTGGAAACTAAGATATAATTTAGTTTTCTGAGACACGTTCTTAAATAGTTTCAAAGTTATCGTGAGCTCTACAGTGATCGTCACATTAACGGGTTTATCATCTCACTGTCCTGTCTGTGAATGAGTGGTGGCGAAAACTGGTTATTCTTAGGTGTCTTAAAGGAGAATTAACCTCAAACAATAAAGACGATAGTGTTCAAAGGTGTTATTTATTCCTACTTGTTAGACTATATGGCTTCGCGTCAAAATATACGAGATCGATACGAATCAAGATTTTCTGAGCAAAATTTATCATCTGCTAGCAATATGTATCGTCTGCTAGCAATACATGGGGGCTGCCATTTTTTTATGTGTACAAGAAGATTTTCTTAATCCAAATGCCCAATTGCCTTTTTCAAAATTAAAAACCCATTTGAGATTAAAAATATAGAATAGATATGTCAATTTATTTTTAAACTGAAGATTTCCTTATATATTTCTGTTGAAAATCGATATTCGCTTAATATAAAGCTATTTTCTACATACTGTGACGCAATGGACGGAGCAAATTAATTCAAATTTTATGGATGCTTCTTCCCTGAGCATCTATAGCGGCAAACTATGCATTCACCTGCTTTCGGATAATGGGACTTGAAAAGTCAGAATGCATGCTGCATATATTATGTTCTGCTCTGTTTGGCAAACCCAAGAAAACAGATTTTTGTTAAGCAAAACCAGACAATTTAAAAGTATCATTATAAAGATTTAATTTTTATAAATCATGTAAACACCCACTTTATATTTTTCGTCACATATGGGATTTTAGGTAATGAAGAAAATCAATTTAGGTCTTGGATTCAAAATATCTTCCTGACCGGAACATTTCTCAATGGTTCATGTACAAATCCAAATCAGCAAGAAAATGGCAGCCCCCATGTAAATGAGTAGGAGACGATACCGGGTGTTGGAATATCTTTATTTATACCCTTTTCTAATATCTTATTAGAAAATGATTTAGGCCAATAAGTAGGAATATATTACACCTTTCAATATAAGTAAATTTGTACTCAGGGGTTAATTCTCCTTTAAATACCATCTACAAAGGTGTTACAGTTACTCTAACTTTCTTGGTCATGGCGACGTGATCTAAACGGATTAATACTCTGAGCGATGCATCAGTCATACATAGGTGTGGAAAATAAGTTAGTATTTAGTTTACTCAGACACGTTTTTAAATGGTTTCAAAGTTATCGTGAGGTCCACAGTGATGGTCACGTCACTTTAAAGGGTCGATCATCTCACTCTCCTGTTGTACTCTGTGCGGTGCATCCACCATTTACTTAGGTGTGGAAAATGATGTAGGCTATTACATGTATGTATTTCGTTTTCTCAGAGATGATTTTAAATGGTTTCAAATTTATCGTGAGCTCCATGTGATAATCAGCGTGACGTTAACCAAGCCCGGGGAGGGGAGGGGGGGGGGGGGCACAAATGTGCTCTCAGCCAATCAGATGCAAGGATTTCAGTAGCTTATAAAACAGTTGTCGGACACGCGTTCTTCAAAGTTATCGGCCGTTACATTAGCGCGCGGCCTTGAGATTCATGATGATCTGAAACAGGACAAGTGGAAGGCAAAAAACGTGCCTGCAAGATTTCCGGATCATAAACTTCATTTCAAAGGTAACAATGTATTTAAGACAGTAATATCAATTCATTTAACATTATGCACAGTTTCTTGATGGGCACTGGCTTAGACAGGGGGGGGGGGGCACAAGGGGGCCATGCCCCCCCCCTATTCAGCCACTAAAAAAAAAAAAGAGCGAGAGCGAAAAAGCGGGGTAAGTGAGAGAAAAAGACCTACAAAGGCGTTACAAGCCGTCATCTTTCAAAATTTGCTAAAACGTCAAAGTTTTCGCGCTTCGCGCGGGAAGGGGGAAATAACTCTCCTCTCCCTGCACCCACTGTTACCTACAGTGAAATGTAGAGTCCACATAATTGAAAAGGAGTCCAGGCGTTGAACTATAACTGTCCGCCTAAGCCGTTTTCTTTCTCTCGGATGTGCTAAAACGTCAGAGCTTTTGCGCTTCGAGAGGGAAGGGGGAAATCCCCCTCCATGCACCCATCCCTATTACAGTGCAGTATTACGTCGAAAATAACTGAAAAGCAGCCAGGGCATCAAACTAACTTTCCGCCTAAAAAAAGTGTTACGAGCCGTTTATCTTTCTCTCAAATTTGCTAAAACGTCAGAACTTTCGCGCTTCGCGTAGGAAGGGGGAAATTCCCCCTTCCTGCACCCAACCCTGTAACATACAATGCAGTATTGGGTCCAAATAACTGAAAAGCAGCCAGGGCGTCGAACTAAGTTTCCGCCTAAAAAAAAAGATTATTACGTGCCGTTATCTATGTCTCAAATTTGCTGTAAAAACGTCAGAGCTTTTGCGCTTTGGGCGGGAGGTGGGAAACTCCCCCTCCCTGCACCCACCCCTGTTACATACAATGTAGTAACTGCGGCCAAATAACTGAAAAGCAGCCAGGGCTTCGAACTAACTTTCCGCCTAAAAAAAGTGTTGCAAGCCGTTAACTTCTCTCAAATTTGCTGTAAAAACGTAGAGCTTTCGCGCTTTGCGCGGGAGGGGGAAAATTCCCCCTCCCTGCACCCACCCCTGTTACATACAATGCAGTAACTGCGGCCAAATAACTGAAAAGCAGCCAGGGCTTCGAACTAACTTTCCGCCTAAAAAAAGTGTTGCGAGCCGTTAACTTCTCTCAAATTTGCTGTAAAAACGTAGAGCTTTCGCGCTTTGCGCGGGAGGGGGGAAATTCCCCCTCCCTGCATCCACCCCTGTTACATACAGTGCAATATTGCGTCCCAGTAATTGAAAAGCAGTCGGGGCGTCGAACTATAACTTTCCGCCTAAAAGTTTGTTTGCTATATACAAGCCGTTATCTTTCTCTCAAAGTTGCTAAAACGTCAGAACTCATCCCTGTTACAGTGCAGTATTACGTCCAAATAACTGAAAAGCAGTCCGGACCTCAAAATAACCTTCGGCCTAAAAAAGGTGCTACGAGCCTAGACCGAAAATTCTGTCTCTCGTTCGTTAGCTCTTCACTTAGAAACAGAAACGGCCGTATCACTCTGCTGTGCAAACCGAATACACATTGACTTACACACTATAACAGTTTGAATACGGCTGGAAGATTTTCAAACGGAGAAAACCTTGGACCCTGAATTCCCTGAAAAAGGAGCATTAAAAGGAATAAAACAGTCAAATTGGTAAGTTGAACATGTTTGTTTAAGTATAGAGCCTAGGCCTAATCTATTTAATTTACACAAATATTTTTTTAAATCGTAATATTCACATTTTAACAACTACATGCCTACTGTTCCTTGGCGATCAGTGAGTTTGCACAGCGAGTGTACGGAGCGTTTCTGTCTCTAAGTGAAGAGCCGACCCTATCCAAATAAGAGGCTAACGAACGAGAGACAGAATTTTCGGTCTACTACGAGCCGTGATCTTTCTCTCAATTTGCTATAAAACGTCAGAGCTTTCGCGCCTGTATTATTATTATCATCCCCCAATATTTTTGGATAAAATGAATAACAATTATGATCATTAACTTAAAACTAATAATTATCCAAGTTTATTATCTTTCACCTTGAAATACCATCACATTCTTTAATTATTAGAAGTAAAGAAGTAAGAAATGCCAAGTAAAGAAGTAAGAAATGCCATAATTTCAATGCGTAAATATGGAAGAAAATTCGTTCGCTCGCATTGTCATTCTCAATTGAGGGGCTCCGTCCATTAGAGGAGATTCGTGCATTCATTCTATTCATTAAAAAACATTTTAGGATGCTCTAAAATGGACAGATTTTCGAAAAAGTCCCTGGTGTGGGAGGAGGGATATCCCCTCCCACACCCTCCCCCGCTCGGTCGCTTCGCTCGGTAGCGTATCTAGGGGGGGGGGGGGGGGCAGAAAGAAAAATCATCTTTATACGTATTACGTACCCCAAAATCCGCATGCAGGTTAATGCAAAAGAAATCTAGTTTTTGGAGGTTTGAAATGCGAACATTTTCGAAAGCTCGGTCGCTTTGCTTTCAGGATGTCGTAATTTCTTAATAGCTTAAAGGGTTCAAAATTTGAAAAAATAAAGATGTAATTGCTTTGCTCGCTATATCATGTATGTGTCATATGACTCCTGCTAAATATTGCGCCCCGATGTAGGATAAAGTGTATAAAACCGCATTTGCAAAGGTTCAACTTTTGAAAGAAATCTCAACTTCAGGTATAGCCTTGCTGAATTTCTCGACTCTTTCTCAAGCCTTTCAGGGTTTTCATTTGTTTTGCTCCCGATTGTAGAAGTGAGTGAATAGAAAACCGCTTATTAATGTATAAAATTCGAGCTTCTCTATCGCTAAATTGCGGTGGTCAATTGTAAAATTTCCTTGGTAAAATGCCCAAGAAATTGCGCTTTTAGGGTTAAAAATTGAAAATTTTGCCGCTCAGTCGCTTTGCTCCTTCGCTGACGAAGATAAGTTTGGGCACTCGGGGGGGGGGGGGGGGGGGGGGGGGGACTTCATTTTTTGACCCAGGTTCCATAATCCCTAATATCATGAACACGGATCGACACCCCTGTGCCCCCCCCCCCCCCTATTGAAAAATCCTGGCTACGCCTGTGTTGATGGGTATTTTGGTAATGTGATATCACTCGACAGGGGTTAAAGAGATGAGTGAGAGGAATGAAGGTGTAAGCTTGTATCACTGTAGTCCCACCTATTCATATGCATTGTGTGCTGTGGTGGGTATCAACTTTCTGCATGCATGTTCCATAACACTAGTAAGCGATGCTAGGTTATTTTGTGAGAAAAAATAAATCAAACATTTTGTAGAGGCTGCATGGCCTGGGGATGTGTGTGTAGGGGGATGATCATGAGGTGCATACATTTTGTTAGATATCATGTCAAACTGACTGGTAAGAAATACAGCAAATTTTAATGACCAGGAGGATCTAATACTTTTTGCAATGGTTGCTCTATTCAGGAATGTTTTAAAATGAACATAAAATAATGATCATTTAACATTAAAATAAGCCTGATCTTATCTGTCTTATCAGGAGTATTAAGGAGTATCATTCCACCGGTAGACATGCAGGTAACAGCAAGTTCCGAACATCGCGGACATCCTATCCCAGGCGAAAGGCAGCGACATCAGCTCCAGCTCCACTGGATGAGGCTCACACAGACTATGATTCTACCAGTGATGATACCTGCTAACTAGGTAGTCTAGGGCTTTGGGGAAAGATAGAGATGGGCATTTCCACCGTTACGGGAGTATTTTGATAAAAAAATATCTCAATTTCATTTTTATGAGAATGATTAACCTGAAAAAAAAAAATATTTTGATTCTGGGTTGGAGACATATAACGTATGTAACATGTGTGACCAACAACGCAATACAAGTCAGTCTGTTTTGGGGGTAACGTATGTAACATGCAGACCAACAACGCAATACAAGTCATGTATGTGTCATTTTATATTTTGCCTCTGTCCGTTAGCCCCTATAGTGAAAATTGCTCATCTATGTATATCAGAGACAGTCCCAGAAAAATGTATATACATGTACTTACAAATACATTCAGTACATTTTCAGCTCACAACGTAAGAAATGTGGACAGACTATTAATAATTAGCATGTCTGCGTGGCCAAATGTTACGTATGTTACGCGTTGAGCTGAAAATGTACTGAATGTATTTGTAAGTATAGACATTTTTCTGGACTATCAATAAAGAAGCAATGTCGTTTTTTATGCCGTTTTATGCTGGATTTATATTTTCATTTACCTTCATGTTCTCACCAACTATCTCCAAAATTAATATGGAATAATTGTAATTTCTTGATTCTGGAGTGGATTGGATATATGCAAAAAGCAAGTTATGACATTTTGACTGTTGTTTACCTTCAGTCCCATATATGACATCTTTTGTTTTATATCTAGTACCTTGAATTCTGACTCCAGATTTGCTTACATACAGGAGTACAGAACCGGAAGACATTCCACCAACGTGCAATATCTATTGTCATTATAATTTCTTTCAACTCTCAAGATGACTAATGTAAGCCCGTCATTGAATACAAGGCAAACTGCAGCTGTAACATGCCAAGTTATAAAAGAACTATTGAAGAACCAGGAGTTCAGTGACCTTCTTGAGTCTGTTGTTAGTAATGCAATCGAAAAGATCATGAATGAGATACTGACAAGACTAGAAGTAGTTGAAGGTGACGTCTTGGATCTGCAAAGCAAATTTGGAATGAAATATAAAGAAATTAAAAAGCTGGAAGGAAAGATGACACACTGTGATAACCTAATTGATAGGCTTGAAAATGCAATGAATAACATGGAACAATATTCAAGAAGAACATGCATGCGAATTGTCGGTATAGATGAGGAACCAGAAGTTGCTTGCAATGACCTGTGGTACCGAAGGGGTACTGGCTGCTTGGTCTTCAGATGGACGTATAATTGCCTTGGTTCTTGCTAGTGGAGGAAAAATTATCAAGAAACTTATCACTAGTGAAAATGACCTTCACCAGAGTAAATCAGTGAATATTATTGCCATGAACTTGCCTCTTGAAAACTATGTGATAACAATTTTGATGCCAATCCATCTACTCCTTATCTATGCTTTTCCATATTACCTGGTTTGTCATGTGTATATATATATGTAATTTTGCATATATTACAGGAAAAGGAAAGAAATTCTGGATAACAGGAAAAAACTAAAAAATACTGGAATATCGATTGAAGAAGACCTGACTTCAAGGAACCAGAAGTTGCTTGCAATGACCTGTGGTACCGAAGGGGTACTGGCTGCTTGGTCTCCAGATGGACGTATAATTGCCTTGGTTCTTGCTAGTGGAGGAAAAATTATCAAGAAACTTATCACTAGTGAAAATGACCTTCACCATAGTAAATCAGTGAATGTTATTGCCATGAACTTGCCTCTTGAAAACTATGTGATAACAATTTTGATGCCAATCCATCTACTCCTTATCTATGCTTTTCCATATTACCTGGTTTTTCATGTGTATATATATGTAATTTTGCATATTTTGTCTCATGTTCAAATGCCAATGTCCTTTCTCTTCTTGTTTATGTCTTTTCCTCTTATCTTCTATGTCTCATTGGAATATATGTGCAATAGTGTTGATAATAATACCCTTGGAAATATTGTAAAAGAAAATGAATTTAAGAATGCTTATTTTGATATTGATACCTTCAATGCAAATTATGGAGTAACAACAAACAAATGTCAATCCTTCGCCCATTTTAATTGCAGAAGCCTTTCTAAAAACTTTGAAAATTTGAATAATTGAAACACAAACTTAAAATAATTGGTTTAACTGAAACCTGGTTGTGTTACTCTAATCTGGATTTAATGTAAATATGATCTAACACACATGTAGATACATTTTGTTAATCTTTTGTACAGTTATTCATTCTACTCAATTATAGAAATTCAATGTCCTACACGTATTACATCATCATCTGCATCACTTATCGATACTATTTTTACAAATTATGGAAATCATAAGGGTTCTGGTATCTTAATAAGTGACATTAGTGATCACTTGCCAATATTTACTATTTTAACCTCCTCGTATATGCAAGATAATTATGATATACCAAATTTAATTAAGAAACTTTATATAAATGAGTCGAACTTACAACTGTTTTCTTTAAAATTGTATGAATTGTCCTGGAATATATATGATTATGATGATGTTAACAAGACATATGGTAACTTTATGAGATTATATGATGAATGTTTCCCGATAAAGTCTGTTTATAAAAAAAGATGTAAAAGAAAACAATGGATTACTCGTGATTTACTTAAATTGTGTCATAAGAGGTCAAAGTTGTATAAGGAAGACCTTAAAACACCTTCGAATGTTCGTGAAAAAAAATATAAACATTTCCGTAATTTTGTAACATCCAAATTACGTCAGGCAAAGAAAGAATTTTATTACAAAAAATTTAATGATGTCAAAAACAATTCTAAATGTACTTGGAATTTAATTAATATGTTGAAAGAAATGTAATAAGAAAAAAAAATGAATACTGATGCAATATGTATAGAAAATAATACTCTCACTAATGATGTTGATATTACAAATGCTTAATAACAACTTTTTTGTAAATATTGGTGAAAATTTACTAGAACAGCAAGCAGGTGCATGCAGTGATTCTTTTCATTTATAGTTAACAAGTCCTAATAACCAGTCGGCTTTTTTAAAACCTATTACAGTTTCTGAAATATTAAATATAGTTAAAGATATGAAAATACGATTATTCGAATCAGCGAATAATAACATTTGCGAGATAATACAGGGTAATACACGGTTAGGGCGGTGTGCACTGCATTAGCTTGCTGTATTCTGTTTCCACGGTGTTTGCAGACGACCAAATATCAAAGCCCGCGCTTTTGGGCAAACGCGGGATAACGCACTGCAAAGAACACGCCCCCCACCGCATGCCTGGGATTGGTGGACAACGGCGTCCTTGGAGACAGCCAATCAACTTGTGCGCAGGCTCGGGTTAGCACCACCCCTACGCGTAGAGTAGCCAATCAAAGGCGCTAATCAACAGAAGGAACGCGCACATGGTTCTCCGAATCTGAATCATGCTTTCAGTCTCAACTCAACCTCTGGGGACAATGGATGTTATTTTGCCCTCCCTCCCTCCCTGTATAAAATAGAGTAACTGGTAGGGCAGGGGATAAGTATATTACCAAAACAAGGTTAAGGTGGAGGAAAAAGTATTACATGTAAATCTCAGGGAATTGTCAGTCATATGGCAAATACCGCAGTATGTGTTAAAAGGTCAGAGGGAAGGAATTGAAGAAAAAAATCATAACATGGTGCACTTGCAAATTCAGCAGGAATGATTAAAGGGTGACATGATTCCCATAAATAAACGAAACACGAATTGATGAGCGCCAGGAAGGGACCTCGCAAGAATGAGTGGGCCTCATGTTTTTACTTGAAATACGTTGTATCTCAATTCCTAGAATAGTTGTTTACCCGCGAAACTTTCATTCAATCGTTGGCTGGTTGGTTGGGCTTGGAAACCTAAACATTTTTTGGACAAATGTATGTGTATTTCTTGGTTAGGATATTGTATTTTCTCAATCATTCATTGGTTGGTGGGTTAGGCTTGGAAACCTAAATAATAATGTTAAAAATTAATAAATTAAAAATAATTAGATAATGGGACATCCAACCCTCACTGTTTGATGCTTTTAAATGATATTTTGTAATTCAGTTTAATATGATGCATGTATAATGCGATCGATGGTATTTGGTCCACAAAGAGAGAAATCATAATTTTTTTGAAGCCCCGCCTACAATTGATGGGTGGGGCTACAAGTTTAGCGTGTCAGACGGGACATGAATTTATCAAGCCATTCCCGCTGATACTCATTACAAATCTATGCTCATAGGAAATGTGTGTATTCATATTATTACTCGTCTGTTCCTTCTTGAAACCTTCCATTATACGTTTAAAATTTCGACTGGCTTTTAGGGGGAAATGCCAAAAATGTGAGTGTGACAGTCGGGCTAACTGGATATCCTTGACATGATGAAATATAAAGGTCAGAGGATTTTAATTTCCATCCATCAGGGAATTTTGTTTTAATCCCACGTACATAGTTTTTGCTGTAAATGAAAAACGCGACAAAGGGACATCAGTTTATGATTGATCATTTTCTTCACAATATTGTATTCCACTAAGTTAGCTGAAAAAATGTTTTAAAAAGTTTTAAAAACATGACAGATGGGACAAATAGCTATCTGACCTTTGACCTCCTTTAAATCTAAAAATTTATCATATTTTGAACTTTTTGTAAAAAGATCCGAAATTCACCTTAGCCCTAACCAGATTTGATTAACTTATCATAACAGCAGAAATTTCAGAAAATGGCTCAATATGTGATGACCATATTTTACGGTAAAAATGTTAACCTTCATTAATGGGTCAGAAAATAGTAAATTTGGTCAAAATATGATAATCAAAAGTTTGAATATTGTTCCATGGAGTTTGAATCAAGTTTATTCAAGTGACATAAGTCAATGTTCAAATTACACTCTGCACTTTCATCCTGAGTTGATTGTTGTATGCATATACATGTATCTTGGCGATGATATTGTATTTCTTCATTCATTCATTCATTCAAACTTAAAACATGGCATACAGTTATGCATATTTGGTGAGGATATTGTATTTTTCACTCATTCATTGGTTGGTTGTTTGGTTGGGCTTACATATATATCTTGGTGAGGACATTGTATTTCCTCGGTCAGTGTTTGTTTGGGCTTGAAAACTTAAAAAGGTGGTTATACAATGTAAGCATATATGTTGGTAAGGATATTGTCATTGGTTGGTTGGTTGGGCTTGGAAACCTAAAAGGGTGGTTATAATAATGTATGCATATATTGATGAGGATGTTGTCCCTGGATGGTTGGTTGGGCTTGGAAACCTAAACAGGTTAAACAGTGGGTGGGTAGTTGGGCTTGGAAGCCTAAAAAGGAGGTTAAACAATGTATGCATATATATTGGTGAGGATATTGTCACTGGTTAGTTGGTTTGGTTGGAAACCTAGACAGGTTAAGCAGTGGTTGGTTGGTTGGACTTGGAAACCTAAACGGGGGTTATATAATGTATGCATATATGTTGGTGAGGAGATTGTCATTGGTTGGTTGGTTGGGCTTGAAAAGCTATGTATGTTAAACAGTGGTTGGTTGGGCTTGGAAACCTAAAAAGGTGGTTATACAATGTATGCATATAATTGGTGAGGATATTGTATTTTTCACTAATTAATTGTTTGCTTACCTGGGCTGGAAACCCAGAAAGGTTAAACTGGTACGTACATGTGTTGATGATATTCTTTTTATCATTCTTCCATCGGTTGGTTGGTTTGGCTTGGAAAACTTTTTTAAAAAAGGCGAAATAATATATGCATATCTGTTGGTGAGGATATCAAACTGGTTGTTTGATTGGGCTTGAAAACCTAAAAATTGGTCTGGGCAATGTGTGCATTAATGATTACTGGTATATTTTTCATTCATTCATTGGTTGGTTGGTTGTCTCGGATACGGTCGGACCATGAATGCATTGATGTTGGGGAGGATATTGCATGTTTCAGTTATTCATTGGTTGGTTGGTTGGGCTTGAAAACAAAAACTAACAAAAAAAAAAGAAAGATGGCTGTGCAACGTACATGTGTCTATTTTCTTAAGTCAGTCAGGAGCGTTGGCGGGTTAGGCTGAAAACTATGAAGGTTTAGGGCTCTTGGCGGTACAAAGTCTGGATGGGTTTGTAATTGTTTTCCCATCAGTTGAGGTCAATCGTAGGGGGAGGGGTTCTATATATAGGTAAAGAAAAACGGGAGATGGGAATCAATGTCCCTGGAAACGCCTGTCCCGGGACGCCGGCTGGATGTCTTCCTCCCGGCAGGTCACGTGACCAGG
The DNA here is from genome assembly GCA_025617745.1 of Heliocidaris erythrogramma. NCBI lineage: Eukaryota > Metazoa > Echinodermata > Echinoidea > Camarodonta > Echinometridae > Heliocidaris > Heliocidaris erythrogramma. The sequence continues at coordinate 4,829,406 of CM046864.1, forward strand.
TTCCCCTCCTAGAATTCATGTTCACGTCTTGAAGCCTCTCTCCCTCCTACATGTACATGTGTATATTCTGACACATTTGAGAAGTTTGTATTGAATAGATGATAACTGTTTGAGGGGAATCCGCGCCCCAGGAAACTCCTGTCCTGGCATCCCGGCTGGATCTCTTCCTCCCGGCAAGTCATGTGACCCGGATTCCCCCCTTTCGTCATTTGATGCCAATTGACTACTTATTGCACTATTACAAATCTTGTGCTAATGAAAAGATGATGGAAATTGGTTTTAATACCTGGGAATTGTCCCCAGTGGAATAAAGTTGAGAAAATGGCAATTTCATGTGTGAACTGTATTTATTCTCGCAAATGAAACTAGTGATGGAATCGATTAAATTAATATCAAAGTAGTTAAACATGACATTTGTTTAATCAGTAAGCCTTTATGTGTTGTATTTAATCAAAGTCTGTCTAGTGGAACAGTGCCAAATGATATGAAGGTTGCACGAATAACTCCAATTCACAAGAAAGGAAAAATTGATGATGTAAATAATTATCGACCAGTTTCTGTTTTGAATATCTTCTCTAAAATCTTGGAACGGTGCATTTACAAGCGATTACTAAATGTTGTTAATAAGCATGATATCTTATTCAAAAACCAGTTTGGGTTCAGAAAGGGGCACTCCACATCTACAGGAATCGTAGAATTAATACATAAAGTAAATCAAGCAATTGATACAGGTGAATTTACCTTAGCAGTTTTTATTGATTTGTCTAAGGCTTTTGATGTAATTGATCATTCAATACTTTTAAGAAAATTAGATTATTATGGAATAAGAGGATTACCACTCAAGTGGTTTTGTAGTTATATTGAATCTAAAAAAAATTAACAGTAATAAACGGTATCAAATCTGAATATGAAACAGTTAGATGTGGAGTGCCCCAGTGATCTATTCTGGGTCCACTTCTTTTCCTTATTTATTTAAATGATATAATATTTTGTACTCAATCCATTAACTTCATTTTGTTTGCAGATGATACTAGTATTTTTACATTAGGAAAAGATTTGAACTCATCATACCAATCGGTTAATGAACAATTAAATAATATATTAAGTCAGTGGATGCAAGCTAATAATTTAATTTTAAACACTGAAAAAAAATTATATGATATTTGGTACTCGTCAGACCGGTAATATTGATTTTAAATTACAATATAGAAATAGAGAAATAATAAAGGTTCAACATACCAAATCTTTGGGCATTTATTTAGATGATAAACTGTCATGGAATTATCATATTAATGATTTATGTACTAAACTGGCAAAAAACATTGGCATACTTTATAAACTACAGTTTTTACCGCAGAAGGTATTGAAATTATTGTATTATTCCTTTGTATCATCACATTTAAATTTCTGTAATATAATTTGGGGGTTGACCTCAAATTCTAACATTAATAGAATTCATAAGCTATAAAAACGTGTTATTCGAATAATATCCCATTCAAATTTTCTATGTCACAGTAACCCCCTGTTTAAACAGATGCGAATCTTGCCAATCCACGACATGATATTACTAAATATTGCTACTTTTATGTTCACTGTGTATAACAATGTATCTCTACCAAAGCCATTCAAAGATTATTTCATTCAGAATTGTAAAACACATCATTATGATACAAGATCGCTCAAAACTTTCACCTTCCTTTGCACCGAACTTGTACTACCAAAAACACTGTATTTTTTCACGACCCACTTGTATGGAACGATCTACCTGAATCCATTCAAAATGTAAATCATGACAACATTTCAAACGTTCATATAAGGGTCAATTAAATTCAAAGAATATGTAAAAGGTATAAAAATTGTTTGCTTATGAAATCACATTTTCTCTCCTCTCCCCTTTCTTTTTTCAATCCATCTGTCCTATCCGTAGTTTAAGATATTCGTTCTATGTTTATAAATGTTTAAAATGTTTAAATTTCAATTACTATATGTATATTTTCAGGGAATCATCTTTGACAAGCCTACATGGCTTTTTATGAGTCCCTCATTTCTTATCTGCAATCAGTTATGAAATATGTATTGTATAAATTTTGATGTTTTCTAAGAAAGTGAAATAAGTGAAATGAAATGAAATGAAATGAAATTTCACTACAGTGATTTTCACTACGGTGACAGATATGTAACAATTACATTTCAAAATATATACATTGTATATCTTTTATTCCATGTCAATAGATGCCCAATAATCTTGTCTATCAAGTGCCACTAAGAAAACAATTTCCCGCTTGGGCGAACACTGACTGTTTTGGTCCAGAGTGTGAAAAATGACTTGCGTCAAATTACAAAAAGAGGGAAAATTAAACCAGCAGTCGGAATAAGTACTCCCATTCAAACAAATTGCTCTTTGCCACAGATTTGTAATTATAGTGTTGTGACAGTCTAGGATTTTTTTTGGCAATTGTCTATCATAATTTCAATGATTCATTGCCGTAGCAATTGATTGATTAATTGATAAATGGATTGATTGATTGTTGATAACTTATCGATTGACTGGTTGATTGACTGACCGGCAGAGTGGTTGAAGGACTAACTGATGCATTGATTGATTGATCTTTTCTTCTTGAATGAATGTCTGGCATGTGGATTTGATGGGCTTGTCTCGAATGGGAGGGTTGCGGGAGCGGGAACGGGCACACCCTTTCGAGACAAGCCCCCCCCCCCCCCGGTTATCTCGAATGGACGCGTTCCCAGCGAGAAGTCCAATGAACGCGCCACTTCGAGACAACCGGGGGGGGGGGCGCTTTCCTCGAATGGGTGTGTTGAGTAGACTTTTGTAACAGACGTTTTATAAATTTTTGAAAAATGTACTCTTGCTGTTTTTTCGTTTTTCTTTTGTCTAAGATGTAGAAAATATAATAAAACAGTATCTAAAAAAAGCTTTTGACAAGGAAATCATTATTTGTGCAAAATAAATAGGAGAATTGAATAATTATGCATTAAAACACACGGGGACGAAAGGGCAAGTGGCGTAGCTAGGATTTTTTATTTATTTATTTTTATTTTTTGGCGTCACCTGTTAAATATTGTGAAATTGTGCTACAGACATGTGCTGACATAAGCCAAGGTGTGTTTATCATCTTTCCAAAGTTAGAAACACCTTTTAATGCCACTATCATTATATCAATACCCACTATCAAAAGTCAAAACGCATATCAAAAGGTCGTTTGTACCCGCCCCAACTCCCCATACAAGGGGTAGGCCTATGCTCGTACCTCCTTTTCAAAAGTGACCCCCTATCCCGGAGAAGGTTAGCTCGGGAAATCCCATTATCTCAGAAAAAATTTCATGAATTTTTGCATACTCCAAATACGAAATCTCTTTTCTTTTCTCCAGTAACTAGAGAAGAATTATTAGATATTGTTGCAAAATTAAAAGACAAAAAGAGCACTGGTTACGACGGCATCAATAATGTTGTATTGAAAAATATTATTACTGTCATAGTGGATCCATTGGGTCATATATTTAATTTATCTTTAAGTAATGGGAATGTTCCACAAGATATGAAAATTTCAAAAGTTATTCCAATATACAAAAAAGGTAAGAAAGAAGATGTGAGCAATTACAGACCAATCTCGTTAATAAGTGCACTTTCCAAATTACTCGAGAAAGTTGTATACTCCAGACTCTTAGATTTTCTGAATGCAGACAAGATTATTTCTAATTCTCAGTTTGGTTTTCGTCAAAACCATAGCACTTCTCATGCTATTCTTACCTTTATTGTTAAAGCTGCCAAAGCAATTGACAAATTTCAACACACTGTGGGTGTGTTCCTGGAATTCTCCAAGGCCTTCGATACCATTGACCACGAAATTCTTTTAAACAAATTAAACCATTATGGTATCCGCGGGAAGGCCTTGGAGTGGTTCAGGAGCTACCTTACAAATCGTAGGCAATTTGTATCCATAAATGGTGTTCTTCCAAATTATCTGTAAATTGTGGTGTTCCTCAGGGTAGCTTGCTTGGCCCCCGGTTATTTTCAATTTATATTAATGACATCAGTAATTCTTCAGATATCCTTTCTTTCATATTGTTTGCCGACGATTCTAATGTTTTTTTGTCGCACACTAACCCTCATACATTGGCAAATGTTTTAACCTCTGAGCTCAAAAAATTACTTCATTGCATAAGAGCCAATAAACTGTCCCTAAATCTTCAGAAAACTAAACTAATAACATTCAATAACTCTTTAAATAATTTACCCGATAATATCATTTTAGATAATATGCTTATAGAGGAAGTCTCTTCCATGAAATTTTTAGGTTTAATCATAGATAATAAACTCTCTTGGAAATCCCATGTAGACAGTGTATGTCAAACCATTTCCCGAAATATAGGAGTCTTAAATAAACTTAAGTATTTTTTACCAAAATTTACTCTTCTAACTTTATACTCTACATTAATATTGCCCTATTTAAATTATGGTTTAGTTGCTTTGGGCAACACACATTCTACTTATCTTGATAGAATCTTATTATTACAGAAAAAGGCAGTCCGTATCATATCAAATCTATCCTGGAAATCACACACGGACCCACTATTTTTTTGAAAATAAAATCTTAAAAATACAAGATTTGTATCGTCATAATCTTGGTCAGTTCATGTATAAATTAAATAATAGTTTGTTACCTGCACTATTTAGTGATATATTCTGTAAGAATATGGCTATTCATAAATACTCCACACGACAATCAAATGAATTTCATTTACCCCTTACTAGGACTATCTTCACAAAATCTATATTTACTTTCACCGGACCAAAATTTTGGAATAATCTTAATTCGAATATTAAAGATGCTCCAAGTTCACACTCATTCAAGAAATAACTAAAGACTTTTCTTTTGGTTTCCTACCGGGAATCAAATTGATTCTCGGTAGGAAATTGACTGATTGAAGCTTATAACTTTTTGATGGATTAATTCATCATCATTCCCATGACTTATGGTAAATTCTCTGTTAATTCTGCATCCTGCATTCTGCTATAATTTTATTCTTTATAATTTTTGCTTCATATTTCAAATCGTGTTTCGTCCCCAATACTGCGCATGCTCTCTATATCTATCTTTCCCTCTTTTCTAATAAGCCAGCGTTCTTTTTGTTTGTATTTGTTTTGTTTTGTTATTTCCATTGGGCGTGTGTGTGTTTTTGTTTTTGTTTTTCTCTCTCTCCTTGTTCTCTTTGGTGTTGTCCGTCTTCTTTCGTTCGTCTTTTTCTTTTTTCTCTTTTCTGTGGCGATAAGTTAAGTTAATTTTTTTTTTTGGGGGGGGGGGGGAAGGAGGTGTTGCAGTTATTATTTTTGGTGTATGCGAGGGTGTCAGGGTGTGTATGTATCTTTTTTTAATGTATACTTGCTATATAAATTGTACAGAAATTTTTTATTTGAGGGTTTTGCAAAATACCAGCTTTGCTTTTTAGCATTCCCCTCCATTTTCAGCATTTATTTATTATAATTACGCCGAATGAAAATTATTGTTATTACATGCATTTTGTTCATGTTATTATTTAGGATGTATTTACGTTTGTCTTTATATTGTTTAAAATGGTTCATGATATTATTTATGATGTAATAACGTTATATTTTGTTGAAAAATGTTTCATGAAATTATGATGTAATTACGTTTTTATACTCTGTTGAAAATGGAAAATAAATGAAATGAAATGAAATGAAGTTGGAATTTGTTTTACCCCCCTATCCCGGGGAATTTTCTGAGATATTGTACCCCCTATCCAGGCAATTTAGGAAATTAACCCCCCCCCCCCCTCCTATCCCCGGGGAGGAAACCACCAGAGTCTGCGAAAATTGACCCCTATTTACATTTTCCCGGGAATATTTTTTCATCTTCCCCACTCATCTTCCTATTTTCTTACTCACCCACCAATAAGGGGATGGCCATCTTGTGCCCCCCCCCCCGTAAAAAAAAAATACGCCCCAGTGAATTAACACTATGAACATGGCCAACAAAGAAGCGGACAAAATATACACCTCCTCATTGAACCTTTCACAATTGCTCTGGTATAGACAATAGAACATCCCTTCATTGCTATTATGTAAAAGTATGTAGAACAGGTGTCACATGCATATTCACCTGTTCTACTTATTTTACATAATAGCAATGAAGGGATGTTCTTTTGTCTACCAGAGCAATTGTGGAGGGTACAATGAGGAGCTGTATATTTTGTCCGCTCTCTATCTTTGTCATCGCGTTCATAGTGTAACATTCTATTCTATTAGCGCTTGATCGGAGTTTAGCGATTAATCGCTAAACACTCTTTATGTTACGGGGCCCAGGTGACGCCAAACAAAAAGAATAATTAAAAAAAATAACAAAAATCCTAGCTACGCCACTTGCCCTTTGGTCCCCGTGTGTTTTAATGCATAATTATTCAATTCTCCTATTTATTTTGCACAAATAATGATTTCCTTGTCAAAAGCTGTTTTAGATACTGTTTTATTATATTTTCTACAAAAACCAGCAAGAGTACATTTTTCAAAAAAAACCTAAAACGTCTGTTACAAAAGTCTACTCAACACACCCATTCGAGGAAAGGCCCCCCCCCCCCCCCGGTTGTCTCGAAGTGGCGCGTTCATTGAACTTCTCGCTGGGAACACTGATGTGTCTGTGAATTGTGAATACTGTGCTTAAAAGATCTTGAAATAATTGCACAATTATTAATTCTCACCCATGCCTAAAGCAAATAATTTAATTTATGGGGTGTTGCTCCTCATTTCGAAGGGTCTTGTTCCGAACACACAAACTTTGCATACCAAATTTATGATGCATGCATGTCATGCACGGGAAAATTTAGTGATAGTAATCGATGAATTTTATGTGCTTGCTGAACGAGGATCTGATTCTGACATTGAACGTGAATGCTGGTGTTTGATTAAGCGTGAATTCAGAACGTAGAATTTACGATAATAAGATGGGTGCCAAACGCGATGTTTTAGGTGTATGGATGCGGTGATTATTTTAGTGATTTTGTGGTGAGAATTACGTGATTAAAATTACATTTTATTGCACGTTCTTTATAAGTGCAAAAAACGACAAAAATAACGTGAATAACGTGATTAACTACAAACGATATTGACGTTGATTTCAGGTGATTTTGTTCCTTGATTTTAACGTGTTTAAGTGACGTAATCAATCGTTCATGAAAATACGTACAAGGTGAGTTCATTAAAGAAGTGATTTTTCTAGTAATTTTATGGTCAGAATTAGGTAATGTAATCCATTTTATTGCACGTGTGTTTCAGGTGACACAGTGAAAGTAACGTATTAACACATTTACTGCATTTCGAAGTGTCTGAAGAACGTTATTTGCTCTAAGTCGTTTACCTGATAATGACGTGATTTTAACGTGAGTTGGTTTATTGTGCAATTGATGGTTCCCGACAAAGGTTCTTACGACGATTTGGGTTTAAAATAAACTAAAGAGAAGACTTTTAAAACCTGTCTTGTAATATTTCCAATTCAATGCTCCACATTCAAATTATTGATAATCAATATTTCTATTCAAATATTTACATGAAAATGCTTACCTGTACAAGTAGTTCCGTCACCAGTGTATCCAGAATTACAGGCGCATGTGAAACTCCCAGGGGTGTTAGTACACATGGCATTGACGTCACAGTTGTCAGTCATAGCCGTACATTCGTCAATATCTACAAATATAAAGTGAAAGTAAACGGAAAATAAAATTGTTTAAAAAAGATTTTTGAAGAAACTGAAAGTTACAACTAGATGTGACATACATTTGAGTAGGAATTATTTTACAAAAAAACATTAGATAATGCAATTAATGGTTCCTGACAAAGGTTCTTACGACGATTTGGGTTTAAAATAAACTAATGAGAAGACCTTTTAAAACCTGTCTTGTAATATTCCCAATTCAATGCTTTACATTCAAATTATTGATAATCAATATTTCTATTCAAGGATTTACATGAAAAAATGCTTACCTGTACAAGTAGTTCCATCACCAGTGTATCCAGAATTACAGGCGCATGTGAAACTCCCAGGGGTGTTAGTACACATGGCATTGACGTCACAGTTGTCAGTCATAGCCGTACATTCGTCAATATCTACAAATATAAAGTGAAAGTAAACGGAAAATAAAATTGTTTAAAAAAGATTTTGAAGAAACTGAAAGTTACAACTAGAGGTGACATACATTTGAGTAGGAATTATTTTACAAAAACATTAGATAGTGCAATTAATGGTTCCTGGCAAAGGTTCTTACGACGATTTGGGTTTAAAATAAACTAATGAGAACACTTTTTAAAACCTGTCTTGTAATATTTCCAATTCAATGCTTCACATTCAAATTATTGAATGCTTACCTGTACAAGTAGTTCCGTCACCAGTGTATCCAGAATTACAGGCGCATGTGAAACTCCCAGGGGTGTTAGTACACATGGCATTGACGTCACAGTTGTCAGTCATAGCCGTACATTCGTCAATATCTACAAATATAAAGTGAAAGTAAACGGAAAATAAAATTGTTTAAAAAAGATTTTGAAGAAACTGAAAGTTACAACTAGATGTCACATACATTTGAGTAGGAATTATTTTACCAAAACATTAGATAGTGCAATTAATGGTTCCTGGCAAAGGTTCTTACGACGATTTGGGTTTAAAATAAACTAATGAGAAGACTTTTTAAAACCTGTCTTGTAATATTCCCAATTCAATGCTTTATATTCAAATTATTGATTAACAATATTTCTATTCAAGTATTTATATGAAAGTGCTTACCTGTACAAGTAGTTCCGTCACCAGTGTATCCAGAATTACAGGCGCATGTGAAACTCCCAGGGGTGTTAGTACACATGGCATTGACGTCACAGTTGTCAGTCATAGCCGTACATTCGTCAATATCTACAAATATAAAGTGAAAGTAAACGGAAAACAAATTGTAAAAAAATGTGAAAAACTGTAATAAATGTGATATGCACTGGAATATGACGGAACCACAGGTCGTGCACGTGACATTACAAACATGGCAGTGATGGTTAATGAGAATTGTACTCATTATTAGAGTATAAATTTAATGGATAAGAAGAGGTTTTGAAATGTTTCGTGTTTTACTATTTTGGATCCTAACCTTAATGTTTAGGGCCCAAATGATTGATCATTAACATTCGTGTTCAAGTATAACTATGAAAGTGGTTACCTGTACAAGTAGTTCCGTCACCAGTGTATCCAGAATTACAGGCGCATGTGAAACTCCCAGGGGTGTTAGTACACATGGCATTGACATCACAGTTGTCAGTCATTGCCGTACATTCGTCTATATCTACAAATATAAATTGAAAGTAAGCGGGGGGGAAATGTTCAAACAAATGTGAAGAAAATGAAAGTTTGAAATGGATGTGAAATACATTTGAGTAGAAAAGACTGCATTAAACAGTGCAGTTAATGGGTCCTGACAACGGTTCTTACGACGATTTCAGTATTAACCCATTGACTACTGAATTCTTTAACTCCCATAGGCTTAATACAGGAGCCACCCGGTTCCCGTAGTCTATGGGTTAAAACAGCACTTTTTCCTGCATGCATCATTGGAAAATTAGATTATTGTCACGTGCTATTGTAGGGACTCCCTGACTCTCAAGTAGGGCGATACCAGCTTGTCCAAATCACTTGTTCAATGGTGATTTGTGGAAGCACTACATTTTTATATTCATCTTTTTTGAGCGACAGATCTGCACTGGCTACCGTACGCAAAGGAAAATCTTTTAAATCATCTTGAACGTCCTTAAAACACTAATTTGTTAAGCCCTATAGTTATATTATAGATTGCTAAAACTGAAATCTCACAAACATACCCACAACACGCGCAGTTCTTAATATGCTATACTATAAAGCAAAATTAACTTTAGGAGATCTTGCGTCTCAATTACTACCCCCCCCCCCCCCCGCACTCCTTCTCGATCATTTCTTTAAAACGTACATTACAGCGCCTGTGGTCAGTTAATAGATTAGGTCCTCTATTTTCAAATATATTAGTGGGTTCTTTTCTGCATCACGGGCATTTTTACGTCTGGAGTTTGTACCTCTGATATGTTTTTACATCTTTTACCTCTTACGGTTTACCTTCTGAAGTTTTACCCCTGAGCTTTTACTTCCGTAATCTTTACCTCTGATATTTTCAGCTCTGGAGTTTTTACCGTCAACATTTTTACATCTGACAATTTCACCTCTGAAATTATTACTATTAACATTTTTTTAACTATGGAATATTAACCGCTTATATTTCATTCAGACAGTTACTCCCGTAACGCAATATTTATTGTAATAACATGTATTAACCCTATGACTACTGAAGTCTGTCATTCCCATAGACTTAATACAGGGACCACTCGGTACCCGTAGGTAACAGGTTAACTCGGGTTACCTAAAACAACTCTAGGCAATATTATAATAACAACTACTATACTACTAGTAGTACTAATAATATACTATTACTGATAGTATTGTATTAGTAGAATAGCACTACTACTACTCACAGGCGTAGCCAAGATTTTTCACTGGGGGGCGGGGGGAAGCAGACGTGAAGGATCCAACTGCATAGCTAGGATTTCATTTAAGCGCGGGGGGGGGGGGGTGGGGGGCGGAAGAGTGCGAAATCGGTGATGAGCACGCAAAGTGTGCTCCCCAGGGGGTGGGTTCAGGGAAAGCTCCGACGTTTTAGCAAATTTGAGAGAAAGATAACAGCTTGTAGCGAACAATTGTTTAGGCGGAAAGTTATAGTTCGACGCCCCGACTGCTTTTCAATTACTTGGACGCAATATTGCACTTTATGTAACAGGGGTGGATGCAGGGAGGCGGGGGATCCCCCTCCCGCGCGAAAGCTCTGACGTTTTAGCAAATTTAATAGAAAGATAAACGGTTTGTAGCAAATAATATTTGGGGGCGTTTTTCCAGCAAATCTGCGAGAAAGATAACGGGCACGTAGCACATTTTTTTAGGCGGAAAGTTAGTTCGACACCCCGGCTGCTTTTCAGTTATTTGGATTCAATACTACACTGTATGTAACATCGGTGGATGTAGGGAAGGGGAGTTTCCCCCTTACTACCCGAAGCGCAAAAGCTCTGACATCTTAGCACCTTTTTTTTAGGAGGAATGTTAGTTCGACGCCCTGACTACTTTTCAGTTATTTGGACGTAATACTGCATTGTAACATGGATGGCTGCAGGCCATTTTCTCTCCCTTTCCCCACTTTTTCGCTCTCGCTTTTTTTTAGTGGCTGAATAGGGGGGGGGGGGGCATGGCCCCCTTTGGCCACCCGGTTTCTACGCCAGTGGTACTAGCACTATAGGGGAGAGCGGGGAGAGGTTGGACAAGATTTGGCACTCTTTGCTTTGTAACTTCTAAAATATTAGTTGTAGCCTCTCCATTTGTACATGGTTGAAGCCCCAGGAGCGTCACGACATGACGGACATGAGCGCTATATAAGAAGCCACCATTATTATTATTTATTATGGTAAATAGTGCCAATAGTTGGCTACAAAACAAGGTATTTGATACTATCCCTTAATCTTTTAGTTTTTACGCAAATAATCATTAAAAATGAGGTAGTTGAACTTGGTGAAGTGGGAAAGTAATTGCGGTGAAATGGGACAGTTGGGGAGAAATGTCTTGAAAAGTCTTGAACATGCTAAAATCACCCTTTTTTACCTGGTAGTTGTCTATAATAAGTGCTGGGAATGTTAAAGGTAATAATTATATCACTTTGAAAAACTTGCTTGAAAGTCACTTGTAAAGTCAACTTAAAGATTCATGCCCATTTAAAAAATATTTGATAAAATGATGAATAGTTTCGTGTAATATGTCTATAGATTATGACTGATAAAATCCCATTTTCCTTACATACACACAAAGTAACCGGGCTGAACTGGGACCAGATGTCCCAGTTCTCCCCGATAGTAAAAACACCAACAAATGCCTGCAAAATATTAGTATTTGCATTTATCGCTAAAAAATAATATTGCAAATAACAGGGTCATATAAGACTTATATGTTGTATGCGGGGTGTATAGCCAAGTAGTATACTTATAAAATATTAATTTTGACCATGAATTATGAAACATAGGAAAACAGTGGTAAAAAAAAAGTGAAATTAAACCTACAAGCAAAATCGCAGTATAGCTGTGGATGTATTTGTGAACATTGATAGTTAAGACCTTTCGTAGGATTCAAACTAATTCATAAAAGGTTAAATAATTTTTGAGTTAGGGGTGGTGTCCAGGTTCTCTCGCGTCCCAGTTCACCCCGCTCTCCCCTACTAATATTATTACTACTATTACTACTACAACTGAAACTTCTATTTAAACTATTAGTAACATTTAACATCTTCAAGGACGCCTCATTAGCATTAAAACAGTTCTTAAGAGCCCTGCAATCAATAGTTATTACTCAGCACTGAAGAAAAAGAAAGAGATAGAGAAAAAGGGAGAAGGGAAAAAGAACAAGAACGGAAGACGAGGGGAGCTCTTACCGCATCTTCCCCAATCGGAGGGGGGGGGGGGGGGGGTCATCAAGTGTCTTGTCAATGATTTTTACCGACAAATATGCTCTCAGCCAATCAGATACAAGGATTTCAGTAGCTTATAACAGTTATTGTAAATTGTCAGTGAAAACAAGTTTCATGAAACGGGGCCCAAAGACCTTTTGAATTTTCCGAGTAAGACCGGTGCCCCCCGCCCGCATGGTGCAAGTGCCCCATCAATGGCTTGACAAGTACTTCGATGCTGACTACTAATGATAATAATAATAATCATCATAATAATAATAACAATTACAATTACTTACAGTAAAGTAGTATAGTAGTAGTGGTAATAATAATGATAATAATAATAGTAATAGTAATAGTAATAATAATAATAATAATAATAATAATAATAATAATAACACTATCTGCGGATTAAAGGGAATCGTCCAAAACTGTAACTTAAGGGAAAATTCATGGTGGTCACATGGTGGTCAAACAGAAGACCCAATAACTTCATTTTTCGATTAAATGATATCATGTGCAAATAAACTAAAGGCCTATGACTTGAAATCTAACGTAAAAGATGAACTGACCAATATAACTATTTTGGCTTCCCCTTTACGTTTTTTTAAGCACAACTGCAGCTTATGGAGAATCCACAATATTTCCCCTTAAGGTTATAATGGGTTAAAGGCACTGTTTAACATTGTGGTGGGAGGATTAAAATAATTCTCAAGTTGCAATGATTAATGCATCTAGGCATGTTTGCATTGGGTCAGAAACACCCCAGGATGTAACAATTCAGGACGAAATCCATTCATGTTTGAGTAATCTCTGTGAAAAGATAAAAGCTTGTGGGACACGCTTTTAACTAGCACAGTAAGCAATGGACCTTGCCAGAGGCAATTAATCTTTGTATTACACCTATACCGTTTTATCATCCTGTGATTTTTGCACTGTGAGGGTTTTACGCCATACCGCACAAGATGACATGAATAAATTATCAACTGCTCACATTTAAAAAAAAATAGAACATTGTTAAATTGTGCCTTTAAAGGGGGAAATATGTTATTATTCCCCTTATAGGTTATAATGGGTTAAAGGGGAAATATGTTAAAACCTGGTCAATTTACATTTCCAAAAACTTTAAAAATCCACCGATGAAAGTGAAAATCTCCAGATAGTAGAAGAAAACATCCTCAGATATGTTAGTGAAGAGATAATAGAGATATTATTCCAAGTTAATTAACATTTGCTTGATTTGCCTTTTCCCCTTAGAGTCCACTTTTACACAACGCATGATATAACGATGTAAAATTATCCGAAGGATAAAAAAAAAAAATTATGGTTCAGTCCAATATTTACGTATACCGTTAGGCATCGGCATGCCGTTGAGGGCGTTGATGGACTCCTAAACAGCTGGGATCATATCAATTGTGCTATCCAAAACGTTAGGGAGAAACGATATTTTCCCCCTAATTTCCGTTTCCCCGTATGTACGAGTTTTTAAGCACAGAAATTCCCCCTAATCCGCAGTTAAGCTAATAATAATAATAATAATAATAATAATAATATCAAATATAATAATACAATGGGAAATCTATAAAAGATACCTGTATCACAAAGATTTCCAGTATATCCAGTGGCTGAGCAGTCACACACCATTGATGTGCAGATTCCACCGTTACTACAATCCGAGTTCATCGTGCATTGACCTGAAATGGGAATGATACGAATTTACAACGCTAAGATATCATTGGGTAAAGAAATGATTATTATTATTTAATAAGAGATAGGAGTTGCGATTAATGGTATAATACAGGGCCCTGGTTAAGCAAAATAGGGAAAGGTTGATTATGCAAAACATAATAATTGGGGTAGCTTATGTTGCCAAACCTGTGCATGTTTCCACATTCCCCAATATTTTATTAACCGCATTTTATAAGCTCAACTTTTATCAATATGTAATATTTTGTATTATTGTGCAGTTATGAATATGATTGTGATTTATGGAACATGCAGAATAAATAAATAAATAAATAAATAAATAAATAAATAAATACACTGTGAGGATCTGGAATCTTCAAAGTGATAAGAAATTGTCTGTACTTGCCGACAAGTACATGCACTGCGCACACAAATGGGTATATGGGATCACACACAAACCTCACAGATATAATGATGCATTGTAATTCCTCCCAATACTATGGCTATCATGTGTCCATTACGGGCTGTGGACGATTAACTATCTATCTGTAGTGGTACTGGGATCACATCTTTTCGGCATTTCGACACGCAGCCGTTAACGAGGCACGAGTTCAGTAGAACGTTGAAGGCAGTGATAAACTTTATCGGTTTACCTGTTGCCTTTTATTCCTCTCATTCCTTTCGTATTGGGGCCGCAACGTCTGCCGCGATGGCAGGCATACCTGATGTTTGCATCGGTGGGTTTCTAACACTCATCGGCGATATATTCGTGCTGAATCGACCGCGCTTAACAACCATCTAAATAGATGAATTGTACTTGGACAGGGTTCTTGTAATGTCATTTTCCAGTTTCCCACAGCCTTATTTGGTAAGAATTAATACTGGGTATGTGTGTTTTCTGTACAATGCAATTTTACCTCCTTTTTGTCACACTTGCGATAGTGATCCGTTCCATTAACTTAGTTAGTCATGGCTCGCTCCCTCTAGTTATTAATTTTGGTGATTTTCTATTGACTGACTTCATAGCTATCCCGCAAATGTATAGTATAAAAGAGATGAAGAATGGGTCTTTCTGAAGGAGATGTATATGTAGGTTTTAATCACCGGTATCCACATTCCTCCCTGTTGCTTGCCTTTTCTCTTTTATATCTCCCATTGCAGTTAAAGGACGGGCTAGTGTCATCACATACAAGTTTACTTATGTCAACTTCTGGAAGCTTGGTATCATCTTCTGGATTGTATTTGGGGGGGGGGGGGGGCATCCACGCGACAAGGGCTAGTTCGGCACGCGACTTAACGGGCGCGGACCTTTCGGTCAACGCACTATTTGACGAGGCCGAGGCGTTTTACAGAGGACTGGTAGCGATAACGAGGTTTGAAATACTCCTTGAATGAACACTTTAAAATGCTGACATCATCTGCTAGCTATTATTTGTCTTGGGCCCACCTTCGCTCTCATCTGTATTGAGAAGTCCCCGTACATTTCATTCTTCATCAGGTTATAATTCTAACTGATGATCTCTGCCTTGTCCGTTTTTCTGGTGATACTTTATTTTGCTATGATTATATTCATTGTCACAAGTATTCGCTATTTGTTTGTCTCTGTTCTTAAGAGTTAAATGATGATTATGATGATGATGATGACGATGATGACGATGCTCTAATCCATTGAGGATGGTGATGGTACTCATTACTACGTTTCCACCTCTTCGTAGCGGTATTGTTATGCTCGTCAGCTTCAGGATTGTCTTTATCTGTTATACTTTTGAAGCCTTAAGCTTGGGCAGCATGCATGGGCATCATCATCCTCCTCTTCACAAGGATGTAACTGTTTGTTATATTCTCTATTTTCTTCATTTCTGTGTTTAATATTATCAATATCATTGTCATTATGATTGCTATTATTATACCACTGTCATTATGTTAGAAAATGATGATCACTCTTATCATAGTTATTATTACCATCCCGTCTCCTCTTATTCATGTTATTTTATTTATGTTACTTTATATGCCCTAGTTCTATTGTCGTTACATTTTATTTTTTGTGCTATTCTCATAGTGTTTTGGCGAAATTTTCAAAATGTTCATCCTGTGTTGTGGCGGCAGGCTGACTCTCCTGGCAGTTTGAGCCAGCCCGTTTGGCGACATTTGGCCACACCACATTCTGATATTCAGTACGCTTACATTATTTTGTAAATCAAAGCAGTGTATAACGAGATGCTTCCTGAGATGAAGGGTTCTAATTCTGTTTTGGAACAATCGAAAAAAATAATCCCACGTCGTCCCTGTTTTCACGAAGTGACGGCTAAGCTCCAACTAAAAGAAAGTTAGTTTCTTCAAATCGCTTTCAAAGGTTTCAACCATAATCCCAACCTCTTTAATGTATGAAGGGTGAATAAATTGTATATCCTGGGATAGATCATATTTCAATGTTTAGTTCTCTTTTAATTTTTTGCATTATTTTTTTTTTATATTTGAGGGGAAAACGTGCTGTAAACATAACCGTCATTTCCTGTAAATACAAATTCAAGAAAACGCTTTGATTTTGTTTTCACGAAGCGACGGCTCTCAGCCGCGCACGTGTAAAACATATGGGACTTGATGACCGCGCATTTAATCGTCATTGCGCGTAAACACAATTTCAAATCAAGGACGCGCTGTTTTTTGTTTTCACGAGGTGACGGGTCTCAGCCGCGCACGTAAACCAAACGGGACAGGTGTAAGCCGTCACTTTGTGAAAACAGAAAATCCTTTTACTAGGTATTTTCTTGCTGACGTTATCGCCATAGTTACATAATTGGACATTATTATGGTCTGAAACTTTGTGAGGTTCAAGATGTTAGTGAATGATGTCCAAAAATGCAAAAAAAACTCAAAAGTGAAAAATTACAAAATATATGTGAAAACAGTAACGACGTTTGCCAGGTAGGTTTTGATAAGCTGATAAATCTTGTCGCAGATTGGCCCTGAATGGATTTTAATTAGTATTTCCCTATTTTGGTCACCTGACAAGCTCTGAAATCTTGCCACGAAATTTACGTAGGAAGGGCGAGCTCAGAAATCTTGCCATGAATTTTGGTAAGCTGAAAAAAATCTTGCCTTTGTTCTGGAATTAGTTTACCAATTGTTTTCCACAATAGGATTTATTAAGCTGAGAAATCTTGCCACGAGTTTTAAATTGAGTTTCATTACGAATCTTAGATTGATATACAATGAAATTCAAAGAGCCTGGGCTCGTTGAAAATCTATCTCAGGAAGCCACAACACTGATATTATAATCATGCATTGGCGGATCGCTCCCCCCCCCCCCCCCCCTCCTTTTGGAAGAAAAGTATGCATTTTGACCATAGACGATCCGCCATTTTTCGATTGTGCCCCCCTTTTTTTAGAATGAAGACCGTTTGTTGTGTCTTTTTTTTGTCACGGAATTATGGAGGGGAACTGGACCCCCATAACCCTCCCCACCCCCCCCCCCCCCCCCCCCCCCCCCACTGAGCGAATTTTGAAGGTCTGGCGAATTTTTCTTTTCTTTTTGGTGTCCATCGTGCTTTTATCGGTCAGGTGTGACCACTGTACAAGTTATCGTCATCGTTATTGGTACATTTTATATGCGCATACTGTATAGGCATCGTTATCAGACAAGCCCCCTAACGATAACCTTACCATAAATGTTCAATTTCAATGATTTTGGCAACTGTAGTGACCCCATGACTCTTTCTAAACTTACGTCACATCGAAGAAATTGAATTATTGTTTTACAGATTTTGTTGCTGAGGTCTATCCTAAGAAAATCGCCCACTGAGCAAATATGAAATTGAAGTGAGTATGAAATTGCTGAACGATGATTTTTTTTAGCACAGATCTTTGAAATGGGACGTACATTAACGATAACTGATGCATTTCCCACATAAACACTAAGGTACCCATACGGGAACCTTACCTTTCAAAGGAAGAAAATAACAATTCCTCCCTGATTTCACGAAGTAACGGCAATGAGGAAAATCGCATATTTCTTTCCGATTTTGAGTTTTTTGGCATTTTTGGTCATCATTCACTAAGATCTTGAATCTCACACAGTTTCAGACCATAATACTGTCTAATTATGTAACTATGGCGATAACGTTAACAAGAAAATACCTAGTAAAATGATTTTGTGTTGTCACGAAGTGACAGCTTTACAGCCGCCCGTATGTTTTACGGGCTTGTCTCGAATGGGCGGGTTGCGGGAGCGGGATGCGTCTTTTTTTTTTGTAACCAAGCCTAGGCAGATTTCGCATTTTTTCATGAATATTCATGACGCAGGGTCGGGAAACGGTTCCGATTGGTCTTCATGAAAGCACGGTCGCCGGTACGTGGGCTGGGGGAAAAAAGTCCCTGGCATGGCCTGCATGCACGTACGCATATTATGATCGTATGTGTTCAACGTGTAGGCGCCTAGCCTACTTTTTGCACTGAATCTATTATCGATCTAAGTTAGATCTTAATATAAGAGTTAGAATTGCCTCCACGTATCCCTCAAAATGCTGGCCTAATAATAGACGTGTGGTAGACCCAACTTCAAAATGGAATCGGAATGTGATGGTGTGATATCATCAAATTTGCAGGTGTATGTCTAGCCAAGACTCTAGATCTACTCTAAGTCTAACTAGGCCTAGACCAATTTTGTTACAATTTTCAATTTCAGTTAAGTTTAGATTAAGTGAATGTTATTTTAAGGTCAATGAGCATGATGAGTTAGACCTAGATCTAATCAGTACTAGTAAATGATTGATGATGGGGGTAGATCTACATCTAGATGATTTTAGATCTACCTACAATAACTAGTTACGCACTTTGTTTTCATCAGCTAAAAGGTCACCAAAATAATTTGTTTTCTTGGTACTAACGTTAGTACTACTATTGGAACGTTAGTAGTAGTCTGCTTCTTTCACTTTCAGTCCTGAAGACTCTTGCAGTTCTTCTAACTCAAGGCAATACTGTGCGAATGCAGGAGCAGGGTACGGTGCAAGTGCTAATTACAGTGTGCATGCAAGGAAATTTAATTTCTACTGACGTGAACAGTAAGACTCTAACGTTGTTAGACCTAGCCTAGAGTCTGTGTCTTGATTCTGCATATTGTTGTAAAGTTCATTTGTGGAGAACATTACGATGGGCAATTGTCAATATACGCATAGCCTAGGCCTAGACCTATTTTCAGAGTAATGCCAGTGGCAGTGTCAATTTTGGTCGGAAAAGGAGGGTGTCCTCAAAAGAGCTAATTACTAAATTAGATCTACGCACATGCAATAAATTAATGCAAAACTTGATTTTGAAATTGACTGCTCAATCCAATTTTTTACGTGTCACATTGCATAGGTGGGGTGAATATGTTGAGAATTAAACTATACATGAACGTAGGCTATAGGCGCCTACACGTCGAACACACACGATCGAAATATAGCGCTGCACGTAATATGCGTACGTGCGTGCAGGCCAGGGACTTTTCCCCCCACCGACCGTGCTTTCATGAAGACCAATCGGAACCGTTTCCCGACCCTGCGTCATGAATATTCATGACAAAATGCGAAATCTGCCTAGGCTTGGTTACAAAAAAAAAAGACGCGAGCGGGATGGGAGCGGGATGGGAGCGGGAACGGGCACACCCTTTCGAGACAAGCCCCCCCCCCCCCCCGGTTATCTCGAATGGACGCGTTCCCAGCGAGAAGTTCAATGAATGCGCCACTTCGAGACAACCGGGGGGGGGGGGGGGGCTTTCCTCGAATGGGTGTGTTGAGTAGACTTTTGTAACAGACGTTTTAGAAATTTTTGAAAAATGTACTCTTGCTCGTTTTTCTTTTGTCTAAGATGTAGAAAATATAATAAAACAGTATCTAAAAAATGCTTTTGACAAGGAAATCATTATTTGTGCAAAATAAATAGGAGAATTGAATAATTATGAAAAAAAAAACACGCGGGAAGAAAGGGCAAGTGGCGTAGCTAGGATTTTTTATTTATTTATTTTTATTTTTTGGGCGTGACCTGTTAAATATTGTGAAATTGTGTTACAGACATGTGCTGACATAAGCCAAGGTGTGTTTATCATCTTTCCAAAGTTAGAAACACCTTTTAATGCCACTATCATTCTATCAATACCCACTATCAAAAGTCAAAACTCATATCAAAAGGTCGTTTGTACCCGGCCCCCAACTCCCCATACAATAGGCCTATGCTCGTAACTCCTTTTCAAAAGTGACCCCTATCCCGGAGAAGTTGGAATTTGTTTTACCCCCCCCCCCCTATCCCGGGGAATTTCCTGAGATACTGGACCCCTATCCAGGCAATTTAGGAAATTAACACGCCCCCCCCCCCCCTCCCCCACCTATCCCCGGGGAGGAAACCCGAGTCTGCGAAAATTGACCCCTATTTACATTTTCCCGGGAATATTTTTTCATCTTCCTCACTCATCTTTTGAATTTTAAATGAACATTCCATTATGAATTCATGCAACTTCATACATTCATTTAACAACCCCCTGTTATCAGTGGCGGCACCGGAGGGCATGGGGGGCATTCCCCCCCCCCCCCCAGTTGCCCCCCCCCCCCCCAATAATTTCGGAGTGAAAAAAAGTAAAAGGCTGGAAAATTTTGTTTGTCCGCCCTTGCCACCTAACATTTTCTTTTGCCCCCATTTGCCCCCCCCCCCCCCCCACTTTAAAAATCCTGGTGCCGCCACTGCCGGTTATATTTTCTACATCTTAGACAAAAGAAAAACGAAAAAACCAGCAAGAGTACATTTTTCAAAAGATTTCTAAAACGTCTGTTACAAAAGTCTACTCAACACACCCATTCGAGGAAAGCCCCCCCCCCCCCCGGTTGTCTCGAAGTGTCGCGTTCATTGAACTTCTCGCTGGGAACGCGTCCATTCGAGATAACCGGGGGCTTGTCTCGAAAGGGTGTGCCCGTTCCCGCTCCCATCCCGCTCCCGCAACCCACCCATTCGAGACAAGCCTGTTTTACGTGCGCGGCTGACATCCGTAACTTCGTGAAAACCCAAAAGAGCGCGTCCTTGCATTGACTTTGCGTTTTCACGAAATGACGGTTATGTTTACTGCTCATTTCCCCCCAAAATTAAAAAAAAATGCAAATAACTAAACATAGAACTAAACATTGAAATATGAACCAACCCAGGATATGACATGGATTCAACCTTCATACATTAAAGAGGTTGAGATTATGCTTTTAAACTTGTCTTCAATGAGTGGAAAACAGGATATTTGAAGGGATGACGAGATTTCATTGTGCAGCGGGAAAATATTACGCTCTTCTTTTAGAAATTTAGATTAGGACTACTTTTTAATAAACAGATTTGATGTCAAAATAGTTTTATTGAAACCAGTATGCCCTACTGGATGTTCTACTTGAGTTGTAGCTTAAATTTAAGGATAAAAGGCCTACATATTTCAGCTGAGATCTGGGTGGCGGGGGGGGGGGGGGGGGGTTGATTAATGGTTGTTGAACTTTGTAGACTAGGTCTGAAACCTTTTTTTTCAATTGCCATACCTCTATAGCACGGCAATGGGGAAAAACTTTTTGTACTATTATAGGCTAAAATAGTGCGAAATTTTTAAAAGTTTTCTATCTTTATTAAATACTTATTATTTATTGATTGTTTGATTGATTGATTCGTTGATTCATTCTTTTTTTTTCATTCATTCATACATTAATTGTGGTGCAAAATATGATCCACACTCTTTCAAAGCATTAAACTTGGCATTTGAATTTTTTTTTTTCAACCGGGGCCGCACTGTGGCGACCTTCATTTTTTTTCCTTCGGAAATTCTATAAGAGTGAAAATCAAATTTCCGAATGGACAATAAATCCTCAATTTCAATTTCAATCATGAATTATATCTTCACGCTAGGCTGTAATTAGTAGTTCAAACAGATATGATGTACCTCGTAGATCCCTTGCCCCCCCCCCCCCCCGAAAAATAGATATATAAAGCACGCATAAATGAAGGAGATTGAAATTAATTATGCGACCAGGCACCACAAAACCACCAAAAAGTCGCACGGTATGATTTTCAGTTCGAGTTCAATAAAGATATGTTTGGTCAGCAAGGTATAGCATTTGAGGTATGTGCATTTCCTGAAAGAGTATACTTTCTCCTTAAAAACTATACAATTTGGAAACACCAACAGTCTATGCCATTTTTGACGTTTATGTTTATCTGAATTGCAGTTTATTGTCGTAATTTTCATTTCTTTACGACCCTGGCTACTTGTCTTATTCTGCATTTTGATATCCTATTACTTAAAAAAGAGTAAATTGTTGCATTGTTAATTGGAAAAAAATAACGAACAGGATGTGCTTAGTCATTGATGTGCCAAGTTGAAGAACAATCTGACAATCCCTTAACAGAAATTTCCATTGAGTTTTAATCATCATTTTTGTCTCCTTTCAGGTGTCAGAGTGCTTAAACTAGACTGCAGACTTAAAATTTTTTTTTTAAATTTTTTTTTTCTAAAGTAATATTCTTTCGGACTTGACATTTTTCTCTATTTTTCATTTGGTGAGTTTATCCCACTTTAATTAACTCTTACGGTGCCGGAGGCACGTATAGTTGCCCGATAAACTATTTTTCTGTTTCATCCATTTTAATTATACAAAACTAACTTTATTTCAGATTTCTTTTTTTCATATTGATGTATTGATAACAGATTAAGCATTCAATAAACCATTAAAAAAATATGGGTCTATATTAACATTTTTTTAATAAATAATTTTTTCTCGGCAGTATTTTGCAGAGGTTTTTTTTTTTTGGATAATGCCGCAAGCATCGTCAAGGTTTCCAATAGAACGTGTGTTATAAACGTTGTGTATGGCAATACACGCATGTCTATGGGCGGACGTCCTGTGTTAAGCCCGGCGCACACTGCACGATCTGACTACGATGCGATTTTTGGAAAAGTTGTTATAACATTTGATATGAACCTTCAAACATGTAAAATTTTTGTGCTCAAAGTTCCGAATAGTAGTATGAATACTAAAATCGAAATTCCGGGCTACTGCGAGCCCCCGTGTAGGAATAAATGGGTTTTTACAGACGTGTATCAATCAGATATGATTATTTACGTCTGGGGACCGACCTTTGACGTCACCATCCGAAAGACGTGACTCAGTCTCGAACCTGGGTCCACTGAATCAGTTCATAACGTGGGTCTAAAAGGTATTGTTCTCGTGTCAAGGCTTTTCCCTCCGCTCAATGACTTGGGTGATTGAAACTTGTTCACAAAATCGTTACGTGATGCGTGTGTTTATGTAGTCTTTATTTTTTGCCCACGCCGATAAAATCGGCAGGGTTATGTAAAGGGCTCCGTATGTTTGTTTGTTTGTTTGTTTGTTTGTTTGTGTACAAGATAACCAGAGAACGGATGGACGGATTTGCACCAAATTTTCAGGGAATGTTCGGATAGTGACAGGAAAGAATCGATTAGATTTTGGTGATGATCAGTTGACCCCTGCAAATTCTATGTGACCTTGAAGTTTTGACCTCATAGTGAAGTATAGGAACTTCATGCACAGAATGTAGCGCCGCTAAGGCGTGGGTCTGCCGCCTTTGACGGCCTTTCTAGTTTTGCATACTATTATCGTGTTTGTCTATAACCCCTCAGTATTTCTGTGGAGATCTATAAAATGTTAAAAACTTGTCTTTTGTATTATTTTGTATTTACCATAAAGTTTACATTCGCTTTCTGTTCAATTGTTATTTTGTATCGCCTTTATATTTACATTCTTCTACTTTTATTGTGTCTTACCACTATCGCTTTCTTATTACCTCTCTTTCTAAACTTTTATATCTCTCTCCTTTTCCTCCTTTTCAGCAACTCTCTTCTCCTCACCCCGTCCTTCGCAATCATCAAATCTCTATCTCTCTCTCTTTCTATCTTTATCCACCTCACTCACTCAACTCCTTTTGGGATCTCGTTTTGAATTGTTTGTTCTTTTGAGGTACGTTTGTTTTGCTTGATGATTATCAAAACCCATCTCCAATATTCCTCTGAAAATAAAAAAGACGCTAAAACGCAGTAAGGGAATCAGTTATGAATCCCTCAACCTCTCTCCACTCAGGTTTAATTTATTCACGCCATATTCAACATAATTATCTACGATCTGCCTCACTCACAGTTACTAGGCCTCAAGAAATTAAGAAACTGCTGAATATTGAACGTAGCCATATTTTTTTCTTACAAGATAAGGGGGGGGGGGGGCGTGGAAAAAAAGAGAGAGAAGTAGCAAAAATACAAAAAAAAAACGTGCGTAAATAAAATTAATATTTAAGGAGCATTATTTTTCATTAGATTAGTAACAATAGTTATCTGTATAATGTTATACTAATCAAGCACCGCGTTATTTGGTGATTCTGCTTGGGTAGAAATAGATTGGAAGAGAAACCAAAACACTAGCCATCATGCATTATTTTGTTGCGATCATCGACTATTGGCCATTGTCTATAGGAACACGCCACGGGATAGAACTTTTCTTCTCAGGGGTCTATAATCCCCCCTAACTCTATATCTCCGCGTCGCAATTTATGACATGAAGTTCTTAAAAATCTGGGCCCATGGATGGACTATTCACCATTATCCAAAAGACCGGCAGAGGGTATATGACTTTTCTTTTCACCAGGATCTGCGTCAGAACTCTATAACCCCCCCCCCCCCCCCTCCTGCTATTATTTGTATCCAACCAGTCATTTTATTTGACTTGTTTATTTATTTAGGCATGGTAAAAGCCCAGTTCATCAATACCTTATTTACCAAAAGATGTACCAACACAATATAATCTCTATACGGTCGAAGGGAAAAAGAGAGAGTTTACATGGAAGTATAAGATAGAAAGTGATAGCTGATAGGTTCATTGTCATTGCAAAAACAATTAGGCCTAATACAGATTAAATGATATTGACATCGAACAATAATATGTAACAGTAAAATCAAAATTGGGTTCATTCTTTGCATAATAAACAAACTGTTGTTATAGGAATATTATTCAATATAATACAGAACTCTAGATCATCTCCCCTCATCGTCATAGTTACTGGCCCTACCCCACCCTACCTCCACTCTTTCAATCTATCGTTTTCTCATTTCCTCATTACCTCTCTTTCTAAAATATTCCCGCCCTCACATCTCAATAATTATATATATCTTTTTCTCTCTCTCTCTCTCTTTCTCTATCCCAACTCTCTCCTCCTCACCCCATCATTTACAGTCGTCATAATCATCTCTCTCTCTCTTTCTCTCTCCCTCCCTCCCTCTCAATCTTACCACTATCACTTTCTTATTCCCTCTCTAAACTTTTCCCGCCTTCATATCTCTTTCTTTTTCTTTCTCTCTCCCAACTCTCTTCTCCTCGTCTCGTCCTTTGCAATCATCAGATCTTTATTTCTCTCTCTAGCTCTCTCCCTCTCAATAACCCATCTTACAACTATCGCTTTCTTATTACCTCTCTTTCTAAACTATTCCCGCCTCA
The DNA here is from genome assembly GCA_025617745.1 of Heliocidaris erythrogramma. Classification (NCBI taxonomy): domain Eukaryota; kingdom Metazoa; phylum Echinodermata; class Echinoidea; order Camarodonta; family Echinometridae; genus Heliocidaris; species Heliocidaris erythrogramma. Next base: position 4,855,175 of record CM046864.1, read on the forward strand.
TATCTCTCTCCTTTTCCTTCTTTTTCGCAACTCTCTTTTCCTCACCCCGTTCATCGCAATCATCAAATCTCTATCTCTCTCTCTTTCTATATTTATCCATTCACTCACTCAACTCCTTTTGCGTTCTCGTGTTGAATCGTAATGTTGTCTTGCTTCACGATTATAAAGTGTCATGTTGCATACAATCTCTCTTTGTATTTTTAAGTATTAAATTTCTTGCCTATATTTTTCTTTTTCTCTTTTTTCGGTTTTTATACTTCCCTATTCATATATTTGTTTTCCCTCTCATTATTTCTTTCTTTGCTTACGCATTTAATTTTCTTTTCTTTTTCTTTCCGTCTCTCATACTCTGTCTATTTTCCTTCTCTCCTTTTCTATCTTTCTTTGTAGATTTCTTTGTATTTTCTCATGTCCCTTTATCATTATGTCGTTGATGTGTGTTTATACCCCTTCCTATTTATTATCTTTTTATCCTGATGAATTTCTCAATTTTCCCTATTTCCTTACGTGTTTCTATGTTTGTTCTTATCCATGTTCTTTGCAATCGACATGTATAGTACCTATTGTCTTGCATTCATTTTCTTTCTCTCATCCAGTTGCCTTTCTGCCTTTCCCAACAGTATGCATTTCCATGTCTTGTCGGTGCGCTGGGAGGGCCCCATAATCATGAGGTTTTATATTTTAAAGAGACTGGTCATGTGATCAAATTGGTCAATCCGTCCCGAATATCGAAATCGAAATCAGAGAGAGGGGAGAGTTGAGAAAGAGGGAGTAAGAGGGATGTAGTGACAGAGCAGGGGTGAGTAAACATTATTATGGGAGGAACTGATCTAACGAAAAATAATGCTAATTTATCTCTGTAAGTTTTTCTCCATTCTTATCGATACTTCTAACTTATATTTTCCCCGCGCCCTCTTATCTCGCATTAGGCCTACCTGGTTAGTGAGGCAGATCGTAGATATTATTTTGAATATGACGTGAATAAATTAAACATGAGTGGAGAGAGGTCGAGGGATTCATAAATTATTCCCTTACTACATTTTTAGCGTCTTTATTTTTTTCAGAGAAATATTGGAGATGGATTTCTTGATAAGAATCAAGCAAAACAAACATAGAATTAAAAAGAAACGATTCAACACGAGAACACAACAGAAGTTGAATGAGTGAGAGAGTGATAGTCTGGCGATCTAGATTGAGAGAGCGGTATAGGGGTGCATGGTTGGGGTGGGGACCAGCATGATGATGAGCTGGGGAATAGAGTCTGATGAAAGGAAAAGTCCTATAATTTTATGTACCCTAATCCGGTGTTTTGGATAATGGTCCATCAATGTGCCCCAATTTCCAAGAACGGGGAGATGATAGGGTGGGGGATTATAGACTCCTGAAAATAAAGTTCAGTCCTTAGATGTTGCTATAGATAATGGCTAATGATCGATGATCGCTAATTTTTCTTCTAAACTATTTTTACCTAAGCAGAATTGCCTAATAAAGTCGTGCTTAAAATATCTAGAACCATCGAACTAATTATCAAAAATAATGATCCTTTATCTACGCACGTTTTCTACCATCAATACTTCCCACTTTCTCACTTTCGGAGAATATTTCTCCGCGAATCAATAACCCCCCCCCCCCCCCCCCCCCCCCCCCCCCGTAGCATAAAACAAACGATTCACAGGAGAGCGCAAAAGATTTTGAAAGAGTGTAAGTGAGAGAGAGAGAGAGAGAGAGAGAGAGAGAGATGAGAGAAATAGACATAGTGACTGTGAAAGACAGGGTGAAGAGAGAGTTGAGAAAGAGTTAGGGAGAGAGAGAGAGAGAGACGAGCAATTTAATTTTATATTTCGATGGATTTTTTTTCCTTCGGGATACTAATCCAGCAACCTTACATTCACTTCGAGTTTCGGTGACAGAAGGGGAGGGGGCGGGGGGAGCAGTATTTTCCCACAAGGCGTGAATAACCTTCCCGGGTATACGAGTTCGGGATTCACGCCGGGCTGCGCCATCTAACACTCGAGAGCAGTGGTGGTGTTTGGGGGGGGGGGGGGGGGGGGTTGTAGCAGCATTTGAATTTGTTTCCTGAGCCCAGACGGATTTTTTTTCAGAATTTGACTCGCTCAGTGCTGGTTATATTACATCGAGTATTGGAGCATGACAGTATCTCTCATTTGTTTAGTTTAATTTTGTTTACTGTTGTTATCAATCTTGTACTATCGATTTGATCCCAGCCTATTATAGAACGTGGACGAAGAATCACTTGATTTTGAGAAAAACCACGAGCGTGTTATGCACGATGCAAATTTTTTTTTTTCAAAAGTAACATGCAACATTATTTACACGTACGGGTCAGAACATAACTGTCTATGTTCAAAATTATAACTAATGTGCAAATTAACTATCCTAAAGAACAATTGTTTTTCAATCCTTTTATTCTATTCTTTCATTCATGATTTATATCACTAAAGGAAAGGGGAGGGGGTCCCAACGGGAAATGATAACTACTGCAAGTTACATACTTCGACACGCCCAAAGCTAATTTCTTTTCATCTTTATTTTGGATATATCTCAAATGTATACTTCCTATTTAGGTAGGAAATTCGCACAGATATCCCATAAACTTTGATGCAAGATATGTGACTCAGCTTTCTCTATACATGCGTCTTTCCTTTTGAACTCTCTTTTCCTCTATATTTTATTTCATAACACAAACTTAGGTAGGTACAAGGTCTCATATTGAAGACTACGCAAAAGAAAATACACGGTTGCGCGCACATAGTGGAGTTTGTGAACAATGCTCTGCTGTAGCGTGTCTATGGACCCTATTGTTGTGCTCTGATTGGCCCTTTCATGTTGCCCCATGTCTTTAATGGAAGGCATAGGCAAAGCATGTCACGCCTCCTCTGTGTATGCTTACCACTCACTTGCTCAGTGACGACATTTATGACTGGAAATAGCATTTGATACAAAAATAGCATTATTTTCGCTGTATTTTCTATATTACCCCATCAATGTATATATCATTCGAAATGTAAAACATTGACAATTCTTGTCCCATTTCTAGGTTTTTTGTAATCTCTTAGATCTTTAAATTAATTTGCTCTCAAACAGTAGGCTTTCCACCAGCAAAATTTACAAACCCAACGAAACCATTGGAGAGTTAATGATTTTATGATCGGAAAAATTCGCTCTTTTATAATCAAAGAAAAATCATATCTGGCGACTTTTTGTGGTGCCTGGTCACATATAGCGTTTCATAGAAAAGGAATCCATAAATCAAACCAAAAGTAGATCATAAATAAATAAACACATATAATTTGAGAGATTGACAATAGCTGCCGATGACGGCGCTATATTACTTTGGTTGTGACGTTTACTTCAGGTACAGCCAGGCTTGCGTTATGGGATTTCCTTTTGACTAGATGATGTTTCTTAGTCAAGAACGAGTCTAGAACGCTCTTGAAAAGTGACTTAAACATTGATTTTGATGTTAAATCAAACAAATGTGTTTTTAATGGGTATGGGCTCCGTTGCAAAGCCACGAAGTGATGTTCGAAGGAAAATAAGAGCAGGACTGTATCATGCCGTGCGTAGCTGTCGATGCAAGACTGACATTCTCCAATCTTCATTTACCGTTGCATGTTACTCCTTTCTCTGTTAAGAAGATTTCTATTCTAAAAATCTTTGTTTTCAGAACCGTCAACTGTGATGGATGAAATGATAAAAAGCATCCTCAAAACTGCATGAATGTTTCGTGTAGCTGAAATATTTGGATGATCGTACATACACTGAAATGTACTGGAAGCGAAAAGGCCAGAAGTGGACAGTGAAAGAAATTTCATAAGTATCTGTGAGCGCCCTCTAGCGGATAAATATCGTCGATCCCTCGAATTAAATGCAAAAATATGACAAATATAACTTTAAACAGATAAATACATACATTGAACATAATTATATATACATTAAACCACAATGATCTGAAATTAACAAATGAAGTAAGAAGAGAAATAACCCAGGTGTTAATCAGTCAACCAAGTCACCAACCAACCGACCAATCAGCCAATCATTCAACTGATTCTTTTCATATAACCAGTACTGATTTCGTCGATCAATCTCCTATTTGCACTTACCAGACACTTGAATTGACTGCATACCAAACACGAATGCAGCAAAAGCTGCCATCATAAATGACACGCTCCCCATGGTTGAGGGTGTCCCCTTCTATCCACGGGCTTTGAAGACACTAATGGAAGAGAGCATAAACATATACAAAGTTGAATGGTTCAGATAATTTCAGGAAAGAAACAAACTGTTGTCACGCAACTCAGGTGTAATAAAGAAGTTGAAATCTTTTGTTCCTACTCATATCATACTTGTACTCTATTCTGCCTTCATCTTGCCTTATCTTAATTGTTGTGTACATGTACTTGTATGGAATAGCTCCGTATACCCTAATGGTCAAAATTATTGTTGCACCAAAACGGGTCGTACATATATTAAATAATTTTGGACTTCGTGTTCTTACAAATGAGCTTTTTCCACAATTTCCAATTTGCCTTTGATCGATCACAACCTCTAACAAATAATACTTTTCTTCAGATGATCTTTGTAGGCAGATGTTTGCATGGTGGTACTGATAACGTGGAGAAGGTTTACGGTTCACCATGTGGTTAGTCCTGAAAAGGACTATTGGGAAAGAAGAAGAAAGTGGAGAAAAGTTGAGAGGAGAAGAAAAGGAAAAGCGAGATAGAAATTCAGAGAGTGTAGAAGTAATCTTTCTTGAAAGCGTGAAGTCCTGAAAAGGACTGTAAACCAGATGAGAAGGCTGAGAGTGGAGAAGACTCGAAGTTTCGGACAGGTTGACTGTCCGTCATCAGGAGTGAGTAGGTGCCGGGAGGAACGGGGTACCAAAAATCCAATGGAAAATAACACAGGGGGGGGGGGGGGGGCACCGTACTGGAAAACAGGAGCGGATCCAGGATTTTATATAAGGGGTAGGGGCACACAAATGCAGGTTTGTCAACTTTTGGAAGAGGGAGACCCGTATTTTGGGGGTCTTGCCAGCTCTCGAAAAGTCGCTCAGTGGTTGGGGGGGGGGGGGGGGGGGGGCAACAATTTTTGCTTTTCGCCAGACCTCCAAAATTCACTCGGGGAGGGGGGGGGGGGGAGTAAGGGGGTTCAGTTTCCCTCCATAATTCTCTCACAAGCAAAAACAAACAAACAGGTTTTCGTCCTAGGGGGGGGGGGGGGGGGTACAATCGAATAAAGGTGGGGCACAATGCATACTTTACTTCCAAGGGGGGGGGGGGGAACCGGTCGGATGTGCCCCCTCCCCCATAACAAAAAATATTCGTAATATTGAGAAATTTGCAATGTATTGTAATGTATAATGTCATTACATGAAATTAAACTTTCATATATAATTCATATACTAATAAAATAATGATATTCAGCTAACTGAAAAAGAGTTAAATGAAGGTTTTTTTTTAAATGAAAAAGCGCCCTCTGTAGCCTTGATAATTTTGCGAAAGAGAAACGTACCTGTATCACTAAGAAGTAATTATGTAGGTTCTATCGAATTATCAAAATCATAATGCTAACTGATAAAAGTCCATGTATATTTTACGTCCGTTTGCCCTATTGTTTATACTGTCAGAAGAGTGAATTATTTCCAAAAGCCTTCGCCTTGAAATATTCACTGAAGCCATTGTGAATTACTCAGAATGATAGGTCTGTTAAAAAAAAAGATAGAGAACATTTCGAGAGCTTGGTTTTGGTGTTGGACAAATTATGATACAAATCATAATTTCTCCCAAGCCCTATAATTTATTACCTTGTTTACTTCGTAATAGTGTTAATCATGTCTATGGGACTCCTTGCCGTGTAAAAAACAAGTCATGCGCGCCCCCACGCGGCAGCCGTATGATGACAGAGAATCTTTCAGCGGCTGCGCGGTCCAAAATAAACATATTTTCCGGGTAATGCGTCAAGGAAAATCGGCTCTAACATAAAAAGGGGCAGAAGGTGGCAGACAAATCCGGTATCAACTTAAAGCTGAGACATCAGGGAATATGGTGGTAATAAAATTGATTTGGAAATCCGTGGAAATCAAAACGTTTCATATGGATTTATAAAAAACACGAATAATCAGCCTATTTGCGAGGATATTTACCCTATTATACTCACGAAGATTGAGTTCCTTTCCATTTTTACCCCATTTATACAATGAAATGAAACCTCAGGAATATGTGGGAGCCATTATAGATAGATAACTTAAAAACTACATGTTAAAATAACTTATTTATTAAATTGGTCGCAATTTGCCCTGAAACTCGCAATATGTTGAATTTTGCGGCTTGACGTAGGAAATATACACCCTTAATGTACATACCGGAGTTGAATATTTTACTGAAATATTCTTCAAAGTATTGTCTTTCAACAGGGCATGACAAAAATTTAAAAAAAAATTGCCCAAAATTACTTTTGGCGCACTTTGGTTTCGCCCTGGCCCACTGTGCGGCAGTGGGAGGCGAATTGGCGGGAAACCCAACACTGAGGGCGGCGGTTTAATACGGGCGTGGTACTCTTGCGTGGGCGGAGGTTATGGCGAGAAGCCCCGGTGTGTATCGTTTGGTTGGTTGGCTGGTCGTCTGTTGAGTGGGCGGGAGCCGTAGTGGGAGCGTGTCTGGTTGGGTTACTTCTCTTGTTTTTTTTTGCATCGGGTTTCCTTTAAACATTCACTGTTTTCTCATTTTTCTGTTTTTATCGAAATCAATTTAAATCAGGATAGGTTCCACAGGCCCAGTTATAAAGTCCCGTATCATCGGAAGGGCACTCCGTAGAGCAGGGGTAGTTTCCCGAGGCTCAATTAGCTACATCCCAAGATACCAACAGTCCACAAGACTGACATCCCAAGAGACCTACAGCCCACTATGTCTACAGCCAACTAGACCGACATCCCAAGAGACCTACAGCCCACTATGTCTACAGCCAACTAGACCGACATCCCAAGAGACCTACAGCCCACTATGTCTACAGCCAACTAGATCGACATCCCAAGATACCGACATCATACTAGTCCAGCATCTAACTACACCGACATCCCACGAGACCAAGAGCCCATGAGACATGACACAGAAATGGGTATGTGGGACTGCACACACAAGTGGCATGATCGCGAGGCCGAAACATTTCAGCTATTTCTCTTCATTGTTTCGAATATGAGGGAATTGAGGAGCTATACTTATCAGGGGAAATTTCTATAATAATGATGTTCTTCCTAACTGACATATAAATATTGAGAAAACTCACAAATTATTTTCACCTCTCTCAGAACTCAACCTTCTCTTCAAAACTGACTGCAAATTTACAAGAACTTATTATGCCAAAGATGATAAAAAACAACAACAAATAATTCATGACATATCTTTCCTGTATTTTCTCAGATGAATGGTTATGTTTTGGAAACAATAACAGAGTAACATTTTAATATTTTATATTTTTAAAATATATATTTTCTGGTGTTTAATAAAAAAAAAAGCTTAATCCAAAAATATTCATACCTTTTTTAAAGTTAAATTCATCAAAAACTTTGCCCTTCTGATCTAAACGGGTAATATGCTCCACAATTGTAAAAAAAAAAAAACACTCAATACATAGATTCAAGAAACGTGGTGTAAATGAATGAAATTCAAATCGTAATTACATAGCGGATTTAGTGCATTATGGAATGAAATGTAAATTTGAAGCTAATTTTTAAACTTTGGTAATATACTTTTTAATGAGATATAGCACATTCAATTTTCTGTCGAAACTGGATTCAGTCCTTTTTGGAGCTAAGTTCTTCATATGTCAAATCGTATTTGAATATTCCCTTTTTATAAAGAAAAGAACTTCAATATCCGAGAGAAAGAAAAGACCCAAATCCGTCAAAAAAATTTAAAAAAAAATTATAAGTTCTTTAAAAAGTTTAACAGACTGATTTTATCTCATGTATCAATGTTTCCGTAAAAGATGAAGGAATTCTTATTCTAAATTTTGCTCCAAATATTACTATATTTTTTGTACTGAAACATGCTTTGATGAATTTGGGCTCTTTTCCCTCTCTTTCATTAAATTTAAAAAAAAATCTGTCTTACCTTGATAGGCAGAATTTAACGAATTTGAAATAAAATCCAAGAAGATATATTCATCGAAAGCAGCCGAATACGTCTAATCCTCAATCTCATATCCAAGTGACTCTAAACTTGATGAATCACAAATGTAACTGACTCCCCGATTCCACTGATAATATAGTTTTGAAGAGTGCTGTATGTTTTCCTACTTGACCCCAGAAGCCAACCAATCTAAAAGAACCACACCTGAATTATTATTTCGAAAATCATGAATAATTCATTAGGGCATTATTGGAAGCAACGAATTAGAGATAAGAATAGGCTGTCGTTCTAGGCATCGTTTCATCAAACCGTCATAAGGGCAAGTTCGCCGACATCCCATTGTTAATTTTAATACACGCGTTTCAATGGGATGTCGGCGAACTTGTACTCATGACAGTTTGATGAAACGCTGCCCAGATTACTAGCCAAGAGCGGCGTCTATCTCAAAAGTATGGAACGCGGAAAGGACAACCTTGAGTTGATAGTTGTTTTTATTTCATCGCTGCTGGGTTTTTTTTTATTTTATCACGGATACTTTTGATTTGATCGCCGTCACTTTTTAGTTGATGGCTCTCTGTGGTACCTTTCATCAAATATATTCTTGTCATGATCAACTCGGTTCGTAGTGTGCGCGCCAAAATGACAACTATAATTTGATGACAGCCACTTGTTATTTGAGGATGGCTACTTTTGATTTGATGGTAGTCATTTTTTATTTGATATTATGTTCACTTTTGAATTGATGAGGACAACTTTAGATTTGATAGTGATCATTTTTTATTTGATTATGTTCGCTTTTGAATTGATGGGGACCATTTTATATTTTATAGTGGTCATTTTTTATTTGATATTATGTTCACTTTTGAATTGATGAGGACAACTTTAGATTTGATGGTGGTCATTTTTAGTTGATTATGGTCACTTTCAATTTGATCACTTTTGATTTGATTACTTTTGATTTGATCACTCTTGACTTGATCACTCTTGACTTGATCACTCTTGACTTGATCACTTTTGATTTGATCACTTTTGATTTGATCACTTTTGATTTGATCACTTTTAATTTGATCACTTTTGATTTGATCACGTTGTTTTTTTCCATGTGGTTTTTATGTTCATTAAATTTATTTGTAAAATAATATTTTTTTCTAGACGGAGAATACGAGAATAAGAGTGTTTCTGTAGCTTTCATACTTTTTTCTTTAGTGATGGATGGGTGTTTTATTTATAAAACATGTAATTTTTCGGTTGATTGATTTCAGTAAAGATTTTGTGAGCCAAGGCGCTCTCGGTACTTTTTTGTAGCTTGAGCGATTCTTTTCACGGAGTGGGATGTGTGTATTGAGGTGCTTCGTTAGCGTCGGTCGAGTTAAACACTGCCTTCCTGTCTTTGAACAAGGACAAATTCACTTCATTTATAATTCGTACTTTTTCTCTTGTCGAGTGATCACTCGATATATCCATAATGACAAAAAACAGGAAAATGATCAGTGAGATCAAATAGAAATATGCCGGATTCGGGGAGAGGTTGAACATTAGTGAGAATAATAATTATTGTCTGTTAGAGTGGCTGATGGCTCTGCTATTCGAGTCGGTTTTACTATTAGGGGGCAAAGGAATTACTTAAAATTATTCAAGAAAATCTTAGGATACCGAATTAGAATGATAATGCAACAGATTAATATTGAAGTCTCCTAATATGAAACATTATTTATCTTTTAGGATCGAAAGCGATAGCATTTCATTAAAATTATGTAGTAAAATCGATTGGATTGGATTGAGGAGGTCTGTAAATTACTCCAATTATGATGTTCTTACTTATTGTTATGTCGATTTCATTGAAGAGAGTTTCCATTGTGTTATTCAATGTGGTCAAATCGATTGATTTTCGTGTAATTATATTTTGTATTGATGTATAAAGGCCACTCCACCTCCCATTTTATTGGCCCTACTATTCGTGATTCATAATTGGGAAGAAGATGCATTGAAGTTGGAATGTCGGTGAGCCACGTTTCTGTCAGGCCAATAACAGATGGGTTGAATCAATTCAATTCAAAAATGGTTTATTGAAAAAAACATGTGTCGCAGCCAAAAGCTGAATAAAACATGTGTACAATATAAACTATCAATTACAAAGATTAACAAGAGCGAAAAAACTACTACCGGTAGTACAAGGTATAAATACAGTAAATGAAAGTCAATCAAAGAAGTAAGCAAATTATAAGATACATCATTGAAATACATTAAACATTAAAGAAAATCGAAAAGTACACAAATTACAGTATATTCGTCACACATATTTTACATGTACTTACATGCATCTAATAACAGATTAACAATCATAATGTCTTCATGAAAAGAGGTATAGAGCCAGGTAATGACAATGAGACAATGAGGTAATGAGATGGTGAGAGGAAAGGATAAGAGTGGAAATAGATGAGATAGGAAAGAGAGTGAGCACTGGCTTTGGAAGACTAACAGAGAAAGAGAAGGGGTGAAAGGAGGGATACAAAGGAAGAAGGGTGAGGCATGGTGACAAACGAAGTAATGGTAGAGAGAGAGAGAGAGAGAGAGAGGGAGAGAGAAAGAGAGAGGGAAGGTGTAAGTGGAAGATAAAAATACATTGACAAATAATATTTCAAAATTATATTATATATATACATAGAAATTTCTACTTCGATATTCCATGGGTAATTTGCGGGTAATCGGAGGTAGTTTAAAGAGCTCATATTGAGAAAAGAAGTGGTATGCGTTTTTATTTGGTAATATTAAAATCTGTGTATCAAAGAAAACAATCCTTTTTAAATTTTTCAAATAGCTCAACTAGAAAGTGCAATTTTTTAAAAATAAAAATCACCTTTCTGAGGGTTTGAAAGTCCAATTTCGGCAAGATCTTAGCGCTTTTACTTTTCTATGTAAATTAGCACTGACGTCATTGGATAGAGTCGTATGACCTCCGCGGTATACTGTTGCACAACATAGCATCGACTGGCAACCGAGAGTGAAGAGAAATTTTGCTCGACATGATTTTTATACTTCAAAATTATGTTTCCCAATCCATCAGTTTTGTTAAATATTATATGAAAACTAGTTTACAGTTTATTCCAACAAGCAACCATTTTTCAGACAGCTCGCTTAAGTTTACATGCACGAAAACTTTAAAAAGTCGGACCCGTACACATCATGGTAGGCTACATGTACAGCGATGCGGTGAAACCACGTAGGGCTCCGCTTGAGAACTGGGCTACATCTGCCGTGGAAGAAAAGAACATAGCTACTCTACAAGAATCGCTCTTTTCTTCCTAATATTGGTCACAGCAGTGAAATATCTGGTGAAACACCTAATAAAGGTTGGTTTTAACTTGTGACTTGACATTTTTTGCAAAAAACGATACTATGACTTCGAACTGAGTCCACAAAATCAGCGCAAGAACGACCATGTCGGCATTGATTCAACAATACAATTTCACAATACGACGAAATTTGCTCACATTAGTTCTCAGTCTGACTTCCGAATATTTGATGCTCTGTATTGTGGGCAAGACCTCCTTCTTCAACCTAGCCTTGCATTTCGGGCCAGCTACATATCCAAAGTTAATCTTGCAGTGACGTTCGAAGGCTGATTTTTCGAAATGGTCGCTACAAATTTGTGCATGCTTGCTGTGTGTTCCTGCTGTGAAATCTTTTCGCCGAATTTTCACAAACTTCACCCACAAATTCCGTTGCTTATTGAGCTTTGGAAAGGTGGAGAAACTGATGTTGGGGTTATTTAAAGTATTGTAACCCCCCCCCCCCCCACACACACACACACACAACGCAATTTCGTGGCATTTTGCTACAAAACGTAAGGATTCCCCCAAAAGAAAGCGACTCTCGTTGATGTTGTCTTTTTTTACACACGATGAATTGACCTGGATCAATTGATCAACTCTACCCAGTGACGTCATAGCAGGTCAACCCCGCTTCGATGTTTATCGGTCTGTTTGAGAAATTTGGCTCAATAAGGGCAATAATCAAGGGTACATTTTATGCAAAAAAAATCTTAATTTTCAATTTTATTTGCTAAAATTGATGAAACCTTTATTTCAATATGTTTATTATTTATTTACAAAGCATATTCTTGCAATTTGGGGTCGGAAAAAATCAACATATGAGCTCTTTAAGATTTTCAGAATTCCTATTCAAGCTGCGAATATTTAAATGTGCTAGTGTGAATTCCTTAAGATGTGGATTTAATGTCTTAACAAATTGATATTCTGTGTAATATCTAGACGTTACTGATTCTAATAGGGGGTCATTTGGATCTACGATGTATTGTAATTTATTTACTTTACAGTTTAAAGCATTCACGATCTGGTTGTTATAGAGCAAATCGTTGGAATAATACGGGTGAAAATTTGTACTATTATCGTTAGGCTATTACTATTACCATTATTATTTAATAGGCCTACTGTTTCAGTGTATTATCGGCATATATTTTTTTTCAAATAAAAGTAGGCACACGGTAGGCCCTCTTTGGTTGTAGTATTATACGAAATGGCTATTGAATGGGTAATAGACCAAACGATCAATAGACGAACTGAAACTTGGACCAAATGATTATTACACCTACTGGTCAGACGAAATGATCATTATACAAATTGGTTATTAGACGAAATGATGATTAGACGAAAATGGTCACTGGACAAAATGTTCATGGACGAAATGATATTAGACCGAAAGATGTAAGACCAGCAGCAAATAGACCACTTCGGTAATGTATGCAAATTTTATCCATACCTGTGAAACAAAGGTTCTTCTTGACAACCTGAAAGCTTGCCGGACATAGCAACAAATAATGTATGCAAAATAGATTTATAAAAAGCATGCTCATGGAATATGGAAACTTACCGTTAATCTTGGACATGCAAGCTGTCAGACATGGAAAGGAGGTTTCACACTAGTGTCTGATAATCTATTTGTGCGTATCCGGACACCTACCCCCTGGACAACCATCCCCCGGATAACCACCCCTAGGATAACCACCCTCTAGGACAACTACCTCCTGGACAACTACCCCCTGGACAACTACCCCCCGGACAACTACCCCCAGGGACAACTACCCCCCGGATAACCACCCCTAGGATAACCACCCTCTAGGACAACTACCCCCTAGGACAACCACCCTCTAGGACAACTACCCCAGGGGGTAGTTTTCCGGGGGGTAGTTGTCCTAGAGGGTGGTTGTCCTAGGGGGTAGTTGTCTGGGGGGTAGTTATCCGGGGGGTACTTGTCCTAGGGGGGTAGTCGTCCTAGAGGGTGGTTGCCCTAGGGGGTAGTTGTCCTAGGGGGTAGTTGTCCTAGAGGGTGGTTATCCTAGGGGTGGTTATCCGGGGGGTGGTTGTCCAGGGGGTAGGAGTCCTAGAACCCTATTAGTGACCAGGCACCACAAAACCACCAAAAGGTCGCACTGTGTGATTTTCGGTTAGAGCTCAATAAAGGTGTAGTGGGTTGGCATAGTCAAATTTTAGTTTTGGATATTTGCTGAAAGAGTATAATTTTTTCTAAGTAAATTTGGAGGCACCAAACAATCAAAAAGAGATATTTTCGACAGTTTTTAATAGACTTAGCCTATGTTTGTATTTTCTGTATTTCGTTGTATAAGATTTCCTTTTTTAGGACCCTGAATCTCTCTCCTATTTTGATCTCCCATAACTTTAAAAAAAGAGTAAGCTCTTGTATTGATACCTGTCTACAGCCTACTTATGATGAGCAGGATGTGTGTAATAAGTATGCCATTTTTAAAGAAAAATCCGATAATCTTTTCATAGAAATTTATAATGGGTTATAATCCAACTTTTGTTACCGTTGCAAAATACCTCGCTAGTCAGAGTGCTTCAATATAGTGCAAACTGTAAACCCTTATTTGTCAAAAGTGACATTCTGTGGGACTGGACATGCTACCCTTTGTACAGTGGGTTATGGCTTCCAATGATAGTGAGTTATATATCATTTTAAAGCTGGGAATCTCATCTTTAAGAAAAAATCATATCTGGCGAGGATGAAAGTACTAAAATATATTAATGTTAGCAGCAGCAGCAGCAGCCCGTGGACATCCACGGGCACTAGCTTTGTTTATGATTAATCATCATATTTGTCGTTATACATGTAAGTTATAAATTGAAAAACCAAGACAAACATAGATTATGGCATAATTCTCGGGTAAAGTGTTGTTTTTTTTTACCAAAGAGTATGTATGACATGCGAATTTGTGTTATTCATCCATATCCTGAATGAATTTTGAAGAAAATACCTTTTCATCATCATGAATACTAAATTACGATTGTTTCAGATCTGACAATAGCCCCAGTAGATATTTATTTCATGTCCACCCTATATGGCCTGTGGACATCCACGATTTCTCGCCCTTTTTGAGGAACGATTTGATCTTGCCCTTGTTTCTATTGTTTTTTACTCAGAGAAAGGCTCTGAAAGCAAGACATGCATCGGCTGCCCCTTTTGAAGAATGAAAGAAGGGGGGGGGGGGGTCACATTTATCTTTTCTTCACCCCCGCCTGAGAGGAGACGGGATTTTAATATCATTGCGATATCATAGTGAAAATGCTTTCGAGGGAAATGTTGGTTGGAGGGGGAGCTCATGCACCCCTTCCCCTTGGAGTACCGTGGGACGTGATCTCTTAGAAGTGAATGATACATACAGATCGATTTACACTGTAATTAAGGAATAATATATTTGAGGCGAATAACATGTTTCACACGGTATGAGGGCCATATTTCCCATTGAAGACTAATTATTTGTTGATAAAAAAGATACAACATATTTTCAGGAGATTGAAAGAAGAGTGTTAAAACAGGCCCTGCCGGCATAACGGTAAAAGAGAGAGCGAAGAAATATATATAGTCGAATTTACAGGCGCAGAGATGGGAAATATAGAGAAAAAAGTGTCATAGAGGGGTTTTTTTTTGTAACAACAATTAGTGCATGTCGAACATGCGTGGTGATAAAGATAAAAATAGGTAGAACAGGTGAATATGCATGACAACTTCACATAATAATAGCAGTGAAGGGATGTTCTTTTGACTCAGCATAATTATATAAATTTAGATTTAGAAGAAGCCGAAGAGCAAGGGAGGGTAGTGATACATTTAGCAAACTCTGAAAAATGAATAAGAGTTAAGAAAAGGGAAACTATGAGCAGTGAAGAGTAATTCATATAACTTTTAAAACAAATGGCGGAAGTTTTCCATGTATGATACCACACATCATGACCGCATTGTCAACAGATCAATGCGAAGATCATTATCATCAGTGATCTCAACTTTCAAAAAATCTTCTTTTTTCTTTGTCCAATTTATCTCAAACTGATAATTGTTTCTGCTTTCATCCAAGCTAATTAACAGTCAGGTTTAATAGCTACACCATCAAACCAACCAACTATAATTAAGCGATTCAAGTCAATATTCTATAAAAGGGTTAATTGCCGCTGAATTTAAAGTCATGTTTGAACACTATAGCAAACCAAAGACATACACTTCTAGTTGCACAAGCATAATTAAGATGGTATTTATACGGACTTTACGTAATACTTTCTGGTAACAAATCTGTTTTGGGGAGACCACATGGGATCATAAATCAAGAACAACAATAAACTTCAACGAATTTAACTTTTCGAGGTTCATAAACAGTCCTGTTGACTAAAAGTAGGAATATGCAGAAATTAAATTGATGTCGGTCTTGCTATTGAAATGAATTTCAGAGCGTCCTTGTATTTTTTTTACAGTTGTAGCCCATTGATGCTGGAGGAAAGATCATTTGTCTAACTGCACTCACCGTGAAAGTTGGAGCGCGTTTAACAATGTGTACATTTGAAAAGAACTTCGCCCTCATTATATTAAGAAAAATATACGAAATAAAAGTTGACCCGCCAACGCCTAAGCCTGGGTATCAATGGTGTTCGATGCCGTACGTGGGAATTGTTAAAACTTTTTCGACAGCAGAATATGAGCTCCGCCGAAAAAAAGGAAACATGGCAAAGCGTCAGGATTATAATTACTTCTAACACAATTGTCTTTAAGCTTATTCATTTAATCTTTTTGTTCAACTATTTGCTCTCTTAAATAACCCCTAAAAAAGTTCTGCAATAATAGGTTTGAGAGTTGATATCTCTCTTGTTACTATATCATCATACCTGAATTAAGCTACTGTATTATTCATGCAGGCCCTACAAATCCATTGTGATTATTAATATGTTGCAGTCCTATTCCTTTCTCTCTACTCCAAGTTTTCTATCCTCTTCTCTCTCTCTCTCTCCTTGTCTGTCCCTTTCTTCTTTCCATTTAACAAAGATCAGTGCATGTCGAATATGTGTGGTGATAAAGATAAAAATAAGTAGAACAGGTGAATATGCATGACAACTTTACATAATAGCAGTGAAGGGATGTTCTTTTGACTCAGCATAATTATATAAATTTGGATTTAGAAGAAGCCGAAGAGCAAGGGAGAGTAGTGATAATTTTAGCAAACTCTGAAAAATGGATAAGAGTTAAGAAAAGGGAAACTATGAGCAGTGATGAGTAATTCATGTAAATTTTAAAACAAATGGCGGAAGTTTTCCATGCATATCACACATCATGACCGCATTCTAAACAGATCAATGCTAAGATCATTATCATCAGTGATCTCAACTTTCAAACATCCATATCTTCTTTTTTCTTTGTCCAATTTATCTCAAACTGATAATTGTTTCTATAATTTTTCTGCTTTCAACCAAGCTAATTAACAGACAGGTTAAATAGGTAGACCATCAGATCAACCAACTATAATTCAGCGATTCAAGTCGATTTTCTATGAAAGGGTTAATTCCCACTGAATTTAAAGTCATGTTGGAACACTATAGCAAACCAAAGACATATACTTCTAGTTGCACAAGCATAATTAACAAATCTGTTATGGGGAGACCGCATGGGATCGTAAATCAAGAACAACAATAAACTCCAACGACGGTAACTTATCAAGGTTCATAAACAGTCCTGTTGACTAAAAGTAGGAATATGCAGAAATTAAATTGAGGTCGGTCTTGCTATTGAAATGAATTTCAGAGCGTCCTTGTATTTTTTTTACAGTTGTAGCCCATTGATGCTGGAGGAAAGATCATTTGTCTAACTGCACTCACCGTTAAAGTTGGAGCGCGTTTAACAATGTGTACATTTGAAAAGAATTACGCACTCATTATATTAAGAGAAATATACGAAATAAAAGTTGACCCGCCAACGCCCAAACCTGGGTATCAATGGTGTTCGATGCCGTACGTGGGAATTGTCAAAACTTTTTCGATAGCAGAACATGAGCTCCGCCGAAAAAAAAGGAAACATGGCAAAGCGTCAGGATAACAATTAATTATTAGATATTAATGGATAATTCTAACGCAGTAAATAAGACTTTTAAAGCAAACAATTTTTAAGATATACATATCTAACATTCTAAAACAATTGTCTGGAAACCTTTGCACTGTCTTTAAGCTTATGCATTTAATCTTTTTGTTCTCTATTCGCTCTCTTAAATAAACCCCTCAAAAAAGTTCTGCAATTTAGGTTTGAGAGTTGATATCTCTCTTGTTACTATATCATCATACCTGAATTATTCTGTAGGAAACTCAAACACACTAATAATTCATGTAATTCCACTATCATTCGATTAAAACACAGTCCATCTTCCAACTAATAGTGAGATACATTAGTGAAAAAATCATGACACGGTTGATAAAAGCACCATTTTGTCGCTAAAGTATCTTGATGGTGTACTCTTTAAAAAAAAAGGTAAGCTCCAAAAATGTGGATAATGTGAAAGGTAATTTATGTCGTCATTATTAAGTAATTTATGTCGTCATTAATAAGTAATATGTTAAGTATTACTTAAAATACAAAGAAATGTATCTGTTCAGTTAGCAATAAGCTATTTTTGCGCATTTTGTGTTTAACTTGAAGCATATATTTATGAGGTCAAGGAATTCAATATAATTATCAAAATTATCTTCACATTCTTTGTTAGGTATTTATGATGTCGTTATTACGTAATATGGCAATTATTTTAATATTCAAATATAGCGGAAAATCAGGGAGGAATAAGCTGCGGAGCAGATTTTTGGCACAAAAACACATGTTTATGATTGCATGGAGTCAATAAACCTATCAAATTTACGTTCACGGTATCACTTAAGTACCTGTGACGTCATGACATCATTATTATGTAATATGTTAATAGCATGCATTACTTTAAAATTTATATAAAGGTGTTTATTCAGTCTTGAATAGGTTATGAAACATAGGGTTATGAGGTCAAGTAATTTAATGGAGCTATCAAAACTATCATTCCATGCCTTGTTATGTTTCTGTGACGTCATTATTGCAATATGCTAATTGCATGCATTACATAAAATTCCCATAAAGGTGTTTATTCAGTCTGGAATAGGCTATGTGTAGCATATTTCAACATTGAAACATATGACCTGGGCCCTGTTGCATAAAACTTACCATTAATGGTAACTCTGCCATCAATAATAACTACCATGGTAACATAACTCAACAGCCAATCACAATCAAGGCTTCCATGGGAGTTACCATTAATGGTAAGTTTTATGCAACGGGGGCCAGGTCAAAGAATTCAATGAACCTTTCAAAACTGTCATTACATGCTTTGTTATGTATCTGTGAAATCATTGTTACGTAATGCAGACGTCAAATGTACTTAACAAAGCATGTAATGATAAGTTAATAGGCTACACACATTAAAAGCCTCATCATAACTGGTAAAGTTTTTACCCAAGGTGATCCGAAGTGCTCTCTTTTGCACCAATTCAAACTGAGCATGCATACTCAAGGACTGGTCTGATATCACAAGAGTATACGGTTACTATGTCTTCAGTAGCGTTGTTACACTTGCTAAAAATGAATGGGTGTAAAATTTCCGAGCGGCTTTTGACACTTTGTCTTCCACGTGTAGATTCTATTTCAGATCATCTTCGATGATATTCCTAACAAATTTTTATCTTCCTCAAAAGAAGAAGAAACATCGTTCCGTTAATACATGCCCACCCTAAGTTCACTTAAAACACAAGTCCATCAGCCAAACGTTAGGAGAGAAAGGAAAATTCACTGTTGAAAATAAAAATGCATTTCACTTTTGACTTGGCCCAGTATTCGGGGGTACTGCACATTCCATGATTTCATAACCAGTACAAAAGGGGCTTTATTGTAAGGAAGATAAACATGTTTTTTCAGTTATACCAAATTCAAATATGATCATATTGTGACAAGCTCGAGGGGTTTATAAATGAAGAGTTTCATTCCAAAAGGGACTAAATCCAGTTTAGGCGTTTTTGAATAAATCAAGGTTTTGTAATTTACTACTTTTCCTTGTTCACAATTACTTCATTTGTGCATACATATTAAAACTATTGCCTTTGAACATTTAAATAAATATCTTTACAAATCTAGCAATACATCTCCCCAAAGGGGGGGGGGGGGACGGGCCGGATGTGTCCCCCCCCCCCCCCCCTCCTAAATCCGCCACTGCCACCTCCACCCCCTCCCCTCTTGACGTTTTTTACTTCTCTGACCCCCCCCCCCCCCCCACAACTTTTTCACTCTCGCTTTTTTCCCCCACCACCCCCTGGCTACGTGCCTAAAGGGCTCCAGCCCCATAACCCCCACCCCCCGCAATGTATATATAACTATGACAGGCTAACCTATTTGGCTGTATAGTATTAGACCAAATGGATATTAGACCAAGTGAACATTAGACCAAATAGTTATTAGAAGAACGAACTGAGAATTAGACCAAACGGTGATTAGACGTAATGGTAATTAGACGAAGTGATTATTAGACCATTTAATGGTTATTAGACGAAATGTTGATCAGACGAATTGGTAATGGACCAAGTGTTGTTAGACCGAATGATGTTAGACCATTTGGCTATTAGACCAGTTGGCATTAGACCAAGTGGCAATTTACTGCTCTCTCTCTCTCTCTCTCCCTCTCTCTCTCTCTCTATGCCAAGCCCCAAGATTGCTGTACGTGCGGGGAGCTGTCGGGTTGAAAAGTCCTATAATATTACTGTGATTTAGTTTTCCTTACAAATATTTACACTGAAATTCCTCGATGGAATACCAACTTATCTCTTACGAACAGCTTTTGATAAACGGAGAGCAACATGAGACTATATTTAACACCCCCCCCCCCCCCAATTTGTTTCCCCTTTTACTAACAATACTGTACATTAGCTTAACATGAGTGATTTGTCTAATAAACTAATACTTTCAGTGGGATATCCGAGGGTTGCTGATAGGTCGAACGAGTATTTTGGATATTCGGGTGTAATAATTTAATTACTTTATTCTACTAAGAAAGTGAAAAATAGAACTTTCTAAGACTGTACTTTTAAAGCTAGAAGTGTAAATGATTAATAAAGTAGGGTCCTGTTAAAATGCATGAGCTTATTCTAAATACAACTGTTGACTCAGCAAGGCAACACAATTGTGTAGTACTATCTTTCTTCCCTTTTTTTTAACAGAAAAGCTTTAGGACTAAAAAAATAACCAAGTCGATTTAATGGTATTAAAGCTGAAATGGACAACCAACGTCATGTATAGTTAAAGATCACATTGCAAGAAAATTCCATCAAAATAAATATTGGCTTAATACTTATTATTGCATAGATGGCATAAATTATACAAGGTTATCCAAATTCAACGCTTGGAAACATTTGAATTAATGATTATTATCAATTATAAAACGGTAAAATACAGCCCCCGATATAGCAGCTGAAGAGCTCCTTGAACGCTGCTGAGATGTGTGACGACACACGAAGGACCAGTCCTGTCTAAGCAGACGATGTCCCATAACATCTTACACATTTTTCAGTGCCTGTTTTGTCATCTCCTCTTCACTTATTTCTCTTACTTGACTAGCGTCGGTCTTAATGTTAGTCTGTTGCCTACTCTTAACTTCGTGTATGGTATTATTTTGATGAAAAATGCAGCGTTAAAAAAATAAAGGAATCAGTCACTTGTAAACAAAATAAGACGCCATTGTATTTTCAGCTGCTTGCACCGGGGCATGTTCGGCGTTTCAAGAGGGAACGAATACAATCTGTGATATTATTCGGAGGGCTTTTCAATTTGAAAGTGGGGTTTATTTCATTGATCATTGACCCTTCTCCTCTGTATTTACTATCAAACGGTTTTAGTTATCAGAATCAGTTCACTTTCCCTTTTAGAATGGTGTGAAATAAGGTCATGTTTAAATGTACCAAACTCTTTATAATTTGATAAATAATTGCATTGCAGTTACGTTTATTCATTATAGGACGTCGTCTGCTTAAGCAGGATTGGTCCCTAGTGTGACGATATCAAAACTTCGCTATATTTCTGGCGAATCCTCGGATATTCCAGATGCTGAGAAGAGCTTTTATTTGTGTTGTTTTTATAATCATCATATACGCAGTTGACATAAAACTTATACGATTGCCATCTGTAAGCTTCCCAGTTTCTAGTGATACATTAATTGCCATATTTGTGATTTTCTTTGGATAGCTACTTTAACTCCATTCAAAGCCAGAGTTGTTGTTTCGGGGTCGATAAAAAGTATCAGTGCATGACCAGGTCAAATATTTTTCCTCCTATCGTGAAATAATTATGCGTATTACAGTAGGCAATTTTTCTGTGGACTCACCTTACGATCTGAAATATACGTAAAGAATAAGACATTTGGAAAAAAAATTATAACCAATACATTTGAGGGTAGTATTTTTATGTTGAGGTTGTACAATTGCATTTCAGAGGCATGCACAGTCTTTTGTGCATCATACTACCGTTGCTGACACTGCAGCCTGAGATTTACCTCTACATCTTTATTAATATACCGAACATTTATTTGTATTTAAGACATTAAAATATATTTTATAAAGCTGTAAAGACGGTTGTTAGATGCACTGAAATTTCTACGTTTGAATACTCAGAGAAAGGGGAAATTATATTAATTATGTCTATTATTAATATTATATATTCATTTATCTTTTTATGTATTTATATTATTATCATGAAATAATAATCCTAAATCAGTCCCATAAGTATGCTGCCTAATTACTACAAAATGAAATGATAAACTTTTCTTTCAGGAGACCTGCAGCTTCGCTCACCCCACATAATATATAAAGATCAATAGCTATATTTTTTTCAAACGGATAACTTTAAACGGATAATTTGCTTTATTCATATGTATTATAGACGTCCTATAAGTATAATTATTATATGATTGCCTGCCTGAAGCTGTTTACCGAAACTCTCAAAAGTATTAACACAATCCTTTTTGGGGGGATGGAACACGTCCTTGGGTGCTATGCTAATCAGATTCTCAATGATTTAGCACAAGAACTGATCACCAGTCGTGCGTAAAGTCGTGCGTAACTCACGAACAGCTTTATGAAACACCCCCTGGTTTAATTTTAGGTCAGGATTTATACAGAGAAAATAGAAATTGGCTTGTCAAATCATCTGATAAACATTAGGATGCAACGCTAGGCCTTTTTCTTTCACACTAAGGGCAAGGCTTGTTAGTGTTACTTGAGTAATCAGTATTTACGAATAATGCCACGTTGAGAGTGTGTTAGGGTATAATAGTCCATGGAAGTAGTGAGTGCATAATTAGTGATGGCAATTGCAACATAGGATTCCAGCCTTAGATGCTGCTAGGCTGATGGACATTTTAATATTTATTTTTTATTCATAATATATACCTACGGTTCATTCATTTCAATAAACATAAATGATAATGCGTGCTAACCTTTGATGAACGCTAAAATGAATGAAAAATGAACATTGACGGAGAGTTTAATTCACAGACTAGAGGTCTGTTAATTGTATCCTCTCTATCATTGCCTATAAGACTTTACAGTGATTTTTCGTGCATTAAATTCCCTTTGGAATGAGACTGTAGTCGGTCGTCTCTTGGGGGTGTTTAAAACAACTGTATCATGTTGAATTCACTACCGAAACAAATTGATATTGCTAGCAAAGTTGCTATTGCCATAATCCATTTAAACAAAAAATCCAAACATACATTTGACAGATTAAGAAATTCAATATTTTATATTTGATTAGTCGATCACATTCCCTTACCTATTATATGTAAACATTTGTATTTTTTCTTGTGTGTGTGTGGGTGTGATTGTGGGTGTTTTTATGCTTGTGTTTACTGTTT
This sequence comes from Heliocidaris erythrogramma, assembly GCA_025617745.1. Lineage (NCBI taxonomy): Eukaryota > Metazoa > Echinodermata > Echinoidea > Camarodonta > Echinometridae > Heliocidaris > Heliocidaris erythrogramma. The sequence goes on from CM046864.1 coordinate 4,878,581, forward strand.
AATTACCTAAATGTCATATTGCCTTTATATTTACATTCTTATTTTTGTTTCTGTCCTTTTATTATTTGTATTATCAATTGATTGTTATAAATCTATGATTTATGTTGCCAAATTTGTAAACTGATCCTTTCAGCTTGCTGCTGATAAGTAACTGTACATGTATATACCAATAAATAAACAGATAAATAATAACAATAATAATAATAAAGTTAACATTTCATCTTTTAAAAATATTTTTGGTTAATACTAAAATATGTTTAAATTGATTCCCCATTTTCTCTCGTTAGTATTTTGCTAAAGTGAACACGGTATAAATGAGCAAATTAATAATCACCATAGTGGATTTAGGTAGCTTAGTGAAATGCAGTTGGCGCAAAAAGACGCAGAAAATATTCATAAAGGAAAATTACTAGTTTTGTCTGTGCTTCTAAAATTAGAAGCAGACAAATCTCATTTAAAAAAATCATATACTTTTGCTTAAAACTTCAGAGAGGTAAATAATAATTCTACATCCTAAAATTAAGATTTTGAATAACTTTGTCATAGAACCTAAGCGTCTTCCCCGCGTCTTTACGAGCCACAACGTTTAGCTATTAAGCTACCTTAGTCCCTTTCGAAATGAAACAGATTTGGATTGAATTTCTTTTGGAATGAAACGTAGATTTTGAGCGAAATTCTGTTCTACCTTAAAAAAAAATATTTTTGGATGCAATAAAGAACATGTAATGTGCAAGATACGCATATTTATCTTTAAAAATGAGTTTTGGTCAAAATTGGATTTAGTCCCTTTTGGAACTAAGCTCTTTAAATATGTTTGATAAACTGCATAGGCATTAATTTTAAAACATGCAGAAATATAAGCTTTTGAGGATAAAAAGCTTATATTTTGAAATTAATGCAGTTCCTATACCTGTTCAGAGCCATTTGCATTACAAATGTTACCAAAATACTGTAAGTAAATTAGTTTTGTAAACTGATGCTTGTAGAAAAACAAATAGATAGATACACCCAAACGCACTGCATCCCAATCAACTCATCCCCCAAAAGAAAATAAAGGGGAAATATGGCTAGACAGCATTAGGAAGTGATTGCTTTCAGGTAGTATTTGTATGATAGCAGGTAGTTGTGGTGGTGGGGGGGGGGGGGGGGGGGGGGGGTGGGTGGGGGTTATGATAGTCAAGGAGGTTTATATAGGCCCTAAAACACTTTTTGTCAGATTTCTTCGATATTTGCTGACAAATAGCAAGGAACTAGCTATACTAAGACAATGTGAAGATTTCGCCTCCTTGCCCGGTATATAAATTATTGTTTGCCTTTCATTTGTTTAATATTAAACTTTAGGAGGCGAAATATTAAACAAATGAAAGACAAATAATAATTAAAATTCCGGGCAAAGCTCCCAACAACGGAAGCATGATCTCTATACACTACGTCATGTGCAGTCTCTATGCGAAGCCCCAAGATTGCTGTGCGGGGAGCCGTCGGAGTGGAAATCTCCTAGCATACGGCAATGATCTACCGTAGTTTTCCTTTCAGATATTTACACTGAAATTTACTGGAAATCATAGATGGAATACCAACTGCCTTGAGGGGCAAAGCCTTGGCCATGGTCTTGGTTTTCAAAACCTTGTCTTTGGCCTTGGCCTTGACTAAGTTTTGGGGAGGGAATTGACTACAACACTGGCATCTAGCAATACTGGGGTAATGCTTATCACAGGGCCCGCATGCAGAAAGAGCAGTAATAATACTTATGAAGCTGTCCTGGGTAAGTAAGACCAAATTATTATTATGATTATTATTATTAAAAGAAGCAGAAATACGGCAAATTATGTATTCTAAGGTGGCTATTTTGAATATCCAAATCGGTTGCACAGACCAAAATGACCACCCCCTTCTCAATAAAGCGTTGGAATTAATAGAAGTCTCATGGTGTCACACAAAAGATATAAAATAAATGAAATGAAATGAAAAAAAAAATGATAGGGCAGGCGGGATTGCTTAAAGAGAGGGTTGAGTTGTGGAAGAGGTAGGCTACAACATGATTTTGTGAGCTTTCTCATTCTTTTTATGTCAGTTCGGAAGAATATCATAAACACGATAAAAACTACTTTCGAAAAATAAACTCAAGACAATTTCAATAGCCCTGTTTGTCCCGAACATTACAATTGCATATTACATAATCCGAACTTGATTTCTATGGGCACTGCAATAGGCCTTTGAAATTGCCCTTGAGTTTCTTTTTCGAAAGTAGTTTTGATCATGTTCATACTAGAAATGTCCCCAAAAGGATGGCTCTTCAAATTCCCTCATATTCGAAATATGATGAGAAGTAGCTGAAATGTTCGGCCCGAACATCCATGCCACTTGTGTGTGCAGTCTCGTATACCCATTTCTGTGTGCAGAACATGTGTCTTTAATAATAATAATAATATACCGTTCTTGTATAGCGCATAGCACGTTATGATACATACGTCTCTATGCGCTTCCAAAGGGTTTGGATATTATTATTACCCTGGCTTTATTTATTCAAAATATGCATCGCAGTCCTAGGAGGCTGAATTGTACAATATTTTTTACAAAATTATTTACATAATAAAAATAATAATAATACATTAAATAGTACAATGTAACGGATGACCAGAGAGGAAGTAAGATAAGAGAAACGCATGGTCTACATGAGAAGGAGAGAAGGTAAGAAGCAGATTGTTGGGGTAGGACCAAGAGTGCAAGAATGAGATAGAGGGGAACAGAAAAAGAAGGAGAGAGAGAGAGAGAGAGAGAAACTGAGATCATAGAGGAATGTGGAGAAGGAAAGAGTGATAAATAGACAAAGGGTACAGAAACAGAGCAGGTGAACAATTAAACAGAAATTAAACAGAAATACATTAGATAAAGAGGAGGTGAATCAAAATAAATTTCTTAGAGCATAATATCAATATAACTGACTTGGATTGTGATGTGTAATTTTCAATTTGTATATGGTTATTTTTTTTAAATGGATGACTTGTTTAGGGTGCTGGCGATTTTTTTTTCTTGGCATGTTTTTTGTATACGTCATAAAATTCCAATGATTATATGCTTGGCTGCCTGCTGTTTACCCAAACTTTCAGAGGTATCATCATCATTCTACCACTGGTTGAATTTTAGGTCAGGGTGTATAAAGAGAAAATGAAAATAGTTTGGCAAGTCAAATCAAGTGGAAAACAGAAGAATGCAAGGCAAGGCCTTTTTTCTTTCAAACTAAGAGCACGGCTTGTTAGTATCACTTAATTGAGTAATCCGTATTTACGAATAATGCCATGTTGAGAGTGTGTTAGGGTAGGATAGTCCATGGAGTTAAGTCAGTGCATATTATAGTGGTACCAATTACAACAAACTTTAGGATTCAAGTCTTAAAGGCTGCTAGACATTTTAATATTTCTTCCTTCATAACATTTACCTTTCGGGTTAATTCATTTCAATAAAAATGAATGATATTGCGTGCTTGCCTTGATGTACGCTCAAATCATGAAAAATAAGCATCGACGAAGAGTTTAATTCACAGGCTCGATTAACGCATTTAATGACGTCATGGACATATCTCTAATCTCTATAGTAGGTCCATGATGACGTTAGTGGGGCTTTTTTATGTTTTCGGTGTGTGAAACTCCTGTTTTATCGATGAGATTTCTATTTAGTCAATAATACATGTATTATAATCCTCATATTTGTTATCATTAAAAACCCATATATTTCCCTTTGAAATGGTGGCCCGTTTGTTATGATTATGTGATTTTGTTGCGCCCTGTGCAACCCATTTCTTATGGAGGGGGTCCGAATGATGCGTTGCCATTGTAAAGGGTGAATATTCGGGTGCTGGCGTGCAATGAATTGTCTTATTTCGAGTTTGATTGAAATATCGCACGTGGTACTATATTCGCCATTACCTTTAGGTATCATTTTGAAGACTGTTAACTCTTTTTTCTCACTATTATGGCCATACATTCACTTTGCAGTGATTATTCCTCTTTATAGGTGTAGTATGGTCATTTATCCTATTATCGACCATTACTTATTACCGGACACCCCGTTAAAGAGCGCATATCTTCGGAATTAAGAGGATTATGCAACGAAAGGTCAAGTCAACACGTTTTTAAGAGTTAACCTATATGCGCTTGTGACCCAACGCATCAGGGGTTTAAAGCAGCGCGCATCATGGCGCAATGGAATTTTAATGCGCCATCCACTAAATTTTGCCGTCAATTATTTAAACCTTTCACTACTATACAGAACTACCGTAACGAGTCAAATTCTGGAAATTACATGTCTTGACTGAAAAGAGAATATTCAATTTATCTTGCCCTCCTAATCTGGTGAGATGAAACGTATTAATGTAAACAAGGAGTGTAGGGTAATGATGATTACGTTTAAGTAGTTAAACTATTAACGAGAAAATTGAGTTCTGGGAAAATTGACAAATAATTTGTGAGCATTCTCATTCATTTTATGTCAGTTTGGAAGAACATCATATTAGAAATGTCCGCTGAAAACGATTGATCTTCATATGCCCTCATATTCGAAATATGAAGAGAAATAGCTCAAGTGTTCGGGCCGAACATTCATGCCACATGTGTGTGCAGTCCCATATACCCATTTGTCTGTGCACAGTATGTGCTTTCAGCGAGATTGGGTCAATTTCAAAACCTCCCAGTATTGAACAATCCTTAATATGTAGACATAGGCCTAATTGACATTTCCAAATTGCTTTGAGACAGTCGCGGGACCAGAACTCAACTTTATCTTTAATGTCTAGATTCGGGACTTTTAGCAAGACATGATTTATAAGAACAGCACGTGTATTTTGAATTTGTTGAAAGAATAATCAATTACTCAAAGTTTTCTACAAGATATGGAAGTGAAATTATTACGAAAGGGCAAGGGCGCTCGAAAAGACAGTGGCTGGAAATTGCCAAGGCATGGACATCCCACGAAACCGACATCCCACGAGAACGACAGCACTTGAGACAGACAAAACAATGAAAAACATGAGGTGATATGGAAACATATAAAATTATAAAGGGTCCTCGAGACCCCAAAACATGAAGAAATACATATTAAAGGGAAGATAGAAATATGTCAGTCTCAGTGGCCATAGCTCTCGTCGGCGGTGACCGCTCAGGCTCAGTTTGAGGTAGGGCCGTCATGTCATTTAAAAAAAAATCCAGTCAAGGACACTTTGCTATTGCACTTCGTTTTCAAACGTCATTTCGTTTTTTGGTCGCGTTTACTTTTGGTTCCAACATGATCATAATTTGCTGAGAAAAATATAACAATATTAATGGCCATTCGCTTGACCTATTCTTAATGATCGACTGCGGCTCCTATTGTGTACAGATGAATAGAAAGATGATCCGTATTGTTACAAGCTATGGGAATTTTGCAGCGCTCTACTTGTGTGGGAGTTATTGTCAATACTAAATTCTAGGCACCACTCTCTAAATTTGAAAGACTTAAAATTTAAATCTTAATTGAGACTTACAATAATTAAGTCTTTAAGATTTATTTTCTACGTTCTTTGATTAAATTTTTCTCTCCAGACCGCGAACAAAATCTCTTGTTTAAATCTTTTAAGGAGATTTAAGCTTTAAGCCAATCAGATTTACGATGATGCAACACGTGATCGAACATTCAAGCCAAGCGCGCGATCGACGACATCTTTCTTTTTGCGGTTGTGTGAATCTTGCACATAACTGGAACACAAAAGTGAGAGCCAGATGACACTATGAACACGATGACAAAGAGAGCGGATAAAATATACAGCTCCTCATTGTACCCTCCACAATTGCTCTGGTAGACAAAAGAACATCCCTTCATTACTGTTATGTAAAATAAGCAGAACAGGTGAATATGCATGTGACACCTGTTCTACATATTTTTACATAATAGAAATGAAGGGATGTTCTTTTGTCTACCAGGGCAATTGTGGAAGGTACAATGAGGAGCTGTATATTTTGTCCGCTTCTTTGTTCGCCATGTTCATAGTGTGATTACTGTTTTTCAGATAAGTCGGATCGACATTGCCGTGTATTCACTTTTCGTTGGGATCAACCATACACCTTAATAAGGCCTGTCTCTATTTCTGCATTTGACACTTGCAATTATTATGATACAGTATTATGTTTGAATGTCATTTAATGTGTTTGTTATGGAGCTGAACTCAAATAAATTGCCGGAATAAATAGCACATTTTGAGTCTATGTTTTTGTTTTTCTCCAGTCCCACTTCCTCTGAAAATTTAAATCTCCAAAAGATTTATCTGTTAATAAACCTTAAAAAGATTTAAAGGTAAAACTGAAAAGATTTAAATTTTAAATCTAAAAGACTTATGTTTTAATTCTTTTGTGGTTTTAAAATTTTAAGTCTTAATAAAGACTTATTTTAAATCCCAAAGGTTTCGTCACTAATATCAGTCTCTGTTAGATTTAAAAGTAAGTCTTTAAGATTTAAATATAAGACTTTCAAATTTAGAGAGTAAAGTACGCCTTGACTTCCTATTCAAACACGCTTGATATCTATATAAAAATTTTAAGTGTGTATTAGCTTTTTTGGCAATGGAGTCTACAAATGGAATATCAGTTTAAAGTGTTTACTTGGTTAATCACGGTTTGCCAGCGAAAGGTATTTGTAACAAACTGAAAAGCGATAAAATGAGTTTTCACCTATAAAACGTCGTCATCCATAATTTTATTTTTTTATGCTCCTATATTAACCTCTGTCCCTATTCACTTCATAATACGGTACAGTTACTGGATAAGGACAGTATTTGTGTTCATCCATTGTGTGGTACAGACCGCATGATTTCACGGTGTGAGTTTGTATGCATACAACATTTCATTTCCTTTTCATTCGATTACACTATGAAAAGGTTCCCCAAATAGAACTTAATACTGAAGTTTTTGGATGATATCAAGCATTTTAATACTTCAAAATATAACACAACTAGTATAAGAAAGTCAAGCATAACCGATAAGTTAGATTTTTTATTATGGCATTTTAAATTTCTTTAAATGATTCAATCGCCAATGATAACTAGAAATATGATTAGACGGAAGATTCGCTTCAATGTTAATATAACTCCATGTCACAAAATCTAAAGGGGCTACAATCTAGACTTTGCAAAGGACACAATTATGTTGTTAATCCCGCAAGACAGGAATCGTCGATATTCCTTGTCCTCCTGCGGTGTGTTTGTTTTCCTTGTCATGAAATTAAAAAAGAAATATAACTGTAATATAAACATTTGCCTAAATAAGTAAGGAGGCAAAGTATTAAGAATAGATATCAAAGGCCTCAACTATGTTCTATCTAAAACAAAAACAAAAACAAAACCGAACCGAATGCTTAGCATAACTTCATATAAGAACGTGAAGAACACGTGAAATATAAAACAAAACAAAAAAGAAAAAGAGAATCAGATATACAATATAATATGAGAAAATAAGCACATTTCTAAAGGTGATAGACAGGGCTATTGAAACAGACAAAAACACACTAACGCATGCAGGAGACACAAAGAAAAAGAAAAAGAGAATCAGATATACAATATAATATGAGAAATAAGCTCAATATCAAGCCAGTCATGAACAAGGAGATGAAACAGATCTCCATGAGGTTTCATCATGGCTACACGTCACCTTACCGCTCGCCCTCTGCAGCTTTACAGTGGACAGGACAACCAGCAGCCATCCAAGCATCGATCTCTACCACGTGGAGATAGTATTTGTATTTCTATTCGTATTTTGTTTGTTTAATCACGGTAAAAGACTACTATCAGCTAAAAGCTGCTTCTCAGCAAGGCCATGTACATAACAATAACATAACGATGAATAAATAAATACAAAATTATGTACAAAAGCAATCACAATTATATACAAAAGAAATAACAAAATCAATAAAAGAATTACAAAAAAAAAAAAACTACTTTCGAATAATAAACTCAAGGGCAATTTCAAAGGCCTATAGTACTGCCCATAGAAATCAGGTTCAGATTACGTAATAGGCAATGGTAATGTTCGCACATTTCTAAAGGTGATAGACAGGGCTATTGAAATTGCCTTCAGTTGATTTTTCGAAAGTAGTTTTTTATCGTGTTTAAATAATAAAGTGAATACAAAGAAATATAAAGATAAATGGTATATGAAAATCAAAACTAGACACATAACATAAAATCATATAACATGAATATATGAATTTAAAATTATTATGTAACAATCAGCGATGGGTGTGTGTGTGTGTGGGGAGGGGGTATTGTTAAGATGGGGATAGACTCCTTAAATATGTCGGACTTTTTTTTGCTCGAGTGTCTGCCGGTAAATTATTGAAGAGTTGAGTAGTCATCAGGAGTGAAGCATCAACCCACCGACACACTTGTCAGCTTCGACGTCGTCTCACTCTTCACTAGCGTACCAGTCACCGAAAGCTGCGATATCATCAGACAACGACTCCTCACCGACTCAAGCCTTGCCTCACGCACCAACCTCACTCCTGACCAGATCCACGACCTTCTCCTCACCTGCCTTACCTCCAATTCCTTTAAGTGGCGCACCAACTTCTACAAACAACTCAAAGGGGCTGGCATGGGTTCACCTCTCTCACCAATCATCGCCAACATCTTCATGGAGCACCTCGAACACCAAGCACTGAAGACCGCCGACAAACGACCCTCACTCCGGCTTCGGTACGTAGACGACACTTTCGTCATCTGGCCACACAGCACAACAGACTTGCACCGATTCCTCGACCACCTCAACAGCCAACACCCGGATATCAAGTTCACAATGGAGACTCAACTCAACGACTCAATCCCTTTCCTGGACGTTCTCGTCAAGAAGACCTACTCAGGGTTCCTCTCACACCAGATCTGCCGAAAACCTACCCACACGGACAGATACTTCAACTACCGCTCCTTCCACCACCCATCCATCCACCAGTCGGTACCCAACTCCCTCATCAGACGCGCATACCAACTCAGTGACAAGGACCATCTTCAACAAGAACTCACTCACATCACCAATGCACTCACCTCCTTCAACCAATACCCTAGGAAGAAGATCTCCTCCCACCGACCTCATCACCAACCCACAGACGCCGCCACCAACGACCAATCTACCGGAAACCAACCCACCACAGTTGTTCTCCCGTACCTCGGCAAGACATCCCACCAACTACACCGCATACTTACTCAGGCCAACTTCAAAGTCCGACACCGATCCTCCAAGAAACTTCACTCCATCTTGCACTCACACAAGGACAAGACCCCTACCAACAAACAACCCGGCGTATACAAGATTCCCTGCGGCTGCGGCAAAGTCTACATCGGAGAGACAGGACGAGGCTCCAACACAAGACTTAAGGAACAAAATGCCTGCCACCGACTTAGCGACTGGGACAAATCTGCAATAGTCAAACACGCACAACAAGAGGATCACCACATCGACTGGGCACACAGCACTCTAATCACCAACATCAAGCACTGGCACACCAGACGAGTGAGGGAGGCCATCGAGATTCAACGCCACGACACAGTACCACAGGACACACGACTTCAACTCAACCACATCTGGCACCCAATCCTTCACAGGGGCACCAACCAACACCAAACCCAATCCACACAACCAGCACCACTGACAACTCAATTCACTGAATCGCCGCCCACCAAACCCACCGACTCACAGCCCACTCAACCCGCCGACCAGCCGACCATCCAGCACGCCGACCCGCCGGCTACCAACGCCATCACACCACCCAACCCTCAGGCCGACGCACCCCCGACACCACAGCTCGCCGTCCCACCTACTCAAACCCGGTACAATCTCCGCCCTCGACCATCAACCACACAAAGGACTTCACGCCGCCAGCCACCCGCTACCAATCCCTCCGACGTCCGCACTCACGCCCACTCAACTCTCGTAGAGTACCTTTATATAGAGAGTAGCGACATGGACGTCTGACTTTTCTGGACACAAAATGGCGTTTGAATTCTTTCTATTGAGAACACCCAGGTGCTCATCGGAATTGAAAAGAAATGTTGCATAGCAGTGGAAACAAAATGGCGTTCAAATCATGAGTTGTCGCTACTCTCTTTATATAGGTACTCTAAACTCTCGGACATAATAGCGCCACCACCGACAGCAACCCGCCCACACCGCGGCTCGTCTAGCACACTTCACTCCTGATGACGGACAGTCAACCTGTCCGAAACGTCGAGTAACCTCCTACTCAAGCCTCATCTACTCAAACCGTCGCTACTCAATCCATCGCTGCTCATCCATCGATCATCAACCAAGTCTTCTCATCTCATCTCATCTGGTCTACAGTCCTTTTCAGGACTTCACCCATTGTCACGAAAGAATATTTCTTCTTTTCTCTCTTGTCATCCTTTCTCGTCTATCCATTTCTAATTTCCCTTTTTTTTCCTTTCCTCCTACCAACACACATGGTGAACCGTAAACCTTCTCCACGTTATAAGCTCCACCATGCAAACCTTCAAAGATCACGTTCCATTTATATAGCGCAGCTACTATATGAATATACTCTACTGCACTTAATACAAAGTATCACAAAGTATCACATGTTTATCACATGTTTATCACATGTTTATCACATAAACATATTCCACTACGTTTCTTTGTGAAAAACAGGAGTGTAAAATTATTTCTGTTTTTTCAGTCTTATAAAGAGTCGGTAAAGTGCATAACCATAAGTTTTTTTCAAGTTTTACATAGTTTAGACTCTGTAGTAAAATAATGGATATTAGTATGTTAGGCAACTGTACACCCAACTGGCAAAAATTAAAATTTCATTTAAACGCATTATTTCATAATCTGATCGGAAGTTAATTTCTACAGATTTTTGTTTCTATTTGAAGCACAGATTAGGTACTACATCCTATTAAAAAAAAAAAAACCCAGAATACCATCATTACAGGAAACCGATTCAATTCTTGATTGTACTTCATAATGAACCTTACTTTGGATATGGAAGTCCATGTTTTATGCCTCTTTTTATGTATGGCTGAACCTCCTTCGTTCTTTGATCTATTTTTCTAATTTTTCCTTATCTATACCTTGGTCTTGGCCTTAACCTATTATCCACTTGGCCTTGAGGGGCAAAGCCTTGGCCATGGCCTTGGTTTTCAAAACCTTGTCTTTGACTGAGTTTGGGGCGGGAATTGACTACAACACTGGCATCTAGCAATACTGGTGTAATACTTATCAGAGGGCCCGCATGCAGAAAGAGCAGTAATAATACTGATGCAGCTGTCCCGGGGGGGGGGGGGGTGTTTCATAAAGCTGTTCGTAAAGTTACGCATGACTTTACGAACGACTGGAACATGTTCTTGGGTGCTATACTAATCAGAGTCTCAATCATTTAGCACAAGAACTGATCACCAGTCAATCGTAAAGTCGTGCGTAACTTACGAACAGCTTTATGAAACACCCCCTGGGTAAGTAAGACCAAATTATTATTATGATTATTATTATTAAAAGAAGTAGAAATACGGCAAATTATGTATTCTAAGGTGGCTATTTTGAATACCCAAATCGGTTGCACAGACCAACATGACCACCCCCTGCTCAATAAAGCATTGGAATTAATAGAAGTCCCATGGTGTCACACAAAATATATATAGAGGTGTCGTGGTCTAGTGGATACGTCACTAGACTGTGGATCTCATGGTTCGCGGTTGGAGTCCCGCCGCGGCACTAATGTCCTTTGACAAGATATTAATCTACATTTGCCACTCTCCAACCCAGGTGTAGTAAATGAGTACCCGGTAGGAATTTATTCCTTGAATGCCGTGAGCATCGAATTCGGTAGCCTAGCTACAGCCGGGGTAATAATACTTCGGCGCTTAGAAACATTTGTATTAAGCGCAATATAAATGTTATGTATTATTATTATTATAAAATAAATGCCAATGAAATAAAAAACAAAAATGAGAAGGTTGAGTGCTGGGAGAGGTAAAACATGAGCTTTTTCATTCTTTTTATGTCAGTTCGGAAGAATATCATATTATAAATGTCCCCAAAAAGGATAGCTCTTCAAATGCCGTCATATTCGAAATATGATGAGGAGTAGCTGAAATGTTCGGCCCGAGCATCCATGCCACTTGTGTGTGCAGTCTCGTATACCCGTTTCTGTGTGCAGTAGATGTGTCTTTCAGCAAGTTTGGGGCTATTTCTGATCATTTTGATGATTCCAAAGCCTCAAAGTATAACAAATTCTTATGTAAACATGTTCCACCTCTCCCAATTGCTTTGAGACAGTTTCTTTCACAAATATAATGGCATGACCAGAACTCAACTTTATCTTCAAAACATATTCCCGTCAAATTTTCTTCTACCTCCCTAGGGGGTTCAATTGTGCAATATTTTTACCAAATTATTTACATAGTAAAACAAATAATACATTAAATAGTACAATAATGATACAAGTAAACTTTCATTTATATAACATTGTGCAATTGTAGTTTCTCATAAACATACAAATTCATGCAATTGAGTATTTGAATATTGCGTATTTCAATACATATGTTATGAGTAAACTCGACTTTATAGGGGGTACGGATAAAGCTTCAAAATAATGTAATGGATAACCAGAAAGGAAGTAAGATAAGGGAAATGCATGGTCTACATGAGAAGGAGAGAAGGTAAAAGGGCAGATTGTTGGGGTAGGACCAAGAGTGCAAGAATGATGAGATGGAGGGGAAGAGAAAAAGAAGGAGAGAGAGAGAGATACTGAGATCATAGAGGAATGGGGAGAAGGAAAGAGTGATATATAGCAAAGCGTACAGAAACGGAGCAGGTGTTCATCCGGAGACAACAATTAAACAGAAATACATTACGAGGAGGTGCATCAAAATAAATTTCTTAGAGCAAATATCAACATAACTGACTTGGATTGTGATGTGTAATAGTTAGTTGCCTCCAGAATTTTCAATATATATATGGTTATTGTTTTTAAATGGATGACTTGTTTATGGTGCTTGCGATTTTTTTTCTTGGCATGTTTTTTGTATACGTCATAAAATTCCAATGATTATATGCTTGGCTGCCTGCTGTTTACCCAAACTTTCAAAGGTATTAACATAACTCTCTTTTTTTTTCATTTTTTATTTGTCTACCCCTGGTTGAATTTTAGGTCAAGGTGTATGAAGAGAAAATGAAAATAGTTTGGCAAGTCAAATCAAGTGGAAAATAGAAGAATGCAAGGCAAGGCCTTTTTTCTTTCACACTAAGAGCACGGCTTGTTAGTATTACTTAAGTGAGTAATCCGTATTTACGAATAATGCCACGTTGAGAGTGTGTTAGGGTAGGATAGTCCATGGAGTTAAGTCAGTGCATATTATAGTGGTACCAATTACAACAAACTTTAGGACTCAAGCCTTAAAGTCTGCTAGACATTTTAATATTTTTTCCTTCATAATATTTACCTTTACGGTTAATTCATTTCAATAAAAATGAATGATATTGCGAGCTTGCCTTGATGTACGCTCAAATCATGAAAAACAAGCATCGACGAAGAGTTTAATTCACAGGCTCGATTAACGCATGTAATGACGCCATGGACATATCTCTATAGTAGGTCCATGATGACTTTAGTCGGGCTTTTTTATGTTTTGGGAGTGTGGAAACTCCTGTTTTATCGATGATTATAATCTTCATATTTGTTATCATTAAAAACCCATATATTTCCCTTTGAAATGGTGGCCCGTTTGTTATGATTATGTGATTTTGTTGCGCCCTGTGCCACCCATTTCTTATGGAGGGGGTCCGAATGATGCGTTTGCCATTGTAAAGGGTGAATATTCGTGTGCTGGTGTGCAATGAATTGTCCTATTTCGAGTTTGATTGAAATATCGCACGTGGTACTATATTCGGCATTACCTTTAGGTATCATTTTGAAGACTGTTAACCCCTTTTTCTCACTATTATGGCCATACATACACTTTGCAGTGATTATTCCTCTTTAGATGTAGTATGGTCATTTATCCTATTACCGACCATGTCTTATTACCGGACACCCCGTTAAAGAGCGCATATCTTTAGAATTAAGAGGATTATGCAACGAAATAGGTCAAGTCAACACATTTTTAAGAGTTAACCTATATGCGCTTGTGACCCAGTGCATCAGGGGTTTAAAGCAGCGTGCATCATGGCGCAATGGAATTTTAATGCGCCATCCACTAAATTTTGCGTCAATTATTTAAACCTTTCACTACTATACAGAACTACCGTAACGAGTCATATTCTGGAAATTACATGTCTTGACTGAAAAGAGAATATTCAATTTATCTTGCCCTCCTAATCCGGTGAGATGAAACGTATTAATGTAAACAAGGAGTGTAGGGTAATGATGATTACGTTTAAGTAGTTAAACTATTAACGAGAAAATTGAGTTCTGGGAAAATTGACAAATAATTTGTGAGCATTCTCATTCATTTTATGTCAGTTTGGAAGAACATCATATTAGAAATGTCCGCTGAAAACGATTGATCTTCATAATTATGCCCTCATATTCGAAATATGAAGAGAAATAGCTCAAGTGTTCGGGCCGAACATTCATGCCACATGTGTGTGCAGTCCAATATACCCATTTCTTTGTGCACAGTATGTGCTTTCAGCGAGATTTGTTATAATTTTGATAATTCCAAAACCTCCCAGTATTGAGCAATCTTTAATATGTAAACATAGGCCTAATTGACATTTCCAAATTGCTTTGAGACAGTTGCAGGACCAGAACTCAACTTTATCTTTAATTTCTAGATTCGGGACTTTTAGCACGACATGATTTACAAGAACAGCACGTGCAGTAAGATTTCTACAAGATAAGGAAGTGAAATTATTACGAAAGGGCAAGGGCACTCGAAAAGACAGTGGCTGAAAATTGCCAAGGCATGGACATCCCACGAAACCGACATCCCACGAGAACGACAGCACTTGAGACAGACAAAACAATAAAAAACATGAGGAGATATGGAAACATAAAATTATAAAGGGTCCTCGTGCCCCAAAACATGAAGAAATACATATTAAAGGAAAGATAGAGATATATCAGTCTCATTGGCCATAGCTCTCGTCGTCGGTGGCCGCTCAGGCTCAGTTTGACGTAGAGGGCCGTCATGTCATTAAAAAAAAATCAAGTGAAGGACACTGTGCTATTGCACTTCGTTTTCAAACGTCATTTCGTTTTTTGGGTCGCGTTTACTTTTGCTTTCAATATGATCGGAATTTGCTGAGAAAAATATAACAATATTAATGGCCATTCGCTTGACCTATTCTTAATGATCGACTGCGGCTCCTATTGTGTACAGATGAATAGATGACGCATTCTAAACCCATATCCAGCAACACCCAAAAGATGATACCGTATTGTTACGAGCTATGGGAATTTTGCTGTTATTGTCAATACTAATTTCTAGGCACCAGTCACTAAAAGGACAATGACTCTGTTTGTGCATGATTGTATAAAAACAGGTTCTCAATTGAATAGAACGTCGACTGTGGCATCTACTTGACTTAACCACTGTGACGTATCTTGCAAGCTCCTCTCCCATTTGCCCTGTAGTTTAAGAATCAAGATTCCTTTTCCTCTAAAGAAAATATTTGATCATACACGCACCTTAGATATAATCATTTAAAAAATACTTTGCACCCTGCTTATATAAAACAAATCTATTGCGTTAGCAACAACTGACAAATAGAAAATAATATAAAATTTCTTTTATAGAGCAAATGGTATAGAGGAGCTCGCAAGATGTGTCACGGAGCTGCCAATTTGTGTTTGATTAGCTACAACTTAAAAAAGAATCATAACTTTCTTATTTCTTTTGCTAAAACTTTCATTAATCTATTTATCTATTTTTTTTATTCAAATGAACTAAATACCAGGGTAGAGTTTCCCTTTAATTATAATTGGTAAACTGATTACACGTGTGACAATGTGCTCCTGGAAAACGTTACGTTTATTTATTTGTAGTAAATTATGATGATCTATGCACAGAATAACAATTACAATACTTCTGAGATATATTATAACTATAATATCCTCTGCTATAATATTGCTTCATACCTTATTATAAATGTATATATAATAATGACTTCAACACTTCCCCCAAACTGTACTTGATGAATAATCCCCTAGAAGATGTTGATCCAGACTTGCATGTATTTAATTCTTCCCAATCTTCATACTATCTACCTTCAGAGTTTAATGTAAAGTTCTCATATAATTCATCTCTAAGTCTTATCCATTTTAATGCCCGAAGTTTACAGAAAAACTTTGAAAATATTTCTCAATTCTTGTCAATGATAAATCATTCTTTCTCTTTTATAGCAATTTCTGAAACTTGGATATGTGATACAACCTCAGTTAATTTCAATCTAGATGATTATAATTTTTGGAATGTTAACAGGACGAGGGGGTGGTGTTGCGCTATTTGTGAAAAAAAAAAAATATATTATATACTGTAAGAACAGATATCGTTTATAATCAAGAGTCCATTTTAACATGTGAATATTTGTTTATTGATTTCTTAGATGTAAACCACAAGAGTTCTACTCTTGGTGTCATATATAGAAAACCAGGATCAAATCATGAAATATTTTACATTACGTTCTTTCATAGGCAGTCTAATTTAACTGATTCATTTGATAGTTTACTTCTTAAAATCAACAATGATATATTAAATAAGGTTAATAGTGTTAATTTCCTTGGGGTATACATTGATTATAATATGCATTGGGATACACATGTCAATAAGGTCACTCAAAAGGTATCTACATGTATTGGTATTTTGTATAGATTAAAAGACTCGCTTCCGCCTTCTGCTTTAATACTATTATATAATTCATTTATGCTCTCATACCTAAATTACTGTGTTGCTGTTTGGGGCAATTGTAGTCGAACTAAATTAGATAAATTATTTAAATTACAGAAAAAGGCCCTTCGCATATGCCTGGGATGTCCTTATCGTGCCCCTTCTGCCCCATTGTTCAAAAAATTGAAATCTCTTAATATTTTTGATTTGTACTATTACTCCCTTGCTCTCCTTGGTTTCTTTTACTTTCAAAATAAATTACCCTCAAACATTTCTCAAATGTTCACTCACTTTTAATTACCAGATACATAATCATAATACCCGTTTCAAGGATTCTTTTCACTTATGGCCAGTAAAAACAAATAGTGCCATGAAATCAGTACGACATAATTTCCCTGTAATTTGGAACTCAATCCCCAAATATATTTCTAATTGCAATACAATCACTTCTTTCCAAAAAAAGTTGAAGCATTTTCTTACCCTAAAATATGTATAGTTATTTTTATTTTTCTCTGTTATCTATATTTGTGCCATATTTGTGTTATATATTATATTTGTATATTTATTTATTTATATGTATATTTTTAGTATTTATATTTATATTTTTTGTTTTTTATTTCTATTTGTTGTCTATATAAATTTCGCAATATTTGTAGGGAACTATGCTTGTACAAGGCCCAAGGGCTTTATTCATGTAGTTCCCCATTTCATTTTCTAATTTCGATTATGACTTATTTTGTATTTGTTTTGAATGTACTTTTTAATTGAAAATGAAATAAATGAGAATTGAATTGAATTGAATTGAATAACCTGGGGATCGTTTCATCAAGCGTTTTGTCAGTGACTTTTTACCGACAACTGTTATAAGCTACTGAAATCCTTGCATCTGATTCGCTGAGAGCTAATTTGTCAGTAAAAACCACTGAAAAATTGCTGGATGAAACGGTCCCCTGATGACTATTGAATAATCTAATTAATACAGACCCCTCGGTTGCCATATAGTCAATGGGTTAATATGATCAAACTGTACTTGCCTGTGGTTTCTTTATTACTTTTGGAACTTTCTGGTCACAGTGGTTTTAGAGCTGCTTGTTTTAGAAAGATATTAGGAATGTTCTGAATGGGTTTATCGACATTGATATGTAGTATATTTTAAAATAATTGTGAAGTTCATGTTTGTAACGTACAACTCTTCGACATCTTAGAAGTGAAATGAATAAATGAATCTAATTGTACTGAACTGTATTACTAATTGTAATTGTACTGAATCTATTGATTTTAATGTATTCCAGGATATCGTATTCTATAGCAAATATAACTACATATTATCATTTTCCAATTATGAATTTAATCCTCATAAATATATAACAGAGTATTATCACACATATATTCATAACAAATATATAGATTCAAATATTTGGAGTGTATAACAGAAGTATAACATATGAAAATTGGAAGGTAAGTACAAACATAATACAAGGGAAAATTGTATGTTCATAAACGTATAACATATTATTATTATACATACAAATATATATATATATATAGAACTGCGTCACCAGTAACGTCATATATGGGCTGACCTGCACCGTCTGCGGTATGGTCTACATTGAAAAGAAGACTGGCGGATAGAGTGACAGAACACTTGCGATCCATACGCCTCAACACTCCTGGGTTGCCAGTCGCTCGACACTTCAACTTAGCCAATCATTCATCGAAGGACGTCAAAGTTTCTGTTCTGCGAACCTGCACGGACGAGAGACAGAGGAAGACCATGGAGGAGAGGATAATCTTCAAACTGGGAACTTTCCAGCCGCTTGGCATGAATGCCACTTTTCGTTCATTCAAGATCAGCCAATGAATTCTAATTGTATGAACTCTAACTGATTGGACTTTACTGGACTTTACTCTTCTCTCCCCCCCCCCCTTTTTTTCTCCCTCTCTCTCTCTTTTTCTTACTGCTTTGCGCATATCCCCCTTTTTTTGCGCAGCAGACATAGTTTTTGTAAAATTGCGCGTCAATTCATGTCTTGCCTCTTTGTTGCGTCATTCTTACTGCTTTTATCATGGCTTTTAATTTCTTTTCAAAATACGCAAATTTTTTTTTTTATTTTTCTTTGTGGCGTCACTTGCGCCCAAAATCTCAATTCTCGCGCCTAATTTTTTGTATCCAAGCAACTGCCCGCGTATTCATAATTCACGCATCTGATTATTATTACTTTGAATGTGTTCAGTCTTTTACTTTGATAAAGGTCTGTGACCGAAACGTCAGTAAATTTTACGTCTTGCGGTGTTTTTATTTCAACATAATTTTTTGCTCTCTCTCTCTCTCTCTCTCTCTCTCTCTCTATATATATATATATTTATATAACCGCACAACAAGGGTCCCAAGTCCTCGTGTTGCCATAAAGCCATTATGGTAATAGCCGGGAGGGCGCATTGTTATACATAATTTGTATATATATATATATATATATTTTGAATAGAAAGTCCACGTGTTGGAGTAATATCAAAGAAAAAGACCAGTAGACATTTCATGCTTTTTTCTCCAACTATTTTATTTTCTCACGAATTTTCGACGATCCTCTCACCGTCTTTGTCAAGTGAATAATGACAAAATTTCGAAAACTTATCCATGTAGCGTTTCCAAGACAATGCGCGATTAGTTTATAAATAACCGGGCGCATCGTCTTGGAAACGCTTTACAGCTCAAAAACATTAAAACGTCACGAAGACGTCACAATAGAAATACAGACAGGTAAATTAGGACCCAAAGCGTATAATAATAATAAAAGGTGCGCTTATAGACGCAAGGTACATGAGGAGTGAGCGAGAAATTACTAAAACGTCATAAAGAAAATAATACGTCATAAAAGAAAAGTAACAGTGGTGTTTGAGTAGGTGCCTAATGGAATATGAGTAGTATTATCGAAAGAAAGTGTAGTTAGTAAGCCAGGACATGTCTATGTTCATGCCTGGCTTCTTGAAGCTCTCATTTTTAACGATCATTTTGATTTCGTACAAATGTCGGTCTTCAAATGATACGAGCCTGTCTCTTAGAATGCAGCATTGTAGGTCGCTCACTGAGTGTGCAGCTGTATTGAAGTGTTCTGCCACAGGGTGATGGAGTTTGCGAGCAATGCTGCTCTTGTGGTTGTTAAATCTCTCCCTAAATCTGAGAGTTTCTCCTATGTACAGGGCATTCGAATATGCAGGCATATGATGGCCATGCTTGAAGAAGATTTTCTTGCAAAATGTCAAATGAAACCAACCATGTATGTCAGATATATTGATGACATATTTATGATTTGGCCACACAGTGAACTCGAACTTGATTCTTTTTTCGATCGCTTTAATACTCAACATTCCAGTATCAAATTCACAATCGAAAAATCAAAAGAAAGGATTAATTTTCTTGACGTCACTATCACCAACAAGGAAGGCATGCTTTCTACTACAGTGTACCACAAACCCACTGACAGTTTCTCCTACCTCCAGTACAGTAGTTTTCATCCTAAGCACATAAAGACATCGATAGTATACAGCCAGATGTTACGTTACAGACGGATTATTTCTAACGAACAAGAGTTCGCTCGAGAATCGCTTAAATTAGCGCGTCATTTCGTTGAAGCAGGATACCCTGTGGACTTGGTAGAAACAGGCAGACTCAAAGCATTACACCGTGACAGGGCGCGTCTTTTGAGTGATCACAAGGAAAAATGCAAATCACAACGTAAAGTACTTGTGACTACCTTTCACCCAGAAGTTAGCTCCCTCGCGAAGAACATTCGCCGTGAATGGCCCATTCTCCAACAGGATCCTCAGCTGGCCCCTAAATTTGCTCTGCCACCACTGCACGCGCAAAGACAACCCAAAAATCTCCGTTGTTTACTGACTACCAGTTTGAGCGGCTTTGGGCAAGAGGGTAACAAACAATGCGGCAAAACTAGGTGTCAAATATGCAAGCACATGATTCTTGATCAAAGTATCAGGCTTTCTGAAAAATGCACAATCAGACCCACTCCTTGTAACTGTGACGTAACGAATGCTGTGTATGCTATCAAATGTGCCAAATGCCCGAATGCCCTGTACATAGGAGAAACTCTCAGATTTAGGGAGAGATTTAACAACCACAAGAGCAGCATTGCTCGCAAACTCCATCACCCTGTGGCAGAACACTTCAATACAGCTGCACACTCAGTGAGCGACCTACAATGCTGCATTCTAAGAGACAGGCTCGTATCATTTGAAGACCGACATTTGTACGAAATCAAAATGATCGTTAAAAATGAGAGCTTCAAGAAGCCAGGCATGAACATAGACATGTCCTGGCTTACTAACTACACTTTCTTTCGATAATACTACTCATATTCCATTAGGCACCTACTCAAACACCACTGTTACTTTTCTTTTATGACGTATTATTTTCTTTATGACGTTTTAGTAATTTCTCGCTCACTCCTCATGTGCCTTGCGTCTATAAGCGCACCTTTTATTATTATTATACGCTTTGGGTCCTAATTTACCTGTCTGTATTTCTATTGTGACGTCTTCGTGACGTTTTTATGTTTTTGAGCTGTAAAGCGTTTCCAAGACGATGCGCCCGGTTATTTATAAACTAATCGCGCATTGTCTTGGAAACGCTACATGGATAAGTTTTCGAAATTTTGTCATTATTCACTTGACAAAGACGGTGAGAGGATCGTCGAAAATTCGTGAGAAAATAAAATAGTTGGAGAAAAAAGCATGAAATGTCTACTGGTCTTTTTCTTATATATATATATATATTGACAGATACACAGAATAAATTACTCCGTTAGACACAAAGGTTTCAATATTTCGCCTATAAGGCTTCTTCAGGAAATGATATACCCCCTTTTTTAATGTGTTGGTAGACAAATGGTAGGTATGGTGCAGAATAATACAACAAAATTGTTTGAATGTTTCTGTGTTTTTAAGGGCTCTGCAAAAAACACAAAAAATAGCATTTTTCTCGGCTTAGCGAATATGTAGTTACTGTTTTTTCTCTGGGGGCATTCTTCAGTAGATATGCATGTATAACACAATCTGATATCTTTTAAGATATTATCATAAATTATTAAGATTTGACTTTTCATATTTTTGGACTTACCTTCCATTTACATTATGTTATACTAAGTTTTTGTTTTTAATTTATGTATATATATAAACCATGCTTAAAAGTTCAGAATCGTGAGTAATTGTTTGATTATTTGTGTAAAAGTCAATGCAAATCACTAAAGTGCAACTTCTTTTTCCAAGCATGGTGTATTGCATATTTCTCTATTTCTTTTCATGAGCATACAGTTTAATAGGGAAGCATATTGTACCTGAAAAAATTCCTGAGAATTACATAACAATTTAAAAAGGTCATTTGCTAACTTGCATCGAAATGTACACAACATGGTTCATATAACCCTAAGTTCAACTTTTTCCCCCATGCATTTTGACATAAAATGCATTTTTTCACACCAATAATGATACCTGGTGGCAAAGATATGCCATTCATGTTATGAGTAATAAAATTCCCTATCCATTCCCGTTTGAATTATGAACATGGTAAAATACTTTTTGAGATATATCCAAAAATGCTAGGGGGGAACTTACTTTTTTGGTTGAGTGTATATATATATATATATATATACATAAATTAAAAACAAAAACTTAGTATAACATATGTAAATGGAAGGTAAGTCCAAAAATATGAAAAGTCAAATCATAATAATTTATAATATCTTAAAAGATATCAGATTGTGTTATACATGCATATCTACTGAAGAATGCCCCCACAAAAAAAACACAGTAACTACACTGTTGGTCATAATGGTAGCATAATTCGTTTTTTCATGGTCATCCGTTGATTTAATCATATTTAAAAGCCTAAATAGATAATATTGACCAGGTTCATTTATTACATAATGATTTTGTATTGTCGAGGTAAAAGTCGGTCAAGTGAAACATTCCATCACGTGGCCTATCTTTTTGTTTGGTGCTATGAAAGGCAGAGCCTCTGTCACAAGCCCAGTACAAAAGCAAAGGACAAAAAATACTCTAGAGAAAAAATAATTGCTTAAGTACTGTTCACACAACAAATTACTAAAGTAGAAAATGAATTGGGATTACAAAAGCAAAGAAAATATCTTTATTAGGATTTAAGTTTAACAAGTTTCATATCATCTCTGTAATGAAATGCATATTCAATAAATTCAATAACTAAAGAGGTGATCAATCTCGTCAAATTAAAAGTCCTTAGCTGATATATTGTTGGGGCCCATTCGAGAATTCGACGAGTGTCGCTCAGTGAAGTATCCAAGAGTTCTCCCGGCAACACCGATGACTCATGTCAGTGACGTCACTATGGAGACGATTCGCTCGCCGAAGCTCCTGTCCCGTACGTCGTTCTGTTCATACAAGAACCCTCAGCTCTACCAATACGTCTCGTTTCTTCTCACACGAAGTTCGAAACTAAAAACCCACATATGTGGGTTAAGTAAACACAAACGAAATCATCAAAACTCCTTTTCTGATAGCAGCATAAACACGACTAACATGTCGATGCAGTACAACATTTTCCATTTAAGGCTGCTAAAATGGAGGAAAACGATGAAATTAGCCTTGCCTTTAAGGCGAAAGCAAAACGGGATAACACAGGTCTGCTCCCTTCAAAATCAACACAACGTAATGCCCGAATTAGTACAGTACACGAACGCAGTCAAATATATCAGGGCGTAGTTCATTTCCCTAACAAAAGATGAGACCAAATAGTTTGCTCACGAAGCATTAACGAAAGTGTTTTCCTAGACTTTAATCTCCAGACTCTATAAAAAGCTGTAATATAAGTAAGGTCATCAATCCAACCGTGACAAATAACCCCCAACCAAAATGACATTACTAGTTTAGAGGTTTTCTATAATTAATAAATTCAATTACGTTAATCCACCCAATTTTGTGAATAAATCAACCTTCGGGACATCTACTGAGAAAATCTGCTCCCACATTATCAGATCCCTTGATAACTTCTACATGGAAATTATAGGACTGCAATGCCAACGCCCAGCGTAACACTCTTGGATTTTTCATTCTCGCTTGCGACAAGTATGCTAAAGGAAAGTGGTCCGTCTGCAACGTGAACTTCCTCCCATATAAGAAGTAGGCAAACTTCTTAACAGCCCACGCTAAGGCAAGACACTCGCGCTCAACTATGGGATACAAGCGCTCGCGATCGAGCAATTTGCGGCTGGCATAACAAACGGGAAACATTTTCCCTTCAAGAGCTTGCATCAACACAGCGCCGATGCCGACATCTGATGCATCCGTGCGCACTACAAACTCACTGTCGATGTCCGGTAATCTAAGTACAGGGAAATGACTTAACCGGCTCTTGAGTGTTTGGAACGCATGTTCATGCACTTCCTCCCACTTCACTTTCATTGGACAATTCTTCTTCGTTAAATCGGTCAGTGGGGCAGCAATAGTAGCCATATTGGGAATAAACTTCCGGTAATACCCCACAAGACCCAAGAAGGATCTTACCTCCCTTTTCGTTGTCGGGCGTGAAGATGACAACACTTGCTCGATCTTCTCTGGTGTAGGTTTCACTTCACCTTGTCCCACGATGTGTCCAAGAAACTCTACTGAACTACACGCAGCATTACACTTGCTTGGTCTGGCAGTGAGATGACATTCCCTCAGCCGTGATAGGACTCGTCTTACATCTTCCAGATGTTCCTCCCATGACGAACTATAGATGAGGATGTCGTCTATATAGTGAAGGACGTTAGGGAGTTCATCTAACAGCTTCCTCATCATTCTGGTGAACACAGCAGGGGCATTAACCATGCCAAATGGAAGTACCAAGAATTCATACTGGCCATCAGGAGTAACAAACGCCGTTTTCCCATGATCTTTCTCGACCACTGGTATCTGCCAGTATCCTTTCGACAAGTCAATTTTAGTAAAATATTTGGCGTCTCCCACATCTGCGATTATCTGTTCTATGTTAGGGATTGGTTCGTTGTCGATGACTGTCTTGGCGTTGATCTTCCTATAGTCAACGCAGAATCTATTCTTCCCGTCCTTCTTCTTGACGATTACCACAGGTGATGCATACGGTGACGTCGACTTCTCGATGACTCCCATTCTAAGCATCGCTTCTACCTCCTCTCTAATCGTCTCTCGTAATGCTTGGGGTACTGGGTAGGGGCGAGATCGGATGTGCTCGTCAGAAGTCAACTCCACGGAATGACTAATGATGTCTGTCTTCCCAGGGACATCGGTCATGACGTCGGTGAATTCATGGAAGAGCTCCTGCATCTGGGTTCGCTTGTCGACGGGTACGTCGTCGCCAAACTTCACGTCATCGATGCCTTCCGTCTGCTCAACCGCTGGGAACGTAATCCCCGCAGAATCATCACTCTCGTCACCCTCATCCACAATATGGACAGCACCAACGTGGTCAACCTGAGCTGAAACTTCTTGACTACCATCTTCGTGCTCCCTCTCAACATACCTCTTCAGAAGATTTGCGTGATAACTCTTTTCTTTTCCATCCACCATCAACTTGTAGTTGTTCCTAGCAACCCTCTTCACCACCTCATATGGACCTCTCCAATGCATGAGTAGCTTATTGCTGCTGGTAGGTAGAAGTAGGAGGACACGATCACCACACTCAAATCTCCTCTCCTTCGCCTTGACGTCGAAGTGTCTCTTGTATTTCGTTGAGGCCTTCGTAAGCTCCTTCCTGGCGAGCTCACACGTCGACTCTAGTCGTTCCTGCAAATCAATGACATAGTGATAAGTTGATTTGACTTCTTCCTCTGGGACTTCTGTGGACCATAATTCCTTAAGAATAGTCATGGGTCCCCTAACAGTTCTCCCATACATCAATTCAAAAGGAGAATACCCCAGACTCTCATGCGGAACCTCACGATACGCAAACAGAAGCGCGGGTAAGTATCTATCCCAATCTTTAGGGCATTCCTGACACATTCTACGCAACATTTGCTTAAGGGTCCCATTAAACCGTTCACACGCTCCATTAGCCATTGGATGGTAAGGAGTAGTGTGAAACTGGCTAACTCCCAGCAATCGGGCAGCTTCCTTCATAACTCCCGAAACAAACTGAGTGCCATTATCAGACAATATTTGATTAGGTACACCTAAGCGTGAAAATATTTCAACCAGGGCTTCAGCCACACGTTCAGCTTCAATACGAGGTAGGGCTACTGCCTCCGGATAACGAGTAGCTAGATCAACTACAGTCAATATATACCTATTCCCTCGATCTGTAATAGGAGCTATGGGTCCAATCAAATCTACTGCAATCCGTTTGAAACAAGTATCTATCAAAGGGGGAACTACGAGTGGTACCTTACCAATCCTACCTTTCGTCATTGTGCGTTGGCATGCGTCGCATGATGCACAATATCGTTTGACATCGGATTGTAATCCAGGCCAGAAGAATTGCGTTAGGATCCTATCTATCGTCTTCCTCGTCTTCAGATGTCCAGACAATGCAGAATCATGGGCTAGTCGAAGAACTTGAGATCGGAACGGCTTGGGTACCAACAATTGGTTGAACGTCTTCCCCTGGGTGTTACCTAGTGACTTATATTCACGGAAAAGAAGACCATTCTTGAAATAAAATCTCACTTCGCTATTCTTCCCGACAAGTTTTGACTCATCTTTTGCTGCAAAATCTCTAAGTTTCTTCAGCGTTGGATCTGCCTGCTGTGCTGCGATGACTTCTTCGCGAGTTGCAGTACTCTCCTGCTGCTGTGAAGATCCAAGACTCATAAATGGTCGATCCTTGCGTCTCTTCATCCCTCGAGTCTCCACTCCTGCTCCTTGTTCCATCTGTTCAGGGGTAGGTGACTCGCTCGTCAACTCACGTGGTTGCTTTCGAACGATGACATCATCCTGGCTATGTAGCTGGGATACATCAGTCACACTCTCTTCATCTAGTACTTGAGGAATGCTTGACGAATCATCTTCTGTGGCTACCAACGTTGAGGGCGCACTCAGCTCTCCCACAGTTGTCTCCTTTCTGACATCAGAATTGCCGCCTCGAGAAGATTCATCTTCCTCTTTGATGGATGACTCGCCGTCACTCGTCTCAGTGTACTTCCAGTTCGGATCCTCATCTCCAGGTTTCCTAACACCTGCAATATTTCCGATGACCAAATCATATAACGGGTTATCAACACATAATGCTGTCACATTACCTTGGAAATATGGCGTACTTACATAAAGTGTTGCCACTGGCATCAGTCTAACTGTTCGGTCAATTAGCAAACAAAGCTTGCTTTGCCCTGTAAACTGAGCTTCCTGTACTAAATCTGTACGAATAATTACGCCACTACAACCTGAATCACGCAATACTGTTATTTTCTTGCCATTCACATTGCCATCACAAGTGGGCATATCTGCTTCAACTGTGCAAGCCGTATAAAGCAATGGGATTTCATGGCCACACTGCAGCTTTACCGTAGCTGAATCGGGATGAACACCTTGCATCTCAGGTGTTTCCGGACACACGCCGACTACGCATGCGTTCACAGTCTGCTTACGCGATTCCGAGCTTAACTTGCCTACACTATCTTTCAAACTACTACCTCTTTTGTGAGGACACTTCGCCATAAAATGGCCTGATTTACCGCAAGTATAACAAGCTTTGGAAGGACTTTTGTCGCGCTGATCCTTAGCGTTACCGCCTTTCTCTTGACGATACTTTTCTTCACGGCGTACGCGTCTACTCGAGTCATTCGAACCTGAGCCGTGCGCACTCCGATATTGCTCCGCTAGCAAGATTAGCTCTTGAACGTTTTCAGGATTCCTTTCTCGCAGAAATACAGATAAAGAACGATCTGAAGTCTCATAAATGTGTTCACGAACAATTACATCCATCAATGCATCGAATGTCTTTGCTTTGCCGCTCAAATCAATGCAGCGCGTGACATAACGAATCAAACGGTTAGCATATTGGTAATAAGATTCTTCGCCGCCTTTCTTCGCCTCGCGAAAGCGTTTCCAATTACCTTCACTCGTAAGAGAAAAGTATTGCAATAGCATATTCTTAAGGAGATCATAATCGGTTGCCTCCTCTGCGCTTATTGAACAATAAACATCTAGAGCGGGGCCTGTCAACAAGTTACCTAGAGCGGACGCCCAACATTCCTTTGGCCATCTACTTAAAGTAGCGTGCCGTTCGAAACGATCTATATACGCATCCAATTCGTCGGTTTTCGCTCGAAACGCTGGCATGCAGGGGATCTTACTAGTAAAGCCTTCAGATGCTATCCCATTATCTCTTCTACTTTCACTAATCTTTAAATCTAACTCCTTTTGTTTCGTAACCTCTTCTAGTCTTTTTCGATCATCTTCCCTCTTAAGTCTTCGCTCATCTCTTTCTAACTGTTCGTCTCTTCGTTTTTCTTCAAGAACCCTGTCACGTTCCTTACTTGCAAAGTCTAACAATTCTTTACCTTCAAATCCACACACTTTCCCGATTTCCAGAAACTTTTCCAAATCCATTTTTTAATTTGCCTTTGTTGTGAACAGTAATGCAATCAAATTATTTTCTCATCCCAAGGACAAGCCCCCATTTGTCACAAGCCCAGTACAAAAGCAAAGGACAAAAAATACTCTAGAGAAAAAATAATTGCTTAAGTACTGTTCACACAACAAATTACTAAAGTAGAAAATGAATTGGGATTACAAAAGCAAAGAAAATATCTTTATTAGGATTTAAGTTTAACAAGTTTCATATCATCTCTGTAATGAAATGCATATTCAATAAATTCAATAACTAAAGAGGTGATCAATCTCGTCAAATTAAAAGTCCTTAGCTGATATATTGTTGGGGCCCATTCGAGAATTCGACGAGTGTCGCTCAGTGAAGTATCCAAGAGTTCTCCCGGCAACACCGATGACTCATGTCAGTGACGTCACTATGGAGACGATTCGCTCGCCGAAGCTCCTGTCCCGTACGTCGTTCTGTTCATACAAGAACCCTCAGCTCTACCAATACGTCTCGTTTCTTCTCACACGAAGTTCGAAACTAAAAACCCACATATGTGGGTTAAGTAAACACAAACGAAATCATCAAAACTCCTTTTCTGATAGCAGCATAAACACGACTAACATGTCGATGCAGTACAACATTTTCCATTTAAGGCTGCTAAAATGGAGGAAAACGATGAAATTAGCCTTGCCTTTAAGGCGAAAGCAAAACGGGATAACACAGGTCTGCTCCCTTCAAAATCAACACAACGTAATGCCCGAATTAGTACAGTACACGAACGCAGTCAAATATATCAGGGCGTAGTTCATTTCCCTAACAAAAGATGAGACCAAATAGTTTGCTCACGAAGCATTAACGAAAGTGTTTTCCTAGACTTTAATCTCCAGACTCTATAAAAAGCTGTAATATAAGTAAGGTCATCAATCCAACCGTGACAGCCTCCTTTCTGCTGTTGTTTTGCTGTCCATTTCGTGCAGAAAGCCTACGTGTGTTAACAGCCCGTTTTCAGAGTTAGCTTGATCAATTCCTACCAAATTTGGTACACTGATTCCTGACACTATGCCTCGCCCAACGGCACTTCCAATTCGCCAGAGGGTCCTTGCACTGCGACGGATTGGACGGACACAGGCCCAGATTGCAGATATTCTTGGACTTTCGCAGAGTTGTGTGTGCCGCATCCTCAGAAGACATCGAGAGGCGGATACTTTGAGTCCAGAGAGATCTACAGGTCGACCACGAAGAACATCCGCACGGGATGACCGTCAACTGCTGAACATGTGCCATAGGAACCGGAGAATGCCAGCGAGTCGTCTTTGCCACTTGTGGAGGAGGCACTTCGGAGTGAACGTTTCACGGGAAACCGTAAACAGGAGACTTGTCCAACATGGCTACAGAGCTCGGCGAATGACCAAGGTTCCACGTCTCACTGTTCGCCACCGGGTTGCTCGACTCCAGTGGGCTAGGAGGCACAGGAGATGGCAGCTTGGTCACTGGCGCCATGTAATCTTCACTGATGAAAGCCGGTACATCCTTGACCGCACAGATGGGAGGCAGAGGGTTCGACGATTGCGGGGCGAGAACCTCCGTAATGACTGTGTCCAGGAAACCAATCAAGCAGGTGGAGGCTCAGTGATGGTATGGGCCGGAATACATTATGGCGGAAAAACGCCATTGGCTGCACCTGAAGGAAACGTCAACGCCGCCGTGTACCGCGATATCCTGGAACGCCATTGTCTTCCATACGCCAGAAGAGTATTTGGCAATAACTTTCAGCTCCAAGACGATAACGCTTGACCACATAGGGCACGTCTGGTGAGGGAATTCCTTGACGCAGAGGACGTGCAGCAGATGCCTTGGCCTGCCTGTTCCCCCGACATGAACCCCATTGAGCACGCCTGGGATGCATTGGGCCGTGCCATCAATGAGAGAAACAATCATCCTCAAAATGTGCAGGAGTTAGCCCAGGCGCTGACCGAAGAGTGGGATGCACTGCCCTTGAACACCATCAACAACCTTGTGGACAGTATGCCACGGCGTGTGGAGGCACTGGTGCGTGCCAGAGGTGGCCATACCCGGTACTAAGTGACCCAACAAGATTAAAAAGAGAAAAATGCTATTTTTTGTGTTTTTTGCAGAGCCCTTAAAAACGCAGAAACATTCAAACAATTTTGTTTTGTATTATTCTGCACCATACCTACCATTTGTCTACCAACACATTAAAAAAGGGGGTTTCCGTTATTTTTCAAATGTTATTAAGTAAAACGTAAAACGTAGTTACTGTGGTGACTGGCTCATGAATTTGGATAGTTTCCCCATGGAAAAAAGCAGTATCTGCACATGACCATGTACAGGTGTGGAGGTGATAACTGGGCAGAAAATGTTGAATTTCGACCAAACTCGGCTGGTAGATGCTCTATTAGGACTTAACCACAAGGATAGAAATTAGATAAGTAGTTCAGTGACACTTCGAGGCCAATTCGTAAAAATACAAAGAGAACATTAGAAGGATATAACACTTATGAATGTTTGTAATGGCAACTCTCTGACGTATCATGCGAGCTCCTCTCCCATTTCCCCTGTACTTTAAACATCATGAATTTCCATTTCCATAAATCTCTAAAGAAAATATTTAATCATACACGCACCTTAGATATAATCATTCAAAAAATAGTTTGTACACAGCTTATATAAAACAAATCTATTCCGTTAGCAACAATTGAAAAAAAAGAAAATAGATTTCTTCCATAGAACAATTGGTATAGGAGCTCACAAGATATGTCACGGAACTAAATGAACTAAATACCAGGGTAGAGTTTCACTTTAACCTGGGCAGCGTTTCATCAAGTGTTTTGTCAGTGACATTTTACCGACAGCTGTTATAAGCTACTGAAATCCTTGCATCTGATTGGCTGAGAGCAAATTTGTCAGTAAAAATCACTGACAAAACGCTTGATGAAAAGCTCCCCTGATGACTATTGAATAATCTAATTAATACAGACCACTCGGTTTCCATGTAGACAATGGGTTATTGTGATCAAACTGTACTTGCCTATGGTTTCTTTATTACTTTTTGAAAAAAAAAATTTCACAATGGTTTTAGAGCTGCTATTTTAGAAAGATATTAGGAATGATCTTAAATGGGTTTAACGACATTGATTTGTAATATATTTTAAAATAATGGTGAAGTTTATGTTTGTCACCTACAACTCTTCGACATCTTAGAATTCAAATGAATAAATTAATCTAAATCTATTGATTTTAATGTATTCCAGGATATCGTATTCTATAGCAAATATAACTACATAATCATTTTCCAATTATGAATTGAATTTAATTTAATTTAATAAAACACAACTGATTTACATCAATTTTCTCCTCATGAATATATAACGGAGTATTATCACACATATATTTATAACAAATATATATATTCAAATATTTGGAGTGTATAACAGAAGTATAACATATGTCAATTGGAAGATAAGTAAAAAAAATTATACAAGGGAAGGCCCCCAATTGTGAAAGCTATGTAAATTTCAAATATCTTCTTCTCCAGAACCAGGCATAGCTCAGACTTGGTATTGTGTATGGAGATACCTCTATAGATGAAGAATGAATGTTGTTCATGAAATTTGTCAGAGTGGCCCTATAGAGGCCCTGTGGGGGTAACATACTGGAAGGAGGCGCTGCCAGGCAAAATGTACATTCTGATCTTCTTCTCCAAAACACATGATCGGAATTCAACCAAACTTGGTAGGAATCATCCTTAGGGGTAGGGGATCCAAAGTTGCTAGAATGGTACATGTGGCCACCAGGGGGCCCAGAGGGAGGGCCCCCAAGTGTAAAAGCTATGTAAATTTCAAACATCTTCTTCTCCAGAACCAGGAATAGCTCAGACTTGGTATTGTGTATAGAGATGCCTCTATAGACGAAAAATAAAAGTTGTTCATGAATTTTTTCTGGGTGGCCCTATAGGGGAGGGGGTCTGTGGGGGTAACATACTGGAGGGGGAGGTGGGGCAAGTTGTCCGCCATCCATAAACTTTTAAAATTTTCAGCTTCTTGGAATTCAACCAAACTTGGTCGGAAGCTCAGACTTGGTATTGTGTCTAGAGATACCTATAGATGAAGAATGAAAGTTGTTCATGATTTTTTTCTGGGTGGCCTTATAGGGGCCCCTGCACCAGATGTGAATTGATCCACCTCAGGTGAGCGTCGTGCCCCCTGGGGCTCTTGTATATATATATATATATATATATATATATATATATATAAAATATAGTCTCTGGTGTGGCTTGAATGGACCAAGGTTGACCAACCTTGGTCCATTCAAACCACACCAGAGTCCAACCTGCTGACAGAGACCTAGATTCCCGTCCTTGCCTCCGCCCACGATGCAAGACATGCTCCTGTCTTTCTACAGAACGTAACATCAGTGGCCCCAAGGGCAATTTCACCATCCATGATAATTTCACCTGCACGACGGAGAATGTAATCTACGTGATTGCATGAGAACAAGGAGGAATGCATGAAATGCATGAAATGCATGAAAAAATATCAGTTTTTGAGGCATGTATTAAGTATGTACGCTCATGGATGCTTCAAAATAAACTTAAGCTAAACGAAAGTAAGACAGAATTTATGATAATTGGAACATCCCGACAAATATCAAAACTTGATGTCACTAGCATAAGAGTCGGTAATTCAGTTGTAAATTCATCCAATACTGTAAGAAATTTGGGTGTTTGGTTTGATACCACTCTGAACATGGAGACACATATATCCAAAGTGTGTAAAGCAGCTTTCTATATGCTCTACAATCTTCGTCACATTCGAAAATATCTAGACCAGAAAAGTGCAGAAACTTTAGTGCATGCTTATGTTATTAGTAAGATTGACTACTGCAATGGATTACTGCTTGGTTTACCAGAGTCACATACAATGAAGCTTCAACGTATACAGAATGCCTGCGCTAGACTAGTTTGTAACTCCTCAAAATTTTGCCACATTACTCCTCTTTTAAAAACACTTCATTGGTTGCCAGTGAGGCAGCGTATTGCTTTTAAAATTCTCTTGATTGTGTTTAAGGCCTTAAATGGTCAATCTCCGAATTACATTTCTGAATTACTTACTTTAAAATCAAATCCACATTCATATAATCTCAGGAGTACAAATGACACATTGCTTCTAAAAATGCCAACTTACAGGACTAAGGTGACAATGGGAGATCGAGCTTTTTCTTGCGCAGCACCTAAGATTTGGAATAATCTTCCTTTTAACATTAGGAATTCCCATTCAGTGTGCTCTTTTAAGACTAAGTTAAAAACCCACCTGTTTGTAGAAGCTTTTCGGTAGTTTCCTTTTGGTGTATATCACTTGTGTAATGAACTACTATGGAACAATTTGATTATCAAGCAATTGGTCCTTTATGTTAAGCGCAGTAGAGTATATTGTGTATAGTTATTGCGCTATATAAATGTACGTTATTATTTATTATTATTATTATTATTATTATTTGTTGCAAGGCCTGCAATCTACTGTACGTGGGGGAAACCAAGCGGCGTCTAGCGGACCGGGTTACTGAACATCTACGTTCCATACGTCTGAACACCAGTGGCTTGCCTGTTGCACGCCATTTCAACCTCCCCGGCCACTCGGTTGAAGACTTCAAAGTGATCGGCGCCATCAAGTGCAATGGCGATGATCTATCCAGGAAGAGAAGGGAGGAAAGACTGATTTTCCACCTGGGAACCCTTCATCCTCGTGGGATGAATGTAACATTTCGATCATTTCGTACGCTATTTTGTCTATATATATATATATATATATATATATATATATATATATATATATATTTGGACTTACGTTCCATTTAAATAGTTATAACTAAGGTTTATATATATATATATATATATATATATATATTACGTTCCATTTAAATAGTTATAACTAAGGTTTATATATATATATATATATATATATATATATAAACCTTAGTTATAACTATTTAAATGGAACGTAAGTCCAAAAATATGAAAAATCATAATCATAATAGTTTATGATAATATCTAAAAAGATATCAGACAGATAGATGCATATCTAGTGAAGAATGCCCCTCCCCCCCCCCCCCCCCCTCCCCCAGAAAAAAAGCAGTGACTACATTATTTGCTGAGCCGAGAAAAATGCTATTTTGTGTTTTTTGCAGAACCCTTAAAGATCACATTGCAAGAAAATTCCATATTGGCTTAATACTTATTATTGCATAGATGGCATAAATTATACAAGGTTATCCAAATTCAACGATTGGAAACATTTGAATTAATGATTATTATCAATTATAAAACGGTAAAATACAGCCCCCGATATAGCAGCTGAAGAGCTCCTTGAACGCTGCTGAGATGTGTGACGACACACGAAAGACCAGTCCTGTCTAAGCAGACGATGTCCCATAACATCTTACACATTTTTCAGTGCCTGTTTTGTCATCTCCTCTTCACTTATTTCTCTTACTTGACTAGCGTCAGTCTTAATGTTAGTCTGTTGCCTCACTCTTAACTTCGTGTATGGTATTATTTTGATGAAAAATGCAGCGTTAAAAAATAAAGGAATCAGTCATTTGTAAACAAAATAAGACGCCATTGTATTTTCAGCCGCTTGCACCGGGGCATGTTCGGCGTTTCAAGAGGGAACGAATACAATCTGTGATATTATTCGGAGGGCTTTTCAATTTGAAAATGGGGTTTATTTCATTGATCATTGACCCTTCTCCTGTGTATTTACAATCAAACGGTTTTAGTTATCAGAATCAGTTTCACTTTCCCTTTTAGAATGGTGTGAAATAAGGTCATGTTAAATATACCAAACTCTTTATAATTTGATAAATAATTGCATTGCAATTACGTTCATTCATTATAGGACGTCGTCTGCTTAAGCAGGATCGATCCCTAGTGTGATGACATCAAAACATCGCTATATTTCTGGAGAATCCTCGGATATTCCAGATGCTTAGAAGAGCTTTTATTTATGTTGTTTTTATAATCATCAGATACGCAGTTGACATAAAACTTATACGATTGCCATCTGTAAACTTACCAGTTTCTAGTGATACATTAATTGCCATATTTGTGATTTTCTTGCAATGTGATCTTTAAAAACGCAAAAACATTCAAAAATAGTTTTGTTGTATTATTAAACACCATACCTATTTGTTTACCAACACATTAAAAAAAGGGTTTCCGTTATTTGTCAAATATTATTAAGGAAAACGTAGTTACTGCGGTGACTGGCTCATGATTTTGGATAGTTTCCCCATGGAAAAAGCAGTATCTGCACATGACCATATACAGGTGTGCAGATGATAACTGAGCAGAAAATGATTGAATTTCGACCAAACTTGGCTGGTAGATGCCCTATTGGGACCTCCATACTACAAGAGGTGTCAAAGGTCACGTAAGTAGGTCAAAGGTCATTTGTTAAGGTTTACCTGTAAGTTTTTATTACTATTGATTACTTCTCAACCACAAACCCGTTTGTAACCAGACTTGGCTGGTAGATGCCCTATTGGGACCTCCATACTACAAGAGGCGTTAAAGGTCACGTAAGTAGGTCAATAAAGGCCAAATGAGATAAAATATTAAGGTTTACCTGCATGCTTCTATTACGGTTGATTACTTTGAAACCGTATACCCGTTTGTAGCCAAACTTGCTTGGTAGATACTATAGGGTCCTCCACACTATAGTCACGTAAGGGTCACATAAGTAGGTCAAAGGTCAAATATTAAGGTTTACCCGTAAGTAAAAATTATCCGTCACAGCTAGTCTCAAGAATGAGACTTTAATTACAATCGATCTACATCTGATTCGCTGTTAGCTGGCACAGTCAAGTTACCAGTTAAACACTCTGTTTATATCTTTTCCACTTAATTATGGAAGGAATACCTGTTTAAAGTGTAGCAAATAAAAAATAAGTCTAATACAATAATACAGTGAACGAGAAGGACTTCAGAGTCTAATTCTATTTGTACTTTATTTGTTTAATCACGGTATTAAGACCTGCTATCAGGTAAAAGCTGCTTCTCGGCAAGGCCATGAACATAACAATAACATAACGATGAATAAATAAATACAAAATTATGTACAAAAGCAATCACAATTATATACAAAAGAAATAACAAAATCAATAATAGAATTAAAAACTCGATAAAAACTACTTTCGAAAAATAAACTCATGGGCAATTTCAAAGGCCTATTGTACTGCCCATAGAAATCAGGTTCGGATTACGTAATAGGAGATTGTAATGTTCGCACATTTCTAAATGTTATAGACAGGGCTATTGAAATTGCCTTCAGTTGATTTTCCGAAAGTAGTTTTTAATAGTTAGTAGTAGTTTCAATATGAAACAATATTACTGTGTAATACTTTGTATTATTATGTGATTGTAAATATGATTCCTGAAGCATGCACAAATAAATAAATAAATAAAATATATAATAATAATAGTATCGTAATATGTAAAGCGCTTTGATATTAGTTTACTTCTGAAAAGCGCTATATAAATAGACGTTATTATTATTATTATTATATAATAAAGTGAATACAAAGAAAAATAAAGATAAATGGTAATTGCAAATCAAAACTAGAAACATAACATAAAATCATATAAAATGAATATATGAATTTAAAATTATTATGTAACAATCAGCGAGGGGTTTGTGTGTGTGTGGGGGGGGGGGGGGGGGGTATTGTTAGGATGGGGATAGACTCCTGAAGAATGTCGGACTTTTATTTGCTCGAGTGTCTGCCGGTAAATTATTGAAGAGTTTTTGAAGCGGAATATAGGGGACTATTTTTAAGAAAGTTTGTGAGTGGCCGGGGTAATTTAATTTGACAATTGATATTATGTAACATTATATTCCCTTGATTTAAGACGAATGCGAGAGCATAGTGAAGATTGGGCAATGTTATTCACTTATTTGTATATAATTAAAATAGATTGTTTTTTCCACCTTACGGAAAGTTGATCGATCTCAAGAGTATTATACAATGTGGCTCTATTAAAACGATTATCTACCTCTAAAACGGATTATCAGCGCTCTGTTTTGTAGAATTCGGAGACGATTTAACTGGCTTTCATTGCCATTTCTCCACAGGGTACAACAATGATCAAAAAGCAGTTGAATTAACGATTTATACAATAAGAGCGCAGTACTTCTGTCTACAGAAAACCTAATACGCTTTAGTGAATAGTATGTTTGTAATACCCTTTTTCTAACATTGTCAATTTGGGGAGTCCATGTTAGACCGCTATCTATTAATACTCCAAGATATTTACATTGTGTAACCCTCTGTAGTTGTATTAGTATTTTGAATTATAATTTTCACATTTTCAAATGACCGTAATTTTGCCTATCAACATCAATTGACATTTATCAATATTGATCAACAATTCATTATTTGAGAACCATTTTGAAATAGAGAGTAAATCTTTGTTTGTGACTGTTTCTAAAGCACTAAACACTTTAGACAATACAGGAAGAACCGAGATCGGTCTATAGTTGGACGGATTTGTTGTGTCACCACTCTTAAAGATTGGTGTAACAGGAGCCTTTTTCCATGCATCGGGGATCTTACCAGTACACAATGAGCTATTAAAGGGTCACTAAAATAGAAACTTAATTGCCCATTTTTCGTAAGAACGAGTCATCAGGAGCCAAAAAATATCTAACACACACTTTTTGATGCATTCAGTCGAATTTCATAATCATTTGAAAAGTACATTTTTGCTGATTTACAAAGTCATAAGCCCCGCCCCTAAAAAAAAACCCATCGCAGCGACATCGTGATCACTTGATATGTGACGTACGAGAAGGAAAGGAAAATATTCCACCCACCTGTATACCGTGCACGCCCGCAGGCCTGGCAGGCCCAGCCCGGTACGCGAGCATGATATTCACCGCATCGACCATTTGCATTGCATATTTTTCGTGTTTAATTCCTCACAATAACGTTGATTTGGGGGCAATAATGCCGAATCGGTGTATAGTTTCGGGCTGTAGCCAGACCCCTAAAGATTATATAAGCCTGCATCTTTTTCCTAAAGATGAAAATCTACGGAAATTGTGGGTCGCAAAGGTAAAGCTTACGCCGGGAGAGTGGCAAGGGCCGGCCAAGTGAGTGGAGTACAATGTGCAGTGATCACTTTGCCGAAGATGATTTTGAGGATTCTGGCATGTATTCCGAATTTGGCATGACAAAAAGGAGAAGCAAGCTAAAAGATTCAGCTATTCCAACGATCAGACTTGGAGTCAAGTCTTCCAATCTTTTTTCAACGACATCATCTCCAGCAACTGCCCATAGACCGAAAATTCTGTCTCTCGTTCGTTAGCTAAGTGAAGAGCACGAACGAGAGACAGAATCTTCGGTCTACTTCACCCGTAACTCCAGGGAGCTTCAACGCGTTGGAGCCCCCTTGAGTTACTTCACCCACGGCCCTTCACCAGGCCCCGGCGCGTCTCCTGCGAGGGGTTCAAACATGTAACTTAATATGGTCGAATTACCCTTGCCACTTGAGCTTCTTTGCCTTCGGGATCTGATAAATCATCTGATAAAGCATCTGATAAATCAGAGTTAGTATCTGGCTGAAAAAAGTCCTCCAACTCGGAAACGCGGTCACTTTGCATCTCTCTATTTCAGTTACTCGAATTCAGCCAAAAATTAAGTCAGTACTACCGTAGTATGTAAAGCAAAGGGGGGAAAAGCCGAAAGTGAAATAAAACAAAAACATTCACCAGTCGCTAAGTACGAGGGGAACATAGTAACTGCCGTACTAAAGATGTGTAGTACATTCTGACGCATAAAACGGCTGTGCACGCGTTTAAGACCAATGCAAAACTTTCGTTCGGCAAGCTCAGATAGATGAGAACATTGTTCAAATAAAAGTTAAAAACAAAACAAGAGCTGTATATTTGGGCAAAAGTGTTTGCTGATCTTGTAGAAAATATATTGATGATTATTCACTCCGAATACTATATTGATTAATTTCCTTTTTTCATAAATTGTCCGCTGAACAGAGGGGTCAAATACCGGAGTTTGTACAATGTTATATGCTGCAGGCTGGAGATACTGTGCCTCTTACTCTTCATACGTCACTTGGAGGTGTGACCTCAATTAGCCAATCAGCTCACGAGTTTTAAGGAACGGTTCCAAAACCTCTACTTTTCCCCCTTTTTCGCCAAAACGAGACATAATTTGGACAATCGATTGCCAGATTCGTGATTAGAAGGCAAAAATACATGGAAACAGTACCCATTTTTACTCTAATTTAGTCAACCTTTAAGGATATGTGTCAAAGGTGAAAGGATATAGTCAACCGCATCTTCAATTACACAGGCAGGAATTTGATCTAGTCCCGTAGCTTTGTTTCTCGCAATGTTATTGATAGCTTTCTTAACATCTTGAATGGAAATCGATTTAAAACTGAAAGTAGTTTGAACTTTAGGTAAAATGTTGTTTACGTTTAGAAGCCATATCACCAAAATGATCATTCAATCGAGAAGCAATTTCTCTTTATCCCAAGACATCTTCTCCATTAAAAGACAGCTTTTGAATCAATTTCATATTCTTTTTGTTTGGTAATGTACTTTGTAGAGATTTCCACATTGCCGCACAATTTCCTTTACTACTCAGAATGCTATCAGAGATATATGACCGTTTTGCCTCTCTTTTCACATCAGTAACCATATTTCTCAGTTTTCTATACGATTTCCAGTCTTCTTCTGATCTCGAAGACTTAGCTCGGTTCTTCATATCATCTCTCTCACCTATTTTATCTAAGATATCGCTATTTATCCATGGCGTTTCTTTTTGCCTCACCCTCTTTTTACGAAGAGGAGCGTGTTTATCCAAAACCGATTTAAATTTCCGAGACCAGATTTCGTAAGCGATGCCAGGGTCAGTTTC
The DNA here is from genome assembly GCA_025617745.1 of Heliocidaris erythrogramma. Taxonomy (NCBI): domain Eukaryota; kingdom Metazoa; phylum Echinodermata; class Echinoidea; order Camarodonta; family Echinometridae; genus Heliocidaris; species Heliocidaris erythrogramma. Next base: position 4,918,939 of record CM046864.1, read on the forward strand.
TGAGAGAATGTCTTGCGAACATATTTGACGTAAATCATTCTTAAAGTCGTCTAAATTAATTTTCTTTAAATTTCTTGAATAAACAAATTTATGACATACTTTGGGAGATTTGTGTTTCCCTAAGGAACAGATTTCCATATAGTGATCACTCATGCTTAATGGAATGACATCGCAGAAGTAACTTTGTTGTGATTTGAAGAGTATAATACATCAATTAAAGTAGCAGATGATTGCGTTATTCTCGTAGGCTTTTCATCATGTTGTTTCAAATCGTACTCTTCAACTAAGCCTAGTAATCGCTTTGTTTGGCAAGAGGGTGGCTGTTTCATAATGTCACAATTAAGATCTCCTAAGAGAATGAAATCTTTAGATAATGATTCTATAGACTGTAACAGATTTTCAAACAACCCAAATACGGCAGTCTGAGTGTTTGGTGGTCTATACCAGTATACAATTAGAAAAGGTTTCTGTTTAAGGATGCATATCTCAACACACATTAGTTCCAAGCTATCAAGAGACAAATCATGTCTTACATTGAACTGAATATATATGTTCTTTAATACATAACAATATTGCACCTCCATTTCGGTTTCTATCTCCTCTGATCATTCTATAACCTTGAACGTCTGTCTCTGTATTAGACACAGAAGGATCTAACCATGTCTCACAGAGACGCAATATTTGAATATTTTGCTTGCACAACATATTACGCACTTCATCTATATTTTTTCAATAGAGAACATACGTTTAAGTGGGCAATGTTAATACCCGATAACGAACTGATTTTGTTTAAAATATCGTCGGCACTGTTTGTTTGTTTGTTTGTATTTATTTCCGTATTAAGAAAACCACATACATTTCATAAAATACAACGTATACATGAGCTTAAAAAACGGAGGATGACCAAAATTCAGCAGTATTTACAAAATGCCGCTGTTCTTTCTTGGGGTCCCACTGTGATAATTATCATAATAGCTGTATCGAGTTGACGAGGAATAACTCAGGCCGTGATAACTCAATACATGTATTATTAGGTAATTCATCGAATAGGCATACATCACAAATCCAGTTAGTACCGGACAAGAAAATATCATGGGTTGCCCAGGAACATGCCAAATGGGCCCATCTATATCAAGATACGCATAATATAGCATTTTGATTGTATTTTACTTCTTTCAAACATAACAAACATGGGAATTTCAGATTTCCAGTGACTGCAGGTGTACGAGTCAAGCATGGGTTTACTGTAAATTACTTGAACATAACTATGAGATGAACAATAGGTTAAATTACAGCTGCTGAAAAAGAAATGAATTATGAATTTGCATTTTCAAGATCTTGGATGTCAAGCTTTCTCGAATTAAGACTTTCTTGGCTGACTTCTTCAAGTCCTTGTTGGCATTATATACTTGCTGGCGAACATTGTATCTCACAAACTTTACAATGAAGGCAGTTACGACGACTGTACTGTTCAGCTTCCTTATTCTGTGATTCGAGTTTTCTGATCATACCACTCAAACGGCGCCTCGTCTGATGGTTCACGAGCTTTGACGTTCGATTTTGAAACAAATTTTGTCCTTTTTCCTCTGGTCCTAGACATGATTAAACGGAGCTACACAATCACTGGTAGGAAGTAATAAGTCTCTCAAAGCTTAAAATATAGTCTTCCAAGTTCCTAAATGAGCAAAATGGGCAAAATCTGAGTAAAATCCGAGCAATAAGCCATAAGCCATAATCACGGTGTACGCACCGCTCTCTGCCGGCAGTTGATGGGGGCGCACAAACAAATTTGGGAGACCTGCATGGTGTGTAAGCACAGAGAAAGCCGCAAAGAAAAAAAAAGAAGAAACTTATTCCATAAAAAGGAGAGCTTCTTTGTCTTTAAATTTAAATATGTTTTATTCAGTCTCATCGTGAATGTTTCATGTGGGTATCGACGTGATTGTTTTTATGATGAAAATAATATGGAAATTATAGATCCTGTTGATATACAAACAAATTTAATGAATATTTCATAAGCATTGGGACAAAGTTTACATATACACGTAATATTGACTTACTGAAGTGTAGGTCTTATATGAAAGGTCAATATCAACATTCAATGTTCTTGAAACATGTCGAATGTCATGAAATTATAGATATAGTGAAGGCAATGAAAATTGGTAAGAGTCCTGGGCATGATAACATAACTGTTTCTGTTATTAAAGAATCAGTTTATTTTATTATTGCTCCATTGGTGTATATTTTCAACCTTTCTTTTTTCTACTGGTAAATTTCCTCACGATTAACAGGCAAAGGTGACCCCGATCCATAAGAAGGGTTCTCTCGATCAGTTTTGTAATTATAGACCGGTGTCACTCCTGCCTGTATTCTCCAAAATACTTAAAATTGTTTTATTCTCGATTATTGTCTTATACTGCAAAACAGAAGATATTGTCAAATTCTCAATATGGCTTCAAATCTGGTCATTCAACTGTATTGGCCTTGACATACTTCTTGGATCAAATAACCACTTCCCTTGATGATAGTAATCATACATAATACAGATACAGGGTCGCTATTCATAATACCAAATCGGGGTCGTTAATCATAAGGGTCGCTATTCATAAAGGTCAATATTCATAAGGGTCGCTATTCATAATCGGAGAAGAGGGTCGCTATTCATAATCACAAAAGAGGGTCGCTATTCATAATCAAAGAAGAGGGTCGCTATTCATAATCAGAGAAGAGGGTCGCTATTCATAATCGAAGTAGAGGGTCGCTATTCATAATCACAGAAGAGGGTCGCTATTCATAATCGAAGATGAGGGTCGCTAATCATAATCAAAGAAGAGGGTCGCTGTTCATAATCACGAAAGAGGGGAGCTATTCATAATCGAAGAATAGGTTAGGGTTAGGATTATTTGTCAAATATTGTAATATGATTTTCATTGTTCAATGAACACTCAAATATGAAAGAACAAAAATAATAATATTGGATGGGATCTAAACACCCCACAGCTTTGTCGAGCCAATATGGGGACGGGCGATGAAACAAATACACCCCTTAAAAACAGGCGAGAGCGAAAAAGCGTGAGGAAGCGGAGGAAGAGAACGATAAAAGCTACGAAATTTGCGTCAGTTTTCGCGCTTCCCGCGGGGAGGGGGAAGTAACACCCCATACATGCATCCACCCCTGATACATGCAGTGCAGCATTGCGTGGGTGTCGAACTAACTTTCCGCCTAAAAGGAGGTGCTACATGTACGAGCCTTTATCTTTCTCTCAAATTTGCTACAAAACGTCAGAGGGACCCCCCCCCCCCCCCCCCCCCCTCTCCATGCACCCACCCCTGTTACATACATTGCAGTATTGCGACGAGCCATTATCTTTATCTCAGATTTGCTATAAAACGTCAGAGCTTTCGCACTTCGCGAGGGAGGGGGAAAACCATATAGTTACATACCCCTAACAACTCTATGGGGGAATCTCCCCTTCCCTGCATCCAGGGGGGGGGGGGGGGGGTGGCCTGTAGGATTGGCTGGTATCATCCCCCCGCAATAATTCACCTTCAATAAATGACATGTTCAAATAATATGATCAGGAGGAGGAGGAGGATGACCATGATGATTATTATTCATAGGATCACGATCGATATACATGGTGTTAATTTTTGTCCTGATTTTTGTTAAGATTATGATAAGGAAGACCGAAATAAAGATTTCAAAGAATATAATGAAATTAATAAGTTAGTAATTACCATGAAAGCACATGCACTCAAATGCTCTGAGAGGTGATTTTTAACTCGGGGAAATTTGAAAGTCCCAACCGTGGGAGGGCATACTTCATTCCCATCCATGCCCATAAACAGGGGCACACTGTAAAAACGGTAGATGCCAATGAATTGTACGTTACTAAAATCACGTATTATGGAAATATTACTATCCCACCCCAAAATAAAAACGAAAACAAATTTTTCGCGGCAATTTCTAAGCCCGTATCCGGACAACTACCCCTACAACTAATCTCCAGGACAACTACCCCCTACGAGAATCCCACCCCCTCCCCGCCCAACTTTCCCCTCATCTCCCCCAAATGGACGATTGCTGGAACTTGAGATAAAGGCTAAGGATTAGGTCTTCACAGGAGTTGAGAAACGGGAGGATCTGGATGATTCAATGATTCATTTATTGTCATGCAACAAGGATACAAATTGTGTTACAATCTGATTTCCCAATTTCAAGCATAAAAAAAATGCACGTGATGGATAAGAATGAATACAGAAAAATATATTAATGCACATGTATCAAAAATATATTAACACATTGAGAATAAAGAGGCATGACAATAATTATTCCATGATAAATCTACGTAAACAGTATACAAAAGGAAATAAGAGTACAAGCAAGAGGTCCATGTCTTGCAGAAAACCATGCAGAAACAAAGAAACAAGAAGCTGGAAAAGGAAGGAAAGAGGAAGAGAGAGAGAGGAGGAAAAAGAAAAAAGAAAGAACGAAAAGGGTACATAAAAAGACAACCAGTACTTCCCCCAGCTGTGGCTGGGGAAAATAGGTGTGGCAATGGCACTCCAATATTCAAAACAAAGCACATGTCTGCGTGTATGTGGGTGTGTGGATGGGGGGGGGGGGGGGGGGGGGAGGGGGGGGGGGAGTCCTCTCCTCCCACGTAGATGTATGGATTAGACATCGTTTTTTTAATTATTAAGGCACTGGCAAAGCGCCTTTCAAAGTGTTGGGGTATTGATAAATATAGTTCACTTTTTTAGAAAATAGGGATATATTTGACAAAACCGGAAATGCATTGTATAGAGCTTTCTTAAATACAATACCGTTGGGCCTTGGGTTGTCCTTCCTCCATATCCCTTTCTTATTTGATTTAAATGACAACCCTCTTCTTTGATTATGAATAGCGACCCTCTTCTGTGATTATGAACAGCGACCCTCTTTTGTGATTATGAATAGCGACCCTCTTTTGTGATTATGAATAGCGACCCTCTTCTCCGATTATGAATAGCGACCCTCTTATGTGATTATGAATAGCGACCCTCTTTTGTGATTATGAATAGCGACCCTCTTATCCGATTATGAATAGCGACCCTCTTATCCGATTATGAATAGCGACCCTCTTTTGAGATTATGAATAGCGACCCTCTTATGTGATTATGAATAGCGACCCTCTTTTGTGATTATGAATAGCGACCCTCTTCTCCGATTATGAATAGCGACCCTTATGAATATTGACCTTTATGAATAGCGACCCTTATGATTAACGACCCCGATTTGGTATTATGAATAGCGACCCTGTATCTGTATTATGTATAGCGACCCTTATGACTTATTATGAATAGCGGCCCTTATGAGTAATGACCCTTTTCTTCGATTATGAATAGCGACCCTCTTCTCATATTATGAATAGCAATCCTTATGAATAATGCTCCTTATGAGTTTATGAATAGTGACCCCCTTTTCGCTTTATGAATAGCGACCCTACAGGTATAGGAAATTACACGTTATGACTAGCGGTCCTTATGAGCCACTGATCCTTATGACTAGCGGTCCTTATGACTAGCGAGGTTACCCCGGCGTTGCAGTGGATAGAGAACTATCTAAAGGAAAGAAATCAATATGTTGTTTACAATGATGAAACTTCATTTGAAAAAGAACTGATATGTGGGGTACCCCAAGGGTCTATATTGGGCCCCCTGTTATTCTTCTTATATATACTGAACTACAAGAGAAACGTGTTTGAAACTTTTTTATTTACAATGAAACATATTCTTTATTCAAGAGTGAAAACTGAGAAAATGTTTTGCTTTGTTTTGATTAACAAGTACAGATGTGCAATAACGACTCTCGTCGTTGATAGCGCCAGTTCTGACGTTGTTGGTCCCACAGGAGACGTTCCCGACGATGTCGAACGGTGAGGATAGGGCCCCGAGCAGGACGCCAACAAGACAAGTTGAAGCTTTTCAGCCGACGACGAACAGTTGCTGCAGAAATTGGTCTGTTGTGTGTGCCAATACTCTGTAGAGCCGATTCTGTTGCTCTGCGGAAGCGATCCTGCAAGTGGTCCCGTAGTCTAGTTCTGGACTCTTTTTATTGATTTTTTTTATTCACCGACTATACGCGATAAGCCGAGTGATGGCACGATCGCGAGAACCTGTTGGCCCCCAAAAAAGAGTCCAGTGCAATTGCTCCACGCTGACGACTTTCCCTGAGATTTTTCAGGGAGAGCAATTAAAACTGGCCGCACCTCCCCATACTAAAGCGCTAGTGAACTTTGGACCCCTGACGTCAGCGTGGAGCAATTTCACTGGACTCTCTTTTGCTCGGGCCATCAGGTTTCCGGATCGCGCCCATCACTCGGCATAATACGTACAGTCGTCGAAAAAAGAATTCAGTAAAGAGAGTCCAGAACTAGACTAGTGGTCCCGGTGAAGATGGCGATCTTGACGTGCTGTTGTCACCCTGGGACGACCACTGCGCTGACGATCGTTGGTGCCGTTGGTTGCATTGTATTGCTCCCGCAGTCTTTCTACTGTCCGAATGCTGCATTGAAGTCGTTGACAATGACTCTAGGACGTTGGCCAGCATGAAGACGTCCGATGGCTTGTTCCCTCTGGTTTCGAGTCAGACGTGGCATGGTGACAGCGCTCAGGAAACGAATGACAGGATGAAGTTTTTCGGTCCCTTTTAAACCCACTGGATAGAGGATGTGCATGTGCATCGTGCTTTTCAAAAAGCTGCTCTCGAGTAAACTACCATGTTCACGGAAAGGATATGAGTTTTAATCCTACACAGAAATCACATTTTGTTATGATGATGTGTTATGGACGGTCAATGCCATATCTGTGATGTTAAAAAAGCATAAAATGTGATTTTACGTATCAAATTCCAATATCATGTGTAAAAGATATCAATTTGAAAAGTGCGACGTTTCTTTTGTAGTTCAGTATATAAATACTTTACCAAATGCTTCCTCAATATTATCATATATCCTTTTTGCAGATGATACAAATGGGTTTTTTTGAGTGAGAAGAAACTAGATATTCTTGTCCATAATATGAATAAGGAAATTCAACAGGTAAACACATGGTATAAAGTGAATGGTTTAAGGGTTAACATTGAGAAGACAAATTTTCTTCATTTTGCTCCATTGAATAAACAATATGATAAAAGTTTGCTTACTCTTAAGTTTACTGATTCATCAGAGCCCATCAAGCAGGTACATAGTACCAGTTTCCTGGGAGTTAATATCGATGATAAGTTATCATGGTCTTTACATATTGACATTGCATTGAAAATCTCCAGGCTTACTGGAATTTTGTCAAAGTTGAAATTTGTATTACCTTCAAAGGTACTCCTTCTACTGTATAATTCGTTAATCTTACCTCACTTACAATATGGGAATATGATATGGATAAGTGCCTCGAATACATTGTTAAAACGACTGTATTTGTTGCAAAAACGCGTGATACGCATAGTTGCCAAATCTCATTATTTAGCCCAAACCAACAATCTATTTAAACAGTATAGGGTATTAACTGTATATGAACTGAGTAAGTTACAACTGGGAGAATTTATGTATAAATCTGAGAATGGACTTCTTCCAAGCTCGCTTCAAAACTGGTATAGGTGTAACAGTGATGTTCATTATTATCACACTCGAAACTCCAAGAATAGTATTTTTTACAGGACCGCTACTGGTCAGAATAGTGTTAAGTATCAGGGTTACCTTACATGGTCTGTTATAGAGGACAGCATTAAACAATCTAAATCATTAAGTACTACTATCAGGTTTTTTAAATTCTTATCTCAATATATATGTTACTATTATGTTCAAAACCATTGTTATTGTTTTCTGTTCTGTTCTGTTTTGTTTTTCTTTATCAGACCATATCAAAACTACATAACAGACTCGATAAGCTTTGCTTTTTCTAGCCCCATTCACATTAAGTTACTTATTCTGTATTGTTCTATGTCTGTTTATAATGATTCTTCTATAATGGTATATTTATATACATGTACACGTATTCCAAATTTCAATTGTGTAATTACGTATGTATATGACTCTGTATATTTTTGTGTTTTTTAATGTGAAGAATAATAAATGAAATGAATTGTCATTTGGCATGTAGTGTCCCCTAAAGGGAAATCCAATCTGAATGTTTTCTATTGATATTGTCTGAAGCACAACTTGCTGATTAATTTCACACCAAATTTACAAGAATTAGACAACTATGAAGAAAGTTATGGAATGTTTTAGATCCCCCACACGTCTTTTGCCCTTCGTATGCTGCAAGGGGCGGCGGAGCGTCTTTCAAAGTGGGTGTGGGCACCAACAAAAAGGGGGAACTTGGGGGGGGGGGAGGGCACTTACAAAGGGTGAAAACAAAGCGGAAAATGCCACTTTCAGACGTTAGCATACCGCTACAGTCTGATTAATACACTATCGAGGATCATTTTCGACACATCATTGTTTATGTCTTAACATGGTTCTAGATAAAAACTACTTTGCAGTTGAGTGTAATTGTCTGATTATTCATTTGCGAGCGTGCAAAATATTGAAGATATTTTGAATAGCAGCGATTTTCCTAATATGATAAGAAGGCAATGGTAAAATTTTAGAAAAAATTGTCCTCCTTCCTGTTATGATTTAGCGGCACTGCTCATTCTTGTATAACTTAGGGAATTGTGCCCCTCCTGTCCCCTGCTCCACTGCCTTTCATTGTGCTGATCAGTAGGGGAATCTATTATTATGAAGCCTCTCTGATTATTTGGAGCTAGGTAGGCCTATATGGCTCTTTTGTGGACTTTAAGGCACAGTTTGTAAGCGACAGCGGAGTATATAGGTACAATATATTAAATATATACAGGTATATAGGTAAGGCACTTATCAGAAGACATAAGGGGCACTTAAAAAGGGGCATTTATCAGAGGTGAAAAGGGCACATATCATAAGGAAAAATTGCACTATTAGAACGGAAAATGGGCACCAATCAGACGAAAACAGGGACACTTGTCTGAGCTGAAAAGCGGCACTTATCAGAAGGTGAAAAGGGCACTTATCAGAAAGAAGAAGAGCAGTCATACAAAGAAAACGTGTCACTTATCAGAGGAGCAATAGGGCACTTATAGGAAAGGAAAATTGCACTATTAGAACGGAAATGGGCACTAGCCCCGTGTGCAGCATTTTAATTTCCATTATAATCCTCTTTTTCTCCTTCATTAATCCTGCTCTCTCATTATATATTTCCTTTATCTCAACTTTAACCTTCATTATAGCCCTACCAATCATTCTTTCCTTCAGGCAGTCTGCCTCATGATTATAGGATTATCAGTAGTAACTATTTCTTTGTCCTTTTTTGTTATATCCCCAGTCTCTCTTCTTTCATCTTGAATCAATCTTCGGTTCTTTCTCGTTAAGCTTTTCTCCTTGAATTTGTTCACAACCACCATCTCTCTTTAAATCTGGCTTCCTCCCGAGTCATGTCTTTCACAAATGGCCTTCTCTTAAACTATACCCTATTTTTTCTCTATCTCTATTCAATAGCATATCCTTGCTATGTGTAAAGTGTCCTTCGGCTTATTTCTCATTCATTGGGACTTCATTTTAATTAGGGGAAAAGGACTTTAATACCGTGCTGAATTATTTGATTTTAAGAATGCATAAATATGTATTGAAACATTACGGAGGCGGTATTATTTCCTGCGGGCCCCTACATCCCAGAGGGCGTTGCTTTATCCACTGGTATAGTCGTATCGATCGATGTATAGGGCACACATAAGTAATTCATCCGATCGCAATGCATTCTTATGAGGCGTAGAAAAGTTAATAGGATAAAAATTGAATAAAGAAGTTCATATAAAATCGAGTAAATGATGTTTAGTAGTTCTCGATTTCACTTCCAGGCTGGGGTGAGTTTGCCTTTGTGTACTTTTAAAGGCTTTATATTATCACAGTGTATCATGAGCAAAAGTTATGTTTAGCCGCGTTTCAGCCTTCATAAATTTTGTTATCGCCGGGAAAATGCCCAAGTATTAAATGCAACTCATTCAGGAGATTTTTATATTTTGTTTCTACTCTGAACATTATACCGAGGTCCACCCCAACGTTTTCAAAATATCATTTTTTGATTACTGTCAATTTAAAATGTTAGCGAATGGCAGTCTTACTGAATTACTTATGTTAGCCCTGTAGCTAGCGTAGCGTTACTTGGTACTTGATGGGGCAATTCCTTTGGCAGCTCACACAGGAAGCTATAGCGTCGTCTGCTTGTAGAGCTTTGGGAAATAATGCTCTCAATTAATTTCTAAATAGTTTGTAGGCAACGTTAAAAAATTTAGTAATCACTTGAGGGTATTGAGGTCCTATTTTATGTAATTTGTGACAATATTGAACCAAAATGTCGAATTATAGCATTAAAAATTATGAGAGCGATTTCATGTCGACCAAAGTATTGTTTGTTTTTATTTCCATAACAACAACAAGTTAAATATACATGGTAAATAAGAATACATATAGATATAATGTGTATGGCGGATAGCCCATTTCAGTGGCACTGTGCCACTGTTCTTCCATGGGGTCCTTTGACATAATAAAGAAACACATGCATAACAGTATCATGGACATAATAGCCTACCCCCCCCCCCTCCCCACCTGTCACCCCCTTTCTCTCTCTTTCTCCTCGATTGGACTTTCTTACAACCCCCCCCCCCCTCCTTTCCCTTCCTTCTAAAACGCACTAGTCTTATAAGTGCATAGAATAGCACAGTAAGTCAGCAGTGGCGTATCCGGAGGGGGGGGGGCGCAACAGGCGCGCGCCCCCCTATTGACCGTCGTAAAAAAAAAATCCTCGTACCAATTGAAAATATTGTTCATTAAATAGGCTTCAATCTTGGTCACATATAGCACTATTTTGCATCTCAGCCCTTCTTCAGAGGCAAAAATTTTCCAAAGACCCCTCCCCCATGACGGCGATCAATAATTCCTGGCGCCCCCCTATTGGGAAATCCTGGATACGCCCCTGAGTCAGTATTGTTCAAGTAGTCGTGTTTACAAAAGAGAGCCCGAAACGTGTGATAACCTTTTTTTTTAATGTTTTGTTTTGCTTGTCAGAAAAATCTTATGAGATTTTTGTGCACCCCCTTCAAAATCATTGATCCGCCCCTGCTGGTGTCAACACTAAACTGTTGGTTAATCATACATAATTTTACAGACTCGATCTTATCTCAATCATATATGACTGCTCTGCCTTTAGTTGGCAGTTTTTGGAGTTGTTCACATTAATCCTCAAATTGTAATGAACTCTGACCCGGCTACGTGCCATAAAATGGAAACTATATCTTTGAACTTTGCTTAGATGCGATACACAGTATGCAGAGTATGCACTTGATGCTCAAGTACGCTAAATTATCGACTTTATAGTGAACCATGACCTCGAAATCCCGCTATTCATTTTGGCATGTGTAGGGTATGGACCTTAACACAAGCTACATGTAGTGAACGATTGAACGGCTGTAATGTGCTGATATCTGACTTTCATCACGTGCTGTATGCAACGTTTTCAATTTGCCAAGCTTTAATTTAAACGAGATGTACTCAAGATCTAGCATTCTTAAACAACGAATGTCTGTTTAGCCTGTTAGCCTCACATTCTTTTCTCTTCTAAGCCTTTGAGACATATACGCCTGAACAGCACCTACAGTAGAACGACAATACAGCAGACGGTACTTCAGCGAAACGAGTGGATGCTAACAAATATCATAGTTGACACATACATGATACGTGACATTGGTTTGAATATCACATAGACATTTCAATACAATGGCGGATACAACTGGGAAGCGATTTGTTCTTGCGAAAGCTTTCGATGGAGAGGTCAAAGAGTCAAATTTCCGTCTCGAGACAATCCAGGTTCCTGCTCCGAATGAAGGAGGTAAGATTTTGTATTATAATATGGGTGTCAGGAGGGGCTTGCTTTTGCATTAAAATTACATAAATGAACTCACTAACTAACTTAGTGGCTCTTAGCTGAATTACAGTATGCGTCTATGCTCTAAGTGAGAATAGAAACGCATATACAGTACAGTCGTCCTCAAAATTATTCATAATGAATTGGAAAATTGGAGACTTTTGCATTTTTCCCCCAAATGAAAGGGGAACTGGATTTAGTTGCACATCACTTAAATACCTTTATTTATCATCTATAATACATGAATGCTTTTTCCGGTTTCACCTCATTTGTATAAAAATAGAAAAGGTGAGTTATCCAAATTTGGTGATGTTCAAAATTATTCATATTCTTATTGATTCATTGACTTTGCGGATCATTGTAAATCAAAACCTTTGTGATTAGAGCTTGCAACACGTCAGTACACTGTCCCAATGCTGCTGGAGGTATCTACTGATATAGCAGGCCAATACCTGGTACCCAATGGCTTAATTTCCTTGAGGATGTTGTCCAGAGATGTTTTCACCTGGTCTTCAGGGCATTCCTTGGATTTAAAGGAGATAATACAAGGGGCGTAGTTTTTGACTTGGTGATTACGGGCCTATGATACTGCTATTTTCATTCAGTTTTCTGCTTATTTTGATGGAAATTTTGCTCTGAAGATGAAAAAAAAAACACTCTTCCTGGAGAGACGTTCCCTGGAGCCCTTCCCTGTTGCACTGTCTAAGAGGGAGTTTGCCCTCATAATTTCAATCCATTCTCATTAAGAATATTTAGGAAGGCCATGGTAGATGTCTAAATGTTAGTTGGTGCCATTTTAATAAGTTTGTTCAGTTACACAAACTGACACACTTGGATCTGGACACCTGCCACAAGGTCCTTCACAAGTGGGTACTCTGAAGCTTAAATACTGTCTTTATTTTCCTGTGTGCCGTCTAATTGGTAGCATTTTGTGCTCTGCCGCTGGTAACATAGAGGGAATATGGTATAAATTTAGTTCCCAGTGATATCAGGCTTGTACCCACCATACCAAGGATAGTATCAAAAATATGAAAATTGGCAGAGTAAAAGTCAATTTGGGATGTGTAAGGTACTCAAAGGATACATACTGTAAAAAGTCTGTAATCAATGTTGACCTGGCATCAGGGTCATGAAATGACTTAAACATCACTAGCATGGCCTTCCTGAGCACTATGATTGAGAATGGAACCAAAGAATGCGGGCGAACCCCTCTCAGACGGTGCAACAGGGAAGGGCTCTACGGAAGGTCTCTCCAGGAAGAGTGTTTTACTTCATCGTAATCGCAAAATTTTCATTAACGTAAATGAAAAATTCTGAATGAGAATATTGATAACATAGTCCCGTAACCTAACCACTAAGTCAATACCTACGCCCCTTGTATACATCAAATCTCATTTAAATCCAAGGAATGCCCTAGAGCCCAGGTGAAGGCATTTTTGGACAACATCCTCAAGGAAATTAAGCTATTGTATACCAGGTCTATGCTAAACTATTCTTTGAAATAACAACATTAAACATTGTTTAATTAATCTTAAGTAACCTTTGGATTCAAATTTCGTGTCTCAATAATGTTTTTTCAAGTGGATTTCATGTTTGTCGGTAATTTTGTCTATTACATTGGAGTAAATATATACATGCATATAAATCCAAATGGATTAACTTTTTCATCTAATCTATAGCTGTTTGAAGTAAAACTAAGTTATATATAGTCACATAATGTGCTCATAACGGAAAATGATGAGTTCTTTTGCAATGGATGATCATACTCTCTATTGTACAATTTTCTTTACAGAGGTATTGGTGGAAGCTGTGTATCTAACAGTCGATCCTTATATGAGGTAGAAAGTGGTTTAGTATCATATTAAATTGTTTCATGTTAAAACTTTGAAAAATAGATGTGGTCTATAATGGGGTGTTGCAAGAAAGTTGCGATTGATTGCAAGGTGCAACTGATCGGTACTGACCAATCAAAATCATTGTTGCAAGCGCATCTTCTTGAATGGGCAGACCATGAACCATTCAGAATGGTTGTTGTAATTTGTTTTACAATTTGCAATTGATTGCAACTTTCTTGCAACACCCCATAAGTATAATGATAATTCTTGACAGAGGTTGGGGCTTTGTATTAGTTTTAGACAGTAACGTCAAAATACAAAGTACAATGATAACAGAGATAATAATACCTATTTTCTCCTCCTTTTTTAATGATGTGCTATATTTGATATTTGCATGTGTTTAAATTAGAATGGAAAATAAAAAGATTGCATGAATGAAATGAATGAATGTATAGAAGATTTCATTTCATATAAAAAGTCGTTTTGTAACACTCAACGCACACACACACCCACTCACTCACGTGCGCTTATTAACGCCTGCACCATGCACGCGCACACACTTAATGGCCTGAAAATGAGTTTTGTTTTCATAGTACGAAGGTTAAGTGAGCTAATGAGTACCATGATGCTAGTCTTGATCTTAGACACACATGGAGGATAAACAGAATAACTTCCCATAGAATCAATTTCCTAGCCAAACTTTGTTTTTTATTTACCTCTTCTTCTTCTTCTTCTTCTTCTTCTTCTTCTTCTTCTTTCTTCCGTTTCTTCTCCTTCTTCGTCTTCTCCTTTCTTTTCGTATGAACCATTCTTTTCACTTCCAGTCAACCAGCTTTCAGGATTAACTTTATAAAAGTAAATTAAAGAGACGTAAAACATATTTAATACAAATACGTACATCTATAATATTTTTCGTATCTGTTACAAACAGACGTTAACTTTTGAAACATGATTCAATTTATTTCTACATTTAAATTATAATAATCATCATAATGTTCATTAAAAAAACAAATATACAATATATCCCGTCTTCAGAACAGAAATTTTCTTGTAGGATTTAAGCATGTGTAGAAAGATTTCATCCTATACTTGAATATATCTGCCAATATCCCATAAATGTTCTTATATTATGTAATTTGTATAATTATCTATCATAATCATTTTATCATCTCATTCTGTTTTGAAGAGTATGGGGAATACAGGAGGGAGAACCCATGGTAGGAGAGCAAGTGGCCAAGTAAGATTTTAAAAATTAACAACAAACAAACTAACTAATCTTGAGTTATGGCTTATGAAGGGAATCGAATTCAAAGGAGTGAAACGAATCCTGCACTGGGTGTTCAAGACTATTAATAAATGTATGGTATCAAGCGATTATGGTAGTAAATATTTAATAGCCGATTAATGACATGATTAGACAGGACAAATAAGAGAAGGAAATCGAGCATGTGCTACGGACCCATGTGTGAGTCCCTATATATGTGCAAATTGGAGTTATTTTTTAAAGTAGGTGTAATAAGTTTTCGTGAATTTACTTTTACTTTTTCTGGCTCAACCAACCCATCTGCTAACCTTTGTGGTGATCAAATCAGAATAATTTCAGCAACTTTCTCTCACAAATTAAAGATATTAGATTACTATAACCAAAAGTAACCTTTAATGTGTGGATTAGAAAGCGGCGTAAGCTTTTTCTCTTTATTTCAAGTACCCGTGGGTTCCGTCAATGTGAAAACCAATGAAAGTTTTCACTTTATTTTATGATAGGCCTATTGTGGATGGTCAATGTGTAACGATTTGAACTGTCATTCAGTCAAAACACATTTACAAAGCAGTTTACAAATCTATTCAGGTTTATGAATTCTTCTCCCTATAAGGACTAAGTGATAAGATACACCATTCACCTATAACGACTTTATGTGTTTCGATAGCAAGAACACACCTATTATATATTATTTTTTGATGAGTCGATGGGAGTGTAAGAATCTTTACGCGATTTAGGGTCATCATTACTAACTATTTGTAGGTACACTGTATATGATATGCATTTACGATTAAAAAAAAAGGATATCAGTAAACACCTTTAACTGATATTACTGAGCTTTCGATTTGAGACGGGGGAAATCTAGTACGTAACTCGAGACGAAAATCGATCTGCGCATGCACGAAATCCCGAATCTCTCCGTACCGCAGATTTGAAGACGGTCATCAGGCAAAAGAGCGTTCGCTCCAAAATAGAACGGAGAGCGGTAAATTTCTAAAGAACTGACACCACGCACATTCTCCTGTAGCCGTCGTGTGAACGGAAACGAAATGGCTTCAGAACAGGACGGGAGCTTGGGTGCAAGAACGTTCAGTCTGTAAAATCCCCCGTACCATGCGTCTCCCGTCGCAGATCGAAAGCTCGCTTCTAACTCAAAGGTACCGGTCATATCAGACTAAACAAGTAATAATTATTTCTCCCGGACTTTCAGGGTGGTAGCAAGTCGGGATAAGAATATCGATGTAGGTTCCTTGGTTCAAGCCCAAACTGGATGGTCAACCCATTCTATTGCGAATGGGAGTGACGTCACACCTATACCATCATTCCCCTCATCCGATTGGCCAAAATCTCTAGCTCTGGGTGTGTTGGGAATGCCTGGGTAAGTTTCTTCTTTCATTGCTCCCAAAGTGTATTGATTGTTTCATGAAATTAAGAAATAGGTTAACACTAATATCATTTTATTATGTAACGGTCTAAACTTGATTAAAGATGATATATCTACAGCCATGGAAAAAATTATTAGACTAAGAATGGTTACTGAAAGTGTAATATTTGTAGTAAGAAGGAAATAAAATATCATAAAAGCAAGGTGGCTGGAATTTGTTATTCATTCATTGAAATACAAATACAAATCATTTTCATTAGTTTGAATGCATATTTATAGTACCTTTATTACAGAACCTTGGTCTAATAATTTTTTTTCCAGGGCTGTATATATATATATATATTTACGTATATGTATAAATATATATACATATATATATTCATAATATATATATTATATATATATATATATATATATATATGTGTATATTTGACTAACGGGTACATTAAGTCGACACCTAACAATGCAGTTTATTCCGTCATAATAGCGACCCCTACATTAGGTCGACAGTTGAACAAAGAAAAAGAACAAAAACTGTCCTCCTAATGTACCCATTAGTCGTTTATATATATATATATATATATATATATAAGTGTAAGAAATTTTTAGCATATACAACAGCTTTGGCAAATCTCGTGGAAATAAATACAAATGTGAAATGGGGAACTTTGATTGAGCTACGCAACGTTATTCTCGCAATTTCTTTCACATTTATATATATATATATATATATATATATATAAATATAAAACGAAAGCTTGACAAATATAGGAGGATAATGAAAGCTACGACCGTCTCATAGTGATCATTTCTTTCCAATAATGTTAATAATAATACAATAATATAATACCGCTACTTCAACTACTACTAATGATAATTATAATGATAAAAATAATACGATAGCAATATTAATAATAATAATAATGATACTAATAATGATGAGCACTTAACAAGTGTAAGAAATTGAAATGTATATTCCTATGTAAATATGTCAGCTATGTAAATGTCAGCCATCATGTTGTGTGTTTTATACAGTCCTGATGAAGATCGCAGATCGAAAGCTTGACAAATAAAGAAGGATACCAAAAGCTGCGACCGTCTCATAGTGATCATTTCTTTCACTATAGTGGGCACTATAAACATGGTAAAGACACAAAATGATGGCTGACATTTACATCGGAATATACATTTGAGTTTCTTACAATTGTTAATTACTTATAATAATTATTGTTATTATTAATATTATTATTATTATTATTATTATTATTATTAATGTTATGTTATTGTTATTATTAACATCATCATCATTATTGCACATGTTCGTATCTTTTAATGAATACATCAATGTGTGAAAAGATACTTGCATGTCTATATATTTATACAAATCTCTTTCTTTAATAATATACTTGCATATCTAAAAATCTATTATGAATATTTGCAAACTTTACATATAGTGCGTGTAAATGATTAACATGTGGACAAAGTTGTCGTGTTTACTTTTAAGGTGACAGGGGCTTCTTTGGGGATCTGTATGAAAAGTGCTTCACTTGTTGCTTCAATATATTCAAGTTTGCATTTGCATTAATTACATGAATACATAGCATGATCAGATGATACTATATAATAAAAATATAACATAGGCTAGTATAATATAATAATGTATACAATAGTCTTTAATAATTATATATTTAATCCAGGAAGACAGCCTACTTTGGCTTCTTGGATAGTTGTCAGCCTAAATCAGGGGAGACTGTAGTAGTAAGTGGAGCCGCTGGTGCCGTAGGGGCTGTAGTTGGCCAGATAGCCAAAATAAAGGTAAATAGCCTACAGGTATGTTCTTAGATCCAATACTCTTTCATATCTCCAATCCCCCTCCCCCCCCCCCCCCCCCCTCTCTCTCTCTCTGTGCGCGTGGTTGTGTGTGTGAGAGTGATTGAATGTAGTTTTCTCTATTTCACCTTGTTTTCTTATATATATCTTACCTTTAATATTTCTTCTCCTGCAATCTGCCGTAAAATTAATGAAATCCCCATGTATGGCGAAGAAATATGCGATGTATTCGAATTATGCGATGTATTTGAAGAAAATATATAGTGAATATAATATATGTCTGAGAGTAAAGAGGGGATTTTGAAACGGTGACAATTCTCAATTGTGGGAGCAGAATTAAGCAGATTTATTACACCCTGAGTTCCTCCAAATACCATATCGTAACACCACATGCTTGTGAATAATTATGCTATTTTTACCAGGGTTGTAGAGTAATTGGCTTCGCTGGATCAGACAAGAAGGTTCAATACCTTAAGGACATAGGGTATGATGTGGCCATCAACTACAAGACCATGGGTGACTTGGATAAGAAACTCAAAGAGGCAGCTCCTGATGGTGTGGATTGCTACTTTGATAACGTAAGCAAAATGCGAGTAACGTTTGCTAGGTATCTGTGGTATTCTAAGTGCCTTGCTGGAATTTAACCACACAGAGACCTAGCAAGCAGCCTCTATTATGTCTTCCCAAACAGGTGAAGATGGCCAATGGGTGTGTTTATATTTATCTTGACAGTATTTGGGGATACTTTTTGAAAAAAGGAATGCATTTAAGTTGTTGAAGTTGAAATGTAACACATTTTGTGCCTTTTCTTTACTTCAAGAGTATTTTAAGGCGCAAAGCTATGTCAAAGGACACTTTGGTATTTTTTAAAGGCGTCTGACACCAAAAAATAGTCAGGTTTTCTTTTTTCTTGTAATCTACAACCACATATCTTCCTTGTGACAAAAATTGGTTTATGGGCTTCAAATGGGAAAAAAAGTTAACCAAATTTTTAGGGGGCGTCTAAAAAAAAGGTCGTGACGGAAATTAATGTTGGTCATTTTCTGTGTGTGCTTTTTGTAATGTATAGTCATACTACTTCCTATTGACAAAGTTTGGTGCATGGGATATATGGGGTGAAATCGACCCGACCTTCGGGTCTGTTTCGGGGGCTCTGGGGCTACTAGACGGGTATGGTCAGGCTGACAACTTATTTTTGTCAATGACTTAGATGGTCTCAATCAGTAACAAAAATTAAGGGACTATTTCAGTTAGGCTCCTAGACTACGCATCATTTAAAAAAAAACAATTTGAAGAGGTTAGATTTGTCCTTTAACTAATTATTTTCCCCATTTTAACTTGCATTGAAGGTTGGAGGAGAGTTTTCAAGCACAGTGATGTACAATATGAACAATCGAGGCCGTGTATGTGTGTGTGGATCTATCAGTGCATACAACTCAAAACAACGTCCGAAAGGTTTGCAGGATTTCCAATTTATAAAATTAAGTTTTGATTTTCTTTCTTAAACAAATAGTTATGTTCAGCGTATTATTCATCATAAAAAATATTCCTCTTTGTTTTCAGGGTTACGGGTACTGATCCACTAACCCCCCCCCCCCCCCCTTCCTGTCTCACCTATGTCGTTTGTGTAGTGAATGCTATCGAATTGTCATTTTAGTTTGTTTATAAAGTTAGATTACTCTCCTTTTGCAGAAATAAATTTTATGTTTCTGTTTTTTAACCAGCAAGTATACTTCAACCAGCAATAAACCGCCATCGTTTGACTGTACGAGGGATGATGGTGTACGATTATAAAGACCAATTTCCAGAAGCTCTTAAAGATATGATTCAATGGATCCAAGAGGTATATACATGTATATTTATCCACGTGAATCTTTGCTAAGATTAATGAATGTAGCCATTATACGACTTATGCGCGGGCGACAATGGCTCCTCGGTCAAGAAGCCAGTTCGTAATAGACCGCTTCTCTAATGAATACACATTTAAGCACACAAATTTATGGACATATATTCTCTGCGCGCCTAGAGACGAGCTTTTCCATTAACCTGCTTTTTATAAATGAGCCTAAATGCTTGGAATCTAGTTTTCATACATTATTTGTTGCTATGTCCGGCAAGCTTTCAAGTTGTCAAGAACAACCTTTATTTGAAAGGTATGTATACAATTTGCATACATTACTGAAGCGGTCTATGAGTACATGGAAGAAATGACCCCGAAATGACCCCGATTGGTACGCACCCACGCTTCTGTTTTTGTGGACGTAAAATCATACGGGTGCACGCATTATGGTGCGCGCACTATGAAAACGTACAGAGGTCGATAAATGACCTTTATTTGAACATGCGCAAATCGTAATTACGAACTGGCTTATTGTGACAGTAATTGAGGTCCTAACTTTATAACCCCATTGATTACTGAATTCTCAAATGTCCATAAAATTGTAGGGTTAATGTAGGCAACTGATTAACTACATGTAGTTATGTGCCACTAGCTCAAATAATACGCAATAAACAATATTTTTCGCATGCAGGAGTAGATTTATCGGGGGGTACTCGTTTTTCCGAAGGTACGTTTTTCCGAAGGTTCATAATTCCGAAGTTTCGTAATTCCAAAAAGCAAATTTCCCATAGCAAGGGGTTCGTAATTTCGAAAATGAAATAGGGTTTGTAATTCCGTACGATTGATGCATTACTCCGAAGGTTCGTAATTCCGAAAATGAAATAGGGTTCGTAATTCCGAATATGAAAAAGGGTTCATAATTCCGAAAAATGATGTAGGGTTCGTAATTCCGAAAATGAAATAGGTTTCATAATTCCGAAAAAGAAAAAGGGTTCATATTTCCGAAGGTTCATAATTCCGAAAATGAAATAGGTTTCATAATTCCGAAAATGAAAAAGGGTTCATATTTCCGAAGGTTCATAATTTCGAAAAGTCATGTAGGGCTCTTTTGTATTTTCGGAATTATGTACCTTCGGAATTATGAACCCTTTTTCATTTTCGAAATTATGAACCCTTTTTCACGTTCGGAATTATGAACCTTCGGAATTACGAACCGTCGAAGTAACGAACCGTCGGAGTAACGAACCTTCGGAAAAACGAACCTTCGGAAGTTTTTGAAAAACGACATGTAACTGATTTATCAACGTCTTCAGGTTTATTTTGATACATACAGGTTATAAACTTAACCGAACTTTAAATGAAAAAGTGAACGAAGCTCTTACCATGTATCTTAATTGACCAAATTAATGCCGGGTGCATATGCCACCGGAGCAAAAGCGGTATAAACTACTGTGGCATCTTGAGATTTGAATGAAAGAATGTTTTAATGTTTTGAACTATTATAGCGGTGATAGGGAAAAAATTTGATGAAAACGAGTAGGTCCGCCTGCAAGTACATTTTCCAAAATAATAAAAGATACATATCTTTAAAAAAAAAAAAATTTTAATACAAATTTAAATGATGACTACTACTACTACTACTACTGCTGCTGCTGCTGTAATTAGTAATAATAATAATGATAGTAACGATGATGGTCTTAATAACAACAGCGACGAGAACAGTAATAATACAAATTATTCTTAAATAAATGGCAAAGCTATGACTTGATTGGTAAGAGGCTGTTTGTTCCTGTAAGATGAAAATAATTAAAATTAATTTCCAGGTCTGCAGTTATGATGACGGAGATTATTTCTTTATAACAGTTGCCTCAAAGTATTTAAATGATAATCCTTGTTTTCTTTCCAGCCAAATTGAGATAGGCATCTGCGTGTTGCTTATACATGTATTAAGCTTCAGAACCTTTCCTCAAGCAACATATTTTGCGCGTTTTGTTGTTCAAATTATAGTCATCATTCAACATTGATGGCTTAGATTTCATTGTATGTTCATGAGGGATTTCTAGCGGGAAAATGATCATTTGTTTTCAATAATATATTTTAATGTCTTACAGGGCAAGCTGAAATACCGTGAGCACGTGACCAATGGATTTGATAACGCACCCAAGGCCTTCATGGAATTGTTCAGCGGAGAAAACTTTGGCAAAGCAATCATCAAAATATAAACATTCATGACATTTAAACTTGATAAATATCTCATAAATGTCCTACTTTTTCAGCTGTTACGCTTTCTCCGTATGTATCATTGTCTCAAATCTTGCTTTTTTCATTTCATGGCATAACGATTATATCTTAAGATGTTATCATTAATTTCATCGAGAATCATTTTTAGACTTCCGCCGGGATGATTGAGATGGCCTTGAATGATAGTTGTGATATTTTGCCAAAAGGATTTAAGAAAAGAAAGAAGAATATATGTATGTATATATATATATATATATATATACATATATATATACACGTCAAATATCATCATATATATATATATATATATATATTTATATTGTGAGGATTGGTGAGAACGGCCTTCTTCAGGCTCTGAAGATAATAAAAGAAACATATAGTAGATAATTCAATATATACACACCCATATAAGTGTGTGTTTTTATATTCCATTTGATAACAAAAATATACATTTGCATATTGATATCAGCATATACCTGCATGGCTACAATTTATTACAAGTAACTTATGATAAGAACATAGCTCGGAAATATTGTACAGATATTTATTGTAAAAGACCGCTTACCTAAAGTGAACCTAAACTTCATTTATGTTCTTATTGATTGATTGATTTTATTTTTCCATGCATCAAATACAAAATAACATATCAAAATAATAATAAAACAGTCATAGTATGGGAAGGGTTAGTCATAAGCCTAAGGCTTGAAAGTAACGCCCCTCAAGAAATGAAAAAGTCCCCCTTTAAAATATAAACTTTGCATATCCAAATACATATACATATATACTGAACTACAAAAGAAACGTCGCACTTTTCAAATTGATATCTTTTACACATGATATTGATCCTTTCCGTGAACATGGTAGTGCACTCGAGTGCAGCTTTTTGAAAAGCTTGATGCACATGCACATCCTCTATCCAGTGGGTTTAAAAGGGACCCAAAACCTTCATCCTGTCATTCGTTTCCTGAGCGCTGTCACCATGCCACGTCTGACTCGAAACCAGAAGGAACAAGCCATCGGACGTCTTCATGCTGGCCAACGTCCTAGAGTCATTGCCAACGACTTCAATGCAGCGTTCGGACAGTAGAGGGGCTGCGGGAGCGATACAATGCAACCAACAGCACCAACGATCGTCAGCGCAGTGGTCGTACCAGGGTGACAACAGCACGTCAAGATCGCCATCTTCACTGGGACCACTTGCAGGATCGCTTCCGCAGAGCAACAGAATCGGCTCTACAGACTATTGGCACACACAACAGACCAATTTCTGCAGCAACTTTTCGTCGTCGGCTGAGAGGCTTCAACTTGTCTTGTCGGCGTCCTGCTTGGGGCCCTATCCTCACCGTTCAACATCGTCGGGAACGTCTCCTGTGGGCCCAACAACGTCAGAACTGGCGCTATCAACGACGAGAGTCGTTATTGCACATCTGTACTTGTTAATCAAAACAAAGCAAAACATTTTCTCACTTTTCACTCTTGAATAAAGAATATGTTTCATTGTAAATAAAACAGTTTCAAACACATACACGTGCGATGTTTCTTTTGTAGTTCAGTATATATATACATGCTTAAGATTCATTTATTGATCCATATTTTACCTTCAAAAATACAGAAAATTGGCTTCCACTGGCTAAGAAAACAATATCCATAACATCAATATAACAGTTTAAATGCATAAACATAAATACTCCAGCCTTGTACAGATGTATAGTGAAAGAAAGAAAAAAAAAGAAAGAAAGAGGGAAAGTGGAGAGGCAGAGAAAAAGGAACAGAGTGATAATCAGCCTACCATAACAATGAAACAATTAAAACCACCGTTGATTAACTGAAAATATACACATTTTTCTGTTATAGACACTTAAGGCTGTTATGTAAAAAAAAAATGCGGTCTTTTAAAGCTTAAAAGCAATGTGAGAAAAGGGTTAAAGTGTAGGCCATCGTGATCACAACCAGTCCAACGTGTTTTGACAGTGGTGGATACGGGGGTGAGGGAAAAGGAGGGAAGGGGTAAAGATGGCGGGGGGAGTGCACCACTGGTAAATCCAAAAATTGCATGATTACACATACTTAACAGTAACTTCCCCTATCGTGTCCCCGCAAAATAGATTTCAGAACCCCTCCATAAAAAACAGAACTCTGATATAATTTTTTATTTTTGAATGACTGAAAACAAGAAAGTGTCAAATGTTGATCCCTAAAGACTAGAAGGACACAGTACCAACATGACGAAAAAAAGAGCTGCTATCTCTAATAGAGGAAGAGAGTATAGAACAGGTAATTACATGTTCGTTTATTATGTGATGTTTCTTTGTTTGTTTTAAATGATAAAACTACATGTATGCCATTGTGAAGTAAGATACATATTTGTTTCTCAACTGACTAGGACAAATTTCTTGGATGTTAAAAACATATTATATAGACTAAAAAATCTGCCTGATCTTAAAGGGATAGTTCACCCTGACAATAAGTTGGTTTTAATAAATGCAGAGAAACAAAAGAAACATATCAGTGAAGGTTTGGCGAAAATCCGGTAAAGAATTATGGAGTTATGGATTTTTAAAGTTTTGATTTTGTGACGTCACATGCGAGCAGCTCCCCTATGTGTCATGTGATATCAATTCCAGAAAATGACATTTTCTCAGAAAAATGGAAATGGTGTTACTTGTGCATTTAAAGTGATTGGGTAACTTTGTGGAGGATTGATAAAATCTTAGCTGTCTGGCCTTACATGTTATCAGTGTATGTAATATGGTGTAAAAATGAAGCCCATGTGGAAAAAGCACTTCAAAATCATCATGTGCTTCACAAAAGTAAACATAAGCAAGTGACCGGAAAATGCCAGACTCATTTTCCCCATTGACTCAGTGTTAGACTAAAGCGTATGGCCATACGCTTTCGTAAATGGGAGTATTCAGTCGCAGATATCTTGATAATAGCATTATATATTTGAAAACCTTTCTATGCCTGGCTATTTATTTATCATTCTGAACATCATTATACAAGACAGATATCAAAATTCAACAATTTATTAAATCAAGCCTCCACAAAGTTACCCAATGCCTTTAATATAACATCTTAAACATCATTTCATACCCGCTCCTCTAAGAAAAATATCTTCAGTCATCATGAACCATTGAAAAACGGGAATTTATAGAATTTATATTACATGACGTATGGGGTAGCTGCTCGCTTATGGCGTCACAAATTTAAACATTAAAACACGCATAACTCTCTTATTCTTTGATGGATTTTGGTCAAACCTTCACCAATATTTTTCTCTTATTTTTCTGCTTTTATTAAAACCAACTTATTGTCAGGGTGAACTATCCCTTTAAATATTTTGAATTTTTATGTTTAAATGCCTGCTATCGAATATTTTGTTTTGATATGCTTTGTGTAGTTTGTTTTGCTTTTTTTTTTGCTGATTGTATTCTTCAAATAAAAATAACTTCAAGCTATTTTAATACAATCATAATCAAAATCTGCTACCGGTTATTTTGTTTGTAGGACTTCTAAGATTGTCAATAAATTGCAAATTGTGTCTACACACTTGTATTCTGTTATACTATGTTAGTTTTTTTGTTTGAATTTTTTTTTTCGGTTTTGTCATCTGAGAGATAACGCAAATCACTTCTTGTTATGTAATTCAACTGCATTTAAAAAAAAAATAACTTTATTGATTTTTCGTTGAAATTGTTTTCATGATGGGTTAGTTTTCATGGCATGCTAAGAGGCAACATCGTATTTTCTTTTCTTATTCTGATTCGATATTGTTCGAGATCACAATCAGATTTTATCATACGAATTGTTAGTAACTTCACACTTAGAATTAAAGGTTCAGGTTTGCACCCTAAATGCAACACTGGCAGCACGTTTTTTGGGTGCAATCTTGCACCCTACATGAAAAGGGTGCAAAAATGCACCTTTTTGTTCTTGTTTGCACCCTTTAATGCCCGTTTGCACCCTAAAAGATGCAACTTTGCACCTTTAAGGGTGCAGAAACGTTTGCATCCAAAGGGTGCAAATTTGTACCTTTTCTAAAGGGTACAACTCTGCACCCTCTAAGGGTGCAAATTGAAGCTAACTGCGCCCTTAAAGGTGCAAAGAGCTTCTTAGGGTGCAAAGTTGCACCTAAAAAGGTGCTGCCAGTGTTGCATTTGTAGGGTGCAAAATTGTACCTTTATTTCTAAGTGTGTTGGATTGGAAAGATAGAGAGCGGAATCCTCTCCAGACCGAGGGGTGCGACGGAGGATTTTATGGGGGGGGGGGGGGGGGGGTACTCGTTTTCCCCGAATGTTCGTAATTCTAAAGGTTCATAATCCCGAATCACAAAATTCCTAGCCATACCACTGCAGTGGGTTCATAATTCCGAACATCTGTTGCATTAATACGAAGGTTCAAGTCCGAAAGTTCATTATTCCAAAGGTTCCTTCCAAAAAATGATGAAGGGTTCTGTTACATTTTCGGAATGAACCTTCGGAATACTAGTAAATGAACCCTCTTTCCTTTTCGAAATTACACCCTTATAGTCTCCCTTGCCCACCCCATTGTTACATGTAGCCTACTCTGATCTAGCCTTTTGACAAGGCCCTCGTGACTTGGCTAGTTTTCTCGGCAAGTAAGCTAGTAGTGGCTGCATAACAAGACTAGCCGCCCAGCCCGGTGAATGCGCGATCGAGCGACGTGAGTCCTTTTGGAACCTGGCCTGTATTTCTTATGTTATCCTTTGTTCCTACACACTAAGAAATAGGGTTCAAATTTGAACCCCTAGGGGTTGGTACAATAGCAGCACCCCAAGGGGTTCAAAATTTGCACCTCGGTATGGGGTTCAAAATTGCACCCCAATAAAGGGTGCATTTTTGCACCCTCTGGGTTCATAACTGCACCCTAATGGGTGCAACGTCGATGACAATCGATCACCATTCTCTCCCTTCACAGCTTGGCGGCAGACCATTTAAAGTTGCCGTTATTTCATATTTCACGCACATAGAACACAGACAGTACAATACACGCCATGACGGGACCTCGGTGAAATCTATCAGGCCACTCCCGGGGGCTTCTACAGTCTCACCTTTAGGATTACTTATTCAACTTTTAAGTTGCAGTGTATAGTCTACTATCTATTCCTATAACAAATCAGTGTAATTGTTAGTAAAACTAGCACTTTCCCTTAAAATGATATAATCCCGACTGAATTATCAAATGTAAACACGTATTCTTATTTCAATAACTTTTTTTACAAAGAAACTATCAAAATGAGCCGTGATAAAATCCCCATATAATTTTAAAATGCGAATTATGCAAATTTTCCTGCCTTAATCCCTACGAGTAGCGATACGTTGGTTGCTGTCAACTTGCAAGCCGGTTACTGTTAGTCTTTGCGCGATTACTCTTTTGAAACACGTCACTACGGAGATGTTCAATTTAAGCAAATTTACGACACAAGCTGATCGAAATGGATTTATTATTTCTTTTTCTAATTAATTTAATTTCTATGCTTAGTCTTATACTTCATGATATATTGTGACATAAGTGTCAACAATGCTAGTGTGGGTATTCATGTAAGACTAATACTTGTGCTCGAAGGGTGCAGAATTCAACCTTACACAATTTTGAACCCCGGTTTCCGCAAAGCGCACCCGTAGAGGTGCAAAATTCCACCCGAGTAGATACGGGTGCTCCGCCGAAATTTGCACCCTAAAGTGAACCCTAATTTCTTAGTGTGTAGCGAGGATCTGCTACCTTATAGGTAGGAGCCAATCAGCAAAACGTATCTTCGCATGACGTCAGCATACATTTGGTATGCAAATTCGCCTTCATCTCGAGCTAGCGCCGCCCGTGCAACCTACTAGTACATCAATCATGGAAAGCAAGCCCCGCAGATACCATTGTGATTGGTCGATAATCCTCGGTAGGCGTGTTTAAGCTTACGAATGTCAACTCGTGAATAATTCATATCGGACGATGGAAACCCAGGTTCCAAAAGGCCTCGCGACTAAAGTCGCTCGATTGCGCGTTCACCAGGGCCGTGTTGATTCTTTTCGTCGCCGGCTAGTCTCATCTCAGGCACAGCATGACGAGGAAAATAGCCAAGTCGCGAGGCCTTGTCAAAAGGCTAACTCTGATCTTGAAAGTGAGTTATTACTGTGATAACTCCTTGACCTCACCAGTCTCGTCGGAATGACAATGGCGTATAGCAGCCGTGAATCCAGCCATTGAGGGGGCACTGGCGTCTGTGGTCAGCACAGAAATATCACATGGGTGGATGAAATGGCACATAACAGGCTCGGGTACTCGTTTCAGCGAAGGTTCGTTTTCCGAAGGTCCATAATTCCGAAACACACATTTCCCATAGCAGGGGGTTCTTAATTCCGAAAATGAAGATTTGATGCATTACTCCGTAGGTTAATAATTCCGAAAATGAAATAGGGTTCGTGATTCCGACAATGAAAAAGGGTTAATTCCGAAAATGAAATAGAGCCCTATGTAACTTTTCGGAAGTACGAACGTTCGGAAATATGAACCCTTTTTCATTTTCGGAATTATGAACCCTATTTCATTTACGAACTATGGGAGTAACGTTCGAACCTTTGGAAAAATCGTACCTTCAGAATTATGAAACTTCTAAAAAATGACATGTAACCACATGGCTAGACCTATATAAAGATATGTGGGAATAGGGGTCTTGTCCTAATATCTTCTGCCTTTTGCCTGTCTTTCTTTCTTTTTACTCTCCCCCTCCCTTTGGCCCCTCCTTCCTCGGTTTTTAGCTATTCGGGTTTTTTTTTTTTTTTTGTTTGTTTGTTTTTGTTTTTGTTGTTGTTGTTTTTTTGTTTTTTTTTGGGGGGGGGGGGGCGGGGGGCACGTGCCATGTTCTATAATTCCCCGGCGTAAAAGATGTGTAACTTATCTGTATGTATTGAATGTACACTTTATTCTAGTAAATTGATGAAGATAAGCGTAGTTGTGAATAAATTATAAGAATTTATACCTTGTATATGATTGTTTACCTTTCTTTCATGTGCATGATTTCACATGATTTCAGAGTGAAATGTTTTTGGTGAAAGAGGAATGATTTCTACGCACAGTACGCAGGTCTAAATCAGGGTCTAGATGCAAGACAAGCAAAGTTGTTTCGAGACAAATAGGCCTATAAATGGAATGCATTTTTTCTTATAAAGTGGAATTTATTTCCTCGTGAATGTGAAATGCATTTTTGTGAAAAGTAAAATGAAATTTTTTTAAAAGTGAAATGTAAATTTGTAAATTGTGAAATGAAATTTTGTGAAAAATGAAATATATTTGTTAATTAAGAGTGAAATATATATTGGCTGGAGTGAAATTTAAAGTTAAATTGAAATATATTTTGTATTGATATTGAACAATTATATTTAATTCCTTAATAGCATGCCATACACCTGCGACGCAAACAATGTCCTATATTGTATCATGTGTGCGCAGTGGCGGCACCAAGGGGGGGGGGGGGGGGCATGGGGGGCATTTGCCTCCCCCCCCCCCAGTCAGAAGCTTTGCCCCCCCCCCCCCAGTTGCCCCCCAATAATTTTCGGAGTGAAAAAAAATAAAAGGGTGGAAAATTTTTTTTGTCCGCCCTTGCCCCCCCCCCCCCCCACTCTAAAAATCCTGGTGCCGCCACTGTGTGTGCGCAATGTCCCGGTGTCTTCTACATTGGCGAAACTAGTACACGATTCCGAACTGGGTTGAATAACCATAAGAGTTCAATTAAGATGAACAGAAAGGATTTCCCAGTGGCCAATCACTTCAACTTACCAAACCATTCCACTCTCAAAGTCGGTATCTTTGGCGGTGGTTACAAATCTGCTGAAGAAAGAAAATGGGCGGAACTTCGATACATCGTGGCAGTGGCGGATCCGGGGTGGCACTTCCGGCCCGTCCCCCCCCCCCCCTTTGGAAGAAAAGTATGCATTTTGACGTTAAATGATCCGCCCTTTTGTTGATTGTGCCCCCTTTCATAATGAAAACTTTTTTTTTTTTTGCTTGTCAGAAAATTACGGAGGGGGAACTGGACTCCCATACCCCCCCCCCCCCAAGACCTTTCCTAGCTCAGCCCATTCACATTTTACCGATAGGCTCATACTTTATCAGTTTTATTTTCATCTAGCATCCGCGATTCTTCCCTTTTCCTTTTCTCAAGAATCCTTATCTAATATCGACCCTCAAGGTCGAGAGAGCCCATCGCGATGGGAAACCAGCAAATGATCGCCCACTGCATATTCTCTTCAAAACGTTATCGTATCGCCAGAAAATCGACATAATGAAGGCCCAGCGCGAGAAACTAGCTAACGAACGCTACTACATGACAGACGACCTGACAGCCGATGACCTCAAAGAGAAGCGGAAGTGGTCCGCTACCGTACAGGAGTTGTACAACACCGGCGTCAAGCTTCGGTTCTACGCGGGAAGATGGAGAACCAGAGGAGGAGCACCGTACATCTTCAACTCCTCAGCTTAGAACACTCTCCGGTAACTTCACACTCTGTTTCTTCCTCTATTTCTTTAGTTCTCTCTTGCCACTTTAAGCATAGATTATATTACTTTGTAATTAAATTTGTAATTGGCGAGAGACTTGCTATTTGCTATTTTCCAACGTACACTTATGCCACATTTTCTTCGAGTCTTTTTCAATATATTCTGTACCACGCAATGTATACATACTCCTTTGCCTGTACCCCAACTGTTTTTCGTATTCTTACCAGATACGCTCATTTTCTTCTGCCAAGTCATGGGTAGCTATATGTACTTATTTGAATCTACACCATGTCTCACCTAAATTGTAATGTTCAACCCTACGTGAAATGGCAATACTATCTGCCTGATGAGTTCAACCGTACTTTTTCAAACTGTTCTGAAAAAATAAGTTTATTGCATTGTAATGCCCGTAGTCTTAATAAGAATTTTGATAACATATCTGACTTATTGGTAAACCTCTCTTTTTCATTTTCAATAATTGGCGTCACAGAAACATGGTTGAATAATAGATCTCCAAATGTATATGATATTAATAATTACCATTTTATCCGTAATGATAGACAGAACTGTCGTGGTGGTGGTGTTGCCTTTTATATATCCCAATCGTTATCGTACAAAGTCAGACACGAATTTTCTCTTGTCAATAGCTCCTCTGAATTATTATGTATTGAGATTAATATAAAGAATGGGAAAAATTTAATTGTTTGTGTTATTTATCGTCCACCTAGCAACAATGTTGATACCTTTTTAGAAGATTTTTATAATTTATTGAATAGTCTGAACCCAGAAGGCAAATTAATATGCTTAATGGGAGATTTTAATATAGACCTTAAACAAGATAATAATACTGTCAATCGATTTAAAAGTATCATATATTCAAATGCTTGTTTTCCTGTTATAGACAAACCCACAAGAATTGTAAATCAATCTTCCACCATCATAGATAATATAATTTTTAATGATGATACTTACAAAATTGATTCCGGTCTTTTATATTCTGAAATTTCAGATCATATTCCTGTTTTTTTAATGTTTAATATTCCTTCCCCTTTTAGAGAGAAAGAAACGAAATATACACGGAAGTTATCCCCAGAAAATATATATAGGTTAAACGAACACTTGCAGAGTGAAGAATGGGAAGATGTTTTAATGTGCAATGACACTGAAAGAGCATATCATTTATTTTGGTCAAAATTTGAGTCATATTTTAATATTAGTATTCCTTAAGTTAAAGTTTGGGGGAAACGCAATAAACCTATCAAACCGTGGATTACAAGAGGAATTCTGAAATCTATTAATAAAAGAAATACTCTATATAAAATAAGCCTCTCTGAACCAAACCCTATTAATGTGCGTAATTACAAAATATATCGAAATAAATTAACAAGTGTAATAAGATTATCAAAACGGATGTACTTTTCTAATAAAATAGATAATGCTCAAGGTAATATTTCAACCACATGGAAAATAATTAACGAAATCCTTCATAAGAGCAAATCACATATTAATTCCCAAGTATTTAATAGAGATGGTAATTCTATCAAAAATCCCCCTGAAATAGCAAACATGTTCAACGAATATTTTGTTAATGTAGGTCCAAACCAAGCTGCTAAAGTTGATGATAGTAATTGTAACTTTGTAGAATTTTTATCACAATCAATAGATACATCCATATTCTTCATCCCCACTGACTTTATTGAAATATTAAGAATCGTCCGCACCCTCAAATGTAGTCACTCCTCTAGTCATGATGAAATTAGTACTCACTTATTGAAACAGATTATAAATAATATTTTGTCACCTCTAATCCATATTTTTAATCTCTCACTCTCCTCTGGTGTCTTCCCGACCCCCTTTAAAATTGCAAAGGTTATACCAATTTATAAGAAAGACGATCCTTGCTGTATATGTAATTATCGACCTGTTTCTATTTTGTCAAGTTTCTCAAAGATTCTTGAGAGGATTGTCTATAATAGGTTATATGGATTTTTGTCTGAAAATAGTTTTTTTAATCCTAATCAATTTGGTTTCCGTAAGAATCATTCTACCGATTTAGCCTTAATGCAGTTATTTGACAGAGTATCAGATGCCTTGGGAAATCATGAACATGTAATTGGTATATTTATGGATCTTAGCAAGGCATTTGATACTCTTGATCACAAAATTTTACTATATAAGTTACAACATTACGGGATTCGGGGTACTGCACTTCATTGGTTTGAGAATTATTTATCACACAGACAACAATTTGTTTCCTTTGGATCCGCTCATTCGAATATGTTACCAACA
This sequence comes from Heliocidaris erythrogramma, assembly GCA_025617745.1. Classification (NCBI taxonomy): domain Eukaryota; kingdom Metazoa; phylum Echinodermata; class Echinoidea; order Camarodonta; family Echinometridae; genus Heliocidaris; species Heliocidaris erythrogramma. The sequence goes on from CM046864.1 coordinate 4,952,100, forward strand.
ACATGCGGAGTCCCACAAGGCTCAATTTTAGGCCCCTTATTATTTCTAATTTATGTTAATGATATTTCAAATGCTTCACCTATGTTACAGTATATTTTATTTGCTGATGATACAAATGTCTTTTGTTCACACTCTGACTTACACCGTTTAATTACTATTTTGAATAATGAATTACCGAAGTGATCTACATGGTTTAAAAGTAATATCTTGTCACTCAATTTAAGGAAAACCAACTATATTTATTTCAGAGGTAAAAGAAAAGTTGACTTGCAAAATCATGATTTATATATTGATGGTAATCTTCTTGAAAACAAAATAATGACTAAATTTCTTGGTGTGTATATTAATGAAAATTTAAAATGGAATGATCATGTAAAACACATAATTTTACCTATCTCTCGTAATGTTGGTCTGTTAACTAAGCTAAAATATTTTTTACCTACTTCTGTACTATTTACGCTGTATAATACGCTTGTCTTGCCATACATATCATATTGTAATATTATCTGGGCAACTCATAAATGTTATACAAATCCAATATTAATTCTCCAGAAAAAAGCCATCCGGGCGTGTAGTGGGGCAAGTTTTTGCTCTCACACTGACCCTCTGTTTTTTCGTCTTAAGTCCCTCAAGGTCAAAGATATTAATTTCCTACAAAAAGCTCTATTCATGTTTAAGTATAACTCCAACCTTTTACCCCCAGTATTTGCAACATTATTTCAATCGAACACACAAATTCACGCATATCCCACCAGACAATCAAAAAATGTGCATTTGTTTAACCCCAGGACTGCTCTTGCACATAATTCTATTAGGCACTCTGGCCCTGATGTATGGAATTCCCTTCCTCCCGAAATAAAAAACATGACTTTAATGTACTCTTTCAAGCGAGCAGCAAAAAATCACCTAATTAAGCAATATTCCCCACAATAATGATTGTGTAGTACACCCATAATATCTTGTATAATTATGTAAATAGGACCCATGACTTGGCACATTTTCACCTCTTTGGGAGGCAGATATGATATTAGTTTACAAAACGAGTTTACCACTTGCTATTATGCTAATATCATGTCTGCCTCTCAAACCGGATGATTAACTCTCTATTGTTAATACAGTTGTTATTTAAAATATTTGGAAAGGTACAATTGCCTCATTTTATCCTCCTCTCTTCATCCCTATTTCTCTCTGTATCCTCTTCCCATTCTCTCTCTCATTACTTTTTTAATTATATTTTATCTCAAAGGGCTTTCATGCTGTCAAGCCTCGGCTTATTATGAAAACCCTCTTGTTTGATTTCTCTTTCTATAATCCTACTGTTAGCCTTGTAGTTTAAGATATATTAATGTCATGATGTTCCATTGTATTGTATATCGCATAATTTGTATAACGTATGCATTATTTGATGAATTGAGAAATCAAGCAGAAATAAATAAATCAAATAAATCAAATATATTATTATTATTATTGTTATTATTATTATTATTATTATTGTTGTTGTTGTTGTTGTTACATTTAATACTCGCAAACTTTGAGGTGTATTTTAACCTTATTCTCTGTGCAGCTTACGCTATCTCAGCGTGACTTAATTGCGTCATAATCCTCTTTTATGCGCTTAACCAATGAACGCTGTTATAAGATTTTATGTCTGTGTGCTTAGCAACACCCGCCCACCTTAATGGTTGTCATGATCACGCTAAGATTGCGTTCGCTTATAATAAGCAACATCTTTGTTATCATTTTGTATAATCTTGCATTGTAAGTTTTTATCCCTGAAAAAGGTGGAGGCCCCCGAAAATTCTGATCGAATAAATTTCAGTTGGCAATTTATGCATTTCTACTGTGTTCTTCTTGTTTATTAATTTTGCAAATACGTGGACTATCATCATAGTTTGGACCTATTCGTTGTTGAGACACATTAGCTTCCTCTTTACGATATTCGATACCGACATTGATCGAATTATAGGCCTATATAGGCAAATCAGTGAAAAGATCTGTTCTTCCTCCTATAACATGGAACATGTTGTAGGACATTCTCAATTTGGAAATCTCAAAAGGGTATCCACATGTCACTGCCTCGTTGACGTCCTAAATACCTTTGCAAAGCATGCAGATATAGTCCGCGATCTATATCTAGATTTATCATCAGTCACTGAATTTTCAAAAGTATTTGATTGTAGATCACACCACCGCATTCACTAACTTGACACGGGAGTAAATCCTTGTCTGGTTGCTTGGATAGCGCACCTTTTAGCAAAACCGGAAGCAACGTGTCATGATCCCAGGGAGCACTTTCTGATGAGTGGTGCGACGTCGATGCAGGTTCCCCAGGCATGTGCGGAGAATTCTTGTCACGGCCGGGGGGGGGGGGGGGACGAGACTAGCCTTTGCCATTGTACAAAATTGAAAATTTCTGGAGGGAGAGGGCGTGTCCCACGCCCCCCCCCCCCCCCCCCCCCCCCCATCAACCGGGGACAAATGTGGGTCCGGTTGTATTCCCATAGGACTAATCAATGATGCCTGTGTGCCTGATGTTAAAAGCCCGGAAGAGGGAGTGCACTGAGATTTAAGTACGTTGATGATCTTACCCTCATGCTATGATGCCCTACTGAGAACTCCAAACACATGGTGAAAGGCGAGATCGATTGTAAACCACTTTCGCAATGTCCCTATATGTTATCCTGCCTCAAAGTTTGCACCACTGCCTACCCCCTCCACCCTCCCATGAATACGCTACAAGAACTAAACACAATTCATTTCTATTCGGACTCAAACAAATACTATAGATATAAGCAAATCTAATTCCGTATGTTGTACTGAATCTTCTAAATCAAAGGTGTAGTAGCTCATAGTGAAACTATTTTGTATAGAGTTCCAGCACTTCCAACTCACTTGAACAATAATTCGATAATAATTTGCTGTAACCTCCTACACTGTATATAATCTCATATAATGGCACGATACCTCGTGTCATCATTAATGTTTTATTTATGAAACGAATTATCATACGCTCACTCAACAGTCCTAATTTCTCACTTACTCACTTTCTTTTTCCTTCTCTCCCCCACCCCTCTCTCCGACACTCCTTCATTTCTACCCCCCCCCCCCCCCCCCCCCCCCCCCCTCTCTGGATTACTCAATCCGTGTCTCCGATTTTATTATTATACTTTAGGTTTTGTTTCATGATAATTCTTAACTGCTTGTCAAAGTTTGTGAATTCACATGTAATTTCTTGATTATAACACTTGGTTACGTATTCAGTTCAAATATTGATAGACTGTAGATTTGTCGTATAATCTACTTTATAATTTCTGATCTCTGCAATCCGTCAACGAGATCCCTTAACTCATCATGCTCATGCTTGTATTTGTGTACAATTTTGTATTGATTTACTTATTCATTTTGGCTTATTATTTATTATGCATTTACGACGATCTCTCATTCCTGAATCAGTGTTTTTTTTTCCATTATGTATCACCATGATAACGATGTCTTTATCTCGTTTCCTCACCCTTTCCTATAATTTTTAAATCTAGTTCTGTCACTCAGTCCTTCCTCACTCCCCACTCTCCCTGTCTCGCTTTATATCTTCCTATATTATAATCGTCACATATAATCATTGAAATTTTTTCCCCTCAATTCCCAGGTCGAAAATCCTATATAGACCCATAGAAAACCAATAGGAAATTCCTAATGGTTTCTGATGGTTTTGTCGGTTTCCTATATAGGAACCCATAGAAGTTTCATATGAAGCACAGCTGTTCAAATGTGCAACCATAAAAACCCATAAAACCCATAGAAAATCCAGTAAAGCCCATTCAATAATAAAAGGGTACCATGCTACTATCCTGTTGGTCCTAATTGGTTTCTATCGGATATTGGATCCCATACACCAATCCAGTGATGAAACAATGCAGTAGATTCTAGTCTATAGACAATATTTCTATTGGTTTCTATTCGCCCTATTGGTTTTTGGATGTTTCTACTGGTTTCTATTGACAATGACAATCTAAAATTTGAAAATTAGTGGAAATAGATAAAATACATTATTTTAGATTTTAGGTGTTCATGCTTGGATTAAGCTTTGAACTGTGATTGAAATTGTACTTACACGATTTCAAAAGGCATTTTCATATATTTAAATAATAAAAGTGTAATCTATAGTTTTAATAATAGTGTAATCTAGTTAGTAACCATTATTTTAAGCACTACAACTATGTCCCTATATATATAAAATGAATGTGATACAATTGCTTAGTAGCTAGGTATAGGATATAGGTTGTAGGATATAGGTATAGGATTATAGGAGTAGGATAGGATTATTTATTGTCACGTTACTGTTCCGAACTGTAGACACCCACAGAATTTTCAGCATTTCTTCGTATAGAAACCTATAGGATTTCTTATTGGTCCCAAAGAATATCCTACAGATACAAGATATTTTATATCGTCTTCGCAACATAATTACAAAGAAATTTGGTTTCCACTGGTATATCAAGAAAATACATAAATATAAGAAACAATTAAAGGTAACACATATACAGCAATAAAGGAGAACATGGAACATAAGTACGAACAAACAAATAAACGAACATTATCAAGGTACTTCAATTCGTTTTTTTTTATTGCTATTGCGAATCATAAAATAGTTCAAAATAGTTTTGCAAAATAATTTCAATAGACCCCCCCCCCCTCATTTCAGCACAAAGGTAAGTTATTTTATTAAGTATTGTTATCATTATTATAATTATTATTGTTATTGTTATTATCATTATTACTACTAATATACTACTACTACTATTGTCATTGTATTATTTCCATTAAAACTATCGCTGATGACAGCGTACTACTTTGCTCAAATCCAAATCCAAAATTTGTCGAAGAAAAACTAAGCGACCAGCTGTCTACATGTGTCGATTGGATGACTGATAATATGCTATCTTTACCCTTGGGCAAAACAGAAAGCATTTTGTTTTGTCCAAAAAGTAGTTCTAAAAAGTCATTTGAATTTCAGGTGACATGCAATAATCAGGTAATCCAGAGAAAAGAATCTGTGAAGCATTTAGGCATTGAGCTGGCCAGCTCAATATCCTTTTCAACTTTAATAGAATCAGTTGTAAAGAGAGCGAATTCTCGCCTGAAATTTTTGTACAGATATCAAAATTGTATGGATCAAAAGGCAAGACGTATACTCTGTTTTGCTCTTATTCAATGTTTATTTGATTATGCTAACCCTGCTTGGTATAGTAGCTTTAAAAAATCTGATCAAAAGAAGTTGAAAATTATTCAGAACAAAATGGTGAGATTCATCAACTACTCTGGTCCCAGAACTCACGTTGGCTACAATGAGCTCTCTGAAGCTGGTTTTCTTGAAGTCAACCAAAGATCTAAACAACTGATTTTGCACCATGTGCATAAGATATATCATACTAGGTCGAATCATTATATTCGATCAAACTTTAATCTTTTTAACAATTTACATAGTCATCATACAAGAAACAGCCGTTTCAATTTTAACTTACCAGAAAGAGTAGGCAGTGTTGGTAATTCGTTTTATTATACTGCCATAAAGCATTGGAATTCTCTGCCTAATGACATAAAAGGAATAGATAACTTTGTTAATTTTAAGAGGAAATTGAAAGAATATCTTTCACTAGAGAGTCAGAGAGAAGAAGCAAATGATTATGTTACATCTAGGTAAAATATCCTGAATACGGACCAGTTTCTTTTCACATGCAGGTTAATATGTTGTTTATTACCCACGCCGATGAAATCGGCAGGGTTATGTAAAGGGCTCCGTATGTTTGTTTGTTTGTTTGTTTTTTTTTTTTTGTTTGTTTGTTTGTTTGTTTGTTTGTGTACAAGATAACAAGAGAACGGGTGAACGGATTTGCACCAAATTTTCAGGGAATGTTCAGAAAGTGACAGGAAAGAATCGATTAGATTTTGGTGATGATTGGTTGACCCCTGCACATTCTGTGTGACCTTGAACTTTTGACCCTGTAGTAAAGTATAGGAACTTCAGTTCAGAGAGTGACAGGAAAGAAACTAGAAAGATTGATGACCCCAAACTTCGCCTGCAGATGCAGAAATATTTGGGCCAATCAAAACATTCATTACTTCTTCTCACCAAAAGTCTATTTCAGGTTTATGAATTTTAGAAGACTTTTAGACCCATTATTTGCCATTTCACTTCAAATCCGTACGAGCCTGCAATGAATATTCAAAGCAACGTATCCCAGCAACAAGGGATTTTTTGCACTCGAACTGTACTCTCGTTGCGAAATCGAAAGCGGCTAGGTATACGGTATTCGTATAGCCTAGCACGTCTAATTTCTCCTCTATTTCTTGTCTTCTGTGCATTTCTGTTTATTTTCCCCGGTTCTTTCCACTTTGTTTTGGAAGTTTTTGTGATTTATTTTATCCTGGTAGACGTGTAGTACGTGATTTTAATTATTTTCGGTGAAAATCTGGTGAGTTTCTTCGACGTGAGTGTCTATCGCACTCGCGTGTGTTGATCTGAGTGAGTGGTTGATCGCTGTGTACGTATATACACAGCACTGTCGCGAAGTGCCCTGGGTTGACTGTAGTAATGAGTGAATAAGCTCTGTTCCTCGCATGCACGTCATTTTGAAGTCGAGATCCAACTTCTTTTGTCGTCATATTTATTTTATCCAAGCCCGATGAAAACAAAACAACAACCCGAATTGCAATGTAAAGATAGAACATGAATACATTTACTAACACACTGACATGCCACTGAACACTGAATACAAATTGCTAACATTTTTTTTCTCATCACGCCACGCTCTCTGACATGTCTAATCAATTACTTTTAGGGGAGGGATGTTTCAATAATAAAATATCTTTTTCAGAAGAATTTTTTCAAGGGTGGGGACACACAAAGCTATGACCTGGATTATGGCAAAATTTATTTATTTATTATTTTTTTTTTTTTTGGGGGGGGGGGAGATGTGCCTCTTGTTATCCCCTTTGAATGGCTACTGCTTACAAAAATAATCGCAACAAAACAAAACCTATTGGGTTAAGGCGTGGGTCTGCCGCCTTTGACGGCCTTTCTAGTTGTATATATTTATCTAGTTTTAACATGATGAAAGATTTAACGTATTTTTTTTTCCATTCTCATCTTCGTTTCCTTCTCTCTCTCTCTCTCTCTCTCCATTTCTTCCTCTTCTAACTTCGTGATCGCCTCTTTTTCCTTCTTTTTCCTTCCTGCTCTTTTCTTTCTTTTCCTCTCATTCTAACTTTGTATATATTTATCACTATTATTTTTATGATTTATTTTTCCTTATTTATTCCTCAACGTGTAAATATTTATAAATATGTTCTAACTCAATAATTATTTTATTCATACAAGAGGACCCCACTGGAAATAAGCTTTCGAGCTTTCGTGGGTTATCCTGTTCAAGCTTGCTAATTTGTTATTCTACTATGTACAAATTTATTATGTTCTGAATGCTTGGCAACTAAAATCAATCAATCAATCAATCAATCAATCAATCAATCAATCAATCATTGTGTCATCGTTATCCGAGAGTAGTAGTCAACATTTCATCTGCTCATGAAGTTATGAAATTTGCTACTGTCCTAAACCCGTCAAAGTCATGTGGGTCATATGATGTATCTCCAAAGGTTGTAAAGATTTGTATACAGTATATTGCTGATCCGTTGTGTGATATTTTTAATAAGTCTCTCTCGCAAGGAATTGTTCCACAAAACTTGAAATTAGCAAAGGTAATCTCTGTATTTAAAAAGAATGATAGCAAATGTGTAGAAAATTACAGACCAATTGCTTTATTACCCGTTTTCTCAAAGATCCTTGAAAAAATTGTGTATAAAAGACTGGATGACTATCTTCAATTATATAGCATTTTGATTCCACAGCAATCTGGTTTTCGGAAAAAGTGTTCCACGAGCATGGGTGTATTGAATTTAGTGAATACTGTTAGTAATGCTATTGATAGTGGCAGGTATTGTATTGGTATATTTTTAGATTTGTCAAAGGCTTTCGACACTATCTACCATTCAATACTCTTGTGTAAGCTCAAGCATTATGGTATACGTGGAGTAGCTTTAGCTTGGTTTAGAGATTACTTACAAAATAGACAGCAATATGTAGTGGTAAATGGAGTTAAATCACAGTCACGGGGCAAGTAAAATGTGGTGTTCCTCAGGGCTCAGTCCTAGGCCCTTTATTGTTCCTTATTTATATCAATGACATTATCAATTCATCTAGCCTGTTTACTTATTCACTTTTTGCAGATGACACCTGCTTACTTGCTCACCACAATACCCTTAATAAACTGTAAATTATGAAATTGGTAATATATTTGAATGGTTTTGTTGTAATAAACTGTTATTAAATACTAGTAAATCTCAATATGTTGTATTTAGATCAAGAGGTAAAAGAATCCCAGATGATATTGTTCCATTGGTAATAGGTGGTAACCAGATTGGTCAAGCCATAATGTACGACTTTTAGGAGTCATATATAGTCGATGATCACTTATCGTGGAAAGACCACCTCAGTTATGTTTGTACTAAAGTTTCTCGTAGCGTTGGTGTCTTATCCAAGTTACGTCTCTATTTACCAAAAGAAACTCTAATTACTCTATATAATGCCATAGTTATGCCTCATTTAATGTATTGCAATGTAGCTTGGGGAAATACTTATACGATTCATATAAATAAGTTGGTCGTTCTTCAGAAAAAAGCTGTAAGGTATATCACAAATTCAAATTTTAGAAGTCCAAGTTTTCCATTATTTATTCAACTTCATATTTTGCCCTTTGAGAAACTAGTTATTTTGAATTGTTTGATGTTTATGTTTAAGACACAGGGTGATCAAACATCTTTTATGAAGGATGCTTCAATAGTGTCTCAGATTCTACCGTTCATGTCCATAATACGCGCAAAAGTAATCTCATTCATCAACCCTTTGTAAGAACTCAAACTGCACTAAAATCATTTGCATTTGTCTGTATTAGGGAATGGAATAATCTACCATTGAGAATAAGGTCAGCCTCATCACTGCCCACATTCAAACGTACATATGTCGCATTTATCTTGAAGTAAATTTATATAAACAATAATTGATCAGGGAAGCAAATGTATACAGTGAAGCCGCATGAAGTATCTTTCAGCAATTTGATGTGAGCTATGCACATGGGTGATTGTGTGATGTGTGTGAGGGTGTGTGGGCGTGTTTAGCCGTATGTCCGAGGACATTTTGGACAGAGAACAAAACAAAAATCATGAGAACAAAAGTCCTCGGAAGCCGGACAATAGTCCTCGAACGTCGAACAATGAATTTGTGCCTTATTCCGTCGACTGTCCGAGGACGGAGGAACAATAGAGGAACAATACTTGTCCTCGGAGGTAAAGCCATGTAAAGCTGTGTGCGTGTGTGTGTGTTGGTGTGTCCTTTGTAAATATGTTACTATATACTTATTGTTAATATGTTAACGTCATCCGGGGCCCCTTTTTACAAGCTGTGCTTCTTTTGCGGTCCCAAACCATTCATTATTATTATTATTATATCTTATTGTAAAATGTCTATGTTTAATGAATTGGTTAAAATAAACTTGAACTTGAACATACAGACGCAGAAGTTCAGCGTTGAACCTGCGAATTAAATTTATGGACAGAATCGGGTACGAACGAATTTCTAAAACGTGAAAGGCGGGTTGGCCTGGGGCGAAGTCGGATTCCAGAACGATTATGAATAAGAGGAAACGTCTTTCATGATTGATCGGACTTTTTCAACGATTTGATCAGTGCAATGCATGGGATTCGATAGAATTAAGCTAAGACTGTCCCGATTATCCTTTGTGCTATTTTACGTGGCCTTTCCAGTTTCTTCTTGTCTTGTTTTGAGAGATTGCCAAATGAGCATTATCAGAAAAGAACGCTCTTTATTATCGGCTTTATTATCGGCTCCATAGAAACCCATAGAATTCTATGGGTCTCCTATATACCATTTCCATATAGAAACCTAAAATCTGCCTATAGGAATTTCGACCTGGGTTATTGTATAACCGATGTTATTATACTTTAACACGTTCACTTATTTGTTCTATTATGTACTTCGTACATATAATTTTTCTTTAGAATATCTCCCGTCATTCTCCCATGCCCTTTTCGTTTTTCTGACTCCCCTTTATCCTGTTGTGTCCCTCCTTTCCTTCTCAATTTATGTTTTTGTCTATAGGACGTTGTATCGCATATTTCTAAGGCTGTATGATTTCATGTAATTCAGCCCTTGGGCTGCCATATGGGTTTCAACAAATACCACGTCATTTTACAATTTCAATTTCAATAAAAGGAAAAACCAAACGAAAACAAAATGAAAGAGAAAAAAAAAAGAATGGTAATTATCTGCATGTCGAGGCCTTATTTTCGTCTATACTTGGACCCATGCCAATATTTTGACTCATTGCTTCCAACTCCCAGCCCCATATAATTTTAAGCAATGTGGGAATGATAAGATACTTTCCCCCTTTCCCCTTTCATTTCAGCCCCCCCCCCCCCCCCCCCCCCGCTCTCCCCCTTCCGGCAATTCCCGCGGCCTCACACTCGCAGCGCTAGCGTGCACTGCCTAGCCCGAATATATCGCGCATGCAGCGCGCGCGGTTGACCGAGCGACTATGTACACGCATATAACTAGTTATAAGACGGGTTCAAGAATCTAAGCAACCTGATTGGTCAATTGACGTCACGTGGGGCATGCCTTGAAAATTGATAACACACCCCCAGTGTAAAAAAGTTCCCATCAAAAAATGATAACACACGCCCCCCTCGATATCTGCCGATATTCGCGCCGATATATCGCTTTTGCGTAATTTATGACTCATTCATGAGTCCAAGTAGTGCCTAGATCTCGTTGTTGTATACAGGTTTTATTTTAAGTTAATAAGTTAACGTTTGGAACAATGGCGGCACATCAGGTACACTTCCAACTTCTTTCGGAGAATGAGCTGGAGGAGCTCGTAGGTGGAATGGACTCCAAAAGCACGAAAAGATCGTTGAAATTTGCTATAACCAAATTGGAAAGCTTTGCTAGATTCGTACAGAAGGATTTGACTGAGGTAAGCAGATCACGGGGTGAGTTGGACCGTTTCCTATCGCAGTTCTATCCGGCCTTGAAAAAGGAGGATGACACAGATTACAGCAAGAAATCCATCCAATCGATCCGGTATGGAATCCAGAGACATTTTTTGGATGAATACGAATATGATATTTGCAACAAGAGCCAGTTTCCAGTCAGCAACAAGGTGTTTAAAGCCGTCTTAGTAAAACTTAAGAGAGAAGGGAAGGGGAGCGTCAAACACAAATCTGAGATAACTGACTCTGACATGGACAAGATACAAGCTTCACTGGATCTAACAACCCCACTCGGGTCTCGGCCTACAAAACAAAGTGTTCATGGACTTGATGATGTATTTCTGCAACAGGGGGAGGGAAAACCTACGTCAACTCAAGCCTTCAGATCTCACGGTCGAAGTCAACGAAGATGGACTGAGATATGTTGTTAAACGAGATTCGTTGACAAAAAACAATAGGGAGAATGAGGACGAATCCTCCAACTCCGGTCGCATGTTCGAAGTTCCTAACAGCGATAGATGTCCAGTGAGAACCTATTTGTTCTATGTCTCTACATTGAGTCCCGAGTGTGAATTTCTTTGGCAAAAACCAAGGAAAGAGAATCCAGGAGACGGCAAGCCCTGGTACCACCCCTTTCCAATTGGTGTCAACACCATTGCTAACAAGATGAAAACTATTTCAGCAAACGCAGGATGCAGTAAGATCTATACGAATCATTGTTTGAGGGCGACTTGTATCAATGTACTTAATACTGCTGGATTCGAATCTAGAGACATAATGACAGTCAGCGGACATCACAGTGCTCAGTCACTCAAACACTACAGCAAGACAAGCGATGAAAGGAAGAAACAAATGAGCGGTAGCTTAGCAGAGCACTTGTACAGATCAAGATCTGGATCTAGTGTTACGCCAATTGGTCCTGTTACGACTCCTACCCCAGTCACAGTCACAACATCAGAGTCAGAGACAGAGAGACACCCACTAAGTTAGGCCTAACTTTTTAGGCCTAGGATGCGCGGCCCGGTATTTGGTCATGTTCCAAAATTCGGTCACGCAGCTCTTTGAACAGCTGTGAAGAACTCATGAATAATTTTTTAGGCTCGAAACCTGCACATAACAGACAAATGAACAAGGTACCTCTAATGTTGAAAGCAATTCAGGTCGGACGCCCTGGAAAAGATCTCCAAATACCCTCGAAACTGGTCAGTGTTACCCAAGTTTCCGCACTTCCGGGTTCCGTTAGCGCGTGAGTTAACACGCATAGCCATATGTAGACGCCTATGGTGAAATAACTATGTGTGCAGGTGCAATGAATTTAGTATGTGTGTGAAGAGGAGCTTCCGGGTCTTCCCTCTATCGCAGCGAATTTGCAAATGGCGATCTCAGCGATGAGCAAGAGCATATATACCTCACCCCTGCCAGTGAGATGGCGCTCTTCCAGTATTCGGTCAGGCAACATTGAGTGCCTTGCGCCAACGCGCTTTGTGTGCAACTTGTTATATAACTCTCCCGAGATGCAGCGCACTATCGCGTGACCGAATTGTGGGCGGCGCCGACCGAATACTGGGCGGAAAACTTCTCCTTCTTCTGTCGGCGATATTTTTTGGGGTAAGTTTCCATGTTTTAAATTATTTTGATAATTATTTAAAGGACAATTTTGCGGTTCTTTTGATGGTAGATTGTCAATTTAAAGAGATAGGTATTCATATCAGCGGCGATTTCTTTTTAAGTGACCGAATACCGGCGCGCGCACCCTAGTACAAATCCAGCAAACTACATCCTCGATTGACAGTTCCGCAGAGTCTAGCATAACTGATACTGCTAGGCATGGCCCTGGATCTGCTGCCCTTGGACTTGGTCCCGCTAACAATAGTCCTGGGTCACCCTCTACTTTTCTTCAACATCAAGAAATTTCAAATTCACAGAGCATTCATGGCAACACCTTTCATTTTCATGGGTGTCAAGTCCATATCTACAACAAGTAAATTCGAGACAAATATCTAGACCATGTAGTCTATAAGTATAACCTACGTAGGCCTACTCTTTGACTTTAGTTTGAATTTGCCCAATTGACCTGGTCTAGATCTGGATCGCAGAACTGTATAAAGTATACTGCTGACTATGTCTATGACTTTGTTGGAGTTCTACTGTTTGTTTGCTTCATTGGAAATTTATTTGGATCCAAAGTGTTGCTGTTAACTTTTTATTGTTGTGTTGCCCAAATGTTTAACTGTAAGGCCTAGGCCTAGCTGAAATATTCCTGCTGACCGGAAAAAAAAATCATGCATCCATTGTAAACGGTGAGTAAAAATCTTTTTTTCTTATTTTTTTCATAGATCTAGTCTAGATCTATTCAATGTGTATTGCCGACCCGTCTTATAAAACAAATAATGCACTGTTTGTTCATGTGTTAGGATTGCAAGTGCACTTGTTTAGTCAGTGGAAGTCATAACGCACTTGCCCTGCGGGCGCGTGCATTATGACTTCCACTGACTAAACTGCGTGCACTTGCAATGTCCTAACACATTCACAACAGTGCATTATTTGTATACTAGCGCTATGCGCTAGCACATAGCGCGCGCGCCTGGATCATAATTCCGAAAATAAAAGCTCTCGAGATATGATTTGTATTGCAAAATGGCAGCCCACTTCGAGAAAATTTGTGATGTTGTATCGAATGGAATTGTGCCAGTTACTAAGTACAAGTCAACACGAACTGGCCTAACAGTTTGCCTAGCTCAGGTAGAAGGTCCCCTTGTCAATGGCTACTTTGTTTTGGGTGAGTAATTCGATGAAATTTCGATTGAAAATAATATATCTACCGTCGACCGTCGTAAGGCGTAAATTCTAAGTTACATCGGTCATTAATGCAGGTCCTACACAGTTAATACACACGTGTGTACGTATGTGTGTAGCTACAAAACCTGTATGACTATGTGTGGATGAGTGGGGCAAGCGCCGCGCTTGGACGTACGTGGACGCGACGGGTCGGTTGCTACGGCCTACGCGACGCGGCATTAGGGGATCGTAGTCAGTAATAATATGCGTGGTGTGGCAGTGGTGATTATAAATTATAATATAATTAGCACTAGCCTGGCTAGGCCTACAGCTTTTGGTGACTCAGACTGACAGCAGTTTGGGCTTTACTTGCTATGCTTGTTTGTATGCCTGTCACTGTCAGTCATGTCAGTGTCACTGGACTCACCGTGTCAGAACGTCTTCAGTCAGAAGCCCAGGCCAGGGGTGGTATTCTGAGATTTATTTTATCTTGATTTTATTTTTAGTGAAATAATTTTAATTGTCATAACAAAATGTATGCTTATGGCGTATCATTGGTTAATGACTGCGCAAAAATGGCTGCGTACGCGGAATTAATCTGCGCAGACACCGCAGATGAAATGTTGCAATCTAAAATTTGTTAGGCCTATGATGACAATTAAAATCTTTTCACTAGTAAAATCAAGATAAAATAAATCTCAGAATACCACCCCAGTGACCAGTGTAGGATGGTGGGGGGGGGGGGGGGGGTGGGGTTGGGGGTTGCATTTCCGGACACTTAACAAAAATTAGCCTGTCGATTTCGGCATCATATTTTACGAAAAACATGCATCAAGTAACACTAAAACCAGTGAATATTTGCAATTCACATGATTTTCAACCTATCCTGTGAAAGATTTGTGACAATTTGTATGAAAAGTTGCTCGATTTACTGTTAGAAAATGACCTGTCCGGATTAACAACCTGTCCAGAATTAAGACGTTTGGGTATAGTCTACATGTGTAGATCTACTAGGTTATGATTATAACCTCGTACTCCTCTTTAAGGAGTCAAATCCATTTAAAATTAAATGCTCAAGAGTCAAGGCGCACAGGTGAAAGGAGAGAAAATGAAGAGACAAAACAGCAAATTGTGCATATATACAGAATTATACAAGTACATGTACATGTATGCCTTAAGTTTGGTTTTAAATACTTCAACAGAATTGGTTTTGCGGATCTCTCGAGGGAAAGAGTTCCACAGTGAGGGCCCAGCATGAACAAAACCTGTTTCCCCCACTTACATGTAGTAGTAGGAGTGCATTTGGGAACAAAAAGAAATCCTGAGTTTTGGGAACATAATAATCTTGATCGGGTGTATCTATTAATCAGAGTAAAAATATTGTACTGTGGAGCAGAACCATGAACACAATGATATACGAGCAGAAGGATTTTAAATAAAACACGTTCACTCATTGGCAACCAGTGCAATGCTTTGAGGACAGGTGTGATGTGATTAAATTTTTTGCGAAGGGTAACTACATGAGCAGCAGCATTCTGCAATTTCTGCAGACGTGCAATTTGAGATTGGGGCAGATTAAACAATAGGGCATTTCCAAAATCAAGTCCAGATGAAACCAAAGCATGCACAATCTTTCCTGTGGCACTGCGAGTTAAGTATTTACGTATGAATCCAAGGTTACGTAACTGGTAACGTACAGATTTACAGACATACATGTACTGAATATGAGTAGACATTGTCATATTTGAATCTAGGAACACACCAAGGCTACGACTTGCCCAACCAGACGCCGTGCAAAGCACGGCGTCTGACAAGGAGGCCATAGACTTTCATTGTGAAACCCCTCAATGTCGCTAAAATTAAGTCATAAAAGTCAATTAAAATGTACGTTGACCTTATAATTTTACGTTATACTCACATGAAATCGATTGCTCGGATGGATTTGTTGAAGTTCAATCCCCAGCAGGCCGTCATGCATGTCCATAGGGTATAAAATTTCGACTTTTGACTGCTAGAAACTGTCCATCGTCGAAATAATTCAAAATGAAACTAGGAGCGAGCGCGTGTGCGTCTAGGATGTTTAATTTGTATTTGCGTCTGCTATATGTAGCAATCGTTTCCGCGCGCGCTGCTGATTAGGCATCGCACGCACGGGTGTGACCTTTTAGCGATTACATTCCGGGTCACCTGTGCCATTTGGGAGCCGAGATAATACAGCTACTGTGGGGAGACAGCGCAATAAATCATTGTTTTTGAAGTTGTAAGTCGGTTAACTAAATTTAAGTTAGGGATCGCAATAAAAAAACAGTTTAAATTTGATTTAGTATAATTATTACTTCAAGAACTTAAATGTGATTTTACCAAAAAGCATGTAGTCGCGCTTTTGTAGTCGCGGTTTGCAACGCTAAAGAATGGCCAACTCGTACAGCGATGTCGCTTCGCGACAGCGCTGTGTATAGTTAGGTTATGACAAGCTTGAGACACGGCAATATTGTGACCTGCAATAGCAATAGATGTGAAAGGAACCTTAGACAACTGAGTCTTAGAACCAAACAGTAAGAATTCGCATTTGGAAAAATTTAACTTCAAAGAATGTGAGCTTAACCATTTGTCAACATAAGATATATTCAGTTCAATAAATATTTAAGTTAAATAATACAAAACTCACAAAACTCACCGGTTTTTCCAAAGCTCACTGTCACTGTGTCAATCCTTTTTGCGATCACACTCAAAACTATGGTGTTTGTGCATCATGTGATGGAAAATTTCAAAGCAATTTTTAATATGTTAGAGATTGATATTATACAGTATTTGAAAGAAAAATGTTAATATTTTGAAATTGTATTGAAAGTTTGACATTCATAATTTTGGTATAGAATTATCTTCATACATGGGTATGTGTCAAAAACGTAAAATCAAACCTCAAATCTACTCATCTAATTTGCATACTTGAAAACCCAAGTGATCCATGTTGAAATAGAGAGCCACAACACTGATTAACAGGGTCGGGGAGTTTACATACAGTATGGCTAGAGTGCCCAAGTCTATGCAGCACCATTCAGCACCCTTGTTTGCGCACATGTGTACCTGCACAATTCTGATTAAAAAAAACTTGCAATGGACACAAAAACTTTTCATTGTTATAATTATTAGCAATAGATATTCATACAAAAACACTAGTCAAAATATTGAAAAAAGGGTCCGTTTCATACAAGCCTCGATATTTTGTCTTTCATGTCAAAATTCCAAAACTGCATGTAAAACAGGAGTGCGCAGACATGGACACCATTGTTTTTGCAATATCAGAAATGACATGCTGGCCTTTTCTGATAATAATGACATTGTGCTCTATCAAATGTTAACAAGAATTTTGAGACACTTACACATGTAAATGTACATGTACTCTTAAAAAATATCAAGAATAATATAAGATTAAGCATCAGAGGAATAGAAAATACACTTTTGTTCCATTCTGAAGTTCAAGTTAAATCAGTGACACATGTAGGCGCTTTCCATCATACTGCCAAAGAGATATTTCTGATTCTGTTTGATTTTTTTTTTCAACAGCTACTGAAGCGCATGATGATGATGGATTACCACATACCCTGGAACATCTCATCTTTCTTGGTAGTGAGGAATACCCCTTCAAGGTGTGAGAGTTGATAATGATAATGTTGATAATAATTTTAATAATAATAATATTAGTGGTAATGATAATAATATTAGTAGTATGAATTGTAATCATAATAAATGATATGAATAATAATGATAATAGAGTGACAATAATAGTACGGTAGTACAATAATAATGATAATATTCCGCTTTTATTTAGCGCCTAATACATCGATGATGTCCCTAAGCGCTTTACCGATACATATATATTATTACCCCGGTCATCGGATTCTGGCATGCCCGCACACAATGTATGCACATTCTCTGCTCCCTGGGGAGTATTCCAGCAATGGGCAATACAGTGACGCTCACATTGCTAAGCAAACAACATTAACTTTCGCAGCCTACCGGGTACCCATTTAACACCTGGGTGGAGAGTGGCAAATGTAGATTAACGTCTTGCCAAAGGATGCTAGTGCTGCGGTGGGATTCGAACCCCGGACCTTGTGGTTCACAGTCCAGGGACTTATCCACTGATCCACAACACCTAATTATACTTTTACTTACACTACCACTTATAATAATAATAAGAGTAATAATATTTACAATGATAATAATGATAATGAGAAGAATAAGGAGAAATAATCATAGCACTTTTCAGTAACAGACCATACCACAAGTTTGCAACATCTGATTTAGGCAACATTGTAATGAATTATTAATTACACTGGGTAGCAACGGCATGTTTGTAAGGGCATGTGTGATCACTATGAACATGAAAAGAGAGTGGACAAAATAAACAACTCATCATTCTACCCTTCACAATGGTTCTTGTAGACAAAAGAACATTCCTTCACTGCTATTCTGTAAAATAAGCAGAACAGATGATGCATATTCACTTGTTCTACATATTTCTACAAAATAGCAGTGAATGGATACATGTTCTTTAGTCAGATACCAGAACCATTGTGAAGGGTAGAATGAGGGCTTGTTTATTTTGTCCGCTCTCTTTGTCAGTCTCAGGCCGAACCCGGTCCCGCAATCGGTAGGTGTAACACCAAAGTGGACTCGGCGCAGGCTTATAAGTGGAAGTGACGCAACCCGTAAGAGCTGTGCATGCGCGGACTGTTCGAGATGACGATGAGATAGTACAGCACCTGCAGTGCAAGCGTGCGAACCGCACACAAATTTGTGCATGGAGCACGCCCCAACGTCGGCTTGTGAAAAGGCGATGTGAGTCACGTGAAGCCGGCCTATGTGCAGACACAAAATTGCGGGCCCGAGGTATGTATAACATGTTTTAATGGTCTTGAGGCGGCTTCAATTTGCAGGCATGAAGCCGGCTCCAGAGCCGCCTTTGAAAGCTGACGCATGTGTAACAGGGGTCATGTTCATAGTGGATCCAATGTGGGTATTGCTATGTTTTAAATAATTCCAGATACTGTCATATTTTTCAGGTTTGAGTTGTCAAAAAGTGGAAATAAAATGTAATGGAACTCCTTCCTTATTTTCTCCCCCCCAATAAAAAATCCAGACAAGAAATTAGGATTAAATTTACCTTTCCCTTAACTATGTATTATCTTGATATATGTTATTGAGTTGTTTTAGCTCAGAATACAAATTATCCAGGCAATATGATCATTAACTATTAATGGCACTGGTTGGCAAAGCCATTTTTGTGTTAGCAGAACTTGTGCAGAATGAAACTTTCTATGTAAAATGTTTTGAATCAATTCCTGACACTCAAATTACATACATGTACATGTATATGATTTGAAATATCAGATACATGTATCATTGTATCCCCTCTTCATTTTCCAAATAAAATCCAGGTAGGAAACTACAACTTTAGCTTTAATTTAATTTTGTCCAATTTTCTTTCCCTCTTGACCTCCATATGCTTTTTGTTTTCTTCTTCTTCATATTTCAGGAGTGTTGGACGTGCTAGCTAATCGTTGCTTAGCTCAGGGCACTAATGCATGGACCATGTACCAATAGAGATGATACCTGTATTATGACTGCATACATGTAAATCAAAGTGACATGGAACCCCCACCTCATAAAAAAATCACATAATAAACTGAGATTCAATTGAACTTTAATAGCCCTATGCTTTGTCTTTATATTTCAGGGTGTGCTGGACATGCTAGCCAATCGTTGCTTAGCTCAGGGAACCAATGCATGGACTGATACAGATCATACCTGTTATACTGTGATGACTGCTGGTAGTCAAGGATTTATCAATCTCATGCCAATCTACTTGGATCATGTACTCTACCCAACACTCACAGTGAGTACTGCAATTAACAAACAAACAAACAAACATACAAAAAAGAAATAACTTTGCGCAAAACAAGTGCCGACCTGTACTCACTTTATATCTGTGTGTTAAAGAGGTACAAGTAGCCGAATGTGAAGTGGATTATGCTTAATTTGCCTCACAATTTTATCGTGGCATATGTTTAATAGTGTGCTTTGTACCACTGTATCATTCATATCCATGCTCCCATTTGATATGTGCATTAAAGAATGGGTATGAGGTAGATTTGTGAAATGTGGCAGAAAAAATGGCATGATTGTTGGTGAAATCAGTGAATTAAAAGTTGTAATTTGACACATCCATGGGCGTAGACAGGCATAATTATCCATTGTTAGTGGGGGGGGGGGGATGATCTATTATTCATGGCCCCCCCCCCCCCCCCCCACTAACAATGGAAAGCGTGTTCGTATGTACGCCAGTGGACACATCTGACTGACAGTTATGATATTATTTAGCCTAGTGAAGGTCATATGGGTATGTTCTTAATAAGGTCCTACCCGACCTCAATGTCATAGAATTCAGATTATCCACAATTGTGCCTTTTGTGTTTACGGACACGTCTTTTAATGCCACTACATTTTGCTAATTAACACACTCTGAAGAGCCACTTAACCCATATGCCCGTATTCTGAACTCCGGTTTAACTTAAACCATGGTCTAAATGTGTGGTTTAACTATGGGTAGCCAAAAAAGTCAAAACTTTGTTTATATTGTATGTTCCTTATGTTTACTGGATTCTGGTCTCATGCTTTAACAATCAAGACAAATATATTGTACTTATCATTCCCGGACTGTTTCTAATCGTTTGAGTACCAAAAAATGCTGATAAATTGAGTATCTACTGTTAGAAATTTGTATCACATTTGGCTGCTCATAGTTAAACCACAAATTTAGACCACGGTTTTATGTTACACCGGAGTTCAGAATACGGGCCATAGACTCCGGGAACCAGGTGGCTCCTGTATTAAGCCTATGAGAGTTAGAGAATTCAGTAGTCAACGGGTTAATATGGGCAGTAATTTTATAAGCACCCATTGACAAACTGATATGATAGACATAGTCATTTTCATGGTAACTGGGCATGCCTGTAGATTTTTTTTTCCTCAATTAAATTCAGTATTTATTTCGAATTCATTAAAAAAATGATACAAACAAAAACAAACTAACAATTAAAACAAGTTAAAAACATGCAAATAAAATCATTGTCACAGACAGACAGGCAAACAAACAAAATAATGATAAACATAGTGTTTGTACAACATACATAATAACCATGTGATAAGTTGAAGAAAATGAATGGAAATTCAAATTGGGCATGTACTGGAAAAAAGAGGAAGGTTCGTTAAATCGCACACATCCAAAACATCTGGATTATTTGAGTATTTACAGTAAGAATGTGAAAAGTACAGAGATCAACATATTGTTGTCAGGGCTCTACATGCATGCTTGTCACAATAGTGCTTTTGCTAAGAATTCACATTTTTTTGTTTTGTTTGTAATACAGGATGCTAAATAGATACACATTTCTAAGGTGGTATTGTTGTGTTTTTTCAAATTGCAGGATGCAGGATACACTACGGAAGTTCATCATGTGAATGGTGAAGGAGAAGATGCAGGGGTTGTTTATTGTGAGATGCAAGGAAGAGAGAACTCAGGGGAATCAAGATGTCATCTAACCATGCTTAGAAAGATGTACCCAGGCCTCTGTGGATACAAGGTTTCTGAATTATAATATTGATTAAATGCCTTTTGTAACAATACATACATGTACATGGCACTGTGCCTTTTTATTAATAATATTTTTATGCCTCCGCCCACCGAAGGTGGTGCCGGAAGCATTGTGTTTTCTGGTTGTCCGTCCGTCCGTCTTTCTTGTTCTAGCGATAACTAAAGAACCATATGAGGTATGAACATCAAACTTGTTATCACCATAGAAAGACGATCTGATTAGATTTTGGGATATGTACATTGTATTCAGTCAATTCTGAAATTGCAAGTTTTAGCCTTAACGTGATATTTCAAGAACTATATGAAACATTAACTTCAAACTTGGAACTAGTATGCATCACCATAATGAGACGAACTGACTAGATTTTTATTCATGTAGGTCAAAGGTGACAGGTCATAGTGGTCATTATACTGGTGTATGTGAAATCAATGTGTGTTTACCTTTGTTATCACCATATCTCAATTATTTTGTATTCATGACTAGGAGGAGATAAAGTGATTAGACTTTTGGGTTATAAGGTGCAAGGTCAAATGTCAAAGAGGTCAATTAACATGTACATGTAATTATAGGCTTTTTATTCTGGTTCAATCAAAATTTAAAACAAATCAACATGAATACGTGTGCGATATATTTCTGATCTGGCAAGGGTGGAGGCATAAATTTGACTGCGCGCAGTCGAGAATCATCTAGTTTTTGTTTGCACTGGTTGAGTACTTTGCAATTTAAAAACGATAAATATATTTCAGAAGTGTATTTGTATTTTAATGATTTATCTGACTGCTAAGGAAACACATGTATGTATGCTTGTAAGTAAGCAAGCAGGGGACCGACCGCTTGAAGTCCTCTCCTAGGGACTTGGTAATAAGGATTAATGTCTTACCAAAGGGCACTAGCGCATCCACTTGGTTTCGAAAACGAGTCCTCCCAGTTCCTCAAAGGTTCAGGCAACCTATTGATGTCAAGTTTACTGTTTTCAATTTTAAACAAAGCAGTTTAAACTGAATTAGAACACAAATTATTCACTTCAGTGTGAAAAAAACAAACCAAAAAATACTGTAAAATTTTATTTGGCTTTTGTGTGTTGGTTTTAAAGATAAAGTTGAGTTCTGGTCGTGCGATTGCATTGACAAAGAAACTGTCGAAAGGCAATTTGGAAAGATTGATCTTGTCTACGTAAGAAGTGGTGTATGCTTTGAGGTTTTGGAATCATCAAAATGATAAGAAGTTGACCCAGTCTCGCTGAAAAGCACGCACTGCACACAGAAATGGGTATATGGAACTGCACACACACGTGGCATGAATGTTTGGCTCAAACTCTTCAGCTCTTTCTCGTCATATTTCAATTACGAGGGCATTTGAAGAGCAATCCTTTTCAAGAGACATTTCTACTATGATATTCTTCCAATCTGACACAAAAGGAATGAGAAAGCTCACAAATTTTTTTTTTCACCTTTCTCAGAACTCAACCTTCTCTTTAGCTCTTTTACTACTGAATTATTATGATAATAATGGTGAAAACTTATAGAGTACACACACCGTCCAAGGAAGCTCATGGCGCTAGCCCATCTCATTCCCATAGGCTTAATACAGAGACCACTTGGTTCCTGCAGGCAATAGGGTTAAAGGGAGCCACAGCTCGATGTCCATGTACGTTCAATTAATTCGATTGCCCCTATTGCAAGGCCGTGCATAACAACAATCTTGGAGCAGCGAACAAAATTGCCGTCGAGGGTGGGATAGTTTGTCAGTTGGGTTGTTCAGTTCGTTTTTATTCGGTCGAATGCGTATCGCTGCAGTAGACAGCTTCGGTAATGTATGCAAATTTTATGCGTACCTTTCAAACAAAGGTTGTTCTTGACAACCTGAAAGCTTGCTGGGCATAGCAGCAAATGATGTATGCAAACTGGATTCCAAGCATTGAGGCTCATTTATAAAAAAGCAGGTTCATGGAATAGCTCGTCACTAGGTGCTTAGAGAATATATGTGCATAAATTTGTATACATTCCAGAAGCGGTCTATTGCGTGCTCGTTTACTGAAGATGTACGGAGAACACCGGTATATATTACCCCGAGCCGGGCCAAGCTCCAAAACACCACGATTGGCGACTTTTCGGTCCCTTTAATACATAGTGTGCTGTGTATGAGAGTGATATATACTCTAATGCTATTTTGAATACATGGTTTTTGTTTTCCCTTTTTTCTCAGTCTGAGACCGGAGGAATAATGGCCAATCTTCGGGAAAGTACGTCCAATGAGAAAGTTCGGAAGTATCATCATGACTTCTATCGTCCGGATAATCTTTGTCTTGTCATAACAGGGAAGGTTGCGCCTGAAGAGGTCTTCAAGGCTTTAGAGCCGTTTGAACAGAAGATCCTAGCCAAGGTAGGTAATGATAGTAACCTCTTCAGAGTAGCCAGAATATATTATGCTTCTGCGATCATGGTGCTGCCAGGATTATGTTTTTTTGTTTTCTGTCCATTCGTACCACTTTTAGTTATCACGATAACTCAAGAACCCTTGCATGGATTTTAACCAGAGACAGATCATTCATTTAATATAAGCATATAAAGATGACCTGATGACAATTTTGGTGCAAGAGGTCAAAGTTGAAGTTCACAAGTCTTAAAAGTTGAAACATACATTATAAAGAATTGTATTTATTTTCTTGTAGTGCTGTAATGAAATGTTTAACCGTTCGAAAACCGACAGAGAGTGGCCAAAATGGTTGTTTGATTTTCGTTTTTTGTGTAACCGGATAATCCAACAAGATTTTGAACGTGTGGGACTAAAGTTAACATGTAGCAAATCTACGTAAATGGCCTTATATTTCACATTGTGCACCGATGTGATCTCCAAGTAGAACAGATGTAGGCCCTACACTAAAGGTGGACTTTGAAACAAACTTTTGGTAATCACAGAAACGACTTTTACATTTAAAAAGTTCTGTTTTTACTTTCAATATCTTAGTTTTTTGAGAATGTTTTCTGGTCCTGCAGGCACAGTCTTGCGACCGTGATCACCTGTTACGATCTCGATCGCATTACTGTGACTAGCTTCTCATTGGATATATATCAAAGTTTAAAAAGATATTACAGCAATCTTTTGTCAGGTTCTTTTCTTTGACTGGAATTTTTTTCTTTGTATTATTTCTTTGTATCACAGGGAGAGTTGCCTCCACATGTTCGTCCATGGCAGACACCAGTTCCACCCCTCTCTGAGAAAGTGGTGGAGACCATGCTTTACCCTTCTGATGATGAGGCTAATGGAATGGTCTACTTGGCTTGGAGGGGACCTCATGCTCAGGTTGGGGATGTTTATTCTGTAGTTATCTTTTGTAGAGTTTAGATCCATCCCCTCTCTGAGAAAGTGGTAGAGACCATGCTTTACCCTTCTGATGATGAGGCTAATAGAATGGTCTACTTGGCTTGGAGGGGACCTCATGCTCAGGTTGGGGATGTTTATTCTATATAGTTATCTTTTGTAGAGTTTAGATCCATCCCCTCTCTGAGAAAGTGGTAGAGACCATGCTTTACCCTTCTGATGATGAGGCTAATAGAATGGTCTACTTGGCTTGGAGGGGACCTCATGCTCAGGTTGGGGATGTTTATTCTGTAGTTATCTTTTGTAGAGTTTAGATCCATCCCCTCTCTGAGAAAGTGGTAGAGACCATGCTTTACCCTTCTGATGATGAGGCTAATAGAATGGTCTACTTGGCTTGGAGGGGACCTCATGCTCAGGTTGGGGATGTTTATTCATTTGCTTCTATATAGTTATCTTTTGTAGAGTTTAGATCCATCCCCTCTCTGAGAAAGTGGTAGAGACCATGCTTTACCCTTCTGATGATGAGGCTAATAGAATGGTCTACTTGGCTTGGAGGGGACCTCATGCTCAGGTTGGGGATGTTTATTCTGTAGTTATCTTTTGTAGAGTTTAGATCCATCCCCTCTCTGAGAAAGTGGTAGAGACCATGCTTTACCCTTCTGATGATGAGGCTAATAGAATGGTCTACTTGGCTTGGAGGGGACCTCATGCTCAGGTTGGGGATGTTTCCTGTTTGATGCTTAAAAAAACTTAGTACTGTACAATCACAAATCTTTTGGGACATGTCTATGTTCTTTTCTCGACAAGAAACTTTGAGAATTGCAGAAATTCAGCTTTATTTTTTCAGTTATTTCACAACTTGAAACTTCTGCAAATCGAAACTACTTTTTGACCAATTGACCAAAGTTTCATGCCGTCAAAATTCTATGGTATTATAGAGTGCATATTAAAAAAAAGGACACACTGTGAAAATATCCTCAAAAATGATAAGTTGACAATGCGCATATAATTTTTACGTATTGAATTAGAGGTGAGGGTCTGTTGAATAGACCTAATACTAAGTGATTCAAATTTATGGATGTTTCTTTCCTGGGGACCTAGTAACGAGGTATTCCATTAACCTGTTATTAATGAATGAACTACAATACTTGGAATCCAGTTTGCATATATTACTTGTTACTATGTCTGACAAGCCTCTGGCAAGCTTTCAGGTTGTCAAGAACAACCTTTGTTTCAAAAGTATGCATAAAATTTGAATCACTTTAGTAAACAGGTCTATTGGATGACATTATGAGTACAGTCAAACCTGTCTATAGCGGCCACCGAAGGGAAACGGAAAAAGTGGCCGCTATAGACAGGTGGCCGCTATAGACAGGTCGGCGGCCATTTTTATTTTTTTGCACATACACAGTTACACGCAACAAAGTTAGTGTACATGCATCCATATATATCACTTAGGAAAACAAGCTATACATCAACAGATTTGACGTATAACATGTCATATTATATATAAATGCTAAAATAATATGCTTTGTTGTCAATAAATGAGAAAAACAATGGATATATGAGCAATCTGTGTAAAATGAATTTTCCCTCAAATTACCACGTACATGTACGTACCACCCGCGGTAGACTGCTTTTCTTGATTTTTATAGTCTAAAAACGATGTCTAATCATGCTTTTGCTTCCTGTCAAAAAATTACAATAATAAGTTTATCTTTTGAATAAAATCGTGCAATCAATTTTCATTCAATAAATATTTGCCTTTTGAATGGTTTAAAAGAAGTTTTAACTGTTTTTGAGAACAGGCGATAGAAGGTGCTCGCTTGCATTCGTCGAAAGTGCGAACGTCGACAATGGCCTGGATCGCCGGTGGACGATCCGAGTCGAGTTTTCACGCCGTTTTTCAGCAGGACAATCTCTCGTACATGAAATCGTTATTATTGATCTTTAAAAAAAATAATACTTGGGTAGTATTTTATTATTTTCACTTTCTAAAAAAAATCACTCCTTTATTATTTTTTTCAAAAGTTTTAACGCTTTAAATTCTTTTTTTTATAAATCTTTTAAAAAGAAAAATTATATTGAGGTGTACGAGCCTGCGCTATTGCGCAATGGCGATCAATATCAATGCAATGCCGACCGCTATAGCTTAGGAGAACAATACAACTAAAGTGCAGGGGATTGCAGCTGGATGGTGCGAAGATTACGTAAACGAACAATACTAGTGCTAAATTCTTACTAAATAGACTTTTAATCTCTAATTAGTCGGCAATGTGGTGAAACTATTAGATCTTCATGGCCATTGTAGAATTGTGTGACTGAGCTAGGACTCGGTAAACACATCGCGCCTATGGCAAAAACTACTTTTTTGTGCATGAAGCTACGGCTCGACTCGATAATAGTGGCCGCTATACGCGGTCAGATATTGTCCGAGGGATACATAATGGGTGGCCGCTGGCCGTGTTAGGCAGGTGACCGCTATATGCAGGGTCTACAACACAGTAATTTCCTGCGGGGGATTTTTTGGTGGCCGCTATAAGCAGGTGGCCGCTATAGACAGGTGGCCGCTAAGACAGGTTTGACTGTATTTACAATATTTGTAGTACTTCCACACTGTAGTGGTTACACTGTAATTTTGCTTTTATTTGAGAAGGGAGGTGTAATATATAATCTGTCACAATAGCTTTAAAGACATACATGTATCATATCTTAGTACTAATATATTTATAGGGCTGGCTTGGTCTTGATGACAATTGATCTGCAGCCTATCAACCTAATTTTCATGATTATGACATTTCTTATATCATTTTGCTTCCGTTTTGGGGAGGGAGGCAAATCTAATGACAAATACATGTACACTGTACGTGTAAGTCCTCATTGTGAGCATATGTACAATGTTATATATTGAAATAAAGATATAATTAATGAAGTTAATTACTCAATTGTCTCCAACGGCCACCAGAAGGTGGTAACACACGCAACTGCTGTGTGATAGGTTGCTCGACTGCTGTGAAAAAAATCACAGGCAGACCGAGCGGGATTCGAATAGCACTATGGGCACTCCGGTATACCACTAAGGGCACTCCGGTGGTCTAGTGGTTATGACACTGGTCTAGTAACCCAGAGGTCGCGGGTTCGAATCCCGCTCGGTCTGCCTGTGATTTTTTTCACAGCAGTCGAGCAACCTATCACACAGCAGTTGCATGTGTTACCACATTCTGGTGGCCGTTGGAGACAATTGAATAATTAACTTCATTATTTCATGTTACCCAACGGATTAATTCTATACCAAAGATATAATTATTATAAGATTTCTTTGATTATTTTCAGGATCTGTATGGGATGTCTTCTGTGTTGATTCTTCTAGAGTACCTGACAGACACGTCAGTGGCCCCTCTACAGAGAGACTTTGTAGAGCTGTCTGATGCCTTCTGTAGTAAAGTGCGCTACTCTATCATAGAAGCTACAGCCTCCTGTCTCTATCTCAAGTTTGAGAACGTTCCAAAAGCCAAACTTGTTGACATAGATGAGAGGTGAGATGATCTTATTGATCCTCCCAATTTTATAATTGAAGCGCATCAGATGTTAGTAGAACTGCTTAATAAATATATAAAAATGACTTGTGAATAGACCAATCGACATAACCATCTGCACACTAATGTAAATAATATCTATTTTGATAGAGCATTCACCCTACTGAAAAACTTAACAGATGGGACTGAACAGATTATAAATGAAAATGATTGCGCTTGTATCTATTATGATAGAATGTCCACCCTACTGAAAAACTTTTCAAATGGGACTGAAGAGATTATATACTATTGAGCCCGTATCTCTCTTGTAATAGAACGTCCACCCTGCTGAAAAATCTATCGGACGGGAATGAAGAGATTATAAATGAAAACTATTGAGCCTGTATCTCTCTTGTAATAGAACGTCCACCCTACTGAAAAATCTGTCGGACGGGACTGAAGAGATCGACATGAAGCGAATGAGCAGCGTGATCCATCGTCGGATTCTAGAAGCTCTTAACAACATGGAAGATAACCCACACGAGACCTTTGCCTTCATGTGCATTGGTGACTTTCTGTATGATGATACAGAGGAACAAGTGGGTAGTAAATCTTTAGTTTAATTGTCTTTCTGTGCATTGGTTTTGGGGAAGTTGTATTAAATGAACTTTCAAGAGTAGAAATCTGACAGAAAATTGTGTTGTATCTTTAATAATTTGAACTTTAAACAAACAAACAAAAATCTATGTATGTAAACCTCATGACTTTGGTAATTGTTTCTGTATGTGGAAGAAAGAAATCTCTACCCCACTCAAAAGCTTAATTGGCATTTTGTATTAAAGGGAGTGTAGTTTTCTCTTCACTTGTGTTGTTGGATAAGGTCTTAAATAAGCTTCAGTTTTAAGACATCTCATTTCATTTTCTTTTTATCCTTCAGCTGAAGAAACGCTTGAATCAAGTAGATGACTTCCGTAAGCTTCAGAGTGAACCTGCCTCATACTGGACCTCTCTTCTCCAGAATTACTTTGTAGGACCTCCCTCGGTCACAGTAAGTCACTATTTACTTTGTAGAACCTCCCTCAGTCACAGTAAGTCACTATTTACTTTGTAGAACCTCCCTCAGTCACAGTAAGTCACTATTTACATTGTAGGACCTCCCTCAGTTACAGTAAGTCAATATTTACTTTGTAGGACTTCCCTCAGTCACAGTAAGTCACTATTTACTTTGTAGAATCTCCCTCAGTTACAGTAAGTCACTATTTACTTTGTAGGATCTCCCTCAGTCACAGTAAGTCACTATTTACTTTATAGAACCTCCCTCAGTCACAGTAAGTCACTATTTACTTTATAGAACCTCCCTCAGTCACAGTAAGTCACTATTTACTTTGTAGGATCTCCCTCAGTCACAGTAAGTCACTATTTACTTTATAGAACCTCCCTCAGTCACAGTAAGTCACTATTTACTTTATAGAACCTCCCTCAGTCACAGTAAGTCACTATTTACTTTATAGAACCTCCCTCAGTCACAGTAAGTCACTATTTACTTAATAGAACCTCCCTCGGTCACAGTAAGACATACTTTACTTTATAGAACCTCCCTCAGTCACAGTAAGTCACTATTTACTTTGTAGAATCTCCCTCAGTCACAGTAAGTCACTATTTACTTTATAGAACCTCCCTCAGTCACAGTAAGTCACTATTTACTTTATAGAACCTCCCTCATTCACAGTAAGTCACTATTTACTTTGTAGTCCCTCCCTCAGTCACAGTATGTCACACTTTACTGTGTAGAACCTCCCTCAGTCACAGTAAGTCGCTCTGTAAGACCTCCCTTAGTCACAGTATGTCACACTTTAATTTGCAGGACTTCCTTCAGTCACAGTAAGTCACAATTTACTTTGTAGGACCTCCCTCAGTCACAGTAAGTCACTATTTACTTTGTAGAATCTCCCTCAGTTACAGTAAGTCACTATTTACTTTGTAGGATCTCCCTCAGTCACAGTAAGTCACTATTTACTTTATAGAACCTCCCTCAGTCACAGTAAGTCACTATTTACTTTATAGAACCTCCCTCAGTCACAGTAAGTCACTATTTACTTTGTAGGATCTCCCTCAGTCACAGTAAGTCACTATTTACTTTATAGAACCTCCCTCAGTCACAGTAAGTCACTATTTACTTTATAGAACCTCCCTCAGTCACAGTAAGTCACTATTTACTTTATAGAACCTCCCTCAGTCACAGTAAGTCACTATTTACTTAATAGAACCTCCCTCGGTCACAGTAAGACATACTTTACTTTATAGAACCTCCCTCAGTCACAGTA
Source organism: Heliocidaris erythrogramma (assembly GCA_025617745.1). Lineage (NCBI taxonomy): Eukaryota > Metazoa > Echinodermata > Echinoidea > Camarodonta > Echinometridae > Heliocidaris > Heliocidaris erythrogramma. The sequence goes on from CM046864.1 coordinate 4,982,823, forward strand.
AGTCACTATTTACTTTGTAGAATCTCCCTCAGTCACAGTAAGTCACTATTTACTTTATAGAACCTCCCTCAGTCACAGTAAGTCACTATTTACTTTATAGAACCTCCCTCATTCACAGTAAGTCACTATTTACTTTGTAGTCCCTCCCTCAGTCACAGTATGTCACACTTTACTGTGTAGAACCTCCCTCAGTCACAGTAAGTCGCTCTGTAAGACCTCCCTTAGTCACAGTATGTCACACTTTAATTTGCAGGACTTCCTTCAGTCACAGTAAGTCACAATTTACTTTGTAGGACCTCCCTCAGTCACAGTAAGTCACACTTTACTGTATAGAACCTCCCTCAGTTACAGTAAGTCACTATTTACTTTATAGAACCTCCCTCAGTCACAGTAAGTCACTATTTACTTTATAGAACCTCCCTTGGTCACAGTAAGTCACACTTTACTTTGTAGAACCTCCCTCCATTACAGAAGTCACACTTTGTAGTAATTCCCTCAAACTGAACCTTCTCTTTAAAGATGACAATATTCAGTGCATCATTAATCCACATTATCATAATTATTATTTTATTATGTGCAGATCATTGGAGAACCTAGCAATAAGTTAGCAGCAGACATGGCTGAAGAGGAGAAGCAACGGGTTGCTAAGCAACGAGATGCTTTTGGAGAATCTGGACTGAAAGAGAAGGCTGAGATCCTTGAAAAAGCCAATAATGACAATGAGGTAAAATGAATGTGTACTGGAATCTGGGGGTCACATACGATAAATACACACTGGACAAATGCTAGATTTTTTGTGATTTTTATCATGATTATTTTTAGCTCACCTGAGCCTAAGGCTCGAGTGAGCTATTGCGATGGAAATTTGTCCGGCGTGCGTCGTCCGTTAACTTTTTACATTTTCATCTTCTTCTCCAAAACCCATGATCGGAATTCAGCCAAACTTGGTAGGAATCATCCTTAGGGGTAGGGGACCCAAAGTTGCTAAAATGGTACATGTGGCCCCCAGGGGGGCCCAGGGGGAAGGCCCCCAATTGTAAAAGCTATGTACATTTCAAACATCTTCTTCTCCAGAATCAGGCATAGCTCAGTCTTGGTATTGTGTATGGAGATACCTCTATAGATGAAGAATGAATGTTGTTCATGAAATTTCTCTGAGTGGCCCTATAGGGGTCCTGTGGGGGTAACATACTGGAGGGGGGGGGGGGCGCTGCCAGGCAAAATGTACATTCTGATCTTCTTCTCCAAAACACATGATCAGAGTTCAACCAAACTTGGTAGGAATCATCCTTAGGGGTAGGGGACCCAAAGTTGCTAAAATGGTACATGTGGCCCCCAGGGGGCCCAGGGGGAGGGCCCCCAAGTGTAAAAGCTGTGTAAATTTCAAACATCTTCTTCTCCAGAACCAGGAATAGCTCAGACTTGGTATTGTGTATGGAGATACCTCTATAGACGAAAAAATGAAAGTTGTTCATGAATTTTTTTCTGGGTGGCCCTGTAGGGGGTCTGTGGGGGTAACATACTGGAGGGGGGGGGGGGTGGGGCAAGTTGTCCGCCATCCATAAACTTTTTACATTTTCAGCTTCTCCAAAACCCATGATTGGAATTTAACCGAACTTGGTAGGAAGCTCAAACTTGGTATTGTGTATAGAGATACATTTGTACCTCTATAGATGAAGAATAGGTTAATATGCAGGAGGGGAAATGTACATTCTTTGCATGATTTGTTGTATGATTCAACCACACTTGGTGGGAATCATCCTTAGATGTAGGAGATTCAAATAATACATGACATTGTAGACCATGGGGTGGGGGGATTATGTTAATTTCTAACATCATCTCATGTACATCCTCCTAGTTGTTTCAATTTCTAACATATCTCCTGGTGGTGCTAGAGAGAACATGCACCAGATGTGAATTGATCCACCTCAGGTGAGCGTCGTGCCCCCTGGGGCTCTTGTTGTGTATATGAACTTAATATGTGAAACCAGAATTTAAGAACATACATAGACGAGGAAGCTGATAATAAACTATAAATAGTTTTGGGATCATTGCCCTGCAAAAGAGATTAATGAAAACCCAAGTGTGAATACCTTTTTGAATAACCTGAGGAAAGATTATGAAAAGAAAGGACTTAAAGCAGTCGGTCTCCTGGTTGCTTACTTACAAGCATTCGCATGCTTTCTTAGCAGTCAGGTGAATAAGAGCTAATAATGGCCATTTATATAGCGCTCTTATCTGTCACACAGTGACGCTCATGGTGCTTAGGCATTATTAGCCTGGTTATAGCCGAGCCGCCAAAGTAACTAGCGCTAAAGCATATCAGGTACTATCCATTTATACCTGGGTGGAGAATGGCAAATGTAGATTAGTGTCTTGCCAAAGGACGTTAATGCCGTGGTGAATTTGAACCCTGTACCTTGTGATCTGCAATACGGTGACTTATCCACTAAACCACCTCTATATACAGCCATGGAACAAATTATTAGACCAAGAACGGTTTCTGAAAGTGTTAATATATTTGTGGTAAGAAGGAAATAAAATATCATAAAAGTAAAGGTACAATTTGCTGGAATTTGTTATTCATTCAGTGAAATACAAAGACAAATCATTTCCATTAGTTTGAATGCATATTATATTGCCTTTTATATTGCCTTTATTACAAAAGCTTGGTCTAATATTTGCAGGATAATTGAGTTAATTAACTGCGGTAACGTTAGGTTGAGGTAAAAAGGGAGCTTCAAAATCCTCTGCAAATTTAGCATTTTCCTCTACTTATACGGAACCTTGTGCAGTGAAACTCGGATATTTAGTACTGCAGATCTCGCCAATCATGTTTTGTGATACTATGACTTGTATTCTTTTGTATGTTTTGTATTGTATGTCCTGCCTTGGCAGTAATGTGCTAGGACCTGGATTACTCTTACCGCTATATTTGTGAATGTGCAACTCTTATTATGTTTATACTATGTTCCTTTATTGAAGACAATAAAGTGATACGAAATCAAAATTCCAGGGCTGTATATAAGAAGCCATCATCATTCATTCCATTTGCAATATTGATTGACACGATGTTGTTTCATTCAACAGAAAGAAGCCTCTCCCGAGATGCTGACAAGTCTCCCAATTCCAGACACTGCATCCATCCACTTTCATCCATTCCATCGCTATAGCAACCTAGAGGGTGGGGCTGGTGATACCGGTTTAGACCTTCAAGCGCTGCCCTTCACATTCCAGCTGGATGACATTCATACCAATTTTGTCAAGGTCAGTAGTAAACAAGCTTTCAAGCTACATGAAACTTTGAATGTACCATCTCTGAGGGCCACATACATTTTATAAAGTTTTTTGTATGGACAGAACTCGAAAAAAAATAATCAAAAATTGAGATCCTGAGTGATTACAAAATAAAACTTTTCCTTTCATTTTTTGAGTTTGTGTTTAAATTTTGCAGAAAAAAAAAGAAAAAAAGTATACATGGCTAGTAGGAATACATGCCATATCATTGATATTGCTAAAGAAAATTTCTTGAAAGATAAGCTGAGTTCTTGTTCTGCCAAGGAGGTTTATCAGATTATTCATTCACTTCTGAATAAGAAGTTGATTCAACTTCCCTTATACGATTCTGCACTCAGATTATCTAATCAGTTTTCTTCATTTTTTGTAAATAAGATAAAAAGAATAAGAAGCGAACTAGATGCCAGTATTGGACCTAGTAATATTCAGTTTAGTGACATTGAAAATCAAAACATTCCTCTTTTTGCAGATTTTCAGTTGCTTACTCAGTCAGAAGTGTCCAGAATCATTTTGTCATCAGCTACTAAGTCCTGTCGCCTTGACCCTATTCCAACTTGGCTTTTGAAAGAGAACCTTGTTCATGTATTACCTTTGCTCACAAATGTAGTAAATCAATCTCTTTCCACAGGTGTTTTCCCCAAGGAAGCACATTTTGCAATCATCAAACCACTTTTGAAGAAACCAGGCTTGGACCAAAATGATCTCAGTAATTATAGGCCAGTCTCAAACTTAACATTTTTGGGTAAACTCATTGAGAAAGCAGCATGTACACAATTGGTTCATCATATCGAATCTAATAATCTTTTTGATTCTCTCCTACAGGTCAAGTCACAGTACTGAGCCAGCTCTAATCAAAGTGAAAAATGACATAATGTTTTCTCTTGACTCAAATAATGTAGTGTTTGTGGCGCTGTTAGATTTATCAGCAGCATTTGATACAATAGATCATCACATTTTCATATCTCGTTTATTCAATAGAATAGGTGTTAGGTCAACAGTTTCATCATGGTTCAAATCATACCTGTCTGGATGGTCTTCACAAGTTGACATTGGCAGCACATTGTCAAATCCCACAACTCTAGAATTTGGACTCTCGCAGGGGTCAATAGTGGGACCCATAGCATACCTTATTCAATATATACTCTCCCTGTTGGTGACATCATTCGATATCATGGTATTAATTATCACCTTTATGCTGATGACGTACAATTATATATTTCTTTTGATCCTAAGACTCCTGGAGCTCTTGATAATGCACTTGTTACACTTCAGAATTGTATATCAGATATAAGACAGTGGATGGTGGTGAAAGTTAAAATTGAACGATTCAAAGACTGAATTTTTGTTGCTGCTTCTTCTTATAACCTGCGCAGTCTTCCAAATGTTCAGTTAGATGTTGGTGGCACACTCATAAGACCTTCAGAAACAATAAGAAACCTTGGTGTTATGTTTGATCCGTGTATGACGATGTCACATCATATCTCTCTTACATCTGTAAAACAGTTACTTTTTATTTCAGGAACATTTCTAGAATCAGAAGGTTCATCGATCAGTCTGCTTGTCACAATGCTGTCCATTCTCTAGTTTTATCTCGCATTGATTTATTGCAATGGGCTTCTTTCTACGATTACCTCTAATCAGTTGATTCGTATTCAATGATTACAAAATTCGGCAGCAATTTTACAGGTTTCTCGAGACCACCCTTCTCAACCACTCTTGACCTCACTACATTGGCTTCCTGTGAAGCAAGGAATTATTTTCAAATTACTCTTGTTTGTCTACAAAACACTTGATAACCAGGCTCCAGAGTATTTGATTAACTGTCTGAGTTTATACAAGCCCACTAGATTACTAAGGTCCGCCACTGACCCTCTCCGCCTCACATATTCAGTAACTCGAACATTAGCTGGTGATAGAACGTTTACTGTGTCAGCTTCAAAATACTGGAATGATTTGCCACTTTCTATTAGACAGTCTTCATCAGTAATAATTTTCAGAAAGGCATTAAAAACACATCTTTTTGATAGTTCATAGTTTGTAGATGATTTGATTTATTGTTAGCGATTTGAGCCTAATGGGAAAAGCGTGTTATAAGTAATAATAATAATAATAATAATAATGGCTGAACACAACTCAAAAAAACTTAAATGCAAATTCTAAATACAGTCAAACCTGTATATAAAGACCACAATTTTTGTTTCCCTGGAACAATGTTTCTCATTGAAATGTGCTTTAAAGGAACCTGTCCATAAAGACCACCTGCTCATAAAGACTGCTTTTCTTGTCTCCCATGAGTGGTCTTTATAGACAGGTTTCACTGTATTAGATTATGAGTGGTTATTTCATTATGTGAGTTCTGTTTAAACACAATTCAAAATGTGAGAGGCCCCATTATCCCTGAGATGAGAATTTTAATTTGAATCAGTTTCATATCATCATCAAGGAATGGTATAAGATAATGTCTGCATTTACCTTCCGTTAGTGGTTTATTTCATAGGCTTACAGATGTTAGTGATATTCCAATGCTTTATCTAAATCACTTATACCGCCAAGACATCTCCTCCAAAACCAGAAAATTTTGTGAATTAGGTACATGGAGCTAAACGAAATGTTGGAACCTAAAGATGCAGGAAAGACGCAAGGAGGAAAATTGATAGTTTTGTCACTGGTGCATCTAAAATCGGACGTATCTGAGTAAAATTTTTCATATTAATTTGCTTAAAAGTATTGATAGAGTTAATAGGTTCTGCAGTGAATGTGGTTATTTAAAATATTACAAATTAATGATATGTGCCATGTCTATAAGCATGTACCTAGTTCATAAGTAAGATGTACATTGAATTTGTATTCGTCTTGATTGTAATGTAAATTTCCTCTAATTTTTGTATCCCCCCCCCCTCTCTCTCTACAAATGATGCAGCTATGTGCTCTGTTGGATACATCCAGTGTAGATTCATCATTGAAACCCTACCTCCCTCTCTACCTTGAGCTCTTGTTTGAGTCTCCTGTTCTCCGGGATGGAGGTGAGTAAGCATGCAAAATACCACTCATATATTGATCTGTGGGACTATCTATCTAATTTTTACATGGCATCTTGTTTCAGCAATATTTTGATAACTAAATGAGGCTGAACATTTTATTTCCATTTCAGCCTCACCACGTATCATTCTACATATATGAAATATGACTTGGGAGAATGAAAATCAATGAATCTGTTAAAATATCAATATTTTGTGAAGCAAGAACATTATGTTTTAAACTCTGATTATCCATGTGCAGCAGGGCTGTGGAATCTCCGATTTAAATCGGATTACCAACTTTTTCCTCAAATGCAGATTTCCTTTTTCCGACTCTTTAATGAAATGTAAATGACATGACTGATTATGCAGCTACAGCAAAAAGAAATGTCTAAAGAAATAGAAGACCAAGAAAAGAGTAGTGCTGTATCTAGACTTTCTTGTTTGGGTTCGGTTTGGTTTTAGCAAGGTTCGGTTCGGCTGTCGGTAAGTGTTTACATGCGAAAAAAGAAAAAAAAAATTTGGGGTGTGTAGCTACTTCAAGAATTATAAACCGCAACTGAAATAGAGATGAGATGATTTACTTGACAGAATAATTTTTTATATCATTGCATCATCATAAAGAATTAGGAACCACAATAGAAACAGAGCCGAGATGGTTTACTTGAGGAATTGATTCTTTACCTAATGATGACAATAATTTTGTAGCGCCCGTTTTCAAGAATTAGGAAATGCAAACGAAACAGAGGTGAGTTGATTTACTTGACGGAATAGGTCTTCACCTAGTGATGAAAATGATTTTGTTGCGCAGTCTTTAAGAATTAGGAAACGCATGTGAAGAAAGGGAGTTGCCTACCAATTTCTTTTGCGCCAAATAGCCTGTGTAATTTCTTTACTAAACTGCTGAACCAGATGATTATATTCTGTTTGGGAGTGCCATGTTTGGCGAACCTCCTTTCTTTTCAGTGGTTCACCTACATGTACAGGACTAGAAACTAGGGTCATATACATTTTCAAATTGGAAATTGAGGTCGGTATGGTGTGTTATCAAATAAAAAAAAAATGTAGTCAACGAAATGTATTGCAAATGTTTTGCATTCTGTGTTATGAAAACCTTTTGTGCCCATGTTTCCTTCTTATGCTTCTTCTTTCTTTTAAGGTGTTCATTAAATCCTTCCATAAGGCGATGGAAAAGCCAAAACTCGGGAACTTCAGGTCCTACCCCTTGACCCCCTCTGGAGCTTCGCCCCAGACCCCTGCCTTCATTTCAGGATTTTTCATATTTTATTCCAAACCTCCACCCACATCCCTGATGCAGCAGCACTATGCCACATTTATCTAATATACCTGGGGTGGTATTCTGAGATTTATTTTATCTTGATTTTAGTGAAATAATTTTAATTGTCATAACAAAATGTACGCTTATGGCGCATCATTGGTTAATGCCTGCGCAAAAGTGGCTGTGTACACCGAATTCATCTGCGAAAACACCAATGAAATGTTCCAATTTCAAAGTTGTTATGACAATTAATATCTGTTCACTAAAATCAAGATAAAATAAATCTCAGAATACCACCCCTGATATTTATGAAAAATAATGTGATTTAGTCCATATCCTTTCTAATGCGATGAATGGGTGTCAAGATTTTGTCTCTATTGATTATTTTTAAGTTTAATTAATGGGAAAAAAAATCCTGAGATCCTATAAATAAAAGCTTCAGCTTGTTATGGCTAGGTGGGGCTATAGTGAAGAGGGGCTTAGTTATACATAGCAGGTTGATCTATTGCACTTTAAATAAATTCTCTTAATTGTTCATTATCTTTTGTAGCTGTCATTTCCCATGAGGATGTGATCGCACAGTTAGCTGCTGATACTCTGGTAACCAGGTCATCTCTAGGGGTCAAAGGTTATCGGTTCAGATGTGGCAAGTTTTCTCAGGTCGCAAGCGTTGTTCTGAAGGTAAGATGTGGATATGAATACTGTAAATACTGTTATTTCGCACGATTAAATTTTCGCGCTGAGCGACCCCTAAACATATTCGCGGGTTCTTAAATTCGCGCTGCACAATTACCCGCTCGTATGTACACCCACTCCATTTATTAATTTACACACACGCAGTCCATTCAAATGCATACGGCATGCGCAACTACACACACACGCTCAAAAATGAGTTAGACACATATTAATGAAGGGCGCAATTCAACCCGCATAGGAAATCAGGCTAATATTTTTGCGAGTTCTATAATTCGCGCCCGCCGAAAATAGCGCGAAATCCGCGAAAATTAATGTACCGCAAATATTTCTTCATATACAGTAAGCTAGTTGGTAATTAGCACATCGTACATATGACCCTGACATGACCCCAATTTGTACGCGCATCTGTTTTGTGGATTTGCTTCTTGTTTTACATCTAGATTCACATTTGGCGCGCACATTACGGTGCGCAAACAATGAAAGCTTATATTAATTAGACTGCCATTCATGTAACTTGTTTACCTGTCCTGGGGGGTGTTTCATAAAGCTGTTCGTAAGTTATGCACGACTTTACGCACGACTGGTGATCAGTTCTTGTGCTAAATGATTGAGAATCTGATTAGTATAGCACTCAAGAACATGTTCCAGTCGTTCGTAAAGTCATGCGTAACTTTACGAACAGCTTTATGAAACACCCCCCTGGCCGTTTGGCATCAAATCCCACCAGAGTATCAGTGTTCTGCAGGATGATCTGTTTGCTACCTTAGGGGCACACAAGTGGCTAATGTTGGTTATGCAAGTTCAACTTCCCACTGCACATTGTTGGAGAACAACAGATCAAAGCGATGATGATTTTATGATTCATGAATTTTATACTGTCAAATACTACCTTTTAAGTGAGCCTAGAAGTCTAATAATCATGCTGAATTTTTTACAACTGTAACTGTATTCATAAGTTAATGGCTTGTATATGGTGTTCATATAATCAATATTCCTGAGTAGCGTTTCATCAAGTGTTTTGTCAGTGATTTTTACCGACAACTGTTATAAGCTACTGAAATCCTTGCATCCGATTGGCTGAGAGCAAATTTGTCAGTAAAAAATCACTGACAAAACACCTGATCAAACGTTCCCCTGAAGCAGTTAGTATACTATTAATACATGGTTGCATACCTGCCAACTCCTCCGTTTTAGACGGAGTTTCTCCGTTTTTAACATTTTTAAGAGGCCAAAAAACGGAGTACTCCGTTTTTCTGTTTCCCAGAAAAAAAACCGAAACTAGTACGATTTTATTGTATTTTGTACGATAAAAAAAGTAAAATACGACAATACGATATTGCCTATAAAAAAATACGATTTACCGATCTTTTTTCCTCCTTTTTCTTTTCTTTCTTTAACAAATAAAACAAACAAAGCCTCAGTTTGGGAGTTTATCGCACTTCTCTCACCGGGGGGGAACCCTCTAAGAAAGCAATTACTGAATTAGGACAGGGGTATGTCCGTTACTTACTGCCGACTCATTAGAAGTCTCTGGTATTCATCTCACATTATTTTGTGATAAGTACCCCGTGGCAGTTCTAGGAGTGGTACCCACCGTACTGCGATGCATTTGTATGTGCTCCACATACACTCAAATGACTGCATGACTTGCGGTTTCGCAGAGCTCACCCCTAATTCCTAGGGTTGATTTTGGTCGTGAGTGACATTTTTCAGAACAAAAAATGTAAGAAACTGTATTTTTGGACTTTGTTTGTCCCTATTTATTCTGTATTTAGTTCAAAACTTACGAAATTATTCTCTATTTCGCCAATACTCCGCCATGACGGCGCTGTTAGTCGGAGCTGTTCTCAACAGCCTTGGCTGCCTGAACTTTGGGGGAGGAGTCCTCAGTAAATGCCTCACTGAGCTGCTTAATTGAAGAAATTTCAGTTATGGAAACACTTTACTTATCATCATTTATTTGAATACTACATATAATATTTGATGATAAATTCATTGTACAGTATATTTGAGTAGATGATTGACACATTCTTACCAAATTTAGCCTCCCCCCAAATGAAATGTAAATTATATATACTTCTGCGTTTTCAAAACACTTATTTTATTTAACCCTAATAGGACCGGGGGGGGGCGGATTCCGCCCCCCCCTCGACATTTCGCGTAATATGTTCGCATCGCGAAAAGCAGTCACCACGCCGCTTCACTACTTTTTTCTTTCAAGTCTTGCGCAACTTTTGAGACCAAATTTGTGATGTCTGCGCGTGCGGTTCCGGAGTTACGCAACATTTCGTAAGTGCATGTCAGACCCAAAATTGCTCAAAAACGTGATTTTGTATACAAATCCAATGCAAATTGTGTTTCCAGCTAAAATTCATAAATGTTTCATTATTTTTACTTTTACTTTTTAAAAACAATTAATTTTATGTTGTTTATGATTAAAATAGTGTCGCCGACGAATTCCATCGAAAAAAACAATAAAAAACAAAAAGTCGAAAAACAAAGAAATACATAAGAAATTTAAAAAACAATAAAATACATAAGAAAAAAAGGATTTTACCGAATTTTTTTTGTGGTTTATTTGATCAGAATCTGACAAAGAGTCTCTATACAAAAAATTAGCAGTTTTGGGGCTTTATTTAATTAATTAGAGCAAACCATTAATTTTATGCATAAATTAGCATAATTAATTAGTTGTGACATTTTTTGGAGAAATTGACTATACAGTTTTGTAGATTACGTGGTCGGCGACGTGTGTGCCGATTTTCGTTGCGAATGCGCGGTGGACGGCCGAGATCTTAGGGGGGGGCGGAATCAGCCCCCCCCCGGCTGTGAGATGGGTCTAAATAACCCGGCTCTATTAGGGTTAAGGTATGAGAAAAACTACAGTGGTGTGATAGTGTACTATATTTGTTTGTGAATGGTATAAAAGGCAAAGTTAGTCTATTTAATAAAACACATATGCACATCCAAGCCTGCACCAAACCTTACACTCTCATGCACACACACCCACACCCACAATGATACGAAATATTAAAAGAGCCACTTAGGCCTAAACCCTTTTTTTTTTTTTTTTTTTTTTTTACTTTGTAGATTGAATGACAAGTGACAATTTAAGATAGTATAATTATAATGCAGGAGTTTTAGGGGGGCATTACCATGACTACCTTCTGAACCTCTGCCATGGCGCGGCACTTGGACACCCAGTTGCGAAACGCTGCAGACGCCGCGCTCGCATGACTCAGTTTTTTGACTTTCCAATGTTGGCAGGTATGTGGTTGGGAGTGCGTTGGTGCGTTCTGGCAACACAAAGGTTTTTATCGTGTTGTACTATACGCACGAGGCGCAAGCCGAGTGTGTTTGACACCACAATAAAAACCTGCGTGTTGCCAGATCGCTCTAACGCACGAACTCACAACCATGTATTAATAGTTTTATAAAATGGGTCGGCAATATGATTATGAAGTCTATAAAAATGGTTACGAACCCCATAGAAATGCTAAGAGTCTTTTGCTTTCTTGGATGACATCACAGAAGCGCAGCCAACAAAAGTCATGCGCGTTTCAGTGCGCGCATGTAATCCCTGCGCTAAAATGACAATTAAACTACGCGATTTCATTGCGTTTTAAGTTTGCACGCACCAGAGGTACACGTACGCGCATCTTAGCCGTGCTTTAGAGCCTATTTGCTGTGCGTTATCACTTTCTTTTTGCACGGTCATGTGGTGTTATTTGACCAATCAGGATGGCTACATTCTTGAACCGGTTTATAATGAACATTATTTTCCATATCTGATATTATTGATAAAGGTGGAGGAAGAGAAGTACAACAAAGGAGTGCAGTGGCTTCAAGAGGTTCTCTTCCAGGTTCAGTTCACAGCTGATCGTATCAAGATAGTTGCTCAGAAGATGATCAATGATGTCGCCAAGCTTAAGAGAGATGGAAGAACCGTCGCTCTCACTGTACTCAAGGATGTCAACTACTCATCAGGTAAGTTCTTTGATTAGTAATAAACCATGCTAGTATTTACTGTTCCAGTACTTGATGGTATACATGTACAGTGCATTTGTTTTTTTGTATACATGTACGTACTGAATGTCAATATTCTAGGGCTTTTTTACAAAAGTGCAGGAAAATACTTTTTGGTTTGTTTAATGTCCAGTGTTTTTAAATTACTGTTACAATTCCTAGATTCTTCCTTTCTATGAAAACTCATGTAACAAAGATGTAATAATAAGAGACCTTTCTACCATGCCTAAATGTCCATATTGAATGTATATTGAATTTATTTTCAAAATCGATCACATAGTGTACGGTGGGCTTAAGGCTATAAAGCGTTGCTGTAGGATATTGTGATGTTCATGTTACAGTAGGAAGATAGCATATAGTGTACGGTGGGCTTAAGGCTATAAAGCGTTGCTGTAGGATATTGTGATGTTCATGTTACAGTAGGAAGGTAGCACATAGTGTACGGTGGGCTTAAGGCTATAAAGCGTAGCTGTAGGATATTGTGATGTTTATGTTACAGTAGGAGGGTAGCTTTTAAAGTTGCCCTAAACTGAACCTCCTAAATAGCGCCATCTATTGAAAGTATTTGGAAAATGTCTGCGTGTCTCATTTTCCCATCATCCACCATTTTATCTTGTAGAAGCTTAGAATGTTATTATTATTATTATTATTATTATTGTTATTATTTCATTTGGCAAAGAAAACATTACAAAGTAGAAACACAATTGATAGAGTAAAGTTAAAGAATAAGTTAACTAAATAACTGCAGCATAAACCTTTCTGTCCCAATTCCAGTGGTTGCAAACACATAAGTAAAGAAGTTGCATATTCATCATTAATTGCATATACAATAAATGTGTACATTCGCACAACAAGAATATGCAATAGAAATTACAATATTATGTTATACAAAGATTAATTCATACTGCATCTCCCATGTAAATGGTTTACATATCACAGTTTGAAAGAGAAAATAGATAAATGGAACATAGAGGAAAAGAGAGAGAGAGAGAGTAGCAGAATAATGTAGAAAGAAATGAAGAGTGAAAGAAGTATTAATAATATTTAAAAAATATTAATATACCGCAGTATGAGTCCCTTAAAACAAATACATGTAGTATTGGGCTGTGAATAGTTTGAAATGAAAAATGTGCTTATTTTCCAAGCTAGTTATTAGGTTGATTGAAAATGAAATGCAACTAATCTCTTATCATAATCGTAATTTAGCAGTGACCGTAAGATGGCGTTGTTCAAATTCTTCCAGTTTAATACCACTTTAGCAATGCCATATCTATTTTTCTTTTTACACAGAAAGCAATCACTATGTGGCTTCAATGATCAGACAGCATGCATTCCTCACCAAGCTACTTGACCAACTCAGTCAAGATCCTACAACGGTATGTCCTTTGCCCTCTCCCATGATATCTACTCTGTACGCTCCCCCGTTGTCTGGCCACCCAGAAATGGCATGATCGGACGTAAACTTTAATCCATGTTTCACCTCATTTCATTCTTAATAATAAGAATGGCCACACTTATATAGCACTCATATCCGGCAGAGTGAGGCTCATGGCGCTTACACAGTATTACCCCAGTTATAGCTGCGCCGCCAAAGTAGCTAGCGCTCAAGCATATCAGGTACCCATTTACACATAGGTGGAGAGTGGCAAATGTAGATTAGTGTCTTGCCAAAGGATGTTAGTGCAGTGGTGGGATTCGAACCCCGTACCTTTAATCTGCAGTCCAGTGACTTCTCCATTAGACTGCAACACCTCTTCATGGCCAGCTGTAAGGGTAATGCTTCAATCCAAAATGAATAATGTCAAAGGCAGTAGTCATCATTTAGGATTTATTCCTTGAATGCCCTGAGCGCTACGGTTGCCATGCTAAAGCCGGGGTAATAATATGCAGGGCCCTCAGGGAGAACAGTATTTAGTACTGATGAGGCTACCCTGGGTAAACAAGACATATAATTATTATTATCATTTAGATTTTTATCATTAAATTCAGTTTCAGTTTCAGTTTGGTTTATTTCATATTTCACAATAATCAAAATATGGTACAAAAATAACATTCAGTAGATTATACATAACACAATTAACGAAGTACAATAAAAGATCTATAGAAATAATACAATGATGATTAACATAGGGGAGATACAGACATATATGAGAGGTGAAAATATGAAGGGAAACTATTAAAAAGCAGAGCTTGTAATTTATAGATTCCCTTTAAATACTAAATAGGTATAGTCAAATCGTTGTGATATCAATCAAATAAATAAAGAAAAAAGGGGAAAAAAAGGAAAAGAAGAAGAAGAAGAAAAAAAAAAACGGCTTAAGATGGGGAAAATGAGAATTTGACAAAGGACTAATGCTTGTCTGGGACATTAGGGAGCCATGGGATTATTATTTAGGTAAGTGTTTAAAATATACATCTTTAATTTACGTTTAAACGAATACATGGAGCCGGAATTTATTATGTCAGACGGGAGATCGTTCCAAAGTAATGGGCCAGTAATATGATTGTATTATGAGCAAAAGCTGTTCGGGTACGTGGAAGATGATAGGAATGGCATTGACGTGTAGGATAAGAATGAATTTCGTCATTCCTTACAAATAAAGAGGAGACAGATGTAGGTAGTTCGCGTCTTGCGAGTTGAAACATAAAATATCCTAGGTTAAACGTATAAAGATCGTGGATTTGAAGAAGATTACAAGAATAGAAGAGTGGTGATGAATGGGCCCGGAAACTAGTGTTATTAATTATTCTGATAACTCTTTTTTGAATTAGGAAAAGTTTATTAATAAGGAGCTTTGAGCTATTCCCCCACGCAAGGATTCCGTAGTTTAAATATGGCAAAATTAGAGTAGAGTATAAAGAAAGCAAGACATGGGTGGGAAAGGATATTTTAAGTTTGCCAATGACACCTGTATTTCTGGCTATAAGTTTACTGATATAATTAATGTGAGTTTTCCATGTTAATTTGCTGTCGATGTATACCCCTAGAAATTTTGTTGTGTCAACCCGCGCAAGAGTCGAGTTATTTAATAAAATAGGTCCTGGTAATTTTGCGATCGTATTACTAAATAGAATGTAATTTGATTTATTAATATTAAGGGACAATTTGTTAGAATGGATCCAATTCAAAGCAGCGTTCAGTTCGTGGTTTAAAGTATTTAAATTTCGCACAGAAAAAAAAAATAGAACAGCAAAAATATCACTTACAGTTGTGACCATGACCATATGTTAACATATTTTGCACTTAACACTCCAAAAAAGAAACAAAAAGATTTAAGGCATTGCAATATATATATTTTAAAAATCTAGGTAGCTTAGCAAAAAAGGTGAGAAAGACGCAAATAGGAAAATTGCTAGTTTTGTTTGTGCTTTTAAAATTAGAATCAGAAATATCGGAATAAAAGTTTTCATATTATTTTGCTTCACCCTTACTGAACTGGGCTATTTTGCTCCATGAAAATACTGGGGGGGGCCTGGGAGGCCCCCCCCCCCTTCATTGATCTCGGAAACGCAATGTCCAATGAACTTGTGTAGTTAGGGTTAAAAGTGTTCACAGAGGTAAATACTAAGTCTACACCCTAATATTTCGGTTCTGCCTCTATATAACAAAATTTGGATTTTGAATACTTATGTCATACGCGTCTTTCCCGTGTTTTTACACACCATGACGCTTCGCTAAGTGACCTTAGCATACTTCATTGCCTCTATTCATGTCATTATTAATTGTCTACATGTATTGTGGAATCCACAGCTAAAGGAGGAAAAAACTAATAAATGCGTCTTCTAAAATTTGGATAAATTTTCAGAATATTTCAGGGTATGAGACTTGACCTGTTCACATCATACATATATGTAGTTTAAAGAATTGCTAGTCTTCGATTGTGTGATTATATTTATTAACTCTTCAGGTCATCAAGGATGTGAACTCTCTGCGTGACCTCTTGACCTCTCCAGGAAATCTCCGCATTCACATGGCAGCCAACATGAAGAAGCTCTCGACTCCTCAATCTCCATGGCAACAGTACTTCATTGAGAAGGGATTGAAGGCTGAAACAAAGATGTAAGAATTTGCTCAATTTCAATGTGGTTTAGGTTTTTAGTTATGAACTGCATAACGTCATTATTATTCATTTCGTCTATTTTTCCCCCCACTGCAGGATGGGATGTTTAATTTTATATTTATATGATCCGTTTTCATGATATGCCATCTCTAATATCCACATAATCAAGGATTTACAGTTTGGAAAACTTTTAATCGAATTCTAAAGATTTTAATTGTTTTTATTAGATGGAAATTCATACCATTCTGAAAGATAAGGCTTCTCTATCAATATCTTTCATAACATCACATGAAGAAAATGACAATAGTACGAGAGGGAAAGAAATGTCTTTCATTGTTTTTGTAACTCATGCTGTTTGTAGCAATTTGCGACAGTTCCATTTTGTGAAAGTTCATGGTATTGCAGTTTAATTGATTTGTTTATAATAGTTTGAAATTAAGCATAATCATTTTGTATGTGGCATATGATTTTTTTTTTTTAATTATTATTATCATTGTTACTATTATTATTATCTGTCTTTGTTTAGCTCAGAGCTGCGGCAGTTGTCATACCAGTTAAGAGATGAGAGTTCTGCCAAACCACTAGGTGTGATTGTGGGTGTAGGTTCTGTGGAATCAGCCTTCTTTGTTCAAACCATCCCATGTGTTGAGAGCTTCACTGATCCTGATCTGCCAGCTGTTATGGTCTACATGGAATGTCTGTGTGCTCTAGAGGTATTGTATTGGAATGAGATCTTCTCATCGATCTCCTTCTTTGGCCATTTGCTTTACCAACAAATAGTTTCAGTGAACTTTCAAAAGTCAAATTTGTGAATTTTTGTTCTTTGTGTGATTGGTAGATTAGGCACAAATATCTCCCTTGATACCAAGATTCAAGATGTGAACCTGTATTTAATTCCATATAAAAGAACAACCTATAGACCGTAAATGGCTCTGATTAGCCACTTAAAGCTGTCAAAGCACTGTATAGATATAAACATCAATTATAAGTAGTACAATCAAACCTGGGGGTGTTTCATAAAACTGTTCGTAAAGTTATGCATGACTTTACAAACAACTTAAATATGGCAAGCCAAATGGGATGCTCAATCATTTTTAACTGCATCAACTAAAGTTGAACTGTGCAGATGTAGTTTAATATTCTTATTATAACATTTTTATTGTTTTTATTGTGAAGTATATTTTTTGCCATAATTTAATTGACTAAAGATTATCATTATTTAATAGTATGATTGATGTGTTTCTTTGTTGTGTAGGGTCCGATGTGGCGTCAGATCAGAGGGTTAGGGTTTGCCTATCACTACAGCATGTACATTAGACCCGAGGAAGGACTACTCTACTTTCAGCTCTTCAAATGCACTCATGTTGTCTCTGCTTACAAACAAGCTAAGGAGATCGTGGTAGGTAGCTTAGCTACAAAACGCAATGGGCGC
Organism: Heliocidaris erythrogramma; assembly: GCA_025617745.1. Classification (NCBI taxonomy): domain Eukaryota; kingdom Metazoa; phylum Echinodermata; class Echinoidea; order Camarodonta; family Echinometridae; genus Heliocidaris; species Heliocidaris erythrogramma. The sequence goes on from CM046864.1 coordinate 5,000,631, forward strand.
ATAAAGACGTGGGGAAGATGCGAAGAGGAACATTGACAGTTTTGTCTGTGCTTCTAATATTAGAATGAGGCATAATCATCTGAAAAAAACTTTTGATATTATTTTGCTTAAAAATGTTCAGAGAGGTAAATATTAATCCTACATCCTAATATTTTGCTTCTGCATTTGTAAAATAAAATATTGATTTTGAATGATTTTGTAATATATGTCTTTTTCGCGTTTTTACACGCAACAACGTTGCGCTAACTACATGTTAGATATGTTATTCAATAAATTCTAGTGCTAAAATTAATGAAACCCAGCCCATGAAACGTGTTTATTGTAACCCTATAAAGGCCGGAATATTTTTGTGGTCTGATGGAGTGGCGGCAATGTCTGCAACTTGATTCACAGGTAGAGTATCTTATAAAGAATAAGACTGTAAATTTCATATCTATATCTCAAATGGTTTTTGAAGTATTGCTAATTTAATATTTACATATTGGCAAATTGACAATTTGACATTGTGTACAAGACATATGGGGAAATGTCCATTTAGGATGTGCAGTAATCGTTGGTCGAAATCTAATGAATTTTTTTACAATGGTAGTTGTGGTTATTGTCTAAGCACCCTACGCTTTTCAATACAGTCGTTGCTTTGTGATGTTATCTAGGCGCCATCTTGAAATACAGAGATGCCAACCGTTGCGGATTCGCTGTATTTGTTTCAGTTTTATTGCGCTTGTTAATGGTAAACAACCAAAATGTAACAGGAAACCAAACAATTACACGTGGGCCCTGCGTATACATCTACACATTCGCTCATGAGGGCGCTCGCCAAATTTCACTGCATGGGATTGGCACGATCGCTGTTGTGCATCAGGGATGCTGCGGCGCCCGTCAGTGCTCCCATTTTGGTCGAATTATGGCGTGTAGGGACTCGCATACAACTTTGTACATGAAGTTGCATCGGCAGGTACAGGGAGATTGGTTTTCACTTTGTATTTCGCCGATACCATCACACTCGTTGCAATGTTATAATGTGTCCACATTTTGCATAATACAAGTTATTTAAAATGAGTAGTAAATTCAACATTAGGTGCGCGCACGTACTCGTGGGTCAGTGCAGTTACCTTTTCTCAAAATTTGTGTGAAAACTGTGAACCTAGAAGTACATGTAGACAGTAGAAAACTACTATGCCCTCACCACACAAGATATCCGAGAACCCTTGACCCCATTAGTTTTGAAGCTGAGTTAGTGTGTTCCCACTAGATCAGAACTTTGCCCTTTTCAGAGTCATATCAGTGTACAGTCAACCTTGCATAACTCAAAATATCAAATCATTTTTTAAAACCAAACTATGCAAGATATGTGTTATTTACATTTCCTAAGTCGAATTTTGCATTATTCAATATATGTGTTATTTACATTTCCTAAGTTGAATTTTGCATTAGTCAAAGTATTTTCCATGGTCTCAAGAGATTCGACTTATGCAAAGTTCACTGTAGTTCCATTCCTACCTTAAATGTATACTTGTTTTGTTCACACATCGCATTCTTCATTAGCTGGGGATGTACTTTCTTTCCTAGAGGTGTCGTAGTCGAGTGGCTTAAACACTTGACTGGAGATGGGAACGTCGTGGGTTCGAACCCCGGCGCGGCACTACTGTTCTTTGGCAAGATATTAATCTACATTTGCCACTCTCCCCCCAGGTGTTAAATGGGTACCGGCAGGAAATAATTCCTTGAATGCTGTGAGCACCGAAATCGGTAGCCTGGCTAGAGCCGGGGTAATATTGAAGCGCCTTGAGCACCATTCATGGTGGATATGAGCACTATATAAATATCCAATATTATTATCATTATTGTATCCCCCGGCAGTATGCCGGAGGATACTTTGGATTCAGCAGCGTTTCGCCGCCGCCGCCGCGTCACATTCTTGTGTGCGCTCTAGCGGTCACATTTCTCGACGAATTTTTTTCAGACTTCCTGTGGACGTGTATCTTGGTAAAATCTGGACCCCTATAGTTTCTGGTGATGCTGCCCCCAGTGTTCCGTCTTTTATAGGGTAAAAGGCCATATTTTTGGGGATAGTTTGTGTGCGCTCTAGCGGTCACATTTCTCAACGGATTTTGTTCAAATTTTGTATGAAGGTGTCTCTTGGTAAAATCTGGAACCCTATAGATTTTGGTGATGCTGCCCCCAGTGTTCCGTCTTTTATAGGGTCAAAGGTCATATTTTGATAGATGTCTTCTGTGTACTCTTGTGTGCGCTCTGGCGGTCACATTTCTCAACGGATTTCGTTCAAATTTTGCATGAAGGTGTCTCTTGGTGTAATTTAAAAACCTATAGTGTTTGGTGATGCTGCCACCAGTGTTCCGTCTTTTATAGGGTCAAAGGTTATACTTCAGGGCATGGCATGAGTGCACTCTGCAGGCCACATTTCTCAACGGATTTTGTTCAAATTTTGTATGGAGATGTATCTTGGTATAATCTACACATGTTTAATTTTTGGTGATGCTGCCCTCATTGTTCCGTCCTTTATAGGGTCAAAGGTTATTTTTCCATTTCTTGCACTCTTACTTCTGCATTTCTCGACGGATTTCGTTCAAATTTTGCATGAAGGTGTCCCTTGGTGTAATCTAAAAATCTGTACTTTTTGGTGATGCTGCCACCAGTGTCCCGTCTTTTATAGGGTCAAAGGTCATACTTCAGGGAATGGCATGAGTGCACTCTGCAGGCCACATTTCTTGATGGATTTCTTTCAAATTTTTTATGGAGATGTATCTTGGTATAATCTACACATCTTTACTGTTTGGTGATGCTGCCCTCATTGTTCCGTCCTTTATAGGGTCAAAGCTCATTTGTCCCTTTTGTGCACTCTTACTTCTGCATTTCTTGACGGATTTCATTCAAATTTTGTATGGAGATGTATCTTGGTATAATCTACACATATTTAATTTTTGGTGATGCTGCCCTCATTGTTCCGTCCTTTATAGGGTCAAAGGTCATTTTTCCATTTCTTGCACTCTTCTGCATTTCTTGACGGATTTCGTTCAAATTTTGCATGAAGGTGTCTCTTGGTGTAATCTAAAAACCTATAGTTTTTGGTGATGCTGCCACCAGTGTTCCGTCTTTTATAGGGTCAAAGGTCATACTTCAGGGCATGGCATGAGTGCACTCTGCAGGCCACATTTCTTGATGGATTTCTTTCAAATTTTGTATGGAGATGTATCTTGGTATATCTCTCAACACATTTCTTTCAAATTTTATATGAAGATGTGTCTTAGTGAAACCTACACATCTAATTTCTACACCATCCTTTTGTTTGAGGGAGGGGATGGGGGAGGGTCTTTGTCCCTCCTTCAAATCGCTGCCAGTGCCGGGGGATACATTTAGCATTGCGCGGCCCCAGCAATGCACATTTCTAGTTATTAATACTTCTTTTTATGCCTCCGCCCACCGAAGGTGGGTGCCGGAGGCATTATGTTTTCGGGTTGTCCGTCCGTCCGTCCCACTTCTCGTTACCGCAATATCTGAAGAATCATTTGAGGTAGGAATCTCAAACTTGGTACTAGTATGTATCCCCATACGAAGATGAACTGATTAGATTTTGGGGTAAGTAGGTCAAAGGTCAGAGGTCACAGAGGTCAATTTACATGAAATTACATGAAATTCTTGGTTTTTAGCACCGTTACCGCGATATCTCAAGAACTGTTTGAGGTAAGAACTTCAAACTTGGTACTAGTATGTATCCCCATACGAAGATGAACTGATTAGATTTTGGGGTAAGTAGGTCAAAGGTCAGAGGTCACAGAGGTCAATTTACATGAAATTACATGAAATTCTTGGTTTTTAGCACCGTTACTGCGATATCTCAAGAACTGTTTGAGGTAAGAACTTCATACTTGTTACTAGTATGTATCCCCATACGAAGATGAGCTGATTAGATTTTGGGGTAAGTAGGTCAAAGGTCAGAGGTCACAGAGGTCAATTTACATGAAATTACATGAAATTCTTGGTTTTTAGCACCGTTACTGCGATATCTCAAGAACTGTTTGAGTTAAGAACTTCAAACGTGGTACTAGTACGTATCCCCATACGAAGATGAGCTGATTAGATTTTGGGGTAAGTAGGTCAAAGGTCAGAGGTCACAGAGGTCAATTTACATGATATTACATGAAATTCTTGGTTTTTAGCACCGTTACCGCGATATCTCAAGAACTGTTTGAGGTGAGAACTTCAAACTTGGTACCAGTATGTATCCCCATAGAAAGATGAACTGATTAGATTTTGGGGTAAGTAGGTCAAAGGTCAGAGGTCACAGAGGTCAATTTACATGAAATTACATGAAATTCTTGGTTTTTAGCACTGTTACTGCGATATCTCAAGAACTGTTTGAGGTAAGAACTTCATACTTGTTACTAGTATGTATCCCCATACGAAGATGAGCTGATTAGATTTTGGGGTAAGTAGGTCAAAGGTCAGAGGTCACAGAGGTCAATTTACATGAAATTACATGAAATTCTTGGTTTTTAGCACCGTTACCGCGATATCTCAAGAACTGTTTGAGGTAAGAACTTCAAACTTGGTACTAGTATGTATCCCCATAGAAAGATGAACTGATTAGACTTTGGTGTAAGTAGGTCAAAGGTCAGAGGCCACAGAGGTCAATTTACATGAAATTACATGACATTACTGGTTTTTAGCCTCGTTTGAAAATGAAATGAAATAAATTTTTGTCTCCTGTGCATTTTAAGTGAAATGATTTGTAATTTTGTTGGACCAATCCTTTTTAGAGTGTACATGTATGCCATACATTTCCGATCTGGTGATGGCGGAGGCATAAATTCCGACCGCACGCGGTCGAATATTCATCTAGTTTATTACTGTTCCACAGCCCACCTGTATAGCGGTACCTGTTCAACTCTGGTTTATTTTACTATTATTTTTATTATTTTATTATTTAATTTTGATTCACAGGAAGGATATCTTGAAGGGAAGAGCGAGTTCAGTGCTGATCAGATTGAGACATCCATCAGTAGTGTGTTATATGAGATCATAGAACGGGAAGAGACTGTGGCTTCAACATCCAATGAGTCCTTGCTGAATTACCTGCGAAAGGTAGACCAGCAGTACAACAGGTATGTACTTGATTCCCACCCTCTAACCTCATTCGTTTGATTAGATAATGTAATCGCATTACTTCAGTTATAAGGAAAGGTTGAATATGTTGTGAATAAGAGTAATTGTCTATTGTGAGGTTTTAGAACCATCAAAAATGATTTAAAAAATGACTCACTGTAGCTGAAATAAAAAAAAACAGGAATTCACTGCACAAAGATATGGGTAAATGGCACTTCACACGCCAGAGGCGTTGATTCGTTCGGTTTAGATAAAGCATTGGGGGGGCAAGAATTGTTTGTGAACAATGCTCTGTCCCTCCAATGCTTTGTCTATTTTGAACGAATCAACGCCTCTGTCACACGCACACATACACACACCCACGCACACACGTACCCGCAGACTATGCACATGACTTCAAATTTGGTATGAAGTCTTAGACCATTTCTGGTCATATTTGAATATGTGACACTTCAAGGACCGTCTTTTTTTATGGATATTGCCAGCGGGATACTATCCCACTCAGGTCTCCATGAGCTCACAGATTACTGTTTACCTGTAGCAGAACTCCACCTTCTATAATAATGAGGTCAACAGTAAGTATGAAATCTCTCATCAAGTTTGCTCTTGTTTCCATGGCTTCATAGGAATCTGCTGTTGAGTATCTCCAAGGTGACTGTGGATGACTTGAAGCGAGTCGGAGAGAAGTACTTCAGGCCACTCTTTGACACCACGAAATCAAAGTGTGCCCTCTGCTGTCAGTCTTCTAAGGTGGATGAAATCAAGGAAGCATTTAAAGGGTAAGAATGTCATTTTGTTTGGTGCTTAGATTGCTTATTCACAAGGTACCATCTGTTAGTTATTGCACTGTCAAATGTATAATCCTCTTTGTTTGTAAACAGCATTCTTTGTGTAAAATACTAGACCAATTGCCCGATTCCGCGGTTTATTTCAAACCACTGCATTTCACGCCACGCAACTTTCTGACTTTTTCTTTCAAGTCTTGTGCATCTTTTGACACCAAGTTTACAAAAATTGGTCATACTATTCCTGGGTTACATCACCTTTCATGACCTCATGTCAGCAAGAAAACTGAGAATTTTGAGTTTTGTGTACAAAATAAATGGGAAACTGCATTTCATCATGTTCCTCCTTTGTCACCTATAATTTCTTCTTTAAGCTGTCATTATCATTTATTCTAACTGAATAATGGTTCATAAAACACTCGGAAACAACTTTAAAGGGAAATTAACCTCAGCGTATGAACTAGCTTATTTTGAATGGTGTAGTATATGCCTCTTATTTGATACATGCAATTTCATGTAAAAACACAGGATATAGATATAAATCACTATTTTCCAGCCAAGTTATTGTCTGCTAGCAATAATAAGGGGGCTGCCATTACTTTATGTGTACACGAAAATATTTTTCATCCCAAGTAATATTTCCTTCATCGTTAACTTGTAATTGATTTTTAGAGGACAAATATATATTAGATATAGTCACATATTCTGAAATGTAAGTTTAGTTTTATATATTTTTTAAAAGGTCTTAATTTGTTCATAAAAATATACTTTCTGTACGTGGAGACGGAGAATTGACGTCAAGGACGGAGACAATCGTAACAATACCAAAACAAAGCGAGGAATCTGCATTACAGGATGGCTATTAGAACTCATGGGTCGTCAATTATCTAGGCCCATGACCAATAACAATCGTAATAAAATCAGAACAAAGCGACGTATCTGTTGTAAAGGTAGGCTATTATCAATGCATATGGTACCTAATGATCCGTGTCATGCACAAAATGGCAGCCTCCATGGAAAGACGTAGCAGACAATACCGCATCTAGAATATCATGTGGGGTTAATTGTCCTTTAATAGAAAAACAATAAAAATATTCAAATTAAAAAAGAAATACAGGGGAAACTCAATATAACGAGGCCATCAGGACCGAAGGATTTTTCTTGTTATAGCTGTTTTCTCGTTATAGCAGAACATAAATAAAAAAGCACATTTGGGACTAGATTCTACATGTGCACTAATGATGTACCTAGTTCAGCTGCCACGGCGGCGTATATACTCATTTGAAAGCTATGAAGGCATTTAATAATATGTTAATTCTCAGTCTGAACTACATTGTAGCTAATATCACATCGAATCATGTCGGAAAATGTGTTAAAAGCATTATTTTCAAATGCAAAATTATCGACTATTAAAGGAGAATTAACCTCAAAAATAAAGACGATAGTGTTCAAAGGTGTTATTTATTCCTACTTGTTAGACTATATGGCTTCGCATCAAAATATACGAGATCGATACGAATCAAGATTTTCTGAGCAAAATTTATCATCTGCTAGCAATATGTATTGTCTGCTAGCAGAACACGGGGGCTGCCATTTTTTTATGTGTACAAGAAGATTTTCTTAATCCAAATGCCCAATTGCCTTTTTCAAAATTAAAAACCCATTTGAGATTAAAAATATAGAATAGATATGTCAATTTATTTTTAAACTGAAGATTTCCTCATATATTTCTGTTGAAAATCGATATTCGCTTAATAGAAATCTATTTTCTCGATACTGTGACGTATGGGACGGAGCAAATTAATTCAAATTTTATGGATGCTTCTTCCTTGACCATCTATAGCGGCAAACTATGCATTCACCTGCTTTCGGATAATGGACTTGAAAAGTCAGAATGCATGCTGCATATATTATGTTCTGCTCTGTTTGGCAAACCCAAGAAAATAGATTTTTGTTAAGCAAAACCAGACAATTTAAAAATATCATTATAAAGATTTAATTTGTATAATACATATAAAAACCCACTTTATATTTTTCGTCACATATGGGATTTTAGGTAATGAAGAAAATCAATTTAGGTCTTGGATTCAAAATATCTTCCTGACTGGAACATTTCTCAATGGTTCATATACAACTCCAAATCAGCAAGAAAAACGGCAGCCCCCATGTAAATGAGTAGGAGACGATACCGGGTGTTGGAATATCTTTATTTATACCCTTTTCTGAGATGTTATTAGAAAATGATTTAGTCCAATAAGTAGGAATATATTACACCTTCCAATATAAGTGAATTTGTAATTAGGGGTTAATTTTCCTTTAAGGGTGAAGTTCCGCATTGAATATACATGTACATACTGTACATGTGTATACGTATCGGGACTGCCCCACTGTCAGCATGCAAAGGTCATACTCATGGTATGAAAAAAAAAATTCTTTCATACTTCTTGGGCCAGTCTCCCTGTGCTGTGATATGAATAAAAAGACGGAACCTGCGCTGTGTGTGATACAAATAAAAAGACGCACCCAGCATCACATCGCGATGCCTGAGTGAGATATCTGTACTATATGCTTGTGTGTGTGCAGATTCTCCAGCTGACTTATTTTTGTCCATTTGAGGCGCAGTGAAATTTGCTTGCTCGTTATAACGGGAATGATGAGCAATCTTTTTCTTTGTTTAAGAGGCACAAGATCTAGCTTGTTATAGCCGCTATTTCGTTATAGCCGACCTTGTTATAAAGGTTTGTGCTGCCGTAGAATTACACGCAAGTAAATTTGGGAGCGTGACAATATTCTCGTTTTAAAATTTGTTTTATTTGTTTTATTACTTTAGATTTGTTTTATTTGTTTTATTTGACTCTATCGACACCCTTCAGGGGTATGAGAGCGCAACATATTTACGATACAATACAGAAAGATATATAAAACAATGTAAGATATAGCCGTTTACTCATTATAGCCGACCTTGTTACGTCAAGTTTTCCCTGTACATAAAACAACAGAATACATTATGAATTATGAATTTAAATCACTTTTTAAAAATGTTCTTATGTAATAATGTTTTAAAGGTTTAGAGAGAACTTCTTGCAGTAAAATTTTATCTCCAAAGCCTTTCTTTACTTGATTATCAATCGATGTGTACATTTATAATATTAAATGAAAAAAATATAGATTTACATAAAAATAACAATGGTTTTGTGTTCTTTATGCGATTCTCGAGGTCCTTTGCCAAATTTTGCGGCAGTCAATTATGTTGCGGTCGAAATCAGAGGGGTGGAATCAGAGAGGAGTTTGAAAAATCCCAGTACAGTCACTTGCTGTACTATATAGATACATTATACTATTGAATATCAATGTTGCCGGTATCATCTCAACAAATTAGAGTAAATCGTAACCCAAATCTGCAGGTAATTAAATAAAAATAATTGTGTTTTGTTTTTTCTTGCATGCATGAAGGTTTGATCGTGAGCTTACAGTAATGGCTTCACTAGAGGAAGGTCTGCGATGAACTAACCAGTTTCCATGACAACGGGCTGAAGGTTCATAATTAGATTGTGCGATGTTGAAAGTCATGACAGAAGTAGGGTAAGAGATTATCATGTGTGTATATTAGTTCTAGCTTGTATGTTTTCCATCAAGAAAAGTGTAGTGAATAATATGGAATTATCAAAACAGAATCATAGAATGGCTCAAGCTTGGTAAATACTGCAGGTAAATTATTCAGCAAATATTACTTCAATAACTATCAGTTTCTGCACAAACATTGCGCCCTGATCTACTTAAAGTATTGTCACGTCTTGTATGTGTCCCTGAAGATGCATCATGTCATGATTTTTTTTTTATTGTTAGTAGATTAAAGTTTCGTATTCAATTGTAGATGGAGATCTAATATAGCATCATGATTCACCCCAATTAACCCAATCGGATTCAATTTGATCTTAATATGACACACATTTCCCATAGATTCCAGTTCAATATAATGTAGCCTGTATTATTTGAAAAAAATGTAACAAAATTCATTGGTATCGAATGAATTTACAAATAAACTAATAATAGGAAATAAATTATGCAAGTCTAAAAAAAAAAAATTCTGAATGCAACACTTCAGATACCAATGGCAATGCAGCTGTTGAACATCAAGGTTTGTTTTTGTTTTTCTTTGCATACAAGTGTATGTTAAAGTTGTACCATGCATCTTCAGTACAAATTAGGTGGTTCAAATCATTTCTGTGAAATTAGTTTTATTATGTTCAAGTGTAATGTTTAGAAAAGAAAATGATAAAAAAGAAATGTTTTTGAAAGAGTTGATATTTAGTGTGACTGTATAGTGAGTGATTGTGATGCTAACATTATTGGGAGTTGTACATGTTATTGTGGATTGTATGCAATACGTACCCAGTTTTCTATGCTACAAATACTTAGAACCATAATGTCTTTCTAGAAGTGTCTCTATCTTTACCTAAGTGTACTTCATTGGCAATTAATGACCTGGGCTGGTATTCTGAGATTTAGTGAAATAATTTTAATTGTCATAACAAAATGTACGCTTATGGCGCATCATTGGTTAATGACTGCGCAAAAGTTGCTGTGTACGCGGAATTTATCTGCGCAAACACCAATGAAATGCTGCAATTTAAAAATTGTTATGACAATTAAAATCTTTTCACTATTAAAAATCAAGATAAAATAAATCTCAGAATACCACCCCTGTCACTTGTGTTTAAATTCTAATGTGTGCAATTTATATTTGTTCTTCTGTGTTTCCCATATATGCAACTTGAATTCTCAAAGAGAATGTAATATGTACACAGATATGATCATATTGCATGTGACTAGGCACCACAAAAGCACCTAAAAGTCGCACTGTGTGCTTTTCAGTTAGAGCTCAATAAAGGTGTGTTTGGTTGGCATGGTCAAATTTTAGTTTTTGATATTTCCTGAAAGAGTATACATGTACAGTGTATATCTTTCTAAGTAATCCCAAAAAATGGAGGGACCGAACAATCTAAAAGTGGTATTTTTGACAGTTTTTAGTAGACCTATGTTAGTTTTCTGTCAATTTTGTGGTATTAGTTTTCTTTTTTACAAACCTGATTAATTGGCTCATTTTGATCTCCCTTAATTTTTTGTATTGATTCTTTTCCCCTATGATGAGCAGGATGTGCTTAATTAGCGTGCCAAGTTTTAGGACAATCTGATAATCTCTTCATAGAAATTTCTATTGAGTTTTAATCCTCTTTTGTCACCTTAGCACAATGCCTTGTGAGTCAGGCTGCTTCAATAGACCCTTATTTCTTCAAAGTAACATGGCTTTGTACTCTTTGCACAGTGAGGAACACCCTAGATTATGATCATTTTAAAGTTGAGAATCTCCTCTTTCAGAGTCAGACCTAACTAAAAGTATGTAACTGGCGATGTTTTGGTGGTTTGGTGGTGCCTGGTCACATATTACGTTAATGGTGGTACTTGATGGTAGTGATAAATGTATAATAGAATAGCATTAAACCCTAAGAATAGTTCATGCCTTTTTAGAAAAGTTTTGATTTTCAGGGAAAAAAATGAAAGTCCTACAATAAGGTAAAAGAAATGTGGCCTATACATGTACAGCATAATGTTGTATCTCCAGGAGTGATGCAGATCTGTTTCATTTTCCTTTATTCATGATATTTTACAACAATGGGAAAGGTTCAACTTTCTTTTGAGAAGCAATATTATGATGGCAAAATACTTTACAAATTTGTTTTCCTATTAATCCTGATGTTCATATTCATTGGTCTTAAAGTATATGTAGAAAAGCTTTACATTTTGATATATTTATATGTTTTGTTGCTTTAGTTTGTGATGATCAAATGCATTAGAAGGACGAAAGCAAGAAGTAGCACTATACATGCATGTAGTGAGTCACACTTTTATGATCGCCTAGAGATTGTTTTAAGAGTGAGTTGTGAATAAAGCTGTATGTGATATGTACCTGTAGAGTATTTACCACATGTGCTTCTTATACCATATTTATGGGATGATATTTCATGCTCAGCTGCACAGAGGCTAATTTAGGTAACTTGGTCAAAACTCTCTTGCACCAACTGAGGTGGTGTGTGGGGGATGGAACAACAAGCAAGAAAGAGTGTTTTTCTTTAATAATTGTTTATCAGGTCATGTTTAGGTTAGATATTATGGATTTTTAAAATTTTGTATCTATCCATGTCATGTGGTGCAAACTGCCAGATATGATGGGCGCTGATCAAATCATTAGAGCAAAACCAAGCTTCAGCCACGACTGGGACGGCCTTGGAAGTATTTTGGGGGTTCTTGCAAGATGCCAGATATTAAGGACCTCTTGGAAAGAGTTTAGGCCCCGAATCATCAGGAATGGAGCGATTTAATTCTTGAATGATCCCTTGGACACGCCAGATGGATCCTGACATAAGAACAGTGCTTTCATTATCATTCCAGTCCTAAGTTGGTCAGTCCATGGATCCCTTATCAGCAGAACAACTGGTTTGGGGTTGGCTGCAAGTGGTGTGTGTGTGTAATTGGGTTTTTACAGACATGTATCAATCAGATATGATTATTTACGTCTGGGGACCGACCTTTAACGTCACCATCCGAAAGACGTGACTCAGTCTCGAACCTGGGTCCGCTGAATCAGTTTATAACTTCCACTGTTAGCTGGATTACAGGCGTACCGCATAATCTGGGTTTTGACCCAGTTACCTAAATCGACCCTTGTATTGTATCAAATGAAATGGCTACAAGTACATACATGTATGAAATACGTCCAGATTTTGCATGCTCCAAAAACAATAGGCATTTATAAATAAAGTGTAAAGTTTTTTTACTGACTCACTTTGTAGAGCATTGAATGGTTTCTAGAGAACATGTTAAAGTAATAGGTGTACCCTCATTGTACCCTCCACAATCGCTCTGGTAGACAAAAGAAGATCCCTTCATTGCTGTTATGTATGAAATAAGTGAAACGGGTGAATATGCACGTGACGCCTCTTCTACATATTATTACATAATAACAATCAAGGGATGTTCTTTCGTCTACCAGAGCAATCGTGTAAGGTACAATGAGGATCTGTATATTTTGTCCACTTCTTTGTTCGCCATGTTCATAGTGCCAAAACCCTGTTTTATAAAGAGTTGCGATTGAGCTGCATTAATCACATGTCCTCCTAGAAATCAAACCCGAATAAAGAGATTCATAGAGCGCATATGTCAATCTCTCTTATTCCCTGGAAAGTTTGTATTAATAATAATAATATAATCCAATTGGGAAATCCATTTTTAAAATATTCATTTCATTTTTATCATTAATAACTGAATTACAGTAATTTGTGAGAAAGATGTTGTACACTTATTACTCCATAAATCAGTGAATAAAGTTATTAGGGCCCTGTTTCATAAAACTTTTTATCAATAATATGTCATAATAACTGTTACAAGCTACTGAAATTAGAGCATTTGATTGGCTGAGGGCACATTTGTCAAAGATTTGTTGCAATTGTTATTGATAACAAGTTTTATGAAACATGGCCCAGATTTCACTTAGTCTACCTTAAATGAGAATGAAAGTATGAAACCCCCAAATAAATGCATTTTAATACAAGCAGAAAAATCAAGGAAGCATATTAGTGAAAGGTTAAGGAAAAAACGGAAAACTAATAAAAAGTTATGAATATTTGAAATCCTAAAATTGCTATGAATGGAGATCGGAAATTGGCAATGTCCTCATTATGCCAATGAGATGCTGTGATGTAAATGTGCTATACCCATACTTTCCAATTGGCTTGGATACAAATGTACATGTATATCTTAGAGAATTTGATTTCTGTATTATAGGTGGTCATAAATTTATTTCTCACAATATATTTCAAGCACAGTGTTGATAATTCAATTTTCTTTGTTTAAAAGCTGAAATCTGATAATTTTCTTATCTATTACCTAAGTATAAAGAGAGAGCATCTCATTGGCATATTGAGTACGTTGCCAGTTTCATTTAGCGATTTTAGGTTTTTAAAATCTTCATAACTTTTTTATTCTTTATCCGTTTTACCTCAAACTTTCAGTGATATTCCTCCAAAAATTTTCTGCTTCTATTAAAGTGCATACAAGTTTGGGGTTTTATTCTCCTTTGATAATTACGTTCAGGCTTTTGTGGTTTGACATGTTTTCTGTGAATGTTTCAGAGTACCACATAGATAACCTCTAGCCTGTTCAGACTACAGGGGAGTTATACAAGACTTGTATAAAGAAACGTATAAGGAATCATGATTAGCAAAAGATGTGTACAGACTACAACATACTATAAAGAAACAGATTTGGGTGAAGTCAGCTGACACCATATGTTTTGAATTGGGTTATGTCAAGGACAGCGATGGAGCATACGATATTGCAGCTGATTGGTCACATCAATGCGCACACACGATAAGCCCCGCCCAGTTATACAATTCTCGTATGATACGATGTTCAGACTACAAGGGGATGCTGATTCTTTATCGAGTTTCGATCGAAACGATACTCAAGCATGCATTTCGCTATACGACGTTTCGTTATACGACGTTTCTTTATAATACAATTTAATAAATATCGTATTCGGTTTTCGTATAGACATACAATGAAGTTAAGTAGTCTGAACAGGGGCTTATTCTGCCTTTTCTGGTTATTCTTAGTCTTAGCCTTAGTTATTCTGTACTCAGAGTGAAAGATGGGATGGCAAGGACGTACCTCACATTGAGATGATAAAGTTTGAACTGATAGATTAGTTTCATTGCGTATTTAGTTTATGTGCCTTTTTCTGCAATAAAATAAATGTCACCTATCTATGTCTCTGGCTTATCGTCTGTTTCAATGAAGCTCCAGTAAAAGCAGTGTCATAGTTAGAGAGAGAGAGAGAGAAATTAAGTTCTAGGTACTATGGGTGCCAGTTTTAATGGCTTTGCGTGATAGTTGACTCTGTTACTGCTCGTAAGTTAAAACAATATAGACCTTCAAATTAACGTCGGATTTGTTGACACGAAGATGACACTTCATGTAATATGGTTTTTAACTTAGCATACATGTAGATACATGCATGTAAAATAAATTAATAATAATAATGTAATAAATAGAAAAGATATTTTCCTCCCTTTTATGAGCCTACAAACATATTTCCATATTGTGTGGTGTGAATGTAATGTACCAAGGGGTCTGAGCCAAAAGTCATACTAGCGCGACAGGACGGAACGTGATAGGATTTATCCTCATTTCTAAAAATGCCACATGCTGAATACCTCCATTTATACATGAAGTTTACATTGAAGAACAATGCCAAAACAAACACAATACTCATGATGATTTAATTACTTTGGTAAAAACACTTTTGCTAGCGCGATGGGACGGAAAGATAGAATGGTCAAATTTTGTAGAACGGATACAAGGTCAAATTCCATCGAAGTTAAAATCTAAGACTTATCATGTCTTGTGATTTTTGATTGGTATGATGTAGCAGACTACATACAAAGATGAAGCTAAGATCTTGACCCAACAGTTTTTTTTTTTCAATTTGGAAATTCATCAATGTATGTCACGCGACAGAACGGAACGGAAACTTTTGCCCCATGTACAAAAATTAAATGGGGATTTTGACAAAAGTTTTAATTCCATCAAATATTTATTTTCTCTATAAAATTATGGTCCAGTTAAATTGTTCAGGTGGGGGAAGTGCCAATCCTTATTGTCCATTCAAACCATTGGGATAAAAAAAAATCACTAGATATAGAATACTAACGTCAAATCACAGGCATGGGACCATACTTTACATTCAAAATTTTCGTCCTGCCGCTCCTAGATTCCGTCCGTCGCACCTAAAAACCCCTAAATGCGACGGGACGGAAAATAAGTTAACGCATCACAGCTTTTTAACTAGAAATAGAAGAAAATTGATTTTGATGGTACAGGGGCCTGTAACATAAAGAGATACAATCAATCTTACGATCAATTGTAACTCTTCACTTCAGTGCATGGTTTGCCATAGACTTACGATTGATATCAATCGTAAGATCAATTTCAAGCTTTATGTTACAGGCCCCACATGTGATAGCATAATAGTTCATTGATAATTTATAAAACCTCAGTATATGAATTATCAGTTTATCCAACAAAAAAAACAAAAAAAATTGTATCGAAATCCCCCAAATATAATTTTGTACCAAAACGTTGAAATTTACCCCAATTATGACGAACTATTTCCCGAATCGACATAATGTTATAAATATCATTACATAGAGTATTCCAACTCCAAATTTTATTTTTTCAAATACACTTGCTGTTTTAACTCAATTGCTTATTTATTTCCGTCCCGTCGCGCTACGAGGGCGCCATTTTCCATTTCAAAGGTAATACATTGTATTCCGAAATGACATGATCATAATGAGACATGTACATTGTCATAAATTATAGATTCCCAGGTTTCATATGATATAAAAAGGTAATTGTCAAATTAAATGCTTTGTTTAAGGGTTTATAATTATGTTGAGTACTTTTGGCTCCGACCCCAAGCAATAAATTAAAAAAAAATCCTTTCTTTCAACTGATGTTCAATCTCTCGTGTTAAAAAAAAGAAACAAAGTTATACATTCCTCCTTCATGTACACGACTGTTTAAACACTCTTAAGTAGACGAGAACAGTTATTTGTGTGTGTGTTTTATTATCTAAGTCTATATATCATTTTATACTTGTGCACCAGAAAATTATGTGCGTTGCCATGCGTACTTGTACATGTAAATACAAATAAATCGTATAAAAAACCACATAATTGAGAAAAAAATTATAACATCCTGCGGTACAGCATATACGACAAATATTGCACTTTTTTAAATAAACAAAATAAATTTGAGGTTGTAAACATATGAACCTGATGGGCTATGGCTATGTGGAATAGCCATACATGTATGATTGATTTTCCACTTTGTTAAAAAATAATCTGAAATGGAATCGTTCGTAAAAGAGTACAAATTATTCTTCACGGGTCCGATAAACATGTCATATAAAAATTATGTAGGCATTTTCCATCCTTCATTGTTTTTGTTTCATTGATTAATACATGTAAAGCACGCTTATCTGATGATTTGTGAAGGTTGATAATGTGATTGTATAATTCATTCTACCTGTTGAAATGAAAACTCAACTTCACATAAATTATGACATGTTTTATATACATGTAATTTACACTGAGAAGGATTTCTTTGAAATAACATAAAAATGATCATTCAGCTATGTACAATAATTACGAAAGATGATTTTCCCTTACAATAAGTAGGCACGATATCCTTTAGATGTAAACATTAATTCAATAAATGAAGACCTTTGTCATAAATACTGTGCAAACTTCATTAACCTATTCTACAACATCAATCATAACATAAACTAAAAATCACTGATCAAACAACAATCTAGTGCATGTACATGTAGTATGCACATGGGTCCTGTAACGGTTGCTGCCTTCAGTTCTCTAAAGGTGTTCAGTAAGGTACATGGCCGTAAAGTACATCGAAATTGTTAAATGTCCCTTATGCCTGGCGTCCACTAGAGCGCCGACAAGTTTAGGAAGGGTTGCGGAAGCAAATTATGTCATTTCGGCATTCTTTCCGCGCTAGACGCGGAAAAAGTGTGTGAATCACCGTTTCTTGGGACATTACTACGAATCTCTGCATATTGACTGCAGTCAAACCTGGGAGTGTCCTAGGAATAAATCTGGAAGGTTGTGAAATGCCGCGGAAAATGATGAGCGTAGCAGGACAGCGAGGACAAATCTAGGATCACGCTGGGAGTGGTAAAGCACGGACTGGGACAATCAGGAAGAGTTTCCGACAACCGACAATATTAGGAAATAATGCATGATTATAAATTCGGCACCGACTTTGTTTCTTTTACTTCCTCATATTGCCGGGGATGTGGATAATTGTCCAGGTGGTAGTTGTCCGGATACGGATGCCGGCACCGCGGAGGCTTTCAGGAGCGTTTGCGAAGGAGGCGGAAGTACATGCATGTATTCAAGAAAGGCGGGATGTCCCGACGATGTCCGCACGACAATGCAGACAAGTTTCCGAAGTTGTCAGGAAGTTCATTTCCGTCCAAAATTTGGACACAGAAATTTTGCCCTCTCCCGAAAGTGCGGAAACGTTGGGAAGTGTTAAAGAGAGTGAACGGAATCTTTCAAGAATATGCTGATACTATATTCCGCGTTTTCCGCGTCTTGTCCGCGCCCTAGTGGACGCCACATATTAAAGCACATAGACACAGTATTATAGTTTCAGGCTTGAATTTATATTTTTTCACGCTAAACGAAATACAAGAAAATAAATTATTGTAGTTAAGTTATATCCTGCCTCGAAATAACATCTCAGTTTAGTACCTACTTAAAAGCGTTTGTGCCGTACCAACAAGCCATGTCTTACAAGGTCACGTCACATTGCGTTCTTAGTATTGAGGGGGAGCACTGGCATTATTGGAAGGGGTAACTCCCATCCAGCAGGATGCCCCAGTTTACCCACCTTGCACTGTGGGAGAAGTAATAGGGTTATATTTTGCTGTTGAGCGGTATCTCTAATTGTTAGTACATGTAGTTGTAAGCGGGTCTTCTTAGACTTCAAAATAACATGGTGACACATTTTGTGAGATAAAAGGTGTCGTATGAAAAGGACAATCGTTAAAAGTGTACCTTCTTGAACTCTTGCCAAATTCAACTCGGAAGTATTTCAGATTTATTTTACCAGGAAACGGGTATTGAGAAACCAAAAATGTTGATCGACAATGATTTTCTTCCGGTTTATGTTCGAATATTACAAGATTATTAAATTAATGATGATTTTCACGTAGGTCTACATAAAAAATAGCTTTGATCAAACTGCTTTGAAAACGTTACAAAGTTGATCACAGACGCAAATCAGTCTTAGAATGAATAAGTGTGTAGACTACTATCAGGTATAATGTAATTTTTTTTGCAGAAAAGATAACGTGAAGTTAAATGTTAACAGCAATGTAATTACCATTATAGTTGGAAAGATTCATTACTTGGCATCAGAAAACTAAGCCGTTGCATTTTTTAATTTCACTAATTTCATTTTGTTAATATTTTTATCATTAATAACGGAATTACAGTAATTTGTGAGAAAAAGATAAAGAAAGATGTTGTACATTTATTACTCCATAAATCAGTGAATAAAGTTATTAGGGCCCTGTTTCATAAAACTTTTTATCAATAATATGTCATAATAACTGTTACAAGCTACTGAAATTAGAGCATTTGATTGGCTGAGGGCACATTTGTCAAAGATTTGTTGCAATTGTTATTGATAACAAGTTTTATGAAACATGGCCTAGATTTCACTTAGTCTACCTTAAATGACAATGAAACCCCCAAATGAATTTTAATAGAAGCAGAAAAATCAAAGAAGCATATCAGTGAAAGGTTGAGGAAAAACAGAAAACTAATAAAAAGTTATGAATATTTGAAATCCTAAAATTTCTATGAATGGAGATCGGAAATTTGCAATGTCCTCATCATGCCAATGAGATGCTGTGATGTAAATGTTCTATACCCATACTTTCCAATTGGCTTGGAATTGGATACAAATGTACAAATGCACTTTCCTTGAATATATCTTAGAGAATTTGATTTCTGTATTATAGGTGGTGTTCATAAATTTATTTCTCACAATATATTTCAAGCACAGTGTTGATAATTCAATTTTCTTTGTTTAAAAGCTATTACCCAAGTATAAAGAGAGAGCATCTCATTGGCATATTGAATACATTGGCATATTGAGTACGTTGCCAGTTTCGTTTAGCGATTTTAGGTTTTTAAAATCTTCATAACTTTTTTATTCTTGATCCGTTTTACCTCAAACTTTCAGTGATATTCCTCCAAAAATTTTCTGCTTCTGTTAAAGTGCATACAAGTTGGGGGTTTTATTCTCCTTTGATAATTACGTTCAGGCTTTTGTGGTTTGACATGTTTTCTGTGAATGTTTCAGAGTACCACATAGATAACCTGTTCATACTACAGGGGAGTTATACAAGACTTGTATAAAGAAACGTATAAGGAATCATGATTAGCAAAAGATGTGTACAGACTACAACATACTATAAAGAAACAGATTTGGGGGAAGTCAGCTGACACCATATGTTTTTTGAATCGGGTTATGTCAAGGACAGCGATGGAGCATACGATATTGCAGCTGATTGGTCACATCAATGCGCACACACGATAAGCCCCGCCCAGTTATACAATTTCCGTATGATACGATGTTCAGACTACAAGGGGATGCTGATTCTTTGTCGAGTTTCGATCGAAACGATACTCAAACATGCATTTCGCTATACGACGTTTCGTTATACGACGTTTCTTTATAATACAATGTTCAGACTATGAAAATTTAATAAATAGCGTATAGCTGTACGGTTTTCGTATAGACATACAATGAAGTTAAGTAGTCTGAACAGGGGGTTATTCTGCCTTATTTATTCTTAAGTCTTAGCCTTAGTTATTCTGTACTCAGAGTGAAAGATGGGATGGCAAGGAACGTACCTCACATTGATATGATAAAGTTTGAACTGATAGATTAGTTTCATTGCGTATTTAGTTTATGTGCCTTTTTCTGCAATAAAATAACTGTCACCTATGTCTCTGGCTTATCGTCTGTTTCAATGAAGCTCCAGTAAAAGCAGTGTCATAGTTAGAGAGAGAGAGAGAGAGAGGGGGGGGGGGGGGGAGAGAGAGAGAAATTAAGTTCTAGGTACTATGGGTGCACGTTTTAATGGCTTTGCGTGATATTTGACTCTGTTACTGTTCGATTTCAGGCTTGTAAGGTAAAACAATAGACTTTCAAATTAACGTCGGATTTGTTGACACGAAGATGACACTTACATGTAATATGGTTATTAACTTAGCATAGGCCTACATGTAGATGCATGCACGTAAAATAAATTAATAATGATAATGTAATAAATAGAAAAGATATTTTCCTCCCTTTTATGAGCCTACAAACATTTCCATATTGTGTGGTGTGAATGTAATGTACCAAGGGGTCTGAGCCAAAAGTCATACCAGCGTGACAGGACGGAACGTGATAGGATTTATCCTCATTTCTAAAAATACCACGTGCTGAATACCTCCATTTATACATGCAGTTTACATTGAAGAACAATGCCAAAACAAACACAATACTCATGATGATTTAATTACTTTGGTAAAAACACTTTTGCTAGCGCGATGGGACGGAAAGATAGAATGGTCAAATTTTGTACAACGGATACAAGGTCAAATTCCATTGAAGTTAAAATCTAAGACTTACCATGTCTTGTGATTTTTGATTGGTATGATGATGTAGCAGACTACATGCAAAGATCAAGCTAAGATCTTGAACCAACAGTTTTTTGTTTTTTGTTTTTTTTTTTAATTTGGAAATTCATCAATGTATGTCGCGCGACAGAACGGAACGGAAACTTTTGCCCCATGTACAAAAATTAAATGGGGATTTTGACAAAAGTATTTATTTTCTCTATAAAATTATGGTCCAGTTAAATTGTTCAGGTGGGGGAAGTGCCAATCCTTATTGTCCATTCAAACCATTGGGATAAAAAAAAAATCACTAGATATAGAATACTAACGTCAAATCACAGGCATGGGACCATACTTTACATTCAAAATTTTCGTCCTGCCGCTCCTAGATTCCGTCCGTCGCACCTAAAAACCCCTAAATGCGACGGGACGGAAAATAAGTTAACGCATCACAGCTTTTTAACTAGAAATAGAAGAAAATTGATTTTGATGGTACAGGGGCCTGTAACATAAAGAGATACAATCAATCTTACGATCAATTGTAACTCTTCACTTCAGTGCATGGTTTGCCATAGACTTACGATTGATATCAATCGTAAGATCAATTTCAAGCTTTATGTTACAGGCCCCACATGTGATAGCATAATAGTTTATTGATAATTTATAAAACCTCAGTATATGAACTATCAGTTTATCAAAAAAAAAAAAAAAAAAAAAATTGTATCGAAGTCCCCCAAATATAATTTTGCACCAAAACGTTGAAATTTACCCCAATTATGACGAACTATTTCCCGAATCGACATAATGTTATAAATATCATTACATAGAGTATTCCAACTCCAAATTTTATTTTTTCAAATACACTTGCTGTTTTAACTCAATTGCTTATTTATTTCCGTCCCGTCGCGCTACGAGGGCGCCATTTTCCATTTCAAAGGTAATACATTGTATTCCGAAATGACATGATCATAATGAGACATGTACATTGTCATAAATTATAGATTCCCAGGTTTCATATGATATAAATAGGTAATTGTCAAATTAAATGCTTTGTTTAAGGGTTTATAATTATGTTGAGTACTTTTGGCTCCGACCCCAAGCAATAAATTAAAAAAAAATCCTTTCTTTCAACTGATGTTCAATCTCTCGTGTTAAAAAAAAGAAACAAAGTTATACATTCCTCCTTCAAGTACACGACTGTTTAAACACTCTTAAGAAGTAGACGAGAACAGTTATTTGTGTGTGTGTTTTATTATCTAAGTCTATATCATTTTATACTTGTGCACCAGACATATGTGCGTTGCCATGCGTACTTGTACATGTAAATACAAATAAATCGTATAAAAACCACATATTGAGAAAAAAATTATAACATCCTGCGGTACAGCATATACGACGTAACTTCACAAATATTGCACTTTTTTAAATAAACAAAATAAATTTGAGGTTGTAAACATATGAACCTGATGGGCTATGGCTATGTGGAATAGCCATACATGTATGATTGATTTTCCACTTTGTTAAAAAATAATCTGAAATGGAATCGTTCGTAAAAGAGTACAAATTATTCTTCACGGGTCCGATAAACATGTCATATAAAAATTATGTAGGCATTTTCCATCCTTCATTGTTTTTGTTTCATTGATTAATACATGTAAAGCACGCTTATCTGATGATTTGTGAAGGTTGATAATGTGATTGTATAATTCATTCTACCTGTTGAAATGAAAACTCATCTTCACATAAATTATGACATGTTTTATATACTTGTAATTTACACTGAACATGTATAAAACGATTTCTTTGAAATAACATAAAAATGATCATTCAGCTATGTACAATAATTACGAAAGATGATTTTCCCTTACAATAAGTAGGCACGATATCCTTTAGATGTAAACATTAATTCAATAAATGAAGACCTTTGTCATAAATACTGTGCAAACTTCATTAACCTATTCTACAACATCAATCATAACATAAACTAAAAATCACTGATCAAACAACAATCTAGTGCATGTACATGTAGTATGCACATGGGTCCTGTAACGGTTGCTGACTTCAGTTCTCTAAAGGTGTTCAGTAAGGTACATGGCCGTAAAGTACATCGAAATTGTTAAATGTCCCTTATGCCTGGCGTCCACTAGAGCGCCGACAAGTTTAGGAAGGGTTGCGGAAGCAAATTATGTCATTTCGGCATTCTTTCCGCGCTAGACGCGGAAAAAGTGTGTGAATCACCGTTTCTTGGGACATTACTACGAATCTCTGCGTATTGACTGCAGTCAAACCTGGGAGTGTCCTAGGAATAAATCTGGAAGGTTGTGAAATGCCGCGGAAAATGATGAGCGTAGCAGGACAGCGAGGACAAATCTAGGATCACGCTGGGAGTGGTAAATCACGGACTAGGACAATCAGGAAGAGTTTCCGACAACCGACAATAATTAGGAAATAATGCATGATTATAAATTCGGCACCGACTTTGTTTCTTTTACTTCCTCATATTGCCGGGGATGTGGATAATTGTCCAGGTGGTAGTTGTCCGGATACGGATGCCGGCACCGCGGAGGCTTTCAGGAGCGTTTGCGAAGGAGGCGGAAGTACATGCATGTATTCAAGAAAGGCGGGATGTCCCGACGATGTCCGCACGACAATGCAGACAAGTTTCCGAAGTTGTCAGGAAGTTCATTTCCGTCCAAAATTTGGACACAGAAATTTTGCCCTCTCCCGAAAGTGCGGAAACGTTGGGAAGTGTTAAAGAGAGTGAACGGAATCTTTCAAGAATATGCTGATACTATATTCCGCGTTTTCCGCGTCTTGTCCGCGCCCTAGTGGACACCAGATATTAAAGCACATAGACACAGTATTATATAGTTTCAGGCTTGAATTTATATTTTTTCACGCTAAACGAAATACAAGAAAATAAATTATTGTAGTTAAGTTATATCCTGCCTCGAAATAACATCTCAGTTTAGTACCTACTTAAAAGCGTTTGTGCCGTACCAACAAGCCATGTCTTACAAGGTCACGTCACATTGCGTTCTTAGTATTGAGGGGGAGCACTGGCATTATTGGAAGGGGTAACTCCCATCCAGCAGGATGCCCCAGTTTACCCACCTTGCACTGTGGGAGAAGTAATAGGGTTATATTTTGCTGTTGAGCGGTATCTCTAATTGTTAGTACATGTAGTTGTAAGCGGGTCTTCTTAGACTTCAAAATAACATGGTGACACATTTTGTGAGATAAAAGGTGTCGTATGAAAAGGACAATCGTTAAAAGTGTACCTTCTTGAACTCTTGCCAAATTCAACTCGGAAGTATTTCAGATTTATTTTACCAGGAAACGGGTATTGAGAAACCAAAAATGTTGATCGACAATGATTTTCTTCCGGTTTATGTTCGAATATTACAAGATTATTAAATTAATGATGATTTTCACGTAGGTCTACATAAAAAATAGCTTTGATCAAACTGCTTTGAAAACGTTACAAAGTTGATCACAGACGCAAATCAGTCTTAGAATGAATAAGTGTGTAGACTACTATCAGGTATAATGTAATTTTTTTTGCAGAAAAGATAACGTGAAGTTAAATGTTAACAGCAATGTAATTACCATTATAGTTGGAAAGATTCATTACTTGGCATCAGAAAACTAAGCCGTTGCATTTTTTAATTTCACTAATTTCATTTTGTTAATATTTTTATCATTAATAACGGAATTACAGTAATTTGTGAGAAAAAGATAAAGAAAGATGTTGTACATTTATTACTCCATAAATCAGTGAATAAAGTTATTAGGGCCCTGTTTCATAAAACTTTTTATCAATAATATGTCATAATAACTGTTACAAGCTACTGAAATTAGAGCATTTGATTGGCTGAGGGCACATTTGTCAAAGATTTGTTGCAATTGTTATTGATAACAAGTTTTATGAAACATGGCCTAGATTTCACTTAGTCTACCTTAAATGACAATGAAACCCCCAAATGAATTTTAATAGAAGCAGAAAAATCAAAGAAGCATATCAGTGAAAGGTTGAGGAAAAACAGAAAACTAATAAAAAGTTATGAATATTTGAAATCCTAAAATTTCTATGAATGGAGATCGGAAATTTGCAATGTCCTCATCATGCCAATGAGATGCTGTGATGTAAATGTTCTATACCCATACTTTCCAATTGGCTTGGAATTGGATACAAATGTACAAATGCACTTTCCTTGAATATATCTTAGAGAATTTGATTTCTGTATTATAGGTGGTGTTCATAAATTTATTTCTCACAATATATTTCAAGCACAGTGTTGATAATTCAATTTTCTTTGTTTAAAAGCTATTACCCAAGTATAAAGAGAGAGCATCTCATTGGCATATTGAATACATTGGCATATTGAGTACGTTGCCAGTTTCGTTTAGCGATTTTAGGTTTTTAAAATCTTCATAACTTTTTTATTCTTGATCCGTTTTACCTCAAACTTTCAGTGATATTCCTCCAAAAATTTTCTGCTTCTGTTAAAGTGCATACAAGTTGGGGGTTTTATTCTCCTTTGATAATTACGTTCAGGCTTTTGTGGTTTGACATGTTTTCTGTGAATGTTTCAGAGTACCACATAGATAACCTGTTCATACTACAGGGGAGTTATACAAGACTTGTATAAAGAAACGTATAAGGAATCATGATTAGCAAAAGATGTGTACAGACTACAACATACTATAAAGAAACAGATTTGGGGGAAGTCAGCTGACACCATATGTTTTGAATTGGGTTATGTCAAGGACAGCGATGGAGCATACGATATTGCAGCTGATTGGTCACATCAATGCGCACACACGATAAGCCCCGCCCAGTTATACAATTCTCGTATGATACGATGTTCAGACTACAAGGGGATGCTGATTCTTTGTCGAGTTTCGATCGAAACGATACTCAAACATGCATTTCGCTATACGACGTTTCGTTATACGACGTTTCTTTATAATACAATGTTCAGACTATGAAAATTTAATAAATAGCGTATAGCTGTACGGTTTTCGTATAGACATACAATGAAGTTAAGTAGTCTGAACAGGGGGTTATTCTGCCTTATTTATTCTTAGTCTTAGCCTTAGTTATTCTGTACTCAGAGTGAAAGATGGATGGCAAGGAACGTACCTCACATTGATATGATAAAGTTTGAACTGATAGATTAGTTTCATTGCGTATTTAGTTTATGTGCCTTTTTCTGCAATAAAATAAACTGTCACCTATGTCTCTGGCTTATCGTCTGTTTCAATGAAGCTCCAGTAAAAGCAGTGTCATAGTTAGAGAGAGAGAGAGAGAGGGGGGGGGGGGGGGGGGGGGGGAGAGAGAGAGAGAAATTAAGTTCTAGGTACTATGGGTGCACGTTTTAATGGCTTTGCGTGATATTTGACTCTGTTACTGTTCGATTTCAGGCTTGTAAGGTAAAACAATATAGACTTTCAAATTAACGTTGGATTTGTTGACACGAAGATGACACTTACATGTAATATGGTTATTAACTTAGCATAGGCCTACATGTAGATGCATGCACGTAAAATAAATTAATAATGATAATGTAATAAATAGAAAAGATATTTTCCTCCCTTTTATGAGCCTACAAACATTTCCATATTGTGTGGTGTGAATGTAATGTACCAAGGGGTCTGAGCCAAAAGTCATACCAGCGTGACAGGACGGAACGTGATAGGATTTATCCTCATTTCTAAAAATACCACGTGCTGAATACCTCCATTTATACATGCAGTTTACATTGAAGAACAATGCCAAAACAAACACAATACTCATGATGATTTAATTACTTTGGTAAAAACACTTTTGCTAGCGCGATGGGACGGAAAGATAGAATGGTCAAATTTTGTACAACGGATACAAGGTCAAATTCCATTGAAGTTAAAATCTAAGACTTACCATGTCTTGTGATTTTTGATTGGTATGATGATGTAGCAGACTACATGCAAAGATCAAGCTAAGATCTTGAACCAACAGTTTTTTGTTTTTTGTTTTTTTTTTAATTTGGAAATTCATCAATGTATGTCGCGCGACAGAACGGAACGGAAACTTTTGCCCATGTACAAAAATTAAATGGGGATTTTGACTAAAGTATTTATTTTCTCTATAAAATTATAGTCCAGTTAAATTGTTCAGGTGGGGGAAGTGCCAATCCTTATTGTCCATTCAAACCATTGGGATAAAAAAAAAATCACTAGATATAGAATACTAACGTCAAATCACAGGCATGGGACCATACTTTACATTCAAAATTTTCGTCCTGCCGCTCCTAGATTTCGTCCGTCGCACCTAAAAACCCCTAAATGCGACGGGACGGAAAATAAGTTAACGCATCACAGCTTTTTAACTAGAAATAGAAGAAAATTGATTTTGATGGTACAGGGGCCTGTAACATAAAGAGATACAATCAATCTTACGATCAATTGTAACTCTTCACTTCAGTGCATGGTTTGCCATAGACTTACGATTGATATCAATCGTAAGATCTATTTCAAGCTTTATGTTACAGGCCCCAAATGTGATAGCATAATAGTTCATTGATAGTTCATATACTGAGGTTTTATAAATTATCAGTTTATCCAACAAAAAAAAAAAAAAAAAAATTGTATCGAAGTCCCCCAAATATAATTTTGCACCAAAACGTTGAAATTTACCCCAATTATGACGAACTATTTCCCGAATCGACATAATGTTATAAATATCATTACATAGAGTATTCCAACTCCAAATTTTATTTTTTCAAATACACTTGCTGTTTTAACTCAATTGCTTATTTATTTCCGTCCCGTCGCGCTACGAGGGCGCCATTTTCCATTTCAAAGGTAATACATTGTATTCCGAAATGACATGATCATAATGAGACATGTACATTGTCATAAATTATAGATTCCCAGGTTTCATATGATATAAATAGGTAATTGTCAAATTAAATGCTTTGTTTAAGGGTTTATAATTATGTTGAGTACTTTTGGCTCCGACCCCAAGCAATAAATTAAAAAAAAATCCTTTCTTTCAACTGATGTTCAATCTCTCGTGTTAAAAAAAAGAAACAAAGTTATACATGCCTCCTTCAAGTACACGACTGTTTAAACACTCTTAAGAAGTAGACGAGAACAGTTATTTGTGTGTGTGTTTTATTATCTAAGTCTATATCATTTTATACTTGTGCACCAGACATATGTGCGTTGCCATGCGTACTTGTACATGTAAATACAAATAAATCGTATAAAAACCACATATTGAGAAAAAAATTATAACATCCTGCGGTACAGCATATACGACGTAACTTCACAAATATTGCACTTTTTTAAATAAACAAAATAAATTTGAGGTTGTAAACATATGAACCTGATGGGCTATGGCTATGTGGAATAGCCATACATGTATGATTGATTTTCCACTTTGTTAAAAAATAATCTGAAATGGAATCGTTCGTAAAAGAGTACAAATTATTCTTCACGGGTCCGATAAACATGTCATATAAAAATTATGTAGGCATTTTCCATCCTTCATTGTTTTTGTTTCATTGATTAATACATGTAAAGCACGCTTATCTGATGATTTGTGAAGGTTGATAATGTGATTGTATAATTCATTCTACCTGTTGAAATGAAAACTCATCTTCACATAAATTATGACATGTTTTATATACTTGTAATTTACACTGAACATGTATAAAACGATTTCTTTGAAATAACATAAAAATGATCATTCAGCTATGTACAATAATTACGAAAGATGATTTTCCCTTACAATAAGTAGGCACGATATCCTTTAGATGTAAACATTAATTCAATAAATGAAGACCTTTGTCATAAATACTGTGCAAACTTCATTAACCTATTCTACTACATCAATCATAACATAAACTAAAAATCACTGATCAAACAACAATCTAGTGCATGTACATGTAGTATGCACATGGGTCCTGTAACGGTTGCTGCCTTCAGTTCTCTAAAGGTGTTCAGTAAGGTACATGGCCGTAAAGTACATCGAAATTGTTAAATGTCCCTTATGCCTGGCGTCCACTAGAGCGCCGACAAGTTTAGGAAGGGTTGCGGAAGCAAATTATGTCATTTCGGCATTCTTTCCGCGCTAGACGCGGAAAAAGTGTGTGAATCACCGTTTCTTGGGACATTACTACGAATCTCTGCATATTGACTGCAGTCAAACCTGGGAGTGTCCTAGGAATAAATCTGGAAGGTTGTGAAATGCCGCGGAAAATGATGAGCGTAGCAGGACAGCGAGGACAAATCTAGGATCACGCTGGGAGTGGTAAAGCACGGACTGGGACAATCAGGAAGAGTTTCCGACAACCGACAATATTAGGAAATAATGCATGATTATAAATTCGGCACCGACTTTGTTTCTTTTACTTCCTCATATTGCCGGGGATGTGGATAATTGTCCAGGGGGTAGTTGTCCGGATACGGATGCCGGCACCGCGGAGGCTTTCAGGAGCGTTTGCGAAGGAGGCGGAAGTACATGCATGTATTCAAGAAAGGCGGGATGTCCCGACGATGTCCGCACGACAATGCAGACAAGTTTCCGAAGTTGTCAGGAAGTTCATTTCCGTCCAAAATTTGGACACAGAAATTTTGCCCTCTCCCGAAAGTGCGGAAACGTTGGGAAGTGTTAAAGAGAGTGAACGGAATCTTTCAAGAATATGCTGATACTATATTCCGCGTTTTCCGCGTCTTGTCCGCGCCCTAGTGGACACCAGATATTAAAGCACATAGACACAGTATTATAGTTTCAAAGGCTTGAATTTATATTTTTTCACGCTAAACGAAATACAAGAAAATAAATTATTGTAGTTAAGTTATATCCTGCCTCGAAATAACATCTCAGTTTAGTACCTACTTAAAAGCGTTTGTGCCGTACCAACAAGCCATGTCTTACAAGGTCACGTCACATTGCGTTCTTAGTATTGAGGGGGAGCACTGGCATTATTGGAAGGGGTAACTCCCATCCAGCAGGATGCCCCAGTTTACCCACCTTGCACTGTGGGAGAAGTAATAGGGTTATATTTTGCTGTTGAGCGGTATCTCTAATTGTTAGTACATGTAGTTGTAAGCGGGTCTTCTTAGACTTCAAAATAACATGGTGACACATTTTGTGAGATAAAAGGTGTCGTATGAAAAGGACAATCGTTAAAAGTGTACCTTCTTGAACTCTTGCCAAATTCAACTCGGAAGTATTTCAGATTTATTTTACCAGGAAACGGGTATTGAGAAACCAAAAATGTTGATCGACAATGATTTTCTTCCGGTTTATGTTCGAATATTACAAGATTATTAAATTAATGATGATTTTCACGTAGGTCTACATAAAAAATAGCTTTGATCAAACTGCTTTGAAAACGTTACAAAGTTGATCACAGACGCAAATCAGTCTTAGAATGAATAAGTGTGTAGACTACTATCAGGTATAATGTAATTTTTTTTGCAGAAAAGATAACGTGAAGTTAAATGTTAACAGCAATGTAATTACCATTATAGTTGGAAAGATTCATTACTTGGCATCAGAAAACTAAGCCGTTGCATTTTTTAATTTCACTAATTTCATTTTGTTAATATTTTTATCATTAATAACGGAATTACAGTAATTTGTGAGAAAAAGATAAAGAAAGATGTTGTACATTTATTACTCCATAAATCAGTGAATAAAGTTATTAGGGCCCTGTTTCATAAAACTTTTTATCAATAATATGTCATAATAACTGTTACAAGCTACTGAAATTAGAGCATTTGATTGGCTGAGGGCACATTTGTCAAAGATTTGTTGCAATTGTTATTGATAACAAGTTTTATGAAACATGGCCTAGATTTCACTTAGTCTACCTTAAATGACAATGAAACCCCCAAATGAATTTTAATAGAAGCAGAAAAATCAATGAAGCATATCAGTGAAAGGTTGAGGAAAAACGGAAAACTAATAAAAAGTTATGAATATTTGAAATCCTAAAATTTCTATGAATGGAGATCGGAAATTTGCAATGTCCTCATCATGCCAATGAGATGCTGTGATGTAAATGTTCTATACCCATACTTTCCAATTGGCTTGGAATTGGATACAAATGTACAAATGCACTTTCCTTGAATATATCTTAGAGAATTTGATTTCTGTATTATAGGTGGTGTTCATAAATTTATTTCTCACAATATATTTCAAGCACAGTGTTGATAATTCAATTTTCTTTGTTTAAAAGCTATTACCCAAGTATAAAGAGAGAGCATCTCATTGGCATATTGAATACATTGGCATATTGAGTACGTTGCCAGTTTCGTTTAGCGATTTTAGGTTTTTAAAATCTTCATAACTTTTTTATTCTTGATCCGTTTTACCTCAAACTTTCAGTGATATTCCTCCAAAAATTTTCTGCTTCTGTTAAAGTGCATACAAGTTGGGGGTTTTATTCTCCTTTGATAATTACGTTCAGGCTTTTGTGGTTTGACATGTTTTCTGTGAATGTTTCAGAGTACCACATAGATAACCTCTAGCCTGTTCATACTACAGGGGAGTTATACAAGACTTGTATAAAGAAACGTATAAGGAATCATGATTAGCAAAAGATGTGTACAGACTACAACATACTATAAAGAAACAGATTTGGGGGAAGTCAGCTGACACCATATGTTTTGAATTGGGTTATGTCAAGGACAGCGATGGAGCATACGATATTGCAGCTGATTGGTCACATCAATGCGCACACACGATAAGCCCCGCCCAGTTATACAATTCTCGTATGATACGATGTTCAGACTACAAGGGGATGCTGATTCTTTGTCGAGTTTCGATCGAAACGATACTCAAACATGCATTTCGCTATACGACGTTTCGTTATACGACGTTTCTTTATAATACAATGTTCAGACTATGAAAATTTAATAAATAGCGTATAGCTGTACGGTTTTCGTATAGACATACAATGAAGTTAAGTAGTCTGAACAGGGGGTTATTCTGCCTTATTTATTCTTAGTCTTAGCCTTAGTTATTCTGTACTCAGAGTGAAAGATGGATGGCAAGGAACGTACCTCACATTGATATGATAAAGTGTGAACTGATAGATTAGTTTCATTGCGTATTTAGTTTATGTGCCTTTTTCTGCAATAAAATAAATGTCACCTATGTCTCTGGCTTATCGTCTGTTTCAATGAAGCTCCAGTAAAAGCAGTGTCATAGTTAGAGAGAGAGAGAGAGAGAGGGGGGGGGGGGGGGGGAGAGAGAGAGAAATTAAGTTCTAGGTACTATGGGTGCACGTTTTAATGGCTTTGCGTGATATTTGACTCTGTTACTGTTCGATTTCAGGCTTGTAAGGTAAAACAATAGACTTTCAAATTAACGTCGGATTTGTTGACACGAAGATGACACTTACATGTAATATGGTTATTAACTTAGCATAGGCCTACATGTAGATGCATGCACGTAAAATAAATTAATAATGATAATGTAATAAATAGAAAAGATATTTTCCTCCCTTTTATGAGCCTACAAACATTTCCATATTGTGTGGTGTGAATGTAATGTACCAAGGGGTCTGAGCCAAAAGTCATACCAGCGTGACAGGACGGAACGTGATAGGATTTATCCTCATTTCTAAAAATACCACGTGCTGAATACCTCCATTTATACATGAAGTTTACATTGAAGAACAATGCCAAAACAAACACAATACTCATGATGATTTAATTACTTTGGTAAAAACACTTTTGCTAGCGCGATGGGACGGAAAGATAGAATGGTCAAATTTTGTACAACGGATACAAGGTCAAATTCCATTGAAGTTAAAATCTAAGACTTACCATGTCTTGTGATTTTTGATTGGTATGATGATGTAGCAGACTACATACAAAGATCAAGCTAAGATTTTGAACTAACAGTTTTTTTTTTGTTTTTTTTTAATTTGGAAATTCATCAATGTATGTCGCGCGACAGAACGGAACGGAAACTTTTGCCCCATGTACAAAAATTAAATGGGGATTTTGACAAAAGTATTTATTTTCTCTATAAAATTATGGTCCAGTTAAATTGTTCAGGTGGGGGAAGTGCCAATCCTTATTGTGCATTCAAACCATTGGGATAAAAAAAAAATCACTAGATATAGAATACTAACGTCAAATCACAAGCATGGGACCATACTTTACATTCAAAATTTTCGTCCTGCCGCTCCTAGATTTCGTCCGTCGCACCTAAAAACCCCTAAATGCGACGGGACGGAAAATAAGTTAACGCGTCACAGCTTTTTAACTAGAAATAGAAGAAAATTGATTTTGATGGTACAGGGGCCTGTAACATAAAGAGATACAATCAATCTTACGATCAATTGTAACTCTTCACTTCAGTGCATGGTTTGCCATAGACTTACGATTGATATCAATCGTAAGATCAATTTCAAGCTTTATGTTACAGGCCCCAAATGTGATAGCATAATAGTTCATTGATAGTTCATATACTGAGGTTTTATAAATTATCAGTTTATCCAACAAAAAAAAAAAAAAAAAAATTGTATCGAAATCCCCCAAATATAATTTTGCACCAAAACGTTGAAATTTACCCCAATTATGACGAACTATTTCCCGAATCGACATAATGTTATAAATATCATTACATAGAGTATTCCAACTACAAATTTTATTTTTTCAAATACACTTGCTGTTTTAACTCAATTGCTTATTTATTTCCGTCCCGTCGCGCTACGAGGGCGCCATTTTCCATTTCAAAGGTAATACATTGTATTCCGAAATGACATGATCATAATGAGACATGTACATTGTCATAAATTATAGATTCCCAGGTTTCATATGATATAAATAGGTAATTGTCAAATTAAATGCTTTGTTTAAGGGTTTATAATTATGTTGAGTACTTTTGGCTCCGACCCCAAGCAATAAATAAAAAAAAAATCCTTTCTTTCAACTGATGTTCAATCTCTCGTGTTAAAAAAAAAGAAACAAAGTTATACATTCCTCCTTCATGTACACGACTGTTTAAACACTCTTAAGAAGTAGACGAGAACAGTTATTTGTGTGTGTGTTTTATTATCTAAGTCTATATCATTTTATACTTGTGCACCAGACATATGTGCGTTGCCATGCGTACTTGTACATGTAAATACAAATAAATCGTATAAAAAAACCACATAATTGAGAAAAAAATTATAACATCCTGCGGTACAGCATATACGACGTAACTTCACAAATATTGCACTTTTTTAAATAAACAAAATAAATTTGAGGTTGTAAACATATGAACCTGATGGGCTATGGCTATGTGGAATAGCCATACATGTATGATTGATTTTCCACTTTGTTAAAAAATAATCTGAAATGGAATCGTTCGTAAAAGAGTACAAATTATTCTTCACGGGTCCGATAAACATGTCATATAAAAATTATGTAGGCATTTTCCATCCTTCATTGTTTTTGTTTCATTGATTAATACATGTAAAGCACGCTTATCTGATGATTTGTGAAGGTTGATAATGTGATTGTATAATTCATTCTACCTGTTGAAATGAAAACTCATCTTCACATAAATTATGACATGTTTTATATACTTGTAATTTACACTGAACATGTATAAAACGATTTCTTTGAAATAACATAAAAATGATCATTCAGCTATGTACAATAATTACGAAAGATGATTTTCCCTTACAATAAGTAGGCACGATATCCTTTAGATGTAAACATTAATTCAATAAATGAAGACCTTTGTCATAAATACTGTGCAAACTTCATTAACCTATTCTACAACATCAATCATAACATAAACTAAAAATCACTGATCAATCAACTACAATCTAGTGCATGTACATGTAGTATGCACATGGGTCCTGTAACGGTTGCTGACTTCAGTTCTCTAAAGGTGTTCAGTAAGGTACATGGCCGTAAAGTACATCGAAATTGTATGTCCCTTATGCCTGGCGTCCACTAGAGCGCCGACAAGTTTAGGAAGGGTTGCGGAAGCAAATTATGTCATTTCGGCATTCTTTCCGCGCTAGACGCGGAAAAAGTGTGTGAATCACCGTTTCTTGGGACATTACTACGAATCTCTGCATATTGACTGCAGTCAAGCCTAGGAGTGTCCTAGGAATAAATCTGGAAGGTTGTGAAATGCCGCGGAAAATGATGAGCGTAGCAGGACAGCGAGGACAAATCTAGGATCACGCTGGGAGTGGTAAATCACGGACTAGGACAATCAGGAAGAGTTTCCGACAACCGACAATAATTAGGAAATAATGCATGATTATAAATTCGGCACCGACTTTGTTTCTTTTTCTTCCTCATATTGCCGGGGATGTGGATAATTGTCCAGGGGGTAGTTGTCCGGATACGGATGCCGGCACCGCGGAGGCTTTCAGGAGCGTTTGCGAAGGAGGCGGAAGTACATGCATGTATTCAAGAAAGGCGGGATGTCCCGACGATGTCCGCACGACAATGCAGACAAGTTTCCGAAGGTGTCAGGAAGTTCATTTCAGTCCAAAATTTGGACGCAGAAATTTTGCCCTCTCCCGAAAGTGGGAAACGTTGGGAAGTGTTAAAGAGAGTGAACGGAATCTTTCAAGAATATGCTGATACTATATTCCGCGTTTTCCGCGTCTTGTCCGCGCCCTAGTGGACGCCACATATTAAAGCACATAGACACAGTATTATAGTTTCAAAGGCTTGAATTTATATTTTTTCATGCTAAACGAAATACAAGAAATA
The DNA here is from genome assembly GCA_025617745.1 of Heliocidaris erythrogramma. Classification (NCBI taxonomy): domain Eukaryota; kingdom Metazoa; phylum Echinodermata; class Echinoidea; order Camarodonta; family Echinometridae; genus Heliocidaris; species Heliocidaris erythrogramma. The sequence continues at coordinate 5,036,599 of CM046864.1, forward strand.
AATTATTGTAGTTAAGTTATATCCTGCCTCGAAATAACATCTCAGTTTAGTACGTACTTAAAAGCGTTTGTGCCGTACCAACAAGCCATGTCTTACAAGGTCACGTCACATTGTGTTCTTAGTATGGAGGGGGGGGGGGGGGGGAGCACTGGCATTATTGGAAGGGGTAACTCCCATCCAGCAGGATGCCCCAGTTTACCCACCTTGCACTGTGGGAGAAATAATAGGGTTATATTTTGCTGTTGAGCGGTATCTCTAATTGTTAGTACATGTAGTCGTAAGCGGGTCTTCTTAGACTTCAAAATAACATGGTGACACATTTTGTGAGATAAAAGGTGTCGTATGAAAAGGACAATCGTTAAAAGTGTACCTTCTTGAACTCTTGCCAAATTCAACTCGGAAGTATTTCAGATTTATTTTACCAGGAAACGGGTATTGAGAAACCAAAAATGTTGATCGACAATGATTTTCTTCCGGTTTATGTTCGAATATTACAAGATTATTAAATTAATGATTTTCACGTAGGCCTACATAAAAAATAGCTTTGATCAAACTGCTTTGAAAACGTTACAAAGTTGATCACAGACGCAAATCAGTCTTAGAATGAATAAGTGTGTAGACTACTATCAGGTATAATATATTTTTCTTTTGCAGAAAAGATACGTGTATAAGTTAAATGTTAACAGCAATGTATATACCATTATAGTTGGAAAGATTCATTACTTGGCATCAGAAAACTAAGCCGTTGCATTTATCGAAATTGATTTCAATTTCACTAATTTCATTTTGTTAATATAAATAAAATTCTATCTTTGTTCAACTTTTTGTAGGCAAACGACGGTTCAGTACTGAAGGAGGGTATTCTGAAAATTATTTTACCTTTACCCCCATATTTTATTAAAAGGTACTTCTCATCAAATCTAGAAAATTATGGCAAGGCATTGATGTCTGCACAAAGACGGCTCCATACTTGTGTAGTTATTTATATGGAAGGGACAGAATTAGCAGTTGTATTTTTTAAAATTTATATTCATTCTATTTATATATTTTATTTGTTTATTTATCTATTCATTTATTTATTTGTTTTATTTTATTTTAATTATTTGTTTATTTATATTTTTTTTTTGGGGGGGGGAGGAAGGGGGGAATTAAGATTTTAGTCGGTTTTATTATTTTGCGTGAAGTCTGCAAATAAAGCTTTCCCTCTGAGTAGTGTCTTGAAGGTGATGCCAGCCAGGGAGCAGTAGAAGTAAAGACTGATGATGATACCCATCACCATGGTAACCAATACGAGGAGACTGGTGAAGGAGAGATGATGTGCCTCCCAGAGAGTAAACCAAATCGCTGGAAAGAAAATACAGGGTTCATGGTTAAGCATCTAAATTACGAAGTTATCACTAGAAGGAGAACTTATGGTTAAGACTCACTATTACTGAGGATATTGCATTAATTATTCGGGATATATAATCATCATCACCACCACCACCACCACCACCGTAATCATCACATTTCATTGACTTACTAACAAATATATTCTTGTATCATTGAATAGATAATGACCAACGTGTAGATTATTAATTAGTAAATTTTCACTTGTATTGCCTGTGTCATGTGTCTGAAAACAGAGAATTCCCCTGCATTTTTATGCATCTTTACCAAGAAAATATGAAGAAACAAATTACAGTGGAATTCCTTAAAAAAATGAACATAAAAAAAGGGATTTCATGAAATTGATAACAGAGTAACATATATGTACCAAGAAGGAAATAAAAAGTATTTAATATATTTTTTATAATCCATTAAAAGATTTTCCTGACGCCTTCCAGTAACAGGTTTTTACACCTTTTTATTGGTACGTCATACCATTCTTGAAAATTGAGGATACTCGTATATTACGGTCGATCTTCCGGCAAATAAACTAGTCATTCAATGCAAAGAATGGGATTTTATTTTGGTCCAATACCCTTTCGAATGATACTCTCTCTCACACCCATATGGTCAACAGGGAAATACACACGCAGTCGTGCATAACACATCACCTTAGAAAGAAATCCTAACTCTTTGTAAAACCACTCTTTTGATATTACTACTTGTGAACTTTGGTGTTGATATCAGGAATGCGACATTTCCAGAGAATGTGGTCGATTGACTGCAACTTTTAGAACTGACCGTGCTTCTTTGTTTTCCTCATAAACCTATATGATATTAGATAATAGGTTGACAAACCGGAAATTTATGTGAAATATTGTAGTTTATTAAAACTTGAACTTTCGGCGACGCGAAGGTAATGCAGAATCACGCGGTAGATGATCACTTGAACATGTCGAAGGAGCGTTTAGCCATGGTTGATCCAATCTTACCTGTGACCTGGATTGAAAGGTAAATGACTTCAGCTAACAGAGTCCATCTAATGATGTAACGACTCACAGACTTGACTGAACTCCAGAGCAACAAGGCAAGACCTAAAAAAAAGTGGAGAAAAAGCCTTAATACACGAAAATGGCTTAGAGAAAAACTCATCATGTGATTCATGTTATCGCATAGACAAAGATAGAGCGGTGTCACACCAATAAACCGACAGCTCATTATACCGACAAACTAAAGAAATACATAATAGCAAAGCTGAAGAAAAACATGTAGGTCTCGTTGGCTGCCGGCCCCGTGAGCCGTCTGTCTAATGAACCATATCATGAACGAACAGCTAGAAGGCCTACCAGAACGGCATTGTCGGTCTCTTGGACTGTAGCTAGATAATGACATTATTGTCAGTAACGATATTTTCTAAGAAAGTACATGCCCTACGATATTGCTTACTCTTAAAAGAGTTCTCCATTTTTTAATCAATTCTGCAGGCACAGAAAAGATAGATAAATGTAATAAAAACAGATCGGATAAGGTAATGACTAATTGGTGAAAGTACTGTAGAAATATCAGAGAGTTTTAAAATGAGAGGAAGAGGCAGAGGAAGAGCAAAAACAACTATGGGAGTACATGATGTATAGTTAGCATAGTTATTCCACTGCAGGTGTGGAAATTGTATAAACAAAATAACCGCAGAATATTAACATACGAGAGACAGCACAACCTAACCGCGAACAAAAGAGATGAGGATGTGGGGAAGGTGTTTGAGGAATGCGATCACCCCTACCCCTCAATTTTGGTCTGTATAAATCATAATTTTCACATCCTTGTAGACAATATTATTTAGCGCGATAAAAATGATGGAAACGATGCCCTTCCGCCTCATTTTGTCAAAAAGAATTGAATGAACACGTTTCGATAACAAATGAAATTGACAGGACCGCTCTTCCGGCCAATTTGGTCCTAGCTACCCCTCCTCTCCCCGCCCTGCTATTTAAATGAGTCACGTGATCGACGTCTATTTGGATGGTACTTACATATGAGAGCAGCTCCAAAGAGTCTCAGTGGGAGAACTGCATCATTACCACACTCACTGGAAAAGAGCAGGTTAAAAACACTCACGGGAAAGAAGATACTCTGAAAATGAAATAATAATACGACCATTAAATAAAGTCAATTTTTATTTCAGCAAGTGATTTTAAAACCAGGATAAGTTCTGGGAATGATAAATACATGGGCCCGTATTCTGAACTCCGGTTTAACTTAAACCATTTAACTTAAATCTTTGGTTTAACTACGGGTAGCCAAAAATGTCAAACATTTGTTCACACTGTATGTTCCTTATGTTTACAGGATTCTGGTCTCATGCTTTAACAGTCAAGAAAACTATTGTACTGATTATTTCCAGACATTTTTTAAAAGTTTGAGTACCAAATATGCTGATAAATGGAATATCTGCTGTCAGAGATTTGTGTCACATTTGGCTGCCCATAGTTAAACCACACATTTAGACCATGGTTTAAGGTAAACCGGAGTTCAGAATACGGGCCATGGGAATTAAAGTTTTATTAATTTATTTGTTTCTGTTTAAATGTTTTATTGCTTTCAATTATGGAAACGAAAGGTGATGATTCATTAAAACAAGGATGTTTGAAATAGTTTTAAAGTAACAAGTCAAGAATTTATTTGGAATTTTCGCGATTACTACGTACCAGAGCCCTGTTTCAAATAATTTGTTTTCAAAAGAAAGTGCCCCAATTCAGTTTTTAAAAACATTTGTCGTGATAAAAGTGACATTGATCAATATAAGAAGAATAACACGTTGGAAATATAGCAAGAACAAAATATATGAAGGCCGTTAGAAAACTGAAGGAGCATGTTTATTTTGTTCATTTATCAACAGACGTGTAACAATTAAAAAAAAAGTAAATGTAAGTTTGAATCCAATGAAAAGTTTGTATCTTACCAGAAGCGATACTGATGTAAATACTACAGCTGTGGTAACTTGCCATAACCTAGTGAAAGTAAGGCAAAATTAAGGGTACCATTTATGCATGTGCAATTCCCAGCTCATTAAATTCTGTTCGAAAAGTAAATTTTCCTCACATTACTTTGTAAATAATAGAATTCAAAATTAATGAATTGATATTGTGGCTTATTAATTATTCATGATTTAAGTATGAATTACACTGCAGACTAACTGAAATAAGTGATATGTGGCTTGAACCGACAAAACCACATTCGGAGCCTCGGAGCCTCCGATACAAACAAAATACAAATCGAAACAAAATAAAACATTTGTCTATGAATAGAATATGTTGCCATTTAAAATTCATCTTGTGTAAATTTAGCAATTATAAATTTTATCATTCACTGGCTAAATGCATTGTTGAAAATAAACTTCCGTAAATTTTAATTTAATTGTAATTTTATTCCAAGCTTAAAGCAAAGATATGTGTGCTTAATTACATTATTAACATTTCTATAAAGTAAGCATAGCTACTGTCTGCTACATTTTTATGTGAACAATAATATGAATAAAATGAACTGAAATCATTTGAATTACAAAAGTTAATTTGTTACCTTAAACCGGCTGGCATGTTGATAACATAATGATCATCACTGCCAAGAATCTGGCTAATCTAAAAAAAAAAAGAAAGAAGGAAAATCACGTTTAATGTATTGGTGAAATTACTTAGGAAGAAACAAATTATTTTCCGTAAAAACGTGCGAATCAGGTATTGATAAAAAGCAACGCAATCATGCCTGAACGCAATAATGTATTCAATTAGAGATGGAGATTTAACACTGTTGAATCCTTGAATGGTGTAGTCCAAATATAGGTTTATGACACATGAACATTCGCATCTTGAAATTGACAATACTGAACATTTTAAAACATTTTAACAGTCCCCCCCCCCCCCCCCCACCCATGATGGCTTACTAGATCCATTTTAATGTCTTTTTTATTCCTTTCTTACTACACTGTTACAGTGACCTGTAAACTTCGCTTGATAATCAATAAAATATTAACCCATAGTTTTACTTTACGTCTAAATCAATCGGCTTTCCCTTCAGACCTCAGATTGGCACCAATTATTCTTATTTTCCACTTTTACATAGTTTGAAAAAAAAATGTATATCAAATGAACCATTATGAATAAAAATTGCACAATTTAACAGAAAATTGCCATTTTGCATATGAAAATAACTTTTCTGTGATATTTGCTCCTTCTGGTCATGTATGTTTAATTCATAGCATTCTTGATCAAAAGATATTGCAGAAACATCACTAAAAGGAGAGTCTGAACTGCTATGGGTTAAAAAGAACCTGGTATTACTGTGGGTTTCATCTTACCTTCGAGAGTGGCACTGAGCCATCTTCACATTCACCTACACCAAGCAACTTCCTCGTCTTCAAACGACTCTGTAAGTCACCACTACTCTGTTTCCTGCTCAGAGGAGAGATAGAGAGGGGGAGAGAGGGCGGGGTAAGAATGAGAGAGAACAAAAAGAATGAGAGAGAAAAAAAAAGAGTGAGGGAGAGAGAGAAAGGGGGGGGGAGAAGTTCGAAAGAGAATTACAGAGAGGTGTAGAAAAAAAAAGGGGGGGGGGGGAGATAATAACACTGCAATAATAACTGTTATTTAGATAGCATCTTTCCAGTTGCAAGTATAACTAACAAAAGCGATCTGTATTACACTGTTTATATATCAACGGCCAAGTTTCATATTTCTGGAAGGCCTTGCTCATTTACACCATAGTGGATAGTGCCACTGACTGACATCACTGCCGAGCTGGGATTTGAATGCTTAATCTTCTAATAAAGGTTACGTCAATAAACCATTTTAGTCTGGAGAGTGAAATAAGATTAAATAGGATAAAAACCGTACCTGAATATTGAAAGAATTCCTTCTACTTCTTACAACTCTCACTCTGTTTCTGTAACTTTGTGTTACTACTTATCTTGCTTTATCATGACTCTTGCAGGCATATCACCACATAAACGTCAGTACGCACACGCACATTTCACTTTCACAACCGCACATGCCTATCCACACGCGCACACACATACTCGCCCACACATCCCATACCTTCTCTGTCTCAAATAATTATTGTGTACCACATAGATACATATCTATGGCAGTTCATGGCAGTGGATGATTTGTCTTAATGAGATCAAGTAATGACAGATCTTACGTGTGCTATTTTCCCCGCATTTCGACCATACCCTTGGGGGCATAGAGTGAATGTTCATATAGATAGCCCATGCCGAGGTGAAGTATATGACCATAGATAGTAAGTGAGTTATCCTTCGAAGGTGAAATGTGTTGGACGTTAGCATGAGAGGTAAAGGAGTTGGAAGGTTCTTTGATATTGATAGGATTTATAACCGTCGAGAGACGACACAATATTGTGTAAAAGAGTAATGGATCCGTATGATTTGAAATGAATATCAGATTGTATTCATGATAGAAAAAATATATATATTTATCATTTTAGAGTACATTGCCCTCTATGTGTTTACATCGTCAACGAGATTATTTTGTTATTAGTTGTCTTTTTCAATTCAATTAAATTTATTCAACCATTAATAAAACACAAACAAGATACATGTAGTTTACAATGAAAATATGCAAAATTACGGTTAGGACCCTTGTAAAGCAGCGTTCAGCTTTTAATCAGGGCCCTATTACAAACACTAACAAAACTGAAATAATATAAATGTACATAAAATATAACAAATATAAATAATAATCTAAAAACTTGCACAACACGCACACACACATACAACACGCACATGCATACATGGTCCATACAAGGTCCATCAAAAGTCATTATCATCTAAATGGTTGAATGGAAATATGGTAGAAGTACATTGAATGCATAACCACGACCGAGTAAGACGGAATAAAAACTACCACAATGAACTCATACACTTATTCACACAAAATTAATCCTCAATCAATAAATAGGTAATACAACATAATGCATTAAAATTACCCCCCCCCCCCCCCCAAAAAAAAAAAAAAAAAAAACAACAACAACAAAACAAAATAAATATATAAAATTAAAAAAAATAAATAAATAATAAATAAATGAATTTAAAAAGATACAAAGTTGTAAAGTTGTGAAATACAGGGCTTTGGCAAAATTGTCATTCATCCAGCAGAAGTATGATGCAGTTCAAAGTTCAGTTCTCACAAATCTTTGAGTTCTGTTCTCACATGTATTTGGTTACATAATGAATCTTCTTGTATTGTTTTCCGTTGGTAATACCTTTCGTTACGTTCAACCTCCCTTTTCGCTTCCTTCAGCAGAAGTCAATTTAGCTGCTATCAGGTCCTTTTCAATCCCCCTTTTTTTCCTCTCGGCAGTTTACGGCTCCTGATCATGAGGTGAATTTCACTATGATGGGTCTTGGTGGGACCCAGTGGCGTAGACACGAAGACGCTTTCTATTGTTAGTGGGGGATGATGAATAGATCATCCCCCACTAACAATGGATAATTATGTGTGTCTACGCCCGTGGTGGGAGCGATTATCTTCTCCTCTCGTGTGTTGATGCGGAGGGCCTACTCGAGTACGATCAATATCATCTGATCTAGATTGAGTTGGAGATCGTTGTTGGCAAGGTCGAGCGTCAGGGCATCTGTGTCTTCCTGTGGTTCCTCTGGGATTCTCTAGAGTCTCACGCAGTACTTGTGCGAGTATTGCTCTGCATCATTCAATCCACGATGAAGTGTACGGATGTCTATTATGACGCGTGTTTGCTCCTCCTGGACATTAGCGATGATGGTTGTCTTTTCCTTGACAATGTTTTCCAGTGACAGGATTTTGCCTTCGGCCTTCTCCAGTTTGTTTCTAAGCTCCGTCATCTGCTTTGTAATGGCATCAGCAAGCGGTGCCTGGAACAGGTTTCGGAACTCCTGACTGCTGAAATAGTCCTTAACTTCCTCGCCAATATGGTCACAGTGATCAGCAGGGCATATATCTGAAGAAGAAACCGTATTTTTCTCAGATTTCCTCACCTTTGGTGGCATGGCTTCCGATTCCTTAGCTTGGTAAATGAAGCTAAAACTCAATGATCAAGGCACTTTCTTTTGTAACGAAGAATGTTTAGTTCAAAGTAAGGTTATTCAACCCGGCCAGCCACCTCAGCGTGACTAACGAATAAATTCTAATCATGGTCTAGTGCCTGGATAACTGATATCAGAAGGTGATTGGCCTCAGTACTCGAGGCTGCAATAGGGTTGTAAAGAAGAATGCCCAAGTGCAGAAGTGATATACTGGTTTGCAAAGTAAGCAAACACAGAAGTGAGCATATGGGACCAGTTGTGAAGATAGTCCAAAACCAGATTAAATCCTCCGGAGAAACATATAATTCTTACATTGAAAAATTACTATACCCACAGGTCTAGAAAAACATGTCCATCAACATTCAAAAGTTCATAAACCTCAAGAAGTCACAGAAAATAATAAGAAATCAGCAGATTACACAAATTGGCTTGTGTAATTATTTTAACATTAATTAATGTCATAACAATTAACAGAAATCAACATGCATGCACTTATTAATGAAATGAAGATTTCCTGGATGAAAACTGTGACAAGTACACTCGGTTTTCAATCACATTTTATCAGCACAGAGGCATTAATGCATTATGCATTCACAGTCACATCGCACGATAGACGGCAATGAAGGGTAGGCACGCTTCACTAAGTACCGCCAAAATACAAAATAGAATAAGATACCTATAACGTTAATTGCTCTAAGACGCTGTTTACATCATGACAATGTTGAAATTTCAATATTACCTTCATAATGTTCTTTATTTCACTCGAAGAGAGAACTCTAATTTACTTTAGTGCATTGGAATATTCTGAAATCACACACATATGAATGAAAATGAAAACATACAGCGGCAAGCAATGCATGTCTAACAGAAAAGGCGCATTTTCTTTTCCGTTTTCTTTTCTTGAAAAAAAATGTCAATGACTCCTCACCCCCCCCCCCCCCAAAAAAAAGGATCATAGTGGATTTGCACTGTAACTCATAGTAAGTTGAAATGGTAATTACAGCATACAAAACAGACATTTTCTGCATCAAAAAGGTTCTCAAAATATTTGTGAGGTTTTTCATTCTTCTATGTCAGTTTGGAAAAAAAACACATTATTTTTAAAACTATTGCATTGAAAAAGTTCAAATGCCCTCCTATTCGAAATAGGACAAGAAATTGCTAAAACGTTTGGAACAAACTCTCATGCCAAATGTGTGTAGGCCCACACATTTGTTCAGCAATATTGAGTCAATATCCTTTCCTATTGAAGGTACCTCGCAGTAAACACCAGTTATTATGTACTACATAACCACACATTCCTAATTGCTCCCATGCAGACAGTTCCGTTTAAAATGTTTTACCAGATTTCATCTTTTAGAGAACTATGGTTACTTTGAAAATTTGCAGAATAAATCTTCCAAACTTTTATGTGAATGGAGTAAAGCTTGATATGAGCATAGTAATAAGTGTATTATGACCAGGCACCACAAAACCACAAACAAGTTTTCAGTGAAGGTCTGATTATGAAAGAGGAGGCTCTCAGCTTTGAAAAAATATAATTCTTTAGCATTGGATGTATTATGCAAAGGTGACAAAAGGAGGTCTTCAAACTCAATAGAAATGCCTATGAAGGGATTATCAGATTGTCCTAAAACTTGGCATACCATTAAGGACATCCTGCTCATTATGTTAAACAACCATCAATACAAAAGATTCCTCTGTTGCACTGTTATGGAAGATCAACATGAGCGACCATTCAGGTTCGTAAACGTAGAAAACTAATACCAAAAAATCAAGGGAAGACGAACATAGTTCTGCTAAAAAAATGTCCAAAATACCACATTAGCTTTTTGGGCGCCTCCAAGTTTTTTGTAATTATTAGGAAAAATATGATATTTGACCGAGCTCACAAAAACTCCCTTTTTGAGTTCTAACTGAAAATCACACAATGAGACTTTTAGGTGGTTTTGTGGTGCCTGGTCACATTTGATGAATTGAGGATGCTTGGATGCCGACAGGGAATACCCAAAGCGCAGAGAATCACAACGGTATATATACTTAGTAAGAATAGAAGATGATGAAAGGTTTTGTGTAGAGGGACGTGCTGTCAAACAAAGCAGTGCTGGGGTAGAGTGATGTAGATTTCATACAGGGGATGCGATTCCTTGTAACGCCTATGCATGTATATACCTACGTTATTACTGACTTGCGAAGCGACTGAGCAAGACGAGTTTGCCCTTTTAACAAAAAGTAAAGTCTGTAGCCGTTACAGTTACTATTCGCTACACATTTTCCATTTTTTTTTTTTTCAAAATTTTCCTGGGAAGTATCCCCCTGAAAATGTCAGATAGCTCCTGAACCCACCCTCCCTCTCCGATATAACCGCCCCGTTGCCGTGCAAAGCGACATAGAGATTAATGATTAAGGATGCAGTTAGTGACTTGATGAAAGTGTGTGATGCAGAGATGGATTCCATTTCTACCATCAACATTTAGCTCATGATGTAGACTAATATTGACTGAGCGAAAATATTATCAGGATTCTAAATAACTTTAATACTTCATATTAATTGTTTAGATTATCTCATTCGAGAAACAGGATTTGAAACTTACCCAAATGTTGATTCATGCTGCGCCTCTCTATGAGAGTATTTCCTTGTCTGATCCATAATGAAATGATTTACTTTAGAATATTTTCCAGTTGAAATGATAACAGTTCCTTGCAGATTATCAAACTGTAATGTTCACCTGTATAGCGTTCCATGTACTACAAGTAACCTCTGTACAATGACAATGTAGGCATCAGAGCGGATATGGTAACGCAATGTTCAGCTCATGCATAGAGTGGCTTCCCAACTGCTGCATTTCTTGCAGTAACTATATGGATCCGGATATATTATATATATATATAACAAATTCCAAGACAGAGGATGACATTTCACTGAGGCTTTACTAATGACATAGTTTTATCATGAATTGGCTATTCACACGATCGACAAATTGCAGTCTGTTTCTCCCCGTCTCTTCATTATGAAACCAAAGGGTGAGGGGGTCAAAACATACCACTGTTGGAAACAGGATACGTAGTGCTATCGATTTTTGTGGGGGAAAATCGTTAACATTTGAATTGGAGATTAGATTCTGTCTCTGTTTCTTGAATCTTGGGTGGAACTTTGCTCCTACTTCCAATGCATCCAAATATATGCTTGAAATAATACAAATACATTCTCCACGGAAAATGCAAGTTATAATATTAATACTATCGCAATACCATGCCCTGAGATGCGGCTACTTAATTTTATACCACCATCGTCCGATCTTTTGCCCCCCCCCCCCCTCTCTGTCTCTCTCTCCCTCGCTCTATGTGTCCCCTCCCATCCCTTCCACCCCTCTCTCTGTCTCCCTCTCTCCCTCTATCATTCTGTCCCCCTACCTCGCTCACTATAATTATATCATTCTCTCTCTCTCTTTGTCGCTATTCCTCTGTTGATCTGCTTTAATTTTACTGATGCTGTCTGCCTCTTTGCTTATATCACTTACTATCTCTCTATCTCCATTCTCTCGGTGTTTTTAATCTATCTCTCTTTTTTTATACTGTTGCATTTTAAAGCTCATATAAACTCATATAGCGGATCGAACTACTCAAAACATTATGTGGTTCCGATATTTCATTCAGTCGATATCGCGATAACTCCTCCTTATGTATCCAAGATGTAAGAAATAGAAAGACCTTCCTTTCCATAGTAATAAGACAACAGAGAAATTATTCAGTTCCATCCACACGCGAATCCACAGAATGATAAAAGTCCAGGAAAGATAAGAATGCATTCCCTACTGCGGCAGACCACCGTTATTAATAAACGAAGGATGTATGCGAGAAGCATGGCGACTCCCTGATACCATTGAATTAGCATAGAGGTTTACACAGCTCTGTGCGCGCTCAATGCACGCATGACGATAGCAACTGAGTAAAGGATCGTCTACTTAAGGTCATAGTGAGGATGGAAATATAGAAGGAGGGGAAGGGGGTTAATATCCTCTTGGCACGCTGGGAATGCGTTTTGTTAATTAGAATATGGAGAGGCATCAGTATTATGTTTTTATGAGGGGTGGGGTAATATTCTTTCACAATTCCACATTAATATTTTTATCTGATGGCAGTAATAACATCCTTTTAGATTAGGGCCTGAATATACATGTATATTTCTCAGATGTTTCTGTCAATACGAAATCGGTACAATATCGTCAACTGGCCCTCCCCCAACTCCTTCCAACCCCTTTCAAAGCTCGTCTTGGCCAACGAAGGACATCACTTTACAAGCTGATTTCACGAAGCCCTTCATGCTCCGTTTTTTTATTAGCATGAAGTTGGTTGCTATGTGTCACAGCGATGACACGCTTGGCCACAGTGTCAACTCAAATCAAATTTACCTCCACGCTAGCCCATCAATAAAGCACTTAGTCGTATGGAGGCAAGCTGGCTGGACGGACTTGCATGTGTATAACATGGAATAGTACGCTGAGATATTTTTTTCTAATAATGTTCAATGTCACACATTGAAAACAATAATTACAACAATCAACCATTCTCAATAAATTTTTTTCTTCTGAGTATTGAAACCTAATAGAAAAGGAATATAAATTTGCTTACTTATCCATTCCTCATATTGTATGTTATCATTTTTTCAGTCATTTCTTAACCGCTTCTTTTAATTAGCAAAGTTAGGAGACAATGGTGATAATATTTCATTAAAAATAAAAATGTGAAAAAGTTGTTTTCACGGTACACTTCCCTTTTTTACTGTTTAATTTCAGTTCAGCTATACACACTTTATAATTGATGGCTAAATATTTCCTCTGTGGTTTCACACTTAAAGGCATTGGCTAGCATTGTTAGGAATTTAAAAAATATCTCATTCTGTTACTTGAAATTTGTATAAAATGTGAGTTATAGTTTTAAAATACGGCTTTGAGAGTCTCAAGTCATAATACCTTTGGGAAGTATTTTAAAACAGTGAAAATCTAAGTCAATGTGTGGAAAGAAAAATCTATCATTTTAACGGTCGGTTCTTGGAGTGTGAATTTATATTGAATAGCGATTTATGCACTTTTCGTAGCGTGCGAATAATACATGTTGAATGCGAGTAGTTTGACAGTCTCGTCATGTTCTCCGAAAAAGAATGCACACGATCTCAACGCATAGGGAGCCAGAAAACTTATTTTTTTAACTCGAGAGTAACGGTCTCTTATTAAAACGTCTCGAAGACGCGAAATTATAAAATCGCTGTTTGCGTTGTACTTACAGCTTTTCATTCCAAATAATGGTTGTTTTCAGGGTTTTTGAGTACTAATACATGTACTCATACACATGTTTCATCTTGGTTTGAGAATGTTTTAAATCAGCTGCTCACAAAGGTAGCCAATGCCTTTAAGCGTAAATATTCATGTATAAAGCTGGTAGTTTCCTGGGATGATAGAAAAGATTTATGATCAATCGAAACTAATCTATTTGCTTGCCACTTATAGCCACAGAACAAGTCACTGGATTAAACGCATGCAGACCCTAATTGTTTCTCTTGTCACGCATATATCACTATGGATCATACACTTCCTGATCACACTTTCCAACATACATGTATATCTGTAGGTAGCATATTCTGCTATATATACTGATAAGAGTGGGGTACTGATGAGGATGACATAGACGAAAACCTTGATCATGATACTTATGATCCTGGGTTCTCATAATAGAGTCCTATTACCGCAGAGCTAATATATGCTCCAACGGTTGTATTAAAGCTCAAGTCCACCCTAATATCAAGTTGATTTGAATAAATAGATTAAAATTAAATAAGCGTAACAGTGAAAATTTCACTGAAAGTTACAGCATTTCGAAGTTTTGCATTATTTCATGAAACAGTGATATGCATAACATGGGCGGTATGCAAATGAGTGAACCGATGATGTCATGCACTCACTTTTCCTTATGTATTTTATTATATGAAATATCATATATTTCATTTTTTTGGCTTCAAATAATGTAAAACATGGTTTGACTCCATATGGAACATGTAAAATCATCATTATTGTAACTTATTTTCATACAAGGAAGGGATTCTTTATTATCACACCTATAAAAATTGAAATATTTGAAATTTCATATAATAAAATACATAAGGAAAAGTGAGTGTGTGACATCATAGGTTCACTCATTTGCATACCGCCCATGCTATGCATAACATGAAATAATGCAAAACTTCAAAATGCCGTAACTTTCTTATTTTACATCCGATTTCAGTGAAAATTTTCACTGTTACGCTTGTTTAATTTTACTTTATTTATTCAAATCAACTTGATATTAGGGTGGACTTGGCCTTTAAAGGGCAATTCAACCTTGGGAATGAGATGATTCGTTTGAAAGTAGAAAAATAAGAGAAACAAAATAGTGAATGTTTGACAGAAATCGGACAAAGAATTAGAAAGTTAGGGGTGTTTGAGAAAAAATGAGATCTCCATATCTATGCCAATCTCAAATTGGCAATTCGATAAGCCGATTGTGACACACTGGCGGTTAACTCTCCCGTTTGTCGTATACAAAATATTATTAATTTGCAGTTTTCCCCTAAGCGCCTATTCCTTGAATGGGGCAGTACTAAACATATATTGCAGAAAGCATATAGTTATAGGTCCTCATGAAATAATAAGATCATACCGAGTACTACATTGTGAAAAAAATGACATGTTAATCATTCTATGTGCTGAAGCAATTGGGAGAGCTGTCCACCACTACTCCACAGTAACATTACCGATTCGCCCAATTTGAAATTCCCATATCTACAGTAATTACATTTTTTGAAAATACATAACTTTCTTACTGCTTGTCTGATTTCGTTCAAACTATCACCAATCTCCTTCTCTGATGTTCCTTCTTTAATTCAGTAAACCTTGCCAACGATGTTTGATTTCCCTTTAAGCTATACATGCACTTAACAGTTTACCCTACAATGATGAATAAACAATATAAAAGATTAAACAATGCGCTTCATTTATTATTCAAGAATAAGGTATGCAAATGTATTCCAATGCCATAATCTATTAGACGATTGTCTTTACCGTAATGACAGAATACCTATAAAATAAGATTACAGTATGACGTGACACACTAGTAATGTGTATGAGCAATATCAATTCAGCATAGATTATGTACAGCGGAATCCATTGCCACAAGTACTTCGCAATAATCCATGTGTACAGGCATTACCTTAGGAATACACTGAATATTCATTCGTTCAAAGTTGCTTTCTATGTCATTTACGCCAATGTTGTTAATTCTTGAAACGTTGTAATTTTTTGCTCTTGTTTTATTCCTCTGTACTACATTTATGAATAATATTTTCATTCTCACGCTTTCCTTGTCCATTGCGCCATTGGATATTGTGTTGGCGCAACCATGTACATTGAAATAGTAATGACATTATATTATTTCTAAGATTATCATCAGTGTCTTTACTATTACTTCTCCTGTATTATTATCATTTTTGTAAATTCCCTGCTCATTCTACTGCATAAGGATTCAATTTACTAAGAGTAAATATTAAGAAATATATTTCAAATAAATTCATGTCTCACAGAATGTTTACTGTCGCAATGGTAAAGCATACGGTTCTTACTATATTGTAGAATATATCACCGTCTAGTTCGAACTGGAGTTATTATAATATTTCATCAATGGCCCTGAGAAGGTGTTATTCTGTGTTGTTTGTATTTTACTTAATGTTTAAGCGGAAAAAGAAGTATATGAACAAATAGAATACTCACACGAACGGAGCCTGTCTCTTGTCTTCTGTTTCCTTCATTTTAAGGATATAAATTCAAAGAAGCTACCAGCACATGCATAGCACACCCTAATCACTAAGGAGTTGTTTTATGATTAAACGTCTATAAACACTGACGTACTATAAAAACAATTAACGATGCATTACAAATCGAAAGCAGGCTTAGTTTTGTAAGCAGCGGTAAATGCAGGTCTTCTCCAAACGGTGGGAGCGGGGGATTGCAGACTGACTAAAAATATGAAAGAATATCTTCATTCTGGTAAATACCAGCATGTATCCTTACCAATTACCCGTTTTATAGTCTTGTTTAGAGTAACCCTAAACTTATCTCATTTTCAGATTTCTTTTTCGGATTCAAAATTATTGTAAGTATATTTATAAGTCGTCGGAAATGACAGGTAGTAACAGTCATTTGCAAAGTATGATTTAATATTTTAAAATCGGGACTTTAATTTTGGTGTTTTCTTCTCTACTCCCCCCCCCCCCCCCCCCCGCATCTCTCTACGCATATCTATTTCCTGTATAATCATGTTTGGGTTTTTTATATCTTTCTTTTTTCTCCCTTTCTCTATTTACAGAGCGTAAAGGAGAAGGGATGTTCCTTTCTCTCTTTCCTCTTTTCTTGCTAGATTAACCCCCATCCCCCACCCACTCTCTCTCCCTCTCTCTCTGTTTTACTTTCCCTTGTATGCTCTTAAACATTCTTCTCTTGCTTCTCTCCCCAATTCCCCTCTGTAGTAAAGTGCTAGCCTAATTATATATTCACGACGTCACGAACATGATGAGAGCAATGAACCGCACGGTTTATATACTGCTGCTGCACAGAAACAACACTTTGTCCACCAGCACATTATTATCATGTCACGTAATCGTATAGAAGAACATTTCTCAGTGCAGGGGATATTACATTCTCACTCTCTGTATAGTATGAAATATACCGTGAGGTTTTGGTTAATGCGGCGACTTGACGTCGGGAATGGAGGGGGGGGGGGGGGGGGGTGTACTCTAATGACACAATTCATATTGCTACCATTCATATTGCTACCACTTGATGCTAGTTGTAGCCTTCCGATCTGTGAGGATGGAGCCAAACTTTTCGCTTGATTATTTCAAGAATTGGCATTGAAGGAGACCGCAATAACAACAACAGCAGCAGCAACAACAATAATGATGATGATAATAATAATAATAATAATAATGTTAACAATGGTTATTATAATAACGATAAAAGTAATAATAATGATAATGATAATATGAATGTCAAATAATAATAATAATGCTCACTATATCAGCATTAAATCGACACTTTTTTATTCATTTGTACGGGTGTTGGTGTGTAGGTTGTTACATGCCTGAGATTAGTAAGATATGAGGGAGAGAAGGAGTTTTAAGACTTAAAGTGGCAAACTGATAGAACGTGAACACCGCCACCTTACAGTGATTGCTAAATTAAGATTATAATTTGAAAATTAATTGCATTTTATATTGAATTTTGACAAGCAGCTTGTTTGGATAATAGGCATATTTTATATCTCGAAGTACTACTTTTGACTTGGCATTGTGGAAAATTCTGTGCAGGTACATTCTAAGCTTCTAAAAACTAAAATGGGGCATGATTGGAAGCATGGGCGTTAATCGTTACGTAACTCTATTCATCATGGGGGGGGGGGGAAGGCTATTGTGTCGTCCCCCCCATGATGAATAGAGTTACGTCACGATTAACGCCCATGATTGGAAGCACAGTTTGTGCTTCTGTTTAGTTTTAAATCCTTGAAGGATGGCGCTATTTAGGAGCTTCAGTTTACTGGCTAGATTCACACCAGTCGTCATTTCGAAGGAGTCGCATTATCTACGTTAATCACCTAAGCCTTTGAATGATATAAATACATACTTCAGTTAATCAACGCGCCCGCTTGCTCTCGTTCATTCCCCATTCACTCTTTGTACGTATAATCCCATTCCTGGAATACTGCACCAGTGGCAGACGCATTCCTCAGTCAGCAAGATGACACATTGTATGCTCCATCTTAAATTTGACAAGCCATTGAATTTCATACAATACTCATGCTGTTAACTATAAAACTAACACGCTGAATACCCCGTTTCTAAATCTTAGGATTTAATTTTTACTCACAAGTCCATCGTAAGAATATACTTCCGTAATATCAATCCGAGCTTAATATTTCCAGAACTATATGGGCTAAGTAGGCTGTCTCGTGGTCGACAGAAGATATCAGTCAAATCCTACACCTCGAGCATTAGGTGACTGTCGGATATGCGTGGGGACATTATATGTAGTCAATGATTCCTCTATAAAGTTAGTAACAACCATGAACGAGGAACAATTACTTCACTGATAACCCCAACACAATAAACCCACGCTCCGCAAGCAATTGCAATGAATTGAAGAAAAAAAAACGCATTACTCATATGACAAAAATCAAATGATTTTCCGATATTGTATGCATTCATTGAAGCGAGAATACATGTCTAACCTTGGGAAAAGATAAACGAGCTTACAATATCCTTCCTGGTGTATAGAGGAAACGAGTGACAAGTGTCATCGAGTACATCCTGCTTTCTTTGCCAAGATGAATTATTACTAAACAACATCCATATACGTATATAAAAACCAAATATTTACATATTAAACATCTAGGATAAAATAGCCTTTTGCATCTTTTTACACGTTTGGCACATTATAGTGCATCGAAAACCGGGGGGAGGGGGGGGGGGGGGGGCTTCGGACCAACCACCCTATCGGACTAAGCCTTCTAAAATGTTAACCTACCTGATTATTCTCCGTGCCGTAGTGTCCATTCTGTCGATAAAAATCTAGTTCTCCGAATTGAGATTTCTTTAACTTCACAACTCCTGTCAGTCAGGACTCCTAAATAGCAGTTGAAACGCTACGTAATCACATCACTACAACAGGTTAGTACAGGTTGACCCTCCAAAGTCACAGTCAACTCGAGTACGTTGGGACGCTTCTGCGAGACTGGTAGTCCCCGCATATACTTCGTGATCGTATATGGATATTCTTCTACAAAGGCTTATTCATTCCATTTCTATAGTCCTTTTCACCCAAAGATTACAATGTTCGTCTATCCTTAACACTGATCAGAATAATTGATGACAGGATTACTTATTTGAAAGTGCTATTCATCAAGGCAGAACAGGCTATGAGGGGGTCTTTCTGTTAAAGGTGTTTTTAGAGTTTACAGATACAGTCGGTGCAATCATTAAATCAATGCCGACTTGACATAATCATGTCATGTAGGCTACAAGTCGAACAATTTTTTCTTTTTGTTATCAGATACGCATATAATTGGTTTGTTTCAAAAGACAGCTTGAAAACTTAATTAGTGTATTGTGCGAATCAAACGGCAGAGCTCGAATTTGTTTAGAGAAAAGATTTATACTAAACAGGGTACCGCCAAACAGCGTTTCAAAACTGTTTTATAACGTGTTTTAAAACTTAATTCTGACTTAGAAACTGAACTATAAACACATCCTTGGTTTATAGAAGAAACTAAAAGTTTCCCTTATTTCCCTGACACAACGACATTTTACATCCTCTCTCCGCATCTTTCTTTCTGTCTCTGTCCGCACCTTTTTCAATATCCTTATTTCTCTCTATCAATTCATCCTCTCTCCTTATCTGTTTCTGTATATCTCTCTATCTGTTCCCCCTCTCTCTTCTCCCTCTTTCTCGATCTCTATTAACGACTTCTTCTTCGTATTGCCACTCTTTAATAATACCTGGGTTAGTATCTGAGCAATATATTTGGATATGCTGCAAAATGTGCAAAGATTAATTTAAAAAAACCTCACCGCGTTCCTGTGAATCGAAAATAATATGTACAAACAAGCTTGCTTTACTCTTCAATTTTAATAGACTAACCTCATAGGTACGTATGATGGCTCCTGTAGCAATGCATCCATTTTATGTCCTTTAGTGTCTGTATCCATTAGGCAAAGTTACAATTCACACCATTCACAAAATGTATTTAGTTCCCATGAACTCCTTTATGTCTGAAACTCCACTTGTACAAAGGGATGTTATGATAGTCAACTGGGGACAAAGAGCAAACAAAACAAGGTGATGGAACACGGGTGAATACTTCTCAATCATTATAACTATTTTTGAAATTTGAATAACGTACGTTTAAACACTATGCAGTCATAGGTCAAGTCAGTTAAAAAGAGTATTGACACGTAGAATGTTGACATCTAAAGGTCTCCTGAGTAAGGGCATACTACAATATAAATTATTAGTGCTCGGTGGGTTTTTAGACAGTCCATGTACCATAAATATGAACTGTTAATAATAATAACAATACATAACATTTATATTGCGCTTAATACAAATGTTTCTAAGCGCCGAAGTATTATTACCCTGGCTCTAGCTAGGCTACCGAATTAGGTGCTCACAGCATTCAAGGAATAAATTCCTACCGGGTACCCATTTACTACACCTGGGTGGAGAGTGGCAAATGTACATTAATGTCTTGCCAGAGGACATTAGTGCCGCGGCGGGACTCGAACCGCGAACCATGAGATCCACAGTCCGGTGACGTATCCACTAGACCACGACACCTCTACTTTTAAATGGTGGCATAGTCACATAATGGAAACATTATTTTTGTATTACTTGTTTGTTTTTACAGTGAAAACATCTTACTTATTATGGTACTGTTCATGAAGATTTGTTATAATTTTATTTCAAGGCCATAAAAAATTTGATTATATGGCAGATATTACTGTGATATCGAAAACCAAGAGAGGAAATAAACGTGTCGTTACATAGAATTGTTGTGGTTCAATAGATACCTCTCCAGACTGGAGATTACAAGTTATTTGGCCAACGTCCCTTGCCATGACTTTAATTTACATTGGCCATGCTCGACCAATTGGATAGGAATAAAGTCCCTAAATGCTACAAATGCCTTTGCAGGACAAAGGGGATCGGTACGGGCGGATAATATTTTCCCAAATCGCTATGTTATGACGTATGATGTGATATGCGCTTTACAAGAACAGATCATAATAATATAGTAGTAGTAGTAGTAGTATAAATATCATTATTGTAGTTATTGTAAAGTAAATTATTATTAGGCAATATATTCATATTGATAAAATAAGGGTAATCATATCACTAAAACAAGAAAAGGCAATAGTTCAGTATTTGCCCTTTGTAATTGACGCCATGGAATATATCATGGAGCGGCAGGTAACCATCCTATGGTACCGACTACCGGCCTAAGACCCTCTCCACCAACAACAACAATTTCTAATATGAAAGGTTTAATGATATTATTCAACTATTCGTTTATTCGTGAACTCTTATTACTGAAGGTAGACAAGGTCAAACGAAGTAATGAAGAACAACAATACCATTTGCACATACTGGAATATATTAATGATTATGCATTCATAGTTTGATTGCATGGGTGTCGATCGGGGGGGGGGGGGGGAGGGGGTGAGGTATATATCCCCCCCCCCCGCCAAAAAAAATAAAAAAATAAAAAAATAAAAATTGAGGGGGGTGTATTATCATCGCCCAATATTTTTGCATAAAATGAATAAGAATTATGACACAATACCTTAAAACTAATAATTATCCAAACTAAATATATTTGATCTTGAAATACCATCACATTCTTTAATAATTAGAAGTAAGGAAAATAAGAAATGCCATAATTTCAATGCGAAAATATCGAGGAAAATTCATGCGCTCGCCGTTGTCATTCTCAATTAAGGTGTTCCGTCCATTAGCATAAATCCGTGCATTCTTTCTTTTCATTAAAAAACATTTTGGGATGCACTAAAATGCAAGATTTATTAACAGATTTTTGAATAAATCCCCGCACCTCATTAGGTGCGTAGCCAGGACAGCGGTGGAGACGGTGCCCCCAAGAAACAAAACAGAACCAAAGAGAAAAGACAAAAAAAAAAAAAAAAACAGCGAGAGCGAAAAAGTGGCGGGAAGTGACAGAAAAAAGCCTGAAAGGCGCCACGAGCCGTTATCTTTCTCTCAACATTTGACAAAGCGTCAAAGTTTTCGCGCTTTGCGCGGGAAGGTACTTGTATCAGATACTATTATAATATCATCTGAGCATCTAAGAGAGTTAAAAAAGCGAGGCGTCTAGTTTAGAGGCGTCTAGTCTAAGCGTATGGTTGGTGATGATAGACATACCATCTACATGTATGATACCGATTATATAAATTCTCAATATGTATGTAAATCTGTCCTTAATACCTATACTTGTAAGCTTCTCTACGCATCATGTGAAACTAATTTATATTGAAGGCACTGAATGTAGAGTTGCATTACTACAAGTCTACGTTCTTGCTTAAGGCTTAGTTATTCAGTCATCTTTTTCTTTTTGTTTATAATGTATTTTTTAAAAGGGTACTCAGAGCCACTTTTGTCTGCTTTACATACTAAAGACCCTTGTATATTTTGGTTGTCAGATAGTAGGAGCGTTTCCAGATTATTTTTTTCGTGATTCGCAAAGGCAAAACAAAACAGGAACACCTCGTATCTCAAAACAGTTAAATGTTCAGAAGAGTGAAAAACACTAAGAAATGGGATTGCCTTCCATTTGACATGCCACAGTGGCTTCATTTTTGGAGTAGGAGAGCTGGAATTTGGAAAGGACATTACTTGACTGATTATCTGAAGATTTACACAAAAAAAGTAATTTTCAGCAAAATTTGAGATACAAGGTTATATCACCCCACGGACGAGATATTAGCTGAAAAGGATAATGATAGAAAGAGAGAGAGAGAGAGAAAGGATATGGTGAGAAAGATGTGAAATGTACAAACTAGTATAGGGGAGATGTTAAAAGGGAAGTCCACCCAAATATTTAGTTGACTTTGATAGAAGCAGATGAAGGGGGAAGTAGCTCAGCAGAAGTTTAGGAAAAAAGAACAAAGAATATTATTAATTTTTTAAATTTGTAATCTATCGAACGCAACTTTTGAACTCTGGAGACGTACATATCTTTTCCATTAATTTTGTACTCGAAATTACATAAATCTCTATGTTCACGGTTGTTAATGAAGAAAGGAATCTTTTTCATTAAGGAGAGTTATTATTTAGCGAGGGCACGGTCGTATTAAAATACTTTCTTTGGGAGAAAAAAGTAAGAAACCTTCTCATTTCAACTTCTCTACATTTTCCTTATTTTTATCAAAATCAACTAAATATCACCATGAACCTCATCTTTAATGTGTGGGAAAGAAAACGTGTGGGTAAGTGGGATAATTATGCTTGCGCGCGTATGTGCGGATCGGCGTTACAGGCCGGGAGACGTAGAGACAAACTGAAAAAAAAAGAGTGAAGAGAAAGAAAGAAGGAAGTTCAAGACAATCAAAAAGGAAAAACCAGAGGAAAGCAGAAAGATAAAAGGCAAAATTGATAACAAATGGAAGATAAGAGAGATAAAGGGAAAGAGAGACGAAAACAAAAACAGAGAGAAAAGTTAAGAGCTGTATAGGGAGGTGAAAAGGAGAAAAAGAGGGAAGGAGATGGCGAGATAGATAGGTAACAGTACAGAAATGAAGAGAGAGAGAGAGAGAGAATCGCGGATGCTAAAGCAGCGTGAATACTCCATCATGTCATGTAGTCATGCCATGTATTGTCTCGAGTATTGTCATTGTTTGATTCTAGTTTTCAATAAGCAGAAATCGTATGTTTCCAGGCAAGGACCCACTTCATGTTATGACGTCAAACATCGCTTGAATTGAAATATTTAATAGCAGAGTACAAAGTCTAGTGAGACAAAGAAATGAGTATTCAGCCCTTGAGCACTGAAGTGAATTAACCTACATCGTCTGGGCGATCATTATACGTTTAGTTCATTGCCATGTGTATACAGTTCTTACATACAGCGTTTGGGTAAAATTCACAACGATGTCAGGTTATACAGGACAAGGCAAGCGTGTTTTCTTTACAGCTTTATATCTTTAATCTTTGGTGGTGAAATGGCCCTTTAGAATATTTTTTTTTCTAACGGTTCTGTTTTTAAAATCCACGGTCTTATGTAAACTCTATTCATATTACCTAATTTATAAACGAATATTAGATAATTAGGTGATATAAAACAATCGGGTACATTCAGGACACCATTTTTCCCCCAGTCACATCACAAAGCCGACACCTAACCTTCAGATAACCGAGAATAACCTCGTAATTGAGAGTAGGGTAATGTGTTGCTTATCAGTGTGACCGGGGTATACATGAGGATTATGTATTAATACCTTTATTGACAAGAAAACTTAGAATAAAAGTGCGTCTTGCAATTATACAATATAAACAGATTGACGTCTCATATGTTCAAAGTTCAAATATTTTAATAATTGAAGCACCAATTATGTGAAACATCTATCCACAACAGCTAAAACAATAAATCTAAGAAAACAATGTACATGGTATAAGCCTGCTGTCTGTAATATTGACTAGACTTGATTTCCAATATTAAAACAAATCATGCTGATGGGTAAGGAAATGATTAATCATATTACGTTCAAGTACTAATACGAACAATGTAAAGATGAATAACACTTACCTCCTCATAGATGTAAGTTGATATGAATTTTTACCTGCTCACAGGCCCGACCAAGTTTGAATATAATCATATAAATATCAAAAAATCATATACAAAATGGATGAAATATCTTTAATATAAGTGCAAGCTTGATTGGCGCTACAATGCGAATGACCGCTATGCTCGTCAGAGTATTGAAGCGTTTACATACCGGTATCGAGGACACTATGATCTTTACTGAAGCCTTACAAAACCTCATATTCAGTGGTCTCCAATTACGCACAGAGTCCAACGCATATTCGGCTAACGAATATTAAGTTGGTTTGCAGCTGCACTGCATATATCTTTCTTCCATAAATGAGAGAGAGAGATGGGGGGGAGTAGAGATAGAGAAAAAATGACAGAGAGAGCGAAAGAAAAAGAAAGATATAGAGAGCGAGAAAAAGAGAGAGAAAAAGAAAGAGAGAGAAAGAGAGAGAGAGGGGGGATGGAACATAATGATAGAGGGCGGGGTGGGGGTTTACTGAATACAAGTTTGCCCTTCCACAGGCGAGACAATAACCGTCATCTTTTATTACGAAGGTGACTCTATACAAAGGTTATAGTTGTTTGTGATATTGACATATTCTACCATTAATACCTGCAGCTGTCATTGAATCCAAGGTTAAGGGAGCAAGCAAAGTATAAGCCAGGGGTCGTAATTACAATTTGCTCATGTGCAGATGGGCAGATACTCTGTCATTTTGTACGCACTACGATCCGCGCACCAGCAAAATTTTACATGTTAAACAAGTAGAGCGTCCACAAAAAAAAAATGTGAGTGCGCCTATACAAACTTGGGTCATTTGTATCATAAACTTATTGGCCCGAATTCACAAAGGAGGTTTGGTTTAAACCATGGTTTAAACCCCCTCCTGGTGGTTTTAAGCGTACGTGCGCACGGAATCCAATCCAATCATATATTTTCTTTGAGCGCGCGCATGGGTAATGTGCGCTTATTTGCGCTTATTTTAGTACGCTTAAGGAGGTTTAAACCATGGTTTAGGTTTAAACCTCCTTTGTGAATTCGGGCCATTATGAGGCTTATTGGGTGAGTGTAAATGTACCATGGTACCTGGTGTAGGGGTTGAATACAATCATACATAGAGCTGATACATGCGCTTCTATTTACTGTTTTGTGACGAGATTCAAATAGTCCACAGTCATAGAATCGATAATTATTAGACCCCCTTAACTGTTTTGATATACTACTGACCGTGAAATCACAGTTCTACCAGGATCTCCTGAAAACGCGCCTCTTTCAGGTATCTTAATTGAATTATGAATACTAATTACATTTAATAGTGTAGAGTTAAAACATAAAGTGCTGGTCAAAAGTTTCGGTACACCCTGGAATTTTTAACATGATCTTTACTTCAATTGGTATTTCCAACTTAATGACCGTCTCTATACAGGCACTGGCAAATGTGCTACAAATCTGATTACACATTATTACTATATAGTATGTTTTGATACTTCTAGATGCCTATGCCTGGTTGGGTAATTGACGAAAATTGAAAATTGTTCGACTAATGCAAAATTCGACTTAGGAAATGTAAATACCAGTCAACCTTGCTTAAGTCGACGTCGCATTTGTCGAATAGTCGCTCAAGTCGATGAAAATAAAAAGTCCCCGGGAGAAATGTGATGAAACTTGCTTCCAAACGATTTCATATCCTTCAACTTTACAATGTAAAAACCTTAGTATGATACGATGTATAATTTCTGAGTTATTAACAATCAAAAGTGTCCAAAGTTTTTTTTAACACCTAGAAGTAGTGGATAGTCGCGATCTGAGTGGGATATGCGCGTAGAGAAAGAGTATCGTAGGGGAATAAACCAAATAAAAAGACCCAGATAGAATCTAGATTAACCAGTTGTCCGCAGATACGTCATTCGTTGACCTGGGCCCTCTTGCATAAAAGTTGCGATTAAACGCGACTCAAAAAATTAAACGCAACTTGATTTTCAACCAATCAGGAATGCGTATTTTGGACTTGCGTTAAATTATTTGAGTTGCGTTTAAAGGGTCACTAAAATAAAAAAAATAATTGCCCATTTTTCGTAGGAAGGTGTCAGCAGGAGTAAAAAAATATCCATTTTTTATGCATTCAGTGATATTTTATAATCATTTGAAAAGTATATTTTTGCTGATTTACACAGTCATAAGCCCCGCCCCTAAAATAACCCATCGAAGCGACATCGTGATCACATGATCTGTGACGCATGAAAAGTAAGGGAAAATATTCCACTAACCTATACCGTGCGCGCCCGGAAGCCCCCGGCAGGCCCAGCCCGGTGCCGAGCATGATATTCACCGCATCGACCATTTGCATTGCGTATTTTCGTGTGTTTAATTCCTCACAATAACTTATTTTGGGACACAGTTTCATCAATAATGCCTAATCGGTGTATAGTTGCGGGCTGTAGCAAGACCCCTAAAGATGGTGTAAGCCTACATCATTTTCCTAAAGATGAAAATCTACGGAAATTGTGGGTCGCAAATGTAAAGCTCACGCGGGCAGAGTGGCAAGGGCCGGCCAAGTGAGTGGAGTACAATCTGCAGCGATCACTTTGCCGAAGATGATTTTGAGAATCCTGGCCTGTATTCCGAATTTGGCATGAATAGAAGGATAAGCTAGCTAAAAGATTCAGCTATTCCAAAGGTCAGACTTGGAGTCAAGTCTTCCAATTTGTTTTTCAACGACAGCAGCTGCTGCAGCTTCACCCGTACACCGAAAATTCTGTCTCTCGTTCGTTAGCTAAGACGACCTAACGAACGAGAGACAGCATTTTCGGTCTACTTCACCCGTAACTCCATGCACTCACTTTTCTTATGTATTTTATTATATGAAATATCATATATTTCATTTTTTGCTTCAATAATGTAAAACATGGTTTCACTCCATATGGAACATGTAAAATCATCATTATTGTAACTTATTTTCATACAAGGAAGGGATTCTTTATTATCAAATCTATAAAAATTGAAATATTTGAAATTTCATATAATAAAATACATAAGGAAAAGTGGGTGTGTGACATCATCGGTTCACTCATTTGCATACCGCCCATGCTATGCATATCACTGTTTCATGAAATAATGCAAAACTTCAAAATGCCATAACTTTCTTATTTTACATCCGATTTCAGTGAAATTTTTACTGTTATGCTTGTTTAATTTTACTCTGTTTATTCAAATCAACTTGATATTGAGGTGGACTGGGCCTTTAATCGCAATATTTTTATGCAAGAGGGCCCAAGTGCACTGCAAACATGCAAGATGGCGGCCCCCATGTGCAGCAGACGATGGACGAATCCGCGTGGGGGGGGGGGGGGCGTCTAAAACATTTTATAACTTTCTTCATAGCTGTCCAATTCTGGTAAATTTAGTATCAAAATAATCAGCAAGTTATGCTTCATATAATATTTTAAAAGCCAAAAAATAAGGTTGTATTTCCCTATAAGATCAAGCCTATTACGTTTTACAAGAAAGTGAACCAACTAGAATTTTGCACATTTTTTTTAAGGCAGTGGTGTTTAGCGATGCGGGACCCTCGGAACCTAAGCGAGTTACAACCTGGAAGCATATGAATAACTCTGTCATATGACATGGTTTTCGTCGTCTATAAACTTACATTTTAAGGAATTTTTCAAAGTTGAGTTTCCTTTTTTTTAACGCCCAGTACATAACAGATGGTAATGCGTGCTATTACCTATTTTGAAGTCCATTATTCCAATCTGGTATGAGAATAGTAAATGTGTTTGAGCGACACCATTTATCAGTATCAACTTTCATGTTTGATTTGGTGCATAGAAACTTACCTCACTCCCAATATCGATTATTGCGACATCATACAACACAATTATTCAACGAGACAAAGGATGGGAGGACAGTTGCACCTTCCACATTTTAAAACAACTCCGGGTAAATTCCAGCGTCATCTGCAGGTGTCAATTGTTGGAATATACTCCGTAGTGGTATACGACTACAAAATACAAGAACCGGTTATTGCAATGCCGTAATGCAGTTGTTGTTAAATGATCATTAATTCATAAGAGAAGATTCAAGCAAACTGCTTTTGTTTTACCAGCCACATTTATAGTTCTCAATTTTTGGTATTGGACTGATGGAATCCTCTTTATTTTAGTTAACTTCGTAAAGCAATGTTGTTGTTTTTTTATTCATACAATGTTTAATGTGATAAATATTTTTTTAATATTGATATTAATTAATACGCTTACACATATCGAATGATAAATTTTATTTTCATAAGTACTTGTGCTATTTTCTGTTTCCATTTTACCATTCTTTTTTTTTCCTTTCTTATCGATATACATGTACATAACGTTTTCCTGTAAATATTGAAAACACTCATAATGTACTATAACAAGTGCCTCCTGCTTGCGTTGTCTCTACTCACAAGCATGGATGAAGGCAAAAACTCAATAGAATATATCTAAATATACTCTAGAACGTCTTTTGCTATTTTTGTTCTATAAATTGTAAACCTCCCCCCCCCCAAAAAAAAAAAAAAAAATAAATAAATAAATAAATAAATAAAAATAAAAATAAATAATAAATTTGGTAAACATATTATAAGGACTCTATATTTCCCGTTTAGGTCTTAAAATGAACAAAATAATGTAAAATAGAGTCTTAGAAAAAATTGAAATGCTGATAAATTCAACATTGCCACGGATAAATTCACATAATTATGCAGCGCTAAAGCACAGAGCCAAGTCTGAAGTAAGCACATCACAAGTATGAAACCAAACCAACATTCCCCTACATGTCAAAGAAGATCAAGAGTTGTGACCAGAGGCGTAGCTACAGGAGGCACGTGCTCCCCTCCAGTGAATGGAGATGAAAGAAAGAAAGAAAAAGAAAACGAGGAAAAGAGAAAAAAAGGATTGGAAAGGGGGAAAATGAAGAGGATAGGATAGATATCCTTCCCCTAATCACAGAGGCCTTGTAAATTCGCATTTCGTTGTCCGAGTAAGACCGGTGCCCACCCCTCCCCCCATGATGCCCAATGCCCCCTAAATGGTTGGACTCATGCTACGCCACTGGTTGCCTCAAATCTGGAGGGGAATCAGACAGGGTACCCTTCTGTCAATGATGATGATAATGGTATGGTTTATTAAAGAAAATTGTCACGTCCCAGGCCAAGGGCGACATTGAACAATATTTGTACCAATGCTGTTCACGAGAATCTCTCATCACATATGCTATCTCCTTAGATTAATTCGTTTCAAAACCAAAACCGAGTTTGTCTGTGTGATATGCATGGGGTGTACAGGGTGTATGTATTCGAGCGCTGCATGTACTACACTGTGGAGTATGTGTATACTGCTGCTCGGCTCGGCCGGCCGTGTGTGTGTATGTGTTAGCGTGTGCTTGTGGCGAGTAGCATGAGTAGTGTAGTTCGCAAATTCGGGCGAACGACTAATAAGAGACTGTGAAATTCACTGGAGCGTAGAACCGGAGTTCGAGCTTGATGTGCGAGGGTTACGTAACTCGCAGCGAAAATAACGCTATACCGTTATAACGGTTTCGCGTGATTTTACTACACTGATGGAGGTGGTAAGATGGTAAGATGGCAAGATGAAGACGCTTATTGTTTTTGGTGTGGGCGGAGTCGACATTGTTGCCATGGTAACCATATTTTAAAAGAAATAGTAAAGATTTTCTTGTGAGCGCTCAACCGGCTGCAGTTCTTGTCTGATCACCTTCAAATTTCGCATGGACAGTGTAGTAAAATCACGCGAAACCGTTATAACGCAAACGCGTAATAATTTGACGTCAAAATAGTAAATCGATCACAGTGAGAGCACCGTCCGCTCTCCGCTGAGTCCCCAACTATGCACGCAAACAGTATGCGAATGGAAAGAAATGGAACGATTACGCGACACGTTCTTCATCTTTACCCTCCCAGGGACGGCTTGGAAGGCGATGGGACGATTGCAAAATACGATACTTTTAACATGCAATGTATACTTGATCGAGCTATCGGCGCCGAATTGGATTTACCGTGGCGTTTTTATAAAAATCAGTCACAAATATTAAACAGCTTTTTTCCACAATCTGACTATAACAGAATTAGATGTGTGTAACAGCCGTCTTTGCTTAATTCGTTTCAAAACCAAAACCGAGTTTGTCTGTGTGATATGCATGGGGTGTACAGGGTGTATGTATTCGAGCGCTGCATGTACTACACTGTGGAGTATGTGTGTACTGCTGCTCGGCTCGGCCGGCCGTGTGTGTGTATGTGTGAGCGTGTGCTTGTGGCGAGTAGCATGAGTAGTGTAGTTCGCAAATTCGGGCGAACGACTAATAAGAGACTGTGAAATTCACTGGAGCGTAGAACCGGAGGTCGAGCTTGATGTGCGAACTCGCAGCGAAAATATCGCGTGATTTTACTACACTGATGGAGGTGGTAAGATGGGAAGATGGTAAGATGAAGACGCCTATTGTTTTTGGTGTGGGCGGAGTCGACATTGTTGCCATGGTAACCATATTTTTTAAAGAAATGGTAAAGATTTTCTTGTGAGCGCTCTACCGGCTGCAGTTCTTGTCAGATCACCTTCAAATTTCGCATGGAGGTGCATTATGGTAAGATGAAGACGCCTATTGTTTTTGGTGTGGGTGGAGTCATCGTTGCCATGGTAACCATATTTTTTAAAGAAATGGTAAAGACTTTCTTGTGAGCGCGCTACCGGCTGCAGTTCTTGTCGGATCATCTTCATATTTCGCATGGTGGTGCATTATGGTAAGATGAAGACGCCTATTGTTTTTGATGTGGGTGGAGTCATCGTTGCCATGGTAACCATATTTTTAAAAGAAATAGTAAAGAATTTCTTGTGAGCGCTCTACCGGCTGCAGTTTTTGTCGGATCACCTTCAAGGAGAATTAACCTCAAACAATAAAGACGATAGTGTTCAAAGGTGTTATTTATTCCTACTTGTTAGACTATATGGCTTCGCGTCAAAATATACGAGATCGATACGAATCAAGATTTTCTGAGCAAAATTTATCATCTGCTAGCAATATGTATCGTCTGCTAGCAATACATGGGGGCTGCCATTTTTTTTATGTGTACAAGAAGATTTTCTTAATCCAAAT
Source organism: Heliocidaris erythrogramma (assembly GCA_025617745.1). Classification (NCBI taxonomy): domain Eukaryota; kingdom Metazoa; phylum Echinodermata; class Echinoidea; order Camarodonta; family Echinometridae; genus Heliocidaris; species Heliocidaris erythrogramma. The sequence continues at coordinate 5,068,578 of CM046864.1, forward strand.
GCCCAATTGCCTTTTTCAAAATTAAAAACCCATTTGAGATTAAAAATATAGAATAGATATGTCAATTTATTTTTAAACTGAAGATTTCCTTATATATTTCTGTTGAAAATCGATATTCGCTTAATATAAATCTATTTTCTAGATACTGTGACGCAATGGACGGAGCAAATTAATTCAAATTTTATGGATGCTTCTTCCCTGAGCATCTATAGCGGCAAACTATGCATTCACCTGCTTTCGGATAATGGGACTTCAAAAGTCAGAATGCATGCTGCATATATTATGTTCTGCTCTGTTTGGCAAACCCAAGAAAATAGATGTTTGTTAAGCAAAACCAGACAATTTAAAAGTATCATTATAAAGATTTAATTTTTATAAATCATGTAAACACCCACTTTATATTTTTCGTCACATATGGGATTTTAGGTAATGAAGAAAATCAATTTAGGTCTTGGATGCAAAATATCTTCCTGAACATTTCTCAATGGTTCATGTACAAATCCAAATCAGCAAGAAAATGGCAGCCCCCATGTAAATGAGTAGGAGACGATACCGGGTGTTGGAATATCTTTATTTATACCCTTTTCTGATATCTTATTAGAAAATGATTTAGGCCAATAAGTAGGAATATATTACACCTTTCAATATAAGTAAATTTGTACTCAGGGGTTAATTCTCCTTTCAATTTCAAAACAACTAAAAAATGACAAAAATACAAAAAGGTCAAATTTGCTACAAACTATGCATTCACCTGCTTTGAGATAATGGACTCCAGTGGTCAGAATGTGCGTTGTATAAATTATGTGCTGCTCTGCCAGGCAAGCTCAAGAAATCGATTTCTATTTAGCAAAACCAGAGAATTTAAAAAGAAATCTATAAATTTCTAAATTTAGAATATATGTATACACTGTTATATATTTTCCATCATATACGGGGATTATTTGTAATGAAGAGAAGCAATTTATCTCGAGGACCGAAACGGTTTCCAGTGGTTCATGTACAACTCCATATCACCAAGAAAATGGCAGCCCCCATGGAAAGTGTTAGCAGATGATACCGTGTGCTAGAATGTCTTGATTTAAACCCTTTTCTGATATTTTAATTCTAAAGTGATACAGGCCAATGATTAAGAATATATTACACATTTTAACATCAGTACATTTATATTCTAGTCTTAATTCTCCTTTAATGAAAAAAAAACCCACACTGTAAAGGCTGGTTACCTGAACGAAAAATTTTTGGCATTTCATTACGAAACATAGAAATGTATTGCCAATATAAATGTAAAACTTCTCGTTTCAAACAAAGTACAATACCATATTTTATTGATCTTCTTAATAATCGTTGATTTTTAGAGCTTTGTTTTAAAACTTAACATCTATTGTTATTCTGCATGCTTTTTTATCTAAAATATATTCTATTTCATATGTTTTAGTATTTCTTTTTAATCAGGCCAGCATTTTAACTTACTTATAACGTTGATATGTTTTATAATTTTTAATGGTTATTCTTTGAATGGTTATTCTTGTATACATATTACATTATTTTGCATCGTCTTACCACTGTGAGCACATACATTTCAGCCTTCTGGCTGCAGCATGTGTATTTTAGCTGTATTTTTAGAAATAAACCTTGAATTGAATTGAATTGACTTATTATCAACCAGGGATTCTAACTGTGACAGTAAAGATATATTTTGAATTACTATTAGTCGTTGCACGCCCCTAATATCAGTTAGATCGGTCGTAAGAGGGCACTGCCACATTTTGGCTCCTCGTGTTGATCAAAGAATAATCCCTGATTCCGAAGCAAAGGAACGAAATATTACCTGCAATTAAGGTTTTATGTCTGACCTTTTGCATATACGAATTATAATTTTATGCTAATGATACTATAATTTTAAAGTCCTTGCAGATCCCCTCTGTAACAATTTTGGTAAAATATATCTGTATGTGAGACGCATGCCTTCTTTTCGAAATGATGTAGTGAAAGGGAATTGATTAATACCTAACGGTTACTTATAGTTCACATGGAAAATCTTGTTAAGGCGATTACGTTTAGCGAATGTCACTTTGCTTATTCGTATTTATTGTATGAATTATAGGTTATGGCTAGACTATCTTTTTAATGATGAAAATATTGAAAACTGCCTCCCTTTCATTCCCACGATTTCCCGCTTTCTCTCCCCCTCCCTGTCTCTTTCTCTCTTCCCGGCAATCATTTCCAAATTCATCTTTATATTTTAGGGTTAGTCGGTGTCATTTCTTTAACTTTAACTTGAAAATTGCATTGTCCATCTGCTCCTGTTTGACAAGGCATAATAGGAGGTTGCATGGTATTTGTTAGTTAAACACATGAATGGTAGATTTCAGCATCTTAGCCACACATGTTAGCCGCACATAGCCCAGATACTTATCAAGCTCCTCTATTATGTCTTGTCAAACAGGTGCAGATGGACAATTGGTGTGTTTACATAATCCTGACAATTTCATTTGACTACTTTTGAGAAAGCAATAACATTTTCACAATTAAATAACTTATTATTAAAAAGGCCATTTGACACCAAATTTCACGCCCAGAAAGTTACAATACTCAAAATTGTACGAGGTAAATTTGACATGAATTGAATGGGACACTTCAGAGTTATCAATGCTGTAATGCCTAAAAAGAATTATCTACACCCAGAGCATTTTGGGCACCAACGCTTGGATTAGGGGCACTTTCGTCCCTTTTTTCAGGGGCATGTTGTACCCGTTCCCTGAAGGGAAATCGACCCAACTATGGGCCCTTAAGGAGGGGCTATAGGGGCCGAACCCGGCGGCTTCGTTCGAGCTAACAGGTTTTTGTGAATGACATGGAAGGTCTAAGTAACTTTAAAAAGTCAAATCTCGTATGTAAAATGGGGTGACTATTTCCGGACAGGCTCCCAGGCTACATCCATGTAATATGTTAAGTAGCTCATGTTTGCATTGCAGCTTTATTAGATGGAACACATATTTATTAATTTATTCAAACATATTTACTCATGATGGCAAGATCAGTTAAAAACTGTTTTTTTCATCATGGTCCTGACAATAAAAAGCATGAATATTAAAACAGTCTAGCAAAAGGAAAATATACATATATACATGTACATTAAAAACACATAACAATACGTAATCAAGATTTATAATATTGCGTAGAAAAATATGGTAATGGGGATTAAGATATATTCTATATATGTAAAGGTCAGACCGTAATAAAAAATAACGAACTAAAACAAACTGGATCAATAATTAAAATATAGTCAAGTAAGAAATGTAGAAATGGAAAAATATTAGCTTTTTAAGAAAAATTTCTTGTAATTACATTTAAAACTATCAAGTGATGTTGCATTTTGTAGCCCGCTGGGGAGATCATTCCAAATTATTGCACCTGCATACCTAAAAGATTGTTTAAATGATTGCAGCTTGGGTTGAGGTAAAATAACATTTGACGTATCAATATTCCTAGTGTTAAAACCATGGCGATCAAAATACATCTCAATTTCCTTGCACAATCGAATAGGAGTAGTACCGTTTATACTTATAAGAGTGGCAAGAAAATAATCACGTCTTTGCTCAATACGAGGCCGTGATAAACTTTTCATTAAATCGGTACCACTACTTTTTCGTAATCGAAGTTCCCCGTTACAATCCGTGCAGCCCTCTTCTGTGTTCTAAATAGCTTCTTTTTGTAAACGTCCGGGCAGTTTCCCGACACTGAACATGCATAATCATAACATGGTTGAATCATAGATTTATACAATATATTAATAAAGAAGAGTTAACGAATGTTTGGCAAGAAAATGGACTGATTTACATAAATTATTAATATGATTACTCCATTTCAACTGATCATCAATCGTAAGTCCAAGGTATTGAAGATTTTGAGTTTAAAAGCATTACTTGTTTTATCGTTCCATTGCTCTGGTGAACACACATCTTTCTGACATAAACGGGTTTCAATTCTGTTAAGGTATCTTCCCACACATCTCTGTTATACTAACGGTTGTTTAGGCAAGGAATGCATTCAGATATGACTCCCCAAGAAGATGCCAATCTCCAACCACAATCACTAATGAGATGAAAGTAACCCTGGTCGTATTGGAGCACACAGACATACATGGAGCACAGAGAACACGTCACATGTCATATACCTCCAGCCCTATTCCCTTATTAATGCACGTGAGCGTTACATCAACCGCTTCTATTGAATGACGTAGACATCCAAATAATGACTTAGCTTTCTTGCTTCAGAGTTGCCACTAGCTCAAATCCCCTAAGTATCATACAACCGGGTCAGCTGGGATTGGAAAATATTTTAACGCAGCAAGCAATTTTCACAAGCCCTTTTTAGTGGACGTATCCCTCATAGCTATTACAAAAACGTATTCGTGCAACAGTTTGAAATACCATAGTTCAGTGTTGGTTGTGGCAAATAAGTTCGTATATATGTATGTCATGCTCATCATTACATCCTAAAGGAAGGAGGGGAGGGGGTCAAACTTGTCCTATAACGATAACGATTAAAGGTACATCATAAAGCTACCCTGCTATGGGCATACACAGGCATACTCACACGTACACAAAACATAGTACCGTGTATCTTTAATGGAAAATCTCGTTATCGTTATCGTTATTGCACAAATTTGACCAGCCGTTTAGGACAGAAAACATTCATCCCAAATGCACGTTCTTCATGAAATGCAACGAGTTACTGACGCCATGCTACGCCAGGCAACTAAAGACCGGTTAACACGAGGCGTCGTTTGTTGACCGCGGTAGCACCTGGTCGGTGACTTGTGCGGTGTCATGAAAGAGTGATATTCAAACAGTGATGGCAATGTACAATGCAAACAACGTTTTTCAAAACTGGCATGTGGGTCAATTCCATTCAAAGGCTTGATTAGCGCAGGTACATACCCAATCAAAATGATGCCTCGTGTGAGCCGGTCTTTTGACGTTGCCTGGCGTGGTATATGACGTCAGTGACTCGTGCGGTATTTGACGCGCCAGGTACAAGTAATACAAAAAAATCACAAGTGCAAACAATTCTTTTAAGAAATGGCGTATGAACTATTTGACATCACTGGATCAATTGGCGCAGGTAATAACAACACAGAATCGACACCTCGTGTGGAACGGACATAAAGTATGAAACACAATGGCCCGTATTCTGAACTATAATAATAATAATAATATCCGCCAGGCTCTGACGCTCATGGCGCTTTACAATTTAACAATAATGAACAAATATATACATGTATATCGAATTCTTACACTAAAGTAGAGTTATATGTATACTAAAAACATAAATTATAACTGTATTCATTAAATAGAACTGTTTTGAAAAAGATGGGTTTTTAGAGCAGATTTGAAGTCCTGAAGGGATGCAAGGCTACGAATACTGAGCGGTAGTTTATTCCATAGGGACGGACCAGAATGAGAAAAAGCTCTATCCCCCCAGGAAGTGCGTGTTCTAGGCGTGTTCTAACTATGATTAGCTTAAACTCCAGTCTAAACTGGAGTTTAAGTCTAAAGTCTTAAACTCCAGTCTAAGTTAAACCAGGGTTTAATTAAAACCGACTTAAACCGCAAGTCCAGTCTAAATTTCTGTACAAAGTTAAACCACACTAGACTGGATTTTAAGTTAGACCGAAGTTCAAAAAATGATTTTTCTAAAACTCCGTCTTAAAGGGCAGACTTAGACTGGGTTTAAACCACACTTAGACCGCGATTTAAGTTAAACCGGAGTTCAGAATACGGGCCAATGGCCCAAATTCACAAACGAGGTTTAAACCATGGGTAAGGTTTAAACCTCCGTAAGAGTACTAAAATAAGCGTAAATAAGCGCACATTGCCCATGCGCGCGCTCAAAGAAAATGTATCATTGGATCGGATTCCTTGCGCGCGTACGCTTAAAAACACAGGAGGGGGTTTAAACCATGGTTTAAACCAACTTCCTTTGTGAATTCAGGCCACTGCAACGCCCTAAATGTAAATTTTAGTTCTGGTCATGGGATTACATTGTGAAAGAAACTGTCTCAAGCGATTGAGAAAGGTTGCTTACATAAAACATTAGAATCGGTTTATGCTGTAAGGTTTTGGAATCAGAAGAATGACAATATGACTCAATCCTGCTGAGAGTCACATGCACTCACACAAAAATGTGTATATGGGACTGCACACATATTTTCGGCCCGAACATTTCAGCTGTTCTTGACATATTTTGAATGTTAAGGCACTTGAAAACCAATCAGCGGACTTTTCTACTATGATAATCTTCCAAACTACCATAAAAACAATGTGAATACTCACAAATTATTTTTACCGTTCCCAGAACTCAACCTTCCTTTTATTAAGGCCTTGCTCATTTTGCAGACGCTATAGGACCGCACCAATCACTTGTACGGTCCTTTGCTCCGCAGAGAAAAGCGCTATCGTTTAAAAAGTGATTTCAAAATGAAAGTAGTAAATAATACTTTTAAATACATGTCTTCACAGGCTCAATTACTGAGCATAGGTAATACAGCCATCAAATGACGCCTCGAGTGAGCCGGGCTGCGTATTTTCTTTTTCTGTCAGGATTTGCGCCATTTAAGTAGGGCTCTGGTCAAGAGGCCCCGTTTTGAAGACTTTGAGAGAGACTACAACTTCAAGACTTGTATTTTCCCAAAGTTTCACCCTATTTTTATTTCAGAAAAAAGAAATGTTGTCAATACTGAATATCCAATCTGACCCTGACGAGACTCGAACTCGAGTCACCTACATGACAAGCGCATCGTTTATGCAAATGCGCCACACAAGCAACTGCAAAGTCAGGTTCGCTCGTTTTATTATACCCCTACAATTGTTTTACATGAATATTCATGCCGACTAGTCTTGACGGAATAAACCGTATTGTCACTTCAATTTGGCTAGAGCACCTTTATATAGAGAGTAGCGACATAGACGTCTGACTTTTCGGGAAACAAAATGGCGTTTGAATTCTTTCTATTGGGAACACCCAGGTGCTCATCGAAATGTTGCATAGCAGAGGAAACAAAATGGCGTTCAAATCATGAGTTGTCGCTACTCTCTTTATGTAGGTACTCTAAATTTGTCACTCAAATACTGCCCTCTCTCGTCGGTGGCGCAAGTCCTGACAGAAAAAAGTATCAGCCGGGCATTAGTAATCCTTCAACTTGTTCAATGACTCGCGGTTCCATAACTAAAATATTTTAATAAAAATGGTTTGATTCTACTTCACTCATTAGGGCCTCTTGATTGATAAAATCAATGAAATAAGTTTAGAAATTAAAAGGATACGTGATATTTTGTGCATGTGTTTCTAAACTAGCTTTTTAATATGTGGAAGATCAATTGCAATTTCCGATTCTTTCCATAATCAATGACGCTTTGTCAGGCAATACATTTCAAAAAGTAATGTATGTACATAAAAAAAAGGGGGGGGGGGGTGAAAAGTAAACTGAATACTTCGAAATGACATTGTATCCTATCCCATTGTTCTTGTGTACTCTAGGCCACTTTATAAAAGAAAACAATACTAAACGCAGATTTTCATTTGACTACAAATGACTTTACAATATTTAACCTACAAGCAATACCATGTCCCTTAGCTTACGCTACAGCTTGCCACAGTATGCAGGTAATAATAAACAGTGCATAAGATTGATCACATCACCATGTTTACACTTGAGGCAGGTAGAAATAACATTGAATTGTGTTCTCTTTTTTTGTCTCTCCGACTCTCTTCCTCTCTCGTGGAAGATTTTATAAAATGTCCTTTTCCCCTCAATCCAGAAGAGGGCAACAGTCGAGCAGGGATATAATGCATGGCATTTGGCATTTTAAGGTTTCCATTAGCAATCTGGTAGGAATATATTCATGATATCCTGCAGATATCTCCGTAATGGAGCTTCGTTCAAAGGATTATCGAAGGATATGCGCCTGTTGAAATTTTGTTATTGGTTACATACCGCTGAGTGATCCGGAAAAAAAAGGAAGCTATGTTTCTCTATGGTGGGAGATCATACAAAAAATGTTTAGCTTCTGTCTTACAATTGGTTATTTCAAGACAAGGAATGAACATTAAAAAGTCATGATGAGAACATGAACTGGAAAATATGACGGTATGAAATAGTGCTTGATTAAATGTCTCTCTTGCAGTTCACGATTTAATGTGTATGGTACAATAGCTAACTATAAATCTCTAGTGACTGTTGGATAGTTAGACAGGCTCATGTACTATGTCCATGAATTCAGTTCGTAGCATGAATAGCCCTCGTAGGAAATACCTATATCACTATGAACATGGCGAACAAGGAAGCGGACAAAATATACAGCTCCTCATTGTAGCTTCCACACTTGCTCTGGTAGACAAAAGACCATCCCTCCATTGCTATTATGTAAAAATATGTAGAACAGGTGTCACATGCATATTCACCTGTTCTACATATTTTACATAATAGTAATGAAGGGATGTTCTTTTGTCTACCAGAACAATTGTGGAAGGTACAATGAGGAGCTGTATATTTTGTCCGCTCTCTTTTGTCATCGTGTTCATAGTGTATGTACCTATACACATGAAGAAGCCGTCGTATGTATAAAGGTATGGACAGTGATGGAAGTCTAATGATTGACTTGTCCTTGGCCTAGTGGTTAAGCCACTGGTGTTCATAGCCAGGGTCCGAGTTCGATTACCGGCGGAGACATTATTCAACCTTAGCAACAATAACTGAAGCAGTAACTGCAATGGGGACTTTTGATGAAGCTCAGGCATTAAGATTGTCTAATTTCATCTCACATTTACTTAATTACATGTATTATGCATTTATTTCCATACGAATTGCTAATACATCCTCGCAACTTATATTATATATTATATTTCAGGTACATTGCAATGCAAAAGAAAGGCAATTTGCCCAAATTTGTGGATTATCAATTGTAATTCTACTACTTGTATAATCTATTGTTGTTGTTGTTTTTTATGAAATAACCTATGAAAAGCATAAATTTCAAGGACCCTGTGTATTAAATTCATTGCCTTCTTTTCCTCCGACCTCCTCATCGGCCTTTATCGCTGCCTTTCTCAAATACATATACGCGCACACACGCATATCCCACCACGCATCCATATTTCCACACCTACAAATAAGAAACAAAATCTCAGTAGCTAACATAAAATATATGAAAATGGAAGCAATGTGCCATACCTTACAAATATATATATATATATATATATGTGTGTGTATATACATATATATATATATATATATTCCACTGGACCGGGTATAAGGGAGACACAGGGTAATGCGGTTGATTCCGTCATAATCACAACTTATATTATGTTTGTAAATTTTCTTATATTTCAGATACGAGGACAAATAAATAAGTGTCTCCCTATTACACCAGTCCCTATTATGACGGAATAAACCCCATTGTTGAGTGTCTCCCTAATACACCATCCAGTAAAATATACATATAAATAAGGTATATATATATATACATACAACCATGGAAAAATTATTAGACCAAGAATGGTTACTGACAATGACAATGACAATGATATTTTATTTCTTGAACCGCCCCTCATGGGGGCATGGAAGAAATAAAATCATATTCAAACAATGTATATTTGGCATAAAAACGTATTAAAAAAAAGGAAAAGAAGAAGGGAAGATCTTTTTACTATTTTATATATTATATATATATAAAACTATACTATATTATATACTATACTATATACTATACTATATTTTACTATTTTATATATTTTTACTATTTTTTTACTACATAATATATATATATATACATGTATAAACATATACAGGCTATATAAGTGTATATAAAGTACCATAATTCAACTACATAACATTAAAGACAGATTCACATGCAATGGCAGCTTGATAAATATACCAAAAAATGAAACATATCTAATACTTTTCTTTCACTACAGAAATATTAAAACCTAGAAATAATGATTTTACAAAACCACGAAAGATTCTTCAGTTCTTTGGTATTCTTTGTGTTAAACAACTTATACATTTGAAAAGTGACAATTTTGCCTTTAATGTTTACTCACTCATGCATGATTCAATGACTGGGAGGGGAAAAGCGAACTGAATCACTGTAACCCTTAGGTCTCTCCTCCCGATATAAATATGCAGGTGTGCCACTAGACCTGTCACTAATATCATTTTCAAAGAAAACTTAGTCTATAAGTGTGGGAACACTCCTGCCAAGTTATTTTTCTAAAAACCTTTTCGCAAAAAAAAATACGCTATTTTGATTTTTTTTTTTTTTTTTGGGGGGGGGGGGCGTTCCTTTTTTATGGTTTATATATAATATTCCGCTTTTATATAGCGCCTTATACATCGGCGATGTCTCTAAGCGCTTTACAGATATATTATTACCCCGGTCATGGATTCTGGCTTGCCCGCACACAATGTATGCACGTACATACATCATTTTTTTTCCACAGAAGAAGACGCCAGGGAGCGTCGAAAATTTGAGTAGAAAAATAAAGTTGGCCACAAAGCATTACACAAACGCTTTTAACAATTTTCTTTCGATTTGTTTGAGCCAATACGTGAAATGTTAACACACATAATTACTGTGAAATCAGTGAATTCACTCATAAATAAAACATGTAAATAACACATGTAGCAAACCTGATTTTATCTTACTTGCAAGAGGATTGGTAACAATGAATAATTCTAAAAGACACGCGTTAGAGGCATACGTAATCCCCATGAAATGTCAGCTATATAAATACTCCATTCACCATAAAGGCTGTCATCATTAGGCCACTACCATGCAATTCCTCGATACTTTTGCGAGCTTAAACTAAATGAGAGCTTAACGAGCTGTACTTCAAGAGTTTCTTAGACCACTCTCCCTGTTTCCCCATATCTGTTTTGTTATCTTCATATTCAATCCCATGACATAAATCGCTTCTATTTCATCATATTGTATCGAGATACAGTTATTGTATATGTATAAAATTGTAAAGATATGGCTGAGACAAAACATGACCGGCCGTTTTGGTAGGATAATTAAATAAATGAAATGAGCCAAAACTCAGGACGTAGCTGAATACCACGGATTTATTGGTGTCAAGCTTTCGGCTTACGCCTTCTCCAGGAGCTATACAACGAAGAACGAAACGAAAATGGAACAAAATGATAATACATGCACTACTGCATGCATAAAAGAAAAGTAATAAGCAATACTTTTGGCAATAGCTCCTATCCAATACGAATAATCTGTATATAAATCGATATAGTGATAATAAATGTAAAGTTTGATTTAATTCAAATCATTACCTGTTAGGTTGTTTGTGGTTCTGCTTGCTTGTGCGATGGATCACGTGACCAGGTCTACCGCAAAAGCAAGTATAGCTCCTGAAAAAGGCGTAAGCCGAAAGCTTGACACCAATAAATCCGTGGTATTCAGCTACGTGCTGAGTTTTGGCTCATTTCATTTCATTTAATTTAATATATATATATATATATATAATTGAATCTGGTGTCGCCGAAATCACTAACCCGTCTCCGTGGTCTAGTGGTTAAGGCATTGGCGTTCTAAGCCAACGACCCGGGTTCGATTCCCGGCGGAGACATTTTTTCAGCCTTCGCAAAAATTTCAAAAAGGGAGGACAGCTCTGGGGAACTTTGATTGAGCTACGCACCGTTATTCTCGCAATTTCTTTCACATACATATATATATATATATATATATATATATATATATATATATATAATTTGCAATGTTTAGATGTCGCAAAATTCCTGTTAATGTCCTGCATCGTAAATGTCCTGTTTGGGTAGTAAATCCATTGTCAAGACTATTCAATCACATTAGGAGACGACACCTGGGAATCTTTAGATAAGACTGTATTTTGTCGTAGTGTCATGCATGGAATCACGATCGTTAAGATAATCTTAACACGCAAACCTTTCCTATTTATTATTGCTGTAATAATGCAATTAAAATGAAAATTCTTTCCAAACATATTCAAAATTATTATTTGAGGAAAGTTAAGATTTTATCATAGAATCGTTTGTGCAAAAGACACAAGCGATGTAATCAAGGAATTGCCGTAATTAAGGCAGTGTATCTCTTCAAGGGGCAAACACACGACGGATTATTTCTAAATATGAAATTATCATTCTCTGCATTGAAGTGGTTTAAAAACTTACTGGGGACAAAAATATATTGGATTTAAACCTTCATTCTGGGGACAGGAGTCTTGGATTCGAGCTTTGACAGCTAGGTCCTACCCCCTAGTGTCCTCAGCCGAGACTATCCACTAAAGAAAAGTTGCCTATTTTCCATCTTGCAATTGCGAACTAGCTTTCCGCAGGTTCAATCTCAAGATTAATTAATTATTCATAATTTAACGAAAATTCATTCACTAGGAAAATAGAAAGAACAAAAAAAGAATAATGAGTGCAGGCATTAGCATGAAATCCCTTTGATATTGGTAATAATAAAATGTATAGTTTTATATGTATTTTCATTTTCATTTTATACATCTTGAAAATATTCCTTGATCGTTTTACTTCATATTTTCAGTTATTCCATTCCATAACGATAAAAATAACTACTTTGAAGAACATGTGCCGATTGTGCAAATAGACACAATCACAGGCGAGCCACACATACCAATCGGCACAATAATATGAACCAAAAATACAAACAGATTTTAAAAAGTTTGCATAATATAAACCAACTTTTATAAACCAATTTTCTACCTGATACTCCCTCAATTCCCTGTATGTACTATTTCTATTCTATTCTATTCTGGAAATTGTTAAATAGACATGGGGGGGGGGGGGGGGGGGGGTCATAAGGCTGTTCGTAAAGCTAAGCATAACTTTACGAATGACTTAAATATGGCAAGCCAAATGGGATGCTCAATCATTTTTAACTGCCTCAGTTAATACAAGTTGAACTATGCAGATGTAGATTAACATTCTTATTATAACAAACATTTTTAATGCAAGGTATCTATTTTGCCATAATTTTAATTGAGGTTATTTGAAATACAGTCACACTTTGTTAAAAAATCAGGAAAACTTTGGGCATCCTATCTGACACTTCATATTTAAGTCGTTCGTAAAGTCATGTGTAACTTTACGAACAGCTTTATGAATCACCCCCTGAAGACATGGCTTTGAGAGATACTCTGTGGCACAGGCATGTTATTTGAGTGGCACAGGCAGAGTTAAGACTTCACATTGATTCGGTACACAGAGACTAGCTAACACTTCTTGTCCAAGTAGTTCTTGATAGGAAATGAAATCATTATAACTAGTTGCTTTGAAAGTATTGAAACATATACTTGCAAAATACACATATACTGTACATAGAAACAGCAGAGACCACATTGCCTCAATCAAGCGTTCACTGTCTTTTAATAGCAGTCTCACTCTTGAACAAATTCAAACGGGGCGAAAACACTCTAATTAAGTCATTTTGTTAACCATCCACATTTTGACTTAATATTGACATATTTGCCAATTTGAGAATCCTATTTGTATTGCGATTACATGTTTTAAAATTTTTCTTACTTTTGTCCCAATTCATTACAATTCTCTCCAACCTGATTTTCTGACTTCTTTTTGTGTTTTCCTCTTCTTCTTTTATTTTTTTATTTTTTCTTCAAGTTGTTAGAAAATTTGAATTTGGCCCCTTGTTCATCCTCCATAAGGCACAGGGGTCTATTTATGAACAACTTTGGTAGCGCATTGGAAGGTTTGTAATTTAAGGACTAAATAATTTAGGATTTTCTCAATAACAGTATCATTTTAATGTTAGGGTGCATTGCTGTTCAGCACGAAATCTTTGCGTTGATCGTGTTTTTCTTTCTTACTGACAGAGAGAGGAAAGGTTAAATCTTTCAGTGTCTTTGTTTGTCATTACTTTGAACATGACAAGTCAGACGGTAATACGGTATTTGGCATGTTTGGAGATACTTATCAAATTGACGAAATTTCTGACGAATGTTTTGGACACTGACCACATATCTTTTGTCTTCGTCAGGATAATTAGAAGAAAAAGTGAATCACAAGTAGAAATAATCAAATGTTATCTCCGTTTGAGAGTATTAGTGTCAATTATTGGTAGCCCCTGCTGCTGAATTTTGCCCACAGATTTCTCATCAGAGGTGAGTTTAAGGCACGTAGAATTTCTTCATTGAAAATGCGATCTATGAAGTGGAAGAACCAGAGGGACATGAGGGCACCCCTCCCCTCCTGTGAAACTCTAGTGAATATGTTATACTTTAATACAACACTACATACAACAGAAAAATGTACCCCTTGAAAGTAATTTTTAGCTCCGAAAAGGCGCCGTAAAATTGTAACAATTTATTTTTTGAAACAATTTTCTTTATCATATAATGGTAAATTTAAAAACCAAACAAACAAACACGCGAACAGTGACAATTTGTTTACATTGTTGTAGCTCGCCAATCCCCCCCCCCCCTTCCGTCAGAGACTCCTGGATCCGCCACTGCTATGACAGCACGCTAAATTGGAATGACATACGCCTCTCCACGATAACACGGTCTTACGGGATTTCAATTTGAAAGTCAAGATTGATTAAGACATGGTAACATCTACTCCGAGCGACCACAGCAAATCGAATTTTATGTTTAGATGGCGTGTTGCGAAGCTTGATATCAAATTAAAACAGGGTAAGAATATGCAAACGTGTTGGGGAATTTCTAATTAGTCAACATGGTTAACGTATTATCGAAAAAAGAAGGCAAAGCAGTGAGACGGACCTGTGGGAAGGTGAAGGTACATGCTTGCGGATAAGAGCGATTGTAGAAGGAACGCTCATCCTCCTCCGGTAGAGAAAACATGGAATGAAATGAGATGGAGATGACTAACTTAAAATAGGATTACGTAGTTAAAAGCAATCGATAAACCTGATATTATTTGAGGTATATTATCACTTCTTTGAAAAATCAGAAAACCGGTACCGTGATTATAGGTCATAGAGCCATACACTGACAATCTCTCCCTCTCCCTCTCTCTTCGTATTGTTGATTCTCATGAAAAATTCCCCCACACAATCTTGCCTTGTCCCTCCCCCCTTTTCTTCCCCCCTTTTTTTTTGGGGGGGGGGGGGGCCTCTCTACCGTCCTCTCCCCCACTCCCCTTTTTTTTCCTCTCTCTCTGGGCCTCTTCCCATATTTTTTCCCCTCTAGTTTCCTTCATTTCTGTATTCCTGGGCCCTGTTTCATAAACATTGTCATCAATGATAAGTTGCAGTAACTGTTATAAGCTCCTGAAATCACCGACAAGACACTTGATGAAACGCCCCCTAGGTGCATCTATCTTTTTTGATCCCTTCACTTTATTTTCACAAACTCACCTGAGAGGAGGTACAAATCTTCTGGATGAGTCTTGTCTCAGTAATATGTTGACTTGAATAGCTTTCTCCGCCCTGCCATCAGCTGTGTTGTTCCGTCCTCCCTCCTTTGTGCCTTGTGTTGGTCCCATGACAGTCACTGAAATGATTTAATGAAATGAAATTATAACATCAACTATCTCTACGTAAGATAATGGTACACCGATATTTTGTGATCCTGTCCATCAATATAAATAGTTTAAATTTAATGGTAAAAATGTGCTTAACACTTACTGTGCCATTGTGCAATTTGGCACAAATTTTACACACAAATCACATGGAAATGTATCTATGTGGCACACAAAAAGTTCCATAGTAAATGGACGATATGGTGACATGATATACAAATTTATTGGTAAAACTAATCAATTTGTATGTTGATCAAAAAGTAATCTACACATTTTGATGAACAAAAGCAATTAAGCTATAGGGTGATATTCATTTTATTGGGATAAATACCACTATTGAAATTTTGACTTAAAATAATGAATTCGATTCAGTGTCTAAAGATCATTTTACCACAAGGTTATAACACACAAGAGCTACCCAAGTCCCCCCCCCCTAAAAAAATTAATAAAAATCCTAAATTCCTATCATAAACCAAAGACGCGCCCCTTAACTCGAACATTTTCCTCTTGGGTCTAAGCATAAGGAATTATTATTAAAGTAATATCTAGCCCCCTTGTATAAGCTTAAATTCGTGTGTCGCTTCAGGTTAAGAGGGGAAAAAGGCAATGAACTTTGCAAAATACCATATATCATTAATTACATTTTAAACAGAAGGTGAAGCTAAGAATCAAATATAATGTAGAGGTGTCGTAGTCGAGTGGTTTGAACACTTGACTGGAGATGGAAAGGTCGTGGGTTCGAACCCCGGCGCGGCACTACTGTTTTTTGGCAAGACATTAATCTACATTTGCCACTCTCCACCCAGGTGTTAAATGGGTACCGGCAGGAATTAATTCCTTGAATGCTGTGAGCACCGAAATCGGTATAGCCTAGCTAGAGCCGGGTAATATTGGAGCGCCTTGAGCACCATACATGGTGGATATGAGCGCTATATAAATATCCAATATTATTATTATTATTATAATGTCAAGTACTTGTCAGGCGATTCCTTGTTGATTTTTTTTAAATAAATACAAAATGTTGATTGCATAGAATTAATGAATACTATACGTGTATATTGTGCGGGTTTATGTTCATAGTAAATTTTATCAAAGTGCTGGCAATCACAAACTATGAAAAGGATTAAACACAGGCACTGCACTGACAAGCGGTTGCAAAAGTTAACCCATTAGGGTATATATATTTTTTTAAACACAGTCCCCTTTTCAGATAAAAATAAGTATGGAGGCTCACAAATTGTTTCCACCTTTATCGGGTATTTTACCATTGTATTACGAAATGAAACGTGATCGTGGGTTTCGTCAACAGCAATACATTTTTTTTTAATTTATTTATTTCTGAATGTCATAATGAAACGTCGTATTGAGAAACGCATGTTTGAGCAGAGTTTCGAACGAAAAGATTCAGGGTCCGCTTATTGTCTGAACTTCGTATTGTAAACCGTAGAAATGGGCGGGGCATATTTGTGTCATTTTTTTTAATGCTCCAGTGCTGTCTATGACATTACGTGATATCGGGGCCGCTCGCTATTCATAAGGACCGCTATTCATTTAACACGCGTTATGAATAGCAGTCCTTATAAATAGCTATGAAAAGTGGTCCTTATGAATAGCGAGACAATTTGACTATGGTTTGCTCCCTATTTAGAAGGACCGCTATCCATAGAAAACCGCTATTCATTTAGTCACACGTTATGGACAGCGGTCCTTATGAATAGCGAGGTTACCTCCTTGATATTAGGTATCTTAGCGAATCGTAAAGATGTAAAGTAACGTAAAAACACGGAAAAGACGCAAAGAGCAAATTTGCTAATTTTGTCTGTGCATCTAAAATTACAATTAGACTTTTTTTTTCTTTGCAGAAACATCTTTATTAGATACTGCTCTTGACTTTGTAATATATTGCAATATATAACAGAACATATACATGTACATATAATATAAACAATAGAATAAACAAACAAATAATTTTGATTATACCGGGCATACCGTAGTGGTAAAATAGGTTTACAGCAAAACAATATTTTTCCATCTGTTATCAAATGATAATTATAAAGTTGCTATTTTTAATATAGATATAATATTCAAGAGAGCGATAATATCGTGTTGATATATTGTTAAATACTAATTCTACATCCTAATTTGGGGGTTCTGCCTATATAGAATGAAATCATGATTTTTAATGATTTTGTCGTATATGCGTTTTTACGTAGCATCACGTGGTGTCAGCTAACTTATCCCAAAACTTTCTTACATTGTGTTTTCTGTTTCATGCATGTTTAATCCCCTTTCGCTATATGTTGATTTTTTAGGTAGCTTACGAAAAAGCAGGGGTGCGAAAGGACGCGTCGGGAACGCAAAGTGCAAAAATGCAATAAAATGGCTATTGTGACATATTGGAACGTATCCGGACACCTACCCCCTGGACAACCACCTCCGGATAACCACCCCGAGGATAACCACCTTCTAGGACAACTACCCCATAGGGCAACCCTCTAGGACGACTACCCCGGGACAATTATCCTCTAGGATTATTACCCCCCAGCTAACTATCCCATAGGACAACCACCCTCTAGGACAAGTACCCCCGGACAACTATCCCTCAGACAACTACCCCCTAGGAAAACCACCCTCTAGGACAATCACCCTCTAGGACAACTACCCCCTAGGAAAACTACCCCCAGACAACTATCCCCTAGGACACCCAACCTTTAGGACAACTACCCCCTAGGACAACTACCCCCAGACAACTAACCCCTAGGACACCCACCCTCTAGGGAAACTAACCCCGGACAACTAACCCCAGACAACTACCCCCTAGGGCAACCACCTTCCAGGAAATCTCTTTGACAACAACTACCTAAGGTAAATACCACCCAAATAACTATACCCCGGACAATAACGACTTAGGGTAATTATCAATCGGACAACAACCAACATACTCTCAACCATGGCATATAGGTCAACTGTCCCCCAAAACAGTTACAACTCCCAGATACTCGACGGCATTTAAACTGATTTCGACCAAGGGAGGACGTGAAGGGGGGGGGGGGGGGGGGGGTCGACCAACAATCAGTAAGGGTATAATGAGTATCCGGAGGAGGGGTATCTACCTCCCACGGTAAGAACTTTCTGGAAATAAAAGGATTTTGTGCATTATAATGTTAAAATTCACCACGCCACGTGAAAAATTATATGATTGCAGTTGAATGTGTCTATACCCTTAAGCACTGGGGGAGGGGGGAGGGGTATTACAGTTTTGTTTTAAAATTTGGGTGTTTAAGCTCGGTGTTTGATGGTGCATAGTACTGTTCAATTTTCCCATCAAATTATGGCGACAAATTCTGTTTTTTTTTTTCAAAGGTAAAGTTCTGTGAAGTTCTATTATATATTTAATATTAAATACCAACTGGGAAGGGTATAAGAGGTTGCTCTCCCACAGTAAGATCTTCTGGAAATTTGGGGTTATCTTGCCGTGTTTCCTACTGAAAAGTCGAACGTGAAATAACAATAAGCTATCCAAGATTATTACAATACCAGCAAATATGTCTTTTGATTCCTCTTAATAATAATAGTTACTGAAATAATACACAGAAAGTGAAACATACAAAAAACATTAATTAATAAATTATGTCGTGCGTGAACATGATTTTCTTTCTTTTTCAATCAACTTTCCCAATTTTTTCTTAGTGTCACGTATTTTAATACAGGATTTTGTCGAATTTTGCCCAAATTTACTGAAATTTTTGCCGAAATTGCCAGAAATTTGTCCATTTTTTTCCTTCCAAATATAGGAGGCACAGTGCCCCCTGCCCCAAATGCCAATGAAATGAGCGTGTCAAAATTGTTTTGTTTAATAATAATCTTAAGTGTGAAGATCTGATTATTCTCTCCGTGATTATGATAGCGTCTTTCCGCGTTTTTCATCCCCCCCCCCCCCAAAAAAAAAAACGTAGCAACTTGTTTAATTCGTGATAGTGAATTGCATTTAGACAAGACTAAAATTTGATTGACATTTGTGCCAATAAGTCTGACGAAATACGCCCCTCTAACTTTCAATACTGCCAGAGACAGACGTCTAATGAATTGTAGGGGGGAGAGAAAAATCACTAAAGAGGGTGAAGTGGTATCAAGTTCAGGCGGTTTATCCTCCATAGTCTTCCATTTATTTTATGGGAAAACTTTCAATGATAAAACTTGTTCACGGGGGAGAACATTGCATCCCCCACTGGGATTGCATTTTGCAAGATTTTGTCGAATTCTTCATTAAAATTGCGCAGTTTTAGTGCACTTTTTATTAAATAGGTAAATCCAAAAGGAGGTAATCACTATTTAGACAGAGTATCTGGTATTTCTAATTTTCGGGGAGAGGGGGGGGGGGGATAAACGGCTGGAATATTTGTTTTCCGTCCCGAAACGTCCCCCCACCCCACCCCCCCCCCCCCCCACACACACACACACTTAATTGCTGACCATGCAACACGTCCAATAGAGAGTTGATATTGCACATGGGAATATCTGCCTTCATGCATTGGAGAAATCTAAAGCAATATTTTACTATTAAGAGTACTAGTAACTCGGGGTAGGCACCATCGTATTCAATGTGCTGTTAGTGGTACTTCCATTTTGGCCAGCGAGCGGAGCGAGCGAGACAAAAAAAACACAAAAACAAACAAACCAAAGCAAAACAAAAAAACGCTTTTTTTAAATTGATAGTTAGTACACATAAACTAGCTATTTTTTACGTGATAAACTATGGTTTTTTTGTTGGAGGTTGGAGAAGGAACAATTAAGCGAGCAAGCAGGAACAAAAACAAACATTTCTCTTTTAATAAAATTTGGTTTATTATCTGGGTTTTATTGTTGCAGGTCGGGGCAGAAATTGTGATAAAGGTCATATTAATTTTAATTTGTCGAGCAAGCACAATGTTGTTCAATGTGATGTTAAGTCCAATTAGGGGTACTTTCCCTAGAGGGTGGTTGTCCTGAGGTCTTGGGGGTAGTTGTCCGAGTAGTTGTCCTAGAGGGTGGTTGTCCTAGGGGTAGTTGTCTGGGGGTAGTGGTCCGGGGGTACTTGTCCTAGAAAGTGGTTGCCCTAAGGGGTAGTTAGTTGGGGGTAATCATCCTAGAGGGTAATTGTCCCGGGGGGGGGGGGGGGGTTGTCGTCCTAGAAGGTGGTTTTCCTAGCGGTGGTTATCCCGGGGTGGTTGTCCAGGGGGTAGGTGTCCTAGAACCATTATTGGATTGCAAATTTAGCCAAGATCACGCCACAGGAAGATCGTATAATAGTTTACAAAAATCTAAAGGCTACCCATGTAATTATCAATCTGCCTTTAAAAAATATGATTTTCAACAATTTTTGCGCTCCGGACGCATCTTTTCTCATCAGAGTTTTGCTAAGGTACCTTATATGAATATTTTATAGATTTTCATTATTCTGAAGAGGCCATCGGAGTGCGGTAGAGTGCATCCACTGTCATATCAATCAGTGCCCAACCATTAATTCATCCCCTAGGCTAAGGTACGTTTTACAAACGAAATCTCATCAAACTTAAGAAGGAAATGGATACTACACATCCATACCGAACAGATAGAGTCAGCATTATGGGGATGTTTGCTATTGCCCTACATGCATGCATGTGAACGGTGCAAAATGGTGGGATGCTCGCTAAGGAGTGGAGATGGTGCAGACTTATGTGTGGGCTTGAAATCCAATTAACAGGGGTAATAATGAATAATAATAATAATAATAATAATAATAATAATAATAATAATAATACCTACATTTATATTGCGCACGTATCCATCCCAGAGGATGCTCAAGGCGCCTGCAAAGGAGATATTATTACCCAGGTCATCGGATACTGGCATGCCCGCACACAATGTATGCACATTCTCCGCTCCCTGGGAAGTATTCCAGCAATGGGCAGTACAGTGACGCTCAAATTGCTAAACAAACGACATTAACTTTCGCATCCTATTGGGTACCCATTTAACACCTGGGTGGAGATTGGCAAATGTAGATTAACGTCTTGCCAAAGGACGCTAGTGCTGCGGTGGGATTCGAACCCACCTCTACATAACAGTGTGAAGTGCATTGAATTTTTTACATAAGTCGCTAAATAAAGGTAATATATTATTACTATTATTATTATTATTATTATTATTATTATTATTATTATCATTATTGTTATTATTACTATCATTATGTAATTATTAATCAACTGACACTATTGCACGTGGGAGTAGCTTGATCATGTTTATTGAGACTAAATGAATGAGTTTATTCCAAACCCTTATAAGTTTATTTCTGATTTCAAAGGCTCATTAGTCACATAGTTTCCTAGATGAATGTAATTTTATAGGGCACGATATTCATAATTGTTCATATTTGAAAGGTTGAGAAAAATCGAAACCTTGATCAAAATTAATACTTTAGGATACCGATTTAAGATTTTCCATAAATTGTATTTAAAATGAGTCCATGGAAAAATACAATACCGCTTATCAAACAGATTGTAGTGATTTAAAATACGTGATTTTGTAATCCTTGTTTTAATATTTGTATTTAATAATTATGAAAAACATAAACATGATAAATGTCAATGAAGTTGAAAATCAGAGCAGAGAAATACTACAACATAGAGAAAAAAAAAACACTATCACAGGAAGCAATCTCTTGACAATAATCCCAGTCATTTAAGAGAGGTGGTAGATATATATTTCCTTCCATCAGGGAAAGAGGGGAAGGGATCCATTACCCCCTCAGGCGCAGCAGAAATATATCAGATGCCATTTTATGACAAGTCAGTGATGTAAAGCAGTTTGGAATGTAATGATTGGAATGTGTTTGCATGAGGGCCTCCTAAGATGAGTTGATGTTTTGAACGAGAATGGCAAGATATATCTTACTTGTTAGTGAAGATAACTAAACTGCAAATGATTTATCTTCCTTTAAGATAAATGTGTGGTATTACAGGCCTAGATATTCGGCTAGTTCTCCGTTTTTGTTAAGGGTATACATCCGCCTAAAGCTGCTTCTAAAAAAATCGCATGGTTAAAGGATTATATCTATTTTGGCAAATTTTTGCCCTCTCCCCCCGCCCCGGAAAGAAATATTATGTCAGTTTTTCAAGCTGAAACTAATTTCAAATCTGAGTCATTGCCCAGGATTTCATATGCTTTTAAGGGGCCGAAACATTCTTTCTTCTCTCTCTTCCCCCACCCCACCCCCCCCCCCCCTCAATAATCAACACAAGTTTGCACAGTCACTCTCATACCTATACACCCACACACCCAACTGCGCGAGTGGGTGTGTGTGTGTGTTTGGTTGTGCGTTGGCCAGGGTAAGAATACGTTATATATAACCGTATTGCCTTAACTGAAGCCGGTTGTTGCCTGTAATTTCATCTGCATATCGACGTGTCCTCTCGTGCGCTCCTTTATTAATTTTCTCTCATTTCCTTCATATACAAGATACTAGCAAAGCTAATATACGTGCCAAGCTAATTTATTGACTCCCTATTATTTGGGTTTCTGTCTCTTATACAAACGCAAATGACAGTGACTGAGACTTTAACTAATGTGTACGTTTAGGTTGGTAAATATACTGATATATATAAATTTAGATCTGACGGTTTTACATAAAGTTTATCTGATAACTGAATACGGCCTATCCATAGTCATTTGTTTCCTGGTTTGTTTTTGGTCCTCGTCAATTAAATCAAATCTTCTTCTATCCGACGGAAGCTAGACTAGGTAGACATAGGTCGCCATGTTTTCATTTCGACTAGACTGACGACGTGCGCGTTAAGACGCGCTTTTAGCTAGCATGATTGCGCATGAGAAACTGCTGATCGACTGACCTACATCCATACCCATACTGTGCTTCCGGACAGGCGAATACAAATTTTAATTAATCTTTTAACAAGATAGGTTGACAGAAGTATGAATTGAAAATACTCAACCGGTTTGGTGTTACTTTTGGGGGTAAAATCCGACAGCAAAAGAGACAAGTTAAATTTAACTGTTTGGACACACAACATCAAATCATACTTTTTTTATGGGTCAATGAACATTATATGGCTTGGCCTAGTTTCATTGGTGCCTGCGCTGTCCTATCGTGGGAGTTACCAGAGGGAGACTACTGGCTGCTCGTCGTATGCCTAAGGAAAAAAAATGATTCTAGGGAGCAAGGGGTAGTCGGAGGCAAAAGAGTAAATAAAAAACAACCCCCCCCCCCCCCACCTAAAAAAAAAAAAAAAAAAAAAAAAAAATCTGGAAAGCTTGACATTTTCTCCCGGAGGGATTTCTATTTCTAGTAGAATAATTACATGAAGAATAAGATTTTTTTCAGTGAGGGGTATAAATGCGGATATATGTGATCGGCAACGAAGAAAATAGTTTGGATTTGCTTATTCAGCTTTTGAAACACATAGACCTAACCTTTGCGCCAGATGATCAGCACGATCATATTCTGAAAGTGGTAAAGCTCTCCATTTTTTTTTGCCAATTAGACCTATATATATACCATACCTATCAATCATGGGAATCTTTTGACATGGCGACATGATGAAAATTTTGACAAGCCTTCAGTGTTCCGGAAATTAATTTTCTTTAAGCAAAGCTATAGCCACAAGAAATGAAGGAAATTTTTGTTTAATGGCATGTGGTTAGGGTTTGAAAAGGACATTGCTATCTGACAAGGTATGTGGTTTGCCTTTCACACTGTGTTGCCTCTATCATATCTCCTTTGTATTAAAGGGATATTTCAACCTGACAAATGATTTTATTTGAAAAAAGAGACAAACCGATCAATGAACTAATGAGAAAAAATGCAATAAAGGACACTTAAATTTTAGATTTCTAAAACATAATCGGGTTGACAAAAACTTAATTACCAAGGCAAGACGTTCGACGCTCGTTTAGTGTGAAGAGAGTTACATTAATCACATTATTCTCCATTGCTGATGAAGGAATCCAGAGAATGAGGTGCAGAAAAATTTGTGGATTAATGTATCTAAAGCACCGGTAACATTGGAAAAGTGTTGCTTGTTGTTTTTATTTCCGTATAATAAAATCCGATAAAATACATACAGAGTAAATAATACACAAAAGGAAATACAGCTGGTAGCCCATTTTCGGCTTAAACTATAATTGTTGCTGCTGGTCTTCCATGGGGCCAGTTTATAATATACATTTACGCAACACAAGAAATGACAAATAAATAATTTTAGCATCAATCAGAAACGAAGTAGAAAATAAGGAAGAAAAGACAAATTATATAAATATATACATACATAATGATATAAAGAGGTACAACAATATAAGATTTATTGTCTGTTTAGGTTAATCTTAAAGGTGGCATAAGTGGGTAGTTGACGCAAATCAGAGGATAATTCATTATATTGAGAAGAAGCTCTGTACACGAATGATCTTTTACAATAATTTGTTATTGGCTTAGGTAAAGAGAGATTATGTTGATTACGGAGGGATTATGGTGAGTGTCTTTTTCTTATTATAAATGAATGTCTCAACCCTTATCAGATTTCCTTCAAACTGTAATGCTTCTGTATAATACACCCTTGGGGGCAAGGTTGACTACACCCTTTAACGAAGGGCCTTCCTCGAGCAAAAAGATAATTATGTTCAGGTTCTGAATTTGAGCAGCGTGTTGCGTTCCCTCGGTAAACATGTTGAGTGCAAACTAGGATAGGTCTTAGGTATCAGGTGTGTTTTGAGAAGAACTTTAGTGGAAGTGATGTATAACAAAGGGTCAAATTCAAACTCAGATTTAAAATGTCATCCCATCGACAGTCATACGAGCATACATGACGGTTTTATTTTTTTGTTTTCAAGAAAGAAATACATATAAAAATTCGATCATTCATTTTCATTCCTATTTTGTATATATATATATATATATATATATATATACCCTAATGGGTACATTAGGAAGACAGTTTTTGTTCTTTTTCTTTGTTCAACTGTCGACCTAATGTACCAACTGTCTACCTAATGTAGGGGTCGCTATTATGACGGAATAAACTGCATTGTTAGGTGTCGACTTAATGTACCCGTTAGTCAAATATACATAGGCCTATATATTCAACAAATATGTAAATACAGCACATATATATATATATATATATATATATATCTAGGAGTTCATTATATTCATGTTCATATTTTAAAATGGTCACTCTGACAAAGTAAAAAGGAATAAACAAAATGTGTTATAATACGCTGTGGGTCGTATATGCCCTCCCCCCCCCCCCCAAACAAAAAAAAAATAATAACAAATCTTGCATTTTCAATCACCAGGGAGACTAAACAATTGTGCATGGCCAACAGGACATCTACGAATATGAAGATGCTCGTTACCATGGAAACCGAAATGAAAGAAGAGGACGCAGGAAACGTAGACCGATTAGATGGATGTGATTCTACCTTGAGGGAAAGAGGAAAAGTGTCCTATCAAAACAAACACTTCTCATTGATCAATGTGAGTCCAGTAACTTTTCAGAGAAATTATTTCTAATCAGGGATCGACAGTCATCAGACGACATTAATGCGCTGCATTTCCATGGCTACGAAGTCTCTATCGTAAACGTGTGTCAGGCATAGGACTTAATACATGCGTTTATCCTAGAGTGTAAAACATTGACCTTCAAAGTGATACTCAGAAATAATCATTAAGACAGATTACAACAATTGAACATAAAATAAGGTACCTATTAAACCACTCAATTTAATAGAATTATCATTATGGTGTCGATGATGTGATTACTTTTATTATTATTATTATTATTATTATTATTATTATCGGTTCTTTGCTGACAGTGCTATAACTAGATCCTAAATCTCACATCATTGGTTTGACTAGCAAAGTCAAATTCTTCGAATCCAGAGAATCGCACTGCTGGTGATTTTGTCCGACCAAATCGGCAAAAACTAGGACTTTTATTAGCTGCGTAAACCGGTCTACATGAAAACCCCCATGGGTACACAATTTTTACATTCCGATAGTTAGCACAAGAACACAAACCAAAGGATGACAGCACTTTGATACACTTTGTGTTCAGTATTTCCATTATGTGGGTATTATGTGGTAAACCACATGGTCTGAAATCCCTCACTGTGGCAACACTATGAACACAGGGTTTACACACATAGTTCAATACATACCACACTGTGGTAAATGTGCGTTTCTCTGTGTTCAGTATGTCAACAATGTGGGCATTATGTGGTAGACCATGATGTGAAATTCCATACTGTGGTAATACTGTGAACACAGGGTTACACATAGTTCAATACATACCACACTGTGGTAAATGTGTGTCACTCTGTGTTCAGTATGTCAACTATGTGGGCATTATGTGGTAGATCACATGATTTGAAATTCCACACTGTGGTAAAAGTGTGTCATTCTGTGTTCATTATGTCAAATATGTCGGAATTATGTGGTAGACCACATGATCTGAAATCCGACACTGTGACCACATTGTGAACACATAATTTACACATAGACAACTATGTGAACACACTGTCGCAACACTGTGATTGTTTCTTAAGGGTATATATATATTTGACTGGATTAGGGAGACATTCTTTTGTCTTACTTCTTTGTCCTCGTGTCTCCCTAATAGACCAGTCCCTATTATGACGGAATAAACCTCATTTTCGTGTGTCTCACTAAGACACAATCCAGTAAAATATACATATATATTCAAAGAATACAAATACAGCACATATATATATTTATATATATCTATACTAGGGGTGTACTACATATCTTTCATTGACATATACAAGTTTATATTTTTGTTATATTCATGTTCATATCTTAAAATGGTCACTCTGACAAAGCAAAAATGAATAAACAAAATGCTTTATAATACGCGGTGGGTCGTATATGCCCCCCCCCCCTAAAAAAATAATTAAAAAATCTTGCATTTTCAACCACCAGGGAGACTAAACAATTGTGCATGGCCAACAGGACATCTACGAATATGAAGATGCTCGTTACCATGGAAACTGAAATGAAAGAAGAGGACGCAGGAAACGTAGACCGATTAGATGGATGTGATTCTACCCTGAGGGAAAGAGGAAAAGTGTCCTATCAAAACAAACACTTCTCATTGATCAATGTGAGTCCAGTAACTTTTCAGAGAAATTATTTCTAATCAGGGATCGACAGTTATCAGACGACATTAATGCGCTGCATTTCCATGGCTACGAAGTCTCTATCGTAAACGTGTGTCAGGCATAGGACTTAATACATGCGTTTATCCTAGAGTGTAAAACATTGACCTTCAACGTGATACCCAAAACTAAACATTAAGACAGATTAGAACAATTGAACATGATGATGTGATTATTATTATTATTATTATTATCCATTGTTTGCTGACAGTGCTATAACTAGATCATTGGTTTGGCTAGCAAAGTCAAATTCTTCGAATCCAGATAATCGCACTGCGGGTGATTTTGTCCTACCAAATCGGCAAAAACTCGGTGATACGGTTATAGGCCTGGAGATCATCCCACTTGTAAATCAATCATGATAATATGTGCTGTCTTAGATGGACTACATTTCTGTTCATTGCATGCTAAAGAATAATAATTTAGAGTGGCCCGTCCCAGATATTCATTATTCAACAGACATATCTTCCATGGGAGGACATCTATATATATTACTTAACCCACACAATGTCAGAAAAATAGGCCCTTCGCGATAATAATTTCAAAGAACTGAAAGATTTTCAGAGATGATTTGGAGAGAAGGGAATTAGTAAAACCGAATTATCTGTGAAATTTGTATAAATGTAACAAATATGTGATATCCATATAAAATACCACAGAGAAACGAAGTTTGATAAACTTGCGTTTACATTGCATAGGTATAATTGAACATTATTCTATAATTCATTATGTTTTGAATTACTGTGTTTCTATTACCTAAAAATAAGAAATGCTAGTAAGAGTAAAATAACCTCAAACAACTTCACATGACATTCTATAAGTCAACAGCAAAGGAGTATGAAGGAAATAACATGAATAATTATGCACATGTGGGACCTAACTCCGCCCTGTGTTCCATGCAGCCGCTTTTCTTTGGGAACATATACGGATGTGTCGACTAGTCTCCTTACAAGTCGCCTTTACGTCTTAGTACTTTAACATGCAATATCTATACATTATTCATAGATCCAATTAGTAAATATTTGTTTCTATACCGTATTGTTTATGTTAACCTGAACATCACGATAATCCTGTAATTCTTTTCCTTTTCCACCTAAACATTTCGAATCCATGAAAAGTTACACCGTTCACGGTCATATGCATGTACGATGTATTTATGTATAATCGTTCCAATGGTAGTTTTCTTTACTGTTAACTTTACATATATATATATATATATATATATTTATATATACGCATATATATATATATATATATATAATATATTTATATTATATATTTATATTATAAAAACCGCACAACAAGGGTCCCAAGTCCTTGTGTTGCCATAAAGCCATTATGGTAATAGCCGGGAGGGCGCATTGTTATACATAATTTGTATATATATATATATATATATACATATATATCTCACGTAATAAAAAACAAATGACTGTTGCGACAGTTTGTATAGGTCACGTGATCAAACCGTGAGCTAACTGATGAAAGGACTTACCGTTTTGTCGACCAGCAGTATCGTGTAACGTCAGTCACTATTCGACGTAAAGCAATCGCCTTCTAGAACACTTTTCCAACCGTCGGGGTCCAGAAACCTGAAGAAAATGTGACGTTGTCTTTGTACACAGGCACCGGGTTCAAAATTGCTCCCATGAACGCAGATGATAAGCAGTTTCCTTATCATTGACATATTTGTAATATACTGGTAGAGGGCGTAACTTTAGTTTTCAGCTTTTCCATGTTGAGTTCTTCTCTTTATTTGGCCTGTAAGTGCGTGAAATATATTTTATGTAGTACACTAAGATAGGTATCAATGATGCTTTCAACTGGGATACCGAAGACTGATGAGTAATAAACCGGAGAAAAATGTTGTAACGGTATTTCTTTTAAAGTTCATAGCTAAAAGTTAAATTCACGGGTCCCTTCCACCCTCTGAATGACAGACACCTTTCAATTTTTATTCATGTCTGTCTTTCCTGGAACAACTTAATCGAATAGCGTGATTTTTGATATATCCGACAGACAAAAGATTAGGAAGATTTTCAACCAAAATCAGTTTGTATGCTTACAACACCTTTTTGCACAATAATACAGTAATTATAGCATACGATATATTTATACATCGAAAATCATGCTAAAAATCGGTAGTTTAAAAATAGCTAACATCAACAACAAAAAGAAGAAGTGTTTTACATCATGTGATATCGTAGAATACATTTCAAAACCTTATCAGGCGCATTTTAAAGTTTGAATTTTTCTTGCAAACGCATTTAAGTCAAATCAGTGATTACGTGAAAGTAATGTATTCATAGAACTACTCCACAGCTCCTTTAAAAGGATAACAATATTTTTATTGATCACATATCCATACCAATGGATGCTGAAGGCCTCTACGAAATAGTATTACTACCCTGGCTTTAGCCCAGCTGCCCCATGGCGCTGAAAGTATTCAAGGAACAATTTCCTATCAGGTAACCATTTACTACACCTCGATGGAGAGTGGCAAATGTAGGTTAAGGACATTAGTGAGACTCGAACCGCGAATCATGTGATCTGCAGTCTGGTGAAGTATCCAATAGGCCACGACACCTCTAAAATGGAGAGAATCATTGCATTAGAAAACAAAAATCAGAAGTGTTCTACCCTTTGAATGAGATGAGTTTTAGCTGTGGAAATAATGGATGAATTATTTACAAAGCCTTTGCAGTGGAATTTCAAGGGTTTGTTCACACTCATGTAAAATGTAACTCTTTTCTGGAAAAAAATCAATTTCGAAATCTAATACTACCCATGAAATATGTGCAGTTGAAAAGAATATTCAAATACGGGATATCAGTGAAGACTAACCCTCGAAAAAAGTCCCAAAGAAAGGGGGGGGGGGGGGGGGGGGTGGGGGTGGGGGCTCGAAAAAGGTTTAAAGTTCTGCTGTGAACTTATCGGTTTACAATTTAAACTTCCTTTTTAAAATAAAATGTTATTTTGGTATTATGTTTCGGATCGGCAGAAGTGTGGAATTGAATGAAATATAATAATATCAATGGGTCTATACATTGCAAAATCCTTACCACACAATAATTAGATATATATAATGTTAACAACACATCTTATTTAAAGGACACAGGCCTCTCTCTTTCTCCCTCTCTCCCTCTCTCTCTCTCTTTCTCCCTGTCTGTTTATCTCCCCGTTCTCTCTCTCTCTCTCTCTCTTCCTCTCCTTTCAATTTAATTCGGTTAAGAGTTTCCTTCACACGCACTCTTGCACTTGCATAAGAAGTGGAGAAAACAAAATGAAGCGATTTGTGAATATCCTTGTTTCTCTTGTTTTAGTAGTTAGTGCTGAATTCTACAGGGTCACGTCTTTTTAAAAATAGATCTTCAGTTTAGTTGAAAATGTGAGATTATGCTACATTGATATGGTCTGATGTTTTAGGGCTGCATGAAGATATTATAGGTTTTTCCTGACCAATATAATAATTAGGCCTAAAACTAACTAAAATTCATTTTTCGTGCATTAAACGTAAATGTCGCCGTCGGACGAATTTCGTAATTTAAGAACCTGAGCATTTCAATTAAACAACAGGAAACAAATTTAAGTATGTGCATTCGACTTGCAAATGCGATCCCTTTTCTGAGATTCGCGCATTGATATTGTCAGGATTATGTAAACACACCCATTGTCCTTCTACACCTGTCTGACAAGGCATAGTGGAGGGCTTGCAAGGTATTTGTGTAATCAACACATGAATGGTAGATTTCAGCATGGCAGCCACATAGCCCAGATACAAGCTCCTCTATTATGTCTTGTCAAACAGGTGCAGATGGACAATGGGTGTGTTTACATAATTCTGACAATATCATTTGTCTACTTAAAGCAATATAATTTTTACAATTTAATAACTTATTATTGAAATAATCATTTGGCACCAAATTGCATCCTAAGAAAGTTACAATACTCGAAATTGTACGACGTACATCTTACCTGAATTGAAATATTGAGTTATTAAGGTTGTAATGCCTAAAAATGGTTTTCTCTTCGGGGCCATTTTTTTAGGGGGGGGGGTGGGCTCTAGGAACCAAATCCGCCGGCTTCGTTCCACCTGATAAGCCTTTTGTGACTGACATGGAAGGTCTAAGTAACTTTAAGGGGTCAAACCTCATAGGTAAAATGGATGACTATTTTGCGACAAGCTCCCAGACTTTAAAGGAGAATGAAACTTAATAAAAATTAGTTGATAATCATGTGGAAAGTTGTCAGCCTGTTCAAAATATCTTGAAATTACTCCTATTTGATTGCTCAAGGGGAACAATCTCCCTAAAGTTTGCAGATTCCTTGCTAGATATTATCCCATGGGGGCTACAATTTTGAAAACTGTGATATCATAGTAGTGCATGCACGGGTGTAGACACGCATAGTTATCCATTGTTAATGGGGGATGATCTATTCATCATCCCCCACTAACAATAGAAAGCGTGTTCGTGTCTACGCCACTGAGTGCATGTCCATTTACCTGTACACAATGGATATATTGTTGCATAATGAATAGCTATGCAAAATGGCAACTATCTTGGTACCCCAACTCTCACGCAGGTGAGGTTGTATCATGTGTATGGAGCAGTTGTATATAGGTCTTTGTCACTTCTTTGAATAATTGACAAACCTTTGTCTGACCAAGCAACAACTACATGTAGTGCATGCGAAATCCTGCTTAACAAAAGAAACTGCTTCACCTATGAAACAGCTGAACCAGTTATCTTGACGCAGTTAGGTTACATGACAGGATAAAAATCAATTAATTTGAATGTACATGATTACAAAATGGTTTAGGCCTATTATGATAAAACCATTGCTACGCAGAGCAGTACACAAGGTTGTGGCGTCGTATGGGTTCACGATCGATCTATATCAAGACGAGGGGGGTTATGTCTTATTGAGGCCTGTCACCATTTGCTTCCGTGAAAACGAGTAAAATAGGTTGTGTTTTTTCACCACCGGACGGGTAACCCAGTGATCTCGTTTAGGGTATCAAAAACAGGAAAATTCTGGAAAAAGGTATCATATTCACTATACTGACGAAAAAAGATCCTTGAATTGGCTAGGAAATTTTATAGTACCATTTGGCATCTGAAAATCCTCCCGTGGATATTTTTTCATGAATCCAAAGAGGAAATCTTTTATATTCTTTCAATGAAAACACCATTCTGTAATGTGTTCAAAATTAAATATTTGTCTTTATTTCTTCCTTTTTTGGCCAAAAAAAAAGGCCGAGAAGAAGCAATCCTCGAAGAGGGTGTACAATACTATGCAAAATCTAAACAATCCCTGAAATTATAAGATTCTAAAAATCAGAATTTTTTGCGGGTTTCCCTGAATAGGGTATCAAAAAACCTCTCGACTTAAATCCTCGTTTAGGGTACTTTTCAGAAAGTCATGGAGGCAGATGCCGTACATGCCTCAACGAGACACCCCCCCCCCCCCCCGGGCCCGGGATGCGAAATTTTTTTCCCACGAACTTTTTGCCCTGGCGCATGCGCACATGGTCATATTCTCCAGACCTCATTAATATTCATTAATATCTCCACTACTTATCATTACGTCATTAGGCAATTCATGAACGCGTGCACGCTTCCTTCCTCTCTCTTCTGTCTGTGATGAGATTTTCGGAGAAGTTAAAGGAGAATTAACCTCAAACAATAAAGACGATAGTGATCAAAGGTGTTATTTATTCCTACTTGTTGGACTATATGGCTTCGCGTCAAAATATACGAGATCGATACGAATCAAGATTTTCTGAGCAAAATTTATCATCTGCTAGCAATATGTATCGTCTGCTAGCAATACATGGGGGCTGCCATTTTTTTATGTGTACAAGAAGATTTTCTTAATCCAAATGCCCAATTGCCTTTTTCAAAATTAAAAACCCATTTGAGATTAAAAATATAGAATAGATATGTCAATTTATTTTTAAACTGAAGATTTCCTTATATATTTCTGTTGAAAATCGATATTCGCTTAATATAAATCTATTTTCTAGATACTGTGACGCAATGGACGGAGCAAATTAATTCAAATTTTATGGATGCTTCTTCCCTGAGCATCTATAGCGGCAAACTATGCATTCACCTGCTTTCGGATAATGGGACTTCAAAAGTCAGAATGCATGCTGCATATATTATGTTCTGCTCTGTTTGGCAAACCCAAGAAAATAGATTTTTGTTAAGCAAAACCAGACAATTTAAAAGTATCATTATAAAGATTTAATTTTTATAAATCATGTAAACACCCACTTTATATTTTTCGTCACATATGGGATTTTAGGTAATGAAGAAAATCAATTTAGGTCTTGGATTCAAAATATCTTCCTGACCGGAACATTTCTCAATGGTTCATGTACAAATCCAAATCAGCAAGAAAATGGCAGCCCCCATGTAAATGAGTTCGAGACGATACAGGGTGTTGGAATATCTTTATTTATACCCTTTTCTTATATCTTATTAGAAAATGATTTAGGCCAATAAGTAGGAATATATTACACCTTTCAATATAAGTAAATTTGTACTCAGGGGTTAATTCTCCTTTAAAATAAAGCTGAATAAGGTTTATCGCTAATCGGCATTGCAGTATATCAATGGGATTGAAAAGGGGGCAAGCCTATGGCGCTTACAATGTGGTTTGCACCTTTTCAATCCCGTCATGCATTGTAATGCATCGCCCTCTGTTGATATTTGCCGATTCGCGATAAAGCTTATTTCAAAGAAATATCTGGGATCTATGTGTAATCTTTAATAACTTGGGGCCTATATATTATTATTATATATATTATTATATAATAATTATTCACTCAAGACTAAGATGATTAAAAAGTATAGTAGGCATAGTATAACGAACACCAGTAGTGGGTTAGTCTTGTTTTTCTTATGTTGTCATACAGTACATGTACTTTGATTAAAGGGATCTTATTTCTAAGGTTATTTCTATGTCATTAATTTAACTCTTCTTGGCACCTAATTTCCAAGTTTATTTCTATATCATTAATTTACCTCTTCTTTATATAATTATGTATGCATTTTGTCCTTCCCTCTCGCCCTCCAATTACATTCTTTTGTCTACCCCCCCCCCCCCCCCCCATTCCTTCTTAAGCTACCTACGTTATTCAATATTATTTATGGATGACTAGTCGATTTAGCAATATGTAATAAATTTATTTGATTTACATTTGATTTTTTTTTGTAACTTGGTTTGTTTAAACAGCCATGGGGTGTCATGTTTCTACTTTTACATGTCACCTCTCTCTTCCCTGTCGATTTCAGATCTCTCACATTCCTTTCCATTCATCCTTTGTTTTTCCCCTTCCCCTCTCTCATCTCCCTTCATATTTCCTCTACACTCTTAAACGCTTTCTGCTTGCTCTTTAGACCTACTTTTTACACAATCATTTATTCTATCTTTTTTGATCGCTCGTGCTCACTCTCCATTTCTCTTCCTATTTTTTTATTTTTATTAAACCACTAAATAGTTGATGAAATTATCAACACAATATTATTTATATTATCTGCTCTTATTTGTAATGTTCATTAATGATATTCAATGCAGTGCTGATTTAGTTACATACATATTATTTACTTATCAGGAAACAATATTTACAATCTTATCATTACCAAGAATGTATAGTTGGAATATATAGATCCATGTACATGGATGAAAGCAAACCATATTAGTGTGGATATGTTTAAAAAACAAATTACATGTATATTAATACAGAATGATGCTAATTACAGATCACTTATATTTATAGCCAAATTCAGCGTTAAAGAATTTAATTTTACAGGTGTTAGAACAGACAAAAACCTGACATGTGATGGAATTACAATATTTCACAAATACATTTTTTTTTAATTACAAAGATCCATTTTTTTGTTCTACTGTATATATCAAAACCGAAATGTATGCTGGTGTGGTAAATTAAATGTTGTATTCTCATCTCATTTGGGTCCTTCACCCCTGGTGACTGGATGTTATTTAAACTTCGGACATAAATTGTGCAAGCATGCAGGTAAGTAAAGTCAATTTTCAACATTATGTGATGCACTTTGAAGTAGTACAGAAAGAAATTTGGTTTTGAAGAGGAAGTGACATGTATGTACACTTAGGCGACGACTTGAATTTTTTTTGGTTTTGTTTTTTTCTATTTCAAGCCAAAATACCAAATTTAGGCCAATCACGTATACCGTGTGGCTAACAATTTTTTCATATCATATGAAAGGTGGGTCCTTTAGCTTTCCATACGCATCAACATTTTCCCATAAAAATATATATGCCTAATTTGGCAACCATTTCAAAAGTGTAATGTGTTTTTTTTGAGCCACACGGTATATTTTATAGTCCGATAGTCAATTTTGATGGCAAAATTACGCTTTTTCTATTATTGTTTCGCAAACATTTTCAGCTCGTTCGCTTCGCTCACTGGCATAACATGGATTATTCCGCTTTGACCATTCAAACAGATTTAGGGTGGTAAACTTTGGAGCACCGTTCCCCCCACTCATACCCTAAAATCGCCGCACCTATATGTACATGTACTTGGAAAAGTGGGCTGCAAGACACTATCTTTTCAACATCAACCTACTAACTGCAATACAATTGTTCACTTGTGCAGTATAAAAGTGATATATGGGGATTTGATTTTCTCATAAACCTTCTACATAAAGAATGTAACTGATAAAGTCTTTCAAAAAATTCCATTCCGTGGGCGGATGCATAACAAAATTCTAACCGTGCAGTGTTGTGGATTGCTCAGAGAAGAAATAGTTTGACAGTCAGTATATCCCACTTGGAACTGTATAAAAATCAGTAGTCTTTTCTATTCAATCTAAAGAGAACAAATTGAACGGATAGGATCTATGTCGTGATTGAGGAAACTAACATGACTCGTTCGTTATATAAAATAAAGTGCAGCCTATTGGCAGGGAATCCAGAAAACCAATACGTGAAACGCAATGAAATGCTTCTGTGCAGAGTGATGTCATGATGATTGATGGTTCGTGCTCATCAACCAGGCGTCGAGACGCAAAGCTCAAGCACGTCCCTGTCGGGCGTACAGGACAAGCATTAACACAAAATGCGTACCAGGTAGTAACAAAGTTAGAAAGACCGGATTTAACAACGATGATACTGTATGTAGAACCAACCTTGATGAGATGGAAAAGCACACAAGAGATCCCAGGTTAATGTCTGGACACATACATTTAAGGGCCAAACAGCTTCGTGTGGTCGCGTTATTTCAGTCGGGCAAAGAAGGCTTGGCTAGCTACAAGCAAGACATCTAACCACAAATGTAGGTCGCCAGCGCCCGGCGCGGCCGCCCCGCTGGCCGGCCGGGGGCCCGGTTGTCTGCTTGCCGTGATCTTGCTTGGCTTTGGGTTCGTAGAGGAAATACTGCAGTGCGCCGTCACCTGGTATACGAGTCTAACGCCCCGAAAACAATATAACGTGGCGTCCAGTGATCAATGGATGTATATCCAACGCAACTTGGATGTGTAATAAATTTTCCAAAGTTTGTCAATGACATTAGAGCCGCAGCTTGTATTGGGTGGTCATCCGTTACCACTGGATTGCCGTGGTAACTGGTGTGTGGTAGTGCTGTGGAAACTAGTTTGTGGTGGGTGATGTGGTACCCGGTGTGTGTAGTTCTGTGGTAATCTGTGTGATAACTGGTGTGTGGTAATCTGTGTGGTACCTGGTGTATGGTAATTCTGTGGTAATATGTGTGGTAACTTGTGTGTGGTAGTTCTGTGGTAATTTGTGTGGTAACTGGTTATGGTGGTTTTGTGCTAATCTGTGTGATAACTGGTGTATGGTGATTCTGTGGTAATATGTGTGATAACTGGTTTGTGGTAGTTCTGTGGTAATCTGTGTGATAACTGGTGTATGGTAGTTCTGTGGTAATCTGTGTGATAACTGGTGTGTGGTAGTTCTGTGCTAATCTGTTTGATAACTGGTGTATGGTAGTTCTGTGGTAATCTGTGTGATAACTGGTGTATGGTAGTTCTGTGGTAATCTGTGTGATAACTGGTGTGTGGTAGTTCTGTGCTAATCTGTTTGATAACTGGTGTATGGTAGTTCTGTGGTAATCTGTGTGATAACTGGTGTCTGGTAGTTCTGTGGCAATCTGTGGGGTAACTGGTGTGTGGTAATTCTGTGGTAATTTGTGTGGAAACTGGTGTATGGTAATTCTGTGGTAAACTATGTGGTAACTGGTGTATGGTATTTCCGTGGTAAACTGTGTGGTAACTGGTGTACGGTAGTTCTGTGGTAATCTGTGCGATAAGTGGTGTGTGGTAATCTGTGTGGTAACTGGTGTATGGTAATTTTGTGGTAATCTGTGTGATAAGTGGTTTGTGGTAATCTTTGTGTTAACTGGTTTTGGTAGTTCTGTGGTAATTTGTGTGGTAACTGGTTATGGTAGTTCTGTGGTAATATGTGTGATAACTGGTGTGTGGTAGTTCTGTAGTAATCTGTGTGGTAACTGGTGTATGGTATTTCTGTGGTAAAATGTGTGGTAACTGGTGTATGTTAGTTATGTGGTAATCTGTTTGATAACTGGTGTGTGGTAATATGTGTGGTAACTGGTGTATGGTATTTCTGTGGTAATCTTTTAAAGGTTAAAAGAAATAAGAAAGCTGTCTTGTTATTTAATATTCAGGGGTGATTTTATAATTTTCAGTGTGTTTGAATGCAAAATGCTGACCGTTCCTTTTTTGTTTATTTTCCCCTTTGCAGCCCCTTCGTCCACACTCATCACTGGGTTTCGTACCGAGCCTCAGATATGGATAGAGGGGGTCTCAATCGTGCACTGGGCGCCTCTTCTTGCGAGAGAACGGCGGGAAGGAAACCTCAGCCTCCCAGTTTGAATAACGTGGAGTGGGAAGCGCGGGCTTCGTCTGCCGGGGTTGAAGGATTACGTAAGCTCCTTCGCCACGCCGTAGACTCGCCAACGCATATAGTCATACACGTGGGCAGCAATGATGGTTGGGGGCGCTCCTTCTTTACACGGTGGCAAGCAATATTCCTAAGTGACGTGATCTCCTACGCCTCCCCTCCCTCGAATGATGTCTAAAGATCTGTTTAGTCTGTCCTAAGGGAATGAATAGTATATTTGAGGCGATATGAAATAACATGTTTCCAACGGTATGAGGGCCATTGTTGTCAATTTAGTTGTTGATAATAGGAATGATTTTTGCGACAGGCACCCAAATGTGCGGTTTTTTTCTCGTTTCGTATCCTCCTCAAGTGCTCCTGGAGTTTATTCCTCTTCGATCAAAATGAGCAAGTCTTCCTCGAAGGGCTTCAGTTCAGGGATGGAGGGTGGGGACTTTGGACTTCTAAATCCGCACGTTTCTCTGTGGTCGGGTTTTGAGTATGGGCTCAGGAAGAAGAACGCTTGCCATCTTAGTCGTTTCGTGAAATCCTCAACTTTCTGTATCAGTCTTTTGATATACTCGCTGTTAGACGGTACTGGCGTGTTCTTCGTGCTGTACTGGAATCTAAACTTGTCCATCCTCAGGTATAAAATACAAAGTGAATAAATAAATCACAAAACAAATAAATAAATAGATCAATACCAATATATATCTGTACTGTGGTAATCTGTGTGATAACTGGTGTGTGGTAGTTCTGTAGTAATCTGTGTGGTAACTGGTGTATGTTATTTCTGTGGTAAAATGTGTGGTAACTGGTGTATATTAGTTTTGTGGTAATCTGTTTGATAACTGGTGTGTGGTAATCTGTTTGATAACTGGTGTGTGGTAATCTGTGTGGTAACTGGTGTATGGTATTTCTGTGGTAATCTGTGTGGTAACTGATGTATGGCATTTCAGTGGTAATCTGTGTGGTATTCATAATGTATCTAGTACGAAATACTTATCCTTTCTGTGGTATCTGATACCACACGGTAATCCTTTCTGTGGTATTCATGTGGTAAATTTGGACATTTACCACGTGAATATCCCTGTGGGACATGCCTGTGGTACATTCCTGTGGTACATTCATGTGGTACAATCATGTGGTATAACCCTAAGATATTTTTGGAAGGGTGGTTTATGGTAATTTTGTGGTAATCTGTGTGATAACTGGTTTGTGGTAATCTTTGTGATAAAAGAAACTGGTGGTAAATTGGGACATTTACCACGTGAATATCCCTGTGGGACATGCCTGTGGTACATTCCTGTGGTACATTCATGTGGTACAATGATGTGGTATAACCCTAATATATTTTTGGAAGGGTGGTTTATGGTAATTTTGTGGTAATCTGTGTGATAACTGGTTTTGGTAGTTCTGTGGTAATTTGTGTCGTAACTGGTAATAATAATAATAATAATACATTGCATTTATAATGCGCTTAATACAAATGTTTTTTAAGCGCCGAAGTATTATTACCCAGGCTGTAGCTAGGCTACCTGGTTATGGTAGCTAGGCTAACTGGTTATGGTAGTTCTGTGGTAAAATGTGTGGTAACTGGTGTATGGTAGTTCTGTGGTAATATGTGTGATAACTGGTGTGTGGTAATCTGTGTGGTAACTGGTGTATGGTAATTTTGTGGTAATCTGTGTGATAACTGGTGTGTGGTAATCTTTGTGGTAACTGATGTACGGTATTTCTGTGGTAATATGTGTGGTAACTGGTGCATGGTATTTCTGTGGTAATCTGTGTGGTATTCATAATGTATCTAGTACGAAATACTTATCCTTTCTGTGGTATCTGATACCACACGGTAATCCTTTCTGTGGTATTCATGTGGTAAATTGGGACATTTACCATGTGAATATCCCTGTGGGACATGCCTGTGGTACATTCCTGTGGTACATTCATGTGGTACAATCATGTGGTACAACCCTAATATATTTTTGGAAGGGTGGTTTAATATGCCAACTGGGTTTTATAATGTAGTTCATTTTAGCATATGATTTCAGATAGGGCAAATCTATTACTCATCAGGAAATAAAGAATTTCGAGAGTATCATTTCATTTTCAGCAAAAGGTTAAGAAGTATGCTGAACCAAAAGGTGGAGGTTTTCCCGTCACTGCCCCCCCCCCCCTGATTCTCCCCTATTTCTTACCTTTTATTAAGATTACGTTAAAAGAAATAAGAAAGTTGCCTTGTTATTTAATATTCAGGGGTGATTTTATAATTTTCAGTGTGTTTGAATGCAAAATGCTGACCGTTCCTTTTTTGTTTATTTTCCCCTTTGCAGCCCCTTCGTCCACACTCATCACTGGGTTTCGTACTGAGCCTCAGATATGGATAGAGGGGGTCTCAATCGTGCACTGGCCGCCTCTTCTTGCGAGAGAACGGCGGGAAGGAAACCTCAGCCTCCCAGTTTGAATAACGTGGAGTGGGAAGCGCGGGCTTCGTCTGCCGGGGTTGAAGGATTACGTAAGCTCCTTCGCCACGCCGTAGACTCGCCAACGCATATAGTCATACACGTGGGCAGCAATGATGGTTGGGGGCGCTCCTTCTTTACACGGTGGCAAGCGATATTCCTAAGTGACGTGATCTCCTACGCCTCCCCTCCCCCGAATGATGTCTAAAGATCTGTTTAGTCTGTCCTAAGGGAATGAATAATATATTTGAGGCGATATGAAATAACATGTTTCCAACGGTATGAGGGCCATTGATGTTCATTTCGTTGTTGATAATAGGAATGATTTTTGCGACAGGCACCCAAATGTGCGTTTTTTTTCTCGTTTCGTATCCTCCTCAAGTGCTCCTGGAATTTATTCCGGCGTGGTGAGCTGACTTTGCGGAATCTGACCTCTTCGATCAAAATGAGCAAGTCTTCCTCGAAGGGCTTCAGTTCAGGGATGGAGGGTGGGGACTTTGGACTTCTAAATCCGCACGTTTCTCTGTGGTCGGGTTTTGAGTGTGGGTTCAGGAAGAAGAACGCTTGCCTTCGTAGTCGTTTCGTGAAATCCTCAACTTTCTGTATCAGTCTTTTGATATACTCGCTGTTAGGTACTGGCGTGTTCTTCGTGCTGTACTGGAATCTAAACTTGTCCATCCTCAGGTATAAAATACAAAGTGAATAAATAAAACACAAAACAAATAAATAAATAGATCAATAACAATATATATCTGTACTGTTTACCACTTTAAAAGCTGCCACCAAGATTAAAGCCAAGTAGCCAAGTATGCCAATGATTTGAAAACAAA
The DNA here is from genome assembly GCA_025617745.1 of Heliocidaris erythrogramma. Taxonomy (NCBI): domain Eukaryota; kingdom Metazoa; phylum Echinodermata; class Echinoidea; order Camarodonta; family Echinometridae; genus Heliocidaris; species Heliocidaris erythrogramma. The sequence goes on from CM046864.1 coordinate 5,110,559, forward strand.
AGGTAGGTAATTTTGCAAGTGGAATTGAATAACAAAAAAGGGAACAGTTTAATTCAAAGTCAAAGTCAAAAATTGTATAAGTCTACGTCTTTACGACACTGTTCAAAGTACACTGCATGTAATGCGCACAGGCACCTCTCTCTCTCTCTCGTTCTCCCCCCCCCCCCCCATCTCTCTCTCTCTCTCCGTCTGTCTCTCTTTTCACATTTCAATCAGATATTATGGTCCACTTCACATGCACTCACGCACATTAATTAACCCCAAATCCCCGGATTTTGTTCCATTATAATTTGAGTTATCATTTTGGCTTGCTTTTGTATCTATTAATGAATTGTTCAGCAATGTGCTGAATCAGGTGTCTTTCAAACAAACCATAGTTAGGTCGCATTTCTGGCTATGGTTGGATGTTTCAGAGCTGCACGGAGCTATATTAGGATACTATTTTTGAAATCCGCACTCACGCACATGCAGTGATTGTCATATTTTGTGGTTGGATGTTTAAGAGCTGCATAGAGCTTAAGATATTATTTTTGGAATGATACACTGGAAAAAGCTAATCAGATGCCTGCAAACCTTTGGATAGTTCATAAGAAAGCAGAAATGTTGTTCGAATGCGACACCATACCCATGTTATGCTTTTCGATACAATGTATTATTGTATGATCAGAATTTGGAGGTATTTGGATAATTTAGATGTTGCTACTCATCTCATATGGATCGTGATATCTGGTCTGATATGAAATTCTGCAAGACAGAAACAGGTAGGGATTCAGTCTAGTTGGTATTTGGGTCTACATAGAAAGGTGAAGGAACCAGGGAGATTGGACCCAAAGATAGAGAGAGAGAGAGAGAAAGACTGACCGGGTGAGGAAGACAGCCAGCAAAAGAGAAATAGAAAAATGAGTAACGAGGGAAAGAATGGGAGGGAGAGTGGGAGAAAGAGAGAGAGAGAGAGAGAGCAAGCTAAAGAGACAAAGAGACAGCGAGAGAGAGAAGCAGTACGTGATATAGGGAATTACTTCATATTTCAATGCAGATTGTTGTAGGTCTATTTCAATAATTTTAGTTTTTATTATTAATGAAATGATCCTGAAATAAAATAGGCCTACTAATAATGTTTTTTTGTGTGTGTTGGCTTATACGGTAATACTAACGAATAGACAATTTAATCTTTATATGTGTATATTTATGTTATTTAATCTTTCAAAAATATTTGCAATGCGACCCTTGAGAAAGAAAATTGTGCCGATTTAGTTTTGTTTGTCAGTGCACGTGAAATGAAATATATTTCGATTTTATTTGTTCTTAACCCCCCCCCCCCCCAATCCATCATCGGGCCTATAAACATTGCAAATTAGAACTGAGGATCCCATGTCTTTACAAGTTTGTTTGCTAGGTGGGGATCAAATTGAGAGCAGGAATCAGTGTGAAACAGGGTAAATCACCAAATGCACCGTTTCAGAGGAAAACCAATCAGTACATTGCTCTGAAGGAAAGAAGTAAATTCAGAAAATTAGATTGGAAAATGGCGTTGAAGAGAGACATACTGAAGCTTTTCGTCATACCGCAAGAATGAGCAGAAAGCCGAAATCGAACAATATACCGGAAACTAATTGAACAAAGCGGGCGAAATATTTAACAGATTTTGATTGGCTGCCTGAACATAACTGGAAATTAGGCTTATTGCCAGCCAGTTTTGTAATAACGGGAGCTAAAATAGTACGAGCGAGCGTCCTCATGAACTCTTTCTGTCGGCACAGAACAGGGTCAGTGAGCTGAATGCATGTGGCTTCGAGCATGCGCAGATGTGTAAATTTTTTTCGGCTAAAAATTTTAAACCAAGATGAACAGTATTGTTCAGCGCACTCTTGACATTTTTAGGTTTAATCATAGATAATAAACTCTCTTGGAAATCCCATGTAGCCACTGTATGTCAAACGATTTCCCGAAATATAGGAGTCTTAAATAAACTAAAGTATTATTTTCCAAAATTTACTCTTCTAACTTTATACTCTACATTAATATTGCCCTATTTAAATTATGGTTTAGTTGCTTGGGGCAACACACATTCTACTTATCTTGATAGAATCTTATTATTACAGAAAAAGGCAGTCCGTATCATATCAAATCTTTCCTGGAAATCACACACGGACCCACTATTTTTTGAAAATTAAATCTTAAAAATACAAGATTTGTATCGTCATAATCTCGGTCAGTTCATGTATAAATTAAATAATAATTTGTTACCTGCACTATTCAGTGATATATATTCCGTAAGAATATGACTATTCATAAATACTCCACACGACAATCAAATGAATTTCATTTACCCCTTACTAGAACTATCTTCACAAAATCTATATTTACTTTCACCGGACCAAAATTTTGGAATAATCTTAATTCGAATATTAAAGATGCTCCCAGTTCACACTCATTCAAGAAGCAACTAAAGACTTTTCTTTTGGTTTCCTACCGGGAATCAAATTGATTCTTGGTAGGAAATTGACTGATTGAAACTTATAACTTTTAGATGGAATCATCATCATCCCCATGACTTATGGTAAATTCTCTGTTAATTCTGCATCCTGCATTCTGTTATAATTTTATTCAATTTTTGCTTCATATTTCAAATCGTGTTTCGCCCCCAATACTGCGCATGCTCTCTATATCTATCTTTTCCTCTTTCTCGTCTAATAAGCCAGCGTTCTTTTTGTTTGTTTTTGTTTTGTTTTGTTATTTTCATTGGGGGTGTGTGTGTGTGTTTTTCTCTCTCTCTCCTTGTTCTCTTTGGTGTTGTCCGTCTTCTTTCGTTCGTCTTTTTCTTTTTTTCTCTTTTCTGTGGCGATAAGTTAATTTTTTGGGGGGAGGGAGGTGTTGCAGTTATTATTTTTGGTGTATGCGGGGGTGTTAGGGTGTGTATGTATCTTTTTTTTTAATGTATACTTGCTATATAAATTGTACAGACATTTTTTTTTGAGGGGTTTGCAAAATACAAGCTTTGCTTTTTAGCATTCCCCTCCATTTTCAGCATTTATTTATTATAATTATCATTGAAAATTAGGCTGAATGAAAATTATTGTTATTACATGCATTTTGTTCATGATATTATTTAGGATGTATTTACGTTTGTCTTTATATTGTTGAAAATGGTTCATGATATTATTTATGATGTGATAACGTTATATTTTGTTGAAAAATGTTTCATGAAATTATGATGTAATTACGTTTTTATTTATATTCTGTTGATCATTGAAAAAAAATGAAATGAAATGATTAAGTGGTGAGCGATCGCAGAATTGGCATTGTCTGCCGCGTTACGCACATTTGTTAGTCAACACGAGCGCGGGGGTTGTGACCACGCGCTAGCCTGGCGATTCCGAAAAGAGGAAGGTACGTGTTGCTTTACACGATCTGCTAGTATTTGAGTCGTACGCCCTATGTACCGAGCTTCACATGGGCACATGAACTTGTAAATAACAATGGAAATCTGCGTGATAGGGAGTACATCATTCTGTGTGTAAATACCACGCGAGGCTCAACGGTAGGGAAAGTGCTACATACGGCTAGCTTGACCTGTTTCTCAAACTTTTGGGATGCTTTCCCTCGCCACGGCAGTTTGAGATATACATTAGATAGGTGAAAAGAAGGGGAGCAGGACGGCAGACATACTAATTTCCCATCCCTTCTTTATTTTTGTTTCTTTAATGATTTTAATTTTGATTTCATATATTTTGACGACATTGTAATGCCAATACATCAGTATTCTACACTCTTAAAAAAAGTTACCCCATTGGTGTTAAAAAATGTGTTAAAAGGGAACATGGTCGTCTGTGGTCTAAACCATTACACACCATGAGTGGTTAGATTTTGCTTGATACATGTGTTATGTTTTACACATCTAATGTGTAAAATGTTAACACCAAAGGGTGGGGTAACATCTTACCACAAAACGACCATGTTCCCTTTTTTACCCCATGCTGTACAACTTTTAACCACTACCAGCCTGTGTAACAACGCAGCTGTGTTATTATTTTACCCCTTAAGTGGTACAGAATTTACCCCATACTTTTTACCACACCCCAATGTGTCACTTTTTACACTAAATGTCTACACCAGGATGAGTTGAGACTACAAGACAAATGCACAATGAAAATTATGTTTTGTTAAACTTGCATTTTAATAAGCATGGAAAAAGCTCAAAAAAAGTTAACAGATTTTAAACTACTATATTTAAATATGATCAGAAAGGTTGAATTATTTACATATAATTTACATATAATTATACTCTAAATGCTGGAATGTGGATCAATCACAATATAAGTAACAATATACAAGCTTCTTTTTTTTACAATTTGGTCAATTTTCCAAACGAAAAGGGCGAAAACCTGGATGTATGTTTCTTGTTTTGTGAATTCGTTGGAAAAAACACTAACTTCAAACATTTTGATATAGTTTTGACAAACGCATTTCCTCTTAAAACTTGCGTCTCAATAATGGAAAACAAAACAAACTACAAAACAATGTTACAACAGACTTTCCAACTATGTAACATGATCTGAAAGGTTGATTTTTCACATAACAAATGATTTACATATAATTTAGACATAATTATATTATAATGGTGGCGTCACACTATAGATACTTGGGAATAAATCTGGACAAAAACTGAGCTAACTGCATGGCATTTTTGGCTGGCTATGAAAGTATTGGTGCACACGTGTAAATCGGGAAGTTCCGCCCGGGGCTCCTGCGGGGCTCCTCCGCCGGCCTTCGCGGCGGAACGCAGCATCAAACATCCACTTCCAATGTGCAATCAACTCTGAAATGTGCTCTGGGTCTATAACATAGCTTCTGATGCAATAATAAAATTAATATAATGAAAATGTGAATGTTTTACAATTAAATGAAGAGATGACATCGGCTGGCATCCCCCACGATCTCAGCAACGACTCCATGATGACGACATGGGCGTTAATCGTTACGTAACTCTATTCATCATGGGGGGGGGGGGGGGACGGCTATTGTGTCGTCCCCCCCCCCCCCCATGATGAATAGAGTTACGTCACGATTAACGCCCATGGATGACGATGAACTGCAGTGTAGCTTCACCACTGCACTGCATGTGATCGTATACCCGGCCGCGTTTCGCGCCTATATACACACACTAGAACTATGAACATGGCAAACGAAGAAGCGGACAAAATATACAGCTCCTCATTGTACCTTCCACGTACACTTGTTCTGGTAGACAAAGAACATCCCTTCATTGCTAATGCTATTATGTAAAAAAATGTAGAACAGGTGTCACATGCATATTCACGGTTCTACTTATTTTACATAATAGCAATGAAGGGATGTTCTTCTACCAGAACAATAACTTACTAAGTGATTCAAATTTATGGATGTTTCTTTCCTGGGGACCTAGTAACGAGGTATTCCATTAACCCGTTATTAATGAATGAACTACAATACTTGGAATCCAGTTTGCATACATTACTTGTTGCTATGTCTGACAAGCCTCTGGCAAGCTTTCAGGTTGTCAAGAACAACCTTTGTTTCAAAAGTATGCATAAAATTTGAATCTTAGTAAACAGGTCTATTGTGGAGGGTACAATGAGGAGCTGTATATTTTGCCCACTCTCTCTTGTCATCGTGTCCAAGTGTGTTGATGATTACCACAAATGGGGTAACATTTTGACATGTGGACGAAGTTTGACCAGCTAGAATCGGGTTTCTTTTTTACCGCGGTGCAGGTGTAAACGTTTAACCTGCATGCTGTGTACCTTTGTTTCATGCTTCTACACAGATATGTGTACATTTTGTCACATATTCTTACCACAACTGTTTAACCACATGTTTTTTTACCACCTGTTCTAAGAGTGTACAAGCCCCTTCCCCTTTTATGTTCTGACCACCTACAATCAGAACCCTTGTTCCCACGCTCCCATATTGATGTTATATTTAATCCCCATCCGCAGACCAATGGTTTATAATCTCCCCTCATCCCTTCCAGACCACTTCCTGGCTAATGTAAACATTTCCAGATACCAGCACCTGTACCAATAAATCAGTCCCTACCCTGTATACTCCCAAATCTTGCCATATGGCATTGCTGACCCAATAGGTAACACCCACATAAATGTATATAGCCCAGCTTTCACACAGGGGTAAAATTTTGTAAAGCTGATTAGTTTAAAGAGCTTTATAAACATATTTACATACGATGTCATTCACACACACAATATTTTGGTGCGATCGTTCGAGATTCACTGCTGATTAAATGCGCAGTAGGGCCATTGCACATAATAATAGCAGGTCATGTCAATGAAAGCGCGCGCCCGGTCTTAGTTCTGCCCAGTTAGAGACGTATATCCGTTCATACACAAAATCTCTTGCCTCCTTCATACGAACATCGTATCTGTAGGCTGCTCTGACCCGTCTTTAGATCGCGAGTTCGTATCTGTACGAACATCGCACAGTTCAATGTTCAACAGGGGAAATTTGCTCTAGGGCTGATTAGTTAAACTAATAAGCTTTCCATACGATGAATTTTACCCTCGTGTGAAAAGGCTGCATGCCTAGTAATTTTGGGTCATTATAGAGAGTGTAGAGGGAAAGTAGATTCCGGACGTCATACTTAGAGTATATAGTCACCATCAGACTTGCGCTATGTAGTTCTCATATTTGTAATATTCATCTGCGTCTTCAGTATAATCTCAATAAATGCAATGTTCTTTCAACTGTAACTGCAATTCGTCACTGTTTCATTACTACTCTCTATACTCAAGAAAACTAAATGTAACATATTCGATCCCAACACGACATGGTGGCCGGCGAACCCGGGTTTCTTAAAAGTATAGAGATTGAGATGCACCTGAATCTTCATAATCAACTTCTGATCATGGAGGGTCTGCCTTTTGACAAAAGATGGAGGATTGATCTGCATGGTTTAAGACACTGGCACATAAAAGGCCATGCTGCACCAATATGCCAAGTTCCTGCTGATATGTAATTGCATTGCACCAATCTACCCTGTTTGAACCTGACCTCCTGGCTGACTGCGATGGCGACGACAGTGACGTACGAATGTATGCAGGGATCCCAAACTAAATTTGAACCTGAAGAGGGCTCTACAATACAAGGACACACCCATAAAATCACATCCAAATCCATACCTAGACTGAACAGAGGGACGATCATAATAGACTGTTTGAGCTGAAAAACTAACACTAAACCAGATGAAAGATGTACTACATGGCCATCTTTCGGACTGTCAATAGCTTTCTTTAATGTTTCTGTGCCTTTGACTTTGATATTTGAATACATTTAGTATAGAACTGATTGGATGGTAGTGTTAAGTCAAACAAATTTCTTATTTTTGGAGAATGTTTGCAGTTGCTTAATTTATTTTTCATTGTATGATATTGTAATTACCTTCTATTCCCCTAAATTTTATTTTATCTAACATTTAGTAATTTTTTTCTTGTTACTAATTAATGAAAACTTCCAATGAATAATAAAATCAGTGTATACAATCACTTATCAATTGTAATGTCTTATTATTAACTTGATTGGCACTTGTCTAGTTAAAATGAACAGAGAGCAGTGAAGTAAATTTTAATTCAATTCAATTCAATTCAATTTATTTATTTTCATTTCCACAGATAAACAAAACTTGACAAATGTAGAACATTATTCATTAATTAATTTCTTAAATGCAATTAGCAGAAAAGAAGGTGTAACTTTATGAATAAATTTCTCAAACTGTTATTCCAATATCTATGAACATCGGACATGTAAAAGTTGACGCATGAAACATTACTGATTATTGAATGCATGTAAGCGTGAAATTATTGTGAGAAAATTAACAAGCATCATGTAAGGACGCAAAGGCTTGATGTGGATCATATGATGTATATTTTATACACCGACACTACTGAAGAAAATACACCAGACTACAAATATGGTATGATCAAGGAAAATTCTACTGATTATAATTCAGCAATAATTTGTGTAATTCAGTCGAGTCTATTATAATGTCATAATGTTAGACATGTTAAGCAAAGTAAATTTTCAAGTAAGAATGATAATGTACAATGGCTGTACACTTATGTGAAAATAATACTAATTTTGGCATTGTTCGCTCCAATGTCTATGTATTTTAACGCTTTGTGATTAGCACAAATACAAATCAAGTTTGAATATACTCGAAATGACGGCAAAATTGGAGTGAAACTCATTATAGACCGTGGATGGGATGACCGCTGAAATTCTAACTTTTCGTGGTCTGCGATTTCGCCCTTATTTTCAGTTTGTAAATGTTACTGAAAATATAAAAACACTAGTGGCATAGGCATAGGCCTACCCTTGTAACAAAACCATGGTACGGTAAAACCATGGTTTAACCATGGTTTTACCATGGTAAATTGGAACGGACATATCATGGTATTACATGGTATTACCGTGGTTTAACCGTGGTTTAACCACGGTGAAACCATGGTTTTACAATCAAAACTACGGTATAACCATGGTTTTACAATCAAATCCACGGTCGAACCATGGTTTTACACTCAAAACCACGGTATAACCACAGTATAACAATCAAATCCACGGCATAACCATGGCTTTACAACCAAAATCATGGTATAACCATGGTTTTACAACCAAAACCATGGTATAACCATGTTTTTACAACCAAAAAAACCACGGTATTACCATGGTTTTACAATCAAAACTACGGTATAACCATGGTTTTACAAGCAAATCCATGGTAGAACCATGTTTATACAACCAAAACCATGGTATAACCACGAAATAACAATCAAAACCACGGTATAAGCATGGTTTTACAATCAAATCCACGGTATAACCATGGTTTTACAATCAAATTCACGGTTGAACCATGGTTTTACAACCAAAACCACGGTATAACAATAAAATCGATGGCATAACCATGGTTATACAACCAAAACCCCGGTATAACCACGGTTTTACAATCAAATCCACGTTCGAACCACGGTTTTACAACCTAAACCACAGTATAACCATGGTATAACAATCAAATCCACGGTATTACCATGGTATAACAATCAAATCCACGGTATAACCATGGTTATACGACCAAAACCATGGTATAACCATGGTTTTACAGCCAAAACCACGGTATAACCATGGTTTTATAGCCAAAACCACGGTATAACCATGGTTTTATAGCCAAACCAACAGTAGAACCAGGGTATAACCACGGTATAACCATGGTTTTACAACCAAAACCACGGTATAAAAATGGTATAATAACCATGGTCTTACAACCAAAACCATTTTACAGGCAAAACGCATGATGTTTTAAATATGCGGATTAATTAGTTCCCTTTTATCCTTTAGTAATTATGAACTGGTTCCATGGTTCTTTTTTTCATATATGATGCGAAATCTTTCAAAAGTACCTTTATCTTTAACTTTAACCTTTAACTTTAATTCACACAATACACACATAACTATCTCACTCTTCAGATATTCAACAACATGCACAATCACTCCTCATATAACACCTGTCAGCTTTGACCTTTGCCATATCTTCTAGAATGAAAATGAAAAGAGAAATTAAATTAAAATAAAAACAATTATGCTTAAGAAATACAAAATTTGCTACATCATCGTTAGAGAAATCAGATATGACAAAGGTCATCCTACAGCACGCATTGCTACTTCTTGTATCAATCAGTGAGGGAGGGCACAATGACCTGCAAGAGGACAAATTAATATTTATGCCTCCCAGCCCCCCCCCCCCCCCCCCCAGTATTTTCATGGAGTAAAATAGCCCAGTTCAGTAAGGGTTAAAAATTACCCCTTAAACAGGTTTGTTCTAAATTTGACCCCAAACAAGATAAAACTACAACTGACACATTCTTCATTTTGCTAACTAAAAAATTCTTCACCTTTTGTGAAGTGACACATTTTTCATCAACTGAAAAACCAAACATGCAAAAGGCATTGTTTTTCTGTTAATGGCAAGAGAAAGTATTTGTACATACTTGAAAGAAGTGACAAGTTAAGCCCAAATTTATGTAATTTGCTTCCAGATAAATGAGGTTAAGTTCATTAAAGACCTGGTCCGAAGCGATAAATCAAATAGGTGAATTATATATCAATCTGAAGCTTAGGGGACACAGAAGAGGAAAATCACCACTATTTATCCAGAAATTGCCATGCGGATGAGAAATAGTGGTTTGAAATCTGGAATTCCGGTGGAATTCAAGTGCTTCAAAACCCTGAAGTTACATCGCGAATAAGAGCCTTCGAGCGGATGACGTCATGTTATGTAGCGATCGATCGCGAGCCTGTGATCTTTCTGCACACAGTAGGCGATGTCAATACGGAATGGTACGTAACTCGATGAGACTTTGTGTCTTAACTTTACTAATTAAAATGATTATTTTAATTAAAACTGAATAGAATAGATATGAATGGGGATTAATCGTCGTTCCATTTAATTTTGGGGCTGTTATGAGTCGATTATGCTCTTCACGTTTGTAGGCATGTCTCGCACAATAATGAGTGCATTGCTTGTGTTAGGTTTTAACTTTGTCATGTTTGTTAAACTTTAGATTTGGTTTAGTCTAGATTTAGCAAAATTACAGCCATCAAAATGCGAAAGGAATCATATATTTAGACGAGATTATTCGATTCTTTGTAAAATATTTATTGCAGGAATCTTGAAATTGCATTTTCGGATGCATGGACTGCATATATATACGTGGCTGGCCTGCATCAGGGATATCACAGCATGTCGATCAAATTTAGTCTTGCTCTAGGTGAACATGGTGAGAGAGTTTGCTGATTCTAAACATTCTGCTATAGTTTCAGATCATTATTGAAATCATCAATAAGAAATCACAAAACATACCAATCTTCTACATTTCCATGCATTCTGTTGTCGCGGTTTTGCAAATCTCTATCTCAGTCCTACATTTTCTCCCGGTCCTCCTCTTGCCTTGGCAGTGGCTCATACTCCCACGCTAATACCCCTAACCTTGCCCCTTCACATGCGGCAGCATCCCCGTCTTTATCACCGGCCAGATCACTATTGTCCTCGTCACTGTCACTACTGCCGCTGCCAGAACTCGATTCACTTTCATAGTTTCCCTCATCTTCTCCTCACCATCCTCTACCTCCTCGTATTCACAGTCCATCAGCAAATCATCTTCTTCCATCACAACTGACGCCATGACAACTCAAACTTTTGTAAAAAAACTTTATTATTCAGCGTTCAATGGACTTCTCCCCGCTCAACTTGTGTTGTTTATGTACAAATACTAAGTTCAAGTTCTAGCGGGTCTTCATAACATGACGTCATAGGTTTGCGATTTATTTCGGACCGGCTCACCCGTAAATGGCGGGGAGGCTGAAAATTATTTTTTGTTTTGCTTATTGTGCAATTACGAAATGTCTCATTGGTCTTAATCATATATTTTTGTATTCTACGTCCAATAAGCTTTCCATTGATGTATAGTTGTTCAGTCACCGGACCAGGTCTTTAACATAAAATAATCACACACAAAAAGACCTTCATTGCATTGATCCTGCATCATGAACAAGTGAGTTTGAACAAAAGCAAATGGTGATAAGCTGCAGCTTTTTGACAGCGAGGCTAGCTACCGGGATGAGCGGAGCCACAAAAATTTCCTCTCATTTGCTTGCTACTTGCGTTAATAGACAACTTTAGAATTATGGATATTGTCTTGCTATTTATTATGTATTATTTTTTTAGTATCTGATAATGGAAATGGAGGATTTGCAAATACTATTGGCTTCAACCACTTTACTTCAACCAATTTAATTTCGTTTCATTTGAATGGTGTTGTCATGGACAGATGAATTGTAAATGGAATTATATTTGGAAAGAAGGTAAAATATCCAAACCTACATGTACATAAAAAATCCAACTCCATCCCCTACTATCTCCTACCATTACTACAAGTACTTGCTTCATTGTACCACCTCATCATTTGCTGCCACGACTTCTGTAGCGAGCTGCTCTGCATGTCCTTGATACTGCAATTGAAATAACAGGAATGCACACAACACAATAATATAAACAATTTGAGGAAGATCGGCAACTGCTGAGCTGTACATAAGCACTAAGGCCCTTTTCCTGGAAAAAAATGTTTTAGAAAACAGATTCACTCATGCCCAGCCATTTCTGTACACTTCCAGCATAGCTAATTATCTCACAAACAATATTTTCCCTATGTGCCTTATACTTTTGAGTTAGATATATGGAAAATTTAGGAGGAAAAAAACACATACCATTTTAGGTTATTGGAATATTGGACAGTGAATTAAATTTGTTAAACCCGACATTCTGAATAAAACAAAATCATATATAGTATATTTTTGAACAAAAAAATATAGCAAAGACCTTTATTTTTAAAAGTGAATTTTGGGGTTGAAAATTTGAGCATCTCTAACCTGAATAATCCGTTTATTGCAGCTAGGAAGACAATTGACTACCATTTTGAGACAGAAAAAACTTTCATAGTCATTACACACTATGCCACCCCCCCCCCCCCCAAATCTGGAAAGCAATTTTTACTTAACAAAAGCTTTCTCTTCTCTTTCTTGGCCTCATTAGAGAGCTTGTTCGTCATCACTGACCTCACATAATGGGGCGACGCGGCAGGAAATGTGCGTTTAACATAGGCTTTTATAAAAATAAAAATAAACAAAGGTAATAACAAATTAACTCACTTTTTAAGTTTCAAAATGAAAACGAATCAACACATATATACAAAGACTTACCTAAAAGGGTAACAGAAATTAGGGTAACAGAAACAGTTCAAATTTAGCACATTTTGTTGATATTTAGGTGCATCTGAATGTGGCCTTTAAAGGAGAATTAACCCCTGAGTACAAATTTACTTATATTGAAAGGTGTAATATATTCCTACTTATTGGCCTAAATCATTTTCTAATAAGATATTAGAAAAGGGTATAAATAAAGATATTCCAACACCCGGTATCGTCTCCTACTCATTTACATGGGGGCTGCCATTTTCTTGCTGATTTGGATTTGTACATGAACCATTGAGAAATGTTCCGGTCAGGAAGATATTTTGAATCCAAGACCTAAATTGATTTTCTTCATTACCTAAAATCCCATATGTGACGAAAAATATAAAGTGGGTGTTTACATGATTTATAAAAATTAAATCTTTATAATGATACTTTTAAATTGTCTGGTTTTGCTTAACAAAAATCTGTTTTCTTGGGTTTGCCAAACAGAGCAGAACATAATATATGCAGCATGCATTCTGACTGTTCAAGTCCCATTATCCGAAAGCAGGTGAATGCATAGTTTGCCGCTATAGATGCTCAGGGAAGAAGCATCCGTAAAATTTGAATTAATTTGCTCCGTCCATTGCGTCACAGTATGTAGAAAATAGATTTATATTAAGCGAATATCGATTTTCAACAGAAATATATAAGGAAATCTTCAGTTTAAAAATAAATTGACATATCTATTCTATATTTTTAATCTCAAATGGGTTTTTAATTTTGAAAAAGGCAATTGGGCATTTGGATTAAGAAAATCTTCTTGTACACATAAAAAAATGGCAGCCCCCATGTATTGCTAGCAGACGATACATATTGCTAGCAGATGATAAATTTTGCTCAGAAAATCTTGATTCGTATCGATCTCGTATATTTTGACGCGAAGCCATATAGTCTAACAAGTAGGAATAAATAACACCTTTGAACACTATCGTCTTTATTGTTTGAGGTTAATTCTCCTTTAAAGGCGGTCCGTCGTCGGTGCCCGTGTGTTTCTATGCTGTCCCAGCGAAGGCAAGTTCGGAGATTTCCGGAATCGCTCGGACAATTTGTAAATAGCCTGCGAGCGCAGGGGCGAGAGCTAAGCCTGCCAGCAATACGCTATGTTTCAGTTTCGGGATACTCCATGCTATGATCTATGCCTAACTATAGGCACGAAAATAATAGCGGTTTTCGAACGAAATGGAGGTCGAGAGGAGAGACAGTCAGACGAGATTACGTATCCACATCGCGTACAATTTGTGGATTGAACACAAATAAATAAATTTGGACGTGGGCTGCTTGTTTCCTCCAGGGAAATAAAAAAAGTTCGTGTTGCATCTGCTTGAGCTGCACACCATTTGCAAATCGTACATTGTACCTCCACGGGCTACCGTCGCCAGCGCCGGGTGCGCCCCGGAGGTGAACCCTGGCGATGGCCTTACACCCTCTCTTTTATCCTCACTTACGTTCCGTTTCTCTATCTTATCTTTCACTCTCTCTTTCTCTCATGACCTTGATAATTTATCTCCCTTGTTCTCTCTCTCTCTCTGTCTCCCTCCTCTTTCTCTTCTCTGGCTGATTTCGAGAGAGGGGAATCGATCTTTAAAAACTGGACACTAACTGTGTGAATGGCCATCGTGCAAAGAGTTGACAGAAATTATTTTTAAAATAAGAAATAAAAAGGGGGCCTGATAATAGAATTATAGATTAATCTTAATTTTGTATTGATAAACTTGAGGAAAACTTTACTCGACAGCCCTGATTCAAGCTCGTTCCGTTTCTCTATCTTATCTTTCACTCTCTCTTTCTCTCATGACCTTGATAATTTTTCTCCCTTGTTCTCTCCCTTGTTCTCTCTCTCTCTCTCCCTCTATTTTCCTCCTGTTTCTCTTCTCTCCTGTCTCACTCCATATGCCTTCCTCCACATACCTTGTACAGTGGAACATCCTTATAAAGAACAATGGTATAACAAACTCATTATAAGACAGTATTTTTGCCAGTCCCACTTTTTTGTATTCTATTGTTTTTTAGCCCTGGTATAACAAGGTTTCGATATAAAGAGGGAATTTCCTTGGTTCCAAGAAGTTCATTAATGATGCTCCACTGTACAAAAATAAAATGAAATAAAAGGAATGTAGTTTACAATACTTCAAAACTTTTGACATGTACACACAATGAAGAGTACTTTTTCATGCTGTTTTCATTTACTTCCTTACATGTTACATGCAGTGCCATTGCAAATGGCAAATCACAAGGAAAAAGAAAAGTAGAAAAGGTGTTCCTGTATGTAATACTTTTAAGTTTCTTTAAAATAATACATGTATAACTTGTAATAAAACTACCCAAGTGAGAGTAAAAATCAACTGAACATTGAAACTATATTGTCAACACTAAATAGACATGTTTCAAGGCAAGTTTGTATCTAGAATACATAAAACTGTAATAAATATATACAAAAATCAGCTCAGTAGTATAAAACTATACTTTCAAAAGTATATAGGCATACCATATGGAATAGCAAATGGCATATTAAAAAAGTACCAGAAATGTCCCTGTATGCATAATACATACATGTACGTTTCTTTATTAAATCTATACAAGTATGAGAAGAAATCAACTTCATATTGCAAAACTATTATTTCAACACTAAATGTGCATGTTTCAAAGCAAGTTTGTGGATCTAGAATACATGTATATCAAACTGTAATAAATATAATACAAAAATCAGCTCAGAAGTGTAAAACTATACTTGCAACAGTATACATGTAGGCATACTTCAGGAAAGGTTTGTGGATCTATGCATAAGCAAATTCTAAAACAAACAGTGTAAACAGATCACAATAAAAGTAAATCTTGGAAGGAAAACAACTTCACTATTTATAGTGTGATCACAATTATCGGCTACCCAACATTCAACTGAAAATGGCAACGTTCACTGGCAGATTTTGGACATACATGTATGTATAGTTTTCATATTGCATTATATTATGGACATTCACACAGGAATATGCTGGCAAGGGTATTTTCATTGAATATTGCAACATTGACATATTGCAGTTTATAATACCATTAATACCTAAATAAAATGATTACAGTCAGAAACACAGATAGGTACAAAAGATATGTTATTAAATGTACGTCACACACAATCACTTATACGCTGGCAAGTGGTATTGTTTGGTTGTAATTACATGCATTGATACAATATATTACAATCCTTTTGATCAACCACTTCTTATGATCACCAAATGGCAAATTCTTATTGAAGTTTATGTAATTCATGTGCATCTCACTTCACACAATGTACATCATGTAGCAAACCCAATGGACTGCTAGTTCAGCTAAAAACAGCATGACAAATCAGACTAAATATTCACCATAAATAGAAAAGCATCACAGAAGACATGCATATTCATGGTCATGGAATGTGTTGAAATACACAGGGAAAAATAGATTAAAATGAAGTTTATACAATGTCATAACGGAAACCCTTTATCAGATAAGATTTTTGGTTTGTTTCAAATGACATGAATATAATTATTTCCTCTCTGATAAATGTTAACGTAAATATTATGTTAAATGATTACACACAGAAAATGCTTTCTTTTGTACATACATACTACAATCACCAAGAAAAAGGTGAATATAAACAGGAACTATAATAAACAATTTTTTTAAAGAAGGATAACAGTTCTATGTCCAGCAGATCTAAATTTCAACAATAAAAGGAGACATAAAAAAGATCAAGACCAGTATTGATGTTAGATGGATTTCAATCTTGTACTCCATTGACGAGGCCCTTGTAAGCCCTCGTGGGGAATAGATAGGCATACCTTATCCGCAGTGTAGCACATGATGGAACAACTCTCCTGTTTCCTGCTCCCAAGTACCCATGGTGAATATTAGACCTAGTGAAAATATATACGTGAATTGTTTGTAGGCATAATGCCGGTACGATTCATTCAACCTCGGAATGTCCCTTGGAAATACATTGTTGCTTGCTGCCATGCATGCAACCAAGACATTGCCATTAAGAAATGCATCAGTGAAGTATTGAGCAGTCATAACGCGGGTGCGGACATGGCAACACACACACATTCTCTATCTCCTTTGGCATGGGCACATATCTTCCACCACATCTACACCATGATGCAGGCCGGCTGCTCGGTCCAGGCCTTTCTTCAGCAGGTTGGGTAGGCTCTACAGCTGCTACGGCATCCAAGTAAACATCCGTGAATCTGCAGAGGAACTGGATGGTGACGCGTTCTAGATCAGCTCTCTCTCGATCCATCACAAATTTCTACATTGAGCAAGAAAAAAGAAAAACAACAGTGAATAAAGTAAGGAAAAAATAAATGTAAATAATGTAAAGTGCACATTCCACCCTGTTCAAAATTCAAGTATGGAAATACTGTTTGGGTGAAAAAAAATTATTAAATTTGTAGGGAAAAATATTAATAGGTTCCAATGATTGTATTGATATATTGTTTGTGAACTGGTACCACTAGGTGTATTTGAATCTTTGGAGTCACAATTAGATATACATACATACATGTGTGTATACATTCAAACATACTGTGACTCTGACTTGCAAAAGCCTGTACTAGTACTAGACTTCCCCCCTTCAAATCAATTTCTGTTGGGTTTTTTTACGGGGGGGGGGGGGGGGGGGGAGGTACTTCGTCACAGCTCACACAGGTTAAGTCAGTTCGCCAATCACCAATTGACATGTCTGGTGTTGATTCTAATTACATCTTGGCATACCTTCATTTATAAAAAGATTCCTTCTTCTTCTTCTCCTCATTCTTCCTTCTTCTTTCAGTTTCAATTTGAATGAAGATTATTACAAACACACTATCTCAGACCTGGGCCCTGGCTGTGACATCTCACATTCACACTATAATTTACCGTAATTCTATTTCTCTTGAGTCTTAATTTAGTTATTAATTACACAATGACAAATCGCAAGAAAAATGATCGAATTTGTTGCATAGACCTTGGTTCGGATAAATAGGCTGAGATAATGATCTACCGTACTCACATTTGAAGTTGATTCATCGTCATCGCCATCGGGTTCCCGGTTGGTGCACGGGCGACGCGCGTTTCCCGCAGGAACACTGCAGTGTGCAGGGGCTAGGATGGCCGTCACTCTTGCAAGGGCACATCCGTCTGCTCGTTTTGTATCAGCACTGCAGCAGCAAGCTTCCTGAACATTTACAGGCAGTCGGCTCCAAATCTCCCTCCACGTTTAGAATTGAGATATCTGTCGCTAACTCCGAAATACTGAAAGTGTCATCCATAATAAAGATGAAATTGCTTTGTTCTATAGTGTAAATATTAATGTTACGGCGTCAGACAGCAGATTCAGATTGCAGGATACACATAGCGCAAAACATGTATTCGTTCGCTATTCAGTACAACTTACACATATCACAGCGATCTATGCGGATTTTTGCCGAGGAGAAAGACATTTCGCTGATCCTCAATATACTTTCGACTAGACCTAATTTCGTATGCGCAAGAACTATTTTGCAGCATCAGCAAACACAGATTTTTCCCCATTGAAACCGGCGACTGACCGTCTTTAAATCTAACTTCATGGGGGGATGGTCTCCTTCGACACAAAATACAATTTTGTAGTGTGTTCTCTACCATAAAATTTTCAGATGCACCACTTGTTATTTGACCTTAGGTTAAAGGAATATCAGCGCAAAACTGAGATTTTACAGATTTTATTCTGTACAAAACAAACGAAAGGGTGCCTTCCTATATTTTGTTTCTAAATCAACATTTTTCCTTCTTTAGGTTTATTCATCAGCTTTTCTTTTGAATATTGATCCAGATTAAAACCTCAAACAGCAGAACTAAAAAAAAAGGATTAAATGCACATATTGGGGACTCTGACAAAAAAATCAGCAAAGTTGCAAATAAAACACAGAATAATATATTTCTCAAACTAGACGTCTCGCATTTCTTGACTGCACACAGTCAAAATTTATGCCTCCGCCATTGGCAAATCAGAAAGATATGCATATTCATGTTGATTTTTTTATGTTAAATATGTAATGGATGAAATGTATTGTCAGAGTCTTTGACCTTTCACCTACTCCAACCAAAATCTAATCAGTTCACACCCTTACATGGTTATACACATTTCAGTCATTTTAGGTTGAAATATCTCTCATTGTTCTAAAGTTATCGCAGTCACAAGATATTTTCAATAATTTTTTCTTACATGTTTTATGATCCTGTGACCTTTGACCTTCAACCAAAATCTAATCAGTTCATCCTTACATGCTAATACATATTTGATCCAAGTTTCGTAAAAATCCATTTGATTGTTCCAAAGTTATCGCGCTAACAAAAACCGGACGCACGGACGGACAACCCAAACACATATTGCCTCCGGCACAACTTCGGTGCCAGAGGCATACACATTTTCATGTTAAAATAAATTCTACATCTATGAAGACCACATAGAACCAATCAAATCATGCTATGACAATGTCTACAGAACCACACAAATCATTTCTTGATTGGTTGATTACGAAATAATTGAATGCTGAAAATACAAGGCTTACAGATAATATGCCCGTTTACCAGAATATGCAATATAACATTTCACAGCTATTTGGAATCATATTTCCTGACATGTGACATCAATAAAATGCTCATGTATGCATACATGTAGATCAATTAGCTTTTCAATACATGTACAAATTTAAATATATTATTCTGCAATCGCTGATGTCTGAAAGTTGCTCTTTTTTTAGAGGGGGCTTCATCTTCCCATCCTTATTTTTAATCCCCGTGAGGGAGGAATTCAAGAGAACATCTCTACCAAAAACCACCATCAGTCTGCAGTAAGTTTTCCTGCATCTACATGATTGCAGTTTGATAGAGCTCTTTTGCTTAGAGCCACATGTGGAACTAGCTGGACCTTCAAGAATAAAATTACAAAACTATTTACTGGAGTAGATTACCACACATATAAAAGAGAGACAAAGGACGTTCTTAGGAGAAAAAGATAAATGCACATTATGAATTCCCAATTAGATGAGAAGATATATATTTGGGATAACTGAGGTGTTGTATCTCACACCATCCATGCACTGAGCTTGTAGGTTAAACAAGCAGGCTCTGATTAGATCTGGATATGGCATAACATGATACAACAACTCGCTGGGTGGTATAGAGAGGATTTCATTAATAAATAACACGATACACCTCCAGGGCTCAAAATTAAGGGTAGCCCGGGTGCCACTGACCACCTAAAATCTGTTTGGACAACTCTAATAAGTCCCGTCTTTGTGGCCTGGATAGCAACTAAAAAATCCCACAAAATAACTATCAATATTATTTTGCGCAATCCGTGTTAATGACCACTTAAAGTCGACTTTGGCAACCTAAAGAACTGTCTAGATACCCCAGATGGCAACCCAAATAAAAAGTGAAGCAAGAGCTCTGACTTGTATGTCAGATAGTCTAGAACTACATTTACATGTTTATCAAACATTAGGTGTCCACCAATAAAGTGAAAGTTCAATTAAAAGCCGTCATTATTTCAGCAAAGACACTTTCTGCAAATATAATATTTAAAAAAAGTGGAAATAACAGAATCAGTTATTAATTACCTTGTCTTTCAGATCCTCACATATCACCGGATATGCTTCTGTGGAAGGACCTGGAACATGTGTTAGGCTTTCAGAGCCTGTTGAAGAAGACCCTGGCGAGTTTGAGGCAGATTGAGGCTGTCTTGATTTCTGAGTATTGCACAAATATATAACACAGTATACGAGAAGAAGTATTATGAATGAATTATGATGCTAAATTTTTGGGCGAGGAATATCCAGTTCAAACCATTTCACTTTGTGCATTCCATACCGGCATATTATGTAAATATATAACAAGTTCATGTTTACCAGACAAATTTTATTTTAAATTAATTTTGAATTAGCTAATTATTCATACTGCATATTTTATGCATTTTGGGGATATTTTCGTAATTTCAGCCTAAACAAGTAGAAAATACTTATCTTTTAATGTACAACATATTTGCATAAACTATTAATATGCAAATTTACTACTTACGAATCACGATGTACTAAAATGAAATTGGAAACAAAATTATCTTTTTACAGGACCCATGGGCACTATACCTTCGACGGTCTTCTATTGTCCCTGATGTTGTAACCTTGAAGTATAATTTTTGCCAATTTATGTAAATTTATGATTTTTATTTTTATTTCTTGTTTTCTATTGTTTTATATTCCTTATGTATATCGTTATATCTAATCTGTACACAAATATATGCATCGATTAGCAGTTTTAATGACATGCGCATACTAATTGGGATATAACACCCCATCGGTATGTCCGATATGGACAAATGTGGTATCAAAATGTACGTAAGACGTCAGGGGAAAATATCATGAGCGAGAAACTGAAATTTCCAGCGGTCTCCAGGAAATCATCCTAAATATGCATTTACGGGTTAAGCGAATGAGAGGTGAAAAATAATTTAGATTCCTGGTCGTTATTTACATGTAAGTTACCTTTGTTGTTTGAATTGCTTGTCAAATATTTAAATAGCAGATTCCAAGTAAATGGCTTTTGAGAAATTGTCTAAATCCAAAAGATGAACATGATTACACTGCATTCCCTCATTACTGTGACACTTGTCATTACTTTACACAGCCCACAACAATTACAAGATTTGTTTATACCCCAACAATAAAGAATCAGACCTACCTTATTTTTTACAAGAACAGGCTCCATGTCCGTCATAAACTGATCCATTCTTGCCATTAAGCGTGAGATGTCTAAATGTATCAAATCAAAACGGGGACAGTGCTACTGAGATCACAGAAGCTAGTATTTCAAAGCAGAATCAATTATCGTATCCATCTTACAGTTTTCATAAAATATGTATAGTGTTTTTAATTGGTAATACACTATCAAGTGATAAATTTAGGAAGCTAATACCATTAGAAATAACCGTTCACCGTTCTTACATAATATTCTTAAAACATATCAAATGTAACAGATAATAAAAGCTTCAAAACTGTACAGCTATCTTTTCTTAATGCTGACAAAGCAATAAATTCATGGCATGCTATATTCATAGGTTTTTCACAATCCATTTTTTATGTAGCAAATTTTCCATTTTCTCCCTACTCACCTTTAACGAAACCTAGTGTCTCCTTCAGTTTCTCCTTTTCCATCCTCTCCCTTGCCAATTCTTTCTCTAGCCTCTGAACTCGAAAAGTGAGCATTTGAGAATCGCCTTCCTCAGGCTCTGACAAAGGGGAGGATGGCCCCGCTAACTCCTGCAATTTATCAATAACATTTAAAATGAAGTTAAACAACTGGTTGCCCAAACAATGACATTTTGCATTGCAGCACCCATGCAATTGTCTCAAGTCATAGAATGGAATTTCTAACTGATCTGCATTTCATCATGAATATTTTGTCATTTGTAGTGTTGAGAAAATTGGTAAAGGTACAAATATCTAGCTTTATCAAATCGTCTTCAGTCCATGTCGAAGAACATCACAGAAACATCGTTTGTGATTACTGACTCACGTTTTTTACGCCGACTTGGTTCCGAGCTGAAATGCATCTCTATTCCAACTTACAATATAATGACACTTTAACCTATTATCAACTTACTAGGCAGGGCTTAATGGACTTTGCAGGCTCTTCCTGCATTTTCTTTCGCAGTGCAACCGCCAGCTTACTGTACTGACTGACGTTCTTGGTCAGCTTGGTCTTCTTTAAATTCTTAGTGCACATTAAAAAAACCGAATATTTATTATAATCGCAAATGTTTTTCCATCATGGAACAGAGGAGTGCACTTCACAGGGTACTCCACATCCTGGTTGTTTCGTTTGGCAAAAGTTGGCAATTACTTTAAAAGGAAAAGTAAGAAAACAAACAGGAAATAAAAGTGTAAACAAAATTAACTCCTGGTCGATCTCTTAAAAAGCTGCAAGATCCCCCCCCCCCCCCCCCCCACAATGACTAGCAGGTCTTACCCCGACATGTTCTGTCAACATATCAACATTTATTGACAAATATTCTAATATTTACGGGTATCACAAGGTATAACAAGGGACGTAATGGAAATATCAAACCCCATTTTCAAGTTTCAAGTCGTTAAATTTACCTTGAATTGGAATCGTGATTCAAAACAATTTCTATCAATGTCTTCTTATCTTGTGGGTTTCATTGGAAGCATTAACTAAAGTTAAACTATATTTTATTTTAAACATAAATGTTGATAAGGTTAAAAATCAAATACATGCACACTTCTACATGTACACACTAAAGTACAGTACATGGGCTACGCTGGTATGGGCATGTACTGAGGAGGGATGGCGGGCATGTTCTAAGAAAGGCTCTTTGAGATGGGTGGTACAAGGAGGAGAGGAAGGCCAAAATTCAAATAAAATTTTTTTAGTTGTCACCCGGTCACGAAGAGAGGACTTTTAGGTTGCCTGACAGGATTTAGGTGGCCAATGGCACCCGGGCAATCGCTAATTTCTAGCACTGAAAAGCATTTATATCTTACAATGATGTAGGTGACAAAAATACCTTCTGGTTTGTCATAGGAACATCATCATCAGAAGATTCGCTCATGCTTTCCGACGAGGTCCAAACTCTGCGGGGTCTCTTCTTCCTCTTCCCTCTCCCGCTTCCAGTGTCAAAATCCGTTTTGAGACCATCACCATTGCAAACTTTATTCCTTTTTCCAAGCAGCTTTTCCATGGATTCTGGGGGAAAAAAAGAAGTATGTAACAAGAAAAAGAAGTGATGTCAGAGTAAATGGAACTACTACTACTGGATACCTGGAAACTCCAGGGGCCAATTTCCTCAAACCCATACTGTACACCTAGCCAGGATTAGCTTCGTGAGTGTAAAAAAAAAATTGGCTGTACGCCTTTTACATCACGAAGCCAGGCGTTCATCCCCAGCAATCCAATTGCGCATGGGTTAGCAGGACATGAAAATGCCCTGAAATCACACTTTTCTGATAATTCCCGCGACCGACAGGCCATTCCCCACAGCGTTTCCTCCTAGGGAAACGTTTGGAATTAGAATCTCTTTTTGATTGAACGTATTTTTACCAAAAAATGCAAAAAAAGATCATAAGAAATTTTAGAGAAATCACCAGTGTTTGTGTATCCATGCCTCCTCTTGTCATGCAGATATAAAATGGCGGCTGCGTGCGACGGCGCGCGATACAACCATAATTGAAACTATACGTCGCCGACAGCGCGCGCCGTCGCACGCAGCCGCCATCATTCTAAAATGAAATCCTGGCTATGCGGTTGGATCCTTCACGTCTGGCCCCCATGGGTGTCGATCCCCCCCAAAGAAATTTGAGGTGGGGTGGCCTGTATTATCATCCCCCCACATTTTTCGGATAAAATGAATAACAATTATGATACATTAACTTAAAGATAATAATTATCCAAACTCATGTTGGACCTGAAATACCATCACATTCTTTAATTATTCGTTCGCTTGCACATGTCATTCTCAATTGAGGGGTTCCTTCCATTAGCGTAGATCCGTGCATTCCTTCTATTCATTAAAAATCTTGGGATGCTCTAAAATGGAAGTTTGAGAGACAGATTTTCGAAAAAGTCCCTGTTGTGGAAGGGTGTGGTAAAACCATGGTTTATCCATGGTTATTTAACCATGGTTTTTTAACCATGGTAAAACCGTGGTTTAACCATGGTTCTATAACCATGGTTTTTTTTTACCATGGTAAATCCATGGTCATGGCTTTGATTGCAAAACCATGGATGGTTATTGGCAGGCGCGGATCCAGGAGGCCCGCCCCCCCCCCCCCCCGGCCAAAAAAAAAGAGGGAAAGAGAGAAAGAGAGAAGGAAAAGAAGGGAAAGGGAGAGAAGAGAGAAAAGGAAGAAGAAGAAGAAGAAGAAAATTTGAAAAGGGGATGAAAGAGGCCGGGGGCCAAAAGGACCTTGCCTCCCCCCGCGCCCAAAAAGAGTGAAGGGAGGGGGGGGGGGGGGGGAGAGAAAAAAGAAGGCAAAAAAGTGGAAGGAGTCCGGGGCCGAAAGGGCCTTACCTCCCAGGTTGTAGTGTTGCCTGTTGTCCCCCCCCCCCCCCCCCCCCCATAAAAAGAGAGAGAGAGCAGGAAGGAAAGTAGAAAGAAGAAAAGGAGGGAAAGAGAGAAGGAAAAGAAGAGAAAGGGAGGGAGGAGAGAAAAGTGAAAAAGGAAGAAAATATTAAAAGAGGAAGAAGCGCGGAGGCCGGGGGACCGAAAGGACCTTGCCTCTCCGTTCTCCCTCCCCCTCCCCCTCCCAGGCCAAAAAGAGGGAAGGAAGGGGAAGGGAAAGAGGAGAGAATGGGAAAAGGAAAAAAAATGAAATGAAAGAGGAAGAAAAAGGGGGAGTCCAGGGACCGAAAGGGCCTTGCCTCCCAGGCCCCCTTGCAAAGGGGGCCTGTTGCTTCCCCCCCCCCCTCGCAAAGAGAGAGAGAGGAAGAGATCGAGCGGTGATTTACGTCCTGTAATTACGTCAATAAGACGACAACTTGCACCAACGCAAGACATCATGAGGACGTCTTATTTTGAAGTCATCTTTACGTCTTCGAGGTCACTGAATGACGACTTCATGACGTCTTTTGGACGTCTTGCAAATCACTAAATGACGACTTTGTGACGTCTATTGGACGTCTTGCTGGTCACTTAATTACCACTTTATGACGTCTTTTAGAGGTCTTGCGGGTGGTAAAAAATGACGTGATATTTACGTCGTGATTTACGTCTTTTTTACGTCCTGTAATTACGTCAATAAGACGACAACTTGCACCAACGCAAGACATCATGAGGACGTCTTATTTTGACGTCATCTTTACGTCTTGCAGGTCAGTGAATGACAGCTTCATGACGTCTTTTACAGGTCTTGAGTGTGGTAACAAATGACGTGTTATGCTAGACGCCCAAAAGACGTCAAAGAATCGTCATTTGGTGAACTGCAAGATGTCCAAAAGACGTAATAAAGTCGTCATTTAGTGACCTGCAAGACGTAAAGATGACCTCAGAATAAGACGTCCTCATGACGTCTTGCGTTGGTGCAAGTTGTCGACTTATTGACGTAATTACAAGACGTAAAAAAGACGTAAATCACGACTTAAATATCACGTCATATTTTACCACCCGCAAGACGTCCAAAAGAGGTTCAAAAGTCATCATTTAGTGACCTGCAAAACGTAAAGATGACCTCAAAATAAGACTTCCTCATGACGTCTTGCGTTGGTGCAAGTTTTAGACTTATTGACATAATTACAGGACGTAAAAAAGACTTAAATCACGACTTAAATATTACGTCATATTTTACCATCTGAACCATTAATTACAATCTGTTTAAGTGTAATGACGACCTGTCAAAAGCATTCATGAGCACATGGATACCAAAATTCAAAGTACATACATGTACAATCACTGAAAAATAAGTTATGCATAATATACAAGGCAGACATAAAATCAGTTTCACACTTTTAATGCCACTGGTATGAAAATCAGCTGCAAACATCCATTCATAAAACATACATAACAATGATAATCAAAACTGATGTGTGAGTAATTATATACAGGTATATGTTAACAGGTGGATTATTAAATCACACAGTGGGAAACACAAGCTACCCTAATGAAAAGAGTTGTGAAAATGAATGGATTTTTGGCACGAAGTAAAAAAAAGGGTAAGAAAATACATTAAGTATTTGAACATTTACCAAAAAAACAGCATCACTGACAAAATTGTAGGGGAAAGTACCTGATTTCTATGGTCTCAAAAATGGTCATGTTGAATATACATGAATTACTAACTCATGAAATAGCTTGAGTATAAGATTTTGTTAAGAATGTTTTGCCTCATTTGCATAAAGTAGATACTCAAAATGCTGAATTATTTGCAAAGCATTTTTTTTTCAATTTGGGTTTGAATCTAGATCTTGCACCAGAACAATGTTTTATACAAGAACAATGAAAAATAAAGAAAGTTAATTATGGAACGAAATGCTAGGAATCTATGTAAGACAACAAACCAAATGGTGGAACTGTAATCAGAATAAGTTGGTTCAAAATAATGCAAGTTGATTTACCCTTGAATTTCTTTGACAAATATATTTTTCACAAGGAAAAATGCCTGAATGAAGCATATTAATTGTACGTAGCATTTCAGTCCAGTTAATAACAAATAAATACGCACAATTTGGTGACGATGAAAAGTCCATTATTAACATAAACTTCATAGTGGCTCTTTGAATAATGGATGTACATGTATAACTAACGAATTCTCTGTCCTGTGGATTGGCAGACGAATATAGTCTTAGGAATAATAAAATAAAAGATTTTGAGTTATGAAAACTGAAACTCTCAATCATTGCAAGATATGGCATATTGACAAAATATATCAAGCTTTTCTCCTAAAGAAAATGCGCTATTGGTAAAAATACCCTTTTACATCTACCAATATATTCTGCAAAAAGTATGAAAGTGCTGAAAATTGCATACACAGTTTCAATTCAGTTCAATTTTATTTTAGTTTCTAATATTTTATATCAAATAAAACTTTGTCATATGTTTAAAGGTTATCAGGAGTACTTGCAGTGTGATTTCAGTTTGACACTAACTGCCTATAAATCACTTTACTTTTGAATTGCTTGTCAATTGCCATGTTTTAACTTCAAATTCTACAAATATTTAGGGCATTTTAGGTGCTTTATTTTCATGGAATGTATGCATAAAATGCTTTTAGGTTGGATACAAATGGATGGGAACTCTCTCCATTTTTTTCCATACATTACCAATACTCCAGATGACATTTAAATGTACATTTATGGACAGAACTAACTGCAGTTTAGTATAAGTTTAAGTTTCATGTCATGCAATCATAAAACAAGTAGAACATTTACTTTTTATGTGAATAAAACATTTAGCGCTCCTTATGGAGATAGAGGCACCGAAATTGTATATGAAATACATGCAAGCATCTGTGGAATTCTTAAGAGCATCCTAAAAAACAGATAGTTGTTTGAAATATAGAAGAAATCCACTCCAGAATTTATTCTTCTTATTTCATGAGAAAACATCATACAGAACAGTGCAAATGTCACACAAATCTCATACAGGAAGATATGACATTTCAAAATTTCATTTTTATTTTCTTGACCAGTCCTTGCAAATATTTAAATGGGCGAGTAGTTGTCATCACCTCATAATTTTTTTCAAATACACTGTATATGGATTTCTAAAAAAACTTTAAGCTCACACTCGTAACACATATCCCCATTTCTATTATTTCTCCTTTATTTCGGGCGGTGATAAGACAAGTTTTAGATTCTCATAGCTGAAATATGATACTTTTGTCATTTCTGTATATGAAAAGGATAGCAAATTGTGAGGCAATGATATCATCACCTCGCTCATTAAAACACTAAGGACTGGTCAAAAAGTGTTTTTCCCCCAAAATATGAACTTTCATAATGTCATAACTTCCTTATTTCTTATCCAATATCTTTTAGCATTGTTTCATATTTAATTTGTTTCTGTATGTTTTAAACCTGTAGAGAGGATTCTTTCTTTAATTATTGCCAGTTGTAACTGCAGCTTTTTACAGATTATTTGAGTATTCCTCGGTGTCCATTGGCAAGGCTTCTTCTTCCTCTTCCTCCTGCAGTTCTGGAGTTACAGGCCTCCGAAGGTCCAGATCATTCTTTGGTACTTTTTGATAAATGTACTTCAAGTAGTATTGAATGCCACTTTCCACCTCGTCAAGCGGAGCAGATCTTGTCCGTTCGTTGCCCCTCACAGTCGCTGGAAAAGAAATAGAATGTGAAAGGTAAAAATAATTAAAAAATTAAATATTACCTCTCAGATCCGATTGCTTCACTTATTTTATGTCTCACATTTAGCAAATACCTGAAATACATGGCCTGAAAAAAACTGCAATGGCCTTAATTCAGGCTTTTGCCTGGAAACTGGCATCTTTGTACACATATACTGACCACTAAAATTGTTTTGTAGACCTTTCTTTTTTTTTCTTTTTGTACCACGGGAGATGGCGAGTTCACTTCTAGGAAACTTTGGCAGTAACAGGCGCGGATCCAGAGGGGGGCGCAAGGGGCGTGCGCC
This sequence comes from Heliocidaris erythrogramma, assembly GCA_025617745.1. Classification (NCBI taxonomy): domain Eukaryota; kingdom Metazoa; phylum Echinodermata; class Echinoidea; order Camarodonta; family Echinometridae; genus Heliocidaris; species Heliocidaris erythrogramma. Next base: position 5,139,546 of record CM046864.1, read on the forward strand.
CCCGCCCGTTTTGTCTGACAAAGTATGCCCCCGGACCCCCTAGATGGCCGTTTGGCTTCGTCAAACGGAGGGTTCCTCAGTGTGCGCCCCCTTTCTGGAATGCGCCCCCTTTCTGAAAATCCTGTATCCGCCCTTGAGTGAAGCTGTTTTTCAATTAAAAACAGAATGCTAGAAGCATAACGAACTTCAAAAGGCACCAGTTCAAACACTGTAACGAAGCTAACAGCCCTTAGAGGTAAAAACATCTCTGAAGATCTTTATCTTAATTTCTGCCTAATCATGCAAACAACAGTCCTTCTGGATTAGAGCATTATGGCAGTTAAGCAGAGGGAAGGCAGAAAGAGTTAAGCATACAAACATACCTATTTGACAATATTTTGAAACACTGAAGAATATATATATATATATATATATATATATATCCAAGTTACTTTGTGATAAATAATGTGGGGGTCCAAAAAATAATTTAAATGTAATACTCTAGATGTCTGCAACTATCTGCTTATGATTCAAGAAGAAAAGAAAATCAACAGACTCTTCTGAAGATGAGAAAATGTATATACATCTATTTACCAAAGATAACATCTATCATCGCCTTATATCCCGAAAACTTGTGCTTCTGCCACGTTGTCCCATCCAACTGAATTGCACAGACAACTGAGGGTCCATCATTGTGTCCAGCACACGCCTTACTGATTCTTTGGTGGCCCCTCCACATCTCTTTAAGTATGACATCTGGAAAAATGAAAGGGAATAGCAGTAATCATGTATTATTCTCACTTTCATGCATCTTCCTATCTGATTTAAACATGCATAAGATCTCACAATTGAAACCGATACTGATTTCAAAAGTTCTTTCAAACTTAATTATTCCAAGCAGAGGTCAATTTCATTATAGGCATGCAAACTCTGGAAGACCTACAAGGTGGATGCAAAGCATTGTTTTTCCTCCTGCAAGCTCTGTAAACAACCTGAGGCTGAAATTGATAACTATATTGCAAAGAAAATGCATTTAGCAGCAGCTTTGCAAGCAAGACAAAAACAAACTTGCTGGCTGTTTGAAGTCATGACATAGCTGCAGAACAATTAATTGACCTCTCCTGTATGTAATAATGGAAATATAATATTCTCCAAAAATAATTGTCAATTTCAATTCTGGAATGAACATGCATGTCACAAACAGTATATTTAATCCAACTTTCTACAATAAACAAATATGCTGTTGAAATTAAGCTGAATTTTTGCATTAATAATTGAGTATAGAGTGCAGAAGAAAGTTAATGAATCAACTGTATAACACTATTATAAGCAGATAAAGACACTCACAAATTGCTTTTTTTGCAAGATCCTCCTGAAGGATCGTGTTGACCTCACATAAGTCTTGAACGTTATTAAGTGGAAGAGAGGGTATTCCTTCTGGTATATCAGCAATTTCAGCCACTCTGCCCTTCTCCATTTTGGCACGGATTGCCCCAAGAAGTTTCCGGTTTTCCCTCACCTCCGACTTGACTTCCTCCATCTTATTATGCAATCGTCTCAATTCTGAAATTAAATTGAAATATGAGAGCATTTATTTTTGTTTCTTTTTTGTATTTTTTCCTTATTCAATCGTAAATATTGTACATTCCAATCTAATCAGGGTATTTATATAGCACCAATATCTAGTTGCCTAATCAAAGGCGATGTTGAGACTGAAAAAAATACCAAAATGTCTCTTTTGATTTCTGCCAGACACCATACAATTTTAGGCAAATTATTTATTTCCCCCTAATTTTCTATCTTCAATTTCATGACATTTTAAATTTAGAAACACATTTGATGTGACATTTGGGAGTAAATTTCATGACCTTTGAACTGGGCCATATTTGCCCACGATCTAATCGGCTCATCTCGTGTCATGCACTGCCGGTTTCCCTGAGCCAAATAGGAACAACATTCATCGAAAGGTTCTCTTGATATTGTGTAGGTGCGATTTTGTTCAGGCAGATGGATGGACGGACAACCTGAAAACATAATGCACCTACAAGCCCTAACAGGAGTATAGGCAATAAAAGACTTATCTTTTATCTTTTTTCTGAAATGTACGTATGAACAGATCGAGGTGCCATCATGAATGCCCCCCCCCCCCAAGAAAAGAATAAGTGACTTAAACTAATAAATAAATCAAATGAAGGAATAAATTCATCAGAGACTTGCCTGATGGTGCCTTATATTTAAAAGCACTTCACTCTAACTCTAACAGTTTAATATTACAGTAACGTTAGTAACAATATTATTGGACAAAAAACATAGCCTATAGGGTACACTGCCTAACAGTTAGTATTTAGTCTACTTATTTCGATGTTTACTTCAATGTAAGTAGACTTAACTCTGGCAGTATTTAAATGATCACTAAATGATAATTTGTAATTGTATATATAATTTAATGTCCCAATGAAAGTGACAAAATACAGCACTCAGCAGATGCATAATTTCGACTGTAATGTATAATAACGGTCACTTGACAAATGTGATTGATAGTATACTGACAGTTCTACAAACAGTGTGACTAATAATAACACACGTTGTCTCACTATGAACATGGCAAACAAAGAAGCGGACAAAATATACAGCTCCTCATTGTACCTTCCACACTTGCTCTGGTAGACCAAAGAATATCCCTTCATTGCTATTATGTAAGATTATGTAGAGCAGGTGTCACATGCATATTCACCTGTTCTACTTATCTTACATAATAGCAATGAAGGGATGTTCTTTTGTCTACCAGAACAATTGTGGAGGGTACAATGAGGATCTGTATATTTTGTCCGCTCTCTTTTGTCATTGCATGCATCGTGTTCCTAGTGTCTATCTGTTACTGTCTTAGCTACACATAATGCACAGTGTGGTGTGAATACCTAACTTACTTGCCACGAAACCTGAACTTAAACGTTGATGGAAGGTCTTTAGAAGATCAACGAAGACGAGTTCGTATGCCGAAGAATTTAGAGTAACCTGTTCCACTGCTACTTTTTCACATGCACACACTCCACGCTGAGTCGAGCAGCGCGGCAATGCACGCACGTGAAACGACGGACGAGTAAAACGATCACGTTAAAAAACACAAAAAAAAAAAAAAAAAAAAAACCCATTGTGTCAGCAAGATAATTGTATACATTGCGTACCGGCAAAAGGTACCGGCCGTGCATGCCTAGCCTGCCAGGCTAGCCGTGTATCAACATCACGCGCTAGTTGAGTGGCTCGATGACGTAGCCTGCAGTCAATACTGTATCAATTTATTGTATTAATTATCCTTTCTTCTTCTTTCCCTTATGTTTGCAAAAGCAAAAATTTATTTAGCTTTTATATCCAAAGTCTAGCGAATGCATGTTCTGATATCCTTTTTTCTAGGGCACATATCGGACCATAAGTGGTATATTGACGTTAAAATCACGTCATAAACTAGTCATTAAAAAAATATAGACATTGTCTAATTAATCCCAAACCGTTCCCATGTTTAGATTTAAACTGAATAATCGTTCATAAGTGGTAAATAATTGACGTCAAAATTACGTCATGAACTAGTCATTCGGAGCTGGTCGTCAGTTGGCAATGAAGTCACGTAATAATTAGGTGTTTTTTTTTGGTCTTGAATAATTGTTCATATAAGTGGTAAATAATTGACGTCAAAATCACGTCATGAACTAGTCATTCTTAGCTGGTCGTGAGTTGGAATGGAAGTCACGTAATATTAACGTCGAATTATGGTCTTCAATAATCGTTAAACAAGTGGTAAATATTTGACGTCAAAGTCACGTTGTTAACTAGTCATTCGCAGCTGGTCGTGAGTTGGCATTGAAGTGACGTAATAATTACGTCGTTTTTTGGTCTTGAATTGTTCATATAAGTGGAAAATAACTGACGTCAAAATCACGTCATGAACTAGTCATCCTTAGCTGGTCGTGAGTTGGAATTTAAGTCACGTAATATCAACGTCGATTTTTGGTCTTCAATAATCATTAAACAAGTGGTAAATACTTGACGTCAAAAACACGTCGTGAACTAGCCATTCGTAGCTGGTCGTGAGTTGGCAATGATGAGACGTAATAATTACGTCGTTTTTTTGGTCTTGAATTGTTCATATAAGTGGAAAATAACTGACGTCGAAATCACGTCATGAACTAGTCATTCTTAGCTGGTCGTGAAGTCACGTAATATTAACGTCGATTTTTGGTCTTGAATAATCGTTAAACAAGTGGTGAATACTTGACGGCAAAATCACGTCGTGAACTAGTCATTCTTAGCTTGTCGTGAGTTGCCAATGAAGAGACGTTATAATTACGTCGTTTTTAGGTCTTGAATTGTTCATATAAGTGGAAAATAACTGACGTCAAAATCACGTCATGTGAGTTAGAAATGAAGTCACGTAATAATTACGTCGTTTTTTGGTCTTGAATAATCGTTCATATAAGTGGTAAATATTTTACGCTAAAATCACGTCATGAAATAGTAATGGATAGTGCAATTCTTAACTGGTCGTGGGTTGGCAATGAAGTGACGTAATAATTACGTCGCTTTTTTGGTCTTGAATAATCGTTCAAATTAGTGGTAAATACTTGACGTCATAAATCACTTCAGGAACTAGTCATGGATAGTGCAATTCTTAACTGGTGGTGAGTTGGCAATGACATGACGTGATAACTGCGTCGTTTTTTGGTTTTGAATAATCGTTCATAAGTGGTAAATAATTGACGTCAACATCACGTCAAGAATTAGTCATGGATGGTGAAATAACTGATCGTCAACTTGCAACGAAGTGACATAATAATTACGTCGTTTTTTTGTCTTGAATTGTTCATATAAGCAGAAAATAACTGACGTCAAAATCACGTCGTGAACTAGTCATTCGTAGCTGGTCGTGAGTTGGCAATGAAGTGACGTAATAATTACGTCGTTTTTTGGTCATAAATTGTTCATATAAGTGGAAAATAACTGACGTCAAAATCACGTCATGAACTAGTCATTCTTAGCTGATCGTGAGTTGGAATTAAAGTCACATAATATTTTTGGTCTTGAATAATCGTTAAACAGGTGGTAAATACTTGACGTCGAAATCACGTCATGAACTAGGTATTCGGAGCTGGCCGTGAGTTGGAAATGAAGTCACGTAATAATTACGTCGTTTTTTGGTCTTGAATAATCGTTCATACAAGTGGTAAATAATTGACGTCAAAACCACGTCATGAAATAGTAATGGATAGTGCGTAATAATTACGTCGTCTTTTGGTCTTGAATAATCGTTCATAAGTGGTAAATAAGTGATGTCAAAATCACGTCATGAACTAGTCATTCTTAGCTGGTCGTGAGTTGGAATTGAAGTCACGTAATAATTACGTCGTTTTTTTGTCTTGAATAATCGTTAAACAAGTGGTAAATACTTGACGTCAAAATCACGTCGTGAACTAGTCATTCGTAGCTGGTCGTGAGTTGGCAATGAAGTGACGTAATAATTACGTCGTTTTTGGTCTTGAATAGTTCATATAAGTGGAAAATAACTGACGTCAAAATCACGTCATGAACTAGTCATTCTTAGCTGGTCGTGAGTTGGAAATGAAGTCACGTAATAATTACGTCGTTTTTTGGTCTTGAATAATCGTTCATATAAGTGGTAAATAATTGACGTCAAAATCACGTCATGAAATAGTAATAGATAATGCGATTCTTAACAGGTCGTGAGTTGGCAATGAAGTGACGTAATAATTACGTCGTCTTTTGGTCTTGAATAATCGTTCAAATGAGTGGTAAATAATCGACGTCAAAATCACTTCATGAACTCGTCATGGATAGTGCAATTCTTAACTGGTCGTTAGTTGGCAATGACATGACGTGATAATTGCGTCGTTTTTTGGTTTTGAATAATCGTTCAAATTAGTGGTAAATACTTGACGTCATAAATCACTTCAGGAACTAGTCATGGATAGTGCAATTCTTAACTGGTCGTGAGTTGGCAATGACATGACGTGATAACTGCGTCGTTTTTTGGTTTTGAATAATCGTTCATAAGTGGTAAATAATTGGCGTCACCATCACGTCAAGAATTAGTCATGGATGTTGAAATAACTGATCGTCAGCTTGCAATGAAGTGACATAATAATTACGTCGTTTTTTGTCTTGAATTGTTCATATAAGTGGAAAATAACTGACGTCAAAATCACGTCATGAACTAGTCATTCGTAGCTGGCCGTGAGTTGGAAATGAAGTAACGTAATAATTACGTCGTTTTTTGGTATTGAAAAATCGTTCATATAAGTGGTAAATAATTGACGTCAAAATCACGTCATGAAATAGTAATGGATAGTGCGATTCTTAATTGGTCGTGAGCTGGCAATGAAGTGACGTAATAATTACGTCGTCTTTTGGTCTTGAATAATCGTTCAAATAAGTGGTAAATAATTGACGTCAAAATCACGTCATGAACTAGTCATGGATAGTGCAATTCTTAACTGGTCGTGAGTTGGCAATGAAGTGACCTGATAATTACGTCTTTTTGGGGGTCTTGAATAATCGTTTATAAGTGGTAAATAATTGACGTCAAAATCACGTCAAGAAATGGTCATGGATGATGCAATTCGTAACTGGTCGTGAGCTGGCAATGCAGTGACGTAATAATTGCGTGGTTTTTTGGTCTTGAATAATCAATCATATAAGTGGTAAATAATTGACGTCAAAATCACGTCATAAACTAGTCATCCAAATAAGACAATACATACTCGTCTTAGAAAGTCGTCACGAAGACGTCGTAATAACGTCGTTCATACGACGTATGACCAGTTGACCAGAATACGACCAATATACGACGTCTTTAAGACGTCCGTCTGCTATCAGGGAAAGAGAGAAGGAAAAGAAGGGAAAGTGGGAGAGGAGAGAAAAGGAAAAAATAGGAAGACAAAATGAAAATGGGAAGAAGGATGCCGGGCGCCAAAAGGGCCTTCCACGGTTCCAACCCCCCCCCCCCCCCCTCCATAAAAAAAGGGAGAAGGAAGGAAAAGGGATAGATGAGAGAAATGGGAAAAAAAGAGGGAGAAGAAAAAGGAAAAGGGGGAAGGGGGAAGGAGGCCAGAGGCCGGAGGCCGAAAGGGCCTTGCTCCCACGTTCTCTCATCTCCCCATCTCCAAGAAAAAAAAAACAAAAAAACAGAGCAGGGTGAAAGGGGAAGAAAAAAGAGGATATATAAAGGGAAGGAAAACGCGGAGGAATAAGAAAAGAAAAGAACAGAAGGGATGTAAGTTTCCTGGAAATGAAAAAAAGAAGCTTACTATCAATAAAGTAATTTAAATGCTTATCAAAGGCATTACCATTCTGAATATTTATATGTTAAAGTTTAAGAATAATATTTTCATCTCATTATGGGTGAACATAATTTTGCTGTAAACTAGTTTTGCTATATGTGCTGTATAATTAAAATGGTTTGTTTGTTAATTCTATTATGTACAGTATTTTGATGTTATTAATGTGTTTATAAAGTATTGCAAAGTCAAAAGGAATATTTAATAAAGATATTTCTATAAGGGAAAAAATCGGGCCTTTTCCCCCCACCCCCCCCCCCCCCCCCCACCACGACGATAGAGAGAGAGAGAGAGAGAGAGACGGGAATGATTTGATTTGATTTGAATTTATTCAGACATTATAAAAACATGTCTCGGGAAAACAAAAAAGGTTTGACCAACCCATACAAGTCTGTTTCCCGGATATAAACAACAAGTAGGTTCAATATCATAAACATATTGCACAAAGTATTATTTAAAAGATGTAAACGATAGACAATAATGATTGCAAGTAAAATCACTGTATTATTGCAGAGTACAAAATTAATTAGTTGAGGTATAGCATCTGTGAAATTAACTATGTGGGTTGAGATGGTTATTTAACGCTTTTTTAAACATGCTAAGAGTTTTCATATTGACTACATTCTTCGGAAGTTTGTTCCAATCATTCATGGTTTTAGGATAATATGAGTTCATATAATAGTCTGTTCTTGCGAAGGGTACATGCATCTTTAAGTTATGATCGTTTCTTCCAATTCTGTTCGCAGGTGTGCACCTGTCTTTATGTCCTATAACTATTAAACCATTAACAAGCTTATAATAAAACACCAGTCGGAAGTACTTTCGTCTATTCTCTAATGTATTCATACTTAACTTTTGTAATAAAGTATCATAACTAGTGATCCAGTCTTTGCACATCAATCTTAAATAGCGCTTTTGAATTCGTTCAACCTGTTGTTTTTGTGAATTTCTATATGGATCCCATGCTATACAACAATAATCCAAACGTGAGCGTACTAAAGATTCATAAAGATTTGTTAAAACAGATTTTGGACAGTCAATAAAGTTCCTCCGTATGATACCAACAAGTCTATTGCACTTCACATGTAATTCAGAACAATGATCATTCCAATTTAAAGTATTGTTGATCATAAGACCTAAATATTTCTCTGACATTGTATTTTGTAGCTCCTGACCACCAATAGTATATGCGTAAGTTATATCATGAAGCTTCCGAGACATCGTCATGATCTTGCATTTAGATAAATTAAAATCAAGCATCCATGTCTTAGACCACTGATTTAAAACTTCCAGATCATTTTGTAAAATTTTACAATCATCTAAAGTAGAAATACGACGATATAAAATACAATCATCAGCATATAATCTAATGGTAGAGGCGATGTTATTAGATATATCATTAATAAAACATAGAAATAACGCCGGACCCAAAATTGTACCTTGAGCAACACCAGATTTAACATCAATCCATGAAGAAAATTCACCATTAATAACAACTCTTTGCGATCTTTTTTGTAAAAAATTCATTATCCAATTTAAATTAGTTGATTTCACTCCGTATACTTGTAGTTTTGTTCTTAAAAGTTCATGGGACACACTGTCGAATGCCCTAGCAAAATCAAGAAAAGCAATATGAACACTTGAACCCGTTTCCAAAATATATGACCAATCATCGATAGCCTCTACTAATTGAGTTTCGCATGATCTCTTTTCACGAAAACCATGTTGGTTATCACATAAAATGTTATTATTGTTAAAATGTTGAAATAGGCGTTTACAGACTATTCTTTCTAAAATCTTACATGTGACAGACGTTAACGATATTGGCCGGTAATTACTAGCGTCTTCTTTGTTGCCTTTTTTATATATAGGACAAACATTTGCTCTGAGCCAGTCTTCTGGTAAAATGCCGGATGACAAAGACATGTTAAAAAGTTTACAGAGAGAAGGCGTTAATTGGTCTGCACCTTCCTTTAACAAACGTGGAGATATTTCATCAGGTCCCTGTGCTTTTGAAACGTCTATACTTTTCAACAATTTTAAAACCTCAGTCTCTGTACATTGAATGTCCTTCATAATAGGTGCTTTACTGCTATATTCAGGTATTGAGAGGCTTACGTGATCTTTAAAAGCTTGATTAAATTGTACATTGAAAGCATCAGCCTTTTGTTGATCTTCTGTTATAAGCGTACCATTGACCTTTAAGCATTCAACCGTACTATGATCACATTTTCTAGACTTGATAAAACTCCAAAACAATTTCGGGTTATGTTTTAAGCTTTTACACAAATCATTCTTTAAAAAAGACACATAGTTAGATTTAATTTTCTTCTTTACTTCTCTCCTTAATTGTCGATACCTTTCCCAGTGAGATTCTTTACGTGACTTTTTAGCTATGTTAAACATTCTATTTCGTTTTCTAATCATTTTTTTTTACATCCTTATTTATCCATTGAACATTAGATCCTTTTGTCACATTGCCATATGGGATATTTGCATCGCAAATCTTCATCACAACATGTTTCCACGATTGCCAGTGGTGTTCTATATCATATGCATTGTTTTCATCTAGTAATGTAGCATCTTTTAAATCATTGTGAAACTGTTCTAAATTGCCTTTGGAATAAAAGTATATTTTTCTCTTCTTAGATTCGTTTTTAATTATATAACAAACCAATGTAAATCTTATTGCCTCATGATCACTTATACCGGGAAATGAATCGACATTACTCACATGTGATGGGCGAGTTGAAAATATCAAATCTAATATATTGCTTGTCGATTCAGTAATCCTAGTTGGTTGACATACATGTTGATAAAGAAAGTTATTATCAATTATCGAAATAAAAGAGTTTGTAAGTTCAGAGTTATCCGATGTTACATGGTATCCATCGGACCATCTTAAATTCGGTAAGTTAAAATCACCTGTTAAAACAACATTGTGCAACTTTTTGCCATTATTGGATATTAGGGACATAGATTTATTTAACTCATATAAAATATCTAACTTACTACTTGGAGGCCTGTAAAACACGCCTAAAAATAGAGATTTATAGTTTTTACATAGCAATTCACACCAAATTATTTCACATTCGGATTCAAGGTCTGGTCTGTGGAGTACGGTTAAATCATTACGATAAGCTATAAGAACACCACCTCCATGTCTATTCCTGTCCCTCCTTATTACTTTGAAATCTTCAGGAAATATCTCTGTAGATAAAATTTCATGACATAAGTGTGTTTCAGTAATGAAAAATATGTGTGGTTTTTCACATTGTACAATAGTTCTTATTTCATCAATCTTATTTACAACACTTCTAGCATTTAAATATATGCATTTCAGTGTATTAACATCTTTACAATCATTATTATTAACTTTTAAAGGTACATGTGTATTCTTATACTTTTCTTTACTTCTAGGGCTATTCTGCTTAGAAGAAAAAGAAATATTATGTAAAATTTCATTGTCAACCCATGATTTAATGAGGTGCACACGCGAGTGTTTAGCGTTGGCACTCTCTTCTTGGCCTAACCTTTAATAAGGGCAGTATTTTTCTTTGTGACCAAACAGAGTGCATTGACGACATTGGAGCTGGATTCCGTGTCTGCAGCTTTGTGCGCGGTGGTTGGGTTCTCCGCAGTATTCACATCCTGCCGCATACATGTAGGGGTTGTACGTTTCAGGCGGGGTGCGAACTACAGACGCATATGAAGGGTTTCCATAGCGACCGCGGTGTGTCGGGCGTGTATTGAAGGTTGATGGAGGCATTGGAGGAGTATAGCCGTTATTTCGTGGTTGCGAATATCGTGTCATTGGCCGAAAGTTAGGGCGGGGTAGAGGTGGATTCGGATATGTTCCTAGGCGCGATTGCTGGTATTGATAGACATTCGGGAGGGGTTCCAGTGGGTATGGTAAACTGGTGGGGTGTGATGATGCACGTAACGGCGGGAAGGCGTCTGGGGGGGGGGGGGGAAAGAGAGAGAAGGAAATAAAATAAAGAGAAGGAAAGAAAAGGGGAGAAGAATGGAAGATCGGGTTTTCCCTCGAACAAGGTACGCTGGTGCAGATGGGTGAGAGAGAGAGAGAGAGAAAGGAAAGGGAAATGAAAAAAAAAGAAAGAAAGAAAGAAAAGGAGTCTGTAGTAGACCAGCCAAACATCCAAAAACGCTCTAGAAAAAGATTCGACGGCATTTTTGGGTAATGCTCGGCATCCATGCTTAAAGTCTTGCAAAAATACTGACGAATAACGTACGGGCGGATGCCACGCGCATTTTTGCCTAAAAATGCCATTTTTGGCTCAAAATTTGAAAGAATGTCAAAAATCACAATTTTTAATTTTTTGACCTAATATGTAATAAATGATTAAGACTTTTCAAGTGATATCAGATTTATTTGGAGTTTCAAGTTATAAACCCTATTAATATACAATTGAAAACTGGATATTACACACACATGTATGGCGTAATGAAACATAAAACTTTGATTTACTCAAAATAAAAGGTTGTGAAAACTACCAATATTTCAAAGTTTTTTACCTAATGTAAATTTGTCATTTTAAACACTTTTTCTTGATTAAACATATCATGTATATTGTCATGTCACACACAGAAAAGAAATTATCCGATAAGGTGATAGATAACTCATTTTATGTTATCCCAAATGGAACGATGTGTTTTTACTGGATGCGCATTTTGACTGGAAAACACTATTTGAAGGTACATCTAGAGTGTATATGTACATAAGGCAATTATCCCATGTTTATCAGTATAGTCTATGGGCTAAAAACTGAAATGTCTCCACCCCCTTAGAAATAATCTTATTTTTTTTTGTTACTGTTAGATGGGACCATTAACTATCAGAATATGCTTCTTTGCCCTAAAATAAGAGGTGGGCATGGCCGCAAGGGCTATTACCATGGCAACGGATCAAAAACAGTAGAATTTTAGAAAATGTCATGTATTCGTGATTAAGAAAGGACAAAAACACATTGTAACATTTTAAAATAATGTATCAAAAGTTTCTCACTTGATAAAAACTCAAATAAGAGTTACAAAAGGTGTCCACCGTGTGTGAAAATGGCTGTTTCCATGGAAACATTAAGAACAAAACTGATATTTGAGCAAAATCCCTTGATGCTACCTTAAAAAGAGGTAAGTATTGATATTGACCATTATTATTTTCTCTTTTACAGGACACTCACTTATAACTTATTATAGTAAATGGGTGATATATGTGACTACTACATGTGTAGGACGTTACCATGGTAACAAATATATTATTGTGTTGTATTTCTAACAAAATACTATGGTTGTTTTCAACATGAAATAATGGTAAACATCTAAACATCTTTGCCGTCTGTTTGATTATATTAACATTTTTAGTTAATTGGAGTAGAGCTAAATTTGATTTATAAAAACTGTTGCCATGGAAGCAGAATGTTATTGACGATGAAATCTTTCAAAGAAAGAAATGTGACCTACCAATACAAAATAAACTGAATTTGAACAATATCAAATGAATCTTATATTATTTTTCACCGTAGCTATCAGAATCAGCTTATTTGTATTAAAGACCAAGTCCACCCAAATAATGAGTTGAGTGGAATCAGTAGAGTTAAATTAAATAAACGAAACAGTAAACAAATATCAAAATCGGATAAAAATAAGAAATTGAGGGCATTTTGAAGTTTTGCATTGTTTTGTAAAATAGTGATATGCATAACATGGGCTGTATGCAAATTAGTGATCCGATGATGTCATGAGCTCACTTTTCCTTGTGTATTTTATTATATGAAATTTCAAATATTTCATTTATTTCATAGATGTCTATAAAGATTCTCTTCATTGTATCACAATAAGTTATAATAATGATGATCGTACACATTCTACGAGGAGTCAAACTTTGTTTTACATTCTTGGAGAAGAAAACTGAAATATTTGAAATTTCATATAATAAAATACAAAAGGAAAAGTGAGCTTATGACATTATCGGCTCAATTTGAATATAGCCCATGTTATGCATATCATTGTTTCATGAAACAATGCAAAACATTAACATTAATATTTTAACTTTTTTTTTGTTTAATTTTATTTTATTGATTTAACTCAATTTTGGGGGGTGAACTTGGCCTTTAAAGTTGGTTGCGGATGTGTTCCTCATGGACGTTGTCATGGTCAATAATGAGTTACACATCACGAAACTAATGGAATTTGAAGATTATCACACATTCCTAATTGAACAACATGCAAGCAAATGCCCATTCTTAATATATATATTCTGAGCATTCAATTCAAATCTTTCTAGATATCAGAAAGAAGTGTTTTGACTAAACAGTGTCAAAATTGTTGCTCGCTCACAAACTTCAAAAACTGTAAAGCTGATTTTGAGATATACAGAATATTAGCACCCACCCCGTCAAAATTACGTCTGCATGGCTTCCATCATTTGGTCGACCACTCAGAAGTCGGTCTCGCCAAGGTATACTGATAATGTATCAAAATCATATTGAATATGTAAGAAAACTTGCCTGCATACACGTTGTAGGATGGATGGGCCGGTCACATAGCAGTTCCCTATAACCGAATTGCACTCCCAAATCTGCCCCTAGCAGTGTCCAACTATTTTATTGTAGTGCAAATCAGTGAAGTCTGATCGGGCCTACTGTCAGAGACACAGAACTTATGGATGATAAAACCCCTCTCTTCTAACATGATATGTATGCAGTTTGATGCTAATGTGAAGCTTATTATCAGAGCAACAAAATACTATCGAAGTACACTAATACATCAAGTTCAAAAAATAAATGAATAAATAATAAATTAAAATCTACAAATGAAATGATTATACGCATTAGGCGAAATTATTCAAGGATTAATCATCAACATTATAACTTGTAATTATTTAAATAATGCTGAATCATATTTACTCCAAAATCGTAGGTTACAATTTGTGATATTGCATACTAAATCAATGGTTGAAAAATTATTTGATATCTCGTTTTTCTTTTAATTTGTCGTGCAAAAGCCAAACTTTAGTTTATTTTTATAATATAAGTTATCGTTAACTATAACTGGAAAAAATGATATATGTTATATGAACATTATAACATTAATACAAATCATTATGGTTCATTATAAATTCACTGTGCGGTCCACATAGGATTTTCCTTTAAAAAAAATATAAAGTCATGTGAATGCAATGGGTTAATCTCCAGGAGGTGGAACATCATATCAGAAAGTGAGAGAAATAAACAACAATATTCAGTGATGATGTGTCCTGTATCCATACAGAGATAATGGAATTATATTTTGGGAAGAGCAAACTTAAGTATTAAGAGGGTTCTGTGAAGACAATACTCTATATGATATTGTGTATTGTATGATGTAAACACAGTAAAACAACCGGGACTCCAGTGGAGTAATGTACATTTATTCTAATATGCAAGTCAATGAATGTGCAAATCTGTGCAAATAAAAATTACCACACAGTCAGCACATTTAATCTTTGATGGGATATGATTTTATATTTTCATAATGGATGATTTTTATCTTATAATAGATCGTATATATTACAAAATAAATCCTTAGTTGTATACATGGAATTTAATTTAAGGTCATTTCTTATAAATTTCCTTGGGAACAGGGGTGTGGATCTGTGTTCATGATTGGGGGATGACCAGGGACTTTTTCAAATATCTGTCTATAAAACTTGCATTTTAGAGCATCCCGAAATGGCTTTCTGTATGATTAAATGTTGTTAAATAATGAATTTGAATAATTATTAGTTTTAAGTTAATGTATCGTAATTCTCACATCCAAAAATATTGGGGGGATTATACAGGCCATCCCCCACCTCAAATTTCAGGGGGAATATATAACCCCCAGCCCAAACTCCCCCCCCCCCCCCACCCGCCTGGGATCGACACCCATATTTAGAAATCTCGATACCACTTAGCTATCTCTTCCCTTTACATGAAAATCCCTGAAAATTGTTCTATGTTGTACATCTGACAGTCGGAGACATGCAAAAGTGGTACGTTCTGGGCGTGAACAGTTTCTCATCTTAAAAATATCCCCAAAGTACCCCTTTTAGTTAGGAAAAATGAACCCTTTTACTTCAGAGAAGTGTCACCTTTTCTTTCTAACCGATGCCAGTTCCACATTATTATCAAAGTCTCCCTTACCACCTATGATCACAGGTACACTTAACTGGGATTATTACCCTATTCAAATCAAACAGGTGCTACATTTACTCTTGCAAGTATCCCTTCCCCCCAATAGTTTCTTTATAATGTGTGTTTATTCAGGAGAATTGTTCTGTTACAGTACATCACACCACAGCAGAATAACTAATATAGTAAACAAATCAAGAAGGTAGTAGCTATATAAATTGATCTAATTATTAATAAATGTTCCCTTTTCACCCCTAAAAATGTCCCTTTTGTAAATATATGTTCCTTTTTGATAAAACCCCTATTCAGATCGGATACGTGCCCCTTTTCCTTCGATAAGTGCTTCTTTTCCTTTGCAACAACATTTTTTTTTCATTCTCATAAGCTGATAAGTACCCCTTCATCTATTATTCCCCTATTAATTCTGAGAGTTACCTGTTTTACTTAGACAAGTAACCCTATTCATTTTTTTTCATTAAAGTGATCCTTTCTTTCTCATAGGTGCTCCTTTTCATCTCTGTTGAGTGCCATATTTATCCTCAATATTATTGCCCCTTTCATTCTGATACATGGCGTTTTCCTTCCATTAAGTGCCCTTTTGACCACCCTTAAATAGAATCATTTATTTTATAAAATATCTTATCCTTTTAATAAGTGCACTAGTTATCCGGGGGTAGTTTTCCAGGGGTAGTTGTTTTAGAATCGGTCATAAGGCATTTTATGTCGTCAGAACTTAAAATTTCCGTTAAAAAAAAACAACATAAAAACTATATAAACATTCCCTTGTAAATAATATCAACTTTGCCTTACTGAATACGATTGTGCCCGCCCCGCTTCGGAGAAAGAAGATCCCGTTTATGCTATACATCATTATCAAAAGACAAGTGTCAACAAAGTTTGATCGGTCGCTACGCTCGCTCGCCTAATCAAAATTAACATTCCCTTAAATACGATTGTGCCCCCCCCCCCACTTCGTAGAAAGAGGATCCCGTTTATGCTATACATTATTATCAAAAGACAAGTGTCAACAAAGTTTGATCGGTCGCTACGCTCGCTCGCCTAATCAAAATTAACATTCCCTTCAATACGATTGTGCCCGCCCGCCCCGCCCCTTGCCAAGAAAATTCCGTTTATGCTGCCAATTTCTTTCAATGAGAGTTATTACTATTTTTTCCGCTCGTTCTCTACACTCGCTCGCCCATTCCCTTAAATATGATAATTATTAAAATCGAACATTAGGAAGGGGCTCGCTCGCGAATATGAAATTAACACCCATTTGATGTGGAACAAGTGACTGTAGGTGGTGCTTTAATTAGAAATTGGCAAGGAAAAAATATTATTCGAATTAGATTTATCAAAATTTTAGAGTTGTGGTGGGGTCGAGTGAATACGTCACCGGACTGTGGATCTCATGGTGGATCTCATGGTTCGCGGTTCAAGTCCTGCCACGGCACGAATGTCCTTTGGCAAGACATTCATCTACATTCGCCATTCTCCATCCAGGAGTAGTAAATGGGTACATGGTAGGAATTTATTCCTTGACTGCTTTCAGCGCCTTATAGGGCACCTGGGCTAAAGCCAGGTTAATAATACTACTTCAGCGCTTAGAAACATATTCAGCGCAATATAAATGTTATGTATTATTATTCATCATTAAATGAAAATAGACTCACGGTTGATATAGGTTGAGAACAAATCATTATATTACTTGCTTCTGCACATGCCCCCCCCCCAATAATAATGTTGTTCACAAACAAAGGTTTATCGGTTATCGGTGGCTCACAGACTTAGGTTCGTCGGTAAATTAGTGATCTCGTCACTCCCCTCCCCCCCCCCCCCCCGAACTCAGAAAGGCCTAGCTTAGCCTAGCCTAGTAAAATTCTCCTTTGTGCTTCAATGCTTCATTATTTAAAGTGATCTAAGCTCCATATGACCTTGTTTCAATCCACATGACAATATTTAATTTATTTCAATATCCTTATAATTATCTTCTTGTCCCGTGAATAACACATGGACTGAAAGGTTTACTGACCTAAATACTAAAAAGAAGAAAAGTAAGGATACGCGTTGAGAATTAACAATGTCCATTTTTAATGACTCGGCAAAAAGGCTTTCCTTAAAAGAAGGATGCAGATGAAGCCAACATTGTGTTATCAAATGGCAAAAAAAATCTTAAACTTAGCTTGTAATGAGCCCTTTCTTGACTTTGAGTTCACTTTAAACCTTTTCTATTAAATGCACAAAATCTCATGGTTCGCGGTTCAAGTCCTGCCACGGCACGAATGTCCTTTGGCAAGACATTCATCTACATTCGCCATTCTCCATCCAGGAGTAGTAAATGGGTACATGGTAGGAATTTATTCCTTGACTGCTTTCAGCGCCTTATAGGGCACCTGGGCTAAAGCCAGGTTAATAATACTACTTCAGCGCTTAGAAACATATTCAGCGCAATATAAATGTTATGTATTATTATTCATCATTAAATGAAAATAGACTCACGGTTGATATAGGTTGAGAACAAATCATTATATTACTTGCTTCTGCACATGCCCCCCCCCCCCCAAATAATAATGTTGTTCACAAACAAAGGTTTATCGGTTATCGGTGGCTCACAGACTTAGGTTCGTCGGTAAATTAGTGATCTCGTCACTCCCCTCCCCCCCCCCCCCCCGAACTCAGAAAGGCCTAGCGATGCCCAC
This sequence comes from Heliocidaris erythrogramma, assembly GCA_025617745.1. Classification (NCBI taxonomy): domain Eukaryota; kingdom Metazoa; phylum Echinodermata; class Echinoidea; order Camarodonta; family Echinometridae; genus Heliocidaris; species Heliocidaris erythrogramma. The sequence goes on from CM046864.1 coordinate 5,157,741, forward strand.
AGGTCTATCCAGTCTTTCATGATAACATAATTGTACTTTGAACCCCATTAGGATGACTTTTTTCCCTCTTCATAAGAATCTGATGTCACCGGCGGATCCAGGATTTTTCAAAGTGGGGGGAGTCTCGATGTGAAAGAGAGATACGCGAAAAAACGAAAGACAAATGAAAGGCCAAAATAGGGGGCCGAAGTCCTAGATGTCATTCAGGGATAAGTTTAAGAAGCTCCGCCAAAAAGCCCCCCCCCCCCCCCCCCAATCCACCACTGGGTGTCACAGCCCGCTATGCTCGATTGGAAATTAAAGGAATATACAGACCCTCACACTCAACTGCACACTGTGATGTAAAGAGAGAAACAAATAGGATTATTTGAATCTTTCCCGAGATGGCTTCAAAATGTAGGGTATATAATGTGAAAACTTATGTATTCACTTCAACGTTTCCATTTATGCCTTTCCCTTTTCTGTTTTAAGTCGCTACCCTCTACATCAACACTAAATTTGTAATTATACCGTATTTAGTTGCCAGCTAACCTTAATGAATATTATCGATATATATACATGTATGTATGTATATGAATCTTTGTGCGACTTTCAAAAATAAATTTCACAAGTACTCTGACTTTTTTTACGGTTCTTATTTTAGATGACAATCCACAAAGTTACGGGTCATGTTTTTTTTTTGTAATCCTGTAGTCTCATTAGTACATGGATGTTATCCACATTCCACATTAGGCTTAACATTACATAATATACTCAATTTGTAAGTTTTGAAATATTCATAGCCGTTTATTATTGTTGTTTTTACTTATTTTATTACTTATATTTTTATTATGTAACTATATTTCTTTTATTTTCTTATAAAATTTATGCTATACCTTATTGTTTATCCTGTTGGATCAGGAACATGATGCAAAACAGTGTTATACTGATCACGCTTTTATCCTCTATGAATAAGTTCAAATAAATAAATAAATGGATGTGATTTTGAAATGGTGAAGAATAGCTTATTGTCTATCTAGTGGTACCTCAATAATGACATTTCTGCCATGGATGACTGAGCACCAGGGTTTTTAAAAAGAGTCAAACAATCAAAATCTCCTTGTTCCAAGTGTGGGCTGACGCTGATGCAACAAATGTTGCTACTTTAGTCTAAAATAATTTTAAAAAAGTAAAATTCTCCTTTGTGCTTCAATGCTTCATTATTTAAAGTGATCTAAGCTCCATATGACCTTGTTTCAATCTACATGACAATATTTAATTTATTTCAATATCCTTATAATTATCTTCTTGTCCCGTGAATAACACATGGACTGAAAGGTTTACTGACCTAAATACTAAAAAGAAGAAAAGTAAGGATACGCGTTGAGAATTAACAATGTCCATTTTTAATGACTCGGCAAAAAGGCTTTCCTTAAAAGAAGGATGCAGATGAAGCCAACATTGTGTTATCAAATGGCAAAAAAAATCTTAAACTTAGCTTGTAATGAGCCCTTTCTTGACTTTGAGTTCACTTTAAACCTTTTCTATTAAATGCACAAAATCAATTGAAAATAACTCAGCAATTTATTGTTTTCCAACTGAAGTAACTAATACATGTACATAGTTGGTTTGACCCACACTCGCTACTTCAGCCCAAACTTGGTACAAGAGGAGTTTGACAATACTGTTTGAAAAGCCTGCTGCTCAGTCATCCGTGACAACAAAGTTATGAATAAGGTATCATTGCACAGAATATAAGTTGTTCTTTACTATGAAATAAATTTCAAGTTCATAGAGGTTATAACTTTGTAATTAGAGGCTACTTAAGTTGGGTATACTTTTTTCTGATACGCACTTTATATAAAACAAAATTTTCAATGAATCAAGTAGCAGGTCTTGTCATCATGTTCAATGTGAAAATTTTGGTATCACCCATTTAATAAGGGACACAAATCTTCTGGATCTAGATTGGAATCAAGTAAACAGAAAATTTGGTAGAAAGACAACACCACTTTTTGTATCAGCTACCAAATTTTGGTAACAGCTATTATGATAGTGGTCACATTCACAGCCAACGAGCAGATTCTAATCGCTGACGGCGTTTGTTAATCTAATTGCTATATATTTTGTATTGGTTAGTTACATTTCCTTCTTTAATTGAAAGATGTCATCTTCATTATTTCTGTTTCCATGGCAACAGATTTTTTTTAATAAATCAAATTCCAAACTCTATTCCAAACTAAACTTTTGAATTATAATCAAACAGGCGGTAACAATTATTAGATATTTACCAGTATTTCATGTTGAAAACAAATATAGTTCTGTATTTCATCAGAAATGCAATAAATTTATTTGTTACCATGGTAACAGCCTACACATTTAGTGGTCTCCTCCATCATCCCTTTACTTAAACAAATTTTGATAAGTGATCGACCTGTAAAAGAGAAGATAATCATGTACAATACAAATGTATTAATATTTACTTTTTTTCGGTAGCATCGTGGGTTTTTTTTTTGTTGCTCAAATGTGGGTTTTTTCTTACTGTTTCCATAGCAACAGCCATTTTCAAACATGATGGACACCTTTTGTAACTCTTATTTGAGTTTTTATCAAGTGAGAAACTTTTGATACATTATTATAAAATGTTACAATGTGTTTCTGTCTTTTCTTAATCACGAATACATGACATTTTCTTAAATTCTACTGTTTTTGATCCGTTGCCATGGTAATAGCCCTTGCGGCCACGCCCACCTCTTATTTTAGGGCAAAGAAGCATATTCTGATAGTTAATGGTCCCATCTAAAAGCAAAAAAAAAATCATTTAAGATTATTTCTAAGGGGGTGGAGACAGTTCAGTTTTTGGCCCATTGACTATACTGATAAACATGGGATAATTGCCTTATGTACATATACACTCTAGATGTGCCTTCAAATAGTGTTTTTCAGTCAAAATGCGCATCCAGTAAAAACACATCGTTCCATTTGGGATAACATAAAATGAGTTATCTATCACCTTATCGGATAATTTCTTTTCTGTGTGTGACATGACAATATACATGATATGTTTAATCAAGAAAAAGTGTTTAAAATGACAAATTTACGTTGGGTAAAAAACTTTGAAATATTGGTAATTTTCACAACCTATTATTTTGAGTAAATCACAGTTTTATGTTTCATTACGCCATACATGTGTGTCTAATATCCAACTTTCAATTATATATTAATAGGATTTATAACTTGAAACTCAAAATAAATCTGATATCACTTGAAAAGTCTTAAACAGGTACTACATATTAGGTCAAAAAAATAAAAATCGTGATTTTTGACATTCTTTCAAAATTTGAACCAAAAATGGCATTTTTAGGCAAAAATTAGCGTGGCATCCGCCCGTAGGTTATTCGTCAGTATTTTTGCAAGACTTTAAGCATAAACGCAGAGCATTACCCAAAAATGCCGTCCAAAGTAAAAAAAATCTTCTTGGCTGGTCTACTATCTGAGAGAAAAGTGATAAAACAGAGGAAGAACAAAAAAAAAGGGGGGGGGGGGACAGGGGTGCAATCGAATGTTTATTGTATCGAACATTGCTTTGGATTTGCAACTTTTTCTACATCTTTATTTTCCGTAGGATGTTGTCTATTCATTGGGTGAGTTTGATAAATATTTTGTCTATATTTTGTTTGATATGACTGAATTACTGAAAAGATTTCAAAAGAATTAAAAGGGTACAAAGCAGGGCTATTTTTCGTACTTCTGTTCATTCCAAATTTCATTTTGTATTGAACCTAATAGCAAGTGACGCCACAACGCCTAGTTCTTTGTATCTATATATCAACAAGATAAATGCGACTGCCTATGATGCCTACGCCCTTTTTTTTTTTTAAGATATCGCGATGTAATTTCATAATAACTTGGCCTCTGTCACCCTTCAGTTTTGACCTACTTCAAAATTTAGTCACATTGTCTTCCTAGTCGTTTGATGCAGTTGAATGATCTCACATTGTTTCTTTATCTATGATTATTTACGTCTGGGACCGACCTTTAATATCACCATCTAAAAGACCTGACTAAGACTCGATCTAGGGTTCTCTGAGTCTGCCTCAGTTTAAAACTCCCACTTTTGGCTGGATTACAAGGCCTATTGCTTTTGCTGTGTATCTTTTATCATTCTTGTCCTATGTATATTTGAATTATGCTTTTATAATTCATCATGTATCAGCTATTAGCTGTCATCTTGAACATCGTTCAATAAAAGCGTATCAAATCAAGTGTGAACGTCATATCTCTTATGAAATAGTATGCATACAGCACACTAGCCAGTGGAACTTTTTGTTCTTGTATGAAAGAAAGTGTTTGGAACATACAGTGCACATGATGCAATTTTAGGTGCCATTTTTCTTAGTGAAACGCCTTGCCATTTTTGTGGAATACTGGAATACTCTCTTCTTTTTTTAAACATTTGTTTAACTTTTTATACAGTAATACAAATATGTACAAGCCAACCACTTTTGGTTTTAATCATGTCAACGGTTATCCTTAAGACGCTTAGATACTGTTGACGATATTTCCACCTATTTTCAACAATATAGTGGAAAATCAAATTTTAACATTTCTTAAAAATATTCATGTTAACAGTAAAATTTTGCATGGATATTATATTAGTATTATTCTTTTACAGGCACAAAGAAACGCAATTATGATCATGCTTTGGCATGTAAGTGTATCATTATAATTACACTTATTGTTTTATTACATCTTGTGTAATAGTATGCATACCAGCTTCTGGAAATTTTTCGTACTTTTACTGTATGAAAGAAAGCGTTTGGAACTAGTGCACATGATGCAATTTCAGGTGCGATTTCCTTAATAGATATCATGCATATAGAGCATATCAATAAAGTCTATTTTTTGAATCATACCATTACCGTGTCCGATATTGTCTTTATTATCTCGTGCGACAATTAATGTCTGGTTTGCACAAAAAATATTAGTGCTGTTCCTTTTGAAATTTGTTTTACAGTATATGCCATTTCAGTCTTTTCAGATACATAACTGTTTGATATCTTCGCCGACTGTCGCCGAGGAGTAATGATTTGCCACAGTAATGAGCTCTTAGTACGGCTCCTGGCTTCCTGCAAAAAAAAAATCGGCTCGCCGCTACGCGGCTCGCGGACATCGCCGCTTCGCGGCTTTTTACGGTCTCCATTGCGATGCCAGGAAAACATCACTTAAGCCTAGGTCACAACCCGCCGTGCGTGTTTTTAGTCCGTACGTGTTCTGCGGAGGCCACGTCCGCCACGTTTTTCTGAAAACGTGCGGAGGGAGTAGGAAGAGCAGGGAAGGAGTACGTCAACGCACTTCACACGCACTACAACGCAAGGTGTAAGTACGTGGCCCGCACGCCACGCCTGGACGTGAGTGTTTGCGTGCATCGTACGTTGCGCACCTGGTAAGTGAGATGTACGTGCTTACAACGTGCTTACAGCGTACGATCGCCGTGCGGTTGCCTCGTTATCGTACGGAGGCCGTACTTTCACGTACGGTGTCCTTACTGACTTGAAGGGAGTAAGTGCGTGCAAGTGCGATAAACGTGAGCCTTTACATCATCTACGGCCCGTTTCTGTTGGGGCTCTCTGGTCCTATTAGCTGTCTTTTGAGCTGACCCCTTTTTGTTAAGCATCTTGGGCATCTTGAAAACGAAATGATGATACTCGTCAGTCTGCTCGGCTTTTATATATCCTGCAGAAATCAGCGCGCACAACGTGCGTTGTAAGTACATAGCACGTACTTCCTCGGTGCGGTTTACGTGAGTTCTGCTAGGTGCATTTTCCGTAGAGCAAGTAACTGTGGGAAATTTTTTTAAAAACTCACGGAGTCCGTGCGTTGTGCGATCGTTAGCAGCAGAGGGCACGCACGTCAACGTACGTCTCCCGTACTGGGGGTGAATCCGTAGGCCGCCCGCAGCCTGAACGCAGCGAAAGTTCCTCCTGCACTAAAAATTCTACGTCTTGTCTGCGTGGCCCAAATCCGTACGGAGGCAGTACTCACCACGTACGGATCCGCAAATTTTGCCCACGTTTTTGCACGCAGACAACACGCACTTGCAAGTACGGTGGGTTGTGACCTAGGCCTTACGGGGGTTCAAAATAGCAAAAAAGAAATCGGCTCGCCGCTATACGCTGCTCGCAGACATCGCCGCTACGCGGCTTTTTATAGTCTCCATTGTGTTAGTAGATGCCAGGAAAGCATCACTTACGGGGGTTCAAAATAGCAAATAGCCCCCCCCCCCCCCCCCCCCCCACTTTTTTCAGTAAACACGTGCAAACGCATGGCAGTGCAAAAAATGTGGTATACACGCAGCCCCCATTGTGTTAGTAGATGCCAGGAAAGCATAACTTACGGGGGTTCAAAATAGCAAAAAAAAAATCGGCTCACCGCTTCGCAGCTTTTTATAGTCCCCATTGTGTTAGTAGATGCCAGGAAAGCATCACTTACGGGGGTTCAAAATAGCCAAAAAAATCCGCTCGCCGCTTCGCGGCTTTTTATGGTCTCCATAACGTTAGTAGATGCCAGGAAAACATCAGGGACCGCGGGGGGGGGGGGGGGGGTGCCGGGGGACGTTCCGCGGCCCCTGAACATCACTTACGGGGGTTCAAAATAGCCCCAAAACAATCGGCTAGCCGCTACGCGGCTTGTGGACGATGCTCCGCATCTTCGTTGGGTCAACCCCCCCCCCCCCCTTGGAAAAAAAGCTAGATCCGCCCCTGCACGAAACTCAGTGTTTAGGGCGAATTTCGAGGAAGTTAGCGTACATGACCATAATGACACCATCAGAAACAGACGTTATTTATTACCGAACAAAAGATGAATAAGTAGCCCCTCGAAATCATAGGTGTCAAATTGTAAATATTTTCTTTCGGAATTTAGAAACTTTAGTCTTTATAATATGATCTGTATGGACTTTAACAATTTCAGAATGTTCTTCCGAGATCGAGCGTCAGATACGCCATTTGTTATTATTTCCATGATGATGTAAAGAAATCCAGCAGTATCTACAAGCTAGATCCAAAGTTAGAAGGATGTCTGATCCGAGTGGGAGGAAGGCTGAGCAGGTCTGCATTGCTGCAAGGTATTTCTTCATGGTGTTTGTCATAGTTTGTCGTCAATGGTGTCTGAGTTGGGGATAGTTCGTCACATCAAGTTGCCTTATCATCTTGCCTTATACCATTCACCATCCAGCAAACCTTAGACAAAGGAGACACAGCAAAATATCTTGGAATCTACCTCCATGAAAAGCTCAGCTGGAATCATCACATCAGCCAGGTAGCAAAAAAGGCTAACTCCACCAGAGCTTTTCTCCAAAGGAACATCAGATCGTGTCCTCGCAAAGTCAAGGTGCTCTGCTACCTCACCCTACTTAGACCAGTCATGGAATATGGAAGCATCATCTGGGATCCCTTCACTCAAGCCAACATCATGAAGCTGGAAATGATACAGAGAAGGTATGCACGCTTCGTTTGCAATGACCACCGCAGAACGAGCAGTGTCACAACCATGCTTCAACATCTGCAATGGCCATCCCTGCAAGAAAGGAGAGCGCAGGCAAAGGTGGCGATGATGTTCTGCATTTGGAACTCACTAATATCCATCCCCCAGGCGACTCTGACTCCATCACTCCATGCCTCACAAAGAGGTCATGATCAGAAATTACAAGTACCATTTGCTAGAACATAGACGCTGCAAAGAAGCTTCTTCCCTGATGCAACCAGGCTATGGAATGCTCTACCACAGGTTACCGTCTCCTGTACCTCTCTGCCAAGCTTTAAGAGAGAGGTACTCAAGATCCAGCTCCGTTAAATTACGGATGTCTTTTTAGCTGCACAGAGTTTAATGTAGACCCTTTTTATCGAGACACTGTACATACACCTGCACAACAGTACGAGAATACACCTGATGGTGGCCTGTACTTATGAAGAAGAAGAAGAAGAAGACCACTGAGCTTGTTGATTATATGTGTGAATATGATACTGATGTAATGATTTTAACTGAGACATGGCTTAACAAAGATGATAGTGTTATAATAGGAGAATGTACCCCTCCTGGGTACACTTTCTTAAATGTCCCTCGTAACTCCGCTAGTCGAGGTGGAGGAATTGCCATGGTGTTCAAGACACCACTAAAGATGCTGATTAGACAGTATGCTGATTAAGTTTATACGACATTTGAGTATGTGCATATTACAAATAGTTCTTACTCTGTCAATTTCATTGTAGTATATAGACCTCCACCATCAACCATCAATGGCTTCACAAATACAGCATTTCTTAAGGAATTTGACGATTTTGTAAATGAGATATCTCTCTTTGCAGGGAAATTAATTGTACTTGGAGATTTTAATGTTCATTGGGATGATCCTTCCAAACAACATGTTATTCAGTTTTCTTCATCCACAAGTTCTGCTGGATTAGTTCAGTATGTTAAAGGTCCAACACATAATCGTGGACATACACTAGATTTGGTTTTTACTCACTGTGACGAATCATTGGTGGTAGATTGTTATACTGATGACACAAGTATGTCAGATCACCATGTAGTGTGTTTCAAGTTACAATTACAACAAACAAGGCATATGCAAACTGTATCAACCCTCCGTAACTACCGTAAGATTGACAAGAATCAATTTGTAAAATCACTCTCAGAGCTTATTTCCCAACCTCACCCTGATGGTGTTGATGCATATTTAGAGTGGTATGATTCTAGTATGGGTAAACTACTTGACAAATTTGCTCCTGTAAAAATTAAGACCCGCATAGTAAAGAACAGAGTACCCTGGTACAATGACTCAATTCATATTGCTCGTCAAGAACGACGGCGAGCTGAAAGAAAAAGGCAGAAATCAAGATCCGACCCTGATCGTGAATCATTTCTGATTGCTAAGAAAGCTGTTTGTGCACTTACTGTAACTGCTAAACAAGACTATTTTAAAAACAAATTGTCTTCTTGTAGCGACAAGGATGTTTACCGAACTATTAATTCTCTTTTGCTACAAGAATGTTTACCGAACTATTAATTCTCTTTTGAATAAGCAAAAGTCTGATCTTCCATTTTATGATTCGCCTTTTCTATTAAGCATCCAATTTTCCCAATATTTTTTAGATATAAGAGACGAACTTGATAACACACATGTTATGCCAGTTAGGTTCAAGGACAATGTCTGCGAAGGGTTTAAGATACTTGAGGTCTTCCGACCTGTTTCTCAAGACGAGTTAATGACAGTTATTTCAAGATGTCCCAGCAAAAGTAGTAAATTGGACCCACTCCCAACTTGGTTAGTGAAAGACTATATTGATCACCTTCTCCCAATACTAACTGAACTTGTAAATTCTTCTTTGTCATGTGTTGTCTTTCCACATGCAATCATAAGACCTCTTTTGAAAAATTCATCTTTAGATAAAAACAATTTGAAGAATTATAGGCCTGTATCCAATTTATCGTTTGTTGGTAAACTTATCGAGAAAATTGCTTGCTCAAGACTGGTGGAACATATGGAGATTAATAATCTTGCTGATCCACACCAGTCTGCTTTTAGACCCAAACATGGTACTGAATCTGCATTGATTAAGGTTAAAAACGATATTATTTTTTCATTGAACTCAAACAAAGTAGTTATTGTGGTACTTGTAGATTTATCAGCAGCCTTCGATACGATTGACCACAACATTTTTATTTGTCGTTTGACAAAGAGAATTGGTGTTAGGGGAACTGCATTGAATTGGTTTCAGTCTTATCTTGATGGCTGGTCAGCACAAGTCGACATAGATGGGGAACTTTCAGATCCAACCATTTCTAGGTTTGGTTTACCCCAGGGCTCAGTTGTAGGTCCCACTGGTTTCACAGTTTATATTCTCCCAGTTGGCGACATCGCCCGGTACCATAATGTTTCGTATCATGTTTATGCTGATGACATTCAGTTGTATGTAGCATTTGATCCTAAAATTCCTGGGGAACTGGATAAGGCCATGTTTTCACTACAATCTTGTATATCAGATATAAGTAACTGGCTGACAGCAAATAAGTTAAAACTCAATGATAGTAAAACTGAATTTTTCATTGCTGCATCACCATACAATTACAAAAATTTGCCAGATTTAACACTGTCCGTTGGTGAAGTTTCTATACATCCATCGGATTCAATAAGGAATCTGGGTGCCTTTTTTGATGTTAACATGACTATGTCAACACACATTAACAATGTTTGCCGCAGTGTGATTTTTCATTTGAGGAACATATCTAGGATTCGTAAATTTATTGATCAAACTACTTGTCATCATGGTCAAGGTCACTTATTCTTTCCAGACTAGACTATAGTAATGGGCTTCCTTCCTCTATACCAAAATCTCATGTAAACCGTCTACAGCGTCTGCAGAATTGGGCTGCACGTCTTGTTTTTGAGGTTGGCAGAAGTCATTCTTCCCAACCTTTACTTCGTTCCCTTCACTGGCTGCCCATTCAAAAACGTATCATCTTCAAATTAGTTCTTTATGTTTATAAATCTCTTAATAACCAGGCTCCAGGGTACATATCTGAATGCTTAACTGTATATACACCTAGTAGAAATCTCAGATCCTCAAATCACAACCTTCAGCTCAGCTACCCAATGACCCGAAATTTGTCAGGTGATAGGACTTTCACAGTTACTGCATCGAGGCTGTGGAATAATCTCCCCTTGCTGTGGAATAATCTCCCCTTGACCATTAGACAGTCAGCATCCATAAAGACCTTTAAAAAAGCTGTGAAATCCTATTTATTTTAAATCCGCTATCAAACTTTGTAACAGGTACATTCATTACATTTTGTCTCCATAAAACCACCTGGTAGTTCCCACATGGACGATTGAAGAGTTTTCTGATTTGTGTTTATATAAAAATTATAATGTGTTTTATAATTTAAATATTTTGTAAACGCTCCGAGCCTTATGGGAAGGGCGTACTAAATGCTTATTGTATTGTATTTGTCACCATTATTGTAGAAATATGTAGTTCACATGATTTAAAATTTGGGCCCCCCTAAGAAATCCTGGATCCGCGATGCGTGAATCTCTGTAGTAGAGACACTTTACTACCCCGCGCTTCACGGACTTCGGATGGTGCGAATCGTAAGCTAGGTATTGATCGGTGTGCGCGGGCTTCCTATATACGGTGGTAGTTAGATGGCCATCGGTGTCGCGGTGTACCATGGTATCAAGAAAGGCAATGCGCTCATTGCGTTCCGTCTCCATAGTGAAACGAATAGTGACATTTCCGGTCACTTCCATATGTTTACCTTTGTGAAGCACATGGTGATTTTGAAGTGCTTTTTTCCCCCATGGGCTTCATTTTTACACCACCATTGCATTCCGTCTCCATAGTGAAACGAATAGTGACATTTCCGGTCACTTCCATATGTTTACCTTTGTGAAGCACATGATGATTTTGAAGTGCTTTTTTCCCCCATGGGCTTCATTTTTACACCATATTACATACACTGATAGCATGTAAGGCCAGACAGCTCAGATTTTATCATGCCTCCACAAAGTTACCTAATCACTTTAACGCTAGTCTATTAAAAGTTTGGTCTAACCCCGTCTTAACTTGCCATGTTTAACCCTATAAGTTGGATCTCGACTTCAAAATGACATGCATGCATGCGAGGCACAGAGCTAACTCACCAGCTCAGTCACCACCCATCAACAAAGTCAAAGTGTATACTGGCGTACATTCGGCGAACCTCAGCCACCAAATTTTGTAAATCCACACGAATATAAAAAAAATACATACAGTTTTTGTATATATTTTACAACTACGAAATCCACTCAAACAGACATAAGGAATTCTTCCCTAAATAAGTTATAAACTAACCCAAAGCTCAAATGACAGGACCGTAACGTAAGTAACCCAAAGAAAACATTTCAATCCTACTACACAGGCACTGTACTCACTACCGTACTCGCAACCACACAGCCCATTCACAATACACGCGAGCACTCACGAGTGCGATAGACTCACTCACGTCGAACAAACTCACCAGATTTTCACCGAAAACAATTAAAATCACGTACTACACGCCCACCAGGATAAAATAAATCACAAAAACTTCCACAACAAAGTGGAAAAACCGGGGAAAATAAACAGAAATGCACAGAAGATAAGAAATAGAGGAGAAATTAGACGTGCTAGGGTAGCCTGAATCTAACTGAAGTTGTAGATAAAAAAAGGTATCGCGATAATTATAGCCGCTATTGATTTCGCAGTTTAAGCGCGTACATACACCTGCACAACAGTACGAGAATACACCTGATGGTGGCCTGTACTTATGAAGAAGAAGAAGAAGAAGAAGACCACTGAGCTTGTTGATTATATGTGTGAATATGATACTGATGTAATGATTTTAACTGAGACATGGCTTAACAAAGATGATAGTGTTATAATAGGAGAATGTACCCCTCCTGGGAAAACTTTCTTAAATGTCCCTCGTAACTCCGCTAGTCGAGGTGGAGGAATTGCCATGGTGTTCAAGACACCACTAAAGATGCTGATTAGACAGCATGCTGATTAAGTTTATACGACATTTGAGTATGTGCATATTACAAATAGTTCTTACTCTGTCAATTTCATTGTAGTATATAGACCTCCACCATCAACCATCAATGGCTTCACAAATACAGCATTTCTTAAGGAATTTGACGATTTTGTAAATGAGATATCTCTCTTTGCAGGGAAATTAATTGTACTTGGAGATTTTAATGTTCATTGGGATGATCCTTCCAAACAACATGTTATTCAGTTTTCTTCATCCACAAGTTCTGCTGGATTAGTTCAGTATGTTAAAGGTCCAACACATAATCGTGGACATACACTAGATTTGGTTTTTACTCACTGTGACGAATCATTGGTGGTAGATTGTTATACTGATGACACAAGTATGTCAGATCACCATGTAGTGTGTTTCAAGTTACAATTACAACAAACAAGGCATATGCAAACTGTATCAACCCTCCGTAACTACCGTAAGATTGACAAGAATCAATTTGTAAAATCACTCTCAGAGCTTATTTCCCAACCTCACCCTGATGGTGTTGATGCATATTTAGAGTGGTATGATTCTAGTATGGGTAAACTACTTGACAAATTTGCTCCTGTAAAAATTAAGACCCGCATAGTAAAGAACAGAGTACCCTGGTACAATGACTCAATTCATATTGCTCGTCAAGAACGACGGCGAGCTGAAAGAAAAAGGCAGAAATCAAGATCCGACCCTGATCGTGAATCATTTCTGATTGCTAAGAAAGCTGTTTGTGCACTTACTGTAACTGCTAAACAAGACTATTTTAAAAACAAATTGTCTTCTTGTAGCGACAAGGATGTTTACCGAACTATTAATTCTCTTTTGAATAAGCAAAAGTCTGATCTTCCATTTTATGATTCGCCTTTTCTATTAAGCATCCAATTTTCCCAATATTTTTTAGATATAAGAGACGAACTTGATAACACACATGTTATGCCAGTTAGGTTCAAGGACAATGTCTGCGAAGGGTTTAAGATACTTGAGGTCTTCCGACCTGTTTCTCAAGACGAGTTAATGACAGTTATTTCAAGATGTCCCAGCAAAAGTAGTAAATTGGACCCACTCCCAACTTGGTTAGTGAAAGACTATATTGATCACCTTCTCCCAATACTAACTGAACTTGTAAATTCTTCTTTGTCATGTGTTGTCTTTCCACATGCAATCATAAGACCTCTTTTGAAAAATTCATCTTTAGATAAAAACAATTTGAAGAATTATAGGCCTGTATCCAATTTATCGTTTGTTGGTAAACTTATCGAGAAAATTGCTTGCTCAAGACTGGTGGAACATATGGAGATTAATAATCTTGCTGATCCACACCAGTCTGCTTTTAGACCCAAACATGGTACTGAATCTGCATTGATTAAGGTTAAAAACGATATTATTTTTTCATTGAACTCAAACAAAGTAGTTATTGTGGTACTTGTAGATTTATCAGCAGCCTTCGATACGATTGACCACAATTTTTTTATTTGTCGTTTGACAAAGAGAATTGGTGTTAGGGGAACTGCATTGAATTGGTTTCAGTCTTATCTTGATGGCTGGTCAGCACAAGTCGACATAGATGGGGAACTTTCAGATCCAACCATTTCTAGGTTTGGTTTACCCCAGGGCTCAGTTGTAGGTCCCACTGGTTTCACAGTTTATATTCTCCCAGTTGGCGACATCGCCCGGTACCATAATGTTTCGTATCATGTTTATGCTGATGACATTCAGTTGTATGTAGCATTTGATCCTAAAATTCCTGGGGAACTGGATAAGGCCATGTTTTCACTACAATCTTGTATATCAGATATAAGTAACTGGCTGACAGCAAATAAGTTAAAACTCAATGATAGTAAAACTGAATTTTTCATTGCTGCATCACCATACAATTACAAAAATTTGCCAGATTTAACACTGTCCGTTGGTGAAGTTTCTATACATCCATCGGATTCAATAAGGAATCTGGGTGCCTTTTTTGATGTTAACATGACTATGTCAACACACATTAACAATGTTTGCCGCAGTGTGATTTTTCATTTGAGGAACATATCTAGGATTCGTAAATTTATTGATCAAACTACTTGTCATCATGCTGTAAGGTCACTTATTCTTTCCAGACTAGACTATAGTAATGGGCTTCCTTCCTCTATACCAAAATCTCATGTAAACCGTCTACAGCGTCTGCAGAATTGGGCTGCACGTCTTGTTTTTGAGGTTGGCAGAAGTCATTCTTCCCAACCTTTACTTCGTTCCCTTCACTGGCTGCCCATTCAAAAACGTATCATCTTCAAATTAGTTCTTTATGTTTATAAATCTCTCAATAACCAGGCTCCAGGGTACATATCTGAATGCTTAACTGTATATACACCTAGTAGAAATCTCAGATCCTCAAATCACAACCTTCAGCTCAGCTACCCAATGACCCGAAATTTGTCAGGTGATAGGACTTTCACAGTTACTGCATCGAGGCTGTGGAATAATCTCCCCTTGACCATTAGACAGTCAGCATCCATAAAGACCTTTAAAAAAGCTGTGAAATCCTATTTATTTTAAATCCGCTATCAAACTTTGTAACAGGTACATTCATTACATTTTGTCTCCATAAAACCACCTGGTAGTTCCCACATGGACGATTGAAGAGTTTTCTGATTTGTGTTTATATAAAAATTATAATGTGTTTTATAATTTAAATATTTTGTAAACGCTCCGAGCCTTATGGGAAGGGCGTACTAAATGCTTATTGTATTGTATTTGTCACCATTATTGTAGAAATATGTAGTTCACATGATTTAAAATTTGGGCCCCCCTAAGAAATCCTGGATCCGCGATGCGTGAATCTCTGTAGTAGAGACACTTTACTACCCCGCGCTTCACGGACTTCGGATGGTGCGAATCGTAAGCTAGGTATTGATCGGTGTGCGCGGGCTTCCTATATACGGTGGTAGTTAGATGGCCCTCGGTGTCGCGGTGTACCATGGTATCAAGAAAGGCAATGCGCTCATTGCATTCCGTCTCCATAGTGAAACGAATAGTGACATTTCCGGTCACTTCCATATGTTTACCTTTGTGAAGCACATGGTGATTTTGAAGTGCTTTTTTCCCCCATGGGCTTCATTTTTACACCACCATTGCATTCCGTCTCCATAGTGAAACGAATAGTGACATTTCCAGTCACTTCCATATGTTTACCTTTGTGAAGCACATGATGATTTTGAAGTGCTTTTTTCCCCCATGGGCTTCATTTTTACACCATATTACATACACTGATAGCATGTAAGGCCAGACAGCTCAGATTTTATCATGCCTCCACAAAGTTACCTAATCACTTTAACGCTAGTCTATTAAAAGTTTGGTCTAACCCCGTCTTAACTTGCCATGTTTAACCCTATAAGTTGGATCTCGACTTCAAAATGACATGCATGCATGCGAGGCACAGAGCTAACTCACCAGCTCAGTCACCACCCATCAACAAAGTCAAAGTGTATACTGGCGTACATTCGGCGAACCTCAGCCACCAAATTTTGTAAATCCACACGAATATAAAAAAAATACATACAGTTTTTGTATATATTTTACAACTACGAAATCCACTCAAACAGACATAAGGAATTCTTCCCTAAATAAGTTATAAACTAACCCAAAGCTCAAATGACAGGACCGTAACGTAAGTAACCCAAAGAAAACATTTCAATCCTACTACACAGGCACTGTACTCACTACCGTACTCGCAACCACACAGCCACACAGTCACAATACACGCGAGCACTCACGAGTGCGATAGACTCATTCACGTCGAACAAACTCACCAGATTTTCACCGAAAACAATTAAAATCACGTACTACACGCCCACCAGGATAAAATAAATCACAAAAACTTCCACAACAAAGTGGAAAAACCGGGGAAAATAAACAGAAATGCACAGAAGATAAGAAATAGAGGAGAAATTACACGTGCTAGGGTAGCCTGAATTTAACTGAAATTGTAGATAAAAAAAGGTATCGCGATAATTATAGCCGCTATTGATTTCGCAGTTTAAGCGCGCGAAAAATCCCTTGTTGCTGGGATACATTGGTGGGAACAATAGATATGAATATTCATTGCAGGCTCGTACGGATTTGAAGTGAAATGGCCAATAATGGGTCTTCTAAAATTCATAAACCTGAAATAGATTTTTGTTGAGACGAAGTAATGAGTGTTTTGATTGGCCAACATATTTTTTTTCATCGGCAGGCGAAGTTTGGGGTCATCAAATTTTCTAGTTTCTTTCCTGTCACTATCCGAACTGAAGTTCCTATACTTTACTACAGGCCCTGGGTCAAAACTTCAAGGTCACACAGAATTTGCAGGGGTCAACCAATCATCACCAAAATCTAATCGATTCTTTCCTGTCACTTTCCAAACATTCCCTGAAAATTTGGTGCAAATCCGTTCACCTGTTCTCTCGTTATCTTGTACACAAAAAAAAAAAAAAAAAAAAAAAAAAAACATACGGAGCCTTTTGCATAACCCTGCCGATTTCATCGGCGTGGGTAACAATGTTATACAGGATACACACAAGATTCATTATTTCATTATTATTAAATTAAAGTAAGTCAGTGCTATGACTTGCATAACAATTAAATTATATTTTGCAATTAATTATTCATTCGTTTTTAAACGTATATACGTGTAATGGCAACAAGAACAAGTTTTTCTTCATAACCATGATAAGATCTATACAGTCAATAGAAGGAAAAATAAAAAAGGTTAAACCTCTTACTCTTTTAAGATACATTTTATCTGGTTAGTTTCCACCACAAGAAGCACTTCTAACCAATCAACAAAAACACCTTGTCACAGTGAGTCCATATACTTTCCCCATAGAAACACGTGTATTTTTAGTAGTGTTCTAGGTTTTGGCGAGAATTCTACATATCACATTTTTATGCTCAGCAGCTTTCGTGTTTCTATAATATTCATATTCTGTTTTAACTTTTAAAAAAATGATGAAAAGTGCATCAGATATAAGTATTTCTAAAAGTGGAGATTCACGATATTTTATGATTAATGTATATGGTTATATGGGGTTCTATGATGAGGGGATCGCAGAGGGGAGTGATACGCGTGCGCGGTTAGATAGATTCGTAACGAATGCAACACACTTTTTGGTATGTAGTAATATTCAATTCAGCACAATTCAATTCAATTTATTTGGCATAATAAAATATATCAGCAAGGGCGCATCACATCAAGTTCAGAATACATAATCTGATAATAGGCCAGGACCCCTAACAAACAAACCATACCATTTGTACCATGTACAAACCATACACTTTACAAATTATTATAATAAAGAAACTTGACTAATTTACTGCGAATTATTATAAAACAAGTAATAATTTTAACATAATAAAAACATAATCTACGCGGTATACATTAAACTATATAAGTTTGTTATTTTGCAATCATTGAGATTAACTAAGAAGTTAAAACAGTACTTAGTCCAGAAAATCCACATTCGGTTTGGTATATATAATTATGACACAAATTACAGCACAAAAATTATTTTTAAGATCAAAATTATACAGGGTTGGAAAAAAGTTTGGAATATTTTTTTGGCGATTCATTGCAGGCTCGTACGGATTTGAAGTGAAATGGCCAATAATGGGTCTTCTAAAATTCATAAACCTGAAATAGATTTTTGTTGAGACGAAGTAATGAGTGTTTTGATTGGCCAACATATTTTTTTTCATCGGCAGGCGAAGTTTGGGGTCATCAAATTTTCTAGTTTCTTTCCTGTCACTATCCGAACTGAAGTTCCTATACTTTACTACAGGCCCTGGGTCAAAACTTCAAGGTCACACAGAATTTGCAGGGGTCAACCAATCATCACCAAAATCTAATCGATTCTTTCCTGTCACTTTCCAAACATTCCCTGAAAATTTGGTGCAAATCCGTTCACCCGTTCTCTCGTTATCTTGTACACAAACAAAACAAAAAAAAAAACAAAAAACATACGGAGCCTTTTGCATAACCCTGCCGATTTCATCGGCGTGGGTAACAATGTTATACAGGATACACACAAGATTCATTATTTCATTATTATTAAATTAAAGTAAGTCAGTGCTATGACTTGCATAACAATTAAATTATATTTTGCAATTAATTATTCATTCGTTTTTAAACGTATATACGTGTAATGGCAACAAGAACAAGTTTTTCTTCATAACCATGATAAGATCTATACAGTCAATAGAAGGAAAAATAAAAAAGGTTAAACCTCTTACTCTTTTAAGATACATTTTATCTGGTTAGTTTCCACCACAAGAAGCACTTCTAACCAATCAACAAAAACACCTTGTCACAGTGAGTCCATATACTTTCCCCATAGAAACACGTGTATTTTTAGTAGTGTTCTAGGTTTTGGCGAGAATTCTACATATCACATTTTTATGCTCAGCAGCTTTCGTGTTTCTATAATATTCATATTCTGTTTTAACTTTTAAAAAAATGATGAAAAGTGCATCAGATATAAGTATTTCTAAAAGTGGAGATTCACGATATTTTATGATTAATGTATATGGTTATATGGGGTTCTATGATGAGGGGATCGCAGAGGGGAGTGATACGCGTGCGCGGTTAGATAGATTCGTAACGAATGCAACACACTTTTTGGTATGTAGTAATATTCAATTCAGCACAATTCAATTCAATTTATTTGGCATAATAAAATATATCAGCAAGGGCGCATCACATCAAGTTCAGAATACATAATCTGATAATAGGCCAGGACCCCTAACAAACAAACCATACCATTTGTACCATGTACAAACCATACACTTTACAAATTATTATAATAAAGAAACTTGACTAATTTACTGCGAATTATTATAAAACAAGTAATAATTTTAACATAATAAAAACATAATCTACGCGGTATACATTAAACTATATAAGTTTGTTATTTTGCAATCATTGAGATTAACTAAGAAGTTAAAACAGTACTTAGTCCAGAAAATCCACATTCGGTTTGGTATATATAATTATGACACAACTTACAGCACAAAAAATATTTTTAAGATCAAAATTATACAGGGTTGGAAAAAAGTTTGGAATATTTTTTTGGCGATGAGTATGTCTGATTTTAAATGCTAGTTTCTACTATATTGTGATGAATAATTCATCCAAATCGAATTAACTGTGTTGAATGAAGTCTACTGTTCCATCTTGTACCAAAGATTACGTAATATTGTTAAACATGTTACAATGGCTGACCAATGAACCACATGTTGTCAGATTTGCTCTATTTGTGTTTGAACATCTTGTTATACATTTCTGTACTTCACGTGGAATTTTGAAAAAGCTACGTGCAGTTTGCAGTCATTTTGAGGACTTCGGTATAGCAATTAAACTGTATCTGATTATTTAACTTTTTCGTTAGACATTTGCAAAAACAGCAAATATACGCTTCCGAATTCCAAGTGGACCTGTGCACTGTGTGATAAGCCTGATTTTTAATGTTGTGCTTTTAAAGTTAAAAAGGGACACATATCTTTTATTTGAACCTCAAAGAAGAACTTAAAATGACGAGGGATATGTTTAAGACAAGAAATAATTCTTGGAATAAAAATATTCCAAACTTTTTTCCAACCCTGTACGTCTAACAGTGTCAACGGTTAAAATAAACAAACCAATAGAACATTAACATAATCAATGTATAAACATGAAGGTCTTTAGGGTTGGTGCAGTAGGGATGGCGTAGGGAAGAGAGTTCCGGAGGAGGCGCAGTGAAGGAAAATGGGCTTTGGATGTAACTTTATTAGTATCACTTTGTCAATAAACAATTATTGTTCAGGTGTGAGCTGAATAGGCCCAGCAACTGACGCTATACTTTTCTCTATCACATCTTGATGAAGGTCATTTTCTGTTGGCATAAAGCTCATGAACAGGTTTTGTAGCAAAAAGGAAATTGGAAAGAAAGGTGTCATATTATAGTCTCATGTTGTTCTCCTTTATAAAAGGCCTATGTACGAGATCATTTGGTATTCCATCCATGATTTCAGGTTAATTTTAGTGTAAAATATCTGTGAGGAAAGCTAAAGAAGGCTAGCCTATACAGTTACCGACGCTAGGACCCTTCCACCCCATCGGCTGCCCGAACAACATTGTCAGTACTTCGAATGGAGATGTTTATGTTTATAGCATAATCAGTCTCCTCGTGGGTTTTACGCATGTGTACACGTTGTATAACTTGCAGCTGTATAGGAGTTTTGATCCCTGTCACGGTATCGAAATTATTTTCAATTCAATTCATTTCAATTCTCACTTATGCCCTTGAGCAAGGCATTTTATCTACATTGCTCCTCTCCACCCAGGTGTTAAATGGGTACCCGGGAGGATGCGAACGTCATTGTGGTTGGATTAGCATGTGCGCGCTTGGAAACAGGCGACTGGCTGGAATGCTCCCCAGAGGAGTGGAGAATCGCAACTGAATCCAGTGACCGGGGTAATAATGCTGTAAGCGCTTTGGTCGGTTACATTGAAACTGGTAAGGCGCTATAAAAGAAAAAGCTATTATTATTCTTATTATTATTATTTATTTCATTCTCGATTAAAGAGTACCTTTTAAAAAATTCAAAATAAGTCATAAACGGAATTAGAAAATGAAATGGGGATCTATCAGCATGTCATCGGCTTGGGAAGAAAGCTGATGGCAAGGTACGGCAGACCATTGTGAGATTTGCAGTGAGGAGAAAGAGAGATCAACTGTACAGCTCTCGTTTTAATCTGAAAGGAAAAGAAGGGTGTCGGCATGTCTATGTCAATGAAGACCTCACCACCATGAGATACTCTGTCCTCATGAGAGCTAAAGAATCTCCCTTGGTGAAAAGTGTTTCTACAAGAAATGGAAACATTGTGTGCAAAATGACAAACGACGAAATAAAGTCAATCTCATCACCAGATGGCCTGTTTGATGTCGGTGTTGACAACATTGAGTACGACAAGTTTAAGCTTCATCTCTTGAAATAAGTTGTCTACTTATTATGCAGTTCTTCAACCTCTTTCACAAACCCTTTAAATGACTGATGCTTTGTTACATTCTTATAAATTGTCTCCTAACAACTTTAATTCTGTTCTTGGTTTCAATACCGAAGGTTCCTTGAACGTTTCGCATATAAATATTCGATCTTTGAATAAGAATATCGAAGGCTTAAAATTGTTGTATGAGGATTGCCTTAAAGTGAAGTTTGATATTATTGGCCTATCGGAAGTTTGGAGTGTTTATAATAAATCTGTCTTCAATTTACAGGGATATACCTTGGAAGTTAAATGTAGAGAACACAACTTAAGAGGAGGGGGAGTCGGAGTTTATATTCGTGCATCTTATGAATATATATTGTTAGATTATGATGTATCTCATGCTGAATCAATTTGGTTGGAAGTTAATGTTTCCAAACATCAGAAAATAGTTGTTGGTGTCATTTATAGAAAGCCCAATACAGATATTTCAGATTTCCAAGAAAGTGTTTTGCGTGTACTTGAAAAAGTTAAAGTAGATAAGCATAAATGTATTTTGCTCGGGGATTTTAATATTAATGCATTATGTACAGGTGGGGCAGCAGAGAGTTTTGTAACAGCAATGCAATGTTTAGGTTTGACTCAAATGATAGAGTCACCAACCAGAGTGGCAAGTGGTACTGCATCATTGTTAGATCATGTATATACAAATTTAAACATGTTTGTAACTCATTCAGGAATAATAGAATGTGATTTATCTGATCATTTTCCAGTGTTTATATGTTTTCAGAATTATTTCAAACCAAATCAAACTCGTGACAAAAAAGTTTTGTTTAGATGTTATAAAAATTATGACATTGAAAAATTTAATGAAGATATTGCTAATCTTGAATGTTCAAGAATTTATGATTGTGAAGATGTGAATGTGGCCTACTCTACATTCTGTGCTTCTATTATCGAAGTTTTTAATAAACATGCACCGCTTGTAGAAAAGCATAAGTCGGAGAATACTACGAAGTGTCAAAGGCCCTGGATCACTCGTGCTATTATGAAGTCTATACGTAGGAAACATAAATTGTATTCAAAAGTCCTAAAGTCAAATTATAAAGAGGAGAATTTTATAAAGTATAAGAGATATAGAAATGTTTTAACTACTGTTTTGAAAAATGCTAAAAGGAATTATTATAGTACTTTGTTAGATGAAAATAGGAACAACACTAGCCAAACATGGAGAGTTATTAATGAATTACTAGGGAGTAAGAGTGGTTCAGCAAAACAAATAAACAAACTTATTACACAGGCAAATGGACAGAATGAAGAAATAACCAGTACATCTTCTATTGTAAATGAATTTAATAATTTCTTTGTTAATATTGGACCCAGCTTATCTAATGCACTACCAAAGAAAGATAATGAATTTGTAAATTATCTAGGGACACCCGTTGAGCAATCTTTTTTTTTTGGAAACCGGTTACGTATACTGAAGTCTTAAACCTCCTTCAGTCATTAAACACAAAGAAAGCGAGTGGCCATGATAATATCCCGGCACGGTTATTAAGAGATTGTGCATACCATATTTCAGCAATTTTAGTGTATGTTTTTAATCTTTCACTGGAAACTGGTACATTTCCTGATGAAATGAAAATTGCGAAAATTACCCCTTTATATAAGAAAGGATCTAATTTTGATTGTGGAAATTATAGACCAATATCAGTTTTGCCTGTGTTATGTAAGATATTTGAAAAGATTGTTAATGTCAGAGTGCTTAATTTTTTGGAAACAAATAGTATATTATATCAGCATCAGTATGGTTTTCGAAAAAAATATAGTACTAAGCTGTCAATAATTAATCTGATTAATGCAACATTGAAATCTATAGATGAAGGGAAATGCACACTTGGAATTTTTATTGATTTCCAAAAAGCATTTGATACTATTGATCATAGTATATTGTTACGAAAACTATCCCATTATGGTATACGAGGATTGCCCTTACAGTGGTTTCAAAATTATTTTCAGAATAGATTCCAGTTTGTAAATAACGGGAACACATCATCAGATATGCTGCAAATCAAATGCGGTGTCCCACAGGGTTCTGTGTTAGGCCCAACTCTATTTTTAATGTACATTAACGATTTGCCACTAGTCACTGACTTTTTTAACTTTAGACTATTTGCAGACGATTCTAACTTATTCCACACATTTCCAGCTCGCCAAAGTGTTATTGATGTACACGAGGTTAATACCCATTTGCAACTGGTGCAAGAATGGTGTTTTGCGAACAGGCTAACAATTAATTCAACAAAAACTAATTTCATACTTTTAAGCAGTCGGAGGATGAAGCCTGTTTTAGGAGGAAGATTTGAAATATTTGGGAAAGAAATAAAAGAGGTTGATGTGGCTACTTTTGTTGGTATACATATTGATAAACATTTGACTTGGAGACCCCACATTGAAGTGGTAAATCAAGGCATAAGAAAAAAGGTTGGTGTTTTGTTTAGGCTGCGCCATTTTGTACCAAAACATACACTGATATTGTTATATAAAACTCTTATACAACCGCATATCACATATGGTATTGAGGTGTGGGGGAGCACTTACAAAACATACCTCAATAGTATACTTTATACACAAAAAATGGCAATGCGAGCTATTACCTTTAGTGGTTTTAGATCTCACACACGGCCAATATTCCAATCTATGGAAATTTTGAATGTTTTTGAGGTACATCATATAGCTGTAGCCACTTTTATGTTTGATTTAGTACATAAGAATCTACCTCACTCTCTTATAGATTATTGTACAATCATACAGCATAGTTATTCAACGAGACAAAGAGAAGGGGGCCAGTTGCATCTCCCACTTTTTAAAACGACTCACGGTAGATTTTCATTGTCCTTTGTGGGTAGCGATTGTTGGAATAGACTACCTAGTGATATCAGATTGGAAAGAACACGATCTAGATTTCGGCATTCTATAAAGCTTTTTTTATTAAAAGATAAATAAGTTGTTTTTGTTTTTGTTTTGTTTTGTTTTGTTTTGTTTTTTTTTTAATATTTGTATTGAGTTATACAAATATGTCTATTTAATTCCTTATGTTTGTTAAATTATTTGATTACACAACTCATTATACCTAGTGTTAATCTTAGACTTTAGGATTTTTACGTTTATATAGTTATTCTCATTGTACAGTTTACTTAGTTAACATATTAATTCAGTACATTATACCTTTGACCTGGGGCCAGGCTCGACTAGCACATGTGCTATTTTCTGGTTCCATTTTACCATTAATTTTTGCTTTTGAAGTATTTTTGATTTGTCATGTTTATCATGTGTAAAATGTTATACCGTTATATTGTAATACATGTATGTTCTTCTTGTTGGTAAATAAATAAATCAATCAATCAATCAATCAATAAATGAAGCCCTTTGGGCCTTCTACAAGCATAGTTCCCTTACCTATACATGTATTCATAAGTATTGCGATAACCTAATGATGAAAGCTAATTAAAATTATATATATAACACAAATAGAGACAACAAAGAGAGATCGGAACAAAAAATAACTATACATATTTAAGGGAAAGAAATTGCTTCAACTTTTTTTTTGAAAGAAATGTTTGTATTGCTATTAGAAATATATTTGGGGATTGAGTTCCAAATCACATGGAAATTATGTCGTACTGATTTCATTGCATTATTCCTTTTCACTCTCTACATATGAAGCGAATTTTGCCTCTCAATTTTTTGGTATTTTACTTGAGGAAAAAAAAAACAGCAGCTGAGTTGTTCTAGCATTCTGCTCTTTATGGTATAAAATCAAAGAAAGGGCTTACCAAAATTGCACATTACGTTTCAAACATTCTCACGGGTTTTGAACCATAGAATCTATATTTGGTCTTTGTTGGGTTCAATGGTAGTGTGGGATTCTCTTCTTATGTAAAGAGGGCTAAATCGCTCTTCAATTAACGGTGAATGCAGACTGATAAAACAAAATTCGAGCATGAATAGTTAAGAATGGTGATGGCATAGTACGCGTTGAAATGTTATTCAATAACAAGCATAATGTTGATGGAACATGATTTTACGCTGAATCTTGTAACCACCTGATCCAGATTGTGACAATAGTCATAATTGATGTGGAGCAGAGCAAGGGACGACAGCCTGTTGTACCCCATTGTTGTTCGGGTATAGTGGTGCAGGCGCCTCAACACACGCTCGTCACGTTAAGGGTACATACGATCTTCAGCAGCACGTGTATGTTTGGGTATATCATTCTGCTACAATCTTTGATAGCCTTTGCAGGTGTATCAGGAAGATCTGTAAGGGGACATAAAATTAAAAGAAATTTAACATTTCTGTAATAAACGTAGAACCTAGAGTGAATATATATGTGTTTGTGTTTGTGTTCAGAACACTTTAAGGTCAGAGTAATCCATTGTATGCTTATTATAGCGAATAAAAGTATATTCGTCATCAGCATCTGATCACCATCTCCATCTTGACTTTAACTGTCACATGCTTAATAAGCATGTTTGCGCGTAACAGGTATAACATTGATGTCATGATTTTTCTTTACAGATTATCGCAAAGTCTGCTACTCTGCCATTCCATTGCCAAGTGTTATAACTTATATTCAATTCGTTAAATTAAAGGGGAAGTCTCCCAAACAATGTGGATTGGGTGAGTAGTAAAACAAGACAGTAATATTTTTAGCACATTTTGATAATCCATTTCAGAGAACTGATTATGCATAGTTTTTTTTATATCAGATTACCCTCTCAGCCTCTCCATCTATACTTTACAAAATTTCCCCAGTATACCTCCTGAAATTTGTTGTAAGCTCTCTACCGAGCGGATAAATTTTAGAATAGAAGAATTAGTGGGGGGGGGGGGGGGGGGGGGGGGTTACCGTTCATCTCCCCTTCCCCCTATGTACAGCGTATATCGCAAATGCTTTTTCATATTCGTATTGTTTATTGATTTGAAATTAGTATACCCTACACATGTACTAAGCTTATCACTTAACACTAAACTCAACTTTTGAGACAAATCATAACTTGAAGTCCGTTTTTTTTAAATCATCACTTTATTGCACATTATAAATGTTTACAACAAAGGAATATAGGAGAAAGAAATGTCAAAAGAGCCCAGGACAAGGCTTATAAAGGCTACGAACAGTCAGACCCAACTCCGTAATACCGAGCACAGGTATATACTCCGAAAACGGCGTATAGAACAAGATGAATATAGAGCCCTCATCGTTCAGTATGAGACAGTGTGTAC
The DNA here is from genome assembly GCA_025617745.1 of Heliocidaris erythrogramma. NCBI lineage: Eukaryota > Metazoa > Echinodermata > Echinoidea > Camarodonta > Echinometridae > Heliocidaris > Heliocidaris erythrogramma. The sequence goes on from CM046864.1 coordinate 5,184,589, forward strand.
AAAAGGCATGTGGAAAATCTTGCAAAGTCAACCTGCCAACAATATACATATTCTTAAAAATAATGCTGCGTGTCAATTATCTTCAAAATCCTTGAATGATTCGTCATATGAAGTGAATTTCAAATGACAAACATTTGAAATAAATATATCCGCAGGATTATTTTTGAAAAATATATTATCAACAGCAGGTCGACACTGCACGATTTCCCCCATGCCTTTTGTACACACTGCCTCGCACTGAACGATGAGGGCTCTTATATTCATCTTGTTCTGTACGCCGTTTTCGGAGTATATACCTGTGCTCGGTATTACGGAGTTGGGTCTGACTGACGAAGGGCAAAGTAAATTACTATAGTAAATAAATTGCATTAAAATGACATAGGAATGGGGAGTATTGGAAGGAAATTGATAATAATTATAATTGTACTACAAGAGAGGTAGGAGAACATAAACTAAAGGATATAAGATAATAAAAGACAAAAATGGACGTGAGAAAAGAGGAAAAAACACGGCAGTAATAGAGAATGGAAGACAGAGAAAAATACCGAAGTAAGTTAAAGAGAAGGCAAGGGATACTTAAATGAGAGAAAAAAAAAACACAAGAGACTAAAATGGTATTGTTACTTTATACATTTGCCCCTGGCATTTGCAAATATATATATATTTTTTTAAAGCGCCGCAAAAGGGGGTGCGACCGCACCCACCGCACCCCCCCCCCCCCCTTCGGACGGGTCTGCCCTGATTTACCACACTTCCAAAAAAAAACAATGCTTAACAAAACAAACAAACAGATAAAACTAACAAAGCATAATCACATATACAAACACAACATAACTAATCACATTAATTACATAAAAGGCAGTTAGATTGATATTAAATTACTCAAAATTAAGAAGATAACATTTATATTCTTTCCTGAATACGCGAACAGTAGAGCTTTCTTTGAATTCATTAGGCAAGAGATTCCAAGACCGCTGGCCTTTAAACCTGACTTTGGTTCTTGAAAAGTTAAAATGATAATAAGGGGCATTTCTTGTGTTATACTTATTGATGTTTCAAGTTCAAGTTTCAGGTTTATTTTATTTATTTCAACTCAACTCGGCTTAACATCATAACAGTATAGCAATTAATTACATAGTAAACCATAAAACTGAATATTCAATACAATACCCCAATATATATATATATATATATATATATATATGTAGAAAAATAAAGTTCACAACATCATATAGATATATATATATATATATATTTATGGTGAACGAAAAGATATATAACAAATGTGTATTTTATATAGTCTATCCTTTTGTAAATGTAGAGCTGAGGAAATAGAGGGATCCACTAAAAAGCAGGGCTTGTTGATTGTGGATCCCTCAAATAAATATTGTAATAGATTAAGCTGCATAAATATAAAATAAAAAGGTATGTGTTACCAAATAAAAATTAAGAATATGTATAGTATAACATATTCTTTGGTGTGAATATAATATGAAAGTGACAAATGAGATATGGAGATGAAGAAAAAAAAAAAATAAATATAACTGAGAGTAAGATGACAAAGTGGTGCGTCTGTGAAAAAAAAAATGGAAAGACAAAAGAATTTCAAAAAGTAAAGCAGATGAGAAAAGAGAGAGAGAGAGAGAGAGAGGAGGGGGATAGTCATAGCTTAATATGAGTTTATGAATTTTCTGTATATGATTTGAGAAAATGTTTTTTCAGCTTGATTTTGAAACAATTTAAACTTGATGAATTAATTATGTCATTGCTGAGTGAGTTCCAGTATTTTGGGCCGTAGAAGGAAATTGTTTTATGTGCGAGTAGAGTGCGGGTCAGGGGAAGGTGAAAACGGTGAGACTGTCGGGTTGGGTAGTTATGTATAGCATTGTTTCTTGTGAACATGTCGATGAATGTATGTGGCAGTTCGTGTTTATTCAACTTAAACATAAATTGTCCTGTTTGAAAAAGAAATAAATCAGAAAATTTTAAAATGTTGGACTTGTAAAATAAATGATCAGTATGTGAACGACTAGGAGCATTATGTAGAATCCTTATAATTTTCTTCTGTTGTTGCTATTATATTAAAAATGTTCATCAAAGCTATTGGGGGTGGGGAGTGAGAGAAAAGGGCCTGAAAAGGCACAAGCCGTTATCTTTCTCTCAAAATTGTCGCGCTTCGCGTGGGAAGGGGGAAACTCCCCCTCCCTGAACCCACCCATGTTATATACAGTGCACTATTGTGTCCAAATAACTGAAAGCAGCCAGGGCGTCGAACTAACTTTCCGCCTAAAAAAGTGTTACGAGCCGTTATCTTTCTTTCACACTTGCTGTAAAACGTAAGAGCTTTCACGCTTCGCGCGGGAGGAAGGGAGGAAACTCCCCCTCCCTGCACCCACCCCTGTTACATACAGTGCAGTATTGCGTACAAAATAACTGAAAAGCAGTCGATGCGTCGAACTATAACCTTCCACCTAAACAATTGTTTGCTACAAGCCGTGATCTTTCTCTCAAATTTGCTAAAACGTCAGAGCTTTCGCGCTTCGCGCGGGAAGGAGGAAACTTCCCCTCCCTGCACAGTGCAGTATTCTGTCCAAGTAACTGAAGAGCAGCCAGGGCGTCGAATTAACTTTCCGCCTATGAAAACGAGCCGTTATCCTTCTTTCAAATTTGCTGTAAAACGTAAAGGGGAAACTACTCCTCCCTGCTATGGGGCGCCAAGTGTACCCTGACTGCTTCTGTTACAAAATCACCCTGCAATTTTACTTTTGTAACAAAATCAAAAGTGGGGATGGATTTTGTAACAAAATCATTAGTGGGGGATTGATTTTGTAACAAAATCAATTCCCACTGGTGATTTTGTTACAAAATCAACACACACTAGTGATTTTGTAACAAAATCAATCCCCCAATATTGATTTTGTTACAAAATCAACCCCACTAGTGATTCTGTTACAAAATCAACATGCACTAGTGATTTTGTTACAAAATCAATCCTTCTCTAGTGATTTTGTTACAAAATCAACCCCACCATTGATTCTGTTACAAAAGCAACCTGCACTAGTGCTTCTGTTACAAAATCAATCCGCAGTACTGATTTTGTGACAAAAGCAAGCTGCACTAGTGATTCTGTTACAAAATCAGTCCGCAGTATTGATTCTGTTACAAAATCAGTCCGCAGTATTGATTCTGTTACAAAATCAGTCCGCAGTATTGATTCTGTTACAAAAGCAACCCGCAGTATTGATTCTGTTACAAAAGCAACATAACTAGTGATTTTGTATCCGAAATAAATGAACGATACGTACTGGCGATACTTTTGACTCCAACTGCATGATATCGATATCACAGAGGAAGCAACAAAAATATTGGTTCTCATCCCCAAAAGTTTTATTAATTAAAAACAACACCGAGTATATTAACACATTAGATTTTATATTTAATTCATTTAAAATATAAAAAGTTGTAGTAGTGACCTACACATTCACTGCATTTATGGCATTGCTCAAAAAATGTAGAGTTCATTCACCCCATGCCTTATGCTTGTCCTCTACACAATTTTATCTGGTCAACATCGCAGTCCACGCAGCATTCACTCGCAACATGTGCACACGACGCCCACTGCGATCTCGACATCAAGTTGACTTTGTAGTTTGTTCATCTACATTACACACAGCATGCACGCATAATCATGTTGTGACAATTCATCACTTCCTATATAGTTCGGGGTTACGCTTGTGAAGCCTGAAGGTCTTGACTTAATGTGGGTACATGTGGGACTTCACTATCGAGAATGACGTGTTCGCGAGAGACAAAAGATACAAAACTGTGTGTTCGTTACAAAGGCAGAAAGTGCAGTGCGTTTGATTATTTCCAGACATATATCCGGAATTCCGGATGCATGACTCAACATGAATTTTGGCAGATATTTTCAATAATATACAAAAGCAATTAGGCCTAACATTTATTCGAATATCTTTCTTGTTTATGCATTATAACTTAAGTGAGTAATTTTAGCAAAGAATTCAGAGTTATTTTTCGATTTCAATGAAAAATTCGCATTTTTTCGCATTCGAAAAAAAGTTTCGCATTTATTAAAAGTTTCCATTATTTATATTAAATCGTCATTATTTCACAACAATAATATCAATATTAATATATTAAGACTAGTATTAAGACTTATAAGAGGGAAATCGAGATGACGACAAAACGAAAACAGGCGCCAGTCCGCTGGGCCTGGCCAGCTAGCCCAGCCGCCGCACACTCAGGTCAGCTGCGTTGCAGTGCAGCGCCAGTCATGTGGCAGTGCCAGTGGGGCAGGGCCGGCCGGTCAATCCTCAGTCAAGGGCAGGCGAGCAGTGCCAGGGGCAGGGGTGCAATCAATTTGTTTGAGGCTTTGAGCAATAAATCATCATTCAATTTTAATTTCTTTGGATGTTATTGGGTGACATTATTAATCATACAGACCTGATGCAAATCTGAGCTGACGAAAGATGTACGTGTACGATACCGTGCCGTATCAATTGTAGATTCGACGATCCGATCCGCCGTACGCGTTGAACTGAAGAGACGCCTATTCTCACGGCAAGGAAAATGGGCATAAACATGAGACACTTTTTCCACCAAAAATCTTCTTCAGTTAATTTTATTGGAAATAAAAATATATTTTGTGCAATGATATGTCATATTTTCATTAAAAATATGTTCTAATGTGGTAATATACTCTATTTTATTTTAAATTACTAAAACTTTTGGGGATGAGAACCAGTATTTTTGTTAATTGCTTCCTTCGTGATATCGATATCATGCAGTTCGAGTGAAAAGTATCGCAAGTAGGTATCGTTTATTTATTTCGGATACAAAATCACTAGTAAGGTTGCTTTTGTAACAGAATCAGTACTGCGGATTGATTTTGTAACAGAATCACTAGTGCGGGTTGCTTTTGTAACAAAAGCAGTACTGCGGATTGATTTTGTAACAGAATCACTAGTGCAGATTGCTTTTGTAACAAAATCAGTACTGCGGATTGATTTTGTAACAGAATCATTTGTGGGGGTTGATTTTGTAACAAAATCACTAGTGGAGGATTGATTTTGTAACAAAATCACTAGTGCATGTTGATTTCGTAACAGAATCAATAGTGAGGTTGATTTTGTAACAAAATCACTAGAGGAGGATTGTGTAGTATCCACATTTGGCTTACCATAGACAGCCAAATGCAGGTCAATAGGTCACACACATACATACACAACAAGAAGAGACAGTAACGTTGTACGATTAAAAACACACATTAAGTGGAGGTGTCGTGGTTTAGTGGATACGTCACCGAACTGTGGATCTCATGGTTCGCGGTTCGAGTCCCGCCGCGGCACTAATGTCCTTTGGCAAGACATTAATCTACATTTGCCACTCTTCACCCAGGTGTAGTAAATGGGTACCTGGTAGGAATTTATTCCTTGAAATGCTTTGAGCGCCTTATAGGGCAGCTCGGCTACAGCCAGGGTAATATTGGAGCGCCTTGAGCACCATTGGTGGATACGAGCGCTATATAAATACCCAATATTATTATTATTATTATTATTAAAACGTGCCATTGAGTAGCAGCCTTTGAACTGTATTCAGATCTGTGATCGTGTCATTTATTGATCTTCAGTTATTACAATGGCGACGAGAATGGAAGTGAACTGGACAATTTTTGTTTGAACTATTATTATTGCACTTTCCATGATATCGGACTCGGAAATTTGACTGAACAATCGCAACAATCCATGGCGCATGCAACACCAGTGCAACGATTGAACGAGCGTATCGTCAATTTGTCATGATCGTCTGCAAAGTGCAAGTGCAAGTAAGTGCAGCTGAGTGAACGTGAGTGTATCCCGTTATCTGACTTACAGCTATTCTGTGGAATTTACGTTCAGTACTGTTCATTAATCATGAATCTACCACAATTTGAACGCTTTCCAGTTCATGAAGATCCCACAAATGTTAATACCAGGTGGGAAAAGTATGTGAAACGCTTGGAAAATTTTTTCGTTGCTTTCAACGTCACTGATGATGCTCAGAAGAGAGCACTATTGTTACATTATGCGGGACCGGAGGTCGCAGACATTTTTGATACACTGCCAGCAACGGGCACAGACTTTAAAGCTGCCAAAGATGCACTTAACAAGCACTTTTCTCCTAGTCTTAACGTTGAGTATGAACGCTTTGTGTTTCGTCAGTGTAAACAATTGGCAGATGAAACAGTTGATCAGTATCATCTAAGGCTTCGACAACTATCTGCAACGTGTAAGTTCCAAGACACGGATGGTGAAGTGAAGTCGCAGATAATTCTCGGTTGTACGTCAACCAAACTTCGAAGGTATGCTCTTCGAGAGGAGATGACCTTGCAAAAACTCCTTGTCTCAGCTAAATCTTTTGAGCAGGCGGATCAACATGCTGCAGCAATGGAGGGTAATTCTCAGTCTAGTCATGACTCAGTCCAGTTTGTCAAACGTCGACCAGCTCGTGCTTCGGGTCACGCCCCTCAACGCCAACAGTCTTACAAGGATTCAGCTATGACCAGCACGAAGTGTCGCAACTGTGGTGGAAAGTTCCCTCACAGACAAGAAAAACCTTGCCCGGCCAAAGGCAAAACCTGCAACTCTTGTGGCAAATTGAATCATTTTGCCAAATACTGCAGATCCAAGCCCCGTGCAACACAGGAGGCTGCTCATGCCTCAACACTTACATCTCCACAGCCGCCAGGTACTAATGGCTCAGTTGGAGATAGCACCAACCCAGGTGGAGATAGCGCTTATGCCTTCCAGGCCAACTCAGTTGATGACAAGAAACCAATGGTGATGGTCGGTGTTGATAACAATGAACCTATTTCAGCACTCATTGACACAGGTTCGTCGGTCATGATGATGAGCGAGGAAACATTTAGCGGTCTTAAGTACAAACCTCATCTTATTGCACCATCAATCCCAGTGTATGCTTACGGTAGCACCACTCCACTCGACATACGTGGGACTTTCATAGCCAGCATCAGATACAAGGCCAAGTCGGTCAGAACCAAAGTGTTTGTCACAACGCACAGCGGGGACACACTGTTGGATATCTCAACAGCTACTGATCTGGGCCTCATTGCTCTCACGTACAATTTGACACCCCTACAGCGATACGCAGATCGTTTTCAGGGAATAGGCAAGCTGGCCAACCACAAAGTCCATCTTCATGTTAACAAGGAGGTGCAGCCCGTCGCTGTGCCCCACCGTCGCATTCCCTTTCACCTCCGACGTCAGGTTGAGAGAGAACTTGCAAAGCTTCAAGAGCTTGACATTATCGAGCCACTTTCTAACACCCCTACTCCTTGGGTTTCGCCAATTACAGTTGTTCAGAAGCGCAACCGCGAAGAAATACGGATCTGCATCGACATGCGCAATGTCAACAAGGCTATCATTCGTGAGCGCCACGTCATGCCAACATTAGATGACCTCATCTGTGCCCTGAATGGTGCTTCGACCTTCAGTAAGCTAGATCTAAATTCAGGGTACCACCAGCTAGAACTGGATGAGGAGTCCCGACAATACACGGTCTTCTCAACTCATGCAGGTGCAGGACTTTACCGGTATAAACGCCTCAATTTTGGAGTCTCATCAGCGTCTGAGATCTTCCAGCACGCGATCCAAGCTACACTCCATGACCTACCCGGTGTGATAAATATCAGTGATGATATTCTTGTGTTTGGCACCAGCAAGGCTGAACACGATTCTCGATTGGAAGCAGTCCTCAAGCGGCTACGAGAAGTCAACTTAACGCTCAACCAGGCAAAGTGTGTTTTCAACACTGATCGTGTTGAATACTTCGGCCATGTCTTTTCAGCCCAGGGCATCAGTCCTGATCCCAAGAAGATTATGGCTATCCAGTCCGTACCTGAGCCTCAGAACGTCTCGGAAGTACGCAGTTTTTTGGGTATGGTGAACTATTGTGGCAGATTCATCTCTGGCCTTGCCTCCATTTCTGCACCCCTTCGCCACTTAACAAAGGCTGACTCAGAGTGGGAATGGAGCACTGCACAAGCAACTGCCTTTGCTCAGATCAAGCAGAGTGTTTCACAGTCATGTACCATGGCTTACTTCAATCCTGCAAACAAAACTGAACTTATTGTAGATGCAAGTCCCTGTGGTCTTGGGGCACTCCTGGTTCAACATGATGATCATGACATCACAGTTCCTGTCGCGCTTGCCAGCAGAGCTCTAACGGAGGTAGAGCAACGCTACTCCCAGACTGAACGAGAAGCTCTTGCTATCACATGGGCCATCATCCATTTCCATGTGTATCTTTATGGTGGTTCGTTCATCGTGACGACGGATCACAAGCCACTAGTAACGCTCTTCAACAGCCCTAACGCCAAACCACCACTTCGGCTAGAGAGATGGATTTTAAAGCTCCAAGCCTATGATTTCGTAGTTCAGTACCGTCCAGGCAAGCATAACCCCGCAGATTACATGTCGCGGCACCCAGTGTCCACAGGACTATCCTCTTCAGATGATGAGTGTATAGCTGAAGCCCATGTCAAATTCATCGCAGGTCATGCCACCCCAAAGACAACAACCTTGCCTGATATCAGAACAGCTACAAAACTGGATCCTGTCCTTCAGGTTGTCATGGAGGCGTTGACAAATGACAACTGGAAAGATGTCCTTGAACATGCCACCGATGCCAGATCGGAACTTCAGAGTTTATTCAATGTTCGTGATGAGCTCACTGTGTCAGACGAGAGGGATTTACTTCTTCGTGGTAGTCGTCTTGTAATCCCTCAATCCCTACGCCAGAAAATCATCGACATAGCTCACGAAGGACATCAAGGGATCACAAAGACAAAGAGTCTTCTTCGAGAGAAAGTTTGGTTTCCGTTCATTGACCGAATGACCGAGAAAACAGTCCGTGATTGCCTAACCTGTCAATCCACCACTATCACACACTCCAAAGAGCCATTGCATATGTCTCCATTACCCCAGAGGCCATGGTCTGAGGTAAGTGTGGATTTCGCCGATCTTCCCACAGGAGATCACCTCTTAGTCGTCATTGACGATTATTCGCGGTTCCCTGAAGTGGAAATCGTGTCTTCTACCTCTGCTAGCCAAGTGATTCCTAAGCTTGATAGGATCTTTTCCAGTTTCGGAGTTCCTGACATCGTTCGTTCGGACAACGGTCCTCCTTTCAACAGTCATGAGTTCGCGAGTTTCGCAGATTATCTAGGCTTCCAGCACAAGCGTGTGACACCTCGTTGGCCACAGGCAAACGGCGAGGTTGAACGCTTCATGAAGACATTGAAGAAAGTGTATCGTGCTGCCATCGCAGATCAGCGCTCATGGAAGCAGGAACTTTATAAGTTTCTACGCAACTATAGAGCAACACCTCATTGCACAACTAGTGAACCACCAGCAACCTTACTCTTTGGGAGAGCAGTTCGCACACGCCTCCCAGAACATACCCCTTCGGATCAACAGAATCGTGATGGACCCCTCCGCGCTCGTGATCGTGACAAGAAAGAGCGTATTAAAACCTACGCTGATAACCGTGGCACAACCCGTTGCACTGACCTCAAAGAAGGTGACACCGTGCTTGTCCGTCGTGATGGTCTAGTTCCTAAACAGCAGTCACCGTATCTTCCTCAGCCATACACGGTGATCAGAAAAAGGGGAACTCGCGTTACTGTTCGGTGTGGTAACCACTATATCACACGTAATTCGTCACGTTTCAAGCGATATCGCGGACCTGTTCCCAGCGCAGTTCCTGATGACGATGATCTTGATCTCAATGTCCCTGTCGATGCCCATGATGTGCATCAGCCTCCCCAACTGCGTCGCAATCCCCAGCGTCATCGTCGTCCTCCACTTCGCTTTCGCGATTTTGTTTCTTGACTTTTGCAACGCACGCAAGCATATTAGTTGGAGTTCTTACAAACTACATTATGGAGAACGCGTTTGAGATCTTTCTTTTGACATTTTTATTATAAATTCAACAGGACATGATTTTTAGTTGAAAAACACTACATCTGAGACATGTCTGTACAGTGCACCTGTAATTTTATTCCACGCATTTCTCTTACCATCAACCCGTGGATACTGATCATTTATAATTCTTCAAAGGGAAATTCACCCTTGCTCCTGTTTATTTTAAACATCATATATCTTTTGTATATTATTGCATAATTTTGATCAGAACTGTCCACTTGGCAAATTGTATACATTTGATTGTGCCCAGTTTCCAACTCATGTGCAAATTTTGTGTTGTATTCTTAATTACAGATGTCCTGCCCATTCACAGTTTTCTTGCTACCCAAAATCTATGTTACAACCATAATAAGTCTTAAAAAGAAAAAAAAAACTGTTTTGGACAGCATAATTTAAATTTAACATGGTCTGTCACTAATTGGTGACTGTGTTTTATCAGTGTTAATTGTTTCAAAGAAATGATTACGGATTTCTCCGCTCCTTGTGGAATGTAGATAGGGAGGTACAACATTGTTTTCAATTTGTTCTGACAAAACAGCACCTCACCTATACTTGTTATTGATCAAAAAAAAAAAAAAAAAAAAAAAAAAAGGTGTTGGATTTTAGAGTTTACTTTAAAAACAAACAAACAGAAAAAGAAAATCAAAGGCTTAATTTTCCAACATATGCTTTAAAAAAAAAAAAGAATTTGAAAAACATTGAGTTTCGGTGCATGCTCAAAGAGAAATGTTTGTTTTATATTTTGGAAAGTCAATTACTCATATAATTGGGTTTTAGCAACTTGACAGTCTTTTTATGGTACATTCCATTCAAGGAAGGGAGGAATGTAGTATCCACATTTGGCTTACCATAGACAGCCAAATGCAGGTCAATAGGTCACACACATACATACACAACAAGAAGAGACAGTAACGTTGTACGATTAAAAACACACATTAAAACGTGCCATTGAGTAGCAGCCTTTGAACTGTATTCAGATCTGTGATCGTGTCATTTATTGATCTTCAGTTATTACAGATTGATTTTGTAACAAAATCAGTAGTGCATGTTGATTTTGTAACAGAATCAGTAGTGGGGCTGATTTTGTAACAAAATCACTAGTGTCGGTTGATTTTGTAACAAAATCACCAGTGGGGATTGATTTTGTTACAAAAGTAAAATTGCAGGGTGATTTTGTAACAAAATCATTGATTTTGTAACAGAAGCAGACAGGGTACACTTGGCGCCCCATACCCTGCACCCACCCCTGTTACATACAGTACCATATTGCGTCCAAGTAATTGAAAAGCAGTCGGGGCGTCGAACTATAACTTTCCGCCTAAAAAATTGTTTGCTACAAGCCGTTATATTTCTCTCAAATTTGATAAAAACGTCAGAGCTTTTGCGCTTCGCGCGGGAAGGAGGAAACTTCCCATCCCTGCACAGTGCTGTATTGCGTCCAAGTAACTGAAGAGCAGCCAGGGCGTCGAATTAAATTTCCGCCTAAAAAAACGAGCCGTTATCCTCCTTTCAAATTTGCTGTAGAACGTAAGGGGGAAACTCTTCCTCCCTGCACCCACCCCTGTTACATAGAGTACAATATTGCGTCCAATTAATTGAAAAACAGTCGGGGCGTCGAACTATAACTTTCTGCCTAAAAAATTGTTTGCTACAAGCCGTTATATTTCTCTCAAATTTGCTAAAACGTCAGAGCTTTCGCGCTTCCTGCAGGAAGGGGGGGGGGACTCCCCTTCCCTACACCCATCCTTGTTACAGTACAGTATTGCGTCCAAATAACTGAAAAGCAGCCAGGGCGTTGAACTAACTTTCCGTCTACGAAAAGGTGCTACGAGCCGTTATCTTTCTCTCAAATTTGCTATAAAACGTCAGAATTTTCGCGCTTCGCCCGGGAGGGGGAAAGGGGGGAAAGGGGGAAAATACCATCAGATTATTAAAAATTTTAATGATTAGAAGTAAGGAAATAAGAAATGCCATAATTTCAATGTCAAAATATCAGAAAGAAAATTCGTTCGCTCGCATTGTCATTCTCAATTGAGGGGTTCTGTCCATTGGTGTAGATCCGTGCATTCCATTTTTTCATTAAAAATAAAAAATTATGGGATGCTCTAAAATGCAAGTTTTATAGACAGATCTTTGAAAAGGTCCCTGGTATGGGAGGGAGGATACCCCCTCCCACACCGTCCTTCGCTCGGTGGCTTGTATATAGGAGGCATTGGGCACGTGCCTTAGGCGGCACTTTGGAATGGAGGAAATGGTTTAATCAAAAGAAAAACTATCGTAGGTGATTATGAAGGGGGAGGCTTAAAATGGACGACGTAAAATCGATGTTTGCAGCTCAAAAATTAAAGTGGATCAATTTGTATTGTACAACAAGTAACATGTGATAAGTTCATTGAATCATTCGGAGGTGATTTGGTTTTTTATTGTAATGTACTTTCTAAACCAATTAATATGTGGAGAAATATACCACGGTTTTAAAAAGAAGTATTAAAAATATATTTTGATTTTATTAATCCTGATAATGTTGAAATTGTTAACGAGTGCATTTGGTACAACCACAATATATTTGCTTCTTGTAAACCACGTTTATATAAATGTTTATATACAAAGGGCATGAATTTAGTTAGTGATTTGTTTCACACTGATGGGTCAGTTGTTCCATTTACTGTCTGGATTGAAAGAGGTGTTCCCTCAAAGTATTTTCTAATTGGAAACAAAAGCTTAGGCAAGGTTTTGATAGAATAAAATGTAAACCTAGAGGTTTTATACTTTTTGAGACTGGTTCAGAATTATCTTTAGAAAATATGACATCGAGGAAATTTTATCGTATTCTTGTCAAAAGGATCTTAGTTCCTCCAACTTCTCAAAAAAAATTGCCAGGGAATTAAATATCGCAGACAGTGAATGGAAAAGTATATATTTATTACCTTTTATATCAACTCTTGATATAAAAACAAGAGTATTTCAATACAAGATTAATATGAATTGTCTGTTGACAAATTATAGACTATATAAGATGAAACTAATTGACTCTGACTTATGCACATTCTGTAAAAAAGTGTCTGAAACAATGGAACATATTTTCTGGGAATGTGAGCATACCAGTATTATTTGGTTAAAATTTCAAACTTGGTATAAAGATAATACAAATTTGAATATATGTTTGAATTATAAGGACATATTACTTGGTACTGACTGGAATCGTCCAAATTTAATATTGAACCTTTGCATTATTTTGGTTAAAATGATTATTTACAATGCACGATATAAAAAACACAACCCCTCTTTTAGTCATTTTGAGTATTTAATCAAATTTCATTATTCTTTGGAAAAACAGGTGGCGTTCAAAAACAACGCCATGGAGAATTTTTTTAAGAAGTGGCAGATCCTAGGCATGAAACTATTAGAGTGACATATTTATTGTTTTTATAATACCATACAGTCAGTTGTGTTTTGTTTATTTGTACGTGATTATTTTAAAACTGTTTTACCTTGTATAATTCTTTTATTACCCCAAGTTTGGGGTTTCTAAATAAAAATAGGCCTCTTTTTAGGGGTTGAAATATTAAAAAGAAAGAAAGAAGGTTCGTCACATTGTTGGTGCAAAAAAAACCTGACCGTAAGCAGTTGATCAGTCTCATTTCCTTTGTTTTAGGGGGTATTAGACTGGATTAAAGCAAACAAGCTTTCACTGAACCTACCAAAGACCAGTTATTCCAATTCTGAGACAAGTCAAGAAGTCAACAAATTTGTATTTCTGTGCGTTTGATCATGGTCTTTATTGAGAGCTGATTATCATAATAATTGTTCTTTTCTCAATCAAGCTGATCGGCAAAGTAATTATAATGCAAAGAACAACAATAAAAAAGAATGCGAATCATTACTTCGAACATTAAAATGTCGAGAGCGATCCGTAAGGAACCTTTCGGGGACCCAGCCAGGGACAAAGTAATATATTTTGACTAACCGTAACAATAATATTTGTCCCTTCGCCTGGCACTACGATAAAACCGTAGTGTAAAAACGAACGGGACTCCCCCATCCCTTGCTGATTACGACGAGCGAACTGTATACAGTCCCTGGTTTTCCACAGACAAGAGACACATTATGGAATTTGTAATTCACGGGTGAGCGAAGATGACTTCCCGCCTGAAACCCTGAGTGTTACACACGGCATAGCAATGCAACCTCAGCATACGGACAAGACCCTGCTCCCCCTCCCCCCCCCCCCCCATACACACACCCCAAAGACGTGGTGAGCCCAAACGACTTCCCGCTATTGGACACGAAATTGCGTTTTTGATGATTAAAAAAAAATACCGTTCGGTGGCTTTCCTCCAGAGCTTGTACAATAATGTAGATACATTTGGACACACGAATGAGGGGGGGGGGGGGTGCGCAACTTCATTGTTTGCCCATGCCCCCGCAAGCAGATATCGACCTGAAGAATAACACATTGCTGAAAGTTTCATGAAAAGCCTTAATCAGCCTCAAACAAGAGCTAACCAATATTTGGAATAGTTTAAAGGAGAATGAAACTCAACATACATTAGCTGATAATCATGTGGAAAATTGTCAGTCTGTTCAAAATATCTTGAAAATACTTAATTTGATTACTCAGTAAGGAGAACAGTCTCTCTAAAGTTTGCAGATTTCTTGCTAGATATTATCCCATGGGGGCTGCCATTTTGAAGAAACTGTGATGTCATTGAGGCACATGTCCATTTACTTGTACACAATGGATAAGATGTTGCATAATGAATAGCTATTGTACAACTAAAGCCACCCATGCAAAATGGCAGCCATCTTGGTACCCCCATTGTCTCGCACAGGTGATATCTAAGAGCAGCTGTAGATCTTTGTCACTTCTTTGAAGAATTGACAAACCTTTGTCAGACCAAGCAACTTACAAGTGCATGCCAAATCCTGCTTAACAAAAGAAACAGCTGAACCAAATATCTTGATATAAATAGGTTATATGACAGGATAAAATGGTTTATTATGAGAAAATCCAGCGTCATGCATTCCACAGCTGATCATGAGTGTCACGGTAGCTAGTGTATAGGTCAGTGGGTATCTCACAAATAGAACCGTTCTGATATTACTTTGTAAAGAAAATGGCAGCCCCCATGGGATAATGTCAAGCAAGGAAACTGCAACTTTTGGAGACACTGTTCTCCTTCTTAAATAATCAAATAGGAGTAATTTCAAGATATTTGTGATAGGCTGACAATTATCTACATGATTATAGGCTAATGTTTGTTGCCTTTTATTCCCCTTTAAGTAAACAATGGCAAAAGCAAAGTGCCTAACATCCCGTCCTGTTATCAACATTTACCCCAAACGCATTGGAAAACTTGTCCTTTGTTTAATAAGAAGAGTAAAAAGAACACCCGAAATGTGACAAACTTTTTTTTGTTTGCCAAGATATTTTCTTCTGGCTTGTCAAAGAAGTTGGGACTTCTTCTCCCGCGCCAGCCACAAATTTTTGAAACTGCCACAAACAAATATCGGCCCAAGTTTAAGGGATAATACTTATTTATTTTTCTCCTGTTCGAAGGTGACCCACTTAACTTGATGAAAAGTCCCCCCCCCCCCCAATAACAATGAATAAATAAATACATTTAAAAAAAAATAAAAAATTGCATGGCCAGGAAGACATTTATTATGTTCATGCTTTTGCTCTAAAAAAGAACATTACACCATAACGAAAGACCATATTCCACCAGCATCATGCTTGTTATCATGCTCAAATTGAGTTTTATAAACCTGCATTTACCGTTAGTGAAAGAGCGGTAAATCATTCTGATCATTTCTAAGCAATCCTGCACTATATTTGCACCCAGCAACGCCCAAATCTAGAATTTTAAGGTGTTGAAACCGTGGGAATGGTAAAATGTTTTTGCCACTAGAAAATGAACTTCATCAAGGTAGGACGGAAGAATAATCCAGCAAACCCCTGAACATTAACTGATTATTGACAAATGGATTTTAATTACTGTTTAGCTTTTATGTTTTACAATAATTTTCATGCATTCAAGTGAGTAAAAACAAATGTTGGGAGTATCATTAGAAAGTCACTTATTTCCTACAGCTTTGTACACAACATTATCTCAAAGGAGACATGAATGAACAAGGGGTAATCATTTCAAAAGTAAGCACTGATCACGTATTGGTATTAACCTTGAAACAAAGAAAAGCCCTTAACACAGTAAGAGTTAAAGAGTAATCCTTTTCAGGGCACATTTCTTCTGTGATTTTCTTCCACACTGGCATCAACAAGATGACAAAACTCACAAACTCTTATTTTTTTCACTCAGGGACTCAATTTTCTCTTTAAGGGCACTGTTTTGTTCTGAATTAATTATTGACACTGATATTATCACTTTGATTTACCGAAAGTAAAGAGATGTGTTTGAATTATGGTAGGGAGAAATCTATTTTGTAAGCTTTTCACTTATTTTATTTCCATGTGGAAGAATAATATATTTAGATTTAGATTTTATTTCCTTTCATTTTCATTTTTCAAAGTGTATAACAATAACTATGGTGCAATTAAAAATATAACAAATAGTTGACAACGAAACTAAGTGCAGAAACATTTTCGATTATTACAAGCAAAATAAAGAGCATTAAAGTTGGAGTTGTAAGAAATAAAATAACAACGGTGAAGACTATATTGGAGCAATTACATGAAAATGAAAATGAAACAGAGACCAGCAAAGAAGCAGAGCTTATAGAAGCGCTGGCCCCTGGCAAAAGGTTAATAAATTATAAATGCAATACATAAAAACTAGACTAGGCAATCATGGATAACAGGCCCCCCCCCCCCCAAAAAAAAAAAGAGAGTGAGAAAAAAGAAAAGGAAAAGATAGAAGAATAATACAGGGGAAAGAGTAAAAAAGACAGATACAGAAAGAAGATACCTGGCCCTGGAAAGAAAACAATTCATGAACAAAACAATCATCACAAAACACACTTTTTATCGAAGAGAAAGCAATGAAAGATATTGTAAAAGCAAAAGGCTGGCAACAGTAAAGATTTAAAGGAGTAAACTTTACAAAAGACGGAACAAGAAAGACAATGTGACAGGTGGGGAGGATTAGAAAGGAGGATGGGAAAGGGGTCAGGATCTGGAAGGATTGGATCTGGAAGGCTATGTTCCATGAAAAGGATTGCTCTTGAAATGCATTAAAGATAAATTTGAGTTCTGGTCATGAGATTGAATTGTGAAAGAAACTGTCTCAGAGCAATTGGGAAAGGTTGATTATATAGCACATAAGAATTGGTGTAAGCTGTAAAGTTTTGGAATCACCAAAATGATAACAAATTGACTCAATCCTGCTGAGAGTCACATGCACTGCACACATCAATATGTATATGGGACTACACACAAATCTTCGCCCCGAACATTTCAGCTGTTTCTTGTCATATTTTGAAAGTGAGGGCATTTGAAGAGCAATCCTTTTCAGGGGACATAATCTACTATGATTATCTTCCAAACTAACATACTAAGAATGAGAAAGCTCAAAAGTTATTTTTACTTTTCCCAGAACTCAAGCTTCCCTTTAATATTGCAAGGATCACAAATATTCTAAAGCTTAGGACTAAGTTTTTTATGCTACATGTTGGTGTAGTATTCCCAAATCTGTGTGCAAAACAATCAACTGTATGTGTTTTTTCAGCAAGGTTGAGACAGTAATAGCACTTTCATAATTGCAAAACATTGCACTATAGAATTAATTAATACATGATTGCCCTTTCTTAATAACTTTAAGAGGGGATGTTTAACATAATGCAGCTGCATGACCAATACTCAAAGCAAAGTCGTTATCTTTGAAATAATGGGGGTAATTGTGTTTCCGAAGGTTCGTTTTTCTGAAGGTTCATAATTTCGAAAATGACATAGGTTTCATATTTCCTAAAATAGAAAAGGGTTCATGTAATTCCTAAAATGCAATAGAGCCCTAAATAACTTGTCGATATGCAAACCTTCGAAAATATGAACACTTGTTCATTTTCGGAATTATGAACCCTGTGTATTACATGATTACATGCTTACATAACCACTATAAATAAATGATGTATCGTTCTAAAGGAAAAATTATCAGGCTTTTTAATAAAACTAAATTTATTTATCATAGTACATTAAAACAAGATATATCAATGCTTAGAATTGAACTGCATAACAATATCTAACAAAAGTGAGTACAACCTTTACAAAAAAGTTAAAATTCAAATGTAACTTTTTTGCCAAACTTAATTGAAAGCACAAGCCTTACCCGAGTTGCAGAGTATACATTATATGATGTATGTGTCTTTACAAAACATTTATCCTATGGATGGCAAACTAAATTTCAATATCCCAAATTTGATATGTACTTTTATAGGTCAGAAATGACGCAATATAAATTCCCTCTTATTCCTCTGTTTCCTATTTTTTATGAACCGTGTAATTATAGAAAAAAAAAATTGTCATTAAATAAAGTCCTTTGTCATTCTCAGGATAGATTTCTATCAGTTCCAAAGTGTATAGTCTCTGCTGGGCGTTTCGTGATTTGGGCTATTTCATGAAGTAAATGGTATTATTGAAATTATTATGTTTCTTGTATTTTTATAGAACGAAATCCCTGACGATTGCGTGCAATTATAAAATAACTTGCATGCAAAACACATCGTCCTTGAAAAGAAGTGGGTGGATATCAACAGTCAGAATGATTTACAGATGCATGAGCGTTAAAATGTAATTCAATAACACACGTGACGTTGATGAAATAACGGTCTTTCGTTTTGATGCGATGGTCTAGTTTGAGCAGAAGCATAAATGAGAAAAAAAATGTAATCAGTTTAGAATGTTCATGCGTCCTCTGTTACTTCTTACATAATTTTTCATCATGCTACGTGGGTCACTTTCGACCAGGAGAAAACTAATTCATTATTACCCCTTAAACTTTGGCCCATATTTGTATCGGATCGAGAGTTCTCCACAAAGTTCTTTGACAAGTAAAAAAGAAAAAGAGTAGTTCATCACATTCGGGCTGTTCTTTTACATTTTTTTTTATTGACAAGCTAAGGACTAGTTTAAAGAAGCTTTTGGAGATCAATTATGATAATAGGGGGGGGGGGCACTTTTTTTCTATCAGTGTTTACTCAATGTATTGCAGATGGCTGATTATAAAAAGGATTTTCATCAGATTTCAGCAATGTGTTAATCTTTAGGCATAGATGTTCGTATGGAAGTCAACCTGTTGCCAGGGTGGACTTCGCCTTAAAAAATGCCAAAAAAAAAATTCAGCCATTCTAGTAATCCTACTGAGGTCTTAGCAGTGAAGCCCCCCCCCCCTTTAAAATATATTTTCTATTGTAATGTTAAACTAGAATCCTATTTGTTTAAATCAATCACCTTCATGCTTTGTGTCATTACATGATTACTATTCACCGTTGACTACCCATGCGGTTTTTGATAATTAGTGGCGTGGCTGCTAGCAGGAAAACATTTTACAAAAAATTACCACCTCATCTTCATTAAAACATAATCCATATTTCAAACAAATTAGGATTGCACTGCTCACAATGATATTGCATTCTGCAACATTTCTCTTTCGACTTCGCACCTCATTCAGGTGAACTGTACATTCCATGATTACATAACCATTATAAATGAGGTATCATTCTATAGATAAATTATCAGGCTTTTTAATAAAACCAAATTCATTTATCATAGTACATTAAAACAAGATATATTAATGCTCAGACTTGAACTGCATAACAATATATAACAAAAGTGAGTACAACCTTAGTTACAAAAAAAGTGCAAATTCAAATGTAACTTTTTTACGAAAATTGATTGAAAGCACAAGCCTTACCCGCGTTGGAGAGTATATATTCTGTGATGTATAATAATAATATTGGGCATTTTAAAGCGCTTATATACACCTCGTAATAAGGTGCCCAAAGCGATCCAACCTTACCCCGGCTCTAGCTAGGCTACCGAATTCGGCAGTGTCTTTATGTGTCTTTACAAAACATTTATCCTATGGACAGCAAACTAAATTTCAATATCTCAAATTTGATATGTACTTTTATAGGTCAGAAATGACGCAACATAAATCCCCTCTTATTCCTCTGTTTTCCCTATTTTTTTATGAACTGTGGAATTGTAGAAAAGAAAATTACGTCATGAAATAAAGTCCTTTGTCATTCTCAGGATATATTTCTATCAGTTCCAAAGTGTACTAATCTTTGCTGGGCGTTCCGTGATTTGGTCTATTTCATGAACTAAATGGTATTATTGAAATTTTGTATTTTTTATAGAGCCTCTTTAAAAAAAAAGAAATCCCTGACGATTGCGTGCAAATAAAAAATAACTTGCAGGCAAAACACACCGTCCTTGAAAAGAAGTGGGTGGATATATAACCGTGGGAATGGTAAAATGTTTATGCAAGCAGAAAATGACCTTCACCAAGGTAGAACAGAAGAAAAAATCCAGCTAACCCCTGAACATTAACTGATTATTGACAAATGGATTTTTATTACTGTTTAGCTTTTATGTTTTACAATAATTGTCATGCATTAAAGTGAGTAAAAATAAATGTTCGGTATCAATAGAAAGGCACTTATTTCCTACAGCTTTGTACAGAACATTATATCAAAGAAGACATGAATGAAGAAGGGGTAATCAATTTAAAAGTAAGCACTGATCACGTATTGGTATTAACCTTGAAACAAAGGAAAGCCCTTAATTAGATATAATCCTTTTCAGGGCACATTTTTTCTGTGATTTTCTTCCACACTGACATCAACAAGATGACAAAACTCACAAACTCTTATTTTTTTCACTCAGGGACTCAATTTTCTATTTAAGGGCACTGTTTTGTTCTGAATTAATTATTGACACTGATGTTATCACTTTGATTTATCGAAAGTAAAGAGATGTGTTTGAATTATGGTAGGGAGAAATCTATTTTGTAAGCTTTTCACTTATTTTATTTCCATGTGGAAGAATAATATATTAGATTTAGATTTTATTTCATTTCATTTTCATTTTTCAAAGTGTATAACAATAACTATGGTGCAATTAAAAATATAACAAATAGTTGACAACGAAACTAAGTGCAGAAACATTTTCGATTATTACAAGCAAAATAAAGAGCATTAAAGTTGGAGTTGTAAGAAACAAAATAACAACGGTGAAGACTATATTGGAGCAATTACATGAAAATGAAAATGAAACAGAGACCAGCAAAGAAGCAGAGCTTATAGAAGCGCTGGCCCCTGGCAAAAGGTTAATAAATTATAAATGCAATACATAAAAACTAGACTAGGCGATCATGGATAACATGCTCCCCGCCCCCCCCCCCCCCCGAAAAAAAAAGAAAAGAAAAGGAAAAGATAGAATAATAATACAGGGGAAATAGTAGACAAGGAAGAAACAAAAGGTGGATAAAAAAGACAGATACAGAAAGAAGATACTTGGCCCGGGAAAGAAAACAATTCATGAACAAAACAATCATCACAAAACACACTTTTTATCGAAGAGAAAGCAATGACAGATATTGTAAAAGCAAAAGGCTGGCAACAGTAAAGTTTTAAAGGAGTAAACTTTACAAAAGACGGAACAAGAAGGACAATGTGACAGGTGGGGAGGGTTAGAAAAGGAGGATGGGAAAGTGGCAGGATCTGAAAGGATTGGATCTGGAAGGCTATGTTCCATGAAAAGGATTGCTCTTGAAATGCATTAAAGATAAATTTGAGTTCTGCGCATGAGATTGAATTGTGAAAGAAACTGCCTCAAAGCAATTGGGAAAGGTTGATTATATAGGACATAAGAATTGGTGTAAGCTGTAAGGTTTTGGAATCACCAAAATGATAAGAAATTGACTCAATCCTGCTGAGAGTCACATGCACTGCACACATCAATATGTATATGGGACAGCACAAAAATCTTCGGCCCGAACATTTCAGCTGTTTCTTGTCATAATGTATTTTGAAAGTGAGGGCATTTGAAGAGCAATCCTTTTCAGAGGACATATCTACTATGATAATCTTCCAAACTAACATACTAAGAATGAGAAAGCTCAACAGTTATTTTTTACTTTTCCCAGAACTCAAGCTTCCCTTTTAATATTGCAAGGATCAAAAATATTCTAAAGCTTAGGACTAAGTTTTTTATGCTACATGTTGGTGTAGCATTCCCAAATATGCGTGCAAAACATTCAACTATATGTGTATTTTCAGCAAGGTTGAGACAGTAATATCACTTTGATAATTGCAAAACATTGCACTATAGAATTCATTAATACAAGATTGCCCTTTCTCAATAACTTTAAAGACAGGATGTTTCACATAATTCTGTGATTCTCAAAATGTTCTCTATCTTTTTTATGTTTACAGATCAACATTCTGAGCAATTCACAATGGCTTCAGTGAATATTTCAAGGCGAAGGCTTTTCGAAATAATTCACTCTTCTGACAATATAAACAATAGGGAAAAATGACTTTAAAAATACATGGACTTTATCAGTCAGTATTATGATTTTGATAACTCGATAGTACCTACAAAATTACTTCTTAGTGATACAGGTACGTTTCTCTTTCGCAAAATTATCAAGGCTACAGAGGGCGCTCTTTCATTTTTAAAAACTTCATTTAATTTTGTACTTAGCTGAATATATTTATTTTATTAGTATAATTATGCTTTACGTACCATTATGCTTAAGCTTTAAGTTAACACCGTTTTCACTTTTTGATATAAAAGCATAGAGATTGCATGTTTAATTTTTTGCAGTATGAAAATCATTGTAATATTATGTTATTTTCTATTGGATTTTGCCAGCCAATCAGAAATCGGTATTTGAAAGCCGTCATAGGTATTTGAAAATGATTCTACAGGTCTGAATACCCGTAAACCCATCATTTAGGTTTGAATTTTAAGTAAAACTAAGTGAATTTGAATTTTGGCGCACTTTGTAGCCATTCTGACCCAGTGTGCGTCGGAGTAATGAACCTTCGGAAAACGCCATATAACCGAAATAATATAAGAACGGACTATTGGGGATAAATATTACGAGACTTAACATATGATTAAGCTTTTACCAACCTTAAACTTCAGCAGTCAAGCTTTCGTCCATACCTGTGGACTTTGGCTTGCTGTCTGCTGCCTTGAGATCAGTTTTGTGAAGATAGGAATGACATCAAATATGAAGGCTGGGAGGAGCTTAAAATGCAGGTTATGATTATCCCCTATATCCAGGTATGCCCAGTGGAGCTAGATTTGCCGTTATCCAATCTTGATGAAAGGCATTTTCAACTGGCAAACTATTCATACCATGTTTTAACACCTTAAAACTCTACATTTGGGGTTGTTGGAATGCTCATGCTTCATTAACGGTGGATGCAAATCGACAAAACAAAATTTGAGCATGAATATTACGCTTTAAAATGTAATAGAATAACACACGTGACGTTGATGAAATAATGGTCTTTCGTTTTGATGTGATGGTCTAGTTGAGCAGAAGCATAAATGAGGGGAAAAAATGTAATCAGTTTAGAATGTTCCTGCGTATAGGATAATGATCATGATAATGTGGCCTACGCAAGCATTTTTGTTTCTCTCTCTTTCTCACGCCGTCGAGCCATTAATTACATGATTACTATTCATCGTTGACTAGCCATGCGGTTTGTGAGAATTAGTGGAGTGTCTGCTAGCATGAAAGCATTTTACTATTTTTAAGATTTTGAACTTTTATTGAGAAAACACATTTGGCCCCGCGGGGGCAAATAAATGCTCAAACATACATGTATAATAACAGAATATTAACAATTATACAACATATACATGTACAAAATTTTCATTCAATCCGTGAACCAATGATTATCAGGTGGCAGTAAGCATTTTGGGAAAAATGTCCAGTGCTGAAGTGGGTACATGTCATAAAGTTACTGTATAGTACATGTAGAAGATAATTTGTACAAAACAAAGAAGTTATGGTATCATAACAAAGTATATTTATAAAATCAAAATGTTTGCTTTCCTTGTTTTACACATTTCTTTATCATTTCCTTATTGATCACCTTTAGGGGAGAGCTAGAATGGTGGCTTAAATGGAGGACCTAAATTCCACCATGATAGCATATAGGCAAACTTAGCAAGCATGATTAAAAGTTTTCTATTAGTAACATTAAACAGGTTTTTCATCCATTTTAAATGTGTTTGGTTTATTTTCATAACAGTTTGACAATGAATCAGACCTAAAAGTCTTTTAAAAGGCTGCATTCAAAGAGAGCATGAAATTTATCACTAATCTTCTCTTTTTTTTTTTTTTTTTTTTACACAGGGTGCAATATCTTTCAGCAAAAACTAAGATTATCAAATCTACCTATTATTACTGGACGATGACTATTGCCCAATCTAAATTTGGCCAAATTAATGGATTTTTTCTTGGGATGATTCACAAATATATTTCAAGAGCGCATTTTTTCTTAAAGATTCCATAATTTACATCGGCAATAGATGTTACATTAGAGGAATACCAACTTTGAATGTATAAGTCATCTAATCTATGCTTAGCATTAGCTTTCAACCAAGAAGTGTTACATGTATGTGATGACCGTATACCATTAAGACAACTATCATAATTGACTTTGGTATAATTTTAAAGCCTTGTCATTCCTTTTACATGGAAGACCCATTTGTAATGATTATGAAGTCATGGAATGTTGCAAAATGAGTTGTTATTGTCGAATGTAATAGGACATTTTCGATAATGTTTCGAGGGGGATTGTGTTTTAAATGATGTTGAGGCGTTTTAAATGATGTTGAAGTTTTTGTTTTATTTCTTTTGTTTTGAATGATGTATTTTCGAGTCTTTATTTTTATTTTTTTAGTTTTTTGCAGATACTAACTTTTACTGTTGTGATATCTTTTTTTTCCACTGCACTGATGGAGGATTTAGTGTCTGTTGGAGTGGAAAATTAACAATACGCAATAGTAATCTAATGATCGCTGGATTAAGACACACTTCATCTTCTATTAAAACGTAATCCATATTTCAAACAAATTAGCATTTCACTGTTCACAATGATATTGCATTCTGCAACATTTCTCTTTCGACTTGGCGCCATATTCTGGTGAACTGTACATTCTATGATTACATAACCACTATAAATGAGGTATCATTCTAAATGAAAATTATCAGGCTTTTTAATAAAACCAAATTTATTTATAATAGTACATTAAAACAAGATATATCAATGCTCAGACTTGAACTGCATAATAATATCTAACAAAAGTGAGTACAACTTTTACAAAAAAGTGCAAATTCAAATGTAACTTCTTTACCAAACTTGATTGAAAGCACAAGTCTTACCCGAGTTGCAGAGTATACATTCTGTGATGTATGATAATAATATTGGGTATTTTTTTATAGCGCTCATATCCACCTCGTAATAAGGTGCTCAAGGCGCTCCAACCTTACCCCGGCTCTAGCTAGGCTACCTAATTCGGCAGTGTCTTTATGTGTCTTTACAAAACATTTATCCTATGGACAGCAAACTAAATTTCAATATCTCAAATTTGATATGTACTTTTTAAAGGTCAGAAATGATGCAACATGAATCCCGTCTTATTCCTCTGTTTTCCCTATATTTTATGAACTGTGGAATTGTAGAAAAGAAAATTACGTCAGCAAATAAAGTCATTTGTCATTCTAAGGATAGATTTCTATCAGTTCCTAAGTGTACTAGTCTCTGCTGGGCGTTCCGTGATTTGGTCTATTTCATGAACTAAATGGTATTATTGAAATTATTATATTTGTTGTATTTTTTATAGAGCCTCTTTAAAAAAAATGAAATCCCTGACGATTGCGTGCAAATAAAAAATAACTTGCAGGCAAAACACACCGTCCTTGAAAAGAAGTGGGTGGATATATAACCGTGGGAATGGTAAAATGTTTATGCAAGCAGAAAATGACCTTCACCAAGGTAGAACAGAAGAAAAAATCCAGCTAACCCCTGAACATTGATTATTGACAAATGGATTTTTATTACTGTTTAGCTTTTATGTTTTACAATAATTGTCATGCATTAAAGTGAGTAAAAATAAATGTTCGGTATCAATAGAAAGGCACTTATTTCCTACAGCTTTGTACACAACATTATATCAAAGGAGACATGAATGAAGAAGGGGTAATCATTTCAAAAGTAAGCACTGATCACGTATTGGTATTAACCTTGAAACAAAGAAAAGCCCTTAACACAGTAAGAGTTAGAGAGTAATCCTTTTCAGGGCACATTTCTTCTGTGATTTTCTTCCACACTGACATCAACAAGATGACAAAACTCACAAACTCTTATTTTTTTCACTCAGGGATTCAATTTTCTCTTTAAGGGCACTGTTTTGTTCTGAATTAATTATTGACACTGATATTATCACTTTGATTTACCGAAAGTAAAGAGATGTGTTTGAATTATGGTAGGGAGAAATCTATTTTGTAAGCTTTTCACTTATTTTATTTCCATGTGGAAGAATAATATATTTAGATTTAGATTTTATTTCCTTTCATTTTCATTTTTCAAAGTGTATAACAATAACTATGGTGCAATTAAAAATATAACAAATAGTTGACAACGAAACTAAGTGCAGAAACATTTTTGATTATAACAAGCAAAATAAAGAGCATTAAAGTTGGAGTTGTAAGAAATAAAATAACAACGGTGAAGACTATATTGGAGCAATTACATGAAAATGAAAATGAAACAGAGACCAGCAAAGAAGCAGAGCTTATAGAAGCGCTGGCCCCTGGCAAAAGGTTAATAAATTATAAATGCAATACATAAAAACTAGACTAGGCAATCATGGATAACAGGCCCCCCCCCCCCCCCCCCCCCCAAAAAAAAAAGAGAGTGAGAAAAAAGAAAAGGAAAAGATAGAAGAATAATACAGGGGAAATAGTAAAAAAGACAGATACAGAAAGAAGATACCTGGCCCTGGAAAGAAAACAATTCATGAACAAAACAATCATCACAAAACACACTTTTTATCGAAGAGAAAGCAATGAAAGATATTGTAAAAGCAAAAGGCTGGCAACAGTAAAGATTTAAACGAGTAAACTTTACAAAAGACGGAACAAGAAAGACAATGTGACAGGTGGGGAGGATTAGAAAGGGAGGATGGGAAAGGGGTAGGATCTGGAAGGATTGGATCTGGAAGGCTATGTTCCATGAAAAGGATTGCTCTTGAAATGCATTAAAGATAAATTTGAGTTCTGGTCATGAGATTGAATTGTGAAAGAAACTGTCTCAGAGCAATTGGGAAAGGTTGATTATATAGCACATAAGAATTGGTGTAAGCTGTAAGGTTTTGGAATCACCAAAATGATAAGCAATTGACTCAATCCTGCTGAGAGTCACATGCACTGCACACATCAATATGTATATGGGACTACACACAAATCTTCGCCCCGAACATTTCAGCTGTTTCTTGTCATATTTTGAAAGTGAGGGCATTTGAAGAGCAATCCTTTTCAGGGGACATAATCTACTATGATTATCTTCCAAACTAACATACTAAGAATGAGAAAGCTCAAAAGTTATTTTTTACTTTTCCCAGAACTCAAGCTTCCCTTTAATATTGCAAGGATCACAAATATTCTAAAGCTTAGGACTAAGTTTTTTATGCTACATGTTGGTGTAGTATTCCCAAATCTGTGTGCAAAACAATCCACTGTATGTGTTTTTTCAGCAAGGTTGAGACAGTAATATCACTTTCATAATTGCAAAACATTGCACTATAGAATTAATTAATACATGATTGCCCTTTCTTAATAACTTTAAGAGGGGATGTTTAACATAATGCAGCTGCATGACCAATACTCAAAGTCGTTATCTTTGAAATAATGGGGGTAATTGTGTTTCCGAAGGTTCGTTTTTCTGAAGGTTCATAATTTCGAAAATGACATAGGTTTCATATTTCCTAAAATAGAAAAGGGTTCATGTAATTCCTAAAATGCAATAGAGCCCTAAATAACTTGTCGATATGCAAACCTTCGAAAATATGAACACTTGTTCATTTTCGGAATTATGAACCCTGTGTATTACATGATTACATGCTTACATAACCACTATAAATAAATGATGTATCGTTCTAAAGGAAAAATTATCAGGCTTTTTAATAAAACTAAATTTATTTATCATAGTACATTAAAACAAGATATATCAATGCTTAGAATTGAACTGCATAACAATATCTAACAAAAGTGAGTACAACCTTTACAAAAAAGTTAAAATTCAAATGTAACTTTTTTGCCAAACTTAATTGAAAGCACAAGCCTTACCCGAGTTGCAGAGTATACATTATATGATGTATGTGTCTTTACAAAACATTTATCCTATGGATGGCAAACTAAATTTCAACATCCCAAATTTGATATGTACTTTTATAGGTCAGAAATGACGCAATATAAATCCCCTGTTATTCCTCTGTTTCCTATTTTTTATGAACCGTGTAATTATAGAAAAAAAAAATTTGTCATTAAATAAAGTCCTTTGTCATTCTCAGGATAGATTTCTATCAGTTCCAAAGTGTATAGTCTCTGCTGGGCGTTTCGTGATTTGGGCTATTTCATGAATAGAGCCTCTTAAAAAAACGAAATCCCTGACGATTGCGTGCAATTATAAAATAACTTGCACGCAAAACACATCGTCCTTGAAAAGAAGTGGGTGGATATCAAGAGAATTATTTACAGATGCATGAGCGTTAAAATGTAATTCAATAACACACGTGACGTTGATGAAATAACGGTCTTTCGTTTTGATGCGATGGTCTAGTTTGAGCAGAAGCATAAATGAGAAAAAAAATGTAATCAGTTTAGAATGTTCATGCGTCCTCTGTTACTTCTTACATAATTTTTCATCATGCTACGTGGGTCACTTTCGACCAGGAGAAAACAAATTCATTATTACCCCTTAAACTTTGGCCCATATTTGTATCGGATCGAGAGTTCTCCACAAAGTTCTTTGACAAGTAAAAAAGAAAAAGAGTAGTTCATCACATTCGGGCTGTTCTTTTACCTTTTTTTTATTGACAAGCTAAGGACTAGTTTAAAGAAGCCTTTGGAGATCAATTATGATAATAGGGGGGGGGGGGCACTTTTTTTCTATCAGTGTTTACTCAATGTATTGCAGATGGCTGATTATAAAAAGGATTTTCATCAGATTTCAGCAATGTGTTAATCTTTAGGCATAGATGTTCGTATGGAAGTCAACCTGTTGCCAGGGTGGACTTCGCCTTAAAAAATGCCAAAAAAAAAATTCAGCCATTCTAGTAATCCTACTGAGGTCTTAGCAGTGATGCCCCCCCCCCCCCTTTTAAAATATATTTTCTATATAATAATTGTAATGTTAAACTAGAATTCTATTTGTTTAAATCAGTCACCATTCATGCTTTGTGTCATTACATGATTACTATTCACCGTTGACTACCCATGCGGTTTTTGATAATTAGTGGCGTGGCTGCTAGCAGGAAAACATTTTACAAAAAATGACCACCTCATCTTCATTAAAACATAATCCATATTTCAAACAAATTAGGATTGCACTGCTCACAATGATATTGCATTCTGCAACATTTCTCTTTCGACTTCGCACCTCATTCAGGTGAACTGTACATTCCATGATTACATAACCATTATAAATGAGGTATCATTCTATAGATAAATTATCAGGCTTTTTAATAAAACCAAATTCATTTATCATAGTACATTAAAACAAGATATATTAATGCTCAGACTTGAACTGCATAACAATATATAACAAAAGTGAGTACAACCTTAGTTACAAAAAAAGTGCAAATTCAAATGTAACTTTTTTACGAAAATTGATTGAAAGCACAAGCCTTACCCGCGTTGGAGAGTATATATTCTGTGATGTATAATAATAATATTGGGCATTTTTAAAGCGCTTATATACACCTCGTAATAAGGTGCTCAAGGCGATCCAACCTTACCCCGGCTCTAGCTAGGCTACCGAATTCGGCAGTGTCTTTATGTGTCTTTACAAAACATTTATCCTATGGACAGCAAACTAAATTTCAATATCTCAAATTTGATATGTACTTTTATAGGTCAGAAATGACGCAACATAAATCCCCTCTTATTCCTCTGTTTTCCCTATTTTTTTATGAACTGTGGAATTGTAGAAAAGAAAATTACGTCATGAAATAAAGTCCTTTGTCATTCTCAGGATAGATTTCTATCAGTTCCAAAGTGTACTAGTCTTTGCTGGGCGTTCCGTGATTTGGTCTATTTCATGAACTAAATGGTATTATTGAAATTATTATATTTGTTGTATTTTTTATAGAGCCTCTTTAAAAAAAAAAAAATCCCTGACGATTGCGTGCAAATAAAAAATAACTTGCAGGCAAAACACACCGTCCTTGAAAAGAAGTGGGTGGATATATAACCGTGGGAATGGTAAAATGTTTATGCAAGCAGAAAATGACCTTCACCAAGGTAGAACAGAAGAAAAAATCCAGCTAACCCCTGAACATTGATTATTGACAAATGGATTTTTATTACTGTTTAGCTTTTATGTTTTACAATAATTGTCATGCATTAAAGTGAGTAAAAATAAATGTTCGGTATCAATAGAAAGGCACTTATTTCCTACAGCTTTGTACAGAACATTATATCAAAGAAGACATGAATGAAGAAGGGGTAATCATTTCAAAAGTAAGCACTGATCACGTATTGGTATTAACCTTGAAACAAAGGAAAGCCCTTAATTAGAGATAATCCTTTTCAGGGCACATTTTTTTGGCCCCTGGCAAAAGTTAAATAAATTATAAATGCAATACATAAAAACTAGACAATGCAATCATGGATAACATGCTCCCCCCGCCCCCCCCCCCAAAAAAAAAGAAAGAAAAGGAAAAGATAGAAGAATAATACAGGGGAAATAGTAGACAAGGAAGAAACAAAAGGTGGATAAAAAAGACAGATACAGAAAGAAGATACTTGGCCCGGGAAAGAAAACAATTCATGAACAAAACAATCATCACAAAACACACTTTTTATCGAAGAGAAAGCAATGACAGATATTGTAAAAGCAAAAGGCTGGCAACAGTAAAGTTTTAAAGGTTTTACAAAAGACGGAACAAGAAGGACAATGTGACAGGTGGGGAGGGTTAGAAAAGGAGGATGGGAAAGGGGCAGGATCTGAAAGGATTGGATCTGGAAGGCTATGTTCCATGAAAAGGATTGCTCTTTAAATGCATTAAAGATAAATTTGAGTTCTGCGCATGAGATTGAATTGTGAAAGAAACTGCCTCAAAGCAATTGGGAAAGGTTGATTATATAGGACATAAGAATTGGTGTAAGCTGTAAGGTTTTGGAATCACCAAAATGATAAGAAATTGACTCAATCCTGCTGAGAGTCACATGCACTGCACACATCAATATGTATATGGGACAGCACAAAAATCTTCGGCCCGAACATTTCAGCTGTTTCTTGTCATAACGTATTTTGGAAGTGAGGGCATTTGAAGAGCAATCCTTTTCAGAGGACATATCTACTATGATAATCTTCCAAACTAACATAATAAGAATGAGAAAGCTCAACAGTTATTTTTTACTTTTCCCAGAACTCAAGCTTCCCTTTAATATTGCAAGGATCAAAAATATTCTAAAGCTTAGGACTAAGTTTTTTATGCTACATGTTGGTGTAGCATTCCCAAATATGCGTGCAAAACATTCAACTATATGTGTATTTTCAGCAAGGTTGAGACAGTAATATCACTTTGATAATAATTGCAAAACATTGTAATCTAGAATTCATTTAATACATGATTGCCTTTTCTCAATAACTTTAACAAAGGATCTTTCACATAATGCAGCTGCATGACCAATACGTTATCTTTGAAATAATGGGGGTACTTGTGTTTCCGAGGGTTCGTTTTTCTGAAGGTTCATAATTTCGAAAATGACATAGGTTTCATATTTCCAAAAAGAGAAAAAAGGGTCCATGTAATTCCGAAAATGCAATAGAGCCCTAAATAACTTGTCGAAATTGCAAACCTTCGAAAATATGAACATTTGTTCATTTTCAGAATTATGAACCCTGGGTGTTACGAACCGTCGCACAGTGGGCCAGGGTGAAACTACAGTGCGCCAAAAGTCATTTTGGGCATTTTCAATCTTGATGAAAGGCATTTTCAACTGGCAAACTATTCATACCATGTTTTAACACCTTAAAACTATACATTTGGGGTTGTTGGTTCAAATGTACAATGATAGCGCGGGATTCTTTTCAAATATTCAGAATGATCATGCTTCATTAACGGTGGATGCAAATCGATAAAACAAAATTTGAGCATGAATATTACGCTTTAAAATGCAATTCAATAAAACACGTGACGTTGATGAAATAATGGTCTTTCGTCTAGTTTCAGCAGAAGCATAAATGAGAAAAAATGTAATCAGTTTACAATGTTTCTGCGTCCTCTGTTACTTCTTACATAACTTTTCATCATGCTAC
The DNA here is from genome assembly GCA_025617745.1 of Heliocidaris erythrogramma. Classification (NCBI taxonomy): domain Eukaryota; kingdom Metazoa; phylum Echinodermata; class Echinoidea; order Camarodonta; family Echinometridae; genus Heliocidaris; species Heliocidaris erythrogramma. The sequence goes on from CM046864.1 coordinate 5,217,123, forward strand.
GTGGGTTACTTTCGACCAGGAGAAAAATAATTCGTTATTACCCCTTCAACTTTGGCCCATATTGTATCGGTTCGAGAGTTGTGCACAAAGTTCTTTGACAAGCCAAAAAGAAAAAGAGTATTTTAACACATTTCGGCTGTTCTTGTACCCTTTTATTGACAAGCTAGGGACAACTTTATCAAATGTTATCAAATGTACCCAATATTACTGGACGATGACTATTGCCCAATCTAAATTTGGCCAAATTAATGGATTTTTTTCTTGGGAGGATTAACAAACATTTCTCAAGACCGAATTTTTTCCTAAAGATTCTATAATTTACATCGGCAATAGATGTTACATTAGAGGAATACCAACTTTGAATTATAAGTCATCTAATCTATGCTTAGCATTAGCTTTCAACCAAGAGGTGTTACATGTATGTGATGACCGTATACCATTAAGACAGCTATCATAGTTGACTTTGGTATAATTTTAAAGCCTTGTCATTCACTTTTACAGTGAAGACGCATTTGTAATGATTATGTAGTCGTGGAATGTTGTAAAATGAGTTGTTATTGTCGAATGTAATAGGACATTTGGGATATGTTTCGGGGGAGGGGGGGGGGGGGAGGGGGGGGGGGGGGGGGGGGGGGAGGGGGGGGGGGAGGGGGGGTTGTGTTTTAAATGATGTTGAGGTGATCATTCATGAATGCATTTTTTTTTTCTTTTGAATGTGCCTTGAATGATGTGTTTTCGATTCCTTATTGCTTTTTTTCAGTGTTTTGCAGATACTAATTTGTACTGTTTATTTTTTCCACTGCACTTATGGAGGATTGAGTGTTTGTTGTAGTGGAAAACTAACAATACGCAAAGGTAATCTCAAGATCACTGGATTAAAACACACAAAAGAAAAGGTGGAAACAATACTCCACGTAATAAATGACCACCTCATCTTCATTAAAACACAATCCATATTTCAAACAAATTAGAATTGCACTGTTCACAATAATATTGCATTCTGCAACATTTCTCTTTCGACTTCGCGTGATTACACAACCATTATAAATGAGGTATCATTCTAAAGGAAAATTATCAGGGCTTTTAATAAAACCAAATTCATTTATCATAGTACATTAAAGCAAGATGCTGATCAATGCTCAGACTTGAACTGCATAACAATATCTAACAAAAGTGAGTACAACCTTTACAAAAAAGTACGAATTCAAATGTAACTTTTTGGCCAAACTTGATTGCAAGCACAGGCCTTACCCGAGTTGCAGAGTATGATGTATGTGTCTTTACAAAACATTTATTCTATGGACAGCAATTTCCATATCTCAAATTTGATATGTACTTTTATAGGTCAGAAATGACGCAACATAAATCCCCTTCTTATTCCCCTGTTTCCCTATTTTTTATAGAAAAAATGTTGTCAACAAATAAAGTTCTTTTGTCATTCTCAGGATAGATTTCTATCAGGTCCAAAGTGTACAAGTCTCTGCTGGGCGTTCCGTGATTTGGTCTATTTCATATTTGTTGTATTTTTAGAGCCTCTTTATAAAAGAAAGAAATAAATCCCTGACGATTGCGTGCAATTAAAAAAATAACTTGCACGCAAAACACATCGTCCTTGAAAAGAAGTGGGTAGATATCAAAAGAATGATTTACAGTGGTTTGAGCGGGGTGAACTTGAATGAGTTGCAGCCACAAACCTATGTCAGCCATTATACACTGTGTCCCACCAAAAAAAACCCTTGAAAATAAGGAGTTATTGTGAATAAAAATAAATTTCAGATTTCAGATTTTATTGCTGTTTTCAATCATATTAACAAAATACAATGTGGTGCACAACATAAAATAAATGCAATAACAATAATATAACAATGATGCTTCTCCTTAGATATGTTGACATAATTAAATATCAATAAGTAAGTTAACCGATGCACAAATGGAGAGTTTCATTCCAAAAGGGATTTAATCCAATGTTAGGATTTCCAAGTAAATCAAGGTTTTTTAATTTACCTCTTTACCTCATTCACTATTACTTTATTTGTGTATATACGTTAAGGCTATTGTATTTGACCATTTTAATAATGTTTAAAAAAAAAATCTAGCAATACTTTGCACTGATGATCCAGATGGGTAGATGCACCACACTTGCAAATATCTCAATACAAAGGGAACATGGTATAATTGAACGAATTCCTAATCACAATAGTGGATATAGTCCCTTTTGGAATGAAACATAAGTTAGTTCAACTCCTTTTGGAATGAAACATACATTTTGAGCGATTTTTTTTTCAACTTTAAAAAATCATTTTTTTGATGCCATATAGCACATTTGATTCCCATGTGCGAGATACGCATATCTCTCTTTAAAACTCAGTTTTTGTCAAAACTGGATTTAGTCTGTAAAAGCTTGTATATTACATTTTCAGAAATGTATATAATTTAATCACGAGTGGGTTGCTAAAAATATTAATTTCATAAAGCATCATTACGAGAAGCGAAATATTTATAAGAGGGAATTGAGGTAAAAGGACAATTGCCTCAACCCACAAGAAAAAATAAATTGTGAAAGTAAAGTGAAAGCGCAAGACGGTGTGGAAACAAAAGATAATGAAGAGAAGGAGGATGGGGGAAGGAGGAAAGTGAAAGAAAGTGAGTGTGTCTGCGTGTGAGAAGAAGGGAGAGAGAGGGCAGGAAAAAGAAGGGGTGAGAAGTGATAAGACAGAGAAGAAAGAAGGTGGATAGAGAAAGAAAGAGAGAGAGAGATAGGGGGCAGGGAAAGATAGAGAGAGAGAGGGAGAGAGGGAGAGAGGGAGAGAGGGAGAGAGGGGGTGGGTCCTGCTTAAATGTCAGTTTTAATGCACTGTTACAGTATAAGATTTAATAATCTAGCGTTTCTTACATATATTTTTACTAAATTCACCGGAAATCATTGATGGAATACCACACATCAGTATCATTTGAGCAATGTATTAATCATCAGGTCGTATGAAGATCAACCTGTTGCCATGGTGGATTTCGCATTAAAAAGTTGATGTGTGCGTCCTCATCAGTCATTAAGGAATTCTCGATTATCAATTCGACATAGTCAACTGGTACGAAATTACGTCATTTTGAAGCTATGTGCATGCGTTACGTCCTCTCCGTCGTCCACTAGTCTCGAGAATGCTTCCATCTTGGTTTTGCCGTCCTATCTAAAACGTGAACGCTGTGCCATTTATTACAAGATTACTATTTATCGCTGACTCCCAATTCGGTTTTTGGTAATTATTGGCTATCACGCCCGCATTTTACAGTCATAGACGAGTACTATACATATGATTACATCTTGAAAGATACTGTTATTTATAAAGATTGAATATATAATAGCATCAGTGTGTAGTGTGTGGTTTAGGAATCATAAAAAATATGAGAAGTTGTACAAGACATGCTGAAGAACACATAGAGAGAATGGCACTGGACATACAAATGGGTATATGGTATTATACACAGCCACATTTGACCCGACCACTTCTAGTCATAGTTCGAATATGAGGACATATCACTCTTGGTTTTTTTTCTGATGCTACAATAGTGTGACATTCTTGTAAGCCCCTTTTCAGATATTTATGGAGGCTCTCTAATGCATAAATCCTTATCAATAATACCTAAACCGTTATTAGTATCAATCTGTCAATTTGTTCAGGCATGAGCTCAATAATAATTATGAGCCCCTCTTGATGAAGGTCATTTTATGCAGGCAAAACGATTTAACCATTCCCACGGTTTTAACATCTTAAAATTTTACATTTGGGCGTTTCTGGGTTCAAATGAATAATGATAGTGCAGGATTCTTTTCAAATGTAGAGAATGCTATTAGTGCTTTTTCAGTAACGGCACTTGCAGATCCATAAAAGAAAATGTGAGCCTGAATAACTGAGAATGGTGATGACAAAGTTCGCTTTGAAATGTAATTCAATAACAAGTATGATGCTGACGGAATATAGTCTTTTGTTTGGAGGTGATGCCCTGGTTAGAGTAGAAAAAAAATTAGAAGTAATAATTATAATCAACGCAGATCGTTCCAACTTCCTCTGTTATCCTTATAAATATAATACAAATTTTCATCATGTCATGTGAGTCACATTGGAGTAGGAGAAAACTAGATATTTATCATCCCTTTAAAGGTAATATTTAGCGTTGGTACTCCCTGAAAGCTCTGAAGCTCTGTGCATGCGTTACGTCCTCTCAGTCGTCCACTAGTCAGATCGAGAATGCTTCCATCTCGGTTTTGCCGTCCACTCTAAAACGTGAACGCCTTGCCATTTATTACAAAATTACTATTTATCGTTGACTCCCCATTCGGTTCTTGGTAATTATTACAATAATTTTCAAGCATGCAATCGAGTAAATAAGGAAGGATAGGTATCATTAGAAAGGACAATAGATTTTCAACAGATCTGTACACAACATTCTGTAAAAGAAGACATGATTAACGAAGGGTAGGCATTTCAGCAGTAAGCACTGATCACGCTTTGGTAAAACCTCGAAACAAGAGAAAGACCTTGGCACAGTAAGAGTTAGAGAGCAATCCTTTTCAGGGGACATTTATTCTTGGATTTTCCTCCACACTGATATCAACAAGATGACAAAACTCACATACTCTTTTTTCATTTAGTGACTCAACATAATCATCCCTCATTTTTTCAAGACTAATAAATGATACATTACATGATCTTTGTTACATGTTTTGTTGTCGGAAGTAATGGATAAACATGTACTGGAAAAGAACAGACACGATTATTTACATGACGTATATGATAAAATACAGTTCTGTTATATCATAGGCCTAGATGATGTGTCCCAAATCAGAAATTTTCTTTTAAGAGTGCAAAACCTTTAAAATTGTAATATTTTAAAGTAGAAAATGATGCCATATGTGACCCTCCACCACAAAACGACCAATAAGTCGCAATGGGAATTTTAGAGTAAACAGCTGAAAAAGGTGGTTTGGGGTGGACATTTTTATTTTAACTTTTTTGTATTTTCTGAAAGTTCATATATTAATCTACCATCTGACAAAATTTCAGGTTAAAATACCTTGTTGGAATTTTTTTTTACTCTCATTCAAAATGGCCATGTTTTCCTGGACATTCAAACTCTGTGTGTCAACTTGCTGGGAGTATACTTCACATCGCTTTTCTGGTATAGCTTAAAACTACACACTGTCTGATATTCAAAATCTAAAGAAACATAGAAATATATCTATTTTGAAGGTATGGAAAGTTTCAACCCAATCCAATTAGTACTTCACAGTGTATGCTAGGGAGTTTTGACTCAACCTTTTGTGCGACAAACAAAAGGACACAGATTAGGCGCTCTTAAATGGTCACTCTTCTTTAGAGCCCGTTTTCACTATTGATTTGGTCATTAGCCTGTCTGACACGTTGACATTCTCATTGTAATTTAAAAGGGTTTGCTTAGTCCATACAAGACAAGTTATATATCATTTTTAAGCTTAGAATCTAAGCTTTCAAACTGTGTTGAAATTTAACAAATCCAAATTTCCGACTTATTGGTCGCTTTGTGGTGGAGGGTCACATATTACCTAAATAATTCAAAAGAGATGAAACTTTATTTTTAATATCTAATAATGGGGATTTCCCTGAGTGCATGACAACATAATTTTTTTGTTTTGTTTTATAAAAAGATACTCAGTGACAGTAAAGTGATAAATTGTACAGATAACCTGAATCGTTACACAAAACAAAGTCTTTTTGTTCGTACCACAAAATCAAGTATTTCAATAATTGTAGAAATTTAATTTGCACATGGTGTGTGTACCAAATTGTGTCGTTACTTTTGATGATGTAATCATAGCTAATAATGTTATGAAAATAATACATATAATCACTATGGAAACTTACCAGGATCATCTGAACTTAACTGTATTTCCTCACCTTGTGACGTCACATTACACTGATGACAACGACAAAGAGGAGATTTCAATGGAAAACACAAAGAAAGAATCATTAAATGAACAGAATGTGTGTGTGTCTGTGTGTCTGTGGGGGGGGGGGGGGGGGTGGGGGAGCGAGGTGAGAGTCAATCTTGGGCCAGTTCAAATCGGATTCAAAATAATGTTAAAGGAAACTGGCAGCCGAGTTTAAGGGGTGTTCATCGCATGCAGCATGCTTTCTGAGATTGGACGGATAGTGTAGTCTTTAAATCCCATTCTTCAGACCTTAAAGCTTTCTTTTACTTTTTGCTCTCACGCCGAGTTCTGTACTATTTTGGTTCTTGTTATCAAATGTATGTCATTCATATTTGGGCCTTCTCTCGCCTTCTCTTTTTACTTTTTTCATATAGTTCTTTGGTTTTACAATTTTTTCATCTTCTTTTTCACAGTTATTTCGTGGTTCTTTTAAATGTACTGTAGTTCTCATAAAAGTTTGATTGTAATTGGTGTCAGTTTTGCCTGTAAATCATTGTTAAAGACCTCATTATTGACCCTACATGTGTTTTTATCCCCTCTTGATGAAGGTCATTTTTTTATTTCACGTACATAAAACCATTCCCTCAGTTTTTAACACCATTGAATATCTTCGTTTGGCTGTCACCCGGTTCAAGTCTAAATGATAGTGCAGTGTTCTTCTCATTTGTGAATGATGTTAACTGTGTTCTTTTGTTCACGGTGAACGCAGATAGATAGTGATATCTTTTTAATCCTAGTTGAAGGCTGGTGAAAATCTCAAGATGCTTTGAATTGCAGAACAATGAGAGACGCGACTTTGACTTGGTGTGGTGAGAGATTTCACGATCTGTTTAACAACATGTGTTGAATTATTTTCAAACATATAGGATCTTTCATTAACGGCGGATGCAGAGGCAGAAAGAGAAGGTGCAGGTAATTGTGAAAAGACAGACTGCAGGGGTACGTTCATGGAACAGGTCGCTAGGCATGCTTGTATGATTTCAGTTAAAATGAAATGTTATACGATCGTATAATATAGGTATGGATAAGTTATAGTTAATTATGTATTGACTTGACCTGTTGGTGTGAGTATTGACAGATTAACATTTTTTAAGCATACGTTTAAAAGCATTAATACTAGGGGATTCTTTAAAATCTTGAGACAGAGAATTTCAGTATGCAGATCCAGAGTAAACAAATGAGTTCTTTGCAAATAAAGTTCTTGTTAATGGTAGATGATAGCAGTTTCGTTGTCTAGTTGGGTAATAATGTATAGAAGTATTCCTGAGGAACATATTGGAAAAAATTGCGGGGAGATTGTCTTTACTTAATTTGTACATGAATTGGCCGAGTTGGAAAAGATATATGTCATTTACTTTGAGAATATTGTTTTCAAAGAATAAAATATCGGTATGTGATCTAACTTGCGTTTGAAATATTATTCTTAGAGCCTTTTTCTGCAAAAGTAATATCCGGTTTAATTGTGTTTTTATTGCATATTCTCAAGCTATAATTCCAAAATTAATATATGGAAAGATCAATGTGTAATAAAGTGTCAGCAATGTTCGAGAAGGAAGAAAATGCTTGAGTTTATTAATGATTCCGATATTTCTAGAAATTGTTTGGCATGTGCTATCGATATGAGGTTTCCATGATAATTTGTTGTCAATAAGAACTCCTAAAAATCTTCTTATAGAAACATTATGAAGAACATGGTTATCAAAATGGATACTGCCTTGTAAACTATTGATTTTATTGCTAAATAACATGTAATTTGTTTTCTGGAGATTAAGTGAAAGTTTGTTTGACTTGATCCAATCGGTCACATATGTCAGTTCAGAATTCACAATTGTAATGAGTTGATTAACATCAGCATGAGAAAAAAAAATATTTGAGTCATCAGCGAAGAGTATGAATGACAATAAATGAGAAGATTTTTGTATATCATTAATGTACGTAATGAAAAGTAGAGGCCCAAGTAGGCTACCCTGCGGCACGTCACAAGTAATTGGAAGAGTAGAAGAATTGCAATTGTTAACCGTTACAAACTGAGTCCTATTAGTGAGGTAACTCATGAACCACTCCAAGGCCTTCCCTCTAACTCCATAATGACAAAGTTTATGTAGAAGAATATCATGGTTTATGGTATCGAAGGCCTTGGAGAAGTCCAGGAAGATACCAACAGTGTGACAACCTTTATCGATAGAAGTGGTGACTTTATCAATAAATGACAAAATTGCATGAGAGGTACTATGGTTTTCCCGAAACCCAAATTGGAAGCTTGAGAAAATGTTGTGTTGCTTGAAAAAATGTGTTGTTCTTGTATGGACAATTTTTTCTAGAATCTTAGATAGCGAGGTTAGTAGGGATATTGGTCGATAGTTAGAAACAAGTTGACTGTCACCTTTTGTATGCCGTCAAACCCAGGACTTTTCTTATTCTGCAAATTGCTAACAATATTGATGATTTCACTCGTATTTATAGGATTGAAAAACATGGAATTAGGGTTAGGGTTGTCAAGGAAATCCTTGAAAGATTTATTAGCTTGCGGTACTTCTTTCGCCAGATTGTTACCAACTTGTGAAAAATATGAATTAAACTTTCCTGCGAGAATATTATTGTCATCGGTTGAGGTATTGCTTGTTTTTATTTTTGTGATGGAAGAACTCTTTTTCTTTTTATTCAATGCACCATTAATAATTTTCCATGTGTTCTTCGTATCATTTTTGTACATATTAAGTTGAGAAGTGTAGTATTCCATTTTTGCAATACGCCACAACGAGGTGAGAGTGTTTTTATAAGAGGTGTATTTAGAACGAGAGACATCACTTGGTTTGGAGATATATCTATAATAAAGATTGTTCTTTCTGTTGATAGATCTCAAAAGCGATTTTGTAATCCAAGGGTGAATTGGAATCTTTTTATAATTTGATTTCCGGTTGGTGATAAGGGGAATATGTGTATCTAAAGGAAAAGTCAATTTGGCGATAAAAGAGTCATAAGCTACATCAACATCTGAGGAGTGGAAAACAGTCGACCAATCTGTACTCTCCAAATCATTGATTAGATGGGTAATTTTGTCGTCATTTTTTTACGATATGAAGTATTAAACGTTTCTTTACTAACAAATTTGTTTGTACACAACTTAACAAAAATTGGAAAGTGATCTGAAAGGTCACTAAGGATAACACCAGCTGTTGAAGAAGGAGAAGTTGTATTGCTGAAAATGTTATCAATAATAGTGGCAGAGTGATCTGTTACTCTCGTTGCTTTAGTGATAAGTGGTAAAAAAGAATTAGATAAAAATATTTCAAGAAACTCTTCTACTTTGCCACATATTTGTGTGGGATGCTGAATTCTGTGGCTGGTGCAGTTCTTTGACAAGCCCCCCCCCCCCCCCCCCCCCCGCAAAAAGAAAGAAACCTCGTTACATTTCGGGTGCTCTTTCGGGGGAGGCGGGGAAACAGGGAGGGGGTAGCACATGGTAAACATGAATCCGACATATACAATTTTATTTTAATATAATTTGCCTTTGTATTTTTGAGGTGTTATTTCTATTGGACATTCTGCTATTGTCTTTTCTTTAGTCTTGATGATAATCATATTATGTCAGGATTTCATTGAAATATATTTGAATTTGAATGTGTCTGTTTAAAAAAATGAATAAATACCCGGTATATGCTCCTCCATGGATCGACCACTATTACGTGGACCGTGCGCCACTCAAATTAGACACCACAAAGAACAAAGGAAGCGAGCCTCTTCATTATATCATATGCATTCTCTTTTTAAGAGAGTGATATGGTAACGGGAAAGGGAAGAAGAGAAACGGGAAGAAAGAAAGAAAGAAAGAAAGAAAGGAAGAAAAAAAGAAACAGGAGAGATAGATTGGGGTGGCGATGGGATTTTAGAGATATTGTGCCATAGAGCGGGAGGGGTCGAGGGGAAAATGGAAGAAAAAGTGATTTAATAGTGAGTGCAAGTTTGGAAGGAGATGGGAATGATTTGAGAATAGGAGAAGGTTGTTGAGCTGAAAATACAGGGATAATACAGATCTGAGCTGGAGGAGGAATGAATAAGACATAAAGAGTAAAAAGCGGCCAATTCATATTGAACAAAGTTTCAGAATAATACTGAACATGTGATATGGATGAGCAGAGAAAGAGAGAGAGAGAGAGAGAGAGAGCTTGGAAAAAAGTGTTAAAACAGCAGGAAGTGAAGGGGAGATTCACAATAACATTGTTTTAGGTCTGTAGTGAGTGCAAATGTGTAGAAAATAGAACGAAAGATAAAACCCGGGAATAAGCCCATTTTTACTACATGTATTCTGTATATTCTGTGAAGTTATTTATGGGCACAGAGAAGTAAACACATTTCGAAAAGATATAACGGGTAAAAGATCTTACATTAAACTTGAAAGTGGCGAAGCGTTGGTCGAGAGCAGTAATATCAATGAGATTATCGTGGTTAACAAGACATTATTGCTATTATTAAATGCATTCTAGTAAGCCCCCTTTTTTCTGGAGGTTCTCTAATGTATGAATCTGTATTTGAAGAGGTTAGGTTCAAAAGGGACTAAATCCAGTTTTTACCAAAACTGATTTTTAAAGATAAATATGCGTATTGTTATGATCCAAAATCCACAAAAGATAAGAATCAAACAAAAGATATTAACCTTGTATGATTTATGGTTTAATTTAAATATTTACCAACATCGGGTATGACATGATATAAAATAATCACAAATTTTAGTTATAAATAGAGTATATGATCTTATCTAGCAAAAACTTACAGTTTCTCAGCTGGGAAACTTGTATGTGCCCAGAATGTTTTTGAAGTGTAGAGAAGTTGGCTGCTAATCCACAATTATAGATCCCAAATATTACATCCAAATGGTATGTTGTCCAACTGGCAAAAGAAGATTCCCGAAGATCCAGCCGAAGAATGTCCAAAATAATTCAGGAAGTCATCAATGTCGATAATGTCGATGACGATGTCCAAGACGATGGCAATCACAATGTCGATAACGGTGTCGACTGCAATCTCGATAATAATAATAATAATAATAATAATAATAATCCAATCCAAATTTTAATAACCGAAATGAAAATTCTTTTTGCCGAATTGATCGTGGGCCCGTCAGCCGCAGTGCAGCGCCAGATCGACGTTGCTCTATCCTTTCAATTGTTGAACGCCAAACAAGGTAGCAGCAACTCCCATCTTTTAACGTCTTTTGGTATGACGCGGCCGAGGTTCGAACCCACGACCTCCCGATTGTGAGGCGGACGCTCTACTGACTGAGCCAACACATCAATGTCAAATATGTCAAGGATGATGTCCAAGATGAAGTCCAACTTGATATCAATATCAGATGGTGTTAACTGAGAACTTATGCAATATATGCTCCACGATGTACATGTAATCAGGATATAAATTCTGAAATTTCTGTGCAAGCTCCCAGCTTATATACAATCTCAACCCTTAATTGGAATTTTCTACATTCTACTACAATATTCATGAAGGTTTGGAACTCTCTTGTAAGTTCTACATAGTTCTTAATTTGTAAACAACTCTTTAGGCATTTTACATAGTTCTTGTTGTAAGAAACAAAGGAAGGGGATTCCCATGATCTATTTATAGACTCATTACAATGTTACACTCTTACCAAGAGGTCATGCAAAGGTCAGGATAACACATTCCTACATGTAATTACACTGTACATTGTAATTATCCTATAGTACATCACACACAATGTAAAGATCTAGAATGTTCTCTCTATTGGATATTTCTATGTTCATAAAACCATACATAGCCTGAAAAATAACTCCCTTCCAGAAAATTCCTTAATAATATCACACCTCCCCCACCAGGAAAAAGAAAGCTTTACCGTAGTAAAGGTTTCTTTAAGATTCAACCTGTTTCAAATTATCCAGATAAGCCTTTCATCCTGTACAAAGGCATTACATTTCACACATGTATTTAAGGACCATCAAAAAAGAAAAATGCAATTATAAATGACAAACTTTGTCAAAAAAAGAGTAATTTCTCTCTTTACATTCTTGAAAGAGCATCAGCAATCACATTATTCTTTCCATGTATATGTACAATTTTCAAGGGGAATGGTTGGAGCATAAGGCTCCACCTGTACAGTCTTTGGTTCTTTGTTTTGAATTTCTCCAAGAACACAAGAGGGTTATGGTCTGTGTAGACCATGATATCACCATTACTGTTGGTTAGGTACACATCAAACTGCTGGAGAGCGAGTACAAGACTCAGAGCCTCTTTTTCGATAGTTGAATACTTCTTTTGATATTGGTTGAGTTTCTTTGAGAAGTTACAGACTGATTTTTCAAAGCCTTCTTCATCCTCTTGGAGCAACACTGCTCCCACTCCAACATCACTGGCATCAATAGCCACCTTGAATGGCTTTGTGAAGTTTGGAGCTGCCAAAACAGGGTCATTCACCAAAATGATCAAATGATCTCTGACATGCATCAGACCACACATACTTTACTTTTGCTTTCAGCAAGTTTGTCAGTGGACTAACCACAGTACTGTAATTTGGAACGAACTTCCTGTAGAAACCACTCATACCTAGGAATCTGAGCAACTCTTTCTTAGTTGTGGGAATGGGGCAGTCTAAGATTGCTTGAATCTTTGCTTCTCTCGGTAGCACTTGCCCCTGACCAACCACATGACCAAGATAAGTGACATTTGCCTTGCCAAACTCACTCTTCATCAGATTAACTACTAAATTGGCTTCATCTAGTCTGTCAAACAGTAATCTCAAATGATTGAGATGGTCATTCCATGTATCACTGTACACTAAGATGTCATCTATGTACACAACACAATTGTCAAGCCAAGCAATCACCTGATTTGTCAATCTCTGAAAGGTTGCTGGTGCATTCTTCATTCCAAAAGGCATGACTTTGCATTGAAATAAGCCATCAGGTGTGACAAAGGCTGTTCTTTGGCTCGGTCAGTCAGTGGCACCTGCCAATATCCCGTCAGCAAGTCTATCTTAGTGACAAAGGCAGAGTTCCCAACCCTATTGATACAATCTTCCAATGTAGGAATTGGATACGAGTCGGTCTTAGTGACTGCATTTACCTTGCGGTAATCTATACAAAATCTCTGAGAGCCATCCGGCTTTGGGACCATTACAATAGGGGAACTCCAACTACTCTGACTTGGTTCGATTATGTCATTATCTAACATGAACCGGATTTCCTCATTCACTTTTTCCAACTTGCTTGGATTAAGTCTATACGGATGTTGTTTGATAGGTTTTGCATCACCTACATCTACATCATGTACAGTCAAGGCAGTACGACCTGGTCTATCTTTACACACATGCTTATAATTTTTCAACAAGCCAGATATGTCAATTCTCTGTTCGTCAGAGATATGCTTCAGTGCATCATCCAAATTTTCTAACATTTCTGAGTTAGACAATTTCACTCCACATAGTTCATTTTTCGACACATCAGTGTGAGACAATTCACTCTCTGTCTCTTCTTTGCCTTCATTTCCATCTTCTAGCTTCTCTTCTTTTACAACATGTGCTATACCTACTGGGTGATTAGCCTCACGTTCAAAGTATTCTTTCAGCATGTTTACATGACATACTCTTTGACTCTTTCTTCTGTCATTGGTACTGATCACATAGTTGACATCATTCAGTTTCTTTTTGACAGTGTAGGGACCACTAAACCGAGCTTTCAAGGTCTCACCTAGCAAAGGCAACAACACTAACAGGCTTGAAGTTGCGCTCTTTTGCCTTTTTGTCTGCCTGTGTTTTCATTTTAGCTTGCGACTCTTTCAAGTGTTCCTTGGCTACCTCACAAGCCTTTGAGAGCCTTTCTCGAAACTTTGACACATAGTCAAGAAGGTTTACCTCATCATTCTGACCCATAAACTTTTCTTTGATCAGCTTAAGGGGGCCCCTAACCTCGTGACCATAGACCAGCTCAAATGGACTGAAGCCCGTCGACTCATTTGGGGAATCCCTGGTCGCAAACAGCAAGAATGGGATACCTTTATCCCAGTCATCAGGATACTTTTCACAATAAGCCCTAAGCATGGTCTTCAGGGTCTGGTGATAGCGTTCTAATGCACCTTGGGACTGAGGATGATAAGCAGAGGACTTGATCTGCTTTATCCCCAACTCATGCATCACCTGCTGAAACACTCCTGACATGAAATTCGATCCTTGGTCTGACTGAATTTCCTTGGGCAAACCATACCTAGTGAAAAACTGCACTAGCGCCCGTCCTACTGTCTTTGCAGTGATACTTCTCAACGGTATTGCCTCTGGAAAACGTGTAGACAAATCCATAATCGTAAGAAGATACTTGTGACCCGACCTAGTTCTGGGTAAGGGTCCAACACAGTCAACAAGAACCCTGGTAAAAGGTTCATCAAATGCAGGTATCGGTATCAAGGGAGCAGGCTTGATAGAAGGCTGTGCCTTCCCAACAACCTGACATGTATGAAATGTCTTACAGAACTGCACAACATCCTTGTGCATCTTCGGCCAATAGAAATGCTTCATGACCCTATCCTCCGTCTTCCGAATACCTAAATGACCTGCCATAGGCAACTCGTGAGCCATCCTCAGAATCTCTATGCGGTAACAGGGAGGAACAACAACTTGGTGAACTACACACCACTCTTCATTAGCTGGTCTCCGGGGAGGTCTCCACTTCCTCATCAATATGTCACCTTTGACATAATAGCATTCAGGAACCTTATCAGCCTCAGCCTCAGAACATGCCTTCTGTGACGAGCCTTTCAATTCTAGGTCCGCCTGTTGTGCCTGTACAAGGGAAGATTTGCTAAACAACCCATCATTGTCTGCAACAGAGCCTTCAACATTATCCCCATCCAAGTCCTTGAAAAGGTTTCAGCTAACCAGACATCAGTACTCTCCTCCACATCAATAGAATTCGCATCATCATGTTCAGCCCTACGAGCCTGAGACCTAGTAACAACACAATCCGGGAAAATTCCAGGAAAATCCTCCTGCAACCGTTCAGTTTCAGCTACCTCAACCGGCTTCTCTGAAACCACTGGAGATGCAACAACTTTCTCTCCAGCCAAGTCGTTACCCAACAAAAAGTCAACCCCGTCCACGGGTAATTCCGGTACGACACCAACAGTTACAGGACCACTAACTAGGTCACACTTTAAGTCGACCTTATGCAAAGGAACCGACACATAATCCGGATCAATGCCTCGAACCAAAACTTTGGCATTCTCTGAACTCTCTGGTGGGAGAGTCAAATGCCCTGACATCATCAGGGACTGAGCAGCCCCTGTATCTCGAAGGATAACCACTGGCTTACCTACAGCACCAGTCGAACAGGGGGATACCTCACCATCATGCAAAAAGCTTCTAAAGCTTTCATCAACCTTCTTGACCTTATCGGCAAATACTAAAGAAACACTCTCAACATCTTGGAATGATTCCAACTGGACAGACTCCTTGGGTGGAGCATTTGTTTGCTTAACCAGGCCCACATCTTTCTTACTTTTGGTTGGTTTTCCGATCAATTCCCAACAGGACTTTTTCAAATGTCCTGGCTTATTACAAAGAAAACAAACTTTGGAACTTTGACCAACAGATCTTTCATTTGATTTCGTGCCTCTATCTGCCTGAGACTTGTCAGTGTCATTCTCCTTGCTAGCATTTTTTCCCTCACCAAATTTCTTGTGGGATTCAAATGGCCCTTTACCTTTTCTTATTCTGAAATTTTTTGAAAGGAAGCCTATACCCACTACCTCTGTGTGTGACCTCAAATTCATCAGCTACCACAGCTGCCTTACTCAATTGAGTAATTCTTTGGTCATCTAGGTAAGACTTAACGCCAAAAGGAACACTCTTTTTGAATTCCTCTAGGAGGACAACTTCTCTCAGTTGGGCAAAATCTTCGTCAACTTTCAGTGATCTGTACCACTTGTCAAACATCATTTCTTTTTCCCTAGCAAACTCAACATAGGTCTGGCCTGATTGTCTTTGCATATTCCTAAATTTACGTCTTTATGCTGGGACCAACTCATATGCATTAAGAATAGTATTCTTCACTGTAGCATAGTCACATGATTGCTCTTCAGAGAGAGATGAGTAGACTTTTGCAGCCTTTCCCACAAAAACGCTTTGAAGAAGCAGAGTCCAGTATTTCTGAGGCCATTCCAACCTCTTGGCCACTTTTTCAAATGATACAAAATATGCATCAACTCCCTCTTCATCAAATTTTGGCACAAGGCGAATGTTCTTCACTACATCAAAAACCTTGGGGAGATTTCTCTTTGGTAGAGTTAG
Source organism: Heliocidaris erythrogramma (assembly GCA_025617745.1). Taxonomy (NCBI): domain Eukaryota; kingdom Metazoa; phylum Echinodermata; class Echinoidea; order Camarodonta; family Echinometridae; genus Heliocidaris; species Heliocidaris erythrogramma. The sequence continues at coordinate 5,233,394 of CM046864.1, forward strand.
TATTTTCATGTGCTAACTCCATTTCTCTCAATTTCAACTGGTACTCTTTGTTTTTGTTTTTCTTCCATTTCTCTTTGTTTTTGTTTTTCTTCAAATTCTAATTTCATTCTCTCCTTTTCCATCTCAAGTTTTGCTAATTGGAGTTGAACATCACTTGAAACATTAGAAGGAACCTCACTTTCTTTACTGAGCTTCATGTGACCAGCTAGCAGATCAATAATCACTGTCTTCTTTAACCCAGGGGTAAGAACTACTCCCACATGCTGACAAACAGCTCTCAAGTCATCTTTTCTTAGTGACTTCAACTGACCAAGGGACAAATCTGTCCTCTTAACAAACACTTCAACATCTATTGTCATGATGAAGCATGTAAAAAAAATTACAGAATTTAAAAGCTTATCTGCAATTAATATGTATTCTAGAAGTTTCCAGAGATTTCCAAAAATTCTCTCTAAATTTGTTAATGTTTTTGACTTGTTATATTTGGCTGCTTTTTCCGGACAAGCCCCCAGTTTGTTATGATCCAAAATCCACAAAAGATAAGAATCAAACAAAAGGTATTAACTTTGTATGATTTATGGTTTAATTTAAATATTTACCAACATCGTGTATGACATGATATAAAATAATCACAAATTTTAGTTACAAATACAGTACATGATCTTAACTAGCAAAAACTTACAGTTTCTCAGCTGGGAAACTTCTATGAGTCCACAATGTTCTTGAAGTGTAGAGAAGTTGGCTGCTAATCCACAATTATGGATCCCAAATATTACATCCAAATGGTATGTTGTCCAACTGGCAAAAGAAGATTCCCGAAGATCCAGCAGAAGAATGTCCAAAATAATTCAGGAAGTCATCAATGTCGATAATGTCGATGACGATGTCCAAGACGATGGCAATCACAATGTCGATAACGGTGTCGACTGCAGTCTCGATAATCAATGTCAAATATGTCAAGGATGATGTCCAAGATGAAGTCCAAGATGATCTCCACAGGTCGATATCAATATCAGTTGGTGTTAACTGAGAACTTATGCAATATATGCTCCACGATGTAATTAGGGTATAAATTCTGAAATTTCTGTGCAAGCTCCCACCTACAATCTCAATCCTTAATTACAATTTTCTACATTCTACTACAATATTCATGAAGGTTTGGAACTCTCTTGTAAGTTCTACATAGTTCTTGTTGTAAGAAACAAAGGAAGGGGATTCCCATGATCTATTTATAGACTTATTACAATGTTACACTCTTACCAAGAGGTCATGCAAAGGTCAGGATAACACATTCCAACATGTAATTACACTGTACATTGTAATTATCCTAAAGTACATCACACACAATGTAAAGATCTAGAATGTTCTCTCTACTGGATATTTCTATGTTCATAAAACCATACATAGCCTGAAAAATAACTCCCTTCCAGAAGATTCCTTAATTATATCACAGTATCTCGCACTTGGGAATCAAATGTGCTATACTCTTTTTTTTTTCTTTTTTTAAATTGAAAAAAAAAATTCGTTCAAATTTATGTTCCATTCCAAAAGGAATTAAATCCAAATCCGTTTCATTCCAGAAGGGACTAAACCCACTTTTGGTGATTACGAATTTGTTCATAATATACCGTGTTCCCTTAAGCTTTCTATTAAGATTTTGTGCTACAGCTACCCATTTGCATCATCAGAGCAAAGTTTGATAGGTTTCATATTTTTTGTATGAATATTTTTTTATTTAATCCCTTTTGGAATGAAATTCCCAAAAATACTTCCTTGAGTAAAAAAAAAAAATGGGAAAAATTATTATTTATGGGGAAAAAAGTATTTTGTTTTTTAATAACCATAATTTTCACTCTGTTAGCAATATTAGTTTGGTTCGTATTGAATTTAACATGATAAAATTGTTGTAAATATCCACAAAAATGATGATTGACTACAGTTTCATTTCATCAATTTGTCAATAATAAATTATTGTTCAGGTGTGATCTGCATAGCCCAGTATCCACAAAAATGATGATTGACTACAGTTTCATTTCATCAATTTGTCAATAATAAATTATTGTTCAGGTGTGATCTGCATAGCCCAATAGCTGACGCCGATGAAGATTATTTCCTTCTCACCAAAAAAAAAACCCACTTAAAACACTCCCTTACAATTCTACATTGGGGCGTTGCTGGGTCCAAACGTATACTGATAGTGCGGGATTCTTTTCAAATGCAGAGAGTGCTATAACCGTTCTTTCATTTCATTTTTCCTTTTTTGTGAGAAGCGAAGGAAAGTTTACAGGAGCCTTTTGATGTCAATATATATAACGGGGAAGGGGGAGGGGGGCACTTTGTTTTTGCTATCATTGTTTACTTAAACTATTTAAGATTTGTGTTTCTTGTTTTTTGAGGCTGATTGATGATTTTCATCAGATTTCTGTAATGTGTTAATCTTTAGGTCTAAATGAAAGTCAACTTGTTGCCAGGGTGGACTTGGCCTTAAAAAGCTCAATGCACGTTTCTTCATAAATCAATCATTCTATTAGTCTAAGTGAGGTCCTTGCAATGGATCTCCCCCTTTCTTTTTGATGAAATATATTTCCCTTGTAAAGTTAGCCTAAAATTATAATTATTTAAATCAGTCACCTTCATGCCACGGTGTCATTTCTTTGTTCATACATTTTAAAGCTTAAATAAACAAAAAGCAGACTACCATTCTGACTGAAATATCATGAAGTCTATGATTTTGACACAAAGCGGATAATTAAGGGGAGTCACCTTGAACGTATCGGATAATGATCGAAATGTTGTGGCCTACACATGATGTGTTTTTTTTCTCTCTCTCTCTGTCTCTCTCTAGCTCCGCCGGTCAGGATTACTATTAATTGCTGACTCCCCATAAGGTGTGCGGTAATTCATGGCGTGGATGCTGGCACGCTGACATTTTACAGAAAAAAAACGAGTACCAACCACGTGATTACATCTTGAAATGAACCGTTTAGATGTTAGTCGAGCTAAGGTTGATTATGCAGTAAATGAGCATGAGTGTCTACTGTGTGGTTTTGGAATAATTGAAATTATGAGAAATTTGATAAATATTCCTGAAAATCACATAGAGTGAATTGCATTGCAATAACAAGTTGGACTACGAACACACATATACACCCCACACCGACACACGAGCGCCGCCCACACGCACACGTGACCTGATTGTTTTTTTCTCTCCCCAAATTGTGGATAAGTTCTAGTAATGGTTCGAATATAAGGGCGTTTAAAGTCCTTTTCAGGGGACATTTTTTCTAAAATTGTCTTCCATAGTAATTTTCATCTGGATGAGAAAGCTAACAAACGTTCGTATGTTGCTAATTGTTGATGTTCTTATTTGTTTTGTTTTTTTAACCTTCCTTCCTATTTAAGGGTATTCATTTGTCGAAAGTGAAGAGATTTAAAAACACGTTTCAAGATTAGGTAAGGATGACATTCATTTTGTAAGATTTCTCGATTTTATTTTCATGAGGAAGAATATCAAATTTTCCGAAGAAAAGGATAGCTTTTGATATGCCTTAATATTGCGAACATGACCACAGGTATTTCAAATCTTTAGACAAGGTTTTCATGCCACATGTTTATATAGTCCTATAGCTCATAAAAAGGGATTGCTCTAAAGATGCCATCATAATTATACCAGATATGACGAGATACAGATTAAAAGTTCTGACTCCTTACAAGCGGGGTAAAGTATTAAACATGTCTTGGTTGCACAAAACTTTTGTTCACTAATCACATCACTTGCTATGCGCTTAGCCCATGTACAAAAATGGATTTGTATTTTCGTCAAGATATTATAAGACGAACTTCTTTTCGTCTTATAATATCTTTTTACTCCCCTTCCTTACATTTTCACATTTATTATATATGTGTGTCTATATATATATATATATATGTGTGTGTGTGTGTGTGTGTGTATGTGTGGGGGGATGGAGAAACGGAGCAGTTTGATATCACTGCTGGCGTCTTGCAAGGAGATACTCTGGCACCATTCCTATTTGTCATTGTTCTTGATTACGCAATGAGGAAAGCGATGTATGTGTATGTGTGGGGGGATGGGGGGGGGGGGGGCTGCTTTTTCAGCTGCTTTTCAGCTGCTTTTCAGCAGTCCATGGTAGTTGTAGCCCTAGTTGCTTTTAGCTTCCAGGCCTACAGGGCTCCTTCCACAGCTGTATTAGAGCACCGGTTGGAGTACGGTTTGGCATAGGCTGCAGCTGCAAGTGTGTGGCGACGGTCATTGTCCGTCCCCCCTGGGGAAAGCCGTCTCGCGACGGTGAGTAGCTGTCTCAGTAATGAGGCCACATGCTCGGGGATGGGCATCCCTTAAAGTCTAAGAAATGCATGACCCACCGGTGTGTGGACCACGCTCTGGTGCCTAGACAAATGCCCAGGGACCTATCCCTCAAAATAGGCGTAGTGCTGCCTGCGTTACCCTTTTAACAGAGGAAGGAGCTACTGTCGCTGCTTGTGACCTATAACAGGGGCGAAGGAAGGACCTCATTCCATAACGGCCCAAGGCATCTGCTTGAGACGTTGCGACCCATGCGGATTATTAGCCTTGTTAGGACAAAACATGGAGACAACCACATTAACAAATCCTATACTTCCAGCACCGGGAGTGTGCAGGAACCTTGCCATCATAACTGAAGCTCGTCGAACTGCTGGTACAGGGAGACAGTATGACGACACATCCGTAAACCGTGCCTCACGGGGGGAGGTGTCCGATAACGGCAGAAGTCGTGAGGCGCTACTGCGTTGTAAGTCCCTGCTACAAATTGGGACTTTCAACGCAAACACTCTGAGGGAAGAGTGCAGAGCTGCTGAATGCGAGCAGCGCAGATCCGATGCCGGCATCGAGATCCTAGGGATTCAGGAGCACCGTATAGTGCTGCCTGATCCCAGTAACATTGAATACAGAACGATTGGCTCTGGATACTTTATCATCTCATCAGGCTGGAGAAATGAGTCGCAGGCATCACAGGGAGGAGTTGGCCTGCTGATTGGCAGAGGAGCAAAGAAAGCGCTACTGGATGTTAAAAGAATCAGCGCTCGTGTTCTCCATGTGGATTTTGACGGAAATCCAAGAACCACTGTCCTAGTTGTCTATTCACCTACCAAATGTGCAGATCAGAGTGAGGTGGAGGAGTTTTACCAGACGATAAAGAATCGCCCTCCAGGACATCCCTGCGCACAACTTCCTCAGCATTCTTGCCGACTTCAATGCCAGAATTGGTCCTGAAGTAGCGCTTCACACCTTTCATGACGCAACAAACAGGAATGGTTTCTGCCTCGTCGATTTGCTCATGGAGTTCGGTCTAATCCCTGCCAATGCTCTGTTCCAGAAGAGACCGGGCAAGCTGTGGACATTCAGGGATAGAGCCACAGATACTCTACGACAGCTAGACTACATACTGATCCGAAGAAAATGGAGGAACAGTTTATTGAACGCTGAAGCCTACAACACTTTCTGCTCTGTAGGTTCGGATCACAGAGTCGTATGTGCTAAGATCAGACTCAGCCTGAGAACCGCCAAGTACACCAGAAAGGTCCGGTATGACTGGAGACGCTTTGCTGCATCACCAGAGATCCAGGAACGGTACACAGTTGCTGTTAAGAACCGGTTCCAAGTGCTCGAGGAAGATGACAACAGTGCCAAATACAGTAAGTTTGTGGAAGCCAACCAGCAGGCCATGGAAGAGTGTGTGCCACTGAAACCCAAGAGGAAATCAGCCCACACCTCAACTAATCCACAAGTTGTAGCAGCCAGACAGAAGGCAGATGTGGCCCATGCCAAATGGAACACATACGGCTCTGATGAGGACAAGGCAGCCTGGAAGCTCGCACTTAACAAGCTATACGAGACCTATGAACAGATGAAGGAGCAGGAACTTGAGCACTCCTGCACCATTGAGGCTGCTCTTGGAGCTCAACGATACGGCGAAGCCTGGCGAGTTGTGAATGAGATGACTGGACGAAGGAGAACGAAGGAAGGCCAAGTCTCGGGAAAGAGTCCTGAGGAGCGGGTGTCAACATGGTTCACTCACTTCAAGAAGCTTCTGGGAGAAACACCCTCTGTTGAGGATCCAGACGAAGTGATCCCTAACATATTCGAGGATCTGGACATCATAGACGAGCCTTTTACTCTCAACGAATACAGGGAAGTCATGGCAGCCCTGAAGCTAGGTAAAGCAGCTGGTCCAGATGGCATACCTCCTGAAGTATTCAAGTTGTGTGACTTTGACGACATCTGCCTGGACTTCTGCAACAAAGCTATCTTGGAAAACGACAAGCCTGATCTCTGGTCTTTTATGAACATAATCCCAGTGCCAAAGGCTGGTGACCTGTCAAACACCAATAACTACCGAGGAATCAGCTTGATATGTGTCATAGCAAAGATCTACAACAGAATGATCCTTAACCGCATACGCAGTGTCATAGACTTGAAGCTCCGGATAAACCGGAACGGCTTCCGCCCCAAGCGTTCCACAGTGGCTCAAATCCTCACATTGAGAAGAATCATTGAAGGAGTTAAGGCGAATCATTTACCTGCTATAATCACCTTCATTGATTTTAAGAAGGCCTTCGACTCTATTCACAGAGGGAAGATGATGAGAATTCTGAAGGCATATGGCATTCCACCAAACCTGCTGAGGGCAATTGAGGGCATGTATTCCAACACCAAGGCAAGAGTCGTGACACCAGATGGAGAAACGGAACAGTTTGATATCACTGCTGGCGTCTTGCAAGGAGATACCCTGGCACCATTCCTATTTGTCATTGTTCTTGATTACGCAATGAGGAAAGCGATGGCTGACGGAAAGGAGGAGGAGCTTGGGTTTACCATAACCCCTCGCAAATCTAGGAGGCACACCAAGCAAGTCTTAGCGGACCTCGACTTCGCTGATGACATTGCCCTGCTGTCCGATGCGATGGAACAGGCCCAGGAACTTCTTCTAAGAGTCGAGCACGAATGCAACAAGGTCGGCCTCTGCCTAAACGGTTCTAAAACGAAGTACCTGGTATATAATGCAGATGAGGACCACTCCACACTCCGCACCCGCGATGGCACCACCCTTGAGAGGAAAGAGGACTTCAAGTACCTTGGGTCTTGGGTTGATGAGGCGTTCAAGGACATCAACATCAGGAAGGCACTCGCCTGGAGAGCTCTCAATGGCATGGACGAGACCTGGAAGTCAAACTTGAGCCCCGGGATCAAGAAGAGATTTTTTGTAGCCACAGTGGAGTCAATCCTCATGTATAAATGTGAGAGCTGGGCACTCATCAAATCAATGGAGAAGTCCTTAAATGGTACATATACCCGCATGCTGAGGAAAGTGCTGAATGTTCACTGGAGTTCACACACCACAAACAAAGAACTCTATGGCAACTTGCCCGCAGTCACGGATAAGATAGCGCTAGACGACTCCAACTTGCCGGACACTGTCACCGCCACCCAGAACTGACCACTCAGAAACTAGTGCTGTGGGAATCGAAGCATGGTCACAAGGGAAGAGGACGACCTCGTACAGATTTTATAGAAGTCCTCAAGCGCGACACTGGAGCCCAGAATACCAGGGAGCTGGCGACGAGGATGATTGACAGATCGGTGTGGAGGTCCCATGTCCTGTCCCGCCAGAGGGCGACCTATTGTCAAGTAAGTCATGTGTGTATTTGACTAACGGGTACATTAAGTCGACACCTAACAATGCAGTTTATTCCGTCATAATAGCGACCCCTACATTAGGTAGACAGTTGGTACATTAGGTCGACAGTTGAACAAAGAAAAAGAACAAAAACTGTCCTCATAATGTACCCTTTAGGGGTATATATATATATATATATATGTATATGTGTGTATATATATATATGTATATGTGTATATACACATATATTTTATTTGCATTTTACTTTATATGCCATATATTTTGCACTTGTTGTCTAACAACTCGACTCCCTCTTTATTTTCTGCCCTGCCACTCCACTGCACTGAACTTGTACAGCGCTTATTCCTTTCTCTTGTCTTTGCATTGTTCCTTATCCTGTTTGATGTTGCCTCCCCACTTATCCTTTGCTTTCACAGGTTACCCACCCCTGAGCTTGGGGCTCCTTACTCATTACTCTCCTTTGATCTCCACGCCTTTGTATTTGTTTTAATCCCCCTCCACACCCACTTGACTCATGGGTTTTGACTCCCCACACTCCCCTTTTGTTCCCATTGCTTTGTGTCCACAGCTTCTCCCTTACAGTTCCTGTTACATGTAATCTGTTTTGTGCCTGTAGTCTATATATATGCTTGTCTTGGTCTTTATGTTTGTCTTTTTGCCTCTGACGAAGATTCTGCTAGGATCGAAAGCTCAGGCCCCTTTTGCCTCCATTTTACTCCATTAGCTCGCTATTATTGGATAAGCAGTTTTCAGCAGCTTGTTTCGATATGAACTTCTTTTCTGACAGATGATTTTTCAAATCCAACAACAATTTTACATTGGTTAGGCGATATGAATGATAACCATTTCAGAATAAAAAGAATTGGGACATCATAATATTCCAAAAGAATGAACGAAAAATTAACTGACATGAAATATAACAAAGTGATTTTTTCACAACCCTGCCTCCCCTCCGAAAAAAAAACAAATCTTGTCAGAATGTTACTTGAGAGTTTTCTTTTTCCAATGAGGAAAGAGAGTGTCAAACTACAGGTGTGCCACGTGTAAGGTGTGCCAGCGGAAAATCATGATTTGCCAACAACCCCTACCTAAGATATTTATATTATATATTTTGCCAACAAGAAGTCCACATAATTCACAAAAATGCCAGACACAAGTTTGAGTTTAATTTTTTTTTAAATATCCCACAGCCCCTCTCTCTTCTCATGTATTGTCTTCTACTCATTTGACTGAACACGGACCTTGACTGAATCTTATATCAAAATGATTACAAATGGACCTTGAAGTATGTGAATTCAAATTATACTCGAACCTGACTAAATCCATTCAAATGCTGGTATACCTTTGAGTGGAAATAAACATGATTATGTCAGACTATAGTACACAAAAGCAGTGTGCAGTAGAATATCAGATTTGTCAACAAGCCTAAATTTTAGATCTCCATTTTATGAAAATAAGTCAGAATATTCGAAAATTCGTCCAATGTCAATTTTTGTTACAGTTATCTTATATACCACATCCCTTATCCCTCAAACTTTGCCCTTGAAAATGCGTCTCATTGGATCTAAAGAAAAGTACAAAAAAAATGGAAAAAAAAAGAAGAAAACTTTTTACAAACCTAACATAATATCTTCACAAACTTACACATACATATTTTAGAATAAAAGGATAAAGACATTGTGTAATAATTAAAATATATATTCTCATTCGACTCTCCCAAAACAAATGTTTATTACATAAAAAAGTGCATCGTAATCTTTCTCTCTCACTCTCTCTCTTCACTTGTTATGGGCTGTGGTAACATTATAATATACACATAAAATAAAATATCCAGATCTTATTATAGAAAGCATTCATGCTTTAGGCATTCCAACAGGAACGGTAACAAAAAGAGCGTTACGTAATATGATGAAAAGGCAGGCTTCTGTAAAGATTTCTGTCAGAAAAAGACAAGTTCAAATCTATAAACAGAACGCTCCAAGCTGAGATTAAATCACTGAATGGTCATCAATTTGAATGTATAAAAAAATAAGTAAAATGTTTTATAGGTATATTTAGTAGGGACATTATTGTATCATCCTAATTATTTATTTTTCTTATTTTTCCAATGCTAGCCGCTCCGTACATTTCTGACAAAACCCCTTTTTTCACTTGGATTAGTTCAATGGACTTGTCAATACAACACCCCTATTTTTCCTAAATGGAACATTCCTATTGTGCGTGCTCGAAAAGGGGGGTCAATGTGTACCAACCGAGAGGAAAATGAGAGTTCTGACCTAAGAAAAGTAAGATTTTAAAATCATTTATTATGTTCATTTAGGGGAATTAAAAAATATATACATTTAATATATTCATTGAAATTATATATGAGAAAATATGTTTTGTGTACAAATAAATTGTGTAGGATAAAGAGAAAGTTTGATAAAATGGAAATAAACATGCATGAAGGTTTAGGTCCGACTATCCCTTTAGGGGGGGGGGTGCCAGAAAAAGGAGGCAATGTACCGAATAGGTGGCACAGTAGGGGTGAGTACAAGTTTAATATGAAGTGGGAAAATTTGAGAATATAGAGAATGTAGTTGGCCTGCAAATAAAGGAAGGTGAAGATCTGAGAATGAGACAGAAATAGCAAGAAGTTACCAATTCATATTGAAATTTAAACAAATTTGGAGAAACTGTATGAATAATACTGAACATCTGATATGGATGGGCAAAGAAAGAGAGAGCCGGATTTTAAAAAAAAATCGTTAAAACAGGAGAAAGTGAAGGGGAAATTAAAAACAACATTTTTGTTTGAGGTCTGAAGTGAGTGCAAAGGTGTTGAAAACATCTAATGGGTAAAACGTCTTACATTTAATTTGAAAATAGCAAAGCGTGGGTCGAAAGCAGTAATACCAATGAGGCTAACCTGGGCAAACAATATATATTGCTTTTATTATGTACAAAAAATGCATGCCAGTCAGCCCTTTTTCATTATTTTTTTTCTGGGGGCTCTCTATTAAAAAGAAAGCTAAAATATTATTGACTTCAGTTTGTCAATAATCAGTTAAAGTTCAGGGGTTGGCTATCCTAACTTGATGAAGGCCAATTTCCCTCTGGCAAAAACCTTCTACGATTTTTTAAACATGAACACTTTAACCACTATGCTATTGCGCCATTTGGCACATACTCTACACATATGTCATATAGAAGAGTATTCATGTGGCAAGCAAATGGTTAAAATTCTACATTTGGTCGTTGCTAGTTTCAATGTACAATGATTGCGCGGGATTATTTTCAAAAGTAAAGAATGCCAATCGCTCTTATATTAACGGTGCATGCATATCCATAAAACAAACTTTGAGCATGAATAGTTATGAATAGTGACGACATAGTACGCTATGAATTGTAATTCAATAACAAGCACGATGTTGGCAGAATATGGTCTTTCATTCTGATGTGATGCTTTAGTGGTACCAGAGGCATACAAATAAGAAATCATGTAATCAATGTAGGTCGTTGCAGGCAACTTTTGTTCTGTTTCTTTTTTGTGGGGGGGGGGGGGGGCTGTTCATTGTACTACGTGGGTATCCTTCGAGCAGGACAACAATAAATCTTTTTTATCAGTTTAACAAATTAATGGCGGAACAATAATTTTCCTGAGGGCGTTGGTCGCAAGGGGCGTAAGTTCTTTGACTAGCCAAAAAGAAAAGGAAATAAACAGTTTTTCACACTTGTGGTGTTCTTTTATTATATTTAATCATCTTATTATTAGTATTTTTTATTGTTTTGTTTAATCTACCATTTTTCTTTTTTTCTTTTTTTTTTGGGGGGGGGGTTAGGGGGGGGGCAAGGAGGGAAATAATGATAACAGGGAGGCGGTGAGGGACTTTTTTCTAAAACTATTTCAGATTTTGGTTTTGAGGCTGATGGTTTTTGTGTTTGTTTGTTTGTTTATTTGTGTTTTGTTTTTGTTGCTGACGAAGTATTTTCATCAGATTTCTGCCATGTGTTAATAGTTAGGCCTATATCTGTTCTTATGGAAGTCATCCCGTCGCCAGGGTAAACTTCGCCTTAAAGCGAGTTGATGTCTGCCTCTTCCTACATCTATCATTCTATCAGTAACATCGAAGTCATTGTAGTGAATCTCTTTCCCCCTTTTTGTGAAATATATTACCCTTCTATTATTCATTTAAATCAGTCACCTTCTCCATGCTTTTGTTTCATTGCCGATGTATTTTAAAGCTTGAATAAACAGAAAAAAGGCTAACATAATGTTTTGAATGTTATGACGCCTTAGATATTGACACAGACACGGTGCGGAATATTAGGTCATCCTAAACGCGTAGGATAATGATTATAATAATTTAATAACATACATTTGCCTCCGCAACCCCCCCCCCCCCCCCCCCCCCCCCCCCCCCCCCCTCTCTCTCTCTCTCTCTCTCTCTCTCTCTCCTATCTCTCTCTTTCTCTGTCTCGCTCCGCCGGATTATTTAAAGTACAAGATTACTATTCATTGTTGACTCCGAATTCGTTGTGTGGTAATTCATGGCGTGATTGCTAGCTTGCCGACATTTCGCAGACAAGCATGATTACTAGTCACATGGTCACATCTTGTAAGAAATTGTTGTAAGAATTTATTGGGTAAGATTGATTGTGCAGTAAATACGCATCAGTGTCTATTGTGTGGTTTTAGAATCATAAACACGTTGAGAAATATGACAAATTTTCCTGAAAACCACATAATAGTGAAAAGCAATGTACACCAAAGTAGCAGTACAAGCCTACATACAACACACGCACACAAACCCACGAATACTTTTTTTCTTTTTTTTTCAACGCACTTACACACGCAATTATGCCGAATAATACACGTAACCGAAAACAATTTGCCGAACGTGTGGATCTTTTCTAGTCAAAGTTCGATTATAGGGCATTTAAGAACATCATTTTCAGGGAACATTTCTTCTACTGTATAATGTTCTGCCGCCAGGGGTGTCGATCCGTGTTCACGATTGGGGATGTCCGGTGAGGGAGAGAAGCCAGTGGCGTATCTAGGGATTCTGGCGCCCGGGCAAAAATTAAGTTACGCTCAATTCAGCAAGGCTATCTAAAGTTGAGAACCTTTGCAAATGCTGTTTTATACACTTTATCCTATATTTGGGGTGCAATATTTAGTCATTATATTATATATAGAAGATAGTCATTATGAAACTTACATGATATAGCGAGCAAAGCAATTACATCTTTATTTTTTCAAATTTTTAACCCTTTAAGCTATTTAAGAAATATATAGGACTACAGGGGCGCGAAATTACGAGGTACTGAAGGAAAATAATTATGCGAGGGAGCAAAGCAAATTTTCGCATTTCAAACCTTTAAAAACTAGATTTCTAGTGCATTTACTTACAATGCGGATTTGGGGGGGGGGGCGCATAATCCGTATGATTACGAGTTTTCTTCATCCACCCCCCCCCTTTTTTTACTTTCTCTCCTTTGCGTCTTTTGCGCCCCTCCAAGTGACGCCCGGGGGACGCGCCCCTTGCCCCCCCCCCCCCGCTAGATACGCAAAGCGACAGAGCGGGGGAGGGTGTGTATCCCCCTCCCACACCAGGCACTTTTTCCAAAAATCTGTCTATAAACTTGCATTTCAGAGCATCCGAATGTTTTTTAATGAAAAGAAGGAATGCACGGATCTACGCCAATGGACGGAACCCCTCAATTGAGAATAACAATGCGAGCGAACGAATTTTCTTCGATATTTTCGCATTGAAATGATGGAATTTCTTATTTCCTTACTTTTAATCATTAAAGAATGTGATGATATTTCAAGATCAAACATAATGAGTTGATGAATTGATGAATTATTAGTTTTAAGTTAATGTATCATAATTCTTATTTATTTTATCCGAATATATTGGGGGGGGGGTGATAACACAGGCCATCCCACCTCAAATTGAGGGGATATATACCCCCCCCCCCCCTCATCCCCCGGGATCGACACCCATGTCTGCCACACTGGTGAATCCGCACGAAAATCTTACAGCCTCCGCACGGAGGCCGCACGGAGGCCGCGCGAAAAAGGGATACGGGCAGTTTACGGGCTCCGTAGACACATCGCAAGCCAAATGTGAACTAGGCATAATAATAATAATAATAACTAGATTGATACTTTGTAAACAAATCTTTAGGCATTTTACTCCAGTGTTGAAGATCGTATGCTCGATCTGTAATGAAAAACACAAGTCAGAAAAAAATTGAAACCAGCGGGATTCGAACCTGTCATCTACTGCTAACCGGGCAGCGACTTAACCACCAGGCTATTCTGGTTCATGGCCAAGTCACGACGAACTGGAACCAAATACCCAAGATCCTCCTCTTTCCGACTCATCAACATTCAAACGGTCCGCCGTAGACAATGGTTAGCAAACGAAGAAGCTTGATGGGAGGAATTTAAAGGGAAATTAACCTCAGCGTATGAATTAGCTTATTTTGAATGGTGTAGTATATGCCTCTTATTTGATACATGCAATTTCATGTAAAAACACAGGATATAGATATAAATCACTATTTTCCAGCCAAGTTATTGTCTGCTAGCAATAATAAGGGGGCTGCCATTACTTTATGTGTACACGAAAATATTTTTCATCCCAAGTAATATTTCCTTCATCGTTAACTTGTAATTGATTTTTAGAGGACAAATATATATTAGATATAGTCACATATTCTGAAATGTAAGTTTAGTTTTATATATTTTTTAAAAGGTCTTAATTTGTTCATAAAAATATACTTTCTGTACGTGGAGACGGAGAATTGACGTCAAGGACGGAGACAATCGTAACAATACCAAAACAAAGCGAGGAATCTGCATTACAGGATGGCTATTAGAACTCATGGGTCGTCAATTATCTAGGCCCATGGCCAATAACAATCGTAATAAAATCAGAACAAAGCGACGTATCTGTTGTAAAGGTAGGCTATTATCAATGCATATGGTACCTAATGATCCGTGTCATGCACAAAATGGCAGCCTCCATGGAAAGACGTAGCAGACAATACCGCATCTAGAATATCATGTGGGGTTAATTGTCCTTTAAATTTGTAAACAAATTTTTAGGCATTTTACTTCCAGTGTTTTTTTTCTGACTTGTGTTTTTCAATACAGATCGAGCATACGATCTTTAACACGTGGAGTAAAATGCCTAAAAATTTGTTTACAAATTAAAATTCCTCCCATCAAGTTTCTTAGTTTGCTAGATTGATACTGTTTAGCAACAGTGAACCGCCGCGTCTGCGCGATGTAGTGTCCCACCTCATTACCATTCAATAAGAATTAATTGCGGATGCGCTGTGGTGTAGTGGATTGGGGTTCTCGTCTTTGGATCTGAAGGTCGCGGGTTCGAACCCTACTATGTCTGGTGTTTATGTCCTTGGGCAAGGCATTTTATCCGCTCGCTTTTTTTTACCCATGAGTGATGGGAACCTTGGTCGGGTGTTAACTAAGCCGTGAGCGTCATACCTCGGTAATGTATTCATTTTTATGATTTTCATTAAATGAAAACCTTTTCAGCGTCTCAAAAGTAAACTTATTAAATGCATTCCGTACAAATTCACATTTTGTATGAACTAGACCTAAAAATCATCTTTGAAATGAAAGCTCCGAGTGCTCTGAGTGGTTAGCACTCGCATGAGCCTCTACTGAGGCCTGCGGTAACGAACTACTGTCTGTACTGGGGATAGAATCGAAAAATATCAGAAATTGTTAAATAAATCTAGGTCTAGATCTAGTCGGTTGTAAGTTAGGCCCTCTCAGGGCACCGTTACTAATCCTTGGCTGTGAAAAAAAAACGTGTGGGACTACACACTAACGAGAGTCTACGGCGAATCCCTTAAATCACTGCTGGGGGCACAAATGCACGCAGTTTTAACAGGTTTTACCTGTGTAATTTTTTTAGGTGTCTTACCTTATCATATCATGCTGTTCTTGCACCCATTGCGTCCAAGAAAATGAAAATATCTGATTTTGGTTCTTGCTTCCTTTTTATCGTCTCACTCACGGTCACTGTCTATCACGTTTCCTTGATACACATTATTGCCATAGAGCTCTCGGCGATTGTTATGCAGATTACGTACAGCTCGCAAAAATAGTTTTGATCCACACCGTTGCGCGCGCGCGGATACGATAACTCAATAGATACTATGTTTTGGTGCTTTTTCGTACACTGCATGCATAGGCCAACGACGGTACGTGTATATAAAGGGCTGTACCTTCGGCGCTATAAAATCAAAAAAATTAATTAAAAAAATTAATTTAAAAAAATCAGATGCACCTGTGACCGTGGAATTCAATAGGAAATCGCATATTACTTAGATGAAGATTCGCTGAAAGTTTGGTGAACTGAAATGGAACCATTCAAACGTTAGAGCACTAACAAACAAGCAAACAAACATCGGGACAGAATCGACTGAAATTAGTACCACCCTTGCTTCGCGCGGCGGTAATAATGGCCACTTATATAGCGCTCATATCCGTCACGCAGTGACGCTCATGGCGCTTAGACATTATTACCCCGGTTATAGCCGAGCCGCCAAAGTAACTAGCGCTCAAGCATATCAGGTACCCATTTACACCTGGGTGGAGAGTGGCAAATGTAGATTAGTGTCTTGCCAAAGGACGTTAGTGCTGTGGTGGGATTCGAACCCCGTACCTTGTGATCTGCAGTCCGGTGACTTATCCACTAGACCACAACACCTCTACAATGCCTAGTTCACATTTGGCTTGCGATGTGTCTAAGGAACCCATAAACTGCCAGTATCCCCCTTTCCGCGCGGCCTCCGCGTGGCCTCCGTGCGGAGGCTGTAAGATTTTCGTGCGGATTCACGGGCTCCGCAGCCTCTACGACTTGTTATCGAGAGGAGTTTGACAAATTTTTAAAAATCGTAAGACCGTAGCCCGTAGACATGTCGTAGGTGACATCGCACAATCCTCGCACGGGCACCGTGCAATGGCCAAGCGTGATCGTGCAGCAACGCACGATTTTTTGTGGACAAAAATCGTAAGGAGATTGTACATTCGCACGGCCCTCGCACAGCTATCGCAAGGTTGCCGCTCGCTGCCCGTGCAGTACCCGTAAAATATGAAATATGTACGCATAATCCCTATTGCTGGGGATTGGGATCCTCAAACGGCACGGCGACTGCACAGTCACCGCACCACCTCCGTGAAGCCTCGCCACGGGAGCCGTGCGGGCTCCGTACGATTTCCTCATGGAGGTTGTGGAGACTGTACGGCAACTGCATTTACATCGCACAATGCCCGTACGGAATTTAGACGGGTTGCTCCCGAGGCCCCGAAGAACAAATTGCACGATGCCCGTAGACAATGTGAACATGAATGCCGTAGCGACGTACGAAATCGCACGGAAAATCGTAGACACTTTTATCGCACGGCGTTCGCGGCAAATGTGAACTAGGCATTAGTGCTTTGCCGGGGTTGAGAAATTTTCCGCTTTTCACACTTGCCCTTGCTTAACCCGGACTATCCGATAGCTCATGAATATTGATATCTTCCCCCCCCCCCCCAAAAAAAAATAAAATAAATAAAAATGTTGTTGTTGCAAGCCTCTTTCGAAGCTTGATGACAATACTATTTCACCGATTCAAATCAATTACAAGCCTTTCCTCGAATTATATTGATCTAATTTTAAAATTCATTCTAATTTTAAAATTGTAAATATGATTAATGACTATGGCTGCAAGTAACAATTACAGGCGGCATTTCATTCCAATTTTTTTAAATTAAATGTCATTTTTTTTAAGATTAAAAGAAAATCAGCCTGCCTCGTAAAATACTAGTCGTCAAGATCGAGCATGTACTACATGTACATGTACATGTACTTCCAACGCATGAAGCCGAGGTAAAAAAATTTCGCGCGTTTCAGGTGAACTTTCGCAACCGGAAGCGTTATAAGGAAATGCATATTTATGCGCGCGTTGTCTGTGATGACCGGTATTTGTCGTCCTTAGCACCGCATTTTCTTTTTCGTTTTCACACCGCAATTGTGGTGCTAGCACCGCAATTGCCCGGCTAACCCTTCTTTTTAGCAGGGCCAGATAGTCCCGTACTAATTGCGGGGTTAGCCCACTTTGGTAAAAGTAAGTGTGAAAAGCAAGTGGGCTAAGCTTAACCCCGGGAAATTTTGCAAGTGTGAAAAGCATATTTCAGTACACAAACACATGGTTATTAGACGAAATGAGTGTAGACGAAACAACATTACACCACATGAAATATTATGGACTAAATGGGTTTTGAACTAACTGGATTTAGGCCATTTAAAGATTTAATAGACCAAATCGTAATTGGACCAATTGATAATGGATCAAAAGGTAATTGGACGAAACGTTTCTCTGTTACCATTAAAAAAATCATTATGCTACGTGGTTCGTTTTCGAGCAGGAATAACCTAAATCGTTTTTTCTCCGTGAACTTTGGCCCATATTAATGGCGGATCCTGACTTCTCTGGTGGGCGTGGGAGCACTGCAAGTCCAAAGTTAGGTGGTTGAGCTGAAACTACAGTGACTCAGTGAGATAAAGATATGAGTGTGTAATACCGTTTTCATACTTACGACCAAAGTGGATTAAGTCGGGACCGAGTTGTGCGGACTCGATCCAGATAGAAATCACGGTACCGTTTAATATTTAGAACGCATAGGCGCACTTGTTTCCATGGTTTCCGCACTTGTAAGCGACAGGCACGCGCCTTTTATCAAGTGCGTCCCAGAAGAAAAGCTAACAGAAAAACTCTCCCCTAATAAAATATTTCCAAATATTTGAAGCAAGATTTCATACATGTGGATAGCTTAGGGTCCCTTTTATTACATGTCACCTAAAGATCTGGCGATATTTTACGCTCGAGTGAGCAAGGACCACTTTTGTGAAAAGATGCAAAATCCAGACTTGACAAGAATTGGTATTTCTTTTGGCTGGTATCAGCAAAGCACAGTGTCATGAAAAGGCTCATCGATATTCATATTTGATCAATAATAGACAATTTATTAAAGAAACTGATCTGTTCGCTGTATGTCCTAACGTATCTCATCAATATTTTCATGCTGCAGTGAGCAATTGACTGCTTTATTGAGTGTTTTGAAATAATAGTTTTAATTCAAGCTGGTCTTCTCAGTCAACCATAAAGTTTTGATGTTATATGTCAAGACATACAGAAAACAAAGCCTATTTTTCATAAATTTACTTTTAATGATCATAATATGAAAGTTTCTAAGCCTTTTTATGACTGTTAACTTTGCTGATGCCAGACAGAACCAGTACAAAGTTTTGTCAACCATGGATTTTGCTCAATTTCACAATAATGGCTTTTAGTCACTTCAAGCGTATAACATAGATGTGTTGGTGTCATTTGATAGGAGATACCCTAAGCTATCCATAGGTATTAAAGTTTCATGAACATATTTTGAAATGTTATTTTTGGAAGACGTTTTCCAACTGTCAACTTTTTACGGTTCTCAATGTTGTTAAGACCAGCCAACACAAAAAACCAGTTATTGTCAAGTTTGGATTTTGCACCCTTTCACAATAGTCACTTTTTCTCACTCGAGGTAATACATATTGTCAGATATTTTGGTGTCATTTGATAGAAGATACCCTAATCTATCCACAGGTCTGAAATTTTCCTCCAAATATTTTGAAATATTATTTTGGGAGACTTTTTGCAACTGTTAATTTTATTATTATTATTATTATTGTTATTATTATTAATTTTTTTTTTGGGGGGGGGGGGCGACGTGCGTGCGACTTTCGACTAGCTAAAACACGTCCAACTATTTTCTTTCGATCGTTTACGACCAGCTCTCGTATTATGTTACTGCCATATCAAGTCATGCTCTTACCCTATGAAATCATGTTATTCGTCATGTTTTGGCTATGGCAAGCTGAGATTAATCGACTGAAAATGTGCGATATTGATACCGATTTTTAACTGCGGAGAAGAAGGCTGCAGTGTCGGCTGAGGAGTGTGTTGATTGTCGCATTTGTTGCTTAATATTTAGCCAATAACATTGTTTAATTATTACTGCAGGGATAAAAAGATCAGAAAAGCATACGTAGCGAGAAATCTAGGGACATTCATTTCCGGTCCTGACTTTTAAAGTGCGTCTAGCTTTCATGCTATAGTCCTACTATCGCAAACCCACCTCTGATCCGAACTTAACCCACTTCTAACCCACTTCGAGAAGAGGGTTGAGAAGTCCGGTGTGTCCGGACTTATTAACCAACTTTCAACCCACTTTGAGCTGTAATATGAAAGTGGTATAATACATAAAAAGCAAAAAGTGACTAAGTTTCAGAATAACGCGGAACAGGAGAAACATAATAGAATAAAAAGAGGAGGAAATCTGTATAATGGGTGAACGATCTTGCGTAAATTTTGGAAGTCGAGAGCAGTATTATTACTGATCAGGTTACCGTGGATATCGAGACATGTTGCTATCATTATGGACGAATAATGGATTCTAGTAAGCCCTTTTAAAGGTATATATTCTATAACACAAAAATCTGTATTGATTAAATCTAAACATTTATTAAAATCAATTTGTGAATTATCAATTAATGTTAGCTAGATTATCATGATGAAAGTCGGTTTCTGCTCGCAAAGTACATCTGACCTTTCCCACGGTTTTTTTAAAACCTGAACATTCTAGATTTGGGCGTCGCTGGGTTCAAATGTACAATGATAGTGCGAGACTCTTTTGAAATGAGCAGCATGTTTACTGCTCTTTTATTAAAGTAGAACGTTGATGATTTTAAATATTGGCTTAATACTTATTATTGCATAGATGGCATAAATTAAACAAGGTTATCCAAATTCAACGCTTGGAAACATTTGAAGTAATGATTATTATCAATTATAAAACGGTAAAATACAGCCCCCGATATAGCAGCTGAAGAGCTCCTCGAACGCTGCTGAGATATGTGACGACACACCCTGGACCAGTCCTGGCTAAGCAGACGATGTCCCATAACATCTTACACATTTTTCAGAGCCTATTTTGTCATCTCCTCTTCACTTATTTCTCTTCCTTCACTAGCGTCAGTCTTAATGTTAGTCTGTTGCCTCACTCTTAACTTCGTGTATGGTATTATTTTGATGAAAAATGCAGCGTTAAAAAAATAAAGGAATCAGTCACTTGTAAACAAAATAAGACGCCATTGTATTTTCAGCTGTTTGCACCGGGGCATGTTCGGCGTTTCAAGAGGGAACGAATACCATCCTGCTATTATTCGGAGGGCTTTTCAATTTGAAAGTGGGGTTTATTTCATTGATCATTGACCCTTCTCCTATGTATTTACAATCAAACGGTTTTAGCTATCAGAATCAGTTTCACTTTCCCTTTATAATGGTGTGAAATAAGGTCATGTTTAAATACATCAAACTCTTTATAATTTGATAAATAATTGCATTGCAATTACGTTCATTCATTATAGGACGTCGTCTGCTTAAGCAGGATCGATCCCGAGTGTGACGACATCAAAACATCGCTATATTTCTGGCGAATCCTCGGATATTCCAGATGCTGAGAAGAGCTTTTATTTGTGTTGTTTTTATAATCACCAGATACGCAGTTGACATAAAACTTATAAGATTGCCATCTGTAAGCTTCCAGTTTCTAGTGATACATTAATTGCCATATTTGTGATTTTCTTTGAATATCTACTTTAACGGTGGATGCAGCCTCTTTAAAAAATTGAGCATGAATGATTAAAAGTAGTAATGACATAGTACGCTTTGAATTGTAATTCAATAACAACCATGACGTTGGCAGAATACGGTATTTCGTTTTGGTGTGATATATTTTTAAGAGCAGAAGCATCAAAATAAGAAAACGTCTATAATTATAACCAATGTAGGTTGTTCTAGCACTTTTTAAGGGGGGGGGGGAGAGGTGGGCTTTCATCAAGCTAAGTGGCTCACTAAAGATTTTCCCTTAAACTTGGGCCTATATTTGTGGCAGTTTCAGAATTCCGTGTGGCAGACGAGGGGGCAGAAATCCAAACTTCTTTGGCAAGCCCCACCCTCCCTCCACCCCACCCCAAAAAGGGAAGTATATTTCACATTGGTTGTTTTCTCTTTTTTTTTAGAAGGAAAGGAAAATATTCGTTTTCATGATGATTAAGTTCGTGTTTCATACAAAACTGATGATATTCCTGACAACCATGAATGCCACAACATATTTGCAAAACAAGCAATGCGGCTTAGTGCGTCTTTAATAGGGTTATTTCACACAACCTGCTGTTGCAAGAATATCGGATGGATATTTAAAGTTAAAGGGGAATGAAGGCAATAAACATTAGCCTATAATCATGTATATCATTTTCAACCTATTACAAATATCTTGAAATTACTCCTATTTGATTGTTTAAGAAGGAGAGCAGTGTCTCAAAGAGTTGTAGTTTCCTTGCTAAACATTACACCATGGGGGCTGCCTTTTTTCTTTACAAAGTAATGTCAGAGCAGTTCTATTTGTGAGATGCTCTCTGACCTGTATACTAGCTACAAGACAATCATGATCACCTGTGGAATGCATGACACTGGGTTTTCCCCATAATAAATCATTTTTGTAGTCATATACGTTCAAAAGAAGATATTTCTATTCTGTCATATAACCTATTTGTGTCAAGATGTTTGGTTCAGCTGTTTCTTTTGTTAAGTAGTATTTGGCATGCACAAGTTGTTGCTTGGTCAGACAAAGGCTTGCCAATGCTTGAAAGAAGTGACAGCAACCTACAACTGCTCTTAGATATCATCTGTGCGAGACAATGGGGGTACCAAGATGGCTGCCATTTTGCATTGGTGGCCTTAGTTGTACAATATATTCATTATGCATCATCATATCCATTGTGTACAGGTAAATGGACATGTACGACTATGACATCACAGGTTTAAAAAATGGCAGCCCCCATGGGATAATATCTAGCATGGAATCTGCAAACTTTACAGAAATTGTTCTCCTTACTGAGTAATCAAATAATTTACCAAGTATTTCAAGATATTTTGAACAGGCTGAAAATTTTCCACATGATTATCAACTAATGTTTGTTGAGTTTCAATTTCCTTTAATTACTAATCAAAATCACTGTGTCGACAAGGTACATGCATATGTATTTACCCAAAGTTATTTGGAAACTCGAGTATGATTATAAATATGTCGCAGATTGATACTTTGCTTCCGTTTTATATCTATCAACATAATGCAAGTTTTTTAGCCCCAATATTTTCTGTGGATGCAGAGGATAGTAGGATTACTTCAGTCGAGAAATGGACCTCTAATGAAATGGCCGTTAAAATACATTGCTATTGTTAAATATGTATCCTTTTGTACAGGAAATCCGCCATGTTTGCTTTCACTGAAAGTATATTTTGTTTCAATATTTTTTTGTAAAATTATCATAATGGGTTTTAGTATACAATGATGTCAACACTCCGATATGTTTTATGTTCATGAAGCCTAACTAGGTGAATGGGTCTAGTAAAATCCAACATATTGGCTTGCTATTGTCTTCCCTTTCCCCTTTTATTACCACGTTTGGTTTCATACATATACATGTTAATTTTGCTTTACAGTAATTCCCAACCCATAAGAACTACATGTATGCAGTTTAGGGAAGCGACAATCTCCTAAATCGTTTATGTCAAAGGGCTATGGCTCATCGATTCACACGATAAGTGACATTTGTTGACGTGTATAATGGTAATCACTCTAAAACGAGAGGACTTGTGGAGCGTTTCATCAAGTGTTTTGTCAGTGATTTTTTTACCGACAACTGTTATAAGCTACTCAAATCCTTGCATCTGATTAGCTGAGAGCAAATTTGTCGGTAAAAATCACATACAAAATACTCCCCTGGATTAGGTTATTGCTTGAATGGTGTTCACGTCCTCGGACAAGGTGTTTTACCCACATTCGTCCCTCCCGACTCAGGTGTTTTAATAGTAATATTAGATAATAATTATAGTCATCTATAAAGCGCAGTAACTATGCTTGTATATGCTACTGCGCTCCAAATTCGCTTCATGTGCTAAAAACTACCATAAAAGTTAAATTAGCATAATTAGGCATCAATGCTACATCAATATACATATGTATTGCTTGGAAATATTCACATTCAGATGAAGGCCAGATTAGCCTGAAATACCTTTTTTAATTTAAAAGATACCAGTGTTTTGTGTACTATAAATTCATTTCTTGATATCAAGAATTCAAATTCTTGATATAGCTTATACAAAGAATTATCCATATATTTTTTTATATAAGTAGACATCATGGCAGTGAATCGTGCAAGTTTCAAGCTTGGCATCATTCATATATGAATTCAGCACAAAGAGGTACCTTTGTCTCCAACTTTTCAGGTGCCGCGAAAAATGTGGATCACAAAAAAAAAAAAAAAAAAAAAAAAACGGAGCCTCTTTTTCCATGTCATCCCATGGTCTAGTATTCCGATCCGAGGGCAGGTTTTGTACCTTTTCTTTTCTGTTGTTTCCGTAGTTTGTGGGCCATTTTCTTCCAAAATCTTGACCCGTTTGCAACGGTATGCGTTGTCAATGTTAAAGGCCCATCATGCAACGAAACAGGTATTAAACTAAATTTAAGGGCCTACATGAGGAGAAAAGTAAAGTTATATTATCTAAATCCGATATATTTTTTATAGGCCACAAATTCTATTTTAAAATCCCTTTTTCATCCCTGTTACCCCATTTTTTCGTGAATAACCTTGTCAATTTTAGAGTTTGTGATTGTCGGGAAAAAAATTATACTGCGGAAAATGAAGGCCTTTTTGTCTGTTGGGCGTTCCGTGATTTGGTCCATTACGTGAAGTGAATAGGTTTTTTAAAGTTTAATTCTATGCCTTTTTTTTTTGAGAGCCTCGATCTATTCATCAAAACCACATTCATTGCCAGTTGCGTGCAAGTCGAATAAAGTTTGCACGCAAAACATGGCATCCTGGAAATGAAAGAAATCAAATTGTCATAATTGAATTTGAATAACCTGTTTATTCTATTTACAATGTTGCCGTATTTGTACAGCAAACTTGAATGTGCGGCAAAATCAAAAGTGAAAGGTTTCAAATGATTTGTTATGGTCAAATTTAAAAGTAAATTTTCAATATGTTTGCATTGTGTTTTAAATGACGTTGAGGTGAATGCAATTATGAATTATTCTTTTGTTTGGAAGGCGAATGATATGTTTTCGAGTCGTTGTTGCTTTTGTCACTGTCTTTGAGATAATAATTTTACTGTTGTGGGGATAAATGTTTCTACTGCACTTATGAAAACACAATGGTTTTCTTACAATCACCGGATTAAAACACATTTGATTTTCTTAACAAAATGTGGAAAGAGTATAAATGACCACCTCAACATCATTAAACCACAACCCATCCTTCAAATGGAGATTTCACTGTTCACAATAACATGACATTCTTGAATGAACATTAATAATTCCAATAGTTATGTACTGTTAATATACTGCTCCCAAATCAAAGTATTTCTGAGTATGAGATTTATGCTTTGTAGCATAGTAGAATGTAGTAGCTCGTGAAACCGCCATTGCTTAACAAAAGAACCCATTTGGCCAATCAGTATTGCCGTACTCCGTAAATGTAATCTTTCTGCGCAGTCAGCCACTATACATAGTCCGGGGAGTGGCATATCTCTAAACTTATCAACTTTTAGCGTCATTTTGGAATTAGCATTGCTCGGGCTTGGACCCATGCTTAGTAACTCTTGGTGAATTTTAATTGTTTAAGGAACTGGTTGGCATTCACTATTCCCTGCTCTGCACGGTAAGACATCTTAATTGCCTGTTTTTAGTAGCAACAGAGCCGTTCGGTATTTGTAATATCGCCACCTTCTAAAGGCTTATTTTCCACTTAACCGTCGAATAAACTTACTAAAACTAATTCATGAATTGGAGAGTTGTATTCCTATAATCATTTATCAGTTGGGTTTTATTTATACAGGTCAGCCTCTCCTGGAAGTTTAACACTGTTTTACAAGAAGGCCCTACATAAACAACTACATCATAAAAAAATTGATCTTGATTATACAATCTATTTTCGGGCATTCTGGTCGTTATCTGGACATAGCTTGGTGTATATCTAGAAGCAATTAAAATATTTTTTACCACCAGTCTGCATCGCACTTCTAATTTTTAACAACTTTTTGCTGCCCAGTGCAATGAACAATTCGTAACTTCAAATCGAATTTTCGGTATTTTTAACGATTTATTCCAAGTTTACAATTGCTGGCATCTGGAAAGAAAACTGTTTTATTCGGCAAAGGCGTATTGGTGGCTGCATTGCCTGTACTTGTTCATTTGTTTCTGCTTTGTAGGGTATTTTCTGCCTAGTAAAAAATTATTAATGATAATAATATTCATAATTATGAGATAATGAATATTAACACTGATGATAAGAATAATGGTAATAATGAATAATTGTAATAATAATAACAAGTAATGATAACAATAATGACAAATGGGGCTTATTTATATATATTTATTTTCACACTTGATGGGGATAAGAAGTTGAAGAGGCCATAGATGTTACAATACATACTCGAACATAATTCTTCATTTTCGATGACATCAAAGCGAATTCAACTGCTTGCTACAGCCAAACCAAAAACTAGCAAGATATGTTGTCAACTATATTTTGGAAATATGAAATGTATTCAAATATTTAAAGAACGGGGGAGGGGGAAATAACATTACCCCTCACCTAAAGCTTCCGACATTAGCTTTAACATCAGTTTTTTAGAGAATAATACTTTGCTAACATTGATAGGGCAAGAGTCCAGCAATAATCACCCCATATTCAAAACCCATCAACCTTGATTTCGAATATAGCCCCCAGTCCCCCGAAACAGTCGGACCAATTTCACCATATCTACCCCATCCACCAAACTTGCAAAAAGGGGATTCGTATCATTGGAATATGTTTTTAAAAAAGAAAGAAAGCCAAAATCAACCTCGGCATTTTAGAAAAGGGTCATAAATTATTTCAATTAAAGCCTACGAGCCCATGGACCAAATTTTGTCAGAAGGGGGAAATATGGTTATGACTAGTGGTCCTTATGACTAGCGAGGTTGCCCCCCGCTAAAGGCCCCCCAAAAATGGTCCATTTCATCTAACATTTCATCTAACATATTCACCAAATTTTGTCAGAAGAAAGTAGTATGATTATGCAACCAAAATATAAACGGACAAAAATTTTACATAGGGATGGTTTATCTATCAGCTGGCACCTAAAAGTGGGGTAATTTTTTCCCCCTTTAGGCCTATGTACCAAATTTTGTCAGAAGCAAGAGGTATGGCTATACAGGACAAAAGATATAAAAACTGACAAGAATCTCAACCGGGAAGGGGGTGCAACAGTCCCCTGAAAGAGACACCGGAGTAACCCTTGACTAAAAGTTGCTGCCCCAAAATACTTTGGGTCTAGAGAAAAAATCATTTTCTTGCATTCCAGCCTTAAATAACTCAAAAGTTTCTTATTCATTTCAAGTCAAATTTATAATAATATAATATAAGATTTATAAGGCGCCGAATCCACTTGATGATCAAATGCTCCAGGCGCAACTTGTGCAAAAGATGAAATACATGACAAATAAGCAAAATTGCAATAGGACAGGTACGGACATGAAAGGTAATGGTAATCAATTATAGGCCAAATTAAACAGATACTTTTTAAGATTAGTTTTAGAGGGAGAGTATTCCATATCGACGGCCTAGCATGAGCGAAGGTTCGCTCCCCCCCCCCCCCCCCCCCACTTTGTGTTAAGCATAGGAATAACAAGTAAGCCAGCGTTTTGAGAACGTAGCAGTCTAGAGGGAATGTAATGCTTGATCATACCATTGTTTGAGTATTGTAATGTTGTTGTGAAATTTGGTTGTATATTTGTTATATTATGGTATACTCTATTGTTTAAGTATTTACATGACAAATAATGGAAAAACATATACATCTACGATCTTTTGTAGAAAAATGCTATGTTGATGATGAAGAAAGGAACCGTGTGGAAGGGTAAAAAAAAAAAATGCTGCTCGGTCGCTTCGCTTCCGCGCATAACATAATATGACTCATGGAGGGGGGGGGGGGGCACAAATTCACTGTTTGCCCAGGGCGTCATAATACCTAGACACGCCACTGCCTTAATTTGTGGGTAGCAGGAGACAACTTTTGGGTGCTTCGAAAGGTGATGGGGGGGGAGGGCTAATTGTGCCCCCTGTCAACGAGCGAGTTAAGTTACGTTTAAGATGAACAGATAATAATAATAATAATATTAACCATCATCACCGTAATGATGATGATAATAATAATAATGATGATAATAATAATAGTAAAAATGATCATAACAGTTGCATACTCTTCTTTTTCTTCTTCTTTCTTCTTCTCCTTCTTTTTTCGTTTTTCTTCTCCCTCTAAAAGTGAAAATGGTGTTAACTTAAAGCTCAGGCATATGGTACGTAAGAATGACTTAAAGGGGGGGGGGGGGGGCGCCGTACTGGCAAATAGCTATAATAATGGGAAATGTGCAATATAATGCATTACAATGTATGATGTCATTACTTGAAAGTAAACTTTAATAATGCATATACTATAGGTTTTCCCGGTCAATTTCGTAAGATTTTGCGTGCATTAAATTTCAAGGATTTAGGTCGCGCACAGCCGATTTGTAATTCAAATTCATTTTCATATCATTCGAATTTGTATTTATGTCATTTGAATCTAAGTTTTTGTCAATCAAATTCGCACTAAATGCACCTAGTTCGCAAAACGTTCATTCAATTTAGCAAAGAATGGCAAGGGAATTGCGCAATACTGTTATTCCAGCATTCAATTTCATTTCGGATCATTCAACTTAACACGTTGAGCATTCAAAATCAAATGTAGTTCCAGTAAATTTTGTCAGTTGATAATTATTTGGTATTTTCATTCTTTCCTTATGAGTTTTCTGCACACATGGGTGTGTTTTTCTATAATCAATAACATTCTTTTATTTTTCTTCTGATTTATTATTTTTATTTTATTTTCTTCTGATTTATCATCATTTTGAAATTTAGTTCTAGGAATTTTTGTTCTTCATTTCTAACGTTTATAGTGCCTGCAGAATTGCAGATTTTCTTGATTGATTTTTATTTTTTTTAATAATCTTGTTTTTTCATTTATTTTCTTGATTGATTTTTATTCTTTTTCATAATCTTTTTTTTTTCATTTATTTTCTTGATTGATTTTTATTCTTTTTCATAATCTGTTTTTTTTTCATGTCTAACTATATATATATATATAGTGAGTGTGTCACTGTGTTGGCTGTCAATGTATACTCTGAAAAATGTTATTCATAACGTACATGTAGTTATCATGAATTATGTTATATATATAATGTTTCCTTTGTATAGTAGGCCTATGTCATGTTGGGCAATGTATCTCTTTATTTCATTTAATTTTTTTCGCATTGGGGATAGGGAAGTAATTCAACATTGTAACTTAGAGTCCAGATTATGAAAGTTCGAACATGATGAGTTCCAGCATGATTCAGCCATCTTTTTCCCGGCGGTCGAGGCATCTCGGAAGGTAGGTTTGAGTGTGCCGATACCAGCGCGCGCACTTTACTTGGGTGATGGCGTCGATGTTGCGTCTTGCGACTTGCTGCACAAGATGGGTTCGCCATTCCTGCATGGTCATCCCTTCTCCTTCTGCAGCTTCTCGGTCACCAACTCTCTGCTGCCACTCAGCTCGGGCTAGGTCTTGCTTGACGGCAGCCTTGAACGCCGAATGGGCCATCTCGGTGAAATTCAGGAAGGGGAGTACGGAGGAAGGAGTTTGAGGCTGATCCGTGGGTCGACGTCAACTGGGAGCTGGGCACGAACATGTGGCCGCGCATTGTCGTACACCAAAAAGATGGCCTCGTCTGCCGGGAAGAGGTTGACACACTCACGAACTGTTGCAGCCAAGAACTCTTCGAAAGAGTCTCTCGTTACGGTCTCGTTTGATATGGTGTGGTGAACAAGGCCAATCTCTCCCGACACGGCAAAGGTGACGTTACAGTTCTTACCACGTTGACGATTGACAACTCGGCGAACCGGGACTCCTCGAGCAGCCCTTCCAAATGACCGCCTGGTCCATATGTTGTAGCCACACTCGTCAATGAATACACAGTGACTGATCACGCCTTCTTCCATGAACCAATTCGCGTACTCGACGCGCTTGTCCAGGATTCTCGGATCATTTCTGGCATCCGGCACATCTTCGGCTAGCTTCAAGCTAATCATCATTCCATCGAGTGCCCTTCCGATAGTGCTCACCGAAACAGGGGGCTTCTGGGGCAGTGCTGCCTCCAAGTCCCTCTTCATCTGGTGAAGGGTAGCGAGGGGGTTGGCATCAATAATAAGTCGGAGTCTGGCTCGCATTTCGTCGTCAAGCTTGACGTTTTTCGCCCCTCCTCGTGGCAACTTGTCACGTCTCCCTTCCCGCAGGTAGGTGGCTACTATAATAGACCTGGCGGTACTTCTTTTGATTCAGAGTGCGTCTGCAAGTTCTAAGTAGTCTGCCTGGTGTCCTTCAAATGTATCAATCAGCCTATTCCTGTCTTCATCGGATGTACGCCTATATCTAATTCTGGGCTCCATTTTGACGAGAGAGATACCTACAACAGACGTGGCCCGAATCAAAATGTGTGTAAGCAATGGGGAAATGAAGAACTTTGAACTTTTATTTGATTAATGGTGCCTCAGCTGCTAGGGCTATTTGCACCAAACCTTACATTATAAAAGAAAATTAAATCAAACTGATCATTTATAAACTCTGCGCAAAGTTTTATCAAATTCTTAGAAGTTACCCAAAAAAAAACTCTTTAAAAATTAAAAAAAACCTTACAACTAAAACATTTTCTTCTCATACACTACAAAATTATACCACACATGCGACTCACAATTTCATCACCTACCACAACCTCCCAGCATTACCCGGTATAGGCCCGGTGACCTCATGCCGCTCCGTTTACCAACAATTTAAGGGGCTAGCCCAGTCAGCTATCAACTCACAGGAGCTCTAGCAATCGAGGCCACCAGGCCCAAACACGGGCAGCCAAAGAGGCAAGGGGGCAATTTCAATGCGAATCCACACAGCAGCAACTATAAATCAACTTTACACTCCTCAACAAACTCCATCACCTCTTTAAAGGGGGCCTTTCCCCCAAGCAAAGAACGAAGATTACATTCACTTATTCCTATAGAATTCAGTTTTGTTTGCAGTTTTATTCTCTGAATTCGATATTTTTTGCATTCTAATAAAAAGTGACCAACTGTATCGGGCTTTAAACATACCTCACATAAACCATTGTGGTGTTTTTTAATCTGGTATTGAAAGAATTTCAAGGATTTACCTGAACCCATACGAAGACGATGGAAAATTACCTCACTTTTCCTATTACCACCCCATTTGCTTTGTTTAAACTTTACATTGGGTTCTATGTCTTTCAGAGTATTTCGTTTATATTTATTCCAGTGTTGTTGCCATTCAACTTTTAGTTTCAATTTAGTGGCATGTTTTATTTCATTTAGATTCAACTTAATGTGCAAATCAACACGACTTTTATTAGCAGCTTGTTTAGCAATACTATCAGCATTCTCATTACCAGCTACACCACAATGGCTTGGAACCCAGTCAAAATGAACATCAATTCCCTGATTACCAATAGAACAGAGGATAAGTTTAATGTCACAGATAATAGGATTATTCGTCTGATTATGTGATAATGCTTGTAACGCACTCATTGAATCACTAAAAATACATACAGCAGTAGGTTCCACCTCCGAAACCCAAATTAAAGCCATATAAATAGCTGCTAATTCAGCCGAAAAAATAGAAGTCTGTGGAAGTAACTTATAACCACGGGAATACTTATACAGTGGAACACAGAAACCACAGCCAACTTTTCCATGGACAGGGTCAACCGAACCATCTGTATATATATGAAGATAAGAAAACCATTTCTCATTAATATTCTGAATAGCATTGTTTCTATTAATATACTCGTTCTGCACACCAACAGCCAATGACTTGATGGAAAAGTGAACATTAGTTTTAAAATAATACCAATATGGAAAAACAGAACGGACACGATCAGTGAGATCAAGATCAGAAACATTACCACGAAAACCAAAGGGAATGCGGCCTTTCTTATTCCACTTTTCTTCAAAGTAATGCTTCTGCCAGCAATCTTCAAGTAAAATATGACATGGATGATCTGTATTACTTCTAATCAATTCTGAATAAATATTGCACAAGTATTTGCGGGTTAACTGAAGCGGGGGTTCTCCACACTCTATTTGTAATTTCGTTAGTGATGTCAGACATAACGCCCGGTACAAATCTTAAGAGCTTTATACTGAATTCCATTTAACATATTCTTAACAGAATCAGAGGCAGAGTCAAATGCTTCACAACCATACTCAAGAACTGGTCGTATTAAAGCTCTATATATGTTAAGGAGGGAAGTACAGTTCGCACCCCATTTACAACCAGCAATACAACGCAAAAGATTGATTTTTACTTTACATCGATCTAAAATATACTTAATATGGGTACTCCATGTTAATCTGGAATCAAAAATCAAACCAAGAAATTTAGCAGACTTTTTAAATTCTATATCTTTATCGGATATTCTTACAGACATCTTATTTAACTGACCCTTCAAAGAAAACATTACTGCAACTGATTTTTTAGCAGAAAGTTTAAATCCCCATTGCCTACACCACTTGGAGATACAATCAAGGTCTGATTGGAGATGTTTATTCAATAAATTAATATTTCTATGAGTTTTCCATAGTGCAATATCGTCAGCAAATTGACATATTTTAGCATGAGATATATGTTTATATAAATCATGTACAGATATATTCAATTCAATTCAATTCATTTTTATTTCATTCTTCAACATAATACAAATGAATACAAACTTTGAAAAGGCAAAAAACAAATAAATATGACATCGTAACACATAAATATAAAGCAATATATTATACATGTCAAATCTTAACAATAACAATTATATCACGTGAAGAATGGAGGGATCCACTAAAAAGCAGTAGCTTGTAGAATGTGGATCCCTCATTGCAAAATAAATGTATCATAATCAGATCTTTGGGAAAAACTAAAAGATAATCGGAGCCGTGAAAAATAAGCGAAAAATCAAGAAAACAAGAATCGTATGAAATTACTGTTTGAAAATAAGGAACAAAAAAAAAAGGAACAAAAAAAAAAACAAAAAAACAAAAAAACAAAAAAAAAACAAAAAAAAACATTACACACAAGACAACACAACACATGAGCGTAGACAAAACTACACGACGAACTGCCTTCACAAATCGATAGAAATAGGGGAGAGGGATGCGAGACTAAGCATGCATGTTGAGTACATAGTTTGCAGAAAATATAAATAAATATATACATATACGATTATATAGAAGGTCCAATCTGTGCTGGACAAAATTACGACATCTCATTCTGTATAAGTATGAACTATAAAAGCTAACAAGAAAATAAATATACGAATTTTAGTTTGAACTAATAACTAGTGTTTATCTATTACGATTTTTGTAGCATAGATTTCAGCTTGCTTTTAAAGGACGGTAATGAACGGGCATCTTTAATCTCATTTACAAGGGAATTCCAAAATCTTGGACCTGTATATAAAAATGTATTTTGAGCTAAGAGTGTTCTTAATAAGGGCAAGTGAAATTCATTAGATTGCCTCGTCGGGTAGTTATGGAAAGATTGATTTTTTGG
The DNA here is from genome assembly GCA_025617745.1 of Heliocidaris erythrogramma. NCBI lineage: Eukaryota > Metazoa > Echinodermata > Echinoidea > Camarodonta > Echinometridae > Heliocidaris > Heliocidaris erythrogramma. The sequence continues at coordinate 5,266,939 of CM046864.1, forward strand.
AAACATGGAGTCAAAAATGCGAGGCAATGAATTGTTGTTATACTTATACATGAATTGACCTAATTGAAACAAATATAAATCTTTTATTTTCAGAATCTTATGTTCAAGAAACAGTGGATCAGTATGACAACGAGCTGGTGCATTACAAATAATGCGGAGCGTTTTCTTTTGCAATATCAAAATTTTGTCTAATAAAGAATTATGGGTATTGCCCCATGCTAATATTCCATAATCAAGGTAAGGCAAGATCAAAGAGGAGTATAACATGAATAATGTGTTAGAAGGGAAGTAATGCTTTAGCTTATTTATTATACCAATATTACGAGATAATGTTTTACACACATTAAAAACGTGGGGTTTCCATGAAAGTTTGTTATCTACCGTGACTCCTAAAAATTTAATTTGAGAAACGCATTCTAATGGTGAGTCATCAAAGATAATGTCAGACGGTAAAGTTTCAATGGTATTACTAAAAATCATGTATTTGGTTTTTTGTAAATTAAGAGATAATTTATTGGCTCTTATCCATTGTGTTAATTTTTGCAATTCTATATTGATAATCTGTACTAGGGTGTGAGGATTATTGTGAGCAAAGAATACATTAGAATCATCTGCAAAGAGAATGAACGAAAGGATGTCAGATGATCTGTAAAAGTCGTTAATGTAAACAATAAATAAAAGAGGCCCTAATATACTACCTTGTGGGACCCCACAATTAATGTCTTTCAAATTAGAAATGTGATTGTTCAAATAAACGTACTGCTTTCTATTTTGTAAGTAATTCCTGAACCACTCCAAGGCAATTCCACGTATACCATAGTGAGAAAGTTTGTAAAGTAAAATGTCATGATTGATAGTGTCGAAAGCCTTGGAGAAGTCCAGGAAAATACCAATTAAATGAGAATGATCATCTATAGAATGAGCTACTTTATCCAAAAAGTTTAAGAGAGCGTGAATGGTGCTATGTTTTTGCCTAAATCCAAATTGGGAGTTTGTAAATATATCATGGGCTTTAAGAAAGTTAGTTGTTCTAATAAAAATTAATCTTTCTAGAATCTTAGATAGAGAAGAGAGTAATGAAATGGGACGGTAATTACCAGCATCAAGATCATCTCCTTTTTTGAACAAAGGAATAACTTTTGCAATTTTCATCTGCTTTGGGAAAATACCACTTAAAATAGATCTATTAAATATGTGAGTAAGGGGGTCAATAATAGAGGATATAATGCCTTTTAAAATGAAATTACTAATATCATCATGACCTGCACTTTGTTTATTATTCAAAGAAGAAACAATATCTGTTACTTCATATTTAGTAGTGGGGGAGAAAAATATGGAATTTACATTGGGTTGCCCCAAATACCTTGAAAAATGCTTATTGGATTGGGGTATTTTTTTAGCCAAATTTTCCCCTATGGTTGAGAAGTATGAATTAAAAACATTTGCTATTTCTTTAGGATCTTCAATATTTTGATTATTATGTCTTATTTTAGTGATATTTGATTTCTTATTTGATATATTCATGGCCTGTTTAATAACCTTCCATGTGTTTTTCATGTCATGTTTATATTGTTCAAATTGAATCGCATAATAATTCTTTTTTTCTGCACGCAAGACTTTAGTTAATATATTTTTATAAGAATTATACTTGATTTTTGAATATTCAGATTTTTTCATTTTGAATTTATAATACAAACGATTTTTTCTATTGATCGAGCGCAAAAGGGATTTCGTAATCCAAGGAAGTCTAGGGGATGTTTTATAATTTACTCGATTATTATTAAATAATATTGGACTAATGACACTACCTTGTGGCACTCCGTTTTCTACAATTTTAGTATTTGATAATGTACCATGAACCTTGACTCTAATAGTCCTATCTGACAGGAAATCATTAATCCATTTAATTATACGCCCGCCTAAACCAAACTCTTGTAATTTTATCAACACCCTTTTCTCCATACCATATCATAAGCCTTCTCTAGATCGAGAAATATAGCCAAGGTACTTTCCCTATTGGCGAAACCAGTTTGGATCGAAGATTCCAAGTGTACTAAATGATCTATCGTTCTACGACCTTTACGAAAGCCACTTTGATTACCATTAATAAAACCATTAATTTCAAGGAACCAGTCTAACCTGCTTGTTATCATACGTTCCATAACTTTGCACAAAGTGGCCGTTAATGAAATTGGCCTATATGAAATGGGATCAAAGGGATCCCTACCTGGCTTAAAAATGGGTATCAAAACGGCTTCCTTCCACTGACTAGGACATTCACCTCTTTTCCATATTTCATTTAGTATAACTAGTAAAATTTGACGAGTGGTATGTGGAAGCTCTTTCAGAATATTAGCCCCAATACCATCAGCGCCCGGAGTAGTACATTTAGCTGTAGAAATGGCATCATCAAGTTCTGTTATTGTAAAATAATCATTAATTGGTGTATCATTTCCTTTATTGCTAATAATGAAATCATCTTCAGCTTTCCTTTTAACTTGCTGAAAAACCTCCTCGTAATTGTTTGTACTACTTGTATTACTAAAAGTATCCACCAGCATATTTGCCTTTTCTTCATTTGAAACTGCAATATTTGTGCCCTTAGTTAAACAAGGGATAGACTTAAAAGAACGTGAATGCGAAATACTCTTAACCCTATCCCAAATACATTTAGTAGATGTTTGTGGATTAATAGTAGCACAAAAATCCTGCCAACTTGTACGCTTAGTTTGATTAACTACACGACGACAAACTGCTTTTTTCTTCTTATATTCAATATAATCTTTTGGAAGTCTTGTTCGTCGAACAGTTCTAAGGGCGTGTCTCTTTTCCGTTACTGCTTGTTCACATGCAGCATTCCACCAGATTACAGGATGTTTCTTTTTAATAGAGGGCTTAGTTTTTGGAATAGAGTTATTTAAAGCAATATTAAGCTGATCAATAAAATTTATATATATAGTATCAATTGACTGATCCAGTTCTGGATATGAAATATTATCATCACATTCTGCATGAAATGTTCCCCAATCAGCCCGTTTTATTGATCATTTTGGTGTGAATGGGAGGTATGTCTGTGGAAACTGAACGCCACAATCAATTATAATCGGAAAATGATCACTGCCCCAATTATTTTCTAAAACTTCCCAAATACATTTAGCAGCTATATTATTTGATGTCCATGTTAAATCCAAGCATGAAGTATTACCACTGTGTTCGTCTAATCTTGTACCAGACCCCGTATTAAGGCACACAAGGTTGCCATTTTCCATAGCCTTTTCTATATTAAGACCATTCGAATCAGTTTTGGAACTCCCCCATAACGTATTATGGCCATTAAAGTCACCACATATAAAAACAGAGCTGCCAACGACAGAAAACACATGATCTAAAAAATTATCCTCAAGTTTTAAACACGGATTATAGATATTAAAGGAGAATTAACCTCAAACAATAAAGACGATAGTGTTCAAAGGTGTTATTTATTCCTACTTGTTAGACTATATGGCTTCGCGTCAAAATATACGAGATCGATACGAATCAAGATTTTCTGAGCAAAATTTATCATCTGCTAGCAATATGTATCGTCTGCTAGCAATACATGGGGGCTGCCATTTTTTTTATGTGTACAAGAAGATTTTCTTAATCCAAATGCCCAATTGCCTTTTTCAAAATTAAAAACCCATTTGAGATTAAAAATATAGAATAGATATGTCAATTTATTTTTAAACTGAAGATTTCCTTATATATTTCTGTTGAAAATCGATATTCGCTTAATATAAATCTATTTTCTAGATACTGTGACGCAATGGACGGAGCAAATTAATTCAAATTTTATGGATGCTTCTTCCCTGAGCATCTATAGCGGCAAACTATGCATTCACCTGCTTTCGGATAATGGGACTTGAAAAGTCAGAATGCATGCTGCATATATTATGCTCTGCTCTGTTTGGCAAACCCAAGAAAATAGATTTTTGTTAAGCAAAACCAGACAATTTAAAAGTATCATTATAAAGATTTAATTTTTATAAATCATGTAAACACCCACTTTATATTTTTCGTCACATATGGGATTTTAGGTAATGAAGAAAATCAATTTAGGTCTTGGATTCAAAATATCTTCCTGACCGGAACATTTCTCAATGGTTCATGTACAAATCCAAATCAGCAAGAAAATGGCAGCCCCCATGTAAATGAGTAGTAGACGATACCGGGTGTTGGAATATCTTTATTATACCCTTTTCTGATATCTTATTGGAAAATGATTTAGGCCAATAAGTAGGAATATACTACACCTTTCAATATAAGTAAATTTGTACTCAGGGGTTAATTCTCCTTTAACAACTGAAATCCAATTCGTGTTATTGATGTAGACATCAATGGCTAATATCTCAATCTCAGATTTAGGTAAATCAATAACTTTATAAGACAACCCTTTTTTAATTAGTCTCAGGCAATTGCCACCCTGCCTTTTATTATCAGATTTCCTGTCTTTTCTTATCGTTTCATAATCATATAAATTAAAATAATTCTTATCCTTCAACCAAGATTCCTGAATACAAATGATATCCGGTTTGGGGTTAATGTCGTTTGTTATAGCTACCTTAAATTCAGCCCCCTGTCTAACTATTGATTTAGCGTTCCATTGGAGGAAACGCATAAGAAAGCATAGTAGCACAAAAGAAAAATAAAAACTTATTCATTTCACGGTTTATGATTCTTCCTATGAGAGTTATTTTTACGTCTTGAAGACGATTGACAAGATTCACCATCTGATTTAATCTTATCGGAAGATTTACCAGGATCTGACAAATTTATTTTAACATTACTTTTCTTGGAATCATTACCAGTTTCATTTTCAATTGTGTTACCAACTTTCCTTTGCTGAGAGTTTTCATTACATGTCTTTCCAGATAAATCCTTATGAAAGGCCTGTTTGAAGAGATTCTTCATTGCGTATTGAATGTCATCCTTACTTTTAATTTTATCACTGCGACTTATTTGAATGGTTCCAATCATAAGCATTGCCAGTGCTGGCCCTATTTCTACCATACTATTATCATCTGTTTGGGTACTTTCCGTCACTTCAGTTTGTGTGGTTGCATCTACATATACACCTTTATTTGTGGTTGCACTTTGAGGCTTGCTAACAATAATAGGAGGATCTAAATTACACTTATCTTCACTACATTCCTCAACTACCTTAGATTCATTATTAACAGAGTTGTTCTGCGACTGAGATTTAACTTTCTTAGTTGCATCAGCATAAGATATGTTAAGAGTAATTCTGGTTTGATGAATTTGCTTTTGTATTTTAACATCCTCACATCCAAGGTAAGCTGCAGAGTGAGTACCTCCACATCTACAACATTTAGGGTTTTCCTTACTTTTACAATCCTTAAACTCATGTTGGCCACCACATCTAACACATCTCTGAAAGCTTTTACAACTACTGGCAATGTGTCCAAGCCTTTGACATTTAAAACATCGAATAACTGGCGGAATATATGGTCTAACTTTATATATTTGATAACCAACACACAAATCATCAGGAATATTCTTCCTCATAAATGTAATACATACCGCCAAGGATGGTTCAACCTTGCCATTTTGTTTTCTCATTAATCTCTTAGCCTCCACTACCCCGTCCTTCTTACATGCCTGCACCAACTCTTCTACATCTACATCAAGTGGAATACCAGAAATCACACCTCTACATTTAATTTCACTACTAGGATATTCTGTGGATACAGTCCACTTACCCAACTGCGTTATTTGTTTAAGTCTCTGTGCCTGAGAGGCAGTGTAACATTGTACTGCAATACCACCATTAACTTTATTGACTGTTTTTACAAAACTTTGCCCAATCACATTCAAACATTTAGCAATATGGAGTGGGTTTACCTGTGCAAGATTGACATCACTTGATTTAATAATGATATTCTTTATGCCAGTTGTACTAGTAGTCGTATCCTTAGGAATGACCGTACTTTTCTTTCTTTTGTGGGTAAAAACCTTGAAAGTATCGCCATCACTACCCAAATCGGAATCATCATTACTCGTATTAGACAAGTCCCTTTTACGATTAATGTTACTAATATTACTATTACCTCCATTATCGTCTTTACTTTGAGCTTGACTAATAAGTCGAGACAAAGTAGATCTTTCCTTAGCTACAGGCTGAGAAGCAAGAAGCTTATCACTATTAAGATTCAAAAAATCCATTAGATCATCCTCAGCATTGTACCCGAGTTCACGGGACATGCTGCTTAGAAATACGATACTATAATACAAAAGTGTACTGATCTAAGTATTAAATAGATAAACTAAAACTATGCACAGAGCAAATTCCTGCTTACCAAACTACTCGATATACAGCAATACCAAGCCAAAAAGCACCCTTTAGCCACAGCGTCGGGTTCACCCGTGAAACGTTATCACTCTCCTCAAGAACTCCACTTCTCTCCTCTCGCACCTCTATCAAAGAACCAACACGTGAAAAACTATCCCTCGTGCACGTTTTACTCGAACTCTCACTAGTCAACTCGGCTCTCTCTCTCTCTCAAACTCTAGCTTCGTTCTCAATAAGAATCAGAATCGGAAATCGTGTCGTCTTCGGGGAAATGAAGCTTTATACGACAGACTTATATAAGTCTGTCGTATAAAGGATTTCATGATAGCTGCAACAACTGTACATGACAAAACATGTTATTTTAAACATTACGACTTGAATAGATGAGCAAAAACACACAAACGCTAAATACATGCTAAATTGAATGAACTCATTACGAATTCGAATGCCCACGTGCGAATTTGAATGCTCGAAAAGACGCTTCCAAGCGAGGTAGCGAATTTGAATGCTCTCCACGCATATTTGAATTTGAATGATGTAAACGCTAAATGTCTTGACCGAAGTGCGAATTTGAATGACCTCAAAATGAATTTGAATGATAAATTTCATGGCACAGATCTTTTTCGCGAATTTGAATGACTCCCTTATCAAATTGAATGACAAATCTGCGAAATTGACCGGGAAAACCTATAATAAAATAATAATATTCAGATAACTGAAAAATGAGTTTAAATAAAAATGAAAGAGCACCCTCTGTAGCCTCGATAACTTGCGAAACTTGCAGCGAGTTTAGCAGGAGTAAATCTCAGGATCCAGCGACATAGCATCGACACTTTGCGGTAGACCACCCACCGCGCTTGTGACTATTTGTCGTGTGAGCGCAATCGCTGTTATCTTCACTCGCTGCTATTATAACTCTATCTGTTTCATGTGGTGCTATAATATAACGCAATGTATGTATTCATGTGATGTACCCTCTTCCCTACTTTTTTTTCTATTATCATTCTGTCTGTTTCATCTGATACTGTAATGTAATGTATGTATTCATGTGATGTATATAGGGGTATAGTAGGGTAATGTGTATACTGTGTGGTAAGGAAGGGGGTTGTTGTTGTTGTTTTTTTTTTTGTTTTTTTTTGGGGGGGGTCCTTCTTTTTATCTTTTTCTTTTTTATATATGTGACCAGGCACCACAAAAACCACCCAAAAGTCGCACTGTGTGATTTTCAGTTAGAGATCAATGTGTTTTGGTTGGCATGCATGGTCAAATTTTAGTTTTGGGTATTTCCTGAAAGAGTATACTTTTTTCTAAGTAATGTAAAATGTGGAGGCACCAAACAATCTAGAAGTGGTATTTTTGCCAGCTTTTTATCAGACTTATGTGTGTCTTCTCTGGATTTTGTTGTATTACTTTTCTTTTTCACGACCCTGAATACTTGTCTCATTTTAATCTCCCATAAATCTTCCGGAGTAAGTTCTTGCATTGATACTTGTGCACTATGATAAACAGGATATGTCTATGTAGTATGCCAAGTTTAAGGACAATCTGATAATCCCTTCATAGAAATTTTCATTGAGTTCTAATCCTCCATTTGTCACCTTAGCACAACACTTCGCGAGTCAGAGTGCTTCAATAGACTGCAAACTTTAAACCCTTATTAAGAAGTAACATTATGAGGGACTGTGCATTATTCTCTTTGTACATTGAGTTATGAACATCCAATGAGTTATATATCATTTTAAAGCTGAGAATCTGCTCTTTCAGAATCAGACCTTAACTAAAGTATGATGTGGTCTTTAGATATTGATTTACATGTGCTTACCAGAGAATATAGTGTGCATGCATGTGTTTTATTTTGGCATAAGATTGGAGTTCAGTCAATTTTGACATGTACAAGGTTTATTTAAAATTAAGTATTATAACACATGTATTTGCTACTTGATTGTATTATCGATATTTCAAATGAATTGTTATTGTGTTATTATGGTGATTTATGAAGACAAATAAAATATTATTCAAAACAAAAGTTTCGCATCATATGACCCCTGTACACAAACTTCCGCGCGTTTGACCATGCATACCAATTATACTCGGGTCACTCTGTGTGGCGCAGTAATTATTGTTTTGGCAGCGGGTGAGCGATGAATAGTCACGAGTGGGTGATAGAAGCAAGTCGATCACGGCCTGTCTGAACGTACTGGAAATATTTTTGAAACTTACATAGCATTGATGCTAACATAGCATCGATGCTATGTACTACGTGTGAACATAACTAATAATTCACAATCAGTTTGTATACACATGAACAACTATATACAAATATATACAATATTTACAGTCTGCGTAAAAAAAACAAAAAAGTAATGTGGGTGTAATGGAAAATAGAATATTGCCTGGCTATAACAAACAATGTACATGTATAAAATTAATCAAATAAAAGTGTAAGAAGCAATGAAACAAAGCTAAACTACAAAAAAACAACCCAAAATATAGTAGGTGCACATATCAGTATATACATTGTATATAGTTCTCCAACAGCCATGCCATTGTGTGTGTTCTTCCGTAGTCGTAAAACCTGTTCACAGAACTGGGTTTGCAACAGTTTTCGCCCTGCCTTACACCAATTTTACAATAAAAATATTCCGATTTTTCTGAATGCTTAATAACTCGAGATTTTAAATTTGCGTACATGCTTTTAATTATATTGAAGAGTTTCCCACTAATTCCACTTTGTGAAAGCTTAAACCACAATGAAGTCCTATCTATAGAATCAAAGGCCTTCAATGAATGCACAATAAACTCTTTTCTTTTGAGATAGGTATAAATCTAAAAGAGAGTGTAAAACAAAGACATGGTCACTGGTCGAATAATTTTTCTCTATATCCTGCTTGTTCCTCTCCAATAATATTATTATTATCTAAAAAGTAGTTTAATCTTTCATTAACTATCGATGTAAATAATTTACCAACACAGCTAAGCAAGGTAATTCCTCTATAATTATTAGGATCTTTCGGTGACCCCTTTTTCTTGTATATTGGACATATAAGCCCAAGGGTCCAATCTGTTGGAATAATACCTGAATCAAATATTAAATTAAACAGCTTGGTGAGTAAACTGATCAATTGCCTAGGACTACATTTCAAACACTCATTTAATATCAGATCGACTCCAGACGCTTTGTTGCATTTTAATTTAGTAATTTGATTAATAACTTCTTCTTCACAAATAGGTTGATCGAATTCCCCAAAATGTAACAAATAATCATTGTTATGGTTTCCTAACAAATTACATCTTTGTGAAAGTAATCTATTGGTATCATTTAATTTCTGGAAATGAGTTCTAAATTCATCAATATCGACAGGACAATAATTTCCCCCCTTTTTCTTCACGTTAAGAATATTCCAATACTGTTTGGGGTCTTTCGTTTTTAAGTCACGCAAATTTTTATGAAGATTATTAAAATAGACCGAACGCAAATTATTCACAGTTTTCTTGTTCTTCAAATTCTTCTTGGATCGAAGTATCCGTAGCTTTCTTTCGTTTGTTTTTCAATTTGAAAAACTGCGATCTCAATATTATACACTCTTCATTAAATCAAGGTAAATTGTTTTTTGGCTTTCTCTTTTCACTATTATTAAAGCGACGCTGCAAAGAAGTTTTCTTCACCATTTCTGCTGTAGAAGCTGCATTCATATACACTGTCTTAATCATATCATAAATCTCATCAACTGATTCTTGACTATACATTTCGTTTTCAGTATTACTAATCATGAAATTAATGTCATCATAAACATTTTCTTCAAGCCCATTCACGAAATCCTTTGAACGAGACTTATCCCATGCTATTTTAAATGAATCAGGACCTTTGTCCCTCTTTATAGTCAATTTAATAATTATCTTCTATATCGTACTGAACATTAATATCAAGGTGCACATAAAATTTAAGCCATGAATTCTAACGCTTTAACGGGTAGCAAATCAAGTAGTTTCACGGCACTGAAAAAGTTTCCCGCATTAACTTCGTGCTTTTTTCGTTGAGCCTTTCCTATGCCGGTATGCTTTTCTGAAAGGGTTGATTAACCTAGCTATAGTCAGAAGGTTTATAACTCTGTCATTTTGTGCGGGGAAATGTATTAGATTATAGTTCAAACTTTCAGAGGTTTTCATTTCTATTATATTTTTTCTAAATTAATTGTGTAAACTTGATTTCTTTCAACGTTATTTTCTTTCTTTATAAAGCTTGGATTTGATTATCGCAAAGTCATTCAATTATGGCAAAATTACTGAATAGACGAGTCTTTTAATACAACAGTAATATTGACAGAGATCGTTGATGTCTGAATATAAAGCTTACTTTTTTTACTTTTCGTCTTGTGAAAGAGCAATAGAAATGGCCTCTTTCTGAAGCTGAAGAATTAACACACGATTATTGATTTTCTCTCTCTCTCTCTCCTTCTACATCACGCACCTGTTTCATAATCTCCACAGTTGTCTTTCTTTCTTTTGAAAGCTAACTCTCTTTTCTGTTCGCTCTTTACTTATTACCAGATTAAACAACGATGGAATAAAACAGATTAATAATAAAAAAAAATTATCCTGCTCTAGTTCATTCTACCTTTAAAAAATGTTTCTAAAAGCGTCTTTCTTTTCTTTTCGCCATGTCAAAGAGGTATAGAATTTGCCCCTTTCAATGGACAAGAATTAAGTCACATCCTGCATGCGCGAGACGATTATTGATTTTTCTTCTCTCTCATTGTCCTTCTAAATCACGCGTTTGTTTCATAATCTCCACACAGGTCCTTTTCTGTATGGTTAAAAAGCTACATTTATTGTATCCTCAATTCCTCATGTTCAACAGCGAGATAAAGATAAACTGCTTCTTATACTAGCGCCGCTCTATAATTAATAGAGCTTCAAAAAAAAATAATAAGGACAACTACTTTTTGTAAAAATTAACGCCCAGACGATTCTCTCTCTCCTTCTAAATCTTTCACCTGTATCATAATTTCGACAGTTCTTCTAAATTCTATTTTGAAAGCTAACTCTTTCTTGTCTGTTTGGCTTTTTTAAACGAATAAGAGAATTGGCCACTAATTATCATCATGTTGACTGGCGGTATAAACATGATGAAGATAAACTGCGTCTTAGCTTGAAAGTCATCGTTTCTCTCCACTCTTGTTAACTCAAGCTTAAAACAAACCAGGTACTTGTTTAATTATCGCAACCAAGGGCCTTTTCATTTTAGTTTTGAAAATACTTTTCTTTTATTTTCGGCTGTTAAAATGAGTTATAGAATTGGCTGAATTTTATCGTCATTTTCAACAGCGGGATAGAGATAAACTGCTTCTAAGTGCCGCTCTAGTTAACTTAAAAAAACAATAATAATTACAGCTTACTGCTTTTTATAAAAATTAACACCCAGACAGTTCTCTCTCTCCTTCTAAATCTTTCACTTGTATCATAATTTCGACAGTTCTTCTTAATTCTGTTTTGAATGCTAACTCTTTCTCTTCTGTTCGGCTTTCTAAATGAATAAGAGAATTGGTCGCTAATTATCATCATGTTGACTGGCGGTATGAACATGATGAAGATAAACTGCGTCTTAGCTTGAAAGTCATCGTTTCTCTCCACTCTTGTTAACTCAAACTCAAAACAAATCAGGTTCATTATCACAACCAAGGGCCTTTTCATTCTAGTTACCTGTAACAAAAAATGATTTTCTTTTATTTTCGGCTGTTAAAAAGAGTTACAGAATTGGCCGCTTATTATCGTCATGTTCAACAGCGGGATGAAGATAAACTGCTTCTTACCGCCGCTCTAGTTAACTAGAGCTTTAAAAAATAAATAATGACAACTGCTTTTTGTAAAAATTGACACCCAGACAATTCTGTCTCCTTCTAAATCTTTCACCTGTATCATAATTTCAACAGTTCTGTTCGGCTTTTTAAACGAATAAGAGAATTGGCCGTTAACTGGCGGTATATGAACATGATGAAGATAAACTGCGTCTTAGCTTGAAAGTCATCGTTTCTCTCCGCTCTAGTTTACTCGAAAAAAAATGTATACAACATACTGGTGTCTAATAGCTAATTTCTTTTCTTTTCGCCATGTTATACAGAGGTAGAGAATTCGCCCCTTTCAAAGAACAAGGATTAAGTCACCTCCAGCAAGAGACGATTATTGATTTTTTTTTTCTCTCTCTCTCTTTGTCCTAAATCACGCACTTGTTTCATAATCTCTACACAGGTACTTTTCTTTCTGGTTAAAAGGCAAATTTCTTCTCTTTTCGGCATTTAAAAGGGTTACAGAATTTACCCCTTATTATTATCGCGTGTAAAACAGTGTCGTTGTTCGTAAGTCATCTTTTCACTCCGCTCTTGTTGACGACCCTCTCTCCTTCTAAATCACACACTTCTATCAAAACTGCCAGTTCTTCTTACTTCTGTTTTGAAAGCCAACTCTTTTCTATTCCCTCTTTACTTTCAATAGATTAAACAGCGATGGTTTAAACCAGCTTCATAATGAAGAGACATAAGGTACATAAAGTACATGTACTAGTTGCAAATTCTGTTACAGAGATCACGTGACTGCGAACGTCCAATGAACAAAGCCACGCGTCGCTAGAGGCGGTGCCTAGCGGATGGCTTTCTTTTCGCGGTGGCAAGCGCACGCTGTCCGAAAAAATAGAAGAGTTGACCGAAAAAAACACTCGTAGAAAAACTGCTTTTTCTACCCTTTCCCGTTATATTTAGGACTCAATTTTTTTACAGAGCATTCATGAAAAATTGAAGATTCAAATCAGCGAAGAAAAAAAAATATGACGAAATTTGAAGTTTTTAAAGATTTGCCCAATTTTCTCAAGTTCTAGCCCAGCGACTTCTGTCTCATTTTGTCGTGACGGGTCACATATTTTAATTTTGTACATACTTTGTATTATACTTCCATACCCCATGTGGGTCGTTCAGTCATAATAAACTTCTAAACTTCTAAAACTTCTAATGGACCTTAATTTATTTTATTGCGCAGTATCTTCTTTTGTGGCGCCATGTATTTTTGGAATTGCGCGTTTCATTTTTTTTTAACAAATTTAAATAGCACAAACAATCCATACTTTCCTTTGTGCCGTCACTACTGACCTAGCGCTTACATCATGCGTCGAGCTTACTTTTTATTTGTATCTTGGCAACTTATGCGTCTCCTTAATTTTGTGCATCAAATTGTTTATTTTCATTCTTACTTTGATAAAGTAGTCTAAATATTTGGCTCCTGCGGTGTTTTTATTTGACTCCTGAGTATTTACACTTTCTTCGATATCTATTGTTTACATACCGACGCAGAACTTTATTATTTTGTTTACTATATAGATATATAGACAGATAGATAGATAGGTATAATTTCTTATAATTTCTTGCTTTTCAAAAAGTTGGAGGAGTGTCCTTTCAAAAGATACATTGATGACATTAATCCATATACGCTTCAGAGGGAAATATAGCTTTCAAAATTACATGTAAAAATCCATTTGTGCCTTATACATGTTATATTTGAATTTGAATTGAATGGTTTATTAAATATATACTAAAAATTGCAGCTCACAGTCAGGCTGAATTGCATTCAGTTTACAATAACATAAAAGCATTTGACATACATGTACATCATAAACATATTAATAAAAGATGAAACATTATGCTGGATTAACATAACTGAATAATTATACATTAGGTTTAGACTAAATAAATACAGAGAATGAGTAAGCAGTTGACATTGAAAGGAAGAAGAAGCAATGACGAACGAAAGCTACAAGACATTGGTATGAATAACAAAGATTAAATTAAAGCAATTAAACTGACAATGATTTTATGTCGAAGATGCCAATCGAAAAACGAGTACAAGTCAAAGTTATTATCGATCATCTTTTCAAAATACATCAGTTTAAAATGGTTTTCGAAAAATGTCTAAATTGCTAAATTATCCAAGTTTGAAGTGTGCACCCGGAAATTAAAGCTGTTTGATAAGTACAACCAAAGAGTTCAAAAGGGTTATAGAAAGATATTATTTCATATAATAATATCATGATATAATTATGTAAATGATGAGAGGCAATTGAAAAGGCGGTAAGATGAAACTGAATTGGTGGTGGTATATCATGTCTTTATTCGAGATCATGCATGCTTATACATATAAAACCAGGCCCGGCAACCCATTGGGTTAGCCGGCAGGTTATGATATCAACATAACAATGCATTGGCGGATCCAGGGTGGGGGGCACTTCCGGCCCGTGCCCCCCCCCCCCCCCCTTTTGGAAGAAAAGTATGCATTTTGACCATAGACGATCCGCCATTTTCTCGATTGTGCCCCCCCCCCCCGCCCTTTTTTTTTGGGGGGGGGGGGTTGTCAGGGAATTTTGAAGGTCTGGTGAATTTTTTATTTTGTTTTACTCGGTTTTTTATATTTCATTTTGTAAACGATGGGGCTCGTTAAGGGATTTACGGGCGGATGCCATCAAGGTATATAAATCAAAATATATCATTTTTACTGCATAGAAAATGAGTTTTCATAGTCATAGAACTCATAATTTCGTCACAATAACCCTTTAATTTAGGGTTTCTTTCTTAACTGGGTCACACCGTATATGACGATGTAATGCATTCAGCCCGTTTTCTGTGGAGCCTTAGATAGCTTCTGCACGAATATGATGAAGGCAAGTCTAGCTAGGTCATATATTCTCTAGTTTCAATATTGAAAAAAGATCACATTAACCTCGTTTACACCATCCTCAAAATAGCAATATTTAGACTTTAGTGTAAACTAGCCTTATGCTATTTGAGAACACCATTGAATGTAATACCACTATCTGAATGCGAACAGTGAATTTCGTGATACCATGCATGTCTTTCTTTAAGGTTTAAAGCAAACAAAGCGTGGGCGCAATTTCGTTGGGATTGATTGCCCTAGATGGTGCTGTTGTGAACCAACGGTTGGACTAGTTTGAGGGAAATATCTCGTTTTTAGGGATTTGTATAATTTCCATGGAGACGAATAAAATGTTGTTTTGTGCTCATTTTACAAGTGACTGACTATCTGACTTGATGTCGAGCCATCGGTTTGGTTCACTAATACAATTCTATTTTACCTTTACATGAACAACGCCGAGAAAGAAAATTCGTTTTCAGCCCTAATTAGTGCAAAAGACATCTATTATCAGGTTTCGGAACCCTGTTTTTGCTTTATCACCATATTTCCTCATTTTATTTCTTTCTGAACCCTTCTTCTGAATCGTGTCTTAAACTTAAAAACCCAACGAATGCCCTTAATCCTAATTAGGTATGTATCAACAACAAAAGATAGCATGAAGTATAGACGGGAATTAGAAAAACAGGTGTGATTCTATACTTGAATCGTTTCTTTTTAACAAAATGATATTGGTTAATAAAAACTATTCCGTTCCAAAACCAGCTCCTGATTTACTGCTTGTTATATTTATATTCAAAACAAAATAAAGACAACTCGAAACAAGAAAAAAAAACCTACTCATCTCCTTATAATTATGTATGTATTTCACAGTAACTGCTTTGTCTTTATATAATTGCCAGCCTTTTTAAATAATTACAATGAAATTGTAAATTTCTGAAATTTCCGCTTTTCAAGTTACCACGAGCAGTTAAGAATAACTAATTCGTATGGGCATATGTTTGTGCGTGTTTGTGGGTCTGTTTAGCAGTATGTCCGAGGACATTTTCGGACAGAGAACAAAAAAAAAATCATGAGAACAATGGTCCTCGGAAGCCGGACAATAGTCCTCGAACGTCGAACAATGAATTTGTGGACGAAGAAGCTTGACTGGGGAGGAATTTTTAATTTGTAATATGCCGACTGGGGAGGAATTTTTAATTTGTAATATGCCGAAAGATTTGTTTACAAATTAAAAATGAATTTGTGCTTTATTCCGTCGACTGTCCGAGGACGAGGAACAATAGAGGAACAATACTTGTCCTCGGAAGTAAAGTCATGTAAACCTGTGTGTGTGTGTTTGGGTGTGTGTGTGTGTGTGCGTGCGTGTGCTTTCGCACACACAAACACACAGAGAAACTCTTTCCTTCCTTAGTATTCAATTTCAGCTTTTCTAAGTTCATTCTTTATTACACCTCATACTGATTTCTACTTGATTTTTTTTCTTACATCTTCTTATTGATATCTGTATTTTTTTTTTTCTCTCTCTCACTCTCCGAGGTTCGCTTCAAGTGCCGCTCGGGGCACCACCCCCTCTGCATATATATACGCAACTGGATATGAATCCCTTGTAGTGTCCTGTTGTGCTTCAAGAGAATTCATAACTGCTCGGAATTGTTAAGGTTTCGCGAATTATCAAGTTTACTAAAGTCAGGTAATTCTGGCGCAAAGTTAGTTGAGGTTTAATTACCTAACTAAATATGGTCTAAAACCTTTTTGAAATACATTTTCTGGTGACAATCTGCTGAATTCAGATATGACGTAGCTCATATCCGAATAGCGTTAAGGCCCGGTCACACCGCCAGAACTTTGCTGGAGCGTTCCTGGAGCGGTGAAAAAAAATCATCACCGCTCGTAACCGTTCACCACCGTTTAACAGAAGTTGGCCCCCGTTAAGGCAACGCCGTATACGCTCGGCCACCGCTGATGGTCCCTCCTACCGCTCCGAAAGTTTTGAGCTGCACAAAATATTGCGAGCGGTGAGGAGCGGGCAATTTTCCGCTCCGGCAAAGTTCACCACCGCTCCAACAACGCCCAGTCAAAGTTTGGCACCGCTAGACGCAAGTTCGTAGACGCTTGGGTCCGCTAGGCCAACGCAGAAATCTTGAACGCTGGACCACCGCTGCTTCGGCAGTTTTGCCCGGGCGGTGATTTAACGTTGCACAAACTTTGGTGGAGCGGTTGTAAGCGTTTTACGAGCGGACACGGGATTGCTGGAACGGTGTCGGGCGTTGAAGCAGCGATCCATTGCGGTGATGAACTTTGGTTTGGCGTTGGTATGGAGGTGTCGGAGCGGGACCAACGCTCGCTACCGCTCGCTACCGTTAAACCAACGCTAAAGCAACGCCGGCTTCAGCGGTGCACCGCTAAGGAAACGCCCGTGTTTTCGAATTTTTCCCCATTTTGTGCGCGGTGACGAGCGTTGTCGAAATTCGGCCCCCTCTCCCTACCGTTCAAGGAACGCTCCAACAAAGTTCTGGCGGTGTGACCGGGCCTTTACACCTTGTATAACAAAGAACACTTTTATGTAACATTTCATTTCTGTTTTATTTTTGTAGGGTCTGTCCAATTACTTCTGGTAAAGTTGGACGCCCTCAACCATGGGGGCCAATTTAAACCTTGTGGCAGCCCTTACTCTCCTGATGATTGGTCTTCAAACGGTTCAAGCATCAGGTAAGTCCTTCCTTTTATTTATTTTTTAAATATTATATTATATTTATATATTTTGATACTTGAAACTTTGTTATGTGATAAATGATGGTAAATAGATTCTAAAAATTAAAAAAATGAAATTTGATATTTCACGCCATATTTGAGGCAGTACTACTTCGTGAATTCACCGACGATAGCTAAAAAGCTTCTACCATTACCACATTGGGCGAACACTAACCGAACTCAATTTTGCAAAATGTTTTGGTCAATTAGAGTTTATCATCATGTTCGATTCCTTTCATCTAAACGTATAATTTATATGCCTTTAGACGATATGATTGCTTTCTAGGGCCCTGCATCACAAAAATGTGCATACATACTTTAGGACAATTACGCATCTATTTTTTTTTTTAATTCTGAAATTCTTCCCACAAAGGTGTATGCACAAGCCTAAAGTATGTTTTTTTCTATTAGCTAGGACCCTCAGCTATCATAATCTGCCTATTTGATGTACAGTTGATGGTGGGTGTGGCCTCTAGGACCGTTACTATGGTAACACATCAAAAATATTGGATTCTTAGAAAATACTTTATCTTTGTAACTCAATAGCTATAAAATATATGGTAAGAAACCCATTATGTGTATTTCAAGCTGCTTGATAGATTGCAATCACAATCTGAGCCATTTAAAGTCATGGGCGTGTAAAAAAAAGGCCGTTGCTATGGAAACGGTACAACAAAAAGCTGTTATTTGTGACAAAATCTATAATTAACCATTACAAAATAGAAAGAAAAAGGTGTCTGCACAGTCTTTGATGTTTTTTTTTAATTAGTTATGACCCTCAGCTATCATAATTTGCCTGTTTGACATCAAGGTGGTGGTGGGCGTGGCCGCTAGGGCCGTTACCATGGTAACACATAACGAAATACTGGAATTTAGAAAATACCGTATATTTGTCATTTAGCAGCATAAAATATATGGTAAGGACTTTAATATATATATTTCAAGCTGCCCCACTGATTCCAACCACAATCTGAGTCATTTGAAGTCATGGGCGTGTAAAAAAAGGGCCGTTGCTATGGAAACGGTCCCCCAAAATGCTGATATTTGTGGGAAATATCTATGATTTATCAATACAAAATAGAAAACAACTGTCTGCAAAATCTTAAATCATGTTTTTTTGTTAGCTAGGACCCTCAGCTCTCATATTCTTCATATTTTACATAAAGTTGGTAGTGGGCGTGATCACTAGGGTTGTTATCATGGTAACGCACCAAGGAATTTTAGAAAATACTACATACCTGTAATTCTACATCACAAAAACAAATTGTAACCATCTACCTATATGTATTTTGGGGTGCCCGTTTGATTGCAAGTAGAATCAGAGTCATTGAAAGTCACCGTCATGTCAAAACATGGCTGTTGCTATAGAAACAGTATGATAAAATTTAAATATTTCTGTAACTAATCAACACAAAACAAAGAACAAGTGTATGTACAGCCTAAAATGGTGTTTATCTGTCAGCTAGGATCCTCAGCTATCATAATCGAAAGCTTCCTAGTAGCCACAAATGTTGTTGTGGGTGAGACTGCCAAGGTAGATACCATGGTAAGGTACCAAGAAACATCAGAGTTTTAGAATAATAGATAATAATAAATTGATCTTACTGACCCAGGATAACTACATCAGTGCCTTATACACATTTCATACATCTGGGTCAAGCAAAACATGTGGGCAAAACACCTTGCCCAGTGATGTACGCACCGATCAAGGATCGAATCCAAGAGCTCTCGTATGAGAGTGAAAGGCCTTCACCAATATAACACAGTGCTTCCACCATGTATTTGTAGGGGTCATCCCTATAGCTAGAAGGTCCGATAGTTAGCGGGTCCGATAGACCGACACCCAATAGATAGAAGGTTCGATAGACCGAATGTACGAGAGGGTCCAATAGACAGAAGGTTCTATAGACCGAATCGGCAGGAGGGTCCAATAGTCCGAAGGTTCTATAGATCGAATGACCAACGGGTCCGATAGTCAGAAGGTCCGATAGATAGAAGGTTCGATAGTCCGAATGTACATGAGGGTCCAATAGGCAGAAGGTTCTATAGACCGAATCGGCAAAAGGGTCCGATAATCCGAAGGTTCATAGGGGTGCGATAGTTAGAAGGTCCGATAGACCGACAATAAATACGTAAAAAGGGTAAAATAGTGGATAAAATGATAAGTGGGTAATAAATAAGTGGTTGAAATAAGTGGGGGCGTTATGTTTTCAGATCGTCAGTCCGTACCGTCCGTCCGTCCCGTATTTGCGTTCTCGGGATAACTTGGGAAACATTCGACGGATCAACTTCAAGCTTGGCTCATCTAGAGGAATTACTATTATCTGATTTATATTTTGGGGTCACAGGGTCAAACGGAACAAGGGTCTTTGTGTTCATAATGTCATGACATGAATGAGAAGCTTTGGAGATCACTTTAAACACAGCCCATGTACGTGTATGCACAGAGAAGTGACAATGCTTTTATTAATTTAATAGGACCCGGACCCTCAGTAATTTCAGATAATAATTGCAGTAAGAAAAGTATTTTTTTAGCTCATTACATAGATTGATATCAATTGTAAAATATGAATGTGCGATTTGTTTCCTTTATATGTATAAACTTATTTTGTTATTGCTCAATGGTCTCGTTGGCTGCCCATCTGGGGCCTGGTGGCCTTAAGTGCTACATTGTAGAGCTCCTGTGAGTGATGTGCTGACAATTTCACGATGTCGCCCCAGAAAAAGCAGTTGCACGTGGTTTTGTTTATTTGTTAATTTTTTTTCATCGGAGCATCGATTATGTTCTGAATAAATCGAATGATTTATCAAAAAAGCTAATTTCTATGTTATGCACATTTCACAAGTAATATCTAGACCTATAATCACGCTGAAAATAGGTAAATGATATTCGTTGACCGCCAAATATGTTGGTTCAACCATAGACATAAGAACCGGTTGTGGAGGCGTTAGCCCCCCGACCCCCCCCCCCCCCCATAAAAACAAAATGTGGGGGCGGGAATACCCTCCCCCACCCACTTTTTATGCCTGAAAAGGGGGTTCCAACCAAAGAAAAAACAAAAAAGGAAGAGGTTGAAAAGGAAAGAAGAAAAGACAACAAAGGAAAAGAAGAGAAAAAGAAAAGAAGAAATCAGAAAGGAAAGAGAAGAAAACAAAAACTCAAAAACTTCGCTCACTAGCATTATTAGGGTTATTTACCAATGCCCATTATATTTTCATTATTGATATTAGTTATTAATATAATCGCCATATTTATGTATATAAACTAATGCCAATTATATTAATAAGTCATATTCTTATGGAAGTTATTTGGTTTGCATCTTGAATCTCTAGCTAATGTTATGCTATTTTTCTACTCAAAGAATGTTAGCAACATAACTGAAAGGAATCGAGCGGCAAGTTGACCTAAAGGGGCTGAAGAGATAAATTTTCAGAAATAATGGCCTGTGGCAAATAGTCTCTTCCCAATATGAGAACGGAAGGTGCCGATAATACGTTACACAGATTATGAGAACGGAATAACAATACGCTAGAACATATTTTCAGGATACAAAATTCTTCTTGTTTCCTCTCTCTCTCGTTCGCTCGCTTTGCTCCCTCATACAATCAAGAAACTAGGCCTAGATTGTTTCTTGCAGCAAGCACCTCTTACGTCCTGCAGCACCAAGAAGTCCGAATATCATAATATTCGGGCAGTGAGGCATCCGACTACTCTTGAATTCCCCCCCCCCCCCCCCTCCCCCCCCAAAAAAAAAAAATTGTATAATTTACCCGACAGAGTCCACAGACTAAAGTTTGCCACAAGGTAGTATGGGTGTAGTCGGTGAACATTCAAAAAAGTATAAAAGCTGACATCATAGCTGGTAGGAAAATACCGCCTGACAACCCTCAAAAAAATGGTAGGGCCTAATTGAAACGATTTCAGTTTTATCGGTCAGAATCTTTTGTTGTCAGAATCTTATCTTTTGTTACTTTTAATGAAAATTCAACTATAAAGTGTGCACCCCATAAAATTTCTTTGTTTAAAAAATAATACATGACTGTGTTAAAAGGGGACGCCCTTTCCTCAGCTTGCTCCACTAGAAAAAAATGCTTCGGGCATGATAGGCCTCGGGGCTTTAGTGTGCACCATATAATTAGATTTCCATGTTCCAAAAAATGGTCAGCGTTCCCCATTGCCAATACATCGGTTTAGTTGCAAAATTAACCGGGGGGGGGGGCTGAGCTGCATGGGTGGACTACCCCCGCCCCACGGTGATGATGATGCTCTGATAAAAATACTTTTAGCATGTTGAAAATGTAATGTATAAAACAAAACTTTAAAATAAGTTCCCCATTTTCTTGGGGGGGGGGAGGGGGGGGGGGGGGGGGTGAGGGTGGGCCCACAGACCTAGTGCATGGGTTTATTACAATGCACATAGAAGAAGATATGGCATTACCCTTTTCCTTGTATGAGATAAAACTATTAACAACTTATTGTATCCACTTATTTACCCTTTTTTTACGTTATTGTCGGTCTATCGGACCTTCTAACTATCGGACCCTTAGTGAACCATCGGACTATCGGACCCTTTTGCCGATTCGGTCTATCGAACCTTCTATCTATCGGACCTTCTGACTATCGGACCCCGTTGGACATTCGATCTATAGAACCTTCGGACTATCGGACCCTCCGCCGATTCGGTCTATAGAACCGTCTGTCTATTGGACCCTCTCGTACATTCGGTCTATCGAACCTTCTATCTATTGGGTGTCGGTCTATCGGACCCGCTAACTATCGGACCTTCTAGCTATAGGGCTGTAACCGTATTTGTAATGTAAGGAAGTACAATGTAGTCATCTAATTATACACAATTAAAGCTGCGCCTTTAATTGCAATCAAAAGCCGGATGAAATTAGGTCAGTCATATAAATATATGCCGTTGCTAAAGGAAAAGAATGATAAGAAAGCTGATATTGATTTTGAAGAAAGGGATATAATGAATTATAAACAAGTCACTGAGTTCATAAACTTGTAGCAGTCCTATTGGTTCAAATCCAGATCAAGAATATTTTCCAGTTGGAGGCCTCAAGTTCATGCCTGGTAGAACACTTGCTATGACAAACGGAGATGCAAATGTTAAAATATATATGCAAGGCTTCTGAAAATCATTACATAAGCCAATTCATATTGAAAAGTGACCACTGTAGTTAGAGATACTCTCATCTACTGTGTTGTCGTATTACGGTATTAACTTTGACTGCTTGGTAGGTGTTGTACTGTGGCTGTGAGCACCAAAAGCATCTTTAAAATATCGGCATTTCAGAAAGTGGCATTGTTTTAGTTTAACATTATTTTAAAACAATCTAAACAGTCTAGACATGCTAGATATCTCCATTGCAAGCAGCCTGAATGATTTCATTGAAAATGTTAATCATTTAACACAATGACCATATCCAAATATGGTCGCTGCTAAGGCAGATTATGATCGAGAAATCTATATAGAAAGAAAGTGGCATATTTCTGTGATTTAACAACACGAAAGATAATGTTGGTAATGATATCATTTTTATAAAACTAATTTCCGACTTTACTGCTAACTGCAATTAATTTGTCGGTATTGAGTTCACGGTCATCTGTGAAATGATAAGTGAGGTACATCAGTCTCCACACCAAGTTGACATGAGTGACAGCTACATGTATTCCATTCCTGCGAGGAGTTTTATAAATGGATGCCATTAGGAATCAGAAGTTAGAGAGCATCTTTTGGATAGAGGTACGGAATATTTTCAGCAGAATTCATCTTGCAGCAACACCCGCTACTTTGGTTGACCCGTCAATCAGAGTTATCATGAAGAACAGATACAAGAAGGCATTGACAGACTTCAGAACTACATACCAAACTATACTAAGTAAACTTGAATTCCCTCTAGGGTAAAGTGAGGATTCACTCATCATCTTCATCCTAACCATAGAGACATTACTGAACATTGCAAAATATGTATTCTTTTCTAACATAGTGGCGGAAGAATAGATGACACCTTTATCTCCATCCTGAGTTCTGACTTTATTCTGCCAAACCAAACCGGGGGAGGGTTGGATAATCGGTTACAGCCCTATAGCTAGAAGGTCCGATAGTAAGCGGGTCCGATAGACCGACACCCAATAGATAGAAGGTTCGATAGACCGAATGTAAGAGAGGGTCCAATAGATAGAAGGTTCTATAGACCGAATCGGCGGAGGGTCCGATAGTCCGAATGTTCTATAGATCGAATGTCCAACGGGGTCCGATAGTCAGAAGGTCCGATAGATAGAAGGTTCGATAGACCGAATCGGCAAAAGGGTCCGATAGTCCGAAGGTTCAGTAGCCGTCGCCCCCAACCAATCATAGTGGCTTTCAATCTATACAGTAGTAGAAGCCTTATCTTGAGCAATGCCCGTCGCCTTTTGAAATCGAAACCTTACCAACACGAAGGAAAGGACCACCCCATCTACGTGGAGGAGATGCTTCCAAAGGAGCTACGAGAGTAACTGCACATCAAGCGAAAGCTGAAAGAGGAAAACAGAAGCAGAATGGTGTACTTTAAATTCCCAGCGCGCATTTTCTACAAGGATCAACAGAATGGGAAGGAGGTTGGATATAAGATCAAGTGAATCCTCCCCACACAAGAAAGCAGAATAATAGTTGAGGAAAAGGAACCACAAGATAAAAATAATATAGTGCTGGCTATATATTGGAAAGGAGAAACGAAGAACAAACAGGATAGAAGTAAAGAGAACAAATAACACAATGAGAAAAAAGGACAAAGAGAAATTTAAGCTACAAATAACCTCATAACCTCATAAAAATGTTAAATGTGTATGATAAAAAGCATTCATTGAAGTAAGAACAAATGAGACTCACGGAGCAGAGCGCCAAATGAACTCCACAATAGAGGGTGGAAGATCAACCTCTGAACTTTTTTGTGTTTTGTTGTTTATATTGTTTTTTGTATTGGTTTGTAATTGCTTGTTTGTACACTGTGATATGATGGGAACTTTAGAGAAGCTAAACTCAAAATATGGACTTGAAATTAATGACACATAATGTTAATGGATTAGGGGATTTCAAAACAAGAAAACGATATTTCAATTTTATGCTTAAAAAAAAGATATCATATTATTACAAGAGACACACTCAGCAGAGAAAGATGAAATATTCTGGAAGAATCAAACAAGATCGAATATCATTTTTAGTCATGGAACATCTATGAGTAGAGGAGTATGCCTTATTTTGAAGAAAAAAAAACTCCAGATATTACAGTATTGGACTCAGTGAAGGATACAATGGGAAGGTTTCTGTTAGTTAAAGTGGAAATTTATAAGAACGTTTATGTTGTATGTAACATATATGCCCCAAAGATCATGTGGAATTCTTTAAGAATGTGGAACTAACCCTGAAAGAGCACCTTGATGTTGGACAAGTTCTCTTGTTGGGTGGAGATTTTAATTTTATTCGAAATTTAGAGCTTGATAGGGAAGGTTCAATGAAACAAATCTGGAAACACTCCTCTCTATTTTATTCAAAATTTTAAGACAGTTTGGATTGATTGATATAATATGTAGGTCTAGAAACTTGAGAACAAAGGGATTTACATGGAGAAGATACAATCCTCGTGTGCAAGATTAGATTTTTGGTTAATCCATGAACCGTTGCAAAGTAAGATAGTGGAAAATGATATCTTACCAAGTGTGTTATCTCATCATGATTATGTCAGCTTGCATATACAGATTAAGAAACATGTTACTGACCCATCATATTGGAAATTCAATAATTATTAGCTTATTGAATGATAAAGATTATGTTGAAGCCTTCAGTAAGAATTACCCCATATGGGTAAATGGTTATGAAGACATGAGTGATAAAGGGATGTTGTGGGATTGGTTGAGGTTTAAAATAAGAGAATTCACTATTCCATTCTCAAAAAAGAAAAAAACTGTGAGAAAGAAGAGAGACGAAAGGAATTGGAAAAAGAACTGAAGGAAATAAATGAAATAGATCAAGAAAGGAGAGATGATGTTGTGGACAGAAAAAAGGAAATTGAGCAGGAATTACATAAAATATATGATTATTTTGCCGATGAGGCAATCTTGAGGTCAAGATGTACTTGGTATGAGAAAGGAGAGAAGAGTACAAAATATTTTTTGTCACTAGAGAAAGGTCAGGCACAAAGAACCAATATTGAGGTATTAAATACAGACAATGGAAACATTGAGAAGGCGACAGAAATTCTTGTAAAAGAATCGTTTCACAAGTTATTTAAGAATAAAGATCAGGTGTCTGAAACAGTTTATAAAGAGTACATTGAGTAAACCAAGGTTGAACAACTCACAGAAGATGAGCAAGCCTCATGTGAAGGCAAGATCACAAGTTCTGAAGTTAGAAATGAACTGTTAAAAATGGCAAAAAACAAAACCCCAGGAAATGATGGACTAACTGTTGAATTTTATGTGAATTTCTGGCCTTTGATCTCAAAACATTTGGTTGAAGCTTTTAATTTTGCGCATGAAAAGGAACTCATGTCTGTCTCACAAAGACAAGGTGTGATCAAATTAATTCCCAAACCAAACAATTACAAGATAATTCTCGGCAATTGGCGTCCAATTACACTTTTAAAGACCTCAGCCTGACCCAAAACAACCATATATTGACGTAAAGCTTAGTAAACAAAGAATATAATTACCCTGGTTATTCATAAATTTTCGTCTCCGTTTATCCATAAAAAATAAAAAAGATAATTTTTTTGGTCCGCCCCCTCCCTATGGCGTAACACTGCAGGGGGTCGCTAGACGTGTGACGACATGTCATGTATACAGCTCCGAGTGCGTCTACACGATATGTCGTCATCAAATTTTCACCCCCCGCAAAGTAGCGTTCCTCAGAGACGGGGCCCAAACCACCGGGGCTCAACATTCGGGACGCTGTTACTCATTCCACAGGAAACGGAATCTCATGAAGTTGGTTTCAATTTGTTCAGAAAATATATAGCTCCCCGTGGATGAATAAAGGGTATATTTCTAAAATTCGGTCAGGCTGAGGTCTTTATATGTAGATACAAAGATAGTTTCAAAGTTCTTGGCCAAAATTAGTTGACAGCCAGCAAACTTATTTTATTGAAGGAAAATACATTGGAGAGGGGATTAGGCTGATATCTGATCTAATGTATTATGCTGAAGAGGAAGATATGCCAGGCATCATTGCAGCATTAGATTTGACTAAAGCCTTTGATTCTATTAGTCATGCATTTCTGATCAGTTGTTTAGAAGCATATAATTTTGGGCCATCTTTAATAAAATGGGTAAAAACACTACACAATGACATAAGCAGTTGTGTATTGATAAATGGATTTACTACAGGATATTTCAAAATCTCAAGAGGAGTACGTCAAGGTGACCCCCTGGCTCCCCTCCTATTCATATTGGGGTTGGAAACTTTTTTAAGGAGAATAAAAAATAGGGAAAGTTTTAGAGGCTTTGAAGTAGATGGTAAAAATAATAAAATATACAGCGTACGCTGATGATATAACATGTTTTTGTCAAGATACAGATTCACTTAAATTATTGTTTAAATTTTTTGATGAATTTTCACTGATATCCGGTCTTTGTATCAATAAAACCAAGACAGAAGGAATGTGGATTGGAAAGGACAGACACCTTGGAGAAAAGGTGAACGACATTAAAAGGCCCGAGAAGGGTATTGAAATCTTAGGCATATATTTTTCCTTTGATAAACTAGAAGCTAGGAGAAGAAATTTTGACATTCGTTTGAACGAAATAAAAGGTATATTTTTAAAGTGGAAGAATAGAAGCCTGGCATTGATTGGAAAGATTCAAATTTTGAAAACTTTTGTTATGTCAAAAATAATATATCTATTGTCAAATATTGAAATGCCTGGAGAGTTTTTGATGGAAGTTGAAAGGTTGATGTTTTCTTTTTTTGGAAAGGCCCAGACAAAATATCAAGGGCAAACATGTTTGCAGATTATTCTGAAGGTGGACTTAAATGTCCTAATATACAGTGTATGATAGATACTTAGCTAGTTAAATGGATTCAAATATATTTCATAAGAACAAACCACCACTGGATACTATTGTTTGAATATTTTGTAAAGAGATTTGGTGGAAAAACAATATTTATGAGCAATTATTCTATAAAATATCTACGAACACACAGCATTCCTACATTCTATTGTAATATGTTAAAAGCATGGTCGAAACTAGATGTACATCAGCAATTTCGAGGGGATGACACAAACCAGACAAGTATACTCATGCAATGTGTATGGAATAACAAACATATTTTAGTTGATAGCAAATCTTTATATTGCAAGCCACTACATGATGCAGGGTTATACTATGTTCATCAAATTTTCAATCATAATGGCGAAATTGTTCAATTCGAATCTTGGAAAGAAAGAGGGGTATCAAACTTGTAATGTATTAAATATATGGCAATTGTGCAGTCGATAAGTAGACATTGGAAGAGTACATTTAATCCATTGCTACTTGAAATGCTTTGGAGTAACTTAGATGAAGAACAGAAACAATTAGAACTTTTGTCATCAGAGATTCACAAATTCAAGACCAAGAATATATATATAGAGAGTTTGTAAATGAGTATAAAGCTAGATCTGTTTGTGAACACAAGTTTTCTATCCAGTATGGGGTTCAAGAGGAGGAGTGGTCCCAAACTTATTTATTACCATTCTAATGTACAATAGAAGTTAAAATGCGAGCTTTTCGGTTTAAACTTTTACACAACATTTCCCTCCATAATTCCCTGACAAGCAAAAAAAAAAGGTCTTCACTCTAAAAGGGGGGCACAATCGCGAAAATGGCGGATCGTCTATGGTAAAAATTCATACTTCTCTTCCAAAAGGGGGGGGGGGCACGGGCCGGCTGTGCCCCCCCCCCCTGGATCCGCCAATGATATAAAAGATACATATATAATCAGAAATGTAAAAGCTTGGTAGTCAATCTTGGTGGTCTTATTGCTCTTATTCGAAACATGAAATATACAGAATTAATTATTGCAAAAGGAAAGAATAAAGAATACCTTCATTATAGAAAGTGGTCCCCTATTGAACACCTGTTGTAGACGGTCCTAGTAGTAAAGTTAATTGTTACCAACCATTAAATTGTTTTGTTGTTTTTATTTCTTAGTTTTTGTTTATTTTCATTTTTTTCTTTCTTTTTGTTGCAAGATTGTTAATGTTATTTATGTGTCAATCATTGATTAGTCTGTTTGATTGTAATGTGATTTTTGTTATTGTTATGTAAATCATGAAAACCAATAACAGTTTTAATATGAGAATACTCAGTTTAAGTAAGGCTGCAGAACGCCTTAAAGCTGTAAAAGATAGATAGACAAACCCACTGGTGTTCACTAATTTCACAACATTATGGACTTAGCCACTAAACTCTGCTACCCCCATCCTTTATCCTACCATGCTTTAGGCAACATAGTATTAGAGGAACCATCTCACAAACTATTGGCCATATCTCCTCTAAAGCCGAGAGAACTGCAGCTTACCTGTAAGGGCAACCACTGTGTAAACTTATAGGTCTTATGGTCCCCAAAACATCAAGTCCATTGCTAATATACATGTACCCCAATCATGCAAGTCATGAGAATGCTGAGCTTGAATTGCACTACAAGCCTTCTCAGTGACTCTTTTGAAGAACTTCTAGTAAATATTTTTTTTTTAAAGTAGTAGTAACATAATTGCTGCTGTGTAATAACAACAATCTGTCACCCTTTTATTCAATTTCTCAGTTTTCATAATAATACTACCATGGCATCAACCCTGTTTTGACATTACTATGGCCTTAAGTGATTCGGATTATAACTGTAATAACTCAGGCAGTTTATGATATGTATATCAAGACCAATATTTTGTGTTTACTATTGTCATTTTCAAACAATTTCCAATATTTTGATGGTGCGTTGCCATAGTAATGGGGCTGGTGCTCACACCCACCATATCGGCGTCAGTTTGAGACCAAACGGATAATAAGAATTATAATAGTTTTACCTGACTGTGACCTTGAAAGCACACCCAAAAATTGCACTCGAAAGAGCAGCTTGATATAGACGTAATGCCTACGAAATATTTTCACGTTGTTGAATTACACATATACTAGCAGAAGCAGCCCGTGGACATCCGTGGACATTATGATTAATCACCGTACCGTTAAATTGTCACAATAATCAAGTGAATAAGTAAAAAAGTCGGGTAAAGTTATTTTTTATCAAAAAGTATTTACAACATGTGCATTGGCGGATAAGGGTGGGGGTACTTCCGGCCCGTGCCCTCCCTACCCCCCCCCCCCCCTTGGGAAGGAAAGTATGCATTTTGACCATGTACGATCCGCCCTTTTGTTGATTGTGCCCCCCCCCCCCCTTTTAGAATGCAAACCTTTCTTGCTTGTCAAATAATTATGCAGGGACCCCCATCATAACCACACACTCCTGAGCGAATTTTGGAGGTCTGAGGGAAAACAAATTGTCGCACCCCCCCCCCCCCCCCAACTCCGGCCCTCCCCCCACCGCTGAGCGACTTTCCAAGAACCTGGAAAGAAAATATATAGCTCCCCGTGGATGAATAAAGGGTATATTTCAAAATTCGGTCAGGCTGAGGTCTTTAATGTTAGTCTGTTGCCTCACTCTTAACGTCGTGTATGGTATTATTTTGATGAAAAATGCAGCGTTAAAATAATAAAGGAATCAGTCACTTGTAAACAAAATAAGACGCCATTGAATTTTCAGCTGCTTGCACCGGGGCATGTTCGGCGTTTCAAGAGGGAACGAATACCATCCGTGCTATTATTCGGAGGGCTTTTCAATTTGAAAGTGGGGTTTATTTCATTGATCATTGACCCTTCTCCTGTGTATTTACAATCAAACGGTTTTAGTTATCAGAGTCAGTTTCACTTTCCCTTTTAGAATGGTGTGAAATAAGGTCATGTTTAAATATACCAAACTCTTTATAATTTGATAAATAATTGCATTGCAATTACGTTCATTCATTATAGGACGTCGTCTGCTTAAGCAGGATCGGTCGCTAGTGTGACGCCATCAAAGCATCGCTATATTTTTGGCGAATCCTCGGATATTCCAGATGCTTAGAAGAGCTTTTATTTATGTTGTTTTTATAATCATCAGATACGCAGTTGACATAAAACTTATACGATTGCCATCTATAAGTTTCCCAGTTTCTAGTGATACATTAATTGCCATATTTGTGATTTTCTTTGCATAGCTACTTTAAGAAAAAAAGGAGAGTCTGGACTGACCATCATAGAGAGCAGAAATGCTCAACTCCTGCTAGACATATTTCCAAAATAATATATGTTGTATGCTGCTGATTATATATATATATATGTCTCTGACTGTAATAAACTATATGTACAACTGCAACTTGGTTTAAAATATATTGGTTTAAAACATATACCCCAATGGTGCACTGGACAGCCCCCCCACCCCCCCCCCCCCCCCATCCTCTGACTAGGCTATTTGATGATAACAGCCAGGATAAATACCGATTCCTGTCAAGGGTGATTTTTCACGCTTTCCACAAAGTTTGAGAAATATCCTTCAAGAAATGAGAAAGTTATACACTTGGCAACCTGGTGATGTATCTTGCGAACTCCTCTCTCATTTGGTCTGTACAGAACATTTTCATAAATTGTTATTTTCTTAGTTTATGATGAAGGAATACATTTGTTTCATTCATGTTTCGTGTAAAAACATTATGTGCAATGATTACACCTAGGTAAAATATATTCTATATAAAGAGTGTAAATTCATGATTTTCTTTTTAGTACAGGGTTAATGGGAGAGGGGCTTGCACAATACTTCAAGGAATTGCCGCTTTGTGTTTGATTAATTAATAATTCAAAAATTCATACTTTCTTATTTCTTATCGAATTTAGCTCAAATTTCATTCATTGTTTTTTTTTCTTCATTTTTTCCCCTCTTTTTTTGTTGTTGTTTACTGTCGGCTTTTATAGAGGACACACACCCAAAGATTAGTCAACTAGTTTAAACATTCTTTTTAAGATGGATACAATACGTCGCAAGTTGCTTTTTTGGACAAGCACATTACAGACACAAACAACAAAAATACCATTTTTTCCATCTGTGAAAGCCAATCGGACATTCTACGTGTCTCCTTTGCTCTGTTTGTATTCATGGAGAATATAAAATCTCATTATCACTTACGCCTAATAACAATGATACTTATACAACATTATAAAGTGCTTGATACGATGCTTCTAAGCGCATAGACCGATGGAAATAATGAAAAAGAGAGATAGACAGACAGAAAAATCTCCCCCCCCCCCAAAAAAAAAAAATAAATAAAAAAAAAAAGAATCATGAACATACAAAACATTTCACAATCACAACAACTACTACTACTACTCATGCGATTGCCTGAAGACTCAATAAGTTCCGAGAGGTGTCTTGAATAAATTTACGGTGGGTTCCTGGCGAATTTAAAGAGAAACACTGATGCAGAGTTTTGGGGCAAAACAATAAATAAAGCACAATCGCCATATTAAGTCCTGGTACGGGATCCAGAAGATAGTTATATCCCCTAATAATTATGTGGGTAGTTTCAATATTTTTATTAAATGGATTTGGTAGAACGGTGCTATGAAGTGCATTGCAAGGTTTATGAAGATGATCAGTCGTTGCACTGGTTGTTTTTTTTTTGTCTGTGTTTCTACCGAAGTATATAAATACAATAATAGATACGTATTGAGAACATGAAATGCAACGGATCATGATGAAGGTGTCTTGCAGACTTGACCCTTTATTTTGGTTTGCCGCGTACAGAAAAAAAAACACGTAGAAGTACATAATAAATAATATAGCCGTAGATGGGGTAATAGCGTTTTAACGAGTCTACAGAGAAGAACCCAAATCAATAATTTATTAATTTAATCAGCCATATACAGTGGCGGCACCAGGATTTTTAAAGTGGGGGGGGGGGGGGCAAATGGGGGCAAAAGAAAATGTTGGGGGGGGGGGGCAGGGGCGGATGCAGGATTGAGTAAAAGAGGGGGTACAAAAATGAAAGTTTGTCAAAACGTAGACCCGTATGTTTTTGGTCTCGCCAGCTTCTCAAAAAGTCGCTCAGTGGGGGGTTGGGATTTGGGTAGGGAAAAAAAAAATTTCGCCGAACTTCCAAAAAACGCTCAGAAAAGGGGCTATGGGGCCCAGTTTCCCTCCATAATTCCCTGACAAGCAAAAAAAAAAAAAAAAAAAAAAAAAAAAACGGCGCCAAAAAGGGGGGGGGGGGTTCGGACCCCCGCGACCCCCCTCTGGATCCGCCTATGGGGGCAAGGACGGACAAAAAAATTTTCCACCCTTTTATTTTTTTTCACTCCGAAAATTATTGGGGGGGGGGGCAACTGGGGGGGGGGGCAATGCCCCCCATGCCCCCCCCCCCCCCCCCCCCCTGGTGCCGCCACTGGCCATATACCTGTCCTGTCAAATTTAAGAGCAGTAGGTGAAATGACTCTTTGAAGCCAAGATGAAAAGAAAGCGGGGATAAAAAACTTCTGACTTTGCACAAACCTGGTAGTAATTTTCTCAAGGCATAATTATTAAGCTGGTGTTGCAGGAAAGGATATGAAGCTATTGTAACATTTCTAACAGTACCAGCTGCCTTCCCGCCCACCATAGCAAGGGTCCTAAGCAATAGCATTTACTCAATAATTTTTTTTTACCTAAGCCTAACTAATGCTAATTCTTTGTATTCGGTACATTCTACTTTTTTTTGGGGGGGGGGGGGCATATCGAAGTGAAAGTTAGAAAAAAGCGATTTACCAGTCCCTTACTATTTTTTATGAATAAGGACGGAAGAAATAGTTGGAACATTTTTTTTTTGCACAATCAGCTTTCATGTGACAGCTTGCACTATGAACATGGCGAACAAAGAAGTGGACAAAATATACAGCTCCCCATTGTACCTTCCACAATTGCTCTGGTAGACAAAAGAACATCCCTTCAATGATATTATGTAAAAATATTTAGAACAGGTGCCACATGCATATTCACCTGGTCTACTTATTTTACATAATAGAGTAGTTGTGGAGGGTACAATGAGGAGCTGTATATTTTATCGCCTCTCTTTGTCATCATGTTCATAGTGTTGATTCCTTCATCATTATCACGTATCAATGACTTAGGCGCTCTTGAAGGGGGCAGGAAGAAAACATACATTTTCCTTGATTTGGTTTGAATGAAATCATTACACCTGTCACACAATGATGAAGCCATCTCATTTCAAGAATAATTTCTTGAATGGTATCTATTCTCCAAATATCTGTGACTGAATTAATAGACATGTTGACTGAGTGATTCAAATTTATGGATGTTTCTTTCCTGGGGACCTAGTAACGAGGTATTCCATTAACCTGTTATTAATGAATGAACTACAATACTTGGAATCCAGTTTGCATACAATACTTGTTGCTATGTCTGACAAGCCTTTGGCAAGGTTTCAGGTTGCCAAGAACAACCTTTGTTTCAAAAGTATGCATAAAATTTGAATCACTTAGTAAACATGTCTATTGCTGAGATGAATGGTATTCCTTGTATCGTGCATGGATGGTTATATTACTATGTAACAGGGTCAGTGTGGTGCTGTAAAGTAATGTCAGCATGCAAAATGCAAAAACACTTAGTTAATGAAAAGGCACAATTTATGAGTTCGTAGGGATTAAGAAACCTGAGGTTACTTTCATTGGATAAGATTTCCAATCCAGTCTACCCATTACAATCTTTTCAGTGATTTTAACTGAAGCTTATCATTTGGATTCAAATTATGACAAATATCAAAATATAAAGCAGACTGTATATCAAGCCGATTGCTTTTTTTTTCTTATAATAATAATAATAGCTACATTTATATTGCGCACGTATCCATCCCAGAAGATGCTCAAGGCGCCTACAAAGGAGACATTATTGTCTCTGTTTCGTGCATATTGAAAATTTGTAGTACCAGGAAATTGTGTGTATTTGGTGTCACATGTGCCTGCATGGGAGGGGAAAAACGGTATCACTGTATAACCATCGGGTCTCTCCTCCTGATATAACTGATAGGGATGTGCAGGTGTACCACTACACCGGGATTTTCCCTTACTCTTCTTCAAATAGTGCAGTGGGTACTTAACGTGCAAAGGTGATGAATCTCCTCCACACGGGGCCTCTATTTAACGTCCTATCCTAGAGATGGAGTGTTTTCCACTGTTTTCTTCCTTTCACTTCTATTGTGAGGCGGGCATTTTTTATTATTTTTTTTTAATACGGGGAACATTCTTATTTCACTGGAGTTGTCCCCTTCCTTTAAAAACTTTTTTTTCATATGGGAACATCCTTATTTCACTGGAGTTGCCCCCTTCCTTTATCAGTGGGTTTTTAACGTGCAAAGGTGATGACTTTCCTCCACACGGGGCCTCCATTTAACGTCCTATCCTAGGGATGGAGTGTTTTCGACTGTAAATGCGTCTATGAAACCGGGGAGAGGCACGTTTTCGTACACCAACTAACTCCTGTTTAGTTGTTATTAATTTTGTATCTGTTTTCTTCCTTTCACTTTTATTGTGAGGCGGGCATTTTTTATTATTTTTTTATAATATGGGAACATCCTTATTTTAGTGGGGTTGTCCCCTTCCTTGATCACTATTTCTGTTTTTTTTTTTACTTTCCTCTGAACAGACATGTGTGGAACTATCACTTGCGTAAATGGTGGTACCTGTAACGTTATGGATGTGAGCTGTACCTGTCCTTCTGGATACACTGGGGCGACATGTAGTGACGGTAAATAGGAAGATGGACATTAATAAGCACTTTACCAAGCAGTTTTTTGTAGAATGAAAAATTCAGCTACTGGATCAGGAACTTCACTAGAGTGATATAATACATAAGTCTGACATAACAAGAGAATGAAAACATGAAATATAACAAAATTTTGAAAATAATTTAAGACCGAACATGTCGTATAGTAGTCAAATTATATTTATGTGTTTTTTAAGGACAAAACGTCCATTTTGCCTTTTCCTCTCTAGGAAAAGGGACAAATTATGAGTTTGTAGGTATTAAGAGACCTGAGATTACTTTCATTAAGGATTTCCAATTTAGTCCACCCATTGCAATCTTTTCAGTGATTTTAACTGAAGCTTATCTTTTGCATTCAAATTATGACAGATTATCTCTTTCAATTATTATTTTTCTATTATTATTCATATTGATACGTTTTGTCTCATTGACCAACGCCCCCTAGCGTCCGATGCAAACGATGCAAACAGTGCAACGCCCACAACTGGGCGTTGTGGCGTGCGCCTGTAATCCAGCTACCAGTGGAAGTTATAAACTAATTCAGCGGACCCAGGTTTGAGACTGAGTCACGTCTTTCGGATGGTGACGTTAAAGGTCGGTCCCAGACGTAAATAATCATATCTGATTGATACACGTCTGTAAAAACCCAATTACACACACACACAGGTTGTAGACAATGGGATTTCACAAAAACAGTGATAAAAAGGCCAATTCTCAATTAAACAAAGAGCACATTCACCCGAATAATCTTTGATGCTTTATCCATCATTGGACCCTTCATTTCCTATACAATTTGAAAGTTCACCCACCGTACCCAATCAAAATTAAGTCTTCACGTCCCTGTAAATAGTCACTGTGGATTTGAAACCTCATCTTCCAGCCCCATTTGCCACGGAACTAAGACGGATAAAATGCCTCCGTTATCGTACATCAGTCCCAATTGTCTGGTCACGCCATTTCTTCCCAACCCCCCCCCCCCCCCCCCCCCCCCCCCCCCCCCCCCCCCCCCACCGTACCTGTCCTATCAAAGAAGAGCATGTTTTTTTTTTAAAGGGAAATTAACCTCAGCGTATGAATTAGCTTATTTTGAATGGTGTAGTATATGCTCTTATTTGATACATGCAATTTCATGTAAAAACACAGGATATAGATATAAATCACTATTTTCCAGCCAAGTTATCGTCTGCTAGCAATAATAAGGGGGCTGCCATTACTTTATGTGTACACGAACATATTTTTCATCCCAAGTAAAATTTCCTTCATCGTTAACTTGTAATTGATTTTTAGAGGACAAATATATATTAGATAAAGTCACATATTCTGAAATGTAAGTTTAGTTTTATATATTTTTTAAAAGGTCTTAATTTGTTCATAAAAAATATACTTCATAAAAAATATACGTCAAGGACGGAGAATTGACGTCAAGGACGGAGACAATCGTAACAATACCAAAACAAAGCGAGGAATCTGCTTTACAGGATGGCTATTAGAACTCATGGGTCGTCAATTATCTAGGCCCATGGCCAATAACAATCGTAATACAATCAGAACAAAGCGACGTATCTGTTGTAAAGGTAGGCTATTATCAATGCATATGGTACCTAATGATCCGTGTCATGCACAAAATGGCAGCCTCCATGGAAAGACGTAGCAGACAATAGGTGCATCTAGAATATCACGTGGGGTTAATTGTCCTTTAACAAACCAAAGCATAAACTATGAATATTCATGATGTAGCCGTGGGCGAGTCCACTTTTGACAGAGGGTTAAAGTCATGAAGCAATCTGAACGCAATTAATATCAGCAAAGCCTTAACAAGCCTTATCATAAATAAGGGCAATTCTGGTAGGAGGAGGAGCGTCAGAAGTGTGGAAATGTGTTTTGCACATCTCATCTTCATGAGCGCTTAACTCTGAGTGATGCGTGACAATGATGCAGACAAGGTGTCACATGAAAGTAAAAAGTTACTCTTTACGTCTGTTTTACAGTTTAACAATTGACTTTTGAACTTCGGTACCGTTATTCTTTTAGAACATACTTCAAATATTCATATTCAATATATTCCTTTTTTTCAGTTGGCTGTACCGTTCCATCCGTTACGACGGGCTTGCAGGTAACTGGATGTACAGAGGGAAACACAGAATCTGCGAATACCGTGTGCACCTATAGCTGTACAACTGGCTATATCATTAATGGAGCTGCTTCTGTGACATGTGGTTCGGATGGGATGTTCTCACCAGCTGTCCCAACATGTGACGGTAAAAACTCAGTCGAAATTGAATACATTTTTTCGTCAATGTACCTGTGTCGACACAGAAACGTCGCAAAGAGGGGATTGCATGTGAATATCCTGTTATTTCTATTGATTTATTTATCATTTTTTAATTCTTTTTATTTCATATTTATTTATTTCATTTCATTTTTTAAATTAAATTAAATTAAATTTTATTTTTCTTTTTCTTTTATTATTATTATTATTATTATTATTTTATTTATTTTTTTTTTTTTGGGGGGGGGGGGTTAAGATTCCATGTCTTTGAAGAATCGACTTTCTTCAATGTTAATTAATTTAAAGAACTGGAGGAAAAATACACCGCATGAGGCTAAAATCGCGATTTAGACATTAGAAATAAAATAGCTTATTTATCTTCTGTTTGCTGGACGGTTTACCTTTCTACAAACCGATGTTTTGACCAAGCTTGGACTCGTTGGTTAAGACCGAACATGTCGTATAGTTGTCAAAGTGTATTTTATGTGTCAGTGTATTTTTATAGGACATAACCTCAATTTAATTTTTCCTCTCAAGGAAAAGGGACAATTTATGAGTTTCTAGGGATTAAGTGACCCGAGATTACTTTCATTGGATAGGATCTCCAATTTAGTCTACCATTAGATTTTTTAAAGTGATTTTAACTGAAGCTTATCATTTGGATTCAAATTATAAAAAAAATATCAGAATGTATCTGTTTTTACACCGGGGCTTTCCGCTACTCTTCTTCGAATAGTGCAGTGGGTTTTTAACGTGCAAAGGTGATGACTTTCCTCCACACGGGGCCTCAATTTAACGTCCTATCCTAGGGATGGAGTGTTTTCCACTGTAAATGCGTCTATGAAACCGGGGAGAGGCACGTTTTCGTACACCAACTAACTCCTGTTTAGTTGTTATTAATTTTGTATCTGTTTTCTTCCTTTCACTTTTATTGTGAGGCGGGCATTTTTTATTATTTTTTTATAATATGGGAACATCCTTATTTTAGTGGGGTTGTCCCCTTCCTTGATCACTATTTCTGTTTTTTTTTTTACTTTCCTCTGAACAGACATGTGTGGAACTATCACTTGCGTAAATGGTGGTACCTGTAACGTTATGGATGTGAGCTGTACCTGTCCTTCTGGATACACTGGGGCGACATGTAGTGACGGTAAATAGGAAGATGGACATTAATAAGCACTTTACCAAGCAGTTTTTTGTAGAATGAAAAATTCAGCTACTGGATCAGGAACTTCACTAGAGTGATATAATACATAAGTCTGACATAACAAGAGAATGAAAACATGAAATATAACAAAATTTTGAAAAATAATTTAAGACCGAACATGTCGTATAGTAGTCAAATTATATTTATGTGTTTTTTAAGGACAAAACGTCCATTTTGCCTTTTCCTCTCTAGGAAAAGGGACAAATTATGAGTTTGTAGGTATTAAGAGACCTGAGATTACTTTCATTAAGGATTTCCAATTTAGTCCACCCATTGCAATCTTTTCAGTGATTTTAACTGAAGCTTATATTTTGCATTCAAATTATGACAGATTATCTCTTTCAATTATTATTTTTCTATTATTATTCATATTGATACGTTTTGTCTCATTGACCAACGCCCCCTAGCGTCCGATGCAAACGATGCAAACAGTGCAACGCCCACAACTGGGCGTTGTGGCGTGCGCCTGTAATCCAGCTACCAGTGGAAGTTATAAACTGATTCAGCGGACCCAGGTTTGAGACTGAGTCACGTCTTTCGGATGGTGACGTTAAAGGTCGGTCCCAGACGTAAATAATCATATCTGATTGATACACGTCTGTAAAAACCCAATTACACACACACACAGGTTGTAGACAATGGGATTTCACAAAAACAGTGATAAAAAGGCCAATTCTCAATTAAACAAAGAGCACATTCACCCGAATAATCTTTGATGCTTTATCCATCATTGGACCCTTCATTTCCTATACAATTTGAAAGTTCACCCACCGTACCCAATCAAAATTAAGTCTTCACGTCCCTGTAAATAGTCACTGTGGATTTGAAACCTCATCTTCCAGCCCCATTTGCCACGGAACTAAGACGGATAAAATGCCTCCGTTATCGTACATCAGTCCCAATTGTCTGGTCACGCCCATTTCTTCCAACCCCCCACCGTACCTGTCCTATCAAAGAAGAGCATGTTTTTTTTTTAACAAACCAAAGCATAAACTATGAATATTCATGATGTAGCCGTGGGCGAGTCCACTTTTGACAGAGGGTTAAAGTCATGAAGCAATCTGAACGCAATTAATATCAGCAAAGCCTTAACAAGCCTTATCATAAATAAGGGCAATTCTGGTAGGAGGAGGAGCGTCAGAAGTGTGGAAATGTGTTTTGCACATCTCATCTTCATGAGCGCTTAACTCTGAGTGATGCGTGACAATGATGCAGACAAGGTGTCACATGAAAGTAAAAAGTTACTCTTTACGTCTGTTTTACAGTTTAACAATTGACTTTTGAACTTCGGTACCGTTATTCTTTTAGAACATACTTCAAATATTCATATTCAATATATTCCTTTTTTTCAGTTGGCTGTACCGTTCCATCCGTTACGACGGGCTTGCAGGTAACTGGATGTACAGAGGGAAACACAGAATCTGCGAATACCGTGTGCACCTATAGCTGTACAACTGGCTATATCATTAATGGAGCTGCTTCTGTGACATGTGGTTCGGATGGGATGTTCTCACCAGCTGTCCCAACATGTGACGGTAAAAACTCAGTCGAAATTGAATACATTTTTTCGTCAATGTACCTGTGTCGACACAGAAACGTCGCAAAGAGGGGATTGCATGTGAATATCCTGTTATTTCTATTGATTTATTTATCATTTTTTAATTCTTTTTATTTCATATTTATTTATTTCATTTCATTTTTTAAATTAAATTAAATTAAATTTTATTTTTCTTTTTCTTTTATTATTATTATTATTATTATTATTTTATTTATTTTTTATTTTTTTTTTTTTTTGGGGGGGGGGGGGGGTTAAGATTCCATGTCTTTGAAGAATCGACTTTCTTCAATGTTAATTAATTTAAAGAACTGGAGGAAAAATACACCGCATGAGGCTAAAATCGCGATTTAGACATTAGAAATAAAATAGCTTATTTATCTTCTGTTTGCTGGACGAGTTACCTTTCTACAAACCGATGTTTTGACCAGGCTTGGACTCGTTGGTTAAGACCGAACATGTCGTCTAGTTGTCAAAGTGTATTTTATGTGTCAGTGTATTTTTATAGGACATAACCTCAATTTAATTTTTCCTCTCAAGGAAAAGGGACAATTTATGAGTTTCTAGGGATTAAGTGACCCGAGATTACTTTCATTGGATAGGATCTCCAATTTAGTCTACCATTAGATTTTTTAAAGTGATTTTAACTGAAGCTTATCATTTGGATTCAAATTATTAAAAAAATATCAGAATGTATCTGTTTTACACCGGGGTTTTCCGCTACTCTTCTTCGAATGGTGCAGTGGGTTTTTAACGTGCAAAGGTGATGACTTTCCTCCGCACGGGGCCTCTATTTAACGTCCTATCCTAGGGATGGAGTGTTTTCCACTGTAAATGCGTCTATGAAACCGGGGAGAAGCACGTTTTCGTACACCAACTAACTCCTGTTTAGTTGGTATGAATTTTGTATCTGTTTTCTTCCTTTCACTTTTATTGTGAGGTGGGCATTTTTTATTATTTTTTTTATATGGGAACATACTTATTTAGGTGCGGTTGTCCCCTTCCTTGATCACTATTTTTTTTTTTTACTTTCCTCTGAACAGACATGTGTGGAACTATCACTTGCGTAAATGGTGGTACCTGTAACGTTATGGATGTGAGCTGTACCTGTCCTTCTGGATACACTGGAGCGACATGTAGTGACGGTAAATAGGAAGATGGACATTAATAAGCACGTTACCAAGCAGTTTTTTGTAGAATGAAGAATTCAGCTACTGGATCAGGATCGTCCCTAGAGTAATAAAATAAATAAGTCTGACATAACAAGAGAATGAAAACATGATAATTTTGAAAAATAATTTAAGACCGAACATGTCATATAGTTGTGAAACTATATTTTATGTGTTTTTTTAAGGACAAAACCTACATTTTGCTTTTTCCTCTCTAGGAAAAGGGACAAATTATGAGTTTGTAGGGATTAAGAGACCTGAGATTACTTTCATTAAGGATTTCCAATTTAGTCCACCCATTGCAATCTTTTCAGTGATTTTAACTGAAGCTTATCTTTTGCATTCAAATTATGACAGATTATCTCTTTCAATTATTATTTTTCTATTATTATTCATATTGATACGTTTTGTCTCATTGACCAACGCCCCCTAGCGTCCGATGCAAACGATGCAAACAGTGCAACGCCCACAACTGGGCGTTGTGGCGTGCGCCTGTAATCCAGCTACCAGTGGAAGTTATAACCTGATTCAGCGGACCCAGGTTTGAGACTGAGTCACGTCTTTCGGATGGTGACGTTAAAGGTCGGTCCCAGACGTAAATAATCATATCTGATTGATACACGTCTGTAAAAACCCAATTACACACACACACAGGTTGTAGACAATGGGATTTCACAAAAACAGTGATAAAAAGGCCAATTCTCAATTAAACAAAGAGCACATTCACCCGAATAATCTTTGATGCTTTATCCATCATTGGACCCTTCATTTCCTATACAATTTGAAAGTTCACCCACCGTACCCAATCAAAAATAAGTCTTCACGTGCCTGTAAATAGTCACTGGGGATTTGAAACCTCATCTTCCAGCCCCATTTTCCACGGAACTAAGACGGATAAAATTCCTCCGCTATCGTACATCAGTCCCAATTGTCTGGTCACGCCCATTTCTTCCAACCCCCCACCGTACCTGTCCTATCAAAGAAGAGCATGTTTTTTTTTTTAACAAACCAAAGCATAAACTTTGAATATTCATGATGTAGCCGTGGGCGAGTCCACTTTTGACAGAGGGTTAAAGTCATGAAGCAATCTGAACGCAATTAATATCAGCAAAGCCTTAACAAGCCTTATCATAAATAAGGGCAATTCTGGTAGGAGGAGGAGCGTCAGAAGTGTGGAAATGTGTTTTGCACATCTCATCTTCATGAGCGCTTAACTCTGAGTGATGCGTGACAATGATGCAGACAAGGTGTCACATGAAAGTAAAAAAGTTACTCTTTACGTCTGTTTTACAGTCTAACAATTGACTTTTGAACTTCGGTACCGTTATTCTTTTAGATCATACTTCAAATATTCATATTCAATATATTCCTTTTTTTTTCAGTTGGCTGTACCGTTCCATCCGTTACGACGGGCTTGCAGGTAACTGGATGTACAGAGGGAAACACAGAATCTGCGAATACCGTGTGCACCTATAGCTGTACAACTGGCTATATCATTAATGGAGCTGCTTCTGTGACATGTGGTTCGGATGGGATGTTCTCACCAGCTGTCCCAACATGTGACGGTAAAAACTCAGTCGAAATTGAATACATTTTTTCGTCAATGTACCTGTGTCGACACAGAAACGTCGCAAAGAGGGGATTGCATGTGAATATCCTGTTATTTCTATTTATTTATTTATCATTTTTTAATTCTTTTTATTTCATATTTATTTATTTCATTTCATTTTTTAAATTAAATTAAATTAAATTTTATTTTTCTTTTTCTTTTATTATTATTATTATTATTATTTTATTTATTTATTTATTTATTTTTTTTTTTTGGGGGGGGGGGGGTTAAGATTCCATGTCTTTGAAGAATCGACTTTCTTCAATGTTAATTAATTTAAAGAACTGGAGGAAAAATACACCGCATGAGGCTAAAATCGCGATTTAGACATTAGAAATAAAATAGCTTATTTATCTTCTGTTTGCTGGACGGTTTACCTTTCTACAAACCGATGTTTTGACCAAGCTTGGACTCGTTGGTTAAGACCGAACATGTCGTATAGTTGTCAAAGTGTATTTTATGTGTCAGTGTATTTTTATAGGACATAACCTCAATTTAATTTTTCCTCTCAAGGAAAAGGGGCAATTTATGAGTTTCTAGGGATTAAGTGACCCGAGATTACTTTCATTGGATAGGATCTCCAATTTAGTCTACCATTAGATTTTTTAAAGTGATTTTAACTGAAGCTTATCATTTGGATTCAAATTATGAAAAATTATATCAGAATGTATCTGTTTTTACACCGGGGCTTTCCGCTACTCTTCTTCGAATAGTGCAGTTGGTTTTTAACGTGCAAAGGTGATGACTTTCCTCCACACGGGGCCTCCATTTAACGTCCTATCCTAGGGATGGAGTGTTTTCGACTGTAAATGCGTCTATGAAACCGGGGAGAGGCACGTTTTCGTACACCAACTAACTCCTGTTTAGTTGTTATTAATTTTGAATCTGTTTTCTTCCTTTCACTTTTATTGTGAGGCGGGCATTTTTTATTATTTTTTTTGTATGGGAACATCCTTATTTAAGTGGGGTTGTCCCCTTCCTTGATCACTATTATTTTTTTTTTTTTACTTTCCTCTGAACAGACATGTGTGGAACTATCACTTGCGTAAATGGTGGTACCTGTAACGTTATGGATGTGAGCTGTACCTGTCCTTCTGGATACACTGGAGCGACATGTAGTGACGGTAAATAGGAAGATGGACATTAATAAGCACTTTACAAAGCAGTTTTTTGTAGAATGAAAAATTCAGCCACTGGATCAGGAACTTCACTAGAGTGATATAATACATAAGTCTGACATAACAAGAGGATGAAAACATGAAATATAACAAAATTTTGAAAAATAATTTAAGACCGAACATGTCATATAGTTGTGAAACTATATTTTATGTGTTTTTTAAGGACAAAACGTCCATTTTGCCTTTTCCTCTCTAGGAAAAGGGACAAATTATGAGTTTGTAGGTATTAAGAGACCTGAGATTACTTTCATTAAGGATTTCCAATTTAGT
Source organism: Heliocidaris erythrogramma (assembly GCA_025617745.1). NCBI lineage: Eukaryota > Metazoa > Echinodermata > Echinoidea > Camarodonta > Echinometridae > Heliocidaris > Heliocidaris erythrogramma. The sequence continues at coordinate 5,311,857 of CM046864.1, forward strand.
CTACCATTAGATTTTTTAAAGTGATTTTAACTGAAGCTTATCATTTGGATTCAAATTATTAAAAAAATATCAGAATGTTTCTGTTTTTACACCGGGGTTTTCCGCTACTCTTCTTCGAATAGTGCAGTGGGTTTTTAACGTGCAAAGGTGATGACTTTCCTCCACACGGGGCCTCCATTTAACGTCCTATCCTAGGGATGGAGTGTTTTCGACTGTAAATGCGTCTATGAAACCGGGGAGAGGCACGTTTTCGTACACCAACTAACTCCTGTTTAGTTGTTATTAATTTTGTATTTTTTTCTTCCTTTCACTTTTATTGTGAGGCGGGCATTTTTTATTATTTTTTTTGTATGGGAACATCCTTATTTTAGTGGGGTTGTCCCCTTCCTTGATCACTATTTTTTTTTTTTTTACTTTCCTCTGAACAGACATGTGTGGAACTATCACTTGCGTAAATGGTGGTACCTGTAACGTTATGGATGTGAGCTGTACCTGTCCTTCTGGATACACTGGAGCGACATGTAGTGACGGTAAATAGGAAGATGGATATTAATAAGCACTTTACCAAGCAGTTTTTTGTAGAATGAAGAATTCAGCTACTGGATCAGGATCGTCCCTAGAGTAATAAAATAAATAAGTCTGACATAACAAGAGAATGAAAACATGAAATATAACATAATTTTGAAAAATAATTTAAGACCGAACATGTCATATAGTTGTGAAACTATATTTTATGTGTTTTTTAAGGACAAAACCTACATTTTGCTTTTTCCTCTCTAGGAAAAGGGACAAATTATGAGTTTGTAGGGATTAAGAGACCTGAGATTACTTTCATTAAGGATTTCCAATTTCGCTTCGAGTGCGAGCCAACACGCAAAATGAGACAGTCGTTTCAATATGATTTAACCCATTGCTTACGGAAACCGGGCGGGAATAAAGGAATAAGGAAATACAGTAGTTAATGGGTTAAGTATTTGGTGTCATCTGTGCCTGGGAGGAGAAAAGCGAACTGTATCACTGTATAACCATCGGGTCTCTCCTCCTGATAAAACTGAAAGGGATGTGCAGGTGTACCACTACCCCGGGATTTTCCCTTACTCTTCTTCAAATAGTGCAGTGGATACTTAACGTGCAAAGGTGATGAATCTCCTCCACACGGGGCCTCTATTTAACATCCTATCCTAGGGATGGAGTGTTTTCCACTGTAAATGCGTCTATGAAACCGGGGAGAGGCACGTTTTCGTACACCAACTAACTCCTGTTTAGTTGTTATTAATTTTGTATCTGTTTTCTTCCTTTCACTTTTATTGTGAGGCGGGCATTTTTTATTATTTTTTTTTTATACGGCAACATTCTCATTTCACTGGAGTTGTCCCCTTCCTTTAAAAACTTTTTATTCATAAGGGAACATCCTTATTTCACTGTAAATTATTTCATATGGCCATAGTAACCGGTATGAAGGGATTATCAGATTAGGCTGAATTTTGGCACACTGCTCCAGGAGGACCTATTCATTACTCACTCCAAAAATCGATTTAATACCTTTAGAGGTAAAGTAGTAATTTGGCATTGAATGAAAGTATTACAAAAGCTCTCCAAACATTCATTAGCTCGACAGGTGAAAAAAAGGAGTCATTTTAAAATGCCCCAGAAACATATTTCTAAAAAGTCGAATTACGACTCACAAACTTGAGACATGATAGAATGATAATGAAACTACCCATTTCTATCAAAAACAGAAAATCGACTGATCCAAGCAAATTTACTATTTTGGGCTGTTTGCTACGTTGTGGTCCGTGCGACTTATTGTAGGTTTTGAGGCGGCGGGTCACATTTTAGTGGGGTTGTCCCATTCCTTGATCACTATTTTTGTTTTTTTTTTACTTTCCTCCGAACAGACATGTGTGGAACTATCACTTGCGTAAATGGTGGTACCTGTAACGTTATGGATGTGAGCTGTACCTGTCCTTCTGGATACACTGGAGCGACATGCAGTGACGGTAAATAGGAAGATGGACATTAATAAGCACTTTACAAAGCAGTTTTTTGTAGAATGAAAAATTCAGCTACTGGATCAGGAACTTCACTAGAGTGATATAATACATAAGTCTGACATAACAAGAGAATGAAAACATGAAATATAACAAAATTTTGAAAAATAATTTAAGACCGAACATGTCGTATAGTTGTCAAATTATATTTTATGTGTTTTTTAAGGACAAAACGTCCATTTTGCCTTTTCCTCTCTAGGAAAAGGGACAAATTATGAGTTTGTAGGTATGAAGAGACCTGAGATTACTTTCATTAAGGATTTCCAATTTAGTCCACCCATTGCAATCTTTTCAGTGATTTTAACTGAAGCTTATCTTTTGCATTCAAATTATGACAGATTATCTCTTTCAATTATTATTTTTCTATTATTATTCATATTGATACGTTTTGTCTCATTGACCAACGCCCCCTAGCGTCCGATGCAAACAGTGCAAGGTTGTAGACAATGGGATTTCACAAAAACAGTGATAAAAAGGCCAATTCTCAATTAAACAAATAGCACATTCACCCGAATAATCTTTGATGCTTTATCCATCATTGGACCCTTCATTTCCTATACAGTTTGAAAGTTCACCCACCGTACCCAATCAAAAATAAGTCTTCACGTCCCTGTAAATAGTCACTGGGGATTTGAAACCTCATCTTCCAACCCCATTTGCCAACGGAACTAAGACGGATGAAATGCCTCCGTTATCGTACATCAGTCCCAATTGTCTGGTCACGGCCATTTCTTCCAACCCCCCACCGTACCTGTCCTATCAAAGAAGAGCATTTTTTTTTTTTTAACAAACCAAAGCATAAACTATGAATATTCATGATGTAGCTGTGGGCGAGTCCACTTTTGACAGAGGGTTAAAGTCATGAAGCAATCTGAACGCAATTAATATCAGCAAAGCCTTAACAAGCCTTATCATAAATAAGGGCAATTCTGGTAGGAGGAGGAGCGTCAGAAGTGTGGAAATGTGTTTTGCACATCTCATCTTCATGAGTGCTTAACTCTGAGTGATGCGTGACAATGATGCAGACAAGGTGTCACATGAAAGTAAAAAGTTACTCTTTACGTCTGTTTTACAGTTTAACAATTGACTTTTGAACTTCGGTACCGTTATTCTTTTAGAACATACTTCAAATATTCATATTCAATATATTCCTTTTTTTTCAGTTGGCTGTACCGTTCCATCCGTTACGACGGGCTTGCAGGTAACTGGATGTACAGAGGGAAACACAGAATCTGCGAATACCGTGTGCACCTATAGCTGTACAACTGGCTATATCATTAATGGAGCTGCTTCTGTGACATGTGGTTCGGATGGGATGTTCTCACCAGCTGTCCCAACATGTGACGGTAAAAAATCAGTCGAAATTGAATACATTTTTTCGTCAATGTACCTGTGTCGACACAGAAACGTCGCAAAGAGGGGATTGCATGTGAATATCCTGTTATTTCTATTTATTTATTTATCATTTTTTATTTTTTTTTATTTATATATTTATTTATTTCATTTCATTTTTTAATTACATTACATTAAATTCCATTTTTCTTTTTCTTTTATTATTATTATTATTATTATTATTTGTTTTTTTTTTGTATTTGTTTGTTTGTTTGTTTTTTTTTTTTGGGGGGGGGGTAAGATTCCATGTCTTTGAAGAATCGACTTTCTTCAATGTTAATTAATTTAAAGAACTGGAGGGAAAATACACCGCATGAGGCTAAAATCGCGATTTAGACATTAGAAATAAAATAGTTTATTTATCTTCTGTTTGCTGGACGGTTTACCTTTCTACAAACCGATGTTTTGACCAGGCTTGGACTCGTTGGTTAAGACCGAACATGTCGTATAGTTGTCAAAGTGTATTTTATGTGTCAGTGTATTTTTATAGGACATAACCTCAATTTAATTTTTCCTCTCAAGGAAAAGGGACAATTTATGAGTTTCTAGGGATTAAGTGACCCGAGATTACTTTCATTGGATAGGATCTCCAATTTAGTCTGCCATTAGATTTTTTAAAGTGATTTTAACTGAAGCTTATCATTTGGATTCAAATTATTAAAAAAATATCAGAATGTTTCTGTTTTTACACCGGGGTTTTCCGCTACTCTTCTTCGAATAGTGCAGTGGATTTTTAACGTGCAAAGGTGATGACTTTCCTCCAAACGGGGCCTCCATTTAACGTCCTATCCTAGGGATGGAGTGTTTTCGACTGTAAATGCGTCTATGAAACCGGGGAGAGGCACGTTTTCGTACACCAACTAACTCCTGTTTAGTTGTTATTAATTTTGTATCTGTTTTCTTCCTTTCACTTTTATTGTGAGGCGGGCATTTTTTATTATTGTTTTTGTATGGGAACATCCTTATTTTAGTGGGGTTGTCCCCTTCCTTGATCACTATTTTTGTTTTCTACTTTCCTCTGAACAGACATGTGTGGAACTATCACTTGCGTAAATGGTGGTACCTGTAACGTTATGGATGTGAGCTGTACCTGTCCTTCTGGATACACTGGAGCGACATGTAGTGACGGTAAATAGGAAGATGGACATTAATAAGCACTTTACCAAGCAGTTTTTTGTAGAATGAAGAATTCAGCTACTGGATCAGGATCGTCCCTAGAGTAATAAAATAAATAAGTCTGACATAACAAGAGAATGAAAACATGATAATTTTGAAAAATAATTTAAGACCGAACATGTCATATAGTTGTGAAACTATATTTTATGTGTTTTTTAAGGACAAAACCTACATTTTGCTTTTTCCTCTCTAGGAAAAGGGACAAATTATGAGTTTGTAGGGATTAAGAGACCTGAGATTACTTTCATTAAGGATTTCCAATTTCGCCGCGAGTGCGAGCCAACACGCAAAATGAGACAGTCGTTTCAATATGATTTAACCCATTGCTTACGGAAACCGGGCGGGAATAAAGGAATAAGGAAATACAGTAGTTAATGGGTTAAGTATTTGGTGTCATCTGTGCCTGGGAGGGGAAAAGCGAACTGTATCACTGTATAACCATCGGGTCTCTCCTCCTGATAAAACTGATAGGGATGTGCAGGTGTACCACTACACCGGGATTTTCCCTTACTCTTCTTCAAATAGTGCAGTGGGTACTTAACGTGCAAAGGTGATGAATCTCCTCCACACGGGGCCTCTATTTAACGTCCTATCCTAGGGATGGAGTGTTTTCCACTGTAAATGCGTCTATGAAACCGGGGAGAAGCACGTTTTCGTAGACCAACTAACTCCTGTTTAGTTGGTATAAATTTTGTATCTGTTTTCTTCCTTTCACTTTTATTGTGAGGCGGGCATTTTTTATTATTATTTTTATATGGGAACATCCGTATTTTTGTGGGGTTGTCCCATTCCTTGATCACTATTTTTGTTTTTTTTTACTTTCCTCCGAACAGACATGTGTGGAACTATCACTTGCGTAAATGGTGGTACCTGTAACGTTATGGATGTGAGCTGTACCTGTCCTTCTGGATACACTGGAGCGACATGCAGTGACGGTAAATAGGAAGATGGACATTAATAAGCACTTTACAAAGCAGTTTTTTGTAGAATGAAAAATTCAGCTACTGGATCAGGAACTTCACTAGAGTGATATAATACATAAGTCTGACATAACAAGAGAATGAAAACATGAAATATAACAAAATTTTGAAAAATAATTTAAGACCGAACATGTCGTATAGTTGTCAAATTATATTTTATGTGTTTTTTAAGGACAAAACGTCCATTTTGCCTTTTCCTCTCTAGGAAAAGGGACAAATTATGAGTTTGTAGGTATGAAGAGACAGACCTGAGATTACTTTCATTAAGGATTTCCAATTTAGTCCACCCATTGCAATCTTTTCAGTGATTTTAACTGAAGCTTATCTTTTGCATTCAAATTATGACAGATTATCTCTTTCAATTATTATTTTTCTATTATTATTCATATTGATACGTTTTGTCTCATTGACCAACGCCCCCTAGCGTCCGATGCAAACAGTGCAAGGTTGTAGACAATGGGATTTCACAAAAACAGTGATAAAAAGGCCAATTCTCAATTAAACAAATAGCACATTCACCCGAATAATCTTTGATGCTTTATCCATCATTGGACCCTTCATTTCCTATACAGTTTGAAAGTTCACCCACCGTACCCAATCAAAAATAAGTCTTCACGTCCCTGTAAATAGTCACTGGGGATTTGAAACCTCATCTTCCAACCCCATTTGACAACGGAACTAAGACGGATAAAATGCCTCCGTTATCGTACATCAGTCCCAATTGTCTGGTCACGCCCATTTCTTCCAACCCCCACCGTACCTGTCCTATCAAAGAACAGCATGTTTTTTTTTTTAACAAACCAAAGCATAAACTATGAATATTCATGATGTAGCCGTGGGCGAGTCCACTTTTGACAGAGGGTTAAAGTCATGAAGCAATCTGAACGCAATTAATATCAGCAAAGCCTTAACAAGCCTTATCATAAATAAGGGCAATTCTGGTAGGAGGAGGAGCGTCAGAAGTGTGGAAATGTGTTTTGCACATCTCATCTTCATGAGTGCTTAACTCTGAGTGATGCGTGACAATGATGCAGACAAGGTGTCACATGAAAGTAAAAAGTTACTCTTTACGTCTGTTTTACAGTTTAACAATTGACTTTTGAACTTCGGTACCGTTATTCTTTTAGAACATACTTCAAATATTCATATTCAATATATTCCTTTTTTTTCAGTTGGCTGTACCGTTCCATCCGTTACGACGGGCTTGCAGGTAACTGGATGTACAGAGGGAAACACAGAATCTGCGAATACCGTGTGCACCTATAGCTGTACAACTGGCTATATCATTAATGGAGCTGCTTCTGTGACATGTGGTTCGGATGGGATGTTCTCACCAGCTGTCCCAACATGTGACGGTAAAAAATCAGTCGAAATTGAATACATTTTTTCGTCAATGTACCTCTGTCGACACAGAAACGTCGCAAAGAGGGGATTGCATGTGAATATCCTGTTATTTCTATTTATTTATTTATCATTTTTTAATTTTTTTTATTTATATATTTATTTATTTCATTTCATTTTTTAATTACATTAAATTAAATTTTATTTTTCTCCTTCTTTTATTATTACTATTATTATTATTTTTTTTTTTTTTTTTGTTAATTTTTTTTTTTTTTTTTTTTTTTTTTTGGGGGGGGGGGGGGTAAGATTCCATGTCTTTGAAGAATCGACTTTCTTCAATGTTAATTAATTTAAAGAACTGGAGGAAAAATACACCGCATGAGGCTAAAATCGCGATTTAGACATTAGAAATAAAATAGCTTATTTATCTTCTGTTTGCTGGACGGTTTACCTTTCTACAAACCGATGTTTTGACCAGGCTTGGACTCGTTGGTTAAGACCGAACATGTCGTATAGTTGTCAAAGTGTATTTTATGTGTCAGTGTATTTTTATAGGACATAACCTCAATTTAATTTTTCCTCTCAAGGAAAAGGGACAATTTATGAGTTTCTAGGGATTAAGTGACCCGAGATTACTTTCATTGGATAGGATCTCCAATTTAGTCTACCATTAGATTTTTTAAAGTGATTTTAACTGAAGCTTATCATTTGGATTCAAATTAAAAAACAAAATATCAGAATGTTTCTGTTTTTACACCGGGTTTTCCGCTACTCTTCTTCGAATAGTGCAGTGGATTTTTAACGTGCAAAGGTGATGACTTTCCTCCAAACGGGGCCTCCATTTAACGTCCTATCCTAGGGATGGAGTGTTTTCGACTGTAAATGCGTCTATGAAACCGGGGAGAGGCACGTTTTCGTACACCAACTAACTCCTGTTTAGTTGTTATTAATTTTGTATCTGTTTTCTTCCTTTCACTTTTATTGTGAGGCGGGCATTTTTTATTATTGTTTTTGTATGGGAACATCCTTATTTTAGTGGGGTTGTCCCCTTCCTTGATCACTATTTTTGTTTTCTACTTTCCTCTGAACAGACATGTGTGGAACTATCACTTGCGTAAATGGTGGTACCTGTAACGTTATGGATGTGAGCTGTACCTGTCCTTCTGGATACACTGGAGCGACATGTAGTGACGGTAAATAGGAAGATGGACATTAATAAGCACTTTACCAAGCAGTTTTTTGTAGAATGAAGAATTCAGCTACTGGATCAGGATCGTCCCTAGAGTAATAAAATAAATAAGTCTGACATAACAAGAGAATGAAAACATGATAATTTTGAAAAATAATTTAAGACCGAACATGTCATATAGTTGTGAAACTATATTTTATGTGTTTTTTTAAGGACAAAACCTACATTTTGCTTTTTCCTCTCTAGGAAAAGGGACAAATTATGAGTTTGTAAGGATTAAGAGACCTGAGATTACTTTCATTAAGGGTTTCCAATTTCGCCGCGAGTGCGTGCCAACACGCAAAATGAGACAGTCGTTTCAATATGATTTAACCCATTGCTTACGGAAACCGGGCGGGAATAAAGGAATAAGGAAATACAGTGGTTAATGGGTTAAGTATTTGGTGTCATCTGTGCCTGGGAGTGGAAAAGCGAACTGTATCACTGTATAACCATCGGGTCTCTCCTCCTGATAAAACTGATAGGGATGTGCAGGTGTACCACTACACCGGGATTTTCCCTTACTCTTCTTCAAATAGTGCAGTGGGTACTTAACGTGCAAAGGTGATGAATCTCCTCCACACGGGGCCTCTATTTAACGTCCTATCCTAGGGATGGAGTGTTTTCGACTGTAAATGCGTCTATGAAACCGGGGAGAAGCACGTTTTCGTAGACCAACTAACTCCTGTTTAGTTGGTATAAATTTTGTATCTGTTTTCTTCCTTTCACTTTTATTGTGAGGCGGGCATTTTTTATTATTTTTTTTTATACGGCAACATTCTTATTTCACTGGAGTTGTCCCCTTCCTTTAAAAACTTTTTTTTTCATATGGGAACATCCTTATTTCACTGGAGTTGCCCCCTTCCTTTATCAGTGGGTTTTTAACGTGCAAAGGTGATGACTTTCCTCCACACGGGGTCTCCATTTAACGTCCTATCCTAGGGATAGAGTGTTTTCGACTGTAAATGCGTCTATGAAACCGGGGAGAGGCACGTTTTCGTACACCAACTAACTCCTGTTTAGTTGTTATTAATTTTGTATCTGTTTTCTTCCTTTCACTTTTATTGTGAGGCGGGCATTTTTTATTATTTTTTTTATATGGGAACATCCTTATTTTAGTGGGGTTGTCCCCTTCCTTGATCACTATTTTTTTTTTTTTTTTACTTTCCTCCGAACAGACATGTGTGGAACTATCACTTGCGTAAATGGTGGTACCTGTAACGTTATGGATGTGAGCTGTACCTGTCCTTCTGGATACACTGGAGCGACATGCAGTGACGGTAAATAGGAAGATGGACATTAATAAGCACTTTACAAAGCAGTTTTTTGTAGAATGAAAAATTCAGCTACTGGATCAGGAACTTCACTAGAGTGATATAATACATAAGTCTGACATAACAAGAGAATGAAAACATGAAATATAACAAAATTTTGAAAAATAATTTAAGACCGAACATGTCGTATAGTTGTCAAATTATATTTTATGTGTTTTTTAAGGACAAAACGTCCATTTTGCCTTTTCCTCTCTAGGAAAAGGGACAAATTATGAGTTTGTAGGTATGAAGAGACCTGAGATTACTTTCATTAAGGATTTCCAATTTAGTCCACCCATTGCAATCTTTTCAGTGATTTTAACTGAAGCTTATCTTTTGCATTCAAATTATGACAGATTATCTCTTTCAATTATTATTTTTCTATTATTATTCATATTGATACGTTTTGTCTCATTGACCAACGCCCCCTAGCGTCCGATGCAAACAGTGCAAGGTTGTAGACAATGGGATTTCACAAAAACAGTGATAAAAAGGCCAATTCTCAATTAAACAAATAGCACATTCACCCGAATAATCTTTGATGCTTTATCCATCATTGGACCCTTCATTTCCTATACAGTTTGAAAGTTCACCCACCGTACCCAATCAAAAATAAGTCTTCACGTCCCTGTAAATAGTCACTGGGGATTTGAAACCTCATCTTCCAACCCCATTTGCCAACGGAACTAAGACGGATAAAATGCCTCCGTTATCGTACATCAGTCCCAATTGTCTGGTCACGCCCATTTCTTCCAACCCCCCACCGTACCTGTCCTATCAAAGAAGAGCATGTTTTTTTTTTTAACAAACCAAAGCATAAACTATGAATATTCATGATGTAGCCGTGGGCGAGTCCACTTTTGACAGAGGGTTAAAGTCATGAAGCAATCTGAACGCAATTAATATCAGCAAAGCCTTAACAAGCCTTATCATAAATAAGGGCAATTCTGGTAGGAGAAGGAGCGTCAGAAGTGTGGAAATGTGTTTTGCACATCTCATCTTCATGAGTGCTTAACTCTGAGTGATGCGTGACAATGATGCAGACAAGGTGTCACATGAAAGTAAAAAGTTACTCTTTACGTCTGTTTTACAGTTTAACAATTGACTTTTGAACTTCGGTACCGTTATTCTTTTAGAACATACTTCAAATATTCATATTCAATATATTCCTTTTTTTTTCAGTTGGCTGTACCGTTCCATCCGTTACGACGGGCTTGCAGGTAACTGGATGTACAGAGGGAAACACAGAATCTGCGAATACCGTGTGCACCTATAGCTGTACAACTGGCTATATCATTAATGGAGCTGCTTCTGTGACATGTGGTTCGGATGGGATGTTCTCACCAGCTGTCCCAACATGTGACGGTAAAAAATCAGTCGAAATTGAATACATTTTTTCGTCAATGTACCTGTGTCGACACAGAAACGTCGCAAAGAGGGGATTGCATGTGAATATCCTGTTATTTCTATTTATTTATTTATCATTTTTTATTTTTTTTTATTTATATATTTATTTATTTCATTTCATTTTTTAATTACATTAAATTTCATTTTATTTTTCTTTTTCTTTTATTATTATTATTATTATTTTTTTTTTTTTTTTTTTTTTTTTTGTGGGGGGGGGGGGGGTAAGATTCCATGTCTTTGAAGAATCGACTTTCTTCAATGTTAATTAATTTAAAGAACTGGAGGAAAAATACACCGCATGAGGCTAAAATCGCGATTTAGACATTAGAAATAAAATAGCTTATTTATCTTCTGTTTGCTGGACGGTTTACCTTTCTACAAACCGATGTTTTGACCAGGCTTGGACTCGTTGGTTAAGACCGAACATGTCGTATAGTTGTCAAAGTGTATTTTATGTGTCAGTGTATTTTTATAGGACATAACCTCAATTTAATTTTTCCTCTCAAGGAAAAGGGACAATTTATGAGTTTCTAGGGATTAAGTGACCCGAGATTACTTTCATTGGATAGGATCTCCAATTTAGTCTACCATTAGATTTTTTAAAGTGATTTTAACTGAAGCTTATCATTTGGATTCAAATTATTAAAAAAATATCAGAATGTTTCTGTTTTTACACCGGGGTTTTCCGCTACTCTTCTTCGAATAGTGCAGTGGATTTTTAACGTGCAAAGGTGATGACTTTCCTCCAAACGGGGCCTCCATTTAACGTCCTATCCTAGGGATGGAGTGTTTTCGACTGTAAATGCGTCTATGAAACCGGGGAGAGGCACGTTTTCGTACACCAACTAACTCCTGTTTAGTTGTTATTAATTTTGTATCTGTTTTCTTCCTTTCACTTTTATTGTGAGGCGGGCATTTTTTATTATTGTTTTTGTATGGGAACATCCTTATTTTAGTGGGGTTGTCCCCTTCCTTGATCACTATTTTTGTTTTCTACTTTCCTCTGAACAGACATGTGTGGAACTATCACTTGCGTAAATGGTGGTACCTGTAACGTTATGGATGTGAGCTGTACCTGTCCTTCTGGATACACTGGAGCGACATGTAGTGACGGTAAATAGGAAGATGGACATTAATAAGCACTTTACCAAGCAGTTTTTTGTAGAATGAAGAATTCAGCTACTGGATCAGGATCGTCCCTAGAGTAATAAAATAAATAAGTCTGACATAACAAGAGAATGAAAACATGATAATTTTGAAAAATAATTTAAGACCGAACATGTCATATAGTTGTGAAACTATATTTTATGTGTTTTTTAAGGACAAAACCTACATTTTGCTTTTTCCTCTCTAGGAAAAGGGACAAATTATGAGTTTGTAGGGATTAAGAGACCTGAGATTACTTTCATTAAGGATTTCCAATTTCGCCGCGAGTGCGAGCCAACACGCAAAATGAGACAGTCGTTTCAATATGATTTAACCCATTGCTTACGGAAACCGGTCGGGAATAAAGGAATAAGGAAATACAGTAGTTAATGGGTTAAGTATTTGGTGTCATCTGTGCCTGGGAGGGGAAAAGCGAACTGTATCACTGTATAACCATCGGGTCTCTCCTCCTGATAAAACTGATAGGGATGTGCAGGTGTACCACTACACCGGGATTTTCCCTTTATCTTCTTCAAATAGTGCAGTGGGTACTTAACGTGCAAAGGTGATGAATCTCCTCCACACGGGGCCTCTATTTAACGTCCTATCCTAGGGATGGAGTGTTTTCCACTGTAAATGCGTCTATGAAACCGGGGAGAAGCACGTTTTCGTAGACCAACTAACTCCTGTTTAGTTGGTATAAATTTTGTATCTGTTTTCTTCCTTTCACTTTTATTGTGAGGCGGGCATTTTTTATTATTGTTTTTGTATGGGAACATCCTTATTTTAGTGGGGTTGTCCCCTTCCTTGATCACTATTTTTTTTCTACTTTCCTCTGAACAGACATGTGTGGAACTATCACTTGCGTAAATGGTGGTACCTGTAACGTTATGGATGTGAGCTGTACCTGTCCTTCTGGATACACTGGAGCGACATGTAGTGACGGTAAATAGGAAGATGGACATTAATAAGCACTTTACCAAGCAGTTTTTTGTAGAATGAAGAATTCAGCTACTGGATCAGGATCGTCCCTAGAGTAATAAAATAAATAAGTCTGACATAACAAGAGAATGAAAACATGATAATTTTGAAAAATAATTTAAGACCGAACATGTCATATAGTTGTGAAACTATATTTTATGTGTTTTTTAAGGACAAAACCTACATTTTGCTTTTTCCTCTCTAGGAAAAGGGACAAATTATGAGTTTGTAGGGATTAAGAGACCTGAGATTACTTTCATTAAGGATTTCCAATTTCGCCGCGAGTGCGAGCCAACACGCAAAATGAGACAGTCGTTTCAATATGATTTAACCCATTGCTTACGGAAACCGGTCGGGAATAAAGGAATAAGGAAATACAGTAGTTAATGGGTTAAGTATTTGGTGTCATCTGTGCCTGGAGGGGAAAAGCGAACTGTATCACTGTATAACCATCGGGTCTCTCCTCCTGATAAAACTGATAGGGATGTGCAGGTGTACCACTACACCGGGATTTTCCCTTTATCTTCTTCAAATAGTGCAGTGGGTACTTAACGTGCAAAGGTGATGAATCTCCTCCACACGGGGCCTCTATTTAACGTCCTATCCTAGGGATGGAGTGTTTTCCACTGTAAATGCGTCTATGAAACCGGGGAGAAGCACGTTTTCGTAGACCAACTAACTCCTGTTTAGTTGGTATAAATTTTGTATCTGTTTTCTTCCTTTCACTTTTATTGTGAGGCGGGCATTTTTTATTATTTTTTTTTTATACGGCAACATTCTCATTTCACTGGAGTTGTCCCCTTCCTTTAAAAACTTTTTTTTCATATGGGAACATCCTTATTTCACTGGAGTTGCCCCCTTCCTTTATCAGTGGGTTTTTAACGTGCAAAGGTGATGACTTTCCTCCAAACGGGGCCTCCATTTAACGTCCTATCCTAGGGATGGAGTGTTTTCGACTGTAAATGCGTCTATGAAACCGGGGAGAGGCACGTTTTCGTACACCAACTAACTCCTGTTTAGTTGTTATTAATTTTGTATCTGTTTTCTTCTTTCACTTTTATTGTGAGGCGGGCATTTTTTATTATTGTTTTTGTATGGGAACATCCTTATTTTAGTGGGGTTGTCCCCTTCCTTGATCACTATTTTTGTTTTCTACTTTCCTCGAACAGACATGTGTGGAACTATCACTTGCGTAAATGGTGGTACCTGTAACGTTATGGATGTGAGCTGTACCTGTCCTTCTGGATACACTGGAGCGACATGTAGTGACGGTAAATAGGAAGATGGACATTAATAAGCACTTTACCAAGCAGTTTTTTGTAGAATGAAGAATTCAGCTACTGGATGAGGATCGTCCCTAGAGTAATAAAATAAATAAGTCTGACATGACAAGAGAATGAAAACATGATAATTTTGAAAAATAATTTAAGACCGAACATGTCATATAGTTGTGAAACTATATTTTATGTGTTTTTTAAGGACAAAACCTACATTTTGCTTTTTCCTCTCTAGGAAAAGGGACAAATTATGAGTTTGTAGGGATTAAGAGACCTGAGATTACTTTCATTTAAGGATTTCCAATTTCGCCGCGAGTGCGAGCCAACACGCAAAATGAGACAGTCGTTTCAATATGATTTAACCCATTGCTTACGGAAACCGGGCGGGAATAAAGGAATAAGGAAATACAGTAGTTAATGGGTTAAGTATTTGGTGTCATCTGTGCCTGGGAGTGGAAAAGCGAACTGTATCACTGTATAACCATCGGGTCTCTCCTCCTGATAAAACTGATAGGGATGTGCAGGTGTACCACTACACCGGGATTTTCCCTTACTCTTCTTCAAATAGTGCAGTGGGTACTTAACGTGCAAAGGTGATGAATCTCCTCCACACGGGGCCTCTATTTAACGTCCTATCCTAGGGATGGAGTGTTTTCCACTGTAAATGCGTCTATGAAACCGGGGAGAAGCACGTTTTCGTAGACCAACTAACTCCTGTTTAGTTGGTATAAATTTTGTATCTGTTTTCTTCCTTTCACTTTTATTGTGAGGCGGGCATTTTTTATTATTTTTTTTTTATACGGCAACATTCTTATTTCACTGGAGTTGTCCCCTTCCTTTAAAAACTTTTTTTTTCATATGGGAACATCCTTATTTCACTGGAGTTGCCCCCTTCCTTTATCAGTGGGTTTTTAACGTGCAAAGGTGATGACTTTCCTCCACACGGGGTCTCCATTTAACGTCCTATCCTAGGGATAGAGTGTTTTCGACTGTAAATGCGTCTATGAAACCGGGGAGAGGCACGTTTTCGTACACCAACTAACTCCTGTTTAGTTGTTATTAATTTTGTATCTGTTTTCTTCCTTTCACTTTTATTGTGAGGCGGGCATTTTTTATTATTTTTTTTATATGGGAACATCCTTATTTTAGTGGGGTTGTCCCCTTCCTTGATCACTATTTTTTTTTTTTTTTACTTTCCTCCGAACAGACATGTGTGGAACTATCACTTGCGTAAATGGTGGTACCTGTAACGTTATGGATGTGAGCTGTACCTGTCCTTCTGGATACACTGGAGCGACATGCAGTGACGGTAAATAGGAAGATGGACATTAATAAGCACGTTACAAAGCAGTTTTTTGTAGAATGAAAAATTCAGCTACTGGATCAGGAACTTCACTAGAGTGATATAATACATAAGTCTGACATAACAAGAGAATGAAAACATGAAATATAACAAAATTTTGAAAAATAATTTAAGACCGAACATGTCGTATAGTTGTCAAATTATATTTTATGTGTTTTTTAAGGACAAAACGTCCATTTTGCCTTTTCCTCTCTAGGAAAAGGGACAAATTATGAGTTTGTAGGTATGAAGAGACCTGAGCTTACTTTCATTAAGGATTTCCAATTTAGTCCACCCATTGCAATCTTTTCAGTGATTTTAACTGAAGCTTATCTTTTGCATTCAAATTATGACAGATTATCTCTTTCAATTATTATTTTTCTATTATTATTCATATTGATACGTTTTGTCTCATTGACCAACGCCCCCTAGCGTCCGATGCAAACAGTGCAAGGTTGTAGACAATGGGATTTCACAAAAACAGTGATAAAAAGGCCAATTCTCAATTAAACAAAGAGCACATTCACCCGAATAATCTTTGATGCTTTATCCATCATTGGACCCTTCATTTCCTATACAGTTTGAAAGTTCACCCACCGTACCCAATCAAAAATAAGTCTTCACGTCCCTGTAAATAGTCACTGGGGATTTGAAACCTCATCTTCCAACCCCATTTGCCAACGGAACTAAGACGGATAAAATGCCTCCGTTATCGTACATCAGTCCCAATTGTCTGGTCACGCCCATTTCTTCCAACCCCCCACCGTACCTGTCCTATCAAAGAAGAGCATGTTTTTTTTTTAACAAACCAAAGCATAAACTATAAATATTCATGATGTAGCCGTGGGCGAGTCCACTTTTGACAGAGGGTTAAAGTCATGAAGCAATCTGAACGCAATTAATATCAGCAAAGCCTTAACAAGCCTTATCATAAATAAGGGCAATTCTGGTAGGAGGAGGAGCGTCAGAAGTGTGGAAATGTGTTTTGCACATCTCATCTTCATGAGTGCTTAACTCTGAGTGATGCGTGACAATGATGCAGACAAGGTGTCACATGAAAGTAAAAAGTTACTCTTTACGTCTGTTTTACAGTTTAACAATTGACTTTTGAACTTCGGTACCGTTATTCTTTTAGAACATACTTCAAATATTCATATTCAATATATTCCTTTTTTTTCAGTTGGCTGTACCGTTCCATCCGTTACGACGGGCTTGCAGGTAACTGGATGTACAGAGGGAAACACAGAATCTGCGAATACCGTGTGCACCTATAGCTGTACAACTGGCTATATCATTAATGGAGCTGCTTCTGTGACATGTGGTTCGGATGGGATGTTCTCACCAGCTGTCCCAACATGTGACGGTAAAAAATCAGTCGAAATTGAATACATTTTTTCGTCAATGTACCTGTGTCGACACAGAAACGTCGCAAAGAGGGGATTGCATGTGAATATCCTGTTATTTCTATTTATTTATTTATCATTTTTTAATTTTTTTTATTTATATATTTATTTATTTCATTTCATTTTTTAATTACATCAAATTAAAATTTTATTTTTCTCCTTCTTTTATTATTACTATTATTATTATTATTTTTTTTTTTTGGTTAATTTTTTTTTTTTTTTTTTTTTTTTTTTTTTTTGGGGGGGGGGGGTAAGATTCCATGTCTTTGAAGAATCGACTTTCTTCAATGTTAATTAATTTAAAGAACTGGAGGAAAAATACACCGCATGAGGCTAAAATCGCGATTTAGACATTAGAAATAAAATAGCTTATTTATCTTCTGTTTGCTGGACGGTTTACCTTTCTACAAACCGATGTTTTGACCAGGCTTGGACTCGTTGGTTAAGACCGAACATGTCGTATAGTTGTCAAAGTGTATTTTATGTGTCAGTGTATTTTTATAGGACATAACCTCAATTTAATTTTTCCTCTCAAGGAAAAGGGACAATTTATGAGTTTCTAGGGATTAAGTGACCCGAGATTACTTTCATTGGATAGGATCTCCAATTTAGTCTACCATTAGATTTTTTTAAAGTGATTTTAACTGAAGCTTATCATTTGGATTCAAATTATAAAAAAAAATATCAGAATGTATCTGTTTTTTACACCGGGGTTTTCCGCTACTCTTCTTCGAATAGTGCAGTGGGTTTTTAACGTGCAAAGGTGATGACTTTCCTCCACACGGGGCCTCCATTTAACGTCCTATCCTAGGGATGGAGTGTTTTCGACTGTAAATGCGTCTATGAAACCGGGGAGAGGCACGTTTTCGTACACCAACTAACTCCTGTTTAGTTGTTATTAATTTTGTATCTGTTTTCTTCCTTTCACTTTTATTGTGAGGCGGGCATTTTTTATTATTTTTTTTGTATGGGAACATCCTTATTTTAGTGGGGTTGTCCCCTTCCTTGATCACTATTTTTGTTTTTTTTAACTTTCCTCCGAACAGACATGTGTGGAACTATCACTTGCGTAAATGGTGGTACCTGTAACGTTATGGATGTGAGCTGTACCTGTCCTTCTGGATACACTGGAGCGACATGTAGTGACGGTAAATAGGAAGATGGACATTAATAAGCACTTTACCAAGCAGTTTTTTGTAGAATGAAGAATTCAGCTACTCGATCAGGATCGTCCCTAGAGTAATAAAATAAATAAGTCTGACATAACAAGAGAATGAAAACATGATAATTTTGAAAAATAATTTAAGACCGAACATGTCATATAGTTGTGAAACTATATTTTATGTGTTTTTTTAAGGACAAAACCTACATTTTGCTGTTTCCTCTCTAGGAAAAGGGACAAATTATGAGTTTGTAAGGATTAAGAGACCTGAGATTACTTTCATTAAGGGTTTCCAATTTCGCCGCGAGTGCGTGCCAACACGCAAAATGAGACAGTCGTTTCAATATGATTTAACCCATTGCTTACGGAAACCGGGCGGGAATAAATGAATAAGGAAATACAGTAGTTAATGGGTTAAGTATTTGGTGTCATCTGTGCCTGGGAGTGGAAAAGCGAACTGTATCACTGTATAACCATCGGGTCTCTCCTCCTGATAAAACTGATAGGGATGTGCAGGTGTACCACTACACCGGGATTTTCCCTTACTCTTCTTCAAATAGTGCAGTGGGTACTTAACGTGCAAAGGTGATGAATCTCCTCCACACGGGGCCTCTATTTAACGTCCTATCCTAGGGATGGAGTGTTTTCCACTGTAAATGCGTCTATGAAACCGGGGAGAAGCACGTTTTCGTAGACCAACTAACTCCTGTTTAGTTGGTATAAATTTTGTATCTGTTTTCTTCCTTTCACTTTTATTGTGAGGCGGGCATTTTTTATTATTTTTTTTTTATACGGCAACATTCTTATTTCACTGGAGTTGTCCCCTTCCTTTAAAAACTTTTTTTTCATATGGGAACATCCTTATTTCACTGGAGTTGCCCCCTTCCTTTATCAGTGGGTTTTTAACGTGCAAAGGTGATGACTTTCCTCCACACGGGGTCTCCATTTAACGTCCTATCCTAGGGATAGAGTGTTTTCGACTGTAAATGCGTCTATGAACCCGGGAGAGGCACGTTTTCGTACACCAACTAACTCCTGTTTAGTTGTTATTAATTTTGTATCTGTTTTCTTCCTTTCACTTTTATTGTGAGGCGGGCATTTTTTATTATTTTTTTCATATGGGAACATCCTTAATTTAGTGGGGTTGTCCCCTTCTTTGATCACTATTTTTTTTTTTTTTTTACTTTCCTCCGAACAGACATGTGTGGAACTATTACTTGCGTAAATGGTGGTACCTGTAACGTTATGGATGTGAGCTGTACCTGTCCTTCTGGATACACTGGAGCGACATGCAGTGACGGTAAATAGGAAGATGGACATTAATAAGCACTTTACAAAGCAGTTTTTTGTAGAATGAAAAATTCAGCTACTGGATCAGGAACTTCACTAGAGTGATATAATACATAAGTCTGACATAACAAGAGAATGAAAACATGAAATATAACAAAATTTTGAAAAATAATTTAAGACCGAACATGTCGTATAGTTGTCAAATTATATTTTATGTGTTTTTTTAAGGACAAAACGTCCATTTTGCCTTTTCCTCTCTAGGAAAAGGGACAAATTATGAGTTTGTAGGTATGAAGAGACCTCAGATTACTTTCATTAGGATTTCCAATTTAGTCCACCCATTGCAATCTTTTCAGTGATTTTAACTGAAGCTTATCTTTTGCATTCAAATTATGACAGATTATCTCTTTCAATTATTATTTTTCTATTATTATTCATATTGATACGTTTTGTCTCATTGACCAACGCCCCCTAGCGTCCGATGCAAACAGTGCAAGGTTGTAGACAATGGGATTTCACAAAAACAGTGATAAAAAGGCCAATTCTCAATTAAACAAAGAGCACATTCACCCGAATAATCTTTGATGCTTTATCCATCATTGGACCCTTCATTTCCTATACAGTTTGAAAGTTCACCCACCGTACCCAATCAAAAATAAGTCTTCACGTCCCTGTAAATAGTCACTGGGGATTTGAAACCTCATCTTCCAACCCCATTTGCCAACGGAACTAAGACGGATAAAATGCCTCCGTTATCGTACATCAGTCCCAATTGTCTGGTCACGGCCATTTCTTCCAACCCCCCACCGTACCTGTCCTATCAAAGAAGAGCATTTTTTTTTTTTAACAAACCAAAGCATAAACTATGAATATTCATGATGTAGCTGTGGGCGAGTCCACTTTTGACAGAGGGTTAAAGTCATGAAGCAATCTGAACGCAATTAATATCAGCAAAGCCTTAACAAGCCTTATCATAAATAAGGGCAATTCTGGTAGGAGGAGGAGCGTCAGAAGTGTGGAAATGTGTTTTGCACATCTCATCTTCATGAGTGCTTAACTCTGAGTGATGCGTGACAATGATGCAGACAAGGTGTCACATGAAAGTAAAAAGTTACTCTTTACGTCTGTTTTACAGTTTAACAATTGACTTTTGAACTTCGGTACCGTTATTCTTTTAGAACATACTTCAAATATTCATATTCAATATATTCCTTTTTTTTCAGTTGGCTGTACCGTTCCATCCGTTACGACGGGCTTGCAGGTAACTGGATGTACAGAGGGAAACACAGAATCTGCGAATACCGTGTGCACCTATAGCTGTACAACTGGCTATATCATTAATGGAGCTGCTTCTGTGACATGTGGTTCGGATGGGATGTTCTCACCAGCTGTCCCAACATGTGACGGTAAAAAATCAGTCGAAATTGAATACATTTTTTCGTCAATGTACCTGTGTCGACACAGAAACGTCGCAAAGAGGGGATTGCATGTGAATATCCTGTTATTTCTATTTATTTATTTATCATTTTTTAATTACATTACATTAAATTTCATTTTTATTTTTTCTTTTATTATTATTATTATTATTTTTTTTTTTTTTGTAATTTTTTTTTTTTTTTTTTTTTTTTTTTGGGGGGGGGGGGTAAGATTCCATGTCTTTGAAGAATCGACTTTCTTCAATGTTAATTAATTTAAAGAACTTGAGGAAAAATACACCGCATGAGGCTAAAATCGCGATTTAGACATTAGAAATAAAATAGCTTATTTATCTTCTGTTTGCTGGACGGTTTACCTTTCTACAAACCGATGTTTTGACCAGGCTTGGACTCGTTGGTTAAGACCGAACATGTCGTATAGTTGTCAAAGTGTATTTTATGTGTCAGTGTATTTTTATAGGACATAACCTCAATTTAATTTTTCCTCTCAAGGAAAAGGGACAATTTATGAGTTTCTAGGGATTAAGTGACCCGAGATTACTTTCATTGGATAGGATCTCCAATTTAGTCTACCATTAGATTTTTTAAAGTGATTTTAACTGAAGCTTATCATTTGGATTCAAATTATTAAAAAAATATCAGAATGTTTCTGTTTTTACACCGGGGTTTTCCGCTACTCTTCTTCGAATAGTGCAGTGGGTTTTTAACGTGCAAAGGTGATGACTTTCCTCCACACGGGGCCTCCATTTAACGTCCTATCCTAGGGATGGAGTGTTTTCGACTGTAAATGCGTCTATGAAACCGGGGAGAGGCACGTTTTCGTACACCAACTAACTCCTGTTTAGTTGTTATTAATTTTGTATCTGTTTTCTTCCTTTCACTTTTATTGTGAGGCGGGCATTTTTTATTATTTTTTTTTATATGGGAACATCCTTATTTTACTGGGGTTGTCCCCTTCCTTGATCACTATTTTTTTTTTTTTTTTACTTTCCTCTGAACAGACATGTGTGGAACTATCACTTGCGTAAATGGTGGTACCTGTAACGTTATGGATGTGAGCTGTACCTGTCCTTCTGGATACACTGGAGCGACATGTAGTGACGGTAAATAGGAAGATGGACATTAATAAGCACTTTACAAAGCAGTTTTTTGTAGAATGAAAAATTCAGCTACTGGATCAGGAACTTCACTAGAGTGATATAATACATAAGTCTGACATAACAAGAGAATGAAAACATGAAATATAACAAAATTTTGAAAAATAATTTAAGACCGAACATGTCGTATAGTTGTCAAATTATATTTTATGTGTTTTTTAAGGACAAAACGTCCATTTTGCCTTTTCCTCTCTAGGAAAAGGGACAAATTATGAGTTTGTAGGTATCAACCCGTTGAAGACGGTAAAGCCCAGTGCGATTCCCCCGCTGGGAACGGTAAAAATCCTGACAAGCTCAACGAAGCGTGGTTGTCAAGGAGGGGGTGTGGTCTACTGCGTTCATAGCCAATCAGCGCCTTGATCGCTTTTGCCGCTGGCTTACTGAATATTCATAGTGTTCGGTGCACGAAACTGCGCGATACCTCATGCATTATTCATTTTCTTGTTTCCTTATTGGCTAGTGCCGACGGAAGTAATAAATAATTTATGAGGTTCCGCTGTCAACGCGAATGTTTTTTGCGCCGGTTGTATTTTACCCCCCCCCCCCCCCCCTCTCTCTCTCTCTCTTTAGAAAGAGGGATACGTGGTTGGTGAATTTATACGACATATCATTTCCACCCCATTTTGTTTCCTCCATCTCCATGAAATTCATCTGTTTCATCCTAATTTTCTGCCTGTATTCTTTTTCCGAGAGTAAATACTTTTACTTCCATTCGTCTTTTTTAATTTATTGATTGTATTTCTTGTCTTCCCATCCCCCTTCCCTTTGACCCCCTATTTTGTTTTTGTTTTTTGTCAATTCTGAATTCTCGTTGTAGCTTCCTATATCTCACTTATTCACATGATTCATGTCTGCTTTTTTTCGTACATTTTATTTTGTTCTTCTTTTTTCGTCGTTTATCCTTGGGCTATTCGTTTATTTTCCCACATTTTTCTTCATTTATCATAATTTATAGTTATTCCTTTATCTTATCCTTCCGTTTTGTCTCCCTTGATTTGTTTCCTTCTTTCTTCGTCTACCACATTCTATCAGGGCCAGCCGAACGTTTTTGAGATTGATGGGGCCCAAATATGGGAACCATGCAGGGAATGTTACTATTGTGCTACAAAAATGGGCCTAGTCACCGCCGTGGTCGACATTCCCGCCAAAAAAATTGTTGACAACCCAAAAAAAGTCCAATATCGTCGCCGTTGTCGACATTTCCGGCAAGCCCCCCCCCCCCCAAAAAAAAAAACAAAACAAAACAAAACAAAACAAAACAAAAATGGTTCAAAGGACATCGCCGATAGTCGATATCGGGGGGGGGGGGGGGGGGGGGGAGGGGTCCAAATTTTTGTAACACATTTTATATGTCCGATGCAAAAATATTGGGGGCCCCGGTTCCGCCGGCCATACATTATTATCCTCACAATTCTGTTTTTTTAATGTATTATTCATTTATTTTCATAAGACATTATTGCGACAATAACTCATAAACGTGTTTGCATATTATATTTTCTATTTATTGCTTTATATGTATTTAAATAATTGGTCTTATGCTTATTCAAGCTGATTTAACAATGAATGAATAAAGTCATTTACTTTCATTCTTATTTTCCAGTCTTATTCTTCATATTTCCTTTCAAACAATATTTCATTAGTAGTCATTATTATACCATCATGATGGGTTGCTGTTATAGGAATTTATTATTTTAGCGAGACTATACGCTTCTCCGAATCATTCTGTATTTTCCCATTTTGTCGCCTTTTCAAGTTATTCAATTTTGTTGATGTATATGTAAAATGATGATTATATTATAAGAAATTAATATTGATAACTTTAGCAGCTTCGTAGTAAGAAAAGGACTACCATTTTCACAGTGCTAATTTGTTTTTCTTTTTTTGCAAAAAAACACAAAATAAAAACAAAACAAAACGATTTTTCTCTTATTATAATCATCTTTACAGAATCATTTCGTGTGGATTCTGTGTTATCTATTCTCGCGTTTTGGGTGGTTTTTTGCCGCAGATTATAAGCTCTCATGAAGTGGTCGGAAGACTAATGAATTCACAGAGTTTAAACCTTATAAATCGGTTCGACTTTCGCTAACTTCTAAAGTCTAAGTAGGGGAAATGTTCAATAATAATTCCTCTGTTATAAGTGGTACACTGGTACAAGTTTAAATACATATATATATTCGGTATTATTCTTTTCTACAGCCACCAACTTTGATCCGCCTTTGGAAAAGAAAGTAATCGATGAGTGTTTTATTATGTTAGATCCTCTCGCCCCCTGGAGGAGCTCCATTGACAAAATGGGGGATTATCTGGCGTGGCCTTGGCAACCTTCGTTCGTATTTCCTTTGTTCTCATCTGCGATGAAAAGACAGGAAATCCATTCATGCTTTTGAAACCGTTAGAACCCAAGCTGGACTCGGTTTATTGTTTGTAAAGTACGACGACTAACTGAATATACTGTATGTAGTTCAATAAAATGTGAATAACGCTACTCCTTTATACATAAAACAATTCAGCAGAGGAAGCAATAATGAAAGTATGATGCTGCATGATGATGAGAAATCGTGAACTCCATAATAAACCTATGAATGTAAAACAAAAAGTAGAAGAAATGTCCCCAAAAGATTTTCATGTATTTATTTCTAACCTTTTGCTTTTATTTCATTATGCATTTGACATTTAATTTTTTTTTTTTTTGCCTCATGAGTTTTGATCGTACTCTTTGTGTTCACCTTTCCTCTTGGTGTTTCTTTTTTCTGCTCTGTTCTAAACGAATAGACGAGCACAGAAGACGAAATTGTTGTTGAAGAGGGTGAGAGAAATATAAAATAGAGTGTTTATAATGGAGAACAAGAGACGGTAATAAAGAAGGTCAGAAATGAAGACAGAACAATTGATGAGAAAAGTGTAACAAAAATCCGATCAATGATAAAATAAACTTCCGTGGAAAATATATTCAAATATGAAAAAAAGTTTCTATATGAAAATCAATCCGGTGGCATGCAAAGCTGGAGAAAAAGAACTCGGCACGCGAGGCGAAGTGGTCGATCGATTTAATTTGCATAAACTATGCAAATAAGGCAGAGATCGAGGGTAAACGTAATTCATATGGAAATGAATAGAGCGTGTGCGCACAAGCCTATTTTGATCGGTCGGTTCTCGGCAGTGAGCCAGAGCGTTGCTATGCGAGTTCGAGTTCAAGAGTTCAAGAGGAAATAAGGTTTTGAAACTGTGTTTTCTACCCCAAATCGTTATCATTTCAAAGTAAAACAAAGCAAACCAGTATGTCAAATGTATAATCATTCGAATCAGTAAGGATTTATGTTTATTCATGTAGTAATGAGTGAAATAATTGGTGTAAAAGTGAGCTCGTCTCTTCGATTTCTCAGACCGCATATATGCTCAATATTCTCAATTAAACAAAGAGCACATTCACCCGAATAATCTTTGATGCTTTATCCATCATTGGACCCTTCATTTCCTATACAATTTGAAAGTTCACCCACCGTACCCAATCAAAAATAAGTCTTCACGTCCCTGTAAATAGTCACTGGGGATTTGAAACCTCATCTTCCAGCCCCATTTGCCACGGAACTAAGACGGATAAAATGCCTCCGTTGTCGTACATCAGTCCCAATTGTCTGGTCACGCCATTTCTTCCAACCCCCACCGTACCTGTCCTATCAAAGAAGAGCATGTTTTTTTTTTTAACAAACCAAAGCATAAACTATGAATATTCATGATGTAGCCGTGGGCGAGTCCACTTTTGACAGAGGGTTAAAGTCATGAAGCAATCTGAACGCAATTAATATCAGCAAAGCCTTAACAAGCCTTATCATAAATAAGGGCAATTCTGATAGGAGGAGCGTCAGAAGTGTGGAAATGTGTTTTGCACATCTCATCTTCATGAGCGCTTAACTCTGAGTGATGCGTGACAATGATGCAGACAAGGTGTCACATGAAAGTAAAAAGTTACTCTTTACGTCTGTTTTACAGTTTAACAATTGACTTTTGAACTTCGGTACCGTTATTCTTTTAGAACATACTTCAAATATTCATATTCAATATATTCCTTTTTTTTCAGTTGGCTGTACCGTTCCATCCGTTACGACGGGCTTGCAGGTAACTGGATGTACAGAGGGAAACACAGAATCTGCGAATACCGTGTGCACCTATAGCTGTACAACTGGCTATATCATTAATGGAGCTGCTTCTGTGACATGTGGTTCGGATGGGATGTTCTCACCAGCTGTCCCAACATGTGACGGTAAAAAATCAGTCGAAATTGAATACATTTTTTCGTCAATGTACCTGTGTCGACACAGAAACGTCGCAAAGTGGGGATTGCATGTGAATATCCTGTTATTTCTATTTATTTATTTATCATTTTTTAATTTGTTTTATTTATATATTTATTTATTTCATTTCATTTTTGAAATTAAATTAAATTAAATTTTATTTTTCTTTTCTTTTATTATTATTATTATTATTATTATTATTTTTTTTTTTTTTTTGGGGGGGGGGGGGGGGTTAAGATTCCATGTCTTTGAAGAATCGACTTTCTTCAATGTTAATTAATTTAAAGAACTGGAGGAAAAATACACCGCATGAGGCTAAAATCGCAATTTAGACATTAGAAATAAAATAGCTTATTTATCTTCTGTTTGCTGGACGGTTTACCTTTCTACAAACCGATGTTTTGACCAGGCTTGGACTCGTTGGTTAAGACCGAACATGTCGTATAGTTGTCAAAGTGTATTTTATGTGTCAGTGTATTTTTATAGGACATAACCTCAATTTAATTTTTCCTCTCAAGGAAAAGGGACAATTTATGAGTTTCTAGGGATTAAGTGACCCGAGATTACTTTCATTGGATAGGATCTCCAATTTAGTCTACCATTAGATTTTTTAAAGTGATTTTAACTGAAGCTTATCATTTGGATTCAAATTATAAAAAAAATATCAGAATGTATCTGTTTTTACACCGGGGTTTTCCGCTACTCTTCTTCGAATAGTGCAGTGGGTTTTTAACGTGCAAAGGTGATGACTTTCCTCCACACGGGGCCTCCATTTAACGTCCTATCCTAGGGATGGAGTGTTTTCGACTGTAAATGCGTCTATGAAACCGGGGAGAGGCACGTTTTCGTACACCAACTAACTCCTGTTTAGTTGTTATTAATTTTGTATCTGTTTTCTTCCTTTCACTTTTATTGTGAGGCGGGCATTTTTTATTATTTTTTTTATATGGGAACATCCTTATTTTACAAACTAGAAAGGCCGTCAAAGGCGGCAGACCCACGCCTTAACCCAATATAGGTTTTGTTTTGTTGCGATTATTTTTGTAAGCAGTAGCCATTCAAAGGGGATGACAAGAGGCATCTCCCCCCCCCCCCATAAATATTGCCATATCCAGGTCATAGCTTTGTGTATCCCCACCCTTGAAAAAATTCTTCTGAAAAA
The DNA here is from genome assembly GCA_025617745.1 of Heliocidaris erythrogramma. Taxonomy (NCBI): domain Eukaryota; kingdom Metazoa; phylum Echinodermata; class Echinoidea; order Camarodonta; family Echinometridae; genus Heliocidaris; species Heliocidaris erythrogramma. The sequence goes on from CM046864.1 coordinate 5,339,396, forward strand.
GATATTTTATTATTGAAACATCCCTCCCCTAAAAGTAATTGATTAGACATGTCAGAGAGCGTGGCGTGGTGAGAAAAAAAAATGTTAGCAATTTGTATTCAGTGTTTAGTCATGTAAGTGTTAGTAAATGTATTCATGTTCTATCTTTAAATTACATTGCAATTGGGGTTGTTGTTTTTTTTTCATCGGGCTTGGATAAAATATATATGACGACAAATAAAGTTGGATCTAGACTTCAAAATGACATGCATGCGAGGCACAGAGCTTACTCACTCAGCTCAGTCACCACCCATCAACAAAGTCAAAGTGGATACTGGCGTGCATGCCCGTATTCGGCGAACCTCGATCAGCCACCAAATTTTGCAAATCCACACAAATTAAAAAAAAAATACAGTTTTTGTATATATTTTACAACTACGAAATCCACTCAAACAGACATAAATGAGGTATAAACTAGTTATATGACAGGACCGTTATAACCCAAAGAAAAAAGTTCAATCCTACTATACACAGTGAGCCAGGCACAGGCTGACTCCCTGGGGTTATGTACTCCCTAGCCCGACCAGATCCCCGTCACTTCGCGACAGCGCTGTGTATAGTTATGTACGTACAGCTAGCTACACAGCCCACTAGCACTCACTCAGATCAACACACGCGAACGCTCGCGAGTGCGATAAACTCACTCACGTCGAACAAACTCACCAGATTTTCACCGAAAACAATTAAAATCACGTACTACACGTCCACCAGGATAAAATAAATCACAAAAACTTCCACAACAAAGTGGAAAGAACCGGGGAAAATAAACAGAAATGCACAGAAGATAAGAAATAGAGGAGAAGCCGTAGGGCTAGGGTAGCCTGAATCTAAATGAATTTGTGGATAAAAAAGGTATCGCGCGCGATAGCTATAGAGCCTAGCCGCCTATTAGTATACCGTACATAGCCGCTTTCGCAGTAGTAGTTCAAGCCCGCGAAAAATCCCTTGTTGCTGGGATACGTTGGCTTTGAATATTCATTGCAGGCTCGTACGGATTTGAAGTGAAATGGCAAATAATGGGTCTAAAAGTCTTCTAAAATTCATAAACCTGAAATAGACTTTTGGTGAGACGAAGTAATGAGTGTTTTGATTGGCCAAAATATTTCTGCATCTGCAGGCGAAGTTTGGGGTCATCAATCTTTCTAGTTTCTTTCCTGTCACTATCTGAACTGAAGTTCCTATACTTTACTACAGGGTCAAAACTTCAAGGTCACACAGAATGTGCAGGGGTCAACCAATCATCACCAAAATCTAATCGATTCTTTCCTGTCACTTTCTGAACATTCCCTGAAAATTTGGTGCAAATCCGTTCACCCATTCTCTTGTTATCTTGTACACAAACAAACAAACAAACAAACAAAAACAAAAAAAAAACAAACAAACATACGGAGCCCTTTACATAACCCTGCCGATTTCATCGGCGTGGGTAATGGGTAAAAAACAAACATACGGAGCCCTTTACATAACCCTGCCGATTTCATCGGCGTGGGTAATAATTTCTTGGTACTGCAAAATTTCAATATGGCACGAAAAAGAGACATGATAACGAAGCTTTTCGACCTGCACTCAAAGTGTCTGACAATCTTCATGAAAAGTGACTATGTTAACAAAATGTCTGACATTCTTCATGAAAAGTGACTATGTTAACAAAATGTCTGACATTCTTCATGAAAAGTGACTATGTTAACAAAATGTCTGACATTCTTCATGAAAAGTGACTATGTTAACAAAATGTCTGACATTCTTCATGAAAAGTGACTATGTTAACAAAATGTCTGACATTCTTCATGATGAATCAAAGTTTTGTCGCATAGGTGCTGTCCCAGAACATGATCGCACAGCCACCTTGAAAACCAAGCTCCAACGACATTTATTACATTTATGTAAACGCGGCGATTTGTCTAAGCCAGTTTATGATAATAATTCGACCACATGGCTCGCTAAGACCCCGCATGTACGGCCTCCCCAAAACCCACAAAACAAACGTTCCACTTCGTCCTATTGTATCGATGGTTGGGTCAGCGCAGCATGAACTGGCAAAATGGCTAAGCGAGCAACTTCAGCCAGTCTTAGATTGTTTGTCTGTTCATACTGTTAGAGATTCGTTTACGTTTGCTAAACTCGTCCGCGATCTGCCCCTTGATAATAGTAATTGTGTTATGTGTTCATTTGATATCTCTAGCCTGTTTACCAACGTGCCACTGAAAGAAGCTATTGACATCTGTGCTTCTTATCTCTATCATGGCGACTTAGACTCACCACCTGTTCCTGAGCCCGTATTCATTGATCTCATGAACTTGGCCACTCGCGCGGTTGAGTTTAGTTTCAATGATACGATGTATTCACAGATAGACGGTGTGGCTATGGGATCCCCATTAGGCCCCGCGCTTGCTAACATTTTTGTTGGCTTTCATGAAATGCGCCTGCTACAGAACGCCACCGATCTTAATATAGTCCCACATGTGTATTGTCGGTATGTTGATGATACGTTTGCAATTTTTGATAACCGCGCAGCGTGTGAGGTTTTCCTTACACAACTGAACCGGCTCCATCCCGCGCTAAAATTCACATGTGAAATTGAACTGTCCAATGCGCTCCCATTTCATTGGATAGGATCTCCAATTTAGTCTACCATTAGATTTTTTAAAGTGATTTTAACTGAAGCTTATCATTTGGATTCAAATTATAAAAAAAATATCAGAATGTATCTGTTTTTACACCGGGGTTTTCCGCTACTCTTCTTCGAATAGTGCAGTGGGTTTTTAACGTGCAAAGGTGATGACTTTCCTCCAAACGGGGCCTCCATTTAACGTCCTATCCTAGGGATGGAGTGTTTTCGACTGTAAATGCGTCTATGAAACCGGGGAGAGGCACGTTTTCGTACACCAACTAACTCCTGTTTAGTTGTTATTAATTTTGTATCTGTTTTCTTCCTTTCACTTTTATTGTGAGGCGGGCATTTTTTATTATTTTTTTTATATGGGAACATCCTTATTTTAGTGGGGTTGTCCCCTTCCTTGATCACTATTTTTTTATTTTTTTACTTTCCTCTGAACAGACATGTGTGGAACTATCACTTGCGTAAATGGTGGTACCTGTAACGTTATGGATGTGAGCTGTACCTGTCCTTCTGGATACACTGGAGCGACATGTAGTGACGGTAAATAGGAAGATGGACATTAATAAGCACTTTACCAAGCATTTTTTTTTAGAATGAAGAATTCAGCTACTGGATCAGGATCGTCCCTAGAGTAATAAAATAAATAAGTCTGACATAACAAGAGAATGAAAACATGAAATATAACATAATTTTGAAAAATAATTTAAGACCGAACATGTCATATAGTTGTGAAACTATATTTTATGTGTTTTTTAAGGACAAAACCTACATTTTGCTTTTTCCTCTCTAGGAAAAGGGACAAATTATGAGTTTGTAGGGATTAAGAGACCTGAGATTACTTTCATTAAGGATTTCCAATTTCGCCGCGAGTGCGAGCCAACACGCAAAATGAGACAGTCGTTTCAATATGATTTAACCCATTGCTTACGGAAACCGGGCGGGAATAAAGGAATAAGGAAATACAGTAGTTAATGGGTTAAGTATTTGGTGTCATCTGTGCCTGGGAGGGGAAAAGCGAACTGTATCACTGTATAACCATCGGGTCTCTCCTCCTGATAAAACTGATAGGGATGTGCAGGTGTACCACTACACCGGGATTTTCCCTTACTCTTCTTCAAATAGTGCAGTGGGTACTTAACGTGCAAAGGTGATGAATCTCCTCCACACGGGGCCTCTATTTAACGTCCTATCCTAGGGATGGAGTGTTCTTCCTTTCGCTTTTATTGTGAGGCGGGCATTTTTTATTTTTTATTTTTTATACGGGAACATTCTTATTTCACTGGAGTTGTCCCCTTCGTTTAAAAACTTTTTTTTCATGTGGGAACATCCTTATTTCACTGGAGTTGCCCCCTTCCTTTATCAGTGGGTTTTTAACGTGCAAAGACTGCCTTTGATTTTGGCTGAATTCGAGTAACTTATATAGAGAGAGGAAAAGTGCCCGCGATTCCGAATTGGAGGACTTTTCTGAGCTATGCAGATACGAACTCTGATTTATCAGATGATTTATCAGACCACAAAGGCAAAGAAGCTCGAGTGGCAAGGGGAAATTCGACCATATATTATATGTTTGAACCCCTCGCAGAATACGGTGAAGGGCCGTGGGTGATGTAACTCCAGGGAGCTCCAACGCGTTGGAGCTCCCTGGAGTTACGGGTGAATTAGACCGAAAATGCTGTCTCTCGTTCGTTATGTCGTCTTAGCTAACGAACGAGAGACAGAATTTTCGGTCTACGGGTGAAGCTGCTGCAGCTGCTGTCGTTGAAAAACAAATTGGAAGACTTGACTCCAAGTCTGATCTTTGGAATAGCTTAACTTTCTTTTAGCTAGCTTATCCTTCTCTTCATGCCAAATTCGGAATACAGGCCAGGATTCTCAAAATCATCTTCGGCAAAGTGATCGCTGCAGATTGTACTCCACTCACTTGGCCGGCCCTTGCCACTCTGCCAGCGTGAGCTTTACATTTGCGACCCACAATTTCCGTAGATTTTCATCTTTTAATAGGAAAATGATGTAGGCTTACACCATATTTAGGGGTCTTGCTACAACCCGTAACTATACACCGATTAGGCACTATTGATGAAACTGTGTCCCAAAATCAAAGTTATTGTGAGGAATTAAACACACGAAAATACGCAATGCAAATGGTCGATGCGGTGAATATCATGCTCGGCACCGGGCTGGGCCTGCCGCGGGCCTCCGGGCGCGCACGGTATAGGTCAGTGGAATATTTTCCCTTACTTTTCATGCGTCACAGATCACGTGATCACGATGTCGCTTCGATGGTTTTTTTTAGGGGCGGGGCTTATGACTGTATAAATCAGCAAAAATGTACTTTTCAAACGATTATAAAATATGACTGAATGCATAAAAAATTGTGTGATGGATATTTTTTGGCTCTTGACGACACCTTCCTACGAAAAATGGGCAATTATTTGTTTATTTTAGTGACCCTTTAAGGTTATATGAAGCATATTGTGTACATTTCCTATGCAAGTTAGCAAATGACCTTTTTAAATTGTTATGTAATTCTCAGGAATTTCTTCAGGTACAATATGCTTCCCTATTAAACTGTATGCTGATGAAAAGAAAGAAATAGTGAAATATGCAATAAACCATGCTTAAAAGTTCAGAATCTGTTTGCTTATTTGTGTAAAAGTCAATGCAAATCACTAAAGTGCAACTTTTTTTTCCATGCATTTTGACATAAAATGCATTTTTTCACACCAATAATGAATGGCATATCATTGCCACCAGATATCATTATTGGTGTGAAACTATGCATTTTATGTCAAAATGCATGGAAAAAAAAGTTGCACCAGATATCATTATTGGTGTGAAAAAATGCATTTTATGTCAAAATGCATAAAAAAAGTTGCACTTTAGTGATTTGCATATTTCTCTATCTCTTTCTTTTCATGAGCATACAGTTTAATAGGGAAGCATATTGTACCTGAAGAAATTCCTGAGAATTACATAACAATTTAAAAAGGTCATTTGCTAGCTTGCATAGGAAATGTACACAATATGCTTCATATAACCTTAAGCGCAACTTTTTTCCCCATGCATTTTGACATAAAATGCATTTTTTCACACCAATAATGATATCTGGAGGCAATGATATGCCATTCATGTTATGAGTAATAAAATTTCCTATCCATTCCCGTTTGAATTATGAACATCGGTAAAATACTTTTTGAGATATATCCAAAAATGCTAGGGGGAACTTACTTTTTTGGTTGAGTGTATATATAATCAGCTCTGACTAGCTTGGCTTCACCCAGGATTGTGGACGGGATCGCTGCCGTTCTGCTAAATCTTTCTTTTACCCTGGATTGTGAGCTGCACCAGTGAATGCATTAAGCATGACGGCTGGTTAAAATTCCCACATAATAGAAATCCCTGATTGAACACTGCATGGTAGTAATTAATCCAGATAATAGGTTGTGGCGTTATTGTATTATACTACATGTTCCATTGTTCCAGTGTATGGCTAGCTATTCCATTAATGGAGCAGCTTCTGTGACATGTGGTTCGAATGGGTTGTTCTCACCATCTGTCCCGACTTGTAACGGTAAAAACCTCACGTCCATTAACATTGTGAACCAAATAATCCTTTATTGAGCTCAACATGGAAAGCAGTTTGTGCGACTTTCTGATGGTTTTGTGGTGTCAAATATGAATTGTGAACCTTGAGCCTTGAATATTTTTCTTTTCCTTGTCTCTAACCAGAAATATGTGGAAGCATCACTTGCATGAATGGTGGTACCTGTGACACTGAGAATGTTAACTGTACTTGCCTTTCTGGATACAGTGGAGCGATTTGCACTGATGGTAAATTGAAAAATGGACAATAATAAGAGTTTTGCAGAACAGTTTTTGTTTACTGACATTTTGACAACAGTAAACAATACCATCGTTTTGTCTTTTGACAGTTTCCCCTCCCCATCACTCAGTATTTGCTGCCTAACGAAAACTAATTCATGGGTGGGCACCTGAAATAAATTCCTTTTTTTAAAATGAGAGAAAAATGATACTAAAAATGATGGCCCATAGGTTCCCCAACCAACTGGCAATATCCTTCCTTCCTCGTTTGCACTATTACCTTTACCTTTTTAACATTGTGTAGGAATGTATTGTTTAGGTACAGATGGCGATGTACATAGTAAAGTATTTCTTACCTTCTTATTATTATAACGATTTTTATATATATTATTTTATTCGTTTTCTGAAAGTTTTGTGCGTGTGTGTGCATGGGCCTGTTTAGCAGTATGTCCGAGGACATTTTCGGACAGAGAACAAAAAAAAAATCATGAGAACAATGGTCCTTGGAAGTCGGACAATAGTCCTCCAACGTCGAACAATGAATTTGTGCTTTATTCCGTCGAATGTCCGAGGACGAGGGACAATAGAGGAACGATACCTGTCCTCGGAAGTAAAGCCATGTAAACCTGCGTGCGTGTGTGTGTGTCAGTTTATCAAAAAGGACATAACAAAATGCTTCAAAAATATTTTCAATATATATGTACATGTATCTGACTGATTTTATTTTTTAAAAGTTAGCTTTCTTTCATTTATAAATTTAAATAACTATATGACATGCCTTGTTATTGTTGTTAGTTTTGTTGTTGTTTTTAACTATTATTATTATTCTTATTGTTATTATTATCATTATCATTATCACTACTATCATTATTATTTATTTTATTATTATCCTCAATATAACGAAAATATCACTTATGTTAATAATATTGTAATTATTGTTATCATAATTATCATCATTATTATTATTATTATTCTTATTCTCATGATTACACTTATTATTATCATCATTATTATTAATTTTGCCATGATTTTTATAACGTACCTTTTTCAGTTGACTGTACCGTTCCATCCCTTACGACGGGGTTGAATTTAACTGAATGTACAGAGGGAGGAATGGTATATACGAATACCGTGTGCAACTATACCTGTATGGCTGGCTATACCATTAATGGAGCAGCTTCTGTAACATGTGGTTCCAATGGCGTCTTCTCACCATCTATTCCAGCATGTGACGGTAAAAATCACCAGAAATTAAATAAAATCGAGTTAAAATTTTAAGATACTGCAAGGTTGAAGACTAAACACCAGCCTTAATGTAAATTTGATCTGAAAAGTTCTGAAAGAAAGCAGAAAAATAAGATAAGCAGAATAGTGAAACTTTGAACGAAAACGGACAAGCAAATGGAAAGCCATTTTTTTTTAAAATTGCAATCACCATTGATACGAGAATTTCAAATTGGCCGAATTCAGGTTGTGAGGACCTAACTACAATACAATACGCTACCTGGAGTATAAATTATATTGAATACTACTCCCACGGGAAAATGCATGAAGGAGAAAGCTGTAAATTAATGATATTTTAGTGTATGACAAAAGGAAAAGTTAACGGGCAATACGTCACAATCGACTCACAAAATTGCCGGTTTGAAAGTTCAGTATATTACTAATGTCATTTTTCAAAGATTTATCAAATTCTCTTTCTTTGACCAATTTCTTTCTAGCTTTTACCATCCGGCTTCTATTATTATATTTAATTTCACACAAATTAGCTTATTACAAAGGTTGGATTTTATTTTAATAGCATTGTAAACTAAATTCCCCTTATTAAGCTGTAATGTCGTACAAGATTTTGGTGATTTTGTTCGTATTTTGTTATTCTTTCGTTATTGAATTTGTGTTTTTACCTTTTGCTGATGTTCAATGATTTTTAAGATATCCTGCATTGTATAGGTCAACCACTTATAAGGTTTATTCCTTTCTGGCGGCTGCCTTCCTCAGCATGTGACTATGTAACTGTTTTCCTATATTTTTATTGTCATTGTTGTTAATGCAATATTGCACTTTGTATATATATACATATAAATATATATTTCACATGTCTTTACTGCTTTGGATAAATAAAGAAACTGAAGATTTTGGTGTGATTTTGTGGTGCCGGGTCAAAAATGAAACTTAAGCCTTGAATAATCTCTTTTACTTGCTTTGAAGAGACATTTGTGGAAGCATCACTTGCGTGAATGGTGGTAGGCCTACCTGTGACACTGAGAATGTGAACTGTACTTGCCCTACTGGATACAGTGGAGCGAATTGGGGGCTTAGAATATTTTGATGTTTTGTTTTCAGATGATGAAGCACCTTCTCTGAATTGCCCAAACATAACTAACTCAACGGATATGGGACTAGATTCCTCATCCAGCATTGTGTTCCACCCAACTGCAACTGATAATGTAGATGCAGCTCCAGCTGTAACTTGTTCTCATACAACTAGTGATATATTCTTGGTGGGGGACACCTCTGTCAACTGTTCGTCTACAGATACTGCAGGGAACACTGGCACCTGCCTTTTCTATGTTACAGTGACAGGTAATAGCCTAACTTTATTATGCTTCGCACAACTCATGTCTACCAAAGATACAACTTGTTGGTTTTATGTACTTTTTCTCATGATGTTAATTGAATATCAAACATATACTTCACATTGCAGTTATTTTATAAATTAAAGACATACATGGTTCAATGTTCATCTTACAACTCTTATATTTAAGTGTTTCTTAAAGAATTATTTTAAAAATATATCTTCCTAAAAAGAAAAAAAAATAAGTTCCAGTCATTTGTGTAAACTTTTCTTTTCAAATTTGAAAAATCAAATGACCTCTTGGCAAATTAATTCTCTCTGCTTGTCATGATTTTGTGTCTCTTTTATTGAAATCAGTTGACTTAGATTATTGTAGGACCTGAAATATACATATATCTAATTTTTTGTTTTGTTTTCAGATGATGAAGCACCTTCTCTGAATTGCCCAAACATAACTAACTCAACGGATATGGGACTAGATTCCTCATCCAGCATTGTGTTCGACCCAACTGCAACTGATAATGTAGATGCAACTCCAGATGTTACTTGTTCTCTTACAACTAGTGATATATTCTTGGAGGGGGACACCTCTGTCAACTGTTCGTCTACAGATACTGCAGGGAACACTGGCACCTGCCTTTTCTATGTTACAGTGACAGGTAATAGCCTAACTTTATTATGCTTCGCACAACTCATGTCTACCAAAGATACAACTTGTTGGTTTTATGTACATTTTCTCATGATGTTAATTGAATATCAAAAATATACGTCACATTGCAGTTATTTTATAAATTTAACACATATATGGTTCAATGTTCATCTTATAACTCTTATATTTAAGTGTTTCTTAAAGAATTATTTGAAAAATCAAATGACCTCTTGGCAAATTAATTCTCTCTGCTTACTTGTCATGATTTTGTGTCTCTTTTATTGAAATCAGTTGGCTTACAATATTGTAGGACCTAAAATATCCATATCTATTTTTTTGTTTTGTTTTCAGATGATGAAGCACCTTCTCTGAATTGCCCAAACATAACTAACTCAACGGATATGGGACTAGATTCCTCATCCAGCATTGTGTTCGACCCAACTGCAACTGATAATGTAGATGCAACTCCAGATGTTACTTGTTCTCTTACAACTAGTGATATATTCTTGGAGGGGGACACCTCTGTCAACTGTTCGTCTACAGATACTGCAGGGAACACTGGCACCTGCCTTTTCTATGTTACAGTGACAGGTAATAGCCTAACTTTATTATGCTTCGCACAACTCATGTCTACCCAAGATACAACTTGTTGGTTTTATGTACATTTTCTCATGATGTTAATTGAATATAAAAAATATACGTCACATTGCAGTTATTTTATAAATTTAACACATATATGGTTCAATGTTCATCTTATAACTCTTATATTTAAGTGTTTCTTAAAGAATTATTTGAAAAATCAAATGACCTCTTGGCAAATTAATTCTCTCTGCTTACTTGTCATGATTTTGTGTCTCTTTTATTGAAATCAGTTGACTTAGATTATTGTAGGACCTGAAATATCCATATCTATTTTTTTGTTTTGTTTTCAGATGATGAAGCACCTTCTCTGAATTGCCCAAACATAACTAACTCAACGGATATGGGACTAGATTCCTCATCCAGCATTGTGTTCCACCCAACTGCAACTGATAATGTAGATGCAACTCCAGATGTTACTTGTTCTCTTACAACTAGTGATATATTCTTGGAGGGGGACACCTCTGTCAACTGTTCGTCTACAGATACTGCAGGGAACACTGGCACCTGCCTTTTCTATGTTACAGTGACAGGTAATAGCCTAACTTTATTATGCTTCGCACAACTCATGTCTACCAAAGATACAACTTGTTGTTTTTATGTACTTTTTCTCATGATGTTAATTGAATATCAAAAATATACGTCACATTGCAGTTATTTTATAAATTAAAGACATACATGGTTCAATGTTCATCTTATAACTCTTATATTTAAGTGTTTCTTAAAGAATTATTTGAAAAATCAAATGACCTCTTGGCAAATTAATTCTCTCTGCTTACTTGTCATGATTTTGTGTCTCTTTTATTGAAATCAGTTGACTAAGATTATTGTAGGACCGGAAATATCCATATCTAATTTTTTGTTTTGTTTTCAGATGATGAAGCACCTTCTCTGAATTGCCCAAACATAACTAACTCAACGGATATGGGACTAGATTCCTCATCCAGCATTGTGTTCGACCCAACTGCAACTGATAATGTAGATGCAACTCCAGATGTTACTTGTTCTCTTACAACTAGTGATATATTCTTGGAGGGGGACACCTCTGTCAACTGTTCGTCTACAGATACTGCAGGGAACACTGGCACCTGCCTTTTCTATGTTACAGTGACAGGTAATAGCCTAACTTTATTATGCTTCGCACAACTCATGTCTACCAAAGATACAACTTGTTGGTTTTATGTACATTTTCTCATGATGTTAATTGAATATAAAAAATATACGTCACGTTGCAGCTATTTTATAAATTTAACACATATATGGTTCAATGTTCATCTTATAACTCTTATATTTAAGTGTTTCTTAAAGAATTATTTGAAAAATCAAATGACCTCTTGGCAAATTAATTCTCTCTGCTTACTTGTCATGATTTTGTGTCTCTTTTATTGAAATCAGTTGACTTACATTATTGTAGGACCTAAAATATCCATATCTATTTTTTTGTTTTGTTTTCAGATGATGAAGCACCTTCTCTGAATTGCCCAAACATAACTAACTCAACGGATATGGGACTAGATTCCTCATCCAGCATTGTGTTCGACCCAACTGCAACTGATAATGTAGATGCAACTCCAGATGTTACTTGTTCTCTTACAACTAGTGATATATTCTTGGAGGGGGACACCTCTGTCAACTGTTCGTCTACAGATACTGCAGGGAACACTGGCACCTGCCTTTTCTATGTTACAGTGACAGGTAATAGCCTAACTTTATTATGCTTCGCACAACTCATGTCTACCCAAGATACAACTTGTTGGTTTTATGTACATTTTCTCATGATGTTAATTGAATATAAAAAATATACGTCACATTGCAGTTATTTTATAAATTTAACACATATATGGTTCAATGTTCATCTTATAACTCTTATATTTAAGTGTTTCTTAAAGAATTATTTGAAAAATCAAATGACCTCTTGGCAAATTAATTCTCTCTGCTTACTTGTCATGATTTTGTGTCTCTTTTATTGAAATCAGTTGACTTAGATTATTGTAGGACCTGAAATATCCATATCTATTTTTTTGTTTTGTTTTCAGATGATGAAGCACCTTCTCTGAATTGCCCAAACATAACTAACTCAACGGATATGGGACTAGATTCCTCATCCAGCATTGTGTTCCACCCAACTGCAACTGATAATGTAGATGCAACTCCAGATGTTACTTGTTCTCTTACAACTAGTGATATATTCTTGGAGGGGGACACCTCTGTCAACTGTTCGTCTACAGATACTGCAGGGAACACTGGCACCTGCCTTTTCTATGTTACAGTGACAGGTAATAGCCTAACTTTATTATGCTTCGCACAACTCATGTCTACCCAAGATACAACTTGTTGGTTTTATGTACATTTTCTCATGATGTTAATTGAATATAAAAAATATACGTCACATTGCAGTTATTTTATAAATTTAACACATATATGGTTCAATGTTCATCTTATAACTCTTATATTTAAGTGTTTCTTAAAGAATTATTTGAAAAATCAAATGACCTCTTGGCAAATTAATTCTCTCTGCTTACTTGTCATGATTTTGTGTCTCTTTTATTGAAATCAGTTGACTTAGATTATTGTAGGACCTGAAATATCCATATCTAATTTTTTGTTTTGTTTTCAGATGATGAAGCACCTTCTCTGAATTGCCCAAACATAACTAACTCAACGGATATGGGACTAGATTCCTCATCCAGCATTGTGTTCGACCCAACTGCAACTGATAATGTAGATGCAACTCCAGATGTTACTTGTTCTCTTACAACTAGTGATATATTCTTGGAGGGGGACACCTCTGTCAACTGTTCGTCTACAGATACTGCAGGGAACACTGGCACCTGCCTTTTCTATGTTACAGTGACAGGTAATAGCCTAACTTTATTATGCTTCGCACAACTCATGTCTACCAAAGATACAACTTGTTGTTTTTATGTACTTTTTCTCATGATGTTAATTGAATATCAAAAATATACGTCACATTGCAGTTATTTTATAAATTAAAGACATACATGGTTCAATGTTCATCTTATAACTCTTATATTTAAGTGTTTCTTAAAGAATTATTTGAAAAATCAAATGACCTCTTGGCAAATTAATTCTCTCTGCTTACTTGTCATGATTTTGTGTCTCTTTTATTGAAATCAGTTGACTAAGATTATTGTAGGACCTGAAATATCCATATCTAATTTTTTGTTTTGTTTTCAGATGATGAAGCACCTTCTCTGAATTGCCCAAACATAACTAACTCAACGGATATGGGACTAGATTCCTCATCCAGCATTGTGTTCGACCCAACTGCAACTGATAATGTAGATGCAACTCCAGATGTTACTTGTTCTCTTACAACTAGTGATATATTCTTGGAGGGGGACACCTCTGTCAACTGTTCGTCTACAGATACTGCAGGGAACACTGGCACCTGCCTTTTCTATGTTACAGTGACAGGTAATAGCCTAACTTTATTATGCTTCGCACAACTCATGTCTACCAAAGATACAACTTGTTGGTTTTATGTACATTTTCTCATGATGTTAATTGAATATCAAAAATATACGTCACGTTGCAGCTATTTTATAAATTTAACACATATATGGTTCAATGTTCATCTTATAACTCTTATATTTAAGTGTTTCTTAAAGAATTATTTGAAAAATCAAATGACCTCTTGGCAAATTAATTCTCTCTGCTTACTTGTCATGATTTTGTGTCTCTTTTATTGAAATCAGTTGACTTACATTATTGTAGGACCTAAAATATCCATATCTATTTTTTTGTTTTGTTTTCAGATGATGAAGCACCTTCTCTGAATTGCCCAAACATAACTAACTCAACGGATATGGGACTAGATTCCTCATCCAGCATTGTGTTCGACCCAACTGCAACTGATAATGTAGATGCAACTCCAGATGTTACTTGTTCTCTTACAACTAGTGATATATTCTTGGAGGGGGACACCTCTGTCAACTGTTCGTCTACAGATACTGCAGGGAACACTGGCACCTGCCTTTTCTATGTTACAGTGACAGGTAATAGCCTAACTTTATTATGCTTCGCACAACTCATGTCTACCCAAGATACAACTTGTTGGTTTTATGTACATTTTCTCATGATGTTAATTGAATATAAAAAATATACGTCACATTGCAGTTATTTTATAAATTTAACACATATATGGTTCAATGTTCATCTTATAACTCTTATATTTAAGTGTTTCTTAAAGAATTATTTGAAAAATCAAATGACCTCTTGGCAAATTAATTCTCTCTGCTTACTTGTCATGATTTTGTGTCTCTTTTATTGAAATCAGTTGACTTAGATTATTGTAGGACCTGAAATATCCATATCTATTTTTTTGTTTTGTTTTCAGATGATGAAGCACCTTCTCTGAATTGCCCAAACATAACTAACTCAACGGATATGGGACTAGATTCCTCATCCAGCATTGTGTTCCACCCAACTGCAACTGATAATGTAGATGCAACTCCAGATGTTACTTGTTCTCTTACAACTAGTGATATATTCTTGGAGGGGGACACCTCTGTCAACTGTTCGTCTACAGATACTGCAGGGAACACTGGCACCTGCCTTTTCTATGTTACAGTGACAGGTAATAGCCTAACTTTATTATGCTTCGCACAACTCATGTCTACCAAAGATACAACTTGTTGTTTTTATGTACTTTTTCTCATGATGTTAATTGAATATCAAAAATATACGTCACATTGCAGTTATTTTATAAATTAAAGACATACATGGTTCAATGTTCATCTTATAACTCTTATATTTAAGTGTTTCTTAAAGAATTATTTGAAAAATCAAATGACCTCTTGGCAAATTAATTCTCTCTGCTTACTTGTCATGATTTTGTGTCTCTTTTATTGAAATCAGTTGACTAAGATTATTGTAGGACCTGAAATATCCATATCTAATTTTTTGTTTTGTTTTCAGATGATGAAGCACCTTCTCTGAATTGCCCAAACATAACTAACTCAACGGATATGGGACTAGATTCCTCATCCAGCATTGTGTTCGACCCAACTGCAACTGATAATGTAGATGCAACTCCAGATGTTACTTGTTCTCTTACAACTAGTGATATATTCTTGGAGGGGGACACCTCTGTCAACTGTTCGTCTACAGATACTGCAGGGAACACTGGCACCTGCCTTTTCTATGTTACAGTGACAGGTAATAGCCTAACTTTATTATGCTTCGCACAACTCATGTCTACCAAAGATACAACTTGTTGGTTCTATGTACTTTTTCTTACGATGTTAATTGAATATCAAATATATACGTCACATTGCAGTTATTTTATAAATTAAAGACATATATGGTTCAATGTTCATCTCATAACTCTTATATTTAAGTGTTTCTTAAAGAATTATTTGAAAAATCAAATGACCTCTTGGCAAATTAATTCTCTCTGCTTACTTGTCATGATTTTGTGTCTCTTTTATTGAAATCAGTTGACTTAGATTATTGTAGGACCTGAAATATCCATATCTAATTTTTTGTTTTGTTTTCAGATGATGAAGCACCTTCTCTGAATTGCCCAAACATAACTAACTCAACGGATATGGGACTAGATTCCTCATCCAGCATTGTGTTCGACCCAACTGCAACTGATAATGTAGATGCAACTCCAGATGTTACTTGTTCTCTTACAACTAGTGATATATTCTTGGAGGGGGACACCTCTGTCAACTGTTCGTCTACAGATACTGCAGGGAACACTGGCACCTGCCTTTTCTATGTTACAGTGACAGGTAATAGCCTAACTTTATTATCCTTCGCACAACTCATGTCTACCAAAGATACAACTTGTTGTTTTTATGTACTTTTTCTCATGATGTTAATTGAATATCAAAAATATACGTCACATTGCAGTTATTTTATAAATTAAAGACATACATGGTTCAATGTTCATCTTATAACTCTTATATTTAAGTGTTTCTTAAAGAATTATTTAAAAAATATATCTTCCTAAAAATCAAATGACCTCTTGGCAAATTAATTCTCTCTGCTTACTTGTCGTGATTTTGTGTCTCTTTCATTGATATCAGTCGGCTTACAATATTGCAGGACCTAAAATATCCATATCTTATTTTGTTGTTTTGTTTTCAGATGATGAAGCACCTTCTCTGAATTGCCCAAACATAACTAACTCAACGGATATGGGACTAGATTCCTCATCCAGCATTGTGTTCGACCCAACTGCAACTGATAATGTAGATGCAACTCCAGATGTTACTTGTTCTCTTACAACTAGTGATATATTCTTGGAGGGGGACACCTCTGTCAACTGTTCGTCTACAGATACTGCAGGGAACACTGGCACCTGCCTTTTCTATGTTACAGTGACAGGTAATAGCCTAACTTTATTATGCTTCGCACAACTCATGTCTACCAAAGATACAACTTGTTGGTTTTGTCTGCTTTTTCTCATGATGGTAATTGTATATCAAAAATGTACTTCACATTGCAGTTATTTGAAAGATTAAAGACATACATGGTTCAATGTTCATCTTATAACTCTTATGTTTAATTGTTTCTTAAAGAATTATTTTAAAAATATATCTTCCTAAAAAGAACAAAAAATAAGTTCCAGTCATTTGTGTAAACTTTTCTTTTAAAATTTGACAAATCAAATGACCTCTTGGCAAATTAATTCTCTCTGCTTACTTGTCATGATTTTGTGTCTCTTTTATTGAAATCAGTTGACTTAGATTATTGTAGGACCTAAAATATCCATATCTATTTTTTTGTTTTGTTTTCAGATGATGAAGCACCTTCTCTGAATTGCCCAAACATAACTAACTCAACGGATATGGGACTAGATTCCTCATCCAGCATTGTGTTCGACCCAACTGCAACTGATAATGTAGATGCAACTCCAGATGTTACTTGTTCTCTTACAACTAGTGATATATTCTTGGAGGGGGACACCTCTGTCAACTGTTCGTCTACAGATACTGCAGGGAACACTGGCACCTGCCTTTTCTATGTTACAGTGACAGGTAATAGCCTAACTTTATTATGCTTCGCACAACTCATGTCTACCAAAGATACAACTTGTTGGTTCTATGTACTTTTTCTTACGATGTTAATTGAATATCAAATATATACGTCACATTGCAGTTATTTTATAAATTAAAGACATATATGGTTCAATGTTCATCTTATAACTCTTATATTTAAGTGTTTCTTAAAGAATGATTTAAAAAATATATCTTCCTAAAAATCAAATGACCTCTTGGCAAATTAATTCTCTCTGCTAACTTGTCATGATTTTGTGTCTCTCTTATTGAAATCAGTCGGCTTACAATATTGCAGGACCTAAAATATCCTTATCTTATTTTGTTGTTTTGTTTTCAGATGATGAAGCACCTTCTCTGAATTGCCCTAACATAACTAACTCAACGGATATGGGACTAGATTCCTCATCCAGCATTATGTTCCACCCAACTGCAACTGATAATGTGGATGAAGCTCCAGCTGTGAGTTGTTCTCTTACAACTGGTGATATATTCTTGGAGGGGGATACCTCTGTAAACTGTTCGTCTACAGATACTGCAGGGAACAGTGGCACCTGCACTTTCTATGTTACAGTGACAGGTAATAGCCTAACTTTATTATGCTTCATACAACTAATGTCTACCAAAGATACAAGTTGTTGGTTTTATGTACTTTTTCTCGTGATGTTAATTGAATATCAAAAATATACGTCACATTGCAGTTATTTTATAAATTAAAGACATACATGGTTCAATGTTCATCTTATAACTCTTATATTTAAGTATTTCTTAAAGAATTATTTAAAAAATATATCTTCCTAAAAATCAAATGACCTCTTGGCAAATTAATTCTCTCTGCTTACTTGTCGTGATTTTGTGTCTCTTTCATTGATATCAGTCGGCTTACAATATTGCAGGACCTAAAATATCCATATCTTATTTTGTTGTTTTGTTTTCAGATGATGAAGCACCTTCTCTGAATTGCCCAAACATAACTAACTCAACGGATATGGGACTAGATTCCTCATCCAGCATTGTGTTCGACCCAACTGCAACTGATAATGTAGATGCAACTCCAGATGTTACTTGTTCTCTTACAACTAGTGATATATTCTTGGAGGGGGACACCTCTGTCAACTGTTCGTCTACAGATACTGCAGGGAACACTGGCACCTGCCTTTTCTATGTTACAGTGACAGGTAATAGCCTAACTTTATTATGCTTCGCACAACTCATGTCTACCAAAGATACAACTTGTTGGTTTTATGTACTTTTTCTCATGATGTTAATTGACTATCAAAATATACGTCACGTTGCAGTTATTTTATAAATTTAACACATATATGGTTCAATGTTCATTTTATAACTCTTATATTTAAGTGTTTCTTAAAGAATTATTTGAAAAATCAAATGACCTCTTGGCAAATTAATTCTCTCTGCTTACTTGTCATGATTTTGTGTCTCTTTTATTGAAATCAGTTGACTTAGATTATTGTAGGACCTAAAATATCCATATCTATTTTTTTGTTTTGTTTTCAGATGATGAAGCACCTTCTCTGAATTGCCCAAACATAACTAACTCAACGGATATGGGACTAGATTCCTCATCCAGCATTGTGTTCGACCCAACTGCAACTGATAATGTAGATGCAACTCCAGATGTTACTTGTTCTCTTACAACTAGTGATATATTCTTGGAGGGGGACACCTCTGTCAACTGTTCGTCTACAGATACTGCAGGGAACACTGGCACCTGCCTTTTCTATGTTACAGTGACAGGTAATAGCCTAACTTTATTATGCTTCGCACAACTCATGTCTACCAAAGATACAACTTGTTGGTTTTGTCTGCTTTTTCTCATGATGGTAATTGTATATCAAAAATGTACTTCACATTGCAGTTATTTTTATAAATTAAAGACATACATGGTTCAATGTTCATCTCATAACTCTTATATTTAATTGTTTCTTAAAGAATTATTTTAAAAATATATCTTCCTAAAAAGAAAAAAAAATAAGTTCCAGTCATTTGTGTAAACTTTTCCTTTCAAATTTGAAAAATCAAATGACCTCTTGGCAAATTAATTCTCTCTGCTTACTTGTCATGATTTTGTGTCTCTTTTATTGAAATCAGTCGGCTTACAATATTGCAGGACCTAAAATATCCATATCTTATTTTGTTGTTTTGTTTTCAGATGATGAAGCACCTTCTCTGAATTGCCCAAACATAACTAACTCAACGGATATGGGACTAGATTCCTCATCCAGCATTGTGTTCGACCCAACTGCAACTGATAATGTAGATGCAACTCCAGATGTTACTTGTTCTCTTACAACTAGTGATATATTCTTGGAGGGGGACACCTCTGTCAACTGTTCGTCTACAGATACTGCAGGGAACACTGGCACCTGCCTTTTCTATGTTACAGTGACAGGTAATAGCTTAACTTTATTATGCTTCGCACAACTCATGTCTACCAAAGATACAACTTGTTGGTTTTATGTACTTTTTCTCATGATGTTAATTGAATATCAAAAATATACGTCACGTTGCAGTTATTTTATAAATTTAACACATATATGGTTCAATGTTCATCTTATAACTCTTATATTTAAGTGTTTCCTAAAGAATTATTTGAAAAATCAAATGACCTCTTGGCAAATTAATTCTCTCTGCTTACTTGTCATGATTTTGTGTCTCTTTTATTGAAATCAGTTGACTTAGATTATTGTAGGACCTAAAATATCCATATTTATTTTTTGTTTTGTTTTCAGATGATGAAGCACCTTCTCTGAATTGCCCAAACATAACTAACTCAACGGATATGGGACTAGATTCCTCATCCAGCATTGTGTTCGACCCAACTGCAACTGATAATGTAGATGCAACTCCAGATGTTACTTGTTCTCTTACAACTAGTGATATATTCTTGGAGGGGGACACCTCTGTCAACTGTTCGTCTACAGATACTGCAGGGAACACTGGCACCTGCCTTTTCTATGTTACAGTGACAGGTAATAGCCTAACTTTATTACGCTTCGCACAACTCATGTCTACCAAAGATACAACTTGTTGGTTTTATGTACTTTTTCTCATGATGTTAATTGACTATCAAAAATATACATCACATTGCAGTTATTTTATAAATTAAAGACATACATGGTTCAATGTTCATCTTATAACTCCTATATTTAAGTGTTTCTTAAAGAATTAATTGAAAAATCAAATGACCTCTTGGCAAATTAATTCTCTCTGCTTACTTGTCATGATTTTGTGTCTCTTTTATTGAAATCAGTTGACTTAGATTATTGTAGAACCTGAAATATCCATATCTAATTTTTTGTTTTGTTTTCAGATGATGAAGCACCTTCTCTGAATTGCCCAAACATAACTAACTCAACGGATATGGGACTAGATTCCTCATCCAGCATTGTGTTCGACCCAACTGCAACTGATAATGTAGATGCAACTCCAGATGTTACTTGTTCTCTTACAACTAGTGATATATTCTTGGAGGGGGACACCTCTGTCAACTGTTCGTCTACAGATACTGCAGGGAACACTGGCACCTGCCTTTTCTATGTTACAGTGACAGGTAATAGCCTAACTTTATTATGCTTCGCACAACTCATGTCTACCAAAGATACAACTTGTTGGTTCTATGTACTTTTTCTTACGATGTTAATTGAATATCAAATATATACGTCACATTGCAGTTATTTTATAAATTAAAGACATATATGGTTCAATGTTCATCTTATAACTTTTATATTTAAGTGTTTCTTAAAGAATGATTTAAAAAATATATCTTCCTAAAAATCAAATGACCTCTTTGCAAATTAATTCTCTCTGCTAACTTGTCATGATTTTGTGTCTCTCTTATTGAAATCAGTCGGCTTACAATATTGCAGGACCTAAAATATCCTTATCTTATTTTGTTGTTTTGTTTTCAGATGATGAAGCACCTTCTCTGAATTGCCCTAACATAACTAACTCAACGGATATGGGACTAGATTCCTCATCCAGCATTGTGTTCGACCCAACTGCAACTGATAATGTGGATGAACTCCAGCTGTGACTTGTTCTCTTACAACTGGTGATATATTCTTGGAGGGGGATACCTCTGTAAACTGTTCGTCTACAGATACTGCAGGGAACAGTGGCACCTGCACTTTCTATGTTACAGTGACAGGTAATAGCCTAACTTTATTATGCTTCATACAACTAATGTCTACCAAAGATACAAGTTGTTGGTTTTATGTACTTTTTCTCGTGATGTTAATTGAATATCAAAAATATACGTCACATTGCAGTTATTTTATAAATTAAAGACATACATGGTTCAATGTTCATCTTATAACTCTTATATTTAAGTATTTCTTAAAGAATTATTTAAAAAATATATCTTCCTAAAAATCAAATGACCTCTTGGCAAATTAATTCTCTCTGCTTACTTGTCATGATTTTGTGTCTCTTTTATTGAAATCAGTCGGCTTACAATATTGCAGGACCTAAAATATCCATATCTTATTTTGTTGTTTTGTTTTCAGATGATGAAGCACCTTCTCTGAATTGCCCAAACATAACTAACTCAACGGATATGGGACTAGATTCCTCATCCAGCATTGTGTTCGACCCAACTGCAACTGATAATGTAGATGCAACTCCAGATGTTACTTGTTCTCTTACAACTAGTGATATATTCTTGGAGGGGGACACCTCTGTCAACTGTTCGTCTACAGATACTGCAGGGAACACTGGCACCTGCCTTTTCTATGTTACAGTGACAGGTAATAGCCTAACTTTATTATGCTTCGCACAACTCATGTCTACCAAAGATACAACTTGTTGGTTTTATGTACTTTTTCTCATGATGTTAATTGACTATCAAAATATACGTCACGTTGCAGTTATTTTATAAATTTAACACATATATGGTTCAATGTTCATTTTATAACTCTTATATTTAAGTGTTTCTTAAAGAATTATTTGAAAAATCAAATGACCTCTTGGCAAATTAATTCTCTCTGCTTACTTGTCATGATTTTGTGTCTCTTTTATTGAAATCAGTTGACTTAGATTATTGTAGGACCTAAAATATCCATATCTATTTTTTTGTTTTGTTTTCAGATGATGAAGCACCTTCTCTGAATTGCCCAAACATAACTAACTCAACGGATATGGGACTAGATTCCTCATCCAGCATTGTGTTCGACCCAACTGCAACTGATAATGTAGATGCAACTCCAGATGTTACTTGTTCTCTTACAACTAGTGATATATTCTTGGAGGGGGACACCTCTGTCAACTGTTCGTCTACAGATACTGCAGGGAACACTGGCACCTGCCTTTTCTATGTTACAGTGACAGGTAATAGCCTAACTTTATTATGCTTCGCACAACTCATGTCTACCAAAGATACAACTTGTTGGTTTTGTCTGCTTTTTCTCATGATGGTAATTGTATATCAAAAATGTACTTCACATTGCAGTTATTTGAAAGATTAAAGACATACATGGTTCAATGTTCATCTTATAACTCTTATGTTTAATTGTTTCTTAAAGAATTATTTTAAAAATATATCTTCCTAAAAAGAACAAAAAATAAGTTCCAGTCATTTGTGTAAACTTTTCTTTTCAAATTTGACAAATCAAATGACCTCTTGGCAAATTAATTCTCTCTGCTTACTTGTCATGATTTTGTGTCTCTTTTATTGAAATCAGTTGACTTAGATTATTGTAGGACCTAAAATATCCATATCTATTTTTTTGTTTTGTTTTCAGATGATGAAGCACCTTCTCTGAATTGCCGAAACATAACTAACTCAACGGATATGGGACTAGATTCCTCATCCAGCATTGTGTTCGACCCAACTGCAACTGATAATGTAGATGCAACTCCAGATGTTACTTGTTCTCTTACAACTAGTGATATATTCTTGGAGGGGGACACCTCTGTCAACTGTTCGTCTACAGATACTGCAGGGAACACTGGCACCTGCCTTTTCTATGTTACAGTGACAGGTAATAGCCTAACTTTATTATGCTTCGCACAACTCATGTCTACCAAAGATACAACTTGTTGGTTTTGTCTGCTTTTTCTCATGATGGTAATTGTATATCAAAAATGTACTTCACATTGCAGTTATTTGAAAGATTAAAGACATACATGGTTCAATGTTCATCTTATAACTCTTATGTTTAATTGTTTCTTAAAGAATTATTTTAAAAATATATCTTCCTAAAAAGAACAAAAAATAAGTTCCAGTCATTTGTGTAAACTTTTCTTTCAAATTTGACAAATCAAATGACCTCTTGGCAAATTAATTCTCTCTGCTAACTTGTCATGATTTTGTGTCTCTTTTATTGAAATCAGTTGACTTAGATTATTGTAGGACCTAAAATATCCATATCTATTTTTTTGTTTTGTTTTCAGATGATGAAGCACCTTCTCTGAATTGCCCAAACATAACTAACTCAACGGATATGGGACTAGATTCCTCATCCAGCATTGTGTTCGACCCAACTGCAACTGATAATGTAGATGCAACTCCAGATGTTACTTGTTCTCTTACAACTAGTGATATATTCTTGGAGGGGGACACCTCTGTCAACTGTTCGTCTACAGATACTGCAGGGAACACTGGCACCTGCCTTTTCTATGTTACAGTGACAGGTAATAGCCTAACTTTATTATGCTTCGCACAACTCATGTCTACCAAAGATACAACTTGTTGGTTTTGTCTGCTTTTTCTCATGATGGTAATTGTATATCAAAAATGTACTTCACATTGCAGTTATTTGAAAGATTAAAGACATACATGGTTCAATGTTCATCTTATAACTCTTATGTTTAATTGTTTCTTAAAGAATTATTTTAAAAATATATCTTCCTAAAAAGAAAAAAAAATAAGTTCCAGTCATTTGTGTAAACTTTTCTTTTCAAATTTGACAAATCAAATGACCTCTTGGCAAATTAATTCTCTCTGCTTACTTGTCATGATTTTGTGTCTCTTTTATTGAAATCAGTTGACTTAGATTATTGTAGGACCTAAAATATCCATATCTATTTTTTTGTTTTGTTTTCAGATGATGAAGCACCTTCTCTGAATTGCCCAAACATAACTAACTCAACGGATATGGGACTAGATTCCTCATCCAGCATTGTGTTCGACCCAACTGCAACTGATAATGTAGATGCAACTCCAGATGTTACTTGTTCTCTTACAACTAGTGATATATTCTTGGAGGGGGACACCTCTGTCAACTGTTCGTCTACAGATACTGCAGGGAACACTGGCACCTGCCTTTTCTATGTTACAGTGACAGGTAATAGCCTAACTTTATTATGCTTCGCACAACTCATGTCTACCAAAGATACAACTTGTTGGTTTTGTCTGCTTTTTCTCATGATGGTAATTGTATATCAAAAATGTACTTCACATTGCAGTTATTTGAAAGATTAAAGACATACATGGTTCAATGTTCATCTTATAACTCTTATGTTTAATTGTTTCTTAAAGAATTATTTTAAAAATATATCTTCCTAAAAAGAACAAAAAATAAGTTCCAGTCATTTGTGTAAACTTTTCTTTTCAAATTTGACAAATCAAATGACCTCTTGGCAAATTAATTCTCTCTGCTAACTTGTCATGATTTTGTGTCTCTTTTATTGAAATCAGTTGACTTAGATTATTGTAGGACCTAAAATATCCATATCTATTTTTTTGTTTTGTTTTCAGATGATGAAGCACCTTCTCTGAATTGCCCAAACATAACTAACTCAACGGATATGGGACTAGATTCCTCATCCAGCATTGTGTTCGACCCAACTGCAACTGATAATGTAGATGCAACTCCAGATGTTACTTGTTCTCTTACAACTAGTGATATATTCTTGGAGGGGGACACCTCTGTCAACTGTTCGTCTACAGATACTGCAGGGAACACTGGCACCTGCCTTTTCTATGTTACAGTGACAGGTAATAGCCTAACTTTATTATGCTTCGCACAACTCATGTCTACCAAAGATACAACTTGTTGGTTTTGTCTGCTTTTTCTCATGATGGTAATTGTATATCAAAAATGTACTTCACATTGCAGTTATTTGAAAGATTAAAGACATACATGGTTCAATGTTCATCTTATAACTCTTATGTTTAATTGTTTCTTAAAGAATTATTTTAAAAATATATCTTCCTAAAAAGAAAAAAAAATAAGTTCCAGTCATTTGTGTAAACTTTTCTTTTCAAATTTGAAAAATCAAATGACCTCTTGGCAAATTAATTCTCTCTGCTTACTTGTCATGATTTTGTGTCTCTTTTATTGAAATCAGTTGACTTAGATTATTGTAGGACCTAAAATATCCATATCTATTTTTTTGTTTTGTTTTCAGATGATGAAGCACCTTCTCTGAATTGCCCAAACATAACTAACTCAACGGATATGGGACTAGATTCCTCATCCAGCATTGTGTTCGACCCAACTGCAACTGATAATGTAGATGCAACTCCAGATGTTACTTGTTCTCTTACAACTAGTGATATATTCTTGGAGGGGGACACCTCTGTCAACTGTTCGTCTACAGATACTGCAGGGAACACTGGCACCTGCCTTTTCTATGTTACAGTGACAGGTAATAGCCTAACTTTATTATGCTTCGCACAACTCATGTCTACCAAAGATACAACTTGTTGGTTTTGTCTGCTTTTTCTCATGATGGTAATTGTATATCAAAAATGTACTTCACATTGCAGTTATTTGAAAGATTAAAGACATACATGGTTCAATGTTCATCTTATAACTCTTATGTTTAATTGTTTCTTAAAGAATTATTTTAAAAATATATCTTCCTAAAAAGAAAAAAAAATAAGTTCCAGTCATTTGTGTAAACTTTTCCTTTCAAATTTGAAAAATCAAATGACCTCTTGGCAAATTAATTCTCTCTGCTTACTTGTCATGATTTTGTGTCTCTTTTATTGAAATCAGTCGGCTTACAATATTGCAGGACCTAAAATATCCATATCTTATTTTGTTGTTTTGTTTTCAGATGATGAAGCACCTTCTCTGAATTGCCCAAACATAACTAACTCAACGGATATGGGACTAGATTCCTCATCCAGCATTGTGTTCGACCCAACTGCAACTGATAATGTAGATGCAACTCCAGATGTTACTTGTTCTCTTACAACTAGTGATATATTCTTGGAGGGGGACACCTCTGTCAACTGTTCGTCTACAGATACTGCAGGGAACACTGGCACCTGCCTTTTCTATGTTACAGTGACAGGTAATAGCCTAACTTTATTATGCTTCGCACAACTCATGTCTACCAAAGATACAACTTGTTGGTTCTATGTACTTTTTCTTACGATGTTAATTGAATATCAAATATATACGTCACATTGCAGTTATTTTATAAATTAAAGACATATATGGTTCAATGTTCATCTTATAACTCTTATATTTAAGTGTTTCTTAAAGAATGATTTAAAAAATATATCTTCCTAAAAATCAAATAACCTCTTTGCAAATTAATTCTCTCTGCTAACTTGTCATGATTTTGTGTCTCTCTTATTGAAATCAGTCGGCTTACAATATTGCAGGACCTAAAATATCCTTATCTTATTTTGTTGTTTTGTTTTCAGATGATGAAGCACCTTCTCTGAATTGCCCTAACATAACTAACTCAACGGATATGGGACTAGATTCCTCATCCAGCATTGTGTTCGACCCAACTGCAACTGATAATGTAGATGAACTCCAGATGTTACTTGTTCTCTTACAACTAGTGATATATTCTTGGAGGGGGACACCTCTGTAAACTGTTCGTCTACAGATACTGCAGGGAACACTGGCACCTGCCTTTCTATGTTACAGTGACAGGTAATAGCCTAACTTTATTATGCTTCGCACAACTCATGTCTACCAAAGATACAACTTGTTGGTTTTATGTACTTTTTCTCGTGATGTTAATTGAATATCAAAAATATACGTCACATTGCAGTTATTTTATAAATTAAAGACATACATGGTTCAATGTTCATCTTATAACTCTTATATTTAAGTGTTTCTTAAAGAATTATTTAAAAAATATATCTTCCTAAAAATCAAATGACCTCTTGGCAAATTAATTCTCTCTGCTAACTTGTCATGATTTTGTGTCTCTCTTATTGAAATCAGTCGGCTTACAATATTGCAGGACCTAAAATATCCATATCTTATTTTGTTGTTTTGTTTTCAGATGATGAAGCACCTTCTCTGAATTGCCCAAACATAACTAACTCAACGGATATGGGACTAGATTCCTCATCCAGCATTGTGTTCGACCCAACTGCAACTGATAATGTAGATGCAACTCCAGATGTTACTTGTTCTCTTACAACTAGTGATATATTCTTGGAGGGGGACACCTCTGTAAACTGTTCGTCTACAGATACTGCAGGGAACACTGGCACCTGCCTTTTCTATGTTACAGTGACAGGTAATAGCCTAACTTTATTATGCTTCGCACAACTCATGTCTACCAAAGATACAACTTGTTGGTTTTATGTACTTTTTCTCATGATGTTAATTGAATATCAAAAATATACGTCACATTGCAGTTATTTTATAAATTAAAGACATACATGGTTCAATGTTCATCTTATAACTCTTATATTTAAGTATTTCTTAAAGAATTATTTAAAAAATATATCTTCCTAAAAATCAAATGACCTCTTGGCAAATTAATTCTCTCTGCTTACTTGTCATGATTTTGTGTCTCTTTTATTGAAATCAGTCGGCTTACAATATTGCAGGACCTAAAATATCCATATCTTATTTTGTTGTTTTGTTTTCAGATGATGAAGCACCTTCTCTGAATTGCCCAAACATAACTAACTCAACGGATATGGGACTAGATTCCTCATCCAGCATTGTGTTCGACCCAACTGCAACTGATAATGTAGATGCAACTCCAGATGTTACTTGTTCTCTTACAACTAGTGATATATTCTTGGAGGGGGACACCTCTGTCAACTGTTCGTCTACAGATACTGCAGGGAACACTGGCACCTGCCTTTTCTATGTTACAGTGACAGGTAATAGCCTAACTTTATTATGCTTCGCACAACTCATGTCTACCAAAGATACAACTTGTTGGTTTTATGTACTTTTTCTCATGATGTTAATTGACTATCAAAATATACGTCACGTTGCAGTTATTTTATAAATTTAACACATATATGGTTCAATTTTCATTTTATAACTCTTATATTTAAGTGTTTCTTAAAGAATTATTTGAAAAATCAAATGACCTCTTGGCAAATTAATTCTCTCTGCTTACTTGTCATGATTTTGTGTCTCTTTTATTGAAATCAGTTGACTTAGATTATTGTAGGACCTAAAATATCCATATCTATTTTTTTGTTTTGTTTTCAGATGATGAAGCACCTTCTCTGAATTGCCCAAACATAACTAACTCAACGGATATGGGACTAGATTCCTCATCCAGCATTGTGTTCGACCCAACTGCAACTGATAATGTAGATGCAACTCCAGATGTTACTTGTTCTCTTACAACTAGTGATATATTCTTGGAGGGGGACACCTCTGTCAACTGTTCGTCTACAGATACTGCAGGGAACACTGGCACCTGCCTTTTCTATGTTACAGTGACAGGTAATAGCCTAACTTTATTATGCTTCGCACAACTCATGTCTACCAAAGATACAACTTGTTGGTTTTGTCTGCTTTTTCTCATGATGGTAATTGTATATCAAAAATGTACTTCACATTGCAGTTATTTGAAAGATTAAAGACATACATGGTTCAATGTTCATCTTATAACTCTTATGTTTAATTGTTTCTTAAAGAATTATTTTAAAAATATATCTTCCTAAAAAGAAAAAAAAATAAGTTCCAGTCATTTGTGTAAACTTTTCCTTTCAAATTTGAAAAATCAAATGACCTCTTGGCAAATTAATTCTCTCTGCTTACTTGTCATGATTTTGTGTCTCTTTTATTGAAATCAGTCGGCTTACAATATTGCAGGACCTAAAATATCCATATCTTATTTTGTTGTTTTGTTTTCAGATGATGAAGCACCTTCTCTGAATTGCCCAAACATAACTAACTCAACGGATATGGGACTAGATTCCTCATCCAGCATTGTGTTCGACCCAACTGCAACTGATAATGTAGATGCAACTCCAGATGTTACTTGTTCTCTTACAACTAGTGATATATTCTTGGAGGGGGACACCTCTGTCAACTGTTCGTCTACAGATACTGCAGGGAACACTGGCACCTGCCTTTTCTATGTTACAGTGACAGGTAATAGCCTAACTTTATTATGCTTCGCACAACTCATGTCTACCAAAGATACAACTTGTTGGTTTTATGTACTTTTTCTTACGATGTTAATTGAATATCAAAATATACGTCACATTGCAGTTATTTTATAAATTAAAGACATATATGGTTCAATGTTCATCTTATAACTCTTATATTTAAGTGTTTCTTAAAGAATTATTAAAAAAATATATCTTCCTAAAAATCAAATGACCTCTTGGCAAATTAATTCTCTCTGCTAACTTGTCATGATTTTGTGTCTCTCTTATTGAAATCAGTCGGCTTACAATATTGCAGGACCTAAAATATCCATATCTTATTTTGTTGTTTTGTTTTCAGATGATGAAGCACCTTCTCTGAATTGCCCAAACATAACTAACTCAACGGATATGGGACTAGATTCCTCATCCAGCATTGTGTTCGACCCAACTGCAACTGATAATGTAGATGCAACTCCAGATGTTACTTGTTCTCTTACAACTAGTGATATATTCTTGGAGGGGGACACCTCTGTCAACTGTTCGTCTACAGATACTGCAGGGAACACTGGCACCTGCCTTTTCTATGTTACAGTGACAGGTAATAGCCTAACTTTATTATGCTTCGCACAACTCATGTCTACCAAAGATACAACTTGTTGGTTTTATGTACTTTTTCTCATGATGTTAATTGACTATCAAAATATACGTCACATTGCAGTTATTTTATAAATTTAACACATATATGGTTCAATGTTCATTTTATAACTCTTATATTTAAGTGTTTCTTAAAGAATTATTTGAAAAATCAAATGACCTCTTGGCAAATTAATTCTCTCTGCTTACTTGTCATGATTTTGTGTCTCTTTTATTGAAATCAGTTGACTTAGATTATTGTAGGACCTAAAATATCCATATCTATTTTTTTGTTTTGTTTTCAGATGATGAAGCACCTTCTCTGAATTGCCCAAACATAACTAACTCAACGGATATGGGACTAGATTCCTCATCCAGCATTGTGTTCGACCCAACTGCAACTGATAATGTAGATGCAACTCCAGATGTTACTTGTTCTCTTACAACTAGTGATATATTCTTGGAGGGGGACACCTCTGTCAACTGTTCGTCTACAGATACTGCAGGGAACACTGGCACCTGCCTTTTCTATGTTACAGTGACAGGTAATAGCCTAACTTTATTATGCTTCGCACAACTCATGTCTACCAAAGATACAACTTGTTGGTTTTGTCTGCTTTTTCTCATGATGGTAATTGTATATCAAAAATGTACTTCACATTGCAGTTATTTGAAAGATTAAAGACATACATGGTTCAATGTTCATCTTATAACTCTTATGTTTAATTGTTTCTTAAAGAATTATTTTAAAAATATATCTTCCTAAAAAGAACAAAAAATAAGTTCCAGTCATTTGTGTAAACTTTTCTTTTCAAATTTGACAAATCAAATGACCTCTTGGCAAATTAATTCTCTCTGCTTACTTGTCATGATTTTGTGTCTCTTTTATTGAAATCAGTTGACTTAGATTATTGTAGGACCTAAAATATCCATATCTATTTTTTTGTTTTGTTTTCAGATGATGAAGCACCTTCTCTGAATTGCCCAAACATAACTAACTCAACGGATATGGGACTAGATTCCTCATCCAGCATTGTGTTCGACCCAACTGCAACTGATAATGTAGATGCAACTCCAGATGTTACTTGTTCTCTTACAACTAGTGATATATTCTTGGAGGGGGACACCTCTGTCAACTGTTCGTCTACAGATACTGCAGGGAACACTGGCACCTGCCTTTTCTATGTTACAGTGACAGGTAATAGCCTAACTTTATTATGCTTCGCACAACTCATGTCTACCAAAGATACAACTTGTTGGTTTTGTCTGCTTTTTCTCATGATGGTAATTGTATATCAAAAATGTACTTCACATTGCAGTTATTTGAAAGATTAAAGACATACATGGTTCAATGTTCATCTTATAACTCTTATGTTTAATTGTTTCTTAAAGAATTATTTTAAAAATATATCTTCCTAAAAAGAAAAAAAAATAAGTTCCAGTCATTTGTGTAAACTTTTCCTTTCAAATTTGAAAAATCAAATGACCTCTTGGCAAATTAATTCTCTCTGCTTACTTGTCATGATTTTGTGTCTCTTTTATTGAAATCAGTCGGCTTACAATATTGCAGGACCTAAAATATCCATATCTTATTTTGTTGTTTTGTTTTCAGATGATGAAGCACCTTCTCTGAATTGCCCAAACATAACTAACTCAACGGATATGGGACTAGATTCCTCATCCAGCATTGTGTTCGACCCAACTGCAACTGATAATGTAGATGCAACTCCAGATGTTACTTGTTCTCTTACAACTAGTGATATATTCTTGGAGGGGGACACCTCTGTCAACTGTTCGTCTACAGATACTGCAGGGAACACTGGCACCTGCCTTTTCTATGTTACAGTGACAGGTAATAGCCTAACTTTATTATGCTTCGCACAACTCATGTCTACCAAAGATACAACTTGTTGGTTCTATGTACTTTTTCTTACGATGTTAATTGAATATCAAATATATACGTCACATTGCAGTTATTTTATAAATTAAAGACATATATGGTTCAATGTTCATCTTATAACTCTTATATTTAAGTGTTTCTTAAAGAATGATTTAAAAAATATATCTTCCTAAAAATCAAATGACCTCTTTGCAAATTAATTCTCTCTGCTAACTTGTCATGATTTTGTGTCTCTCTTATTGAAATCAGTCGGCTTACAATATTGCAGGACCTAAAATATCCTTATCTTATTTTGTTGTTTTGTTTTCAGATGATGAAGCACCTTCTCTGAATTGCCCTAACATAACTAACTCAACGGATATGGGACTAGATTCCTCATCCAGCATTATGTTCCACCCAACTGCAACTGATAATGTGGATGAAGCTCCAGCTGTGAGTTGTTCTCTTACAACTGGTGATATATTCTTGGAGGGGGATACCTCTGTAAACTGTTCGTCTACAGATACTGCAGGGAACAGTGGCACCTGCACTTTCTATGTTACAGTGACAGGTAATAGCCTAACTTTATTATGCTTCATACAACTAATGTCTACCAAAGATACAAGTTGTTGGTTTTATGTACTTTTTCTCGTGATGTTAATTGAATATCAAAAATATACGTCACATTGCAGTTATTTTATAAATTAAAGACATACATGGTTCAATGTTCATCTTATAACTCTTATATTTAAGTATTTCTTAAAGAATTATTTAAAAAATATATCTTCCTAAAAATCAAATGACCTCTTGGCAAATTAATTCTCTCTGCTTACTTGTCGTGATTTTGTGTCTCTTTCATTGATATCAGTCGGATTACAATATTGCAGGACCTAAAATATCCATATCTTATTTTGTTGTTTTGTTTTCAGATGATGAAGCACCTTCTCTGAATTGCCCAAACATAACTAACTCAACGGATATGGGACTAGATTCCTCATCCAGCATTGTGTTCGACCCAACTGCAACTGATAATGTAGATGCAACTCCAGATGTTACTTGTTCTCTTACAACTAGTGATATATTCTTGGAGGGGGACACCTCTGTCAACTGTTCGTCTACAGATACTGCAGGGAACACTGGCACCTGCCTTTTCTATGTTACAGTGACAGGTAATAGCCTAACTTTATTATGCTTCGCACAACTCATGTCTACCAAAGATACAACTTGTTGGTTTTATGTACTTTTTCTCATGATGTTAATTGACTATCAAAATATACGTCACGTTGCAGTTATTTTATAAATTTAACACATATATGGTTCAATGTTCATTTTATAACTCTTATATTTAAGTGTTTCTTAAAGAATTATTTGAAAAATCAAATGACCTCTTGGCAAATTAATTCTCTCTGCTTACTTGTCATGATTTTGTGTCTCTTTTATTGAAATCAGTTGACTTAGATTATTGTAGGACCTAAAATATCCATATCTATTTTTTTGTTTTGTTTTCAGATGATGAAGCACCTTCTCTGAATTGCCCAAACATAACTAACTCAACGGATATGGGACTAGATTCCTCATCCAGCATTGTGTTCGACCCAACTGCAACTGATAATGTAGATGCAACTCCAGATGTTACTTGTTCTCTTACAACTAGTGATATATTCTTGGAGGGGGACACCTCTGTCAACTGTTCGTCTACAGATACTGCAGGGAACACTGGCACCTGCCTTTTCTATGTTACAGTGACAGGTAATAGCCTAACTTTATTATGCTTCGCACAACTCATGTCTACCAAAGATACAACTTGTTGGTTTTGTCTGCTTTTTCTCATGATGGTAATTGTATATCAAAAATGTACTTCACATTGCAGTTATTTGAAAGATTAAAGACATACATGGTTCAATGTTCATCTTATAACTCTTATGTTTAATTGTTTCTTAAAGAATTATTTTAAAAATATATCTTCCTAAAAAGAAAAAAAAATAAGTTCCAGTCATTTGTGTAAACTTTTTTTTTTCAAATTTGACAAATCAAATGACCTCTTGGCAAATTAATTCTCTCTGCTTACTTGTCATGATTTTGTGTCTCTTTTATTGAAATCAGTCGGCTTACAATATTGCAGGACCTAAAATATCCATATCTTATTTTGTTGTTTTGTTTTCAGATGATGAAGCACCTTCTCTGAATTGCCCAAACATAACTAACTCAACGGATATGGGACTAGATTCCTCATCCAGCATTGTGTTCGACCCAACTGCAACTGATAATGTAGATGCAACTCCAGATGTTACTTGTTCTCTTACAACTAGTGATATATTCTTGGAGGGGGACACCTCTGTCAACTGTTCGTCTACAGATACTGCAGGGAACACTGGCACCTGCCTTTTCTATGTTACAGTGACAGGTAATAGCCTAACTTTATTATGCTTCGCACAACTCATGTCTACCAAAGATACAACTTGTTGGTTCTATGTACTTTTTCTTACGATGTTAATTGAATATCAAATATATACGTCACATTGCAGTTATTTTATAAATTAAAGACATATATGGTTCAATGTTCATCTTATAACTCTTATATTTAAGTGTTTCTTAAAGAATGATTTAAAAAATATATCTTCCTAAAAATCAAATGACCTCTTTGCAAATTAATTCTCTCTGCTAACTTGTCATGATTTTGTGTCTCTCTTATTGAAATCAGTTGACTTACAATATTGTAGGACCTAAAATATCCTTATCTTATTTTGTTGTTTTGTTTTCAGATGATGAAGCACCTTCTCTGAATTGCCCTAACATAACTAACCCAACGGATATGGGACTAGATTCCTCATCCAGCATTATGTTCCACCCAACTGCAACTGATAATGTGGATGAAGCTCCAGCTGTGAGTTGTTCTCTTACAACTGGTGATATATTCTTGGAGGGGGATACCTCTGTAAACTGTTCGTCTACAGATACTGCAGGGAACAGTGGCACCTGCACTTTCTATGTTACAGTGACAGGTAATAGCCTAACTTTATTATGCTTCATACAACTAATGTCTACCAAAGATACAAGTTGTTGGTTTTATGTACTTTTTCTCGTGATGTTAATTGAATATCAAAAATATACGTCACATTGCAGTTATTTTATAAATTAAAGACATACATGGTTCAATGTTCATCTTATAACTCTTATATTTAAGTGTTTCTTAAAGAATTATTTAAAAAATATATCTTCCTAAAAATCAAATGACCTCTTGGCAAATTAATTCTCTCTGCTTACTTGTCGTGATTTTGTGTCTCTTTCATTGATATCAGTCGGCTTACAATATTGCAGGACCTAAAATATCCATATCTTATTTTGTTGTTTTGTTTTCAGATGATGAAGCACCTTCTCTGAATTGCCCAAACATAACTAACTCAACGGATATGGGACTAGATTCCTCATCCAGCATTGTGTTCGACCCAACTGCAACTGATAATGTAGATGCAACTCCAGATGTTACTTGTTCTCTTACAACTAGTGATATATTCTTGGAGGGGGACACCTCTGTCAACTGTTCGTCTACAGATACTGCAGGGAACACTGGCACCTGCCTTTTCTATGTTACAGTGACAGGTAATAGCCTAACTTTATTATGCTTCGCACAACTCATGTCTACCAAAGATACAACTTGTTGGTTTTATGTACTTTTTCTCATGATGTTAATTGACTATCAAAATATACGTCACGTTGCAGTTATTTTATAAATTTAACACATATATGGTTCAATGTTCATCTTATAACTCTTATATTTAAGTGTTTCTTAAAGAATTATTTGAAAAATCAAATGACCTCTTGGCAAATTAATTCTCTCTGCTTACTTGTCATGATTTTGTGTCTCTTTTATTGAAATCAGTTGACTTAGATTATTGTAGGACCTAAAATATCCATATCTAATTTTTTGTTTTGTTTTCAGATGATGAAGCACCTTCTCTGAATTGCCCAAACATAACTAACTCAACGGATATGGGACTAGATTCCTCATCCAGCATTGTGTTCGACCCAACTGCAACTGATAATGTAGATGCAACTCCAGATGTTACTTGTTCTCTTACAACTAGTGATATATTCTTGGAGGGGGACACCTCTGTCAACTGTTCGTCTACAGATACTGCAGGGAACACTGGCACCTGCCTTTTTTATGTTACAGTGACAGGTAATAGCCTAACTTTCTTATGCTTCGCACAACTCATGTCTACCAAAGATACAACTTGTTGGTTTTATGTACATTTTCTCATGATGTTAATTGAATATCAAAAATATACGTCACATTGCAGTTATTTTATAAATTTAACACATATATGGTTCAATGTTCATCTTATAACTCTTATGTTTAATTGTTTCTTAAAGAATTATTTTAAAAATATATCTTCCTAAAAAGAAAAAAAAATAAGTTCCAGTCATTTGTGTAAACTTTTCTTTTCAAATTTGACAAATCAAATGACTTCTTGGCAAATTAATTCTCTCTGCTTACTTGTCATGATTTTGTGTCTCTTTTATTGAAATCAGTCGGCTTACAATATTGCAGGACCTAAAATATCCATATCTTATTTTGTTGTTTTGTTTTCAGATGATGAAGCACCTTCTCTGAATTGCCCAAACATAACTAACTCAACGGATATGGGACTAGATTCCTCATCCAGCATTGTGTTCGACCCAACTGCAACTGATAATGTAGATGCAACTCCAGATGTTACTTGTTCTCTTACAACTAGTGATATATTCTTGGAGGGGGACACCTCTGTCAACTGTTCGTCTACAGATACTGCAGGGAACACTGGCACCTGCCTTTTCTATGTTACAGTGACAGGTAATAGCCTAACTTTATTATGCTTCGCACAACTCATGTCTACCAAAGATACAACTTGTTGGTTTTGTCTGCTTTTTCTCATGATGGTAATTGTATATCAAAAATGTACTTCACATTGCAGTTATTTGAAAGATTAAAGACATACATGGTTCAATGTTCATCTTATAACTCTTATGTTTAATTGTTTCTTAAAGAATTATTTTAAAAATATATCTTCCTAAAAAGAACAAAAAATAAGTTCCAGTCATTTGTGTAAACTTTTCTTTTCAAATTTGACAAATCAAATGACTTCTTGGCAAATTAATTCTCTCTGCTTACTTGTCATGATTTTGTGTCTCTTTTATTGAAATCAGTCGGCTTACAATATTGCAGGACCTAAAATATCCATATCTTATTTTGTTGTTTTGTTTTCAGATGATGAAGCACCTTCTCTGAATTGCCCAAACATAACTAACTCAACGGATATGGGACTAGATTCCTCATCCAGCATTGTGTTCGACCCAACTGCAACTGATAATGTAGATGCAACTCCAGATGTCACTTGTTCTCTTACAACTAGTGATATATTCTTGGAGGGGGACACCTCTGTCAACTGTTCGTCTACAGATACTGCAGGGAACACTGGCACCTGCCTTTTCTATGTTACAGTGACAGGTAATAGCTTAACTTTATTATGCTTCGCACAACTCATGTCTACCAAAGATACAACTTGTTGGTTTTATGTACTTTTTCTCATGATGTTAATTGAATATCAAAAATATACGTCACGTTGCAGTTATTTTATAAATTTAACACATATATGGTTCAATGTTCATCTTATAACTCTTATATTTAAGTGTTTCCTAAAGAATTATTTGAAAAATCAAATGACCTCTTGGCAAATTAATTCTCTCTGCTTACTTGTCATGATTTTGTGTCTCTTTTATTGAAATCAGTTGA
This sequence comes from Heliocidaris erythrogramma, assembly GCA_025617745.1. Taxonomy (NCBI): domain Eukaryota; kingdom Metazoa; phylum Echinodermata; class Echinoidea; order Camarodonta; family Echinometridae; genus Heliocidaris; species Heliocidaris erythrogramma. The sequence continues at coordinate 5,377,348 of CM046864.1, forward strand.
CTTAGATTATTGTAGGACCTGAAATATCCATATCTAATTTTTTGTTTTGTTTTCAGATGATGAAGCACCTTCTCTGAATTGCCCAAACATAACTAACTCAACGGATATGGGACTAGATTCCTCATCCAGCATTGTGTTCGACCCAACTGCAACTGATAATGTAGATGCAACTCCAGATGTTACTTGTTCTCTTACAACTAGTGATATATTCTTGGAGGGGGACACCTCTGTCAACTGTTCGTCTACAGATACTGCAGGGAACACTGGCACCTGCCTTTTCTATGTTACAGTGACAGGTAATAGCCTAACTTTATTATGCTTCGCACAACTCATGTCTACCAAAGATACAACTTGTTGGTTTTATGTACTTTTTCTCATGATGTTAATTGAATATCAAAAATATACGTCACATTGCAGTTATTTTATAAATTTAACACATATATGGTTCAATGTTCATCTTATAACTCTTATATTTAAGTGTTTCTTAAAGAATTATTTGAAAAATCAAATGACCTCTTGGCAAATTAATTCTCTCTGCTTACTTGTCATGATTTTGTGTCTCTTTTATTGAAATCAGTTGACTTAGATTATTGTAGGACCTGAAATATCAATATCTAATTTTTTGTTTTGTTTTCAGATGATGAAGCACCTTCTCTGAATTGCCCAAACATAACTAACTCAACGGATATGGGACTAGATTCCTCATCCAGCATTGTGTTCGACCCAACTGCAACTGATAATGTAGATGCAACTCCAGATGTTACTTGTTCTCTTACAACTAGTGATATATTCTTGGAGGGGGACACCTCTGTCAACTGTTCGTCTACAGATACTGCAGGGAACACTGGCACCTGCCTTTTCTATGTTACAGTGACAGGTAATAGCCTAACTTTATTACGCTTCGCACAACTCATGTCTACCAAAGATACAACTTGTTGGTTTTGTCTGCTTTTTCTCATGATGGTAATTGCATATCAAAAATGTAATTCACATTGCAGTTATCTGAAAGATTAAAGACATACATGGTTCAATGTTCATCTCATAACTCTTATATTTAATTGTTTCTTAAAGAATTATTTTAAAAATATATCTTCCTAAAAAGAACAAAAAATAAGTTCCAGTCATTTGTGTAAACTTTTCTTTTCAAATTTGAAAAATCAAATGACCTCTTGGCAAATTAATTCTCTCTGCTTACTTGTCATGATTTTGTGTCTCTTTTATTGAAATCAGTTGACTTAGATTATTGTAGGACCTGAAATATCCATATTTAATTTTTTGTTTTGTTTTCAGATGATGAAGCACCTTCTCTGAATTGCCCAAACATAACTAACTCAACGGATATGGGACTAGATTCCTCATCCAGCATTGTGTTCGACCCAACTGCAACTGATAATGTAGATGCAACTCCAGATGTTACTTGTTCTCTTACAACTAGTGATATATTCTTGGAGGGGGACACCTCTGTCAACTGTTCGTCTACAGATACTGCAGGGAACACTGGCACCTGCCTTTTCTATGTTACAGTGACAGGTAATAGCCTAACTTTATTACGCTTCGCACAACTCATGTCTACCAAAGATACAACTTGTTGGTTTTATGTACTTTTTCTCATGATGTTAATTGACTATCAAAAATATACATCACATTGCAGTTATTTTATAAATTAAAGACATACATGGTTCAATGTTCATCTTATAACTCCTATATTTAAGTGTTTCTTAAAGAATTAATTGAAAAATCAAATGACCTCTTGGCAAATTAATTCTCTCTGCTTACTTGTCATGATTTTGTGTCTCTTTTATTGAAATCAGTTGACTTAGATTATTGTAGAACCTGAAATATCCATATCTAATTTTTTGTTTTGTTTTCAGATGATGAAGCACCTTCTCTGAATTGCCCAAACATAACTAACTCAACGGATATGGGACTAGATTCCTCATCCAGCATTGTGTTCGACCCAACTGCAACTGATAATGTAGATGCAACTCCAGATGTTACTTGTTCTCTTACAACTAGTGATATATTCTTGGAGGGGGACACCTCTGTCAACTGTTCGTCTACAGATACTGCAGGGAACACTGGCACCTGCCTTTTCTATGTTACAGTGACAGGTAATAGCCTAACTTTATTATGCTTCGCACAACTCATGTCTACCAAAGATACAACTTGTTGGTTTTATGTACTTTTTCTCATGATGTTAATTGACTATCAAAATATACGTCACGTTGCAGTTATTTTATAAATTTAACACATATATGGTTCAATGTTCATCTTATAACTCTTATATTTAAGTGTTTCTTAAAGAATTATTTGAAAAATCAAATGACCTCTTGGCAGGGAACACTGGCACCTGCCTTTTCTATGTTACAGTGACAGGTAATAGCCTAACTTTATTATGCTTCGCACAACTCATGTCTACCAAAGATACAACTTGTTGGTTTTATGTACTTTTTCTCATGATGTTAATTGAATATCAAAATATACGTCACATTGCAGTTATTTTATAAATTTAACACATATATGGTTCAATGTTCATCTTATAACTCCTATATTTAAGTGTTTCTTAAAGAATTAATTGAAAAATCAAATGACCTCTTGGCAAATTAATTCTCTCTGCTTACTTGTAATGATTTTGTGTCTCTTTTATTGAAATCAGTTGACTTAGATTATTGTAGAACCTGAAATATCCATATCTAATTTTTTGTTTTGTTTTCAGATGATGAAGCACCTTCTCTGAATTGCCCAAACATAACTAACTCAACGGATATGGGACTAGATTCCTCATCCAGCATTGTGTTCGACCCAACTGCAACTGATAATGTAGATGCAACTCCAGATGTTTCTTGTTCTCTTACAACTAGTGATATATTCTTGGAGGGGGACACCTCTGTCAACTGTTCGTCTACAGATACTGCAGGGAACACTGGCACCTGCCTTTTCTATGTTACAGTGACAGGTAATAGCCTAACTTTATTATGCTTCGCACAACTCATGTCTACCAAAGATACAACTTGTTGGTTTTATGTACTTTTTCTCATGATGTTAATTGACTATCAAAATATACGTCACGTTGCAGTTATTTTATAAATTTAACACATATATGGTTCAATGTTCATCTTATAACTCTTATATTTAAGTGTTTCTTAAAGAATTATTTGAAAAATCAAATGACCTCTTGGCAGGGAACACTGGCACCTGCCTTTTCTATGTTACAGTGACAGGTAATAGCCTAACTTTATTATGCTTCGCACAACTCATGTCTACCAAAGATACAACTTGTTGGTTTTATGTACTTTTTCTCATGATGTTAATTGAATATCAAAAATATACGTCACATTGCAGTTATTTTATAAATTAAAGACATACATGGTTCAATGTTCATCTCATAACTCTTATATTTAAGTGTTTCTGAAAGAATTATTTGAATAATCAAATGACCTCTTGGCAAATTAATTCTCTCTGCTTACTTGTCATGATTTTGTGTCTCTTTTATTGAAATCAGTCGCCTTACAATATTGCAGAACCTAAAATATCAATATCCTATTTTGTTGTTTTGTTTTCAGATGATGAAGCACCTTCTCTGAATTGCCCAAACATAACTAACTCAACGGATATGGGACTAGATTCCTCATCCAGCATTGTGTTCGACCCAACTGCAACTGATAATGTAGATGCAACTCCAGATGTTACTTGTTCTCTTACAACTAGTGATATCTTCTTGGAGGGGGACACCTGTGTCAACTGTTCGTCTACAGATACTGCAGGGAACACTGGCACCTGCCTTTTCTATGTTACAGTGACAGGTAATAGCCTAACTTTATTATGCTTCGCACAACTCATGTCTACCAAAGATACAACTTGTTGGTTTTATGTACTTTTTCTCATGATGTTAATTGAATATCAAAAATATATGTCACATTGCAGTTATTTTATAAATTAAAGACATACATGGTTCAATGTTCATCTCATAACTCTTATATTTAAGTGTTTCTGAAAGAATTATTTATAAAATCAAATGACCTCTTGGCAAATTAATTCTCTCTGCTTACTTGTCATGATTTTGTGTCTCTTTTATTGAAATCAGTCGGCTTACAATATTGCAGGACCTAAAATATCCATATCCTATTTTGTTGTTTTGTTTTCAGATGATGAAGCACCTTCTCTGAATTGCCCAAACATAACTAACTCAACGGATATGGGACTAAATTCCTCATCCAGCGTTGTGTTCGACCCAACTGCAACTGATAATGTGGATGCAGCTCCACCTGTGACTTGTTCTCTTGCAACTAGTGATATATTCTGGATAGGGGCCACGCCTGTCAACTGTTCGTCTACAGATACTTCAGGGAATACTGGAATCTGCCTCTTCTATGTTACTATTACAGGTAATAGACCAACTTGGTTATGCTTCATAAAACTCATGTCTACCAAAGATACAACTTGTTGCTACGATGTGCTTCTGTTGTTCTATCATGGTAATGGAATATTACAATAACATTCACTTTACAGTTATTATAGAAATTAAAATAAAAAAAAGGTTCAATGTTCATTGTATAACTCTAATCTCTTAGTGTTTTTAAAATACCTTTTTAAAATTATAACTATCAGTACTGTTCATAAATTTTTGGCTTTCCTTTCTTGTCATGATTTTGTGTCTATTCTCAGCAAATAAGTCAGTTTATCATATTCCATGAACCGAAAGATTCATACGTAATTTGGTTGGTTTTTTTTTTCAGATGATGAAGCACCTTCTCTGAATTGCCCGAACATAACTAACTCAACGGATATGGGACTAAATTCCTCATCCAGCGTTGTGTTGGACCCAACTGCAACTGATAATGTGGATGCAGCTCCACCTGTGACTTGTTCTCTTACAACTAGTGATATATTCTGGATAGGGGACACCCCTGTAAACTGTTCATCTACAGATACTTCAGGGAATACTGGAACCTGCCTTTTCTATGTTACTATAACAGGTAATAGCCTATTATACTTGATTAGGCTTAATTCAGCTCGTGTCTACCAAAGCTACAATTTTTGCTATCATGTGCTTTTTTTCTATGAGGTTCATCGAGTATTAAAAATGCCAATCACTTTACATTTATTTTAGAAATCGAAATAATAAATGGTTCAATCAATGTTCATCTTATAACTCTAATCTGTAAGCGCTTTTTTAAGATATATTTTTTAAAACTATAACTATACCCATTGGCTACCGTATTTTGTCATTCATATATGGCTAATACAGTGACAACTCGGCGTAGGCAATGGGTCAAAATTGGTTTATTCAAATAAGTCGGTTGAGCTTATTCCATGAACAAAAAGATTTACATGTATATGTAATTTTGTTGTTCTGTTTTCAGATGATGAAGCACCTTCTCTGAATTGCCCAAACATAACTAACTCAACGGATATGGGACTTAATTCCTCATCCAGCGTTGTGTTGGACCCAACTGCAACTGATAATGTGGATGCAGCTCCACCTGTGACTTGTTCTCTTACAACTAGTGATATATTCTGGATAGGGGACACCCCTGTAAACTGTTCGTCTACAGATACTTCAGGGAATACTGGAACCTGCCTCTTCTATGTTACTATTACAGGTAATGGCCTAACTTGGTTATGCTTCATAACACAAATTTTTGCTATCACTGCCAATCACAATGCCAATCACTTTACATTTATTTTAGAATTTTAACTCTTTCTTCGATAGTTAAAATTAATTATTCTCTTTCACCTGCGACAAGGAATAACACAATTAACACAATTCTCTGCGATTGGCCATGGTATTTATTCATATTGAAACCTTCAAATTATCGTTTCAAATATATCGCAATGATAATGGTTGTTCCAAAACAGTTAACGATAATAATAATAGTAATAACAATAACCAGAATGATATTCAGAATAATATCTCTTTCAAGCGGTGTATTGTTTTCCAACAACACTAATAGAGATATAATAATGATAATGATCATACAATTTTCCTCATGTATTATTTGCATAGCACACATTGATTAATATTATCTCGTCCAACATAATGTATAACACATACTGTTCCATAACATAAGAGCAAGCAGTCTGAATGAACCTAGGAAGTAACCCGGCCGGGATTTAATGCCGTCACCGCTCAGCTCGCCTTTGATGACGATCGAACATCGAACCGAAATATTCACCGCCCTACGAGCTGTGCGACATATTCTCACTTTTCGCCTGGCGCATAATTTCGGCCTTTCCACAAGCAAGGAGAGCTAGTCTCTTCTTCCAGCCTGACTCGAAATTTCGGCTAACGAACAAGGAGCACACCAAACTGAATAATGAAAGTATCAACGCTGATATCTTGCCTGAGACACGGTAGCGCGGTAATCAACACCCTTTTGCCTAACTCTGAGCGACAACTAAAGGCTGTATTGGTTATCCCCAGTATACAAACAAAGTGTAACAAATATTTAAACGGGTGCAATAAGTATCAAATGCATTCAGAATACCCTTCATTGGCTCGCAGACTGTTTCACTTGCATAAGATAATAATTTATAAATAATTTCTTGGTACTGCAAAATTTCAATATGGCACGATAAAGAGACATGATAACGAAGCTTTTCGACCTGCACTCATCAGGTTATCACGCAGGTATATAACAAATTACTTGAAATCAACTATATTATACTCGGTGAACCCGGACGCATCCTAGACGCCGTAATTTCAGAACAATCGCAAAGCTTGGACGAACTCCTTTTGTCTGCACAGAAGAGGTTCATTCGATTGAATGTAAGCAGCTTCCAGAAAGCGTAAATGCGCTGAGCTTCTGGCCCAGGACATAATTGAGAATTGATCGTCGGCATAGCTTTGTGCGCAAGCTGGATTGTTCAGCAAGTGGAGACCAATCGCTGAATCGCATTTGGCTATCTTTGGTCTGTTAGCGTGCATTTCAGATTTGCAGGCACGGACGGGCTGCGTGCGCTGATTGGTTGTACGGTTCCGAATAGTCGAGGGGATGTGTTGTTTAATGCGATCAGCCAACCGCTGAGAAGTACGGCCCACGTACCTGGCATCGCACCGGCACTGAAATTGGTAAATAACATTACTCAAGTGGGGGGTGGGTAGTACATCCTTGCTAGTTGACGGTAGCATCCTGTGTGTAGAAAACACAATGCGTGTCGAAACCGCGTAATAGCAACGTGACACTGCGTGTTTGATCTGATTGGCGTATTTGTCAGATACCTTACCCCTCCAGGGTAGTTTGAGATACACGGGGCATTTTGCAGGTCCAAATCTGGTGTCAGATTTGGATTGTGCCTCCAGCGTCCGTGTTATGGTGCGAGATATAACATGCTCAGGGTAACCATTGTCAAGGAGAATAGTTTTGATTTTCGCGATTTCGGGAGCTAATTTGCACGCAGAGCAAATCCTAAGGGCGCGGCACACTAAGTTTCTAATGAGCCCAATCATGTATGAAGTTGCACTGTACGAGTCCCATCTCGTGTATTGCCCGGTGAATGTGGGCTTGCGGTAGACGGAACTGATGAATTTCCCATCACTTCTCTCAACGAGAACGTCGAGAAATGGGAGCGCATTGGACAGTTCAATTTCACATGTGAATTTTAGCGCGGGATGGAGCCGGTTCAGTTGTGTAAGGAAAACCTCACACACTGCGCGGTTATCAAAAATTGCAAACGTATCATCAACATACCGACAATACACATGTGGGACTATATTAAGATCGGTGGCGTTCTGTAGCAGGCGCATTTCATGAAAGCCAACAAAAATGTTAGAAAGTGCGGGGCCTAATGGGAATCCCATAGCCACACCATCTATCTGTGAATACATCGTATCATTGAAACTAAACTCAACCGCGCGAGTGGCAAAGTTCTCACGGGCTCAGGAACAGGTGGTGAGTCTAAGTCGCCATGATAGAGATAAGAAGCACAGATGTCAATAGCTGTTCTGTGCAGACAAAAGGAGTTCGTCCAAGCTTTGCGATTGTTCTGAAATTACGGCGTCTAGGATGCGTCCGGGTTCACCGAGTATAATATAGTTGATTTCAAGTAATTTGTTATATACCTGCGTGATAACCTGATGAGTGCAGGTCGAAAAACTTCGTTATCATGTCTCTTTTTCGTGCCATATTGAAATAATAATTGATGTACAACAACATGCTAATTCCGCGATGAGGCGGCCTAAAATTTGGTAAAATTTCGCCACACGAGCTGTGGCTGCTAAGCAACTGCTCGCCGCCAAATCGCACTAAAATGAGACACAAACAAGGTCTCTATAATTCTCTTGTTACTTGAGAGAAAACCGCATTTGTTGGTCAACATTTTTTTTTTTTTTTTGTGTGTAAATTCTCTCAAAAACTTAGATTTACCTTGTTGTTCAAAAAACAAAATAATAACATTGTGAAGATTATACTTACATCAATTACAATATTCATGAAAAGCGGATGTAGCGCCCCCTGGAAACGAGCTCTTCATTATGCTCTCCGGCCTAAATACAGTGCCCAGCATAGACATGTAGAAAGCTAATTTGAGCTGAGATAACCCACTGTCCACACCAATACATTACCACATTTTTTCAACATCAGTAAAATGCATGCGATATTCTATTAGGGACTATTATGTGTACTAAGGGGCCATAGCATGTGCATAAGTTAAGATCAGTAATGTAAAAGAGGGATGCGCACTCGAGGAGTTGTTATAATTATAACATGTGAGCCACGCCTAGATATTGGTTATGAAAGCAGGTGACAACAGAATTCAAGGCTCAAATTACAGATGAGAGTGCGTTACCAAATTCGGACAGTAATAGGGAGGTACCCTTGTCGGAAAGATGTACCCCGTCTTCATAATAAAGGTCAACTGGTTGGAAAGTAATATGTGGGTGTGCGATAATAACTCCTCCCATTTGGTGAGTGATCGCCCTCGCGTATTTGTTTGCTGCCCTGCGAACTCTGTCGGTCATGTTCTGTCCATCTGGAGGGAATGTTTTATATTTGATGGGGGTGATAATGTCGGACCAGATTACTTTCACGTTGCCTGATATTGTTGATAAATAGTGGAGACAACTTGCGATTTCACCGAGCAATTGTCTCTTTCGGGTCACTCCTACGTCATTGATACCAACATGAAGGAGTACATGAGTTGGACGGCTTACCATAATTATGTTTGAAACTCTCAATGTAATGTCTTACGTCGGCTAATCGGAGCCCCCGTTTACCTCTCCAGATGAGGCGCGCTGGAAGGCCAAGATTGAGATTGTTCCTTTCTTTGGCCAAAAGGGCAGCCCAGTGCACGATTGAGTCCACGATGACCCACACCGTGGGCTGAAAGGATGAATAGCCGGAACCTGCAAGTTGTGATAAACAGAAAAAAGGGGGAGGGCAACCCGCAGTAACTTGCTCTATTTTATATCCAACAATGGGTAACATAACATGTCCAGTTATTCACCATTTGACAAAACATTACAAATATATTTACACAATATTCTAAAACTATACCCACAGGTAGATGTATTGTAACGTAAGCCCTCATGGGGTATGACGGTGATTATTTAACGATATGTCATAGCTATATACCTTAAAGAGCCTACAATCTAATGTAACCTTGAAATGCCCCTGAAACCCAACGACCCATTCTCTGTATTTGTGCATCAGAAAAACCTGCCATAGCAGCGGACGTTGCGGCTCCCTAACAATTGTTTTAACTGGGCACATCGAACCGCTTTCGGGTATTACTAAGACACACCCCCTCCCATTTTGATCCGTTTTGGAAGCGCGGATTCACACGCTGAAATTGCGCCGAGGGGTATTCCCCCGCACTATGACGTCACTGGCCAAAAGAGGGATTAAGCTGCCCTGGGACGCAAATTCGCCAATGCGCAAAAAGGCAAAAAATGCCAATAGAAAAGCGGCTGCATATACTTATATGACGTTTTGCATCCCAAGGGTAATGCTTTTAATAGCTTTTGCAGAATGGGCATGGTGATGGGGCAGCGTGCGTCCTGATGAGCATGGCGCCTGCGGCAACCCTCTACCAGGCACCTAATGGGAAATGATTGTGTAATGTCGTTTCTATTGTTGCTGCGTTCGTAAAAGGACAAGGCCGAAATATATGTGGAAACCGTGCTAGCCGAGTATTTGTGCCAGGACATATAAAAAATAAAAAGAGCAATCTGATCGATACTCGGAGGGGCCGTAATAGACAAATTGTAATCAATACGAAAACGCTGAAACGTATCCCAGGCAACTTTATAAGTACGCATAGTGTTCTGAGCGCGAGAAGAGCTCAACAAACTGGCTCGCTCCCGATTAAGTTCCTCCAGAGATGGCTGGGAATCGGCGTTCCTTGCTGCTCGGCATTGGGGGCGAGACGTCGAAATCGAGACATCTGAAAACGGGATAAAGAGTCGGCGATGTCGTTAGTATTACCTGGTACATATTTGGCTCTAAACCATATATCTGATGTCAAGCATGTCACTTCGAAATGGCGCATAAGTCGCATAATGCTGGTGCAACTAGATGTTTGCTTGTTAATGGCGGAAACCACGGATTGATTATCAGACCAAAATGTGACTCTCTTCCCCGACAGTCGATTGCCCCACAAATGAACACCTACGACAATGGGAAACAACTCTAAGAAGGTAATCGAATACTTTGCCTCCTTGACTTCATCTGGCCACCTGGCTTGTGCCCACAGCCCATCAAAATAGATACCGAGCCCAATGCTAGCCGCTGCATCTGTATAGAAGTGAAAACAGTCATTATTGCGCCAAATGCTATCAGCGAACATAACGGTCCCATTAAACTGCTGCAGGAATGTACTCCAGGCTGACATGTCTGCCTTAGCCCCATTGGTAAGCCTTATACATGTATGGTGATGGGGCCGGCTCACCCCCCTAGTCAAATCTATTAAACGCCTAAGAAACGCCATACCTGGACCTACTGCACGGCTTATGAAATTGAGGGAACCGATTAAAGATTGAATTTGGCGCAGAGTAAGCTTTGATCGTGACGAATGGCAGCTGATCATATTACGTAGCGATTCTAGTTTTTCACCTGGGACCCTCACCTGCCCGCGCACAGTATCGATTTCCAAACCTAGGTATGTAATGACCCTCGTAGGGCCTTCGGTTTTCTCCAACGCCAGTGGAACGCCGAAACGTTTGCACATGTATTGAAAGCAACGCATTATGTAGCGACATTCTTCCTGAGATGAACCGGCAAAGAAAAAATCATCCAGGTAGTGAATAATTTGTTCAGAAGCCGCGATACGCCGACAGCTGCTCTCTAGAAACACGGAAAAACGTTCGAACATGGCGCACGATATACCTCTACACACAAACCAAGCAAATCAAAATCGTCGGGATGCACAGGTAATAATCGAAAGGCTGATTTAATGTCAGCTTTTCCCATGAATGCCCCGTGATCTAATTTGATAATCATCTTTACTGCCTTGTCAAAATTAGGGTATGAAACACTACATTCCACCTGATTGATGTTATCGTTAACAGAGGGTCCGTGAGGAGAGGATAAATGTTGTATCACCCGAAACTCGCCCGGAGTTCGCTTGGGGACAACGCCTATTGGGGAACAACGAAAGTTTGGAAATGGCATTGATGGAAATGGGCCCACTATTCTACCCAACGAAACTTCCTTTTCTATATTCTGCCTAACTATTTGTGGATGTTGATAAGCCGATTTAAGATTCCTGGAGCTCATCTGCACTCGTTTACCCCCCAAACTCAAAGAAAAGCCGTTTGAAAATCCCGATATTAGCCGCGACACATCTGCCCAATTTTCGTAAGAGCGAAGAAATGGCAGCATAGCATTTAATCTAACTGGAGTTGGGGCTAGGACCCAATTTGTTTGATAAGGGTTGCGGGCGGGAGCAGGCAAAGGATCCATGGGATGCGTTCCCGCATCGATCGCATTTATGGGAGTACTTGCAGCCCTGGCCGCGAGCACAGCGGCCGCTGGCATTGAACGCAAAGCAGAGCCCGGCTTGTGATCGTGGACGGCCGGGTGCTGCGGACCCGTCCCGCCTATACGCGGGTTGCCAGTCGCGACGGGGGCCCGTTGCCTGCTGTCTGCCACTTTGAGTCCCCCAGCTTTGATTTTGCTCCTTCCTGAAGGCTCGAAAATTGCCACGATCCGGCCGAGCATGAGCAGCAGCCACCAGCAGCCATAACTCTGCATCCACGATCGCCCAAGAGCACTCTGGTTGGCGAGCCTGGCGAAGGCGGAACTGAACGTCATAGTCGGCCCAAAAAGTAGCCGCAATTGGCGGCAGTTCGCACAGTACTCTGTAAAGACGGACATATATATTAGCATGGCGCTGGTCCACTGCTCGATGCTCCGAATTATTGGAGATCGATTTGCAGGCCGCAACTGCAATCCCGCACCCGAAGAGAAAATTAAAGCTAACCGATCTTCACTTAAACTAGGTGCTGCCACAGAGGGCTTGGTCAGTAACCCGAGATCAACAAATTCACCCCGCCAGATTTTCTCTTTCAGGGAGATGTCAAAAGTGGCGCCTAGCTCGTCGCATACACCTACGAGTTGGGGATAATTGAATTGCGACGAGCTCCCCAGCGGCCCCGCAGGAACGGGGGCTTGCAGGGATGCCGCAGGCATGGCACGGGTGCTAGTGCCGATCGCTGGCTGAAGAGGCGCATTTTGTTCATTCAGCCCCAAAACCGCACTATCATTATGTAATGCCAGAACCGGCCATGACTCACCTGCCTCGTTGTCATTTTGCAGCACATTCGCTTCCTCCTCATCGATGTTGTCACCCAATCCACGGATTCGAACTGGTATCGGTTCCGGGTCCCGGGGGTGGCTGGGCACAGGCGCAGGCGTCTGCGAAGTCGTAGCTGCCGGCACTGCTGGCGAGGGGCGATGCAAAGCACGGGTGGAACCTTTCTGTTTGGAGGCCGTCTTTTTCCCCGTTGTCGCCCTTGTTGTCCGCTGCTTCTTCGTGCCTGGTTTTGACTTAGGCATTGTGACTGCCAAGTCCCGATGGCTTTAAAACTTATATCCTCTCAGCGCAGCCAGTATATATCTCAGTGAACCCGAACGAATTGCCAGTTGGTAGAAAAAAAAGTCAATGTAGTCTAGTTGCAGTGTAGCACATATAAAACTATAAATTGTATGTGTTAAAGTAAAGGTTTGCCCTGGTGACAAAATTCAAGTATCCAAGCTCCAATCCGCCAAAATTTCAACATGAATGAAGTCAATGAAATCTTGTTGATGTGCAGATCAAAACTGTAACCAGCTTATGGAGCGTCGGAACAGAGGAGGAGCGAGCGGCAAAAACTTGCTTGTGCTTTCGGTATGAATACCATGGCATGAATGAGATGTTTTTCTCGTTACAACATATCTTTGAGAGGTCCGCCAACTATTTGCGGCTTGAGAATTGTTTACTTTTCGGCGACATAACTCCTCCTTGCGACCACCAACTTATCCGGTGGAGGATGTTACTCCGTCCCACAAATTATAAACAGCTGTCTCGGTGACTGTCAATAAACTATTTTAACTCTTTCTTCGATAGTTAAAATTAATTAAAATTGATTTATTCAAATAAGTCGGCTGAGCATATTCCATGAGCAAAAAGATTTATATGTAATTTTGTTGTTCTGTTTTCAGATGAGGAAGCACCTTCTCTGAATTGCCCAAACATAACTAACTCAACGGATATGGGACTAAATTCCTCATCCAGAGTTGTGTTCGACCCAACTGTAACTGATAATGTGGATGCAGCTCCACCTGTGACTTGTTCTCTTACAACTAGTGATATATTCTGGATAGGGGACACCCCTGTAAACTGTTCGTCTACAGATAGTTCAGGGAATACTGGAACCTGCCTTTTCCATGTTACTATAACAGGTAATAGCCTAACTTGACTTTGCTTAATTCAGCTCGTGTTTACCAAACATACAACTTTTTGCTATCATGTGCTTTTTTTTCTATGAGGTTCATCGAGTATTAAAAATGCCAATCACTTGACATTTATTTTAGAAATTGAAATAATAAATGGTTCAATGTTCATCGTATAACTCTAATCTGTAAACGCTTTTTAAGATATATTTTTTAAAACTCTAACTATACCCATTGGCTACCGTATTTTCTCATTCATATAGGGCTCATACAGGAACCACTCGGCGTAGGCAGTGGGTTAAAATTTGTTTATTCAAATAAGTCGCTTCAGCATATTCCATGAGCCAAAAGATTTACATGTATATGTGACCCTCCTCCACAAAACGACCAATAAGTCGGAAATTTAGGTTTTTTAACTTTCAACACAGTTTGAAAGTTTAGATTCTCAGCTTGAAAATGATATATAACTTGTCTTGTATGGACTAAGGAAACCCTTGTAATTTACAATGAAAATGTCAACGTGTAAGACAGACTTATGACCAAAACAATAGAGAAAAGGGGCTCTAATGAAGAGTGACCATTTAAAAGCGCCTAATCTGTATCCTATTGTTCGTCGCACAAAAGGATGAGTCAAAACTCCCTAGCATACACAGTGAAGTACTTTATTAGATTGGTTGAAACTCTTCATACCTTTACAATAGATAGATTTAACTTGGTTATGCTAGTCATAAAACTCATGTCTACCAAAGATACAATTTGTTGCTACTATGTGGTTCTGTTGTTCTATGATGGTAAATGGAATATTACAATATCAATCACTTTACAGTTACTATAGAAATTGAAATAAGAAAAGGTTCAATGTTCATTGTATAACTCTAATCTCTTAGCGTTTTTAAGATACCTTTTTAAAAACTTAAGTACTGTTCATAAATTTATTGTCTTTGCTTTCTTGTCATGATTTTGTGTCTATTCTATGCAAATAAGTCGGTTGATCATATTCCATGAACCGAAAGATTCATATGTAATTTTGTTGTTCTGTTTTTCAGATGATGAAGTACCTTCTCTGAATTGCCCAAACATAACTAACTCAACGGATATGGGACTAAATTCCTCATCCAGCGTTGTGTTGGACCCAACTGCAACTGATAATGTGGATGGACCTCCACCTGTGACTTGTTCTGTTACAACTAGTGATATATTCTGGATAGGGGACACCCCTGTAAACTGTTCGTCTACAGATACTTCAGGGAATACTGGAACCTGCCTTTTCTATGTTACTATAACAGGTAATAGCCTAACTTGATTATGCTTAATTCAGCTCGTGTTTACCAAACATACAACTTTTTGCTATCGTGTCCTTTTTTTCTATGAGGTTCATCGAGTATTAAAAATGCCAATCACTTTACATTTATTTTAGAAATCGAAATAATAAATGGTTCAATCAATGTTCATATTATAACTCTAATCTGTAAGCGCTTTTTAAGATACATTTTTTTTAAACTATAACTATACCCATTGGCTACCGTATTTTGTCATTCATATAGGGCTTATACAGGGACCACTCGGCGTAGGCAATGGGTTAAAATTGGTTTATTCAAATAAGTCGTTTGAGCTTATTCAATGAGCCAAAAGATTTACATGTATATGTGACCCTCCTCCACAAAACGACCAATAAGTCGGAAATTTAGGTTTTTTAACTTTCAACACAGTTTGAAAGTTTAGATTCTCAGCTTGAAAATGATATATAACTTGTCTTGTATGGACTAAGGAAACCCTTGTAATTTACAATGAAAATGTCAACGTGTAAAACGTTTAAAACTATAACTATAACCATTGGCTACCGTATTTTCTCATTCATATAGGGCTAATACAGGGACCACTCGGCATAGGCAATGGGTGAAAATTAATTTATTCAAATAAGTCGGTTGAGCATATTCAATGAGCCAAAAGATTGACATGTATATGTAATTTTGTTGTTCTGTTTTCAGATGATGAAGCACCTTCTCTGAATTGCCCAAACATAACTAACCCAACGGATTTGGGACTAAATTCCTCATCCAGCGTTGTGTTCGACCCAACTGCAACTGATAAAGTGGATGCAGCTCCACTTGTGACTTGTTCTCTTACAACTAGTGATATATTTTGGATAGGGGACACCCCTGTAAACTGTTCGTCTACAGATACTTCAGGGAATACTGGAACCTGCCTTTTCTATGTTACTATTACAGGTAATAGCCTAACTTGGTTTTGCTTCATAAAACTCATGTCTACCAAAGATACAACTTGTTGCTACTATTTGGTTCTGTTTTTCTATCATGGTAATGTAATATTACAATATCAATCACTTTAGAGTTATTATAGAAATTGAACTAAGAAAAGGTTCAATGTTCATTGTATAACTCTAATCTGTTTAGCGTTTTTAAGATACACTTTTTTTTTTTAACTACAGCTATACCCATTGGCTACCGTATTTTCTCATTCATATAAGGCTAATACAGGGACCACTCGGAGTAGGTAATGGGTTAAAATTGGTTTATTCAAATAAGTCGGTTGAGCATATTCCATGAACCAAAAGATCGACATGTATATGTAATTTTGTTGTTCTGTTTTCAGATGATGAAGCACCTTCTCTGAATTGCCCAAACATAACTAACTCAACGGATATGGGACTTAATTCCTCATCCAGCGTTGTGTTGGACCCAACTGCAACTGATAATGTGGATGCAGCTCCACTTGTGACTTGTTCTCTTACAACTAGTGATATATTTTGGATAGGGGTAACCCCTGTAAACTGTTCGTCTACAGATACTTCAGGGAATACTGGAACCTGCCTTTTCTATGTTACTATAACAGGTAATAGCCTAACTTGATTATAAATGCTTAATTCAGCTCGTGTCTACCAAAGATACAACTTTTTGCTATCATGTGCTTGTTTATGAGGTTCATCGAGTATTAAAAATTCCAATCTTTTTACATTTATTTTAGAAACCGAAATAATAAATGGTTCAATGTTCATCTGATAACTCTAATCTGTAAGCGCTTTTTAAGATACATTTTTTTAAAACTATAACTATACCCATTGGCTACCATATTTTCTCATTCATATAGGGCTAATACAGGGACCACTCGGCGTGGGCAATGGGTTAAAATTGGTTTATTGAAATAAGTCGGTTGAGCATATTCCATGAGCCAAAAGATTGACATGTATATGTAATTTTGTTGTTCTGTTTTCAGATGATGAAGCACCTTCTCTGAATTGCCCAAACATAACTAACTCAACGGATTTGGGACTAAATTCCTCATCCAGCGTTGTGTTCGACCCAACTGCAACTGATAAAGTGGATGCAGCTCCACTTGTGACTTGTTCTCTTACAACTAGTGATATATTTTGGATAGGGGACACCCCTGTAAACTGTTCGTCTACAGATACTTCAGGGAATACTGGAACCTGCCTTTTCTATGTTATTATAACAGGTAATAGCTTTACTTGCTTATGCTTAATTCAGCTCGTGTCTACCAAATATACAACTTTTTGCTATCGTGTGTTTTTTTTTTAAGGTTCATCGAGTATTAAAAATGCAAATCACTTTACATTTATTTTAGAAATCGAAAAATTAAATGGTTCAATGTTCATCTTATAACTCTAATCTGTAAGCGCTTTTTAAGATACATTTTTTAAAAAACTATATCTATACCCATTGGCTACCGTATTTTGTCATTCATATAGGGCTAATACAGAGACCACTCGGCGTATGCAATGTGTTAAAATTGGTTTATTCAAATAAGTCGGTTGAGCATATTTTATGAGCCAAAAGATTGACATGTATATGTAATTTTGTTGTTCTGTTTTCAGATGATGAAGCACCTTCTCTGAATTGCCCAAACATAACTAGCTCTACAGATATGGGACTAAATTCCTCATCCAGCGTTGTGTTCGACCCAACTGCAACTGATAATGTGGATGCAGCTCCACCTGTGACTTGTTCTCTTACAACTAGTGATACATTCTGGATAGGGGACACCCCTGTAAACTGTTCGTCTACAGATACTTCAGGGAATACTGGAACCTGCCTTTTCTATGTTATTATAACAGGTAATAGCTTTACTTGCTTATGCTTAATTCAGCTCGTGTCTACCAAAGATACAACTTTTTGCTATCACGTGTTTTTTTTCTATGAGGTTCATTGAGTATTAAAAATGCAAATCACTTTACATTTATTTTAGAAATCGAAAATTAAATGGTTCAATGTTCATCTTATAACTCTAATCTGTAAGCGCTTTTTAAGATACATTTTTTTAAAACTATAACTAAACCCATTGGCTACCGTATTTTCTCATTCATATAGGGCTAATACAGGGACCACTCGGCGTATGCAATGGGTTAAAATTGGTTTATTCAAATAAGTCGGTTGAACATATTCTATGACCCAAAAGTTTGACACGTATATGTAATTTTGTTGTTCTGTTTTCAGATGATGAAGCAGCTTCTCTGAATTGCCCAAATATAACTAACTCAACGGATATGGGACTAAATTCTTCATCCAGCGTTGTGTTCAACCCAACTGCAGCTGATAATGTGGATGCAGCTCCACCTGTGACTTGTTCTCTTACAACTAGTGATATATTCTGGATAGGGGACACCCCTGTAAACTGTTCGTCTACAGATACTTCAGGGAATACTGGAACCTGCCTTTTCTATGTTACTATAACAGGTAATAGCCTAACTTGATTATGCTTAATTCAGCTCGTGTCCACCAAAGATACAACTTTTTGCTATCGTGTGTTTTTTTTTTAAGGTTCATCGAGTATTAAAAATGCAAATCACTTTACATTTATTTTAGAAATCGAAAAATTAAATGGTTCAATGTTCATCTTATAACTCTAATCTGTAAGCGCTTTTTAAGATACATTTTTTTAAAAACTATATCTATACCCATTGGCTACCGTATTTTGTCATTCATATAGGGCTAATACAGAGACCACTCGGCGTATGCAATGTGTTAAAATTGGTTTATTCAAATAAGTCGGTTGAGCATATTCTATGAGCCAAAAGATTGACATGTATATGTAATTTTGTTGTTCTGTTTTCAGATGATGAAGCACCTTCTCTGAATTGCCCAAACATAACTAGCTCTACAGATATGGGACTAAATTCCTCATCAAGCGTTGTGTTCGACCCAACTGCAACTGATAATGTGGATGCAGCTCCACCTGTGACTTGTTCTCTTACAACTAGTGATACATTCTGGATAGGGGACACCCCTGTAAACTGTTCATCTACAGATACTTCAGGGAATACTGGAACCTGCCTTTTCTATGTTACTGTAACAGGTAATGGCCTAACTTGATTATGCTTAACTCTCATATGAATTTCTCACCCCCTGATTTGTTCACATAATTTGAAGGTTTAATTCTGCTTTAGTCAGCTGTGCGCACATACAAACGCGACTCGAGTACCACGCGCTCGATCAGCTGGGTGGTCCAGGTCATTGCTCTGTATAAATCGGTGTTTTGTTCGCGGCTGTTCTATTATAGCAATGGGGGGCAACGGAGAAGGGAGGGACAGAAGAGCTGCTATTTACGAATCTCACTCCGAGTACACAACAGTGCGTACGCGGGAAGGAAGAATTTTACACTTTCTCATTCGACATGATTCATCCATTTCATCCACGGTATGCAACATATCACTCCACAGCTGTAACGACTGCTCAATTCGCATTCACGGTCGTTCAACACACACATTGGATTGATGCACCCCGTTTTAGAATGGCACAGTCCAAATCGAGCCTATATACGCAGCATTACATACTGTACGTGCTTTATATACATGATATCTTTTTTGCTATGTTTCTTTTTAATTATGCAAAATAGACGGCGGTTTTTTTCGACCAATCAGGACGAACCTGATATCACAAGAAAGAGTAACATCTTGGCTATTTGCTAGTCTTTGCCCCCATACATTTTGACACGTAAGTCAGAAGCTATAGGAGGAATACGAGAGCAATGAGTGCAAAAAAGTGCTTTTATTCATTCAAATGAAGTAGTGTGGCAAAAGATTTCGTAGTCGTGCATTATATTTCACTGAATGAGCATACATTTTCGGCAATGGTTATTCAATTTCGTCTGCAACATGTCACCAGCTGATTCAGAATATTCAAATTCGTATACAGGCATACAAGTTCATAATAGCAGCATTCAAATTAAGTATATTAGGTATCCATTGAAAATTGCATTAATTGTACAGTATTTTAAATTGAATGGTCGAAAAATCTCATTAACTAGGAGCCGTGTATATAACACAGTCATTTCAATCTAGCCTTCATGTGAACAACATCAAACTATATAAGATTCATGGCGGAGCCCCGTGTTAGATACAGGCGCACTAGTAACGAGGATAGGGGTAGGCTAATCGAAGCCTTCGAAGCCCAGAGAGACTACGTGCAGTTAGCAGTAATTAATTAATTAATTAATTAATCGCAACACTGGTAGGTCTATCATTGTGACCTTCCTGAGGGAGGGGAGACGCAACAAGCTACCGAGGGGTGGGGCAAAGAATACCAGAATGGACGACGAGATGAAGGCAAGACTTGAACATTTGATCGATACAAATCTTCTAATGACACTACAACAGATGAAGGATGATCTGGCTGAATCTCTCCTAGATAAACCCGCGGTGAGCACATCAACCATTGCCAGGGCGCTAGATGACATCCTCATAACGTCTTCGTGGATGAATGTGGATATAACATCTGGAACCGAAGATCGCAGGGGAGAGCTCCACATGGAGAACCAGCAAGGAGGGTACTTCATGGCCAACGCGGACGCAACTGCAACTTTACCTTTGCAGTCTCTGATGCAGTGGGCTTGGTGCACCACACCATGTCCTGTGATACCGTCACAAGGGAGAGATTTGAAGCGTTCCTCCTGGAGGTGGCACGCCAGTGTAACCATTTCTTTCCTCCTGACACGGATGTCTTCATCATCTATGACAACGCCCGCCCACATGTAAGAGCGCAACTGCCAGAACATGCCGATGGAGTCCACCCGATAATTCACCTCAAGACACTCCTACCATATTCACCATTTCTCAATCCCGCGGAGATGGCACACAGCGCCTTCAAAGCTGCTGTCAAACGAGACCTCTCACGTCCACGATGGCAGCGGAGGTTCGGCGACCGTGAAGCAGCACGCAAGGCCGAGATGAATTTGCAACAGTGGCGATGCAACCTCGTCCAGCAAGTTGGACGCAACAACGTCGATGTCATCACCCAAGAGAAGTGTGACCAATGGTATCGTCATACCAAGGAGGTACTTGGCCAAACCCAGGCCTACATGGGAAGATGCTTAGCACGCCAACCCATAGATGGCTGAATATCAACTTTAGAACAATGTACTGTACGTTGGTCACGCATGATGATGAAAATACAGATGTAAAATGAAGAACACAAAATATTCGATGATTATGGAAATAAATATGTAACAGAGAACATCACATAACATTAAGATGATTATGGTGACAATAAAAATGTAAACTGGCGATTACAAAAACAATACAATTATAATGAAAAAAAAGCTATAGACGTAAAATATAAATATCCAAAACAATGTGATGATCATGATGTAAACAAATGTCTAAAATTAAAATGACGAAAACATAATGATCATGATGTATAAAAACACTGATGACGAGTAAATAAGTGATACCAAAAAGAATTTCAAGTCACCTTTGGTGTAGAGCCCACAAATGTAAAAATTAACCACAAATTTAAAAATAACCACAAATGTCATAACATGTCAACCACAAATGTAAAAATAACCACAACTATAAGAAATATCGCCCACAAATGTAAAAACATTTCTCCTACAAATGTAACAATTTCCATTTTTACCATAAATGTCATAACATGTCGACCGCAAATGTAAAAACTCATTGCTTGCATAATGTACCCATGTAAGATAAGTTCTTATGAGATGTATGTGTTTGTGCGCGTGCATGCGTGTGTGAGAGGTTTTCCTGACCATTAAAATCCCTAAAATATTGAAACACCCTTTACCACAAATGTTAAAACATGTCAACCGCAAATGTAAAAATTTGTGAAACTAGTCGTTTACTAGTGGTTTCCCTTTTATAATCAGTTTACAGAGACGGGAGTCAAGGAGATTATCATAAACTTCAATGGCAAAAAAATTCAGATAATCCATCGATCTCTACATAGGACAGCAACTAATACGATTCTAGTGAGGGCAATAATTTTGTATCCCCCGAAAGTAGCCAGTCCATATCATTATTATTTTCTTCTCTCCCTCATTGTATCAAGCTGGCCTGGGGTAATTAATGCAAAGTAATTGCCCCGTCCAGCTTCAGCTGGCTTTGCAGCCCCAGTCAGCCTTCGCGTGAGGCTGCAGCCAGCTGGTATGCTGATTTATGATGCCTCGCCTAAAGTAATATTGTTTGGTATCATAAGAAGTACTAAATTTCCTTCAAGTTATGTAAACAATATTTTGTGAAATGACAGATGGTTAATTTAGTGGAGACATTTGAAAAGTAAGCATTGATCACATGTTGGTAACATCTTGAAGAGAGGTAAAACCCTTTGTACAGTAAGAGTTAATTCAGCTCGTGTCTACCAATGATACAACTTTCTGCTATCATGTGCTTATTTTCTATGAAATTCATAGAATATTAAAAGTACCAATCACTTTAAAGTTATTTTAGACATCGAAATAAGAAATGGTTCACTATTTATCTTATAACTCTAATCGGTTTTTAAGATACCTTTTTAAAATTATAACTATACCCATTGAATACTGAATTTTCTCATTCATATAGGGTTAATACAGGGACCACTGGGGTCCCGTAGGCAATTGGTTAAAGAAAACCCATTACAGACACGTTGATTCTGTACTAAATCAAATTTTTGTTTTCAAATTTGAAACATTATGTAACCTCTTCATGAATTTATTGTCTTTGATTTATCGTCATTATTTTATGTCTATTTCATGCAAATAAATCGGTTTAGCATATTCCATGAGCCAAAAGATTCATAATTATGTAATTTTGTTGTTCTGTTTTCAGATGACGAAGCACCTTCTCTGAATTGCCCAAACATAACTAACTCAACGGATATGGGACTAAATTCCTCATCCAGCGTTGTGTTCTACCTAATTGTAACTGATAATGTGGATGCAGCTCCAGTTGTGACTTGTTCTCTCACAACTAGTGATATATTCTTGATAGGGGACACCCCTGTAAACTGTTCGTCTACAGATACTTCAGGGAATACTGGAACTTGCCTCTTCTATGTTACTATCACAGGTAATATCCTAACTTGGTTATGCTTCATACAACTCATGTCTACCATATAACTTGTAGCTATTATGTGGTTCTGTTTTTCTATCATGTTAATGGAATATTAAAGTATCAATCACTTTACAGTTATTTTAGAAATCGAGATAAGAAAAGGTTCAATGTTCATCTTATAACTCTAATCTGTTCGCGGTCTTAGCACAGCAAGGTCGTACGGTCCAGCGATTTACAGAGAGGAGAAAAACAAAGAAACTAATAATGAATAAACAGAAGATATTGAGAATAAAAACAAAGTAATACATGATGAAAAAAGGAGAGCGAAGAAAAACGAGTCAACGACTTAAAATTACTTATTCATCGGCTGACAAATTGTATGTATGTCAATTGGGGTTATTTTGAGGGGGCTTTGATGTCGGCCCGCAGATAAAGGCAAGTCGGCCGCGTTGTTTACAAATAACTGTAATACATTCTCAGGGCGGACGTATGGGCATGTTAAAGCGCGGGTCTACGCAAAAATAGAGAAGCTTTCATTGTATAGTCGTGGGTTTAAAGATCACATTACAAGAAAATTCCATCAAAGTAAATATTGGCTTAATACTTTTTATTGCATATATGGCATAAATTAAACAAGGTTATCCAAATTCAACGCTTGGAAACATTTGAAGTAATGATTATTATCAATTATAAAACGGTAAAATACAGCCCCCGATATAGCAGCTGAAGAGCTCCTAGAAACGCTGCTGAGATGTGTGACGACACACTAGGGGCCAGTCCTGTCTAAGCAGGCGATGTCCCATAACATCTTACACATTTTTCAGTGCCTGTTTTGTCATCTCCTCTTCACTTATTTCTCTTACTTGACTAGCGTCAGTCTTAATGTTAGTCTGTTGCCTCACTCTTAACTTCGTGTATGATATTATTTTGATGAAAAATGCAGCGTTAAAAAATAAAGGAATCAGTCACTTGTAAACAAAATAAGACGCCATTGTATTTTCAGCTGCTTGCACCGGGGCATGTTCGGCGTTTCAAGAAGGAACGAATACCATCAGTGCGATTATTCGGAGGGCTTTTCAATTTGAATGGGGTTTATTTCATTGATCATTGACCCTTCTCCTGCGTATTTACAATCAAACGGTTTTAGTTATCAGAATCAGTTTCACTTTCCCTTTTAGAATGGTGTGAAATAAGGTCATGTTTAAATATACCAAACTCTTTATTTTGATAAATAACTGCATTGCAATTACGTTCATTCATTATAGGACGTCGTCTGCTTAAGCAGGATCGATCCCTAGTGTGACGACATCAAAACATCGCTATATTTCTGGCGAATCCTCGGATATTCCAGATGCTTAGAAGAGCTTTTATTTATGTTGTTTTTATAATCATTAGATACGCAGTTGACATAAAACTTATACGATTGCCATCTGTAAGCTTCCCAGTTTCTAGTGATATACATTAATTGCCATATTTGTGATTTTCTTGTAATGTGATCTTTAATAACTGATGGGCACAATTTAAATATAATGCGGAATGAAAACCCGCCACCACCCCATTGTTTCCACCCATTTATACATAATTTCAGATAGTGGCAATGGCTTGACAATGGTCATAATAGTTAGCGATTGCATTGTGATAAAAAAATGTTCAAAGCACTTGGGAAAGGTTGATCATGTTTACATAAGAACGGGTGGACTCTGAGATTTTTGGATCGATCATCACGAAGATAAGAAAGTATAGCCCAAGTTTGCTGGAAAGCTCGTGCATTGCACGCATATGGCATGAATGCTCGGTAAGAACACTTCAGTTATTGGGCCATAGTCAAAGAAAGTGTGCAAATTTGCGATTTTCGTGTCGTCAGCATGTTCATACAGTTTAAATGGCTATTTTGTCCCTTGGAAATCAACTTTTTTGTTTAATTCATCCTAGAGGTTTGATCTCTAGAATACAGATCAATAGAGCTATTCGAAATACAAGCAGAAGCTTGATATTAGGCCTATCTTCAAAACCCCATGTGGCCAGGAAAGGAAGTGCTCATATAACAAGTTCTTACTCGTTAACAGATCATTAAAATTAAGTCCTTTGTACGTCATTCCATTGACCCTTAAGTGCCTGAATGACAAATATTATTACATAACAATATGAGGTTTTGATATTTTTCTTATGGCTCATTTAAACCATGTCGCCAAATCGCAGTCAGATACGTTACCCTCTTTTGTGACTCCTCAGAGATGGTCAAAGTAATACTTCATAGCAGTGTAATTGAACGAGTTAAACAAATTAAGTCAACCTCAAGCATAAATGGCACCATGATATATTCATCGAATCTCCTGTTACAAAAATATATACAGATCCAACCACTTGAAAAAGTACTGTTACGAAATGAGCTAATATCAGATACGTTATACTTCAACTTTGTTTCATTAAGAAAAAAAGTATGCTGTAAATAAACGCAAGGCTCAGATACTTTTGAATAATTACGCTAATGTTTAATCATACACCGGAAATTACATGAGAAAATTATTATTTTTCTGAAAATAGTGTGAGAAAAGAAACCGCACATCAGATACATTACAATCAACGTTACTGATTAAATGAATCGGAAGCATGATCGACGCAAGGCGCTTTGGCGAACATATTTTACCCTTCGGAAAGTGTGCTCTACTTTTGTAGGCATGGCGGTTTAATTCCTGTCGATCTGTGTGCTCTTATTGCCATATATAGGTACGGTAAAGTATCTGATCAGATCAGATTAGTAACGTATCTGACAAGATTTTTTTCTCATTTTATAGTCCATATCTACAAATTATGTATGTCTATATACAATGTAATTATTAATAATGTAAATTTTTATCTCTTCTGCTGACACAATCCCTATCTTCTCTCTCGATCCATTCATTTTTCCTCAATTTTTTCTGATCAGGGTGGTAACGTATCTGATGAGATAATTATGTATTACTCATTTGTCGTTTTATAATTTTCTTGAGACATTATTTATTACAGGAACAATGGGAAAATGGAATCTATACGTATTTCTTTCATTAAAATCTTCTCCAACTTCATTTTGACCATCTTCCGTAACTGCAAATTTCAGAAGTATATCATAAAAAATATTATAGTTTTGTGTTTTATTGTTAGTATTCGTACTTTACATATATCTCAATGTTATAGAAATATCTAATCACTTATCTGTGTAAAGATCGTTCTTCACGGATAGAAATATGTTGATTTTACGAATATAGTCATATTTTGATGTTCCACATGTTATAATGCATTTATTTGTGCAGGGTCTGTTGCTGCATATGCTAACGGAACTTCTGATGCGTCAAATACGTTACCATACATCGTTCTTCTTTGCATCCAGAATTTATTTAATCTGGCGGAGATTTTACGTGCCATTTGTTTTTTTTTAATCACAAGTGTAATACCTATTCATAACGTTTGATAAATAATCAATTGGATTATTGATAAAATTAAACTACAAATACCAACTCAATTTAGTGTTATATATATATATATGTTTTGTTTTCTTCTTTTTTCCCTTCTTATATTTAACCTTCACTTTATAAATCACCATCATTTGTATTACAGAAAAGATCAAGGTTGACTCCAAAATGTTTCCATGATGTTTGTACATGTTCAGGCTTGTAGTTTTACATAATTGTTGACATTTTTAAGCAAGAATTAAGCAGACTATCAGAGTTTAATAAGATACTACCTCTGGTAAAAGGGTCACTGAGTTTGGAAATATTTCTTGAAAAAATGAGGGTAGCCAAGATCACCCGTTGACTGTTTTGTATTCTTAAGGGATTAAAGTTTCTGAATTCATAAGAATTTAATGAAATCTTTGATGCTGAAATTTTGTCATTTGTACAACACTTTTTCGGAGAATGGCCCTATTTCGCGTCATATTTTGACGTATTCGGAAATTCTTAAATAAGGATATTATGAGAGATATTGTTCATGCATGCATCACTAATAAGTTGGACTATTGTAATGGTCTACTGTATGGGATTCCTGGCTGTCAAAATATCGAGACTACAAAGAGTTCAAAACACTTGTGCAAGGCTGATTAGTGGCTGTTCCAAATTCACCCGTATCACCCCGATTTTGAGAAATCTGCATTGGCTACCTGTTCGCCAAAGAATAACTGTCAAAATCTTGCTTATTGTATATAAGGCGCTTCATGGTCAAGCTCCTATATACATCAGAGAATTGCTGAATCTCAGAGTCAATCAACATAGTCGAAACCTGCGCAGTTCCCAAAGTACTCTGCTTCTCCAAATTCCATTCGTAAAAAACAAAAGTAACACTGGGTGATCGTTGCTTGTGCAGCCCCTAAACTCTGGAATAACTTGCCATTGGAAGTCAGGAAATCCCCATCTGTGAATATGTTTAAATCAAAACTCAAAGCATATTTATTCAATTAATAACAAGCATATCAGGAGCTAATGCAGCGCAGTAGAATATATACACATTGTTGGATAGTTACTGCGCTTTATAAATGTATTATTATTATTATTATATGACAGTATTTGAAGAAAAATGCTTTTTAAAGGGTCATTTCTACTATGATGGTCTTCCAAAGGACATAGAAGGAATGGGAAACTTCACAAATGATTAATTTTGTTTTCACCTTTCTCGGACCTCAACCTTCTTGTTAAGACAATGGTCGTAGTTGTTCGAGACTATTGATATAATTTATGAAAGTTCAATTACATTTTTCAGGCTCGTCAGTGAATTGTACGGAAGCGTTAAAGCGCCATTCTACTTGACGACATGACGAGATATTTCATCTTGACAAGTCGACTTAATATCCATATGAAGTCGACAAGTAAAGATATTGAACCTACCATGTCGACTTAACTTTTATTAGTCGACATGCTGGTTCAGGGGGTTAACCATACCCCGAGAGGGAGAACTTTTTCTTATGTTTACATCTTGAAATGAGTTCTGTTCTTGAGTGCAAAGTTGCGGGTTTCTTGGCCGTGATGATGTGGTATTTCTCCCGAAGACACAGGTTGCACCGGTTCGTTTTTGGTGAGTAGGGTTGTGCGTGTCTTACGATCCTCCATGTGAGTTAGTAGGGTGTGCCTTCATCCTTCAGTCCCCATATATATATTTCATAATCTTCACAAGGTCTGCAACAGGAACACCTTGAAAATCAGCTACAGCTTCATGGACAACATGGTCGCCATAACAAAGGCCCACAAAAGCAAGATAACTAACACTTGTCCACACCAATCCAGGACTCCTGCAACTGCAGAAAGAAGGAAGATTGCCCGATCCCTGGGAAATGCACGTCCAAGAACATCATCTATGAAGCCAAGGTAGCGACCTCTAGCGACGAGAAAGTCTACATCGGCCTCACATCAAACTCGTTCAAAACAAGATATGCAACACATAAATCAAGCCTCACCAATAGAGGAAAACGACACCAAACTGAGCTCAGCAAGTATATATGGGGACTGAAGGATGAAGGCACACCGTACTCACTCACATGGAGGATAGTAAGACACGCACAACCCTACTCACCAAAAACGAACCGATGCAACCTGTGTATGTGGGAGAAATACCACATCATCACGGTCAAGAAACCCGCAACTTTGAACTCAAGAACAGAACTCATTTCAACAGGTAAACATAAGAAAAAGTTCTCCCTCGCGGGGTATGGTTAACCCCCTAAACCAGCACCCCCCCCCCCCCCCCTGTTTCGGCCGATCAGCTCAGTAACTAAAGCAATACTTTCCAGCTTATTAAAATTTGTACTATATGAGCTCCTATATATAGTTGAGCACTTACCTACACTGTATATGTTGTTACTTGTATTTATTTATATATATATATATATATATATATACAGGATGTGCGGCAAACCTCGCTGCCAGGTTTGCCGACATTTGATCACCGACCCTGTTGTTAAAATTTCACCATCGTTTACTATCCGACCTCCTAACCATAGCTGCGACGCTGACAATGCTCTCTATTGCATCAGGTGCGCTAAATGTTCAGATATATCCTACATTGGCGAAACAAGCACGCGATTCCGGATAAGGTTTAATAACCATAAGAGTACATTAAAGATGAGAAAAGATTTCCCAGTGGCTAATCACTTCAATCTACCCAACCATTCAATTGATGACCTCAGGGTCTGCATCTTCGGGGGTAACTACAAATCGGCTGACGAAAGGAAATGGGCAGAATTGCGCTACATAGTCGAATCTAGGAGCTTTGAGAACGGCCTTAACAAGGACCTCGCGTGGCTCAGCCCCTAAACATTTTTCCGTTAATCCTGTTGCTTCTGCGTCCTTCTTTACAGTGCTTTCAGACTTGATTCTAATTTATATTATTTTGTTATGGTATGACCATTCTTCTTTATGCCAAGTGATTTGTCTCTGTCTCTGTACAGCTTTCGCAGTCTAAACGTCTTCATATTAATTATGACGTCTTTTTCATTGTGACGTTTATTACGTCATAATGCCTAATTTTAACCCCAGCAACACTAGCGCATAATGCATTTGCAATATACGCTTAGACTGCGTTTGCTTTTATTTTATTATTGTTTGTTATCAGTGAAAATCACTTAACGTTTTCCCTGACGAAGGGGGAGGACCCCCGAAAATTTGGAGAATAAAATTTCTGTAATTGGCAATCAATGCATTTCAGTCATCCTTTATTTTGATATATATATATATATATATATATATATATATATTTATATTTATTTTTCAGTACGTGAAATATAACCATGTTTATGCATATATGTATACGTATGTATATATACCCATATATACATGATGATATTTCATAACCGCGTGTTGGAAGAGCATGAAGAGTGATACAATGAATGAATTCCAGAGAAGACATTAGGTGATTTCACCCTCGGTGTTGGTGTTTGGTGTTAGTGTCTATTTTGCCGCGAAATCGTGATCTAACACCGACTATGAAATGAGAAAAAAATCAGTCGGTGTTAGGTGTTGACCTCTGATTTTTTGACGTAGTTGCGGTTGCCGGTGTTAATTTTTTGTTTATAATCGTCTGCTGAACCGAGCTCGGCCGCCGGTGTTTAATTCCATGTACAAATTCCCATTCACTAACACTATACCCATTCACTAACACTATACCCCTAGGGATTAAGAAATATCGATTGCACGGTCGGTGTTGGTGTTGGTGTTGCTAGCTATGGCAAATTTTGCTGATTAGTCATGAGAAATAAAGACAGTAGGCGGCATTCGAAGTGTAATTTCATAGGTGTTAAGAGGTATTGTGTTCATATAGGCCTGAAATTAGATCTAGCTAGGCCAACATTCGGTCTAACGTTCGATCTAGACCACACGGAAAGGAACTACTTTTGGATTTTAATTGGGCTGAAGGAGTGAATAAAACATCCTACCTAATTTTCTTTTTAAGATAGATTTGATAAAAATGACGTTAGATATTCCGTAGTTAAAGACCCAGAGAATCCACATCATTTACTAGGATGAGATTTAAATCAATATTTACAATACAAAAGTCATGAAACTTCACGGCTAATCTGAGCCAATGCCTGAAATTTGACTGTTTGCCCTGTACGCGCTACGCCGTCCGATCCGGCGTCTAGCTGCATTAGCTACCGCAGCACTTTCTGCTGCAAGTGAGAAACTCGAGAGAAATCATATCTAAACTTACTGTTCTTGTCAAGACTATCCATTTCTGTGAAGTTTCTTACCGCACTCTAGATCAAATAATAATTTTTTTGTGAGAATTACCGGACTAATTTAACGATATTCTAGACTAATAACTAATTAGTTTTAAACATTTTTTTCCTTCGTTAAAAACGGTGCTGACGCCATTGCCAGTGTTATACTATCGATGCGCATTGTTGGGATATCGGTATCGGCTCCTTAATCTGAACAGTTGTGTTTGAGCTTGATTTTAGGATAATTTTCGCTCTAAACACCAACACCAAACACCAACACCGAGCGTGAAATCATCCATTGGTAATGCATTGAATTCCAACTTGTTTTATTTTGACCAAATTTTCGATCCTCAGGGTAATGAACAAAGTGAAATGTGCATGTGAAGCTCTGCTCAGAAAAAAGTTGACAATGTAATACCATGGTAACGCGCTTAGTTGCTAGGTAAAAGTTTGAGCGCTTATTTTTTTAATGAGCGCAAAATACATAAATTGTGACGTAATAATACAAGCTGACATGTAGTCTAACATAGCAACACACACGGTTGCTAGGTGAAAGTTTGAGCGCTTGTCAAGGAGCGCAAAATTCATTAATAGTTACGTAATAACAAGCTGACATGTAGTATAACGTAGCAACACGCGCCGTGGTTAGCTCAAAATTTGCGCTAAACTTGATGAGCGTAAAAGCCATAAATTCAATTATGACGCAATAATGTATAAAAAAGAATGATGCATAAGAAGTAAAGACAAATAAATCAAAGACATGTACAAATCGTTTAGCCGCGCAAAATACATAAATCACCCAGCAACACGCGTGGTTGCTCGATCAAAATTTCTGTGCTAATTTTTACGAACTCAAAAGACGCAATAATATCTGAAAATGAAAAGTGAGAAAAAAAAAAAAGACAAATAAGTTAAAGGCACGTTTAAAACAAAACCGATCGGTTTGCAGTATGGCTTGTTTTGTGCTAATTCCTATGAGCGCAAAAGACAAAAGTTCAATTATGCTGCAATAATATATGCAAATGAACAGTGCATAATAAATAAAACATATACATTAAACATGTTAAAGACATCTTTAGGTCATAATCGGTGAGCTCTAACAAACTGAGGCGTGATGAGGCATTATGAAAATTAGATTTACTACTTAAAGAAACTATATTTTTCCAGCCATGACCGGTCTCTGTTGAGCCCAATCTGAAAACTCTTGCTATGAATAATAGCGCGCAATTCAGCTAGTTTTCTCTCATCCGCGGATTTATACCCGCCTCCGAAGAGGCAGATCTTAAGATCATTCAGGGAATGGTCGGCTTGGCTGAAATGTTCGGCTACTGGGAAACCAGTACGCCGTTGCCTGATGGTACATCTGTGGTTATTTAATCGCACTCTAAATCTAGTACCTGTTTCACCAATATAGGCTATTTCAGTACAAACAGTACAAAATGTTACTTTAAACCATTGCTATGACGTCAATCTATTCAATTCTATTCAATAAAGTGTAGATTCTTTCTTACGAATGTACGCAATGATTTAAATCAGAGAATAGCCTCGGAAGTGTAGATTCGCCACTCCCAATCTACTCGGCTACGCCTCGGAGATTCGGAACTACGAATCTACACTTTCTCGGCTATTCTCCTTTATTGAATCACAGTTGTGATCGGGAGGATAGATCGTATAACCAGATGAGAGCTTTTTCTGAGCAGAGCTTCACATGCACATTTCACTTTGTTCATTACCCTGAGGAAGATCCGTGAGGATCGAAAATTTGGTTAGAATAAAAAAAGTTGGAATTCAATGCATTCCCAATGTCTTCTCTGGAATTCATTCACTGTATTACCCATATATACATATGGGCAAACATTTGAATTCTTTCATCTCTTAACGGTTGTCTTATTCATCATTGAATTTTGTGTATTTTTCATCAACCGACGCAGGACACTTATTTTTTATTCTTACATGTATATATATATATATATATATATATATGTGTGTGTGTGTATATAATGCACATATATTTATATAATATCACTTTCCTTTTACCCGACTCGCCAATCACCTTTTGACACTAGCACTGAACACCACTACGACGCAAGGAACTACACTAACATCCGTCACCTCTCCCACAGTGACAAGTGAGCTTTAGACTAATACATTTTATATTTCTTGAGTTTAATTAGAAATAAATTATGCTAAGTAGGCACATGTTATTAACTGATATTTCTACAAAACTCTGACAAGGGGGAAAACGGTTTTATGCTCGTGTCTTGCTTCGTGAAATGAATGCAGTAACATATATTGCAACAAATCAGGGGAAACTTTATTAATATATACATACAGCTCAAAATTGGAAAGAAAGGAATTACTTTATATTTATTAAGGATGAAGCCTCTTTATTGTTAATGATGTAATATGTATGGAAACTTTGCAAACTTCAAAACGGAAATAAGGTAATAAATTAATATGCACGTGTGTAAAAAAAAGTCGTTTCATGCTTTAATCCAGCGCTTATTTGTTCCGGTCACGAGTTTTCGACACTTCCTAGTGCCTTTATCAAGTGAACATTTTTGTCATAATCACTTGATAAAGGCATTATAAAGTGTCGAAAATTCGTGACAGGAACAAATAAACGTAGGATTA
This sequence comes from Heliocidaris erythrogramma, assembly GCA_025617745.1. Lineage (NCBI taxonomy): Eukaryota > Metazoa > Echinodermata > Echinoidea > Camarodonta > Echinometridae > Heliocidaris > Heliocidaris erythrogramma. Next base: position 5,410,835 of record CM046864.1, read on the forward strand.
AAGCATGAAACGACTTTTTTTGTATATATATATATAACGAATATAACGAATGTGACCTTAAAATATATTTCATGGTGTATAGTAACTTGTTTTCTGTCCAATGATAACTCATTCGTGACTTTTCTGTCAGGGATGACTGAGCACCAGGGTTTGTAAAATGTATCGTCAAAATCTCCTTGTACCAAGTTTGGGCAGATTTAACGAATGTGGGTCAAGTCATTTGAATGTGTTACTTTAGTAAATGTTTGTCTTTCGTGCTTCAGTGCTCCAAGTGATCCAGTGTATCTAAGCTGTCACATGACGTTGATTAAATAAATATGATAATCTCGATTTATATTTAACAGCCTTCTAACTTCTTGTCTTACGATAACTAAAAACTCTCTGCTCATTTGTCCATCGCACCATTTCACCTGCATATGATGCATAACGTCTTTTTTCTCAAATAGCACATGAACCAAAAGGTTTACTGACATTAAAGACTGAAAAGATACAAGGAAGGATACATGTGTTAAGAATTACCAAAGTAATTAAACAGTGATAGTAGATTTTCATGAACAAAAAAAAGATAGCTTCCCAAAATAAACTTTGTTCACTTTTACTGACTCAATAAAAAGGCTTACCTGAAACAAACAATGAGGATTAAGCCAAGATTGTGTCATCATGGCCGAAAAATACTAATTTGGCTTGTTATAAGCCTTTTCTTTAGTTTCAGTTGACACTAACCCCTTTTCTATTCAAATGCACAAAACCAAATGAAATAACTCAGCAATTGCTTTCAAACTGAAATAACAAATGCATAATTCGTTTTGATCCAAATTCGTTCTTTCTGCATAAACTTGGTACAATAGGATTTTGACAATGCTTTCTGAAAATCCTGCTGCTCAGTCATCAGTGACAGCACGGCTATAAAGCATTAGACATAATATAAGTTGCTCTTTATAACATAAATTTCAAGCTCATAGAAGTTAACCCTTTTTAATTAGAAGCTACCAAAGATGGGTATACTTTATTTTGATACGCACTGTATATATATATATATATATATATATATATATATATAAGTGTAAGGAAATAACATATACAACAGCTTTGGCAAATCTCGTGGAAAAAAAATACAAATGTGAAAGAAATTGCGAGAATAACGTTGCGTAGCTCAATCAAAGTTCCCCAGAGCTGTCCTCCCTTTTTGAAATTTTTGCAAAGGCTGAAAAAATGTCTCCGCCGGGAATCGAACCCGGGTCGTTGGCTTAGAACGCCAATGCCTTGTCTTTGTTCAAAACTCACCTGCCCCCGACAAAGGAATTAATTAATAAGGTTGAAGATTTGTCAATCTGTCGGTCAATTGAATCTGGTGTCGCCGAAACCACTAACCCGTCTCCGTGGTCTAGTGGTTAAGGCATTGGCGTTCTAAGCCAACGACCCGGGTTCGATTCCCGGCGGAGACATTTTTTCAGCCTTTGCAAAAATTTCAAAAAGGGAGGACAGCTCTGGGGAACTTTGATTGAGCTACGCAACGTTATTCTCGCAATTTCTTTCACATATATATATATATATATACATTAGTATCTTCAAACAATTTTAACTTTATTATTATCATCATTATCAGTTAACCTACGACACATTTTCAAGACAAAACAAACTTCAATCTGTTATCAAAATCATTCACAAGGAAACCTGTTATAGTACTGTTTAAATGCTTTTAGATAGGATGCAATAAACGTATGGACGCACTTGTGTTGATATATTTCAGATGTACGTATAACTTTGGACATCACGATTAATACTCCGTTCCAGGATGCTTTGAACGACAACCAGTCACCCGAGTTTAGATCCCTTGAAATCATTGTTTGCACAAGTGTAAGTCCGCTGATGGATAGTCATAACATATAAATACAGAAAGTTATATTTATAATGCTGGATACTACATGAAAGCTTTCAGATCTAGAATGAAGGTTTTGTCCATAAACCGAAATGTTTTTATTTTACTGCGATATTGAGGGAAAGACGGCATATGGAAGCAAATATTTTGACAAGAACAATTAACATTATACTAAAATTGGTTAGGATCTATTATTGCCAGCAAACATAGCTTCAATATTTTATAGAAAAAATGATAAATCTGGATTCCTAAAGTGCTTAATACGAACTAACTTCTCTAAGAAATTTACAGATAGGCCTATCATGTTTTACTCATTACAATGCAACATGTGAACTATTCCTGTTAACAATATAAATATGAGCATTATTTCTTAACGTCTTGTTTCCTCTATTGAAGTGTCTTATAGAGAGGTGCAAGAAAGATCAATATAATAATTATAATTATTATTATTATTATTATGACAAAATTGATTATCCTTTTTCCTCATAGCTTTTATAGGTCGGGACTATTTGTCATGCCTGATCGACCTCTTTTCATTGTAAATACTCCTTCTATTTGGGAAAGGACTGGTTTCCCCAAAAAAAATTATTTAACGTTACAACACTCTCCAGAACACTTACTTGTGAAAACAATTTAGTGATTTCAGAAAATTCTTGAACCTTCATCCTCGACGTGCTTAAACCTAAGTCATTCTTATTCAACCCAATTGCCTAGTACATGTATTTATCCTTTATTTTCTCGAACAGGTCAGACTTTTGTACAGCAGTCTGGATAACACTATCTTCTGTTTTGTGTTGAGGTTCCGAAGGGGCAGCGTTGTCGTAGAAACAGTAGTTGACATCCCGACGAACCCGTCTCAAGCAATGGCCGTCAGTCAAGCAGCCCAAAATATTACCGCTATGGGACTGACGAACATTACAGATGGGAATCAAACGTACAATGTCCTTACTTTCACCGGAAATGGTATAGTTCTTTTAAAGGATTGACCTTTAAAGCTGTTTTAATACGCCAGATTATATTTTCCCCTCCCCTATCTCCTCTTTTTATCCTTTGACCGACCATGTATGTACCGTTTCCATGTACTGTTGTCCCATCTGTTCTCTGAAAATATAGTTATACAATGTATATTACAGGGTTTACAAAGATACAAATATTTTGATTTCCTCTCTTGAAGATTTGGAAAGACAAAGTAAAGCATATTTCTTTAATCTATTTCTTAAGAAGTGATTTGGGTACCGACAGACGCATACAAGGATCATGGGAAGGGGTCATGCTCGTCCTTTTGATATTGTGACAATAGACGCTACCCCATCCCCTCCTAAATCATTTAGAGTCACCTGAAAGGTGAATTAGAGGCCCAATAAATTTATCAGTCTCGCCCTTTTAACAGCAATCACACTTGGAATTGAAGCCGCGCTGCTATTGACCGGTGTTGCTGGCCAATCACTGAGCGGGGTCACGTTGCTATTGTTTAAGCAGCGCTGCCATTGGCTGGCACTGCTAGCAAATTACTGAGCGGGGTCGCCCTACTATTGTTTGGCTTTACTAGGGCGGGAGCCGTGCTGCTATTGGCCGGTGTGCTGGCCAATCACTGAGCGGGGTCACGCTGCTATTGTTTGGTTCCGGGGGGACCGCTCAGTGATTGGCCAACAGCCCCGGAAATTGGCAGCGCGGCTTCCGCCCTAGTGAAGCCAAACAATAGGGCACCCTGCTCCCTGTTCAGTGATTGGCCAACGGCACCGGCCAATGGCAGCACCGCTTCCACCCCAGTGGTGCCAAACAATAGCACGCCCCCGGGTTCCTTGAACCCCCGCCGGCGCTATATAACACGCGCGCGTTGTGGGCGTTGTGGCGTGCGCCTGTAATCCAGCTAACAGTGGAAGTTATAAACTGATTCAGCGGACCCAGGTTCGAAACTGAGTCACGTCTTTTGGATGGGGACGTTAAAGGTCGGTTCCCAGACGTAAATAATCATATCTGATTATACACGTCTGTAAAAACTCAATTACACACACACACGTTCGTCCTTATTGCCTGACACATTGATTATGTTATTATCACTGTTTTTGTCTTTGATTATTTACTTTTGCCCATTCAAATATCTGGTGCCTATCACCAAACCACTTCCTCAAGCAAATGTATTAACACAATGAACACAATGTGTATTTTAAACTCTTATTACTATTTCTAGATACTCACTGTTAGATGCATGGCCTTGTCCTGAGACTAGTTTTATACAGTCTTTGCCTTTGTTTTTGTTTTTGTTTTGTTTTTTGTTTTTTTAAAGTGATGTTCTCTTGTCTCTTAAATATCTGTTCTTTAAATGGTGTATCCATGTACGTTGTGACAGTATCCCTCCCTACCAGACCCTACCCCTACCCCCTTCCCCTCAGGTGGCCTAAGATCAATCTCTTTACGGGGATGATAATCTTACATAATGGGTAATAATGATAACATACCCGGCAATAACTTAACCAATGATGAATTCTTAGATGCCTTCCAAACGTTATTAGACTCTCAAACTCGCAGTCCTGATACTAAATTTGTTAATGATATGATCACTACTCTAAATTCGAATGCCAAAGATTTTGATGTACCTTTTGATGACAATGAACACGATAAAGCCAAATCATCCTCTTATTACTCTGAAAATCAATTTGCTTCACACTTTTTAAATATGGATACAACTGAGTTTTCTTTGTTTCATGCTAATATTAGAAGTATGAATAGAAACTTTGAGTGTTTGCGTAATCTTCTTGAACGGCTTAGTTTTAAATGTTCTGTAATTGGCCTATCAGAAACATGGCTTTCAGATACTCCTAATTTTTTGTTCACAATTCAGGGTTTTGATTTAATAGTGAATAATAGGACCAATAAAATCGGGGGCGGTGTTGCGCTATATATTTCCTCAGAATATAAATATAATAATAGACCTGTATTGAATTATGTGAATGATTCCATAGAAACACTTTTTATAGAAATTGATTTTGTTAATAGAAAAAATATCGTTATTGGAGTCATATATATGCCTCCCAAATCTAGCCACAATGATTTCTTAATAAGCCTTCAAAATATTCTCTCAAACCCAATACTGCGGGGCAAGGATTGTTTTTTAATGGGTGACTTCAATATTAATTTATTGAACTACCATTCTGATGCTCTTGTTCATGAATTCTATGGAACGCTTCTAACTTCCTCATTTATACCACTTATTTCTAAACCAACTCGCATCGCAGAACAATCTTCCACCTTAATCGACAATATATTTAGTAACATGCATCCCTTTCCCCAAGCGGGCGTTGTAGTATCAGACTTAACGGATCACTTCCCCATATTTGCACATTTCCCAATCTTGCAGCAAACACAATGCCCTTCTATAATATACAAACGGAAGTTGTCTGAAGGTAATATTAATACTTTCAAAGACAGACTAAGCATAGTAGATTGGAATGATATTTATGATATGACTGATGTAAATAATAGTTTTGATGAATTTATGGCCAAATTAACTAGCTTGTTTAATGAATGTTGTCCTATGAGAAAAATCAATCTTCAAAATAGGAAAAGAATTCCAAAATCTCCATGGATAACACCGGGCTTATTAAGATCCATAAATAGGAAAAATAATCTTTATTTGAAATATAAAGCGAATCCCACTGAAATATTTGAATTATAAAAATACATTGACAGGGTTGCTACGTAGAGAAAAAAAGATATATTTTTCACGTCAATTTATGAACTGTAACAAAGATGCTAAAAACACATGGAAATTAATCAATGAAGTTCTGAATAAACAGAAAAAGAAAAGTACTATTTCTAATATACAAATTGATGAAAAAACTATTGATGAGTTACAAGATATTGTTGATCACTTTAATGATTATTTTGTTGAAATTGGTCCAAATTTAGCAAGTAAGATACCAAACTGTGATAGAAAATTTTATGATTACTTACAAAACCCTAACCCTAATTCTATGTTCTTTACTCCTGTAAATTAAGGTGAAGTCCTTGACATTGTGAACAATTTTATAAGTAAACGCAGTTGTGGACATGATGATCTGGATAATTTTATAATTAAGAAAATAATAGCAAGTATTGTTGAACCATTCACTTATATATGTAATCTATCTCTGAGCACAGGTGTTTTTCCAAACAAAATGAAATTAGCCAAAATAATCCCTATTTTTAAAAAGGGTAATCCGTTATCGCGATCAAATTACAGGCCAATATCTTTCTTGACCACTTTCTCCAAAAAACTTGAAAAAGTAGTTTTTACTCGCACAATGATTTTTTTGAATAATAACGATATTTTACATGAATCTCAATTCGGATTTAGAAAACACCATAATACATGAACACATGCTCTCCTCTCTCTAATCAATAATATTACAAGTTCTATTGATAACGGTACCCACACAATAGGAATGTTCTTAGATTTCTCTAAGGCATTCGACACTATAGATCATGAAATTCTCTTAAGCAAACTTTCACATTATGGCATAAGGGGCATTGTTTCAGACTGGTTTCGAAATTATTTATACGAACGTCAGCAATATGTCTGTATTGAGAACTGCATGTCACAATTAAGAAATATTAATTGTGGTGTTCCACAGGGTTCTATTCTAGGCCCCTTTACTTTTTATCTTGTATATAAATGACTTTCATAGATCATCAAATTTATTGACTTTTATCATGTATGCAGATGACAGTAATCTATTTTTCTCGCATAAAAGCCTAGAAACTATATGTAATGTGATTAATTCTGAACTGGATTCAGTTGCAAAATGGATTAAGGCTAACAAGTTATCACTAAATCTAGAAAAAACAAATTACATGTTATTTAGTAATACTTTTAACGAACTTCCTCATCCAATTCTCATAGATAATATACAAATACAGAAGGTGATTGAAACAAAATTTCTAGGCACTATAATAGATAATAAGCTATCATGGAAGCATCATATTGATAATGTATGTAAATTGATATCCAGAAACATAGGTATGATTAACAAACTCAAATGGTCTTTTCCGCCAAACATACTTCTATCACTATACTCCACACTAGTTTTACCATATCTTAATTATGGAATATTAGCCTGGGGAAACAGTGCGGCATGCCTGTTAGACAGAGTTTTTTTATTACAGAAAAAAGCTATGCGAATTATAAGTAATGTTAATTATCGCCACCACACTGATGGTCTTTTTCACTCTAATAATGTACTAAAAATTTATGATATTTACCGCCTCAATCTTGCTGTACTTATGTTTCAGTATCATAATCATGAATTGCCAACTGTCTTCAATAATATATTTACAGCAAATAATGAGATCCATCATTACCCCACCAGACAAATCAATCTATATCACTTGCCAAGAACTCGTACAGCATTAACCCAGAATACTTTTTCATATACAGCTCCTAAATTTTGGAATTCACTCCCTTTAAATATACGAGACAGTATAAGTTTAAGTACACTCAAACGTAAATTGAGAAAATCACTTATTGCTTTTTATGAACGTTGATCCCTCAATGGTGATTCTTGTTTACCTGTGTAGCAAAATCTATAGATTAAATGAAACCTTCCAGATCCTGCCCCTCCACCCCACCCCCCCCCCCCTTCCTCGCCCCTGTCACTTTGTCCTTCTTCTGTCTTTTGTAAAATTTACTCCTTTCCATTGTTACTATTCCCGGCTTTATTATTTCTCAATGCTTTCTCTTCGATGGAAAGTGTGTTATGATTATGATTTTGTTTGCTTTCCATGGCCATGTATCTGTCTTCATCTTTTTCCCTTTTATTGGGCATTTTATGCATGGTTGCCCAGACTAGTTTTTTATGTGCTGTATTCATGATTTATCTTTTGCCAGGGACCAGCGCTTCTACAAGCTATGCTTCTATGCTGGTCTCTGTTTTCATTATCATTTTCATAAAATTAATCTAATGTAGTCTTCATTACTGTTACTTTTTTCTTACAACTCAAACTTCAATGCACATTATTTTGCTTGTAATGATCAAAAACGTTTCTGCACTAAGTTGTATTGTCAATATTGTTGATTGCATAATACATATTGTTATATACATGTACTTTGAAAAATGAAAGTGTAATGAAATAAAAAATCTGAATCTGAATCTGAATCTGAATCTGACACGTATGTTCGTTAACTACACCACCAGTAGGCGCTTTCAGGACGCGGACATTTTTGCAGATTGTATATGGCTTGGGCCGCTGATGAATGATAGCAGTTGCATCCGAAAAGTCGTGCATCTCTCCTACGTTTGCTACATCGTGAGACAACAGATCACCACGATGATGAAGATCTTCCGTACTATGAGCACATGAATTGTTAACGTTTATGAAGGCAATTGAATATCTAGAAAAGGGATTTTTCTAATTGTAGCGTAATTTTAATACTTCTAAAGCCAAGTTCATAATAGGTCTGTGTTATTGTATAATAGTGTTTACCATTCTACCTCCTTGTTTAGGCGTCACTATTTCCGGCGTCGTCGGAGTCCTCAACAATCATGCTTTAATAGCAATAACTTTATGTCGATTTGAGGTAGAATCATCAAATTCATACCATAGGTATATTTCTTTAAGGCGCAGGTAAAGTTTGAAAATGGGTCAATGTAAAAGGTCAAGAGATCAATGAACTTTCAGTGAAAATCACTTTACATGTACATGTAATAACATTTTTTTACCTTTGAGGTATGATCACCACATTCATACCACAGTTTGAAACCTGGAAGCCACTGGTCAAGTTCGAAAAATAAGTCGAATCTGACCTAGATCAAAGCTCAAAAGGTCAATAAACTTAATTGAAAGCCTTTGTACACATAATAACTATATGTACCATTTAGGTAGTATCACCAAATTAAAACCGCAGGTATATCTCTTGAAAGTGTACGTTATGGCTGTTTGCTGTTAGTTTGATTTATATTATTTCATCATTCAATAGCATGGTACAAAATAATAAATAACTATGAAAAAAAAAATAAACACATTTTCAGACATTAACAATTTACTTCTAAATACAAAAGAAAAAATATGTACAGTATATGGGAAATTAAAATTTACCAATAAACAAGATTTGTGAACGCGGGAGACCGTCATAATGAGCGAGTTGCTTGATGTCGTAAATTTGGTCAAGGACCTTATTTCTAGGGATAAAATGTATGTACCATTTTCATTATTGCTTAATATAAAAAAGATGCCAGACCAAAGTTTAAATTTTGATTGGCATAGCAAGATGCAGGCGCGACAACGCTTGGCGTTTGCCTTGTCTACTATTTTGTATGTATATTTTTTTCCTTTCTCTTGACTAGTGTCTTTAACTGAACCTCCGACAACGTCTCAAGTACCACCGTCAACCCCTACAACAGGTATGCATATTAACAAGAGAAACAACATAATACTAGGCACTATTTTTCAATACCAAATTTTCCCCACGAAACGACTCTGACTACTCGTAATGCTCCCTCTTTTTTTTCCAGTTCGCAGAATGATATTTTTGGTTTAAATATTTTATCTTCTTTTTTTTAAAACTCTTATTGCACGTATTGGAAAAGCAAGCCTCGGTTATATTCTGATCATTCGATGAACCCTCGTATGTCTCTACTAAGCTCAACTACTATTAGGACGATCTTTAAATTCAACTATACTTTAAATCTGCTCTCTTGCTTTGTTAACATCGCTCCAGTTACTATGACAACAGCACATGTATTGTTAACATTTATGAAGGTAATTGAATATCTAGAAAAGGGATTTTTTTTTTTACAATATTACAAAATCACCCGCACAAAGTAAAAAAAATGTTGTGAAAAGTTTAGAGGTTAGTACACCTGTATTTATGCTTAATTTTCAAAAATTTGAATATATTTATAACAAGTTCTGCCATTGTGAGTAATCCATTTTAATTTATCCACACATACATATATACTGCACATATATTTGTATTTATCACTTTCCTTTTACCCAACTCACCACTCCCACAGAGGGAACCACATCAGCAGCTGGTACCACTCCAACAGAGGGAACGACATCAACGACTGTTACCACTCCAACAGTGACAAGTGAGCTTTAGACTAATACATTTTTTATTTCTTGAGTTGAATTATAAATAAATTATGCTAAGTAGCTGCATGTAATTAACTGATATTTTTAGAAACCTCTGACAAGGAAGAAAAAGGGTTTTATACTCGTTTCTTGCCTCGTGAAATGAATGCAGTAACATATATTCCAACAAATCATGGGAAACTTTATTAATATATATATATATATATATACAGCTCAAAATTGGAAAGAAATGAATTACTTTACATTTATTAAGGATGAAGCACGTGCGTATTTATATTTACAAAAAGGTTGTTTCATGTTTTAATCCAGCGCTTATTGTGCCGGATGCGCCTCACCCACCCCACCCCCCCCCCCCCCCCCCCCCCCAAGATCCGCCACTGCTCGTATGTCTCTACTTAACTCAACTACTTTTAGGACGATTGTTAAATTCATCTTTACTCTAAATCTGCTCTCTTTGTTAACATTTCTCCAGTTACTCTGACAACAGCACATGTTTTGTTAACATTTATGAAGGCGATTGAATATCTAGAAATGGGATTTTTTTTTTTACAATAGTCTTGAGCCTTCTAATTGTAGCGTAATTCAAGATGGTGAATATATGCAATATGTAAACAAAAACAATCAAACTGCGTTTTTTTATACAGTGTACTCCTAAAGAAATTATTGATATTACATGCAGTTTTAAGAATGGTAAAAGCCCAGGATTTGATGGTATTGATATTGCAATAGTAAAAAAAGGTAATTCATATTCTTTGTTATCCACTCTCTACAATAATTAATTTGTCTTTTCAGACAGGTATTGTTCCAGAAAAGATGCAAGTTGCTAAAGTTAATCCTGTATATAAAAAATGGTTCAAAAGAGAGTATGTCTAACCCTAATATCACTTTTGCCTGTTTTTTTCAAAAATATTTGAAAAATAGTATATGCTAGACTGTACAGTTTTTTTTACAAAAGTGCAATATTCCTACCAGCTGTCAATATGGTTTCAGACCTGGCCATTCGACATCTACAGCTTTAATTCAATTTCTATATAATGTTTTAAATACGAAAGAAAATAAAGAAATAATGATAGGGCTCTTTCTAGACTTGAGCAAAACATTTGATTTATTAAACTATTTATTAAACTATTAAGAAAATTATATTGTTATGGAATAACGGGAGTCAATTTAGAATGGTTTAAGAATTATCTAGTCAATCGAAAACAGTTTGTTTGTGTAGATAATGTGAATTCAAAATTATTGATTAGCAAATGTCGAGTACCCCAAGGGTCTATTCTTGGTCCATTACTCTTTACAATTTACGTTAACGATATGTGCAATATTTCAAAATTATTAAATTTTATCTTGTTTGCAGATGACACCAGTGTGTTTATGTCACATAAAGATATAGATATTTTACAATATAAATTTAATCAAGAACTTAATACTCTTGTTCAATGGTTTCAAATAAATAAATTAGTTTTGAATATAAATAAAACACATTATATGGTATTCACAAATGTCCATCAGAACACTGCTCATTTTGTTGTTAAAATACAGGAAACTGAATAGAACGTGTTACTTGATTAAAATTTCTGGGTGTAACTATTCATGAGAAATTTACATGGAATGAACACACTGGTGTCATATGTAACATTATATCTAAAAATATTGGCATTCTTATTAATGTAAATTTTTTTTCCCCAATATATATTGTTAATGTTATACCATACCCTAACATCACCTTATTTAAATTATTGTATATTGATGTGGGCAAATTCTACTGCCAAAAATACTAATAGAGTATTTAAACTTCAAAAACGAGCTATAAGAATTATTACACATAGCAAGTATTTAGCCCATACCACACCACCCTTTGCTCGTCTTAACATTTTAAATATTCATGATATGTATAAATTTCAAACTGCAATATTCATGTATATGTGTTTTCATAAAGTTTTTCCAGTTTCTAGTATGTCATATTTTAATTTGAATACTTCAAGACAAGATTATTTTACACGGAGTAACAGAAATTACAATATTCCATGTGCAAGAAGCACGTTATTTCAAATATCCATATTTTATAATGGTCCGAAAATTTGGAATGAAATATCGAATGATATCAAAAATAGTTCATCATTGAATGTTTTTAAGAAAAAATATAAAATGTATTTACTGCAGACAAATTACGTGCAATAACATATCCAATAGGCATTTTGTGTGTGGGTGTGTGTGTACCAACAGAGGTATACTTGTGTGACTAAATGGACAGTCAAACACAATAGATGCCTTTATTCCGCCAGGCTTGTGTGGCTTTTTTTGTTGCTTGTGTGGCTATTTGAACAATAGAGAGAACAAAGGGAAAGACACACAAGTATGCGTGCGTTTGTTTAGCATTATGTCCGAGGACATTTTCGGACAGAGAACAAAAAAAAAATCATGACAACAATGGTCCTCGGAAGGCGGACAATAGTCCTCGGACGTCGAACAATGAATTTATGCCTTATTCCGTCGACTGTCCGAGGACGAGTAACAATAGAGGAACAATAGTTGTCCTCGGAAGTAAAGCCATGTAAACGCGTGTGCGTGTGTGTAGGGGTGTGTGTGTGTATGTGTTAGGGCACAATGTGTTTTACATACTGTATTTTATTCATGTACTGTAGTTATGTATAACATGGGGTGCGGCTTCAATATACAGCTTGAGCAAGCCTCGCTCTTCAATGATCACTTTACGTAGTGGTCGAGGAGGCGAAACCACAATGACTGCTCTCAAGGTCGATGTAACTGCTAGGTTCAACGCAGTCGTTATTTCCTAAATCCAAACAAAAAAAAAATACAAGAAAAGATAGAAAGACAAAATCAGAAGGATAAAACAAAGAATAACATAAGAAGAAAGAGAAAATGATAGGAAAAACAAAGAATAACATAAGGAAGACAGAAAGTGAAAGTGATAGGATAAAAATAAAGAATAAAATAGAATAGCATGAGGAAAGATAGAAAGAGAAGGAGATAGAAGAGGGGCGAACAAAGAATAACAAGAAAGATAGAAAGACGAAATGATAAGGATAAACAAAGAAAAACATAAGGAACGAGAGAAAGATAGAAGGAAGAAACACCAGCCGTGTTGGTCATCATGCACACGTGGTTATTGGACAAACAACGACTGTCATTACATCTATCAAGCGTTCTTTTCAGCTGCTTGCCAAAGATGAATTATGATATTGATTGATTTATAGCATAACGCTATGGGGGATAATATAAGGAAAGATAAAAGGATAAAAACAAAGAATAACATAGAATAGCATGAGGAAAGATAGAAAGAGAATGAGATAGAAGAAGGAGAAACAGAGAATAACATAAGAAAGATAGAAAGACGAAATGATAAGGATAAACAAAGAAAAACACAAGGAAGGACAGCAAGAGAGAAAGATAGAAGGAAGAAACTCCCGATCCGTGTGTAAATGGAACATACATGGATGGAGTAGACTCCTACACCTGTAACTGTGTTGCTGGTTATACTGGCATGAACTGTTCAGTAGGTAAGTTGGTCTCAATGTAGACACTTTATCCTCCATTTCAATTTAATTTTTAAGTGAAGAACTACAATTACCTCTTTTGTAATCTGTCATTCTCTCACTATTTAATCCAGCATTACCAATTTTTAATTTCATTTCTAGATATTGACGACTGCGCTCCCGATCCGTGTGTAAATGGAACTTGCATAGATGGAGATGACTCCTACTCTTGTAACTGTGTTGCTGGTTATACTGGCATGAACTGTTCAGTAGGTAAGTTGGTCTCAATGTAATAAATTTATCCTTCATTTCAATTTTATTTTAAGTGAAGAGCTTCAATTACTTCTTTTACAATCTGTCATTCTTTAACTATTTAATCCAGCATTAACAATTTTATTATTTAATTTCTAGATATTGACGACTGCATTCCCGATCCGTGTGTAAATGGATCATGCATGGATGGAGTAGACTCCTACACCTGTAACTGTGTGGCTGGTTATACTGGCATGAACTGTTCAGAAGGTAAGTTGGTCTCAATGTGATAACTTTATCCTTCATTTCAATTGGATTTTAAGTGAGGAGCTTCAATTACTTCTTTTATAATCTGTCATTCTTTCACTATTTAATCCAGCATTAACAATTTTTAAATTTAATTTCTAGATATTGACGACTGCGTTCCCGATCCGTGTGTAAATGGAACTTGCATGGATGGAGTTGACTCCTACACATGTAACTGTGATGCTGGTTATACTGGCATGAACTGTTCAGTAGGTAAGTTTTTTCTAAGCGTTATAATATTTTTTTATTGTTTATTCAAGGTTAAGTAAAGAGCTACAATTACCTCTTCGTAACATGTTTTTCTTTCAATATCAATTCCGGCATTTACCCCCTTTAAATCTGTTTCTTCCAAAAAAGTTATTTTATATTTCTAAATGTAGGAGGTCTCATTTTAATAATTTTTTCATTAATCTTAATACAAATGAAGTTAAAGAATTTCAATGACCTCTTCTAAAACATGTCTTTCTTTCGTTGTTATATCCGGCATTAATCCCATTTTCATATTCGCTCTAAATATTGATGACTGTATTTCTACAATCGTTCTGTCCTTTAATATCATATCTGGCATCCCCCTTTAGATATAGTGCTTTTAAAACGTCATTTTACTTTACTGTACGACGTCACAATGTAGTAACATCATTCTTATTTTAATTCAATTTTAAGTGAAGAGCTGCAATTACCTATTTTAAAATATGTTATTCTTTCACTATAAAATCAAGCATTTACACTTTCTTAAAATTTAATTTTCTAGATATTGATGACTGCACTCCCGATCCGTGTGTAAATGGAACATGCATGGATGGAGTAGACTCCTACACCTGTAACTGTGTTGCTGGTTATACTGGCATGAACTGTTCAGTAGGTAAGTTGGTCTCAATGTAGACACTTTATCCTCCATTTCAATTTAATTTTAAGTGAAGAACTACAATTACCTCTTTTGTAATCTGTCATTCTCTCACTATTTAATCCAGCATTAACAATATTATTATTTAATTTCTAGATATTGACGACTGCGCTCCCGATCCGTGTGTAAATGGATCATGCATGGATGGAGTAGACTCCTACTCTTGTAACTGTGATGCTGGTTATACTGGCATGAACTGTTCAGTAGGTAAGTTGGTCTCAATGTAGACACTTTATCCTCCATTTCAATTTAATTTTAAGTGAAGAACTACAATTACCTCTTTTGTAATCTGTCATTCTCTCACTATTTAATCCAGCATTAACAATATTATTATTTAATTTCTAGATATTGACGACTGCGCTCCCGATCCGTGTGTAAATGGATCATGCATGGATGGAGTAGACTCCTACACCTGTAACTGTGATGCTGGTTATACTGACATGAACTGTTCAGTAGGTAAGTTTTTTCTAAGCGTTATAATATTTTTTTATTGTTTATTCAAGGTTAAGTAAAGAGCTACAATTACCTCTTCGTAACCTGTCTTTCTTTCAATATCAATTCCGGCATTTACCCCCTTTAAATCTGTTTCTTTCAAAAAAGTTATTTTATATTTCTAAATGTAGGAGGTCTCATTTTAATAATTTTTTCATTAATCTTAATACAAATGAAGTTAAAGAATTTCAATGACCTCTTCTAAAACATGTCTTTCTTTCGCTTTTTTATATCCGGCATTAATCCCCTTTTCATATTCGTTCTAAATATTGACGACTGTATTTCTAAAATCTTTTTTCCTTCAATATCATATCTGGCATCCCCCCTTTAGATATAGTGCTTTAAAAACGTCATTTTACTTTACTGTAGGACGTCACAATGTAGTAACATAGTTCTTATTTTCAATTCAAGTTTAAGTGACGAGCTGCAATTACCTATTTTACAATTTGTAATTCTTTCACTATTAAATCCAGCATTCACACTTACTAAAAATTTAATTTCTAGATATTGATGACTGCACTCCCGATCCGTGTGTAAATGGAACATGCATGGATGGAGTAGACTCCTACACCTGTAACTGTGTTGCTGGTTATACTGGCATGAACTGTTCAGTAGGTAAGTTGGTCTCAATGTAGACACTTTATCCTCCATTTCAATTTAATTTTAAGTGAAGAACTACAATTACCTCTTTTGTAATCTGTCATTCTTTCACTATTTAATCCAGCATTAACAATTTTATTATTTAATTTCTAGATATTGATGACTGCACTCCCGATCCGTGTGTAAATGGAACATGCATGGATGGAGTAGACTCCTACACCTGTAACTGTGATGCTGGTTATACTGGCATGAACTGTTCAGTAGGTAAGTTGGTCTTAATGTAGTAACTTTTTCCTCCATTTCAATTTAATTTTAAGTGAAGAACTACAAATAACTCTTTTGTAATCTGTCATTCTTTCACTATTTAATCCAGCATTACCAATTTTTAATTTCATTTCTAGATATTGACGACTGCGCTCCCGATCCGTGTGTAAATGGAACTTGCATAGATGGAGATGACTCCTACTCTTGTAACTGTGATGCTGGTTATACTGGCATGAACTGTTCAGTAGGTAAGTTGGTCTCAATGTAATAAATTTATCCTTCATTTCAATTTTATTTTAAGTGAAGAGCTTCAATTACTTCTTTTACAATCTGTCATTCTTTAACTATTTAATCCAGCATTAACAATTTTATTATTTAATTTCTAGATATTGACGACTGCATTCCCGATCCGTGTGTAAATGGATCATGCATGGATGGAGTAGACTCCTACACCTGTAACTGCGTGGCTGGTTATACTGGCATGAACTGTTCAGAAGGTAAGTTGGTCTCAATGTGATAACTTTATCCTTCATTTCAATTGGATTTTAAGTGAGGAGCTTCAATTACTTCTTTTATAAGCTGTCATTCTTTCACTATTTAATCCAGCATTAACAATTTTTAAATTTAATTTCTAGATATTGACGACTGCGTTCCCGATCCGTGTGTAAATGGAACTTGCATGGATGGAGTAGACTCCTACACATGTAACTGTGATGCTGGTTATACTGGCATGAACTGTTCAGTAGGTAAGTTTTTTCTAAGCGTTATAATATTTTTTTATTGTTTATTCAAGGTTAAGTAAAGAGCTACAATTACCTCTTCGTAACATGTTTTTCTTTCAATATCAATTCCGGCATTTACCCCCTTTAAATCTGTTTCTTTCAAAAAAGTTATTTTATATTTCTAAATGTAGGAGGTCTCATTTTAATAATTTTTTCATTAATCTTAATACAAATGAAGTTAAAGAATTTCAATGACCTCTTCTAAAACATGTCTTTCTTTCGTTGTTATATCCGGCATTAATCCCATTTTCATATTCGCTCTAAATATTGATGACTGTATTTCTACAATCGTTCTGTCCTTTAATATCATATCTGGCATCCCCCTTTAGATATAGTGCTTTTAAAACGTCATTTTACTTTACTGTACGACGTCACAATGTAGTAACATCATTCTTATTTTAATTCAATTTTAAGTGAAGAGCTGCAATTACCTATTTTAAAATATGTTATTCTTTCACTATAAAATCAAGCATTTACACTTTCTTAAAATTTAATTTTCTAGATATTGATGACTGCACTCCCGATCCGTGTGTAAATGGAACATGCATGGATGGAGTAGACTCCTACACCTGTAACTGTGTTGCTGGTTATACTGACATGAACTGTTCAGTAGGTAAGTTGGTCTCAATGTAGACACTTTATCCTCCATTTCAATTTAATTTTAAGTGAAGAACTACAATTACCTCTTTTGTAATCTGTCATTCTCTCACTATTTAATCCAGCATTAACAATATTATTATTTAATTTCTAGATATTGACGACTGCGCTCCCGATCCGTGTGTAAATGGATCATGCATGGATGGAGTAGACTCCTACTCTTGTAACTGTGATGCTGGTTATACTGGCATGAACTGTTCAGTAGGTAAGTTGGTCTCAATGTAATAAATTTATCCTTCATTTCAACTTTATTTTAAGTGAAGAGCTTCAATTACTTCTTTTACAATCTGTCATTCTTTAACTATTTAATCCAGCATTAACAATTTTATTATTTAATTTCTAGATATTGACGACTGCGTTCCCGATCCGTGTGTAAATGGATCATGCATGGATGGAGTTGACTCCTACACCTGTAACTGTGATGCTGGTTATACTGGCATGAACTGTTCAGTAGGTAAGTTTTTTCTAAGCGTTATAATATTTTTTTATTGTTTATTCAAGGTTAAGTAAAGAGCTGCAATTACCTCTTCGTAACATGTTTTTCTTTCAATATCAATTCCGGCATTTACCCCCTTTAAATCTGTTTCTTTCAAAAAAGTTATTTTATATTTCTAAATGTAGGAGGTCTCATTTTAATAATTTTTTCATTAATCTTAATACAAATGAAGTTAAAGAATTTCAATGACCTCTTCTAAAACATGTCTTTCTTTCGCTTTTTTATATCCGGCATTAATCCCCTTTTCATATTCGTTCTAAATATTGACGACTGTATTTCTAAAATCTTTTTTCCTTCAATATCATATCTGGCATCCCCCTTTAGATATAGTGCTTTAAAAACGTCATTTTACTTTACTGTAGGACGTCACAATGTAGTAACATAGTTCTTATTTTCAATTCAAGTTTAAGTGGCGAGCTGCAATTACCTATTTTACAATTTGTAATTCTTTCACTATTAAATCCAGCATTCACACTTACTAAAAATTTAATTTCTAGATATTGATGACTGCACTCCCGATCCGTGTGTAAATGGAACATGCATGGATGGAGTAGACTCCTACACCTGTAACTGTGTTGCTGGTTATACTGGCATGAACTGTTCAGTAGGTAAGTTGGTCTCAATGTAGTAACTTTTTCCTCCATTTCAATTTAATTTTAAGTGAAGAACTACAATGACCTCTTTTGTAATCTGTCATTCTTTCACTATTTAATCCAGTATTAACAATTTTATTATTTAATTTCTAGATATTGACGACTGCGCTCCCGATCCGTGTGTAAATGGATCATGCATGGATGGAGTAGACTCGTACACCTGTAACTGTGTTGCTGGTTATACTGACATGAACTGTTCATTAGGTAAGTTGGTCTCAATGTAATAACTTTATCCTTCATTTCAATTGAAGTTTTAGTGAAGAGCTACAATTAACTCTTTTATAATCTGTCATTCTTTCACTATTTAATTCAGCATTAACCATTGTTTAAATTTAATATCTAGATATTGACGACTGCGTTCCCGATCCGTGTGTAAATGGGACTTGCATAGATGGAGTTGACTCCTACACATGTAACTGTGATGCTGGTTATACTGGCATGAACTGTTCAGTAGGTAAGTTTTTTCTAAGCGTTATAATATTTTTTAATTGTTTATTCAAGGTTAAGTAAAGAGCTACAATTACCTCTTCGTAACATGTTTTTCTTTCAATATCAATTCCGGCATTTACCCCCTTTAAATCTGTTTCTTTCAAAAAAATTATTTTATATTTCTAAATGTAGGAGGTCTCATTTTAATAATTTTTTCATTAATCTTAATACAAATGAAGTTAAAGAATTTCAATGACCTCTTCTAAAACATGTCTTTCTTTCGTTGTTATATCCGGCATTAATCCCATTTTCATATTCGCTCTAAATATTGATGACTGTATTTCTACAATCGTTCTTTCCTTTAATATCATATCTGGCATCCCCCTTTAGATATAGTGCTTTTAAAACGTCATTTTACTTTACTGTACGACGTCACAATGTAGTAACATCATTCTTATTTTAATTCAATTTTAAGTGAAGAGCTGCAATTACCTATTTTAAAATATGTTATTCTTTCACTATAAAATCAAGCATTTACACTTTCTTAAAATTTAATTTTCTAGATATTGATGACTGCACTCCCGATCCGTGTGTAAATGGAACATGCATGGATGGAGTAGACTCCTACACCTGTAACTGTGTTGCTGGTTATACTGGCATGAACTGTTCAGTAGGTAAGTTGGTCTCAATGTAATAAATTTATCCTTCATTTCAACTTTATTTTAAGTGAAGAGCTTCAATTACTTCTTTTACAATCTGTCATTCTTTAACTATTTAATCCAGCATTAACAATTTTATTATTTAATTTCTAGATATTGACGACTGCGTTCCCGATCCGTGTGTAAATGGATCATGCATGGATGGAGTAGACTCCTACACCTGTAACTGTGATGCTGGTTATACTGACATGAACTGTTCAGAAGGTAAGTTGGTCTCAATGTGGTAACTTTATCCTTCATTTCAATTGAATTTTAAGTGAAGAGCTTCAATTACTTCTTTTATAATCTGTCATTCTTTCACTATTTAATCCAGCATTAACAATTTTATTATTTAATTTCTAGATATTGACGACTGCGTTCCCGATCCGTGTGTAAATGGATCATGCATGGATGGAGTAGACTCCTACACCTGTAACTGTGTTGCTGGTTATACTGGCATGAACTGTTCAGAAGGTAAGTTGGTCTCAATGTGATAACTTTATCCTTCATTTCAATTGGATTTTAAGTGAGGAGCTTCAATTACTTCTTTTATAATCTGTCATTCTTTCACTATTTAATCCAGCATTAACAATTTTATTATTTAATTTCTAGATATTGACGACTGCGTTCCCGATCCGTGTGTAAATGGATCATGCATGGATGGAGTAGACTCCTACACCTGTAACTGTGTTGCTGGTTATACTGGCATGAACTGTTCAGAAGGTAAGTTGGTCTCAATGTGATAACTTTATCCTTCATTTCAATTGGATTTTAGGTGAGGAGCTTCAATTACTTCTTTTATAATCTGTCATTCTTTCACTATTTAATCCAGCATTAACAATTTTTAAATTTAATTTCTAGATATTGACGACTGCGTTCCCGATCCGTGTGTAAATGGAACTTGCATGGATGGAGTTGACTCCTACACATGTAACTGTGATGCTGGTTATACTGGCATGAACTGTTCAGTAGGTAAGTTTTTTCTAAGCGTTATAATATTTTTTTATTGTTTATTCAAGGTTAAGTAAAGAGCTACAATTACCTCTTCGTAACCTGTCTTTCTTTCAATATCAATTCCGGCATTTACCCCCTTTAAATCTGTTTCTTTCAAAAAAGTTATTTTATATTTCTAAATGTAGGAGGTCTCATTTTAATAATTTTTTCATTAATCTTAATACAAATGAAGTTAAAGAATTTCAATGACCTCTTCTAAAACATGTCTTTCTTTCGCTTTTTTATATCCGGCATTAATCCCCTTTTCATATTCGTTCTAAATATTGACGTCTGTATTTCTAAAATCTTTTTTCCTTCAATATCATATCTGGCATCCCCCCTTTAGATATAGTTCTTTAAAAACGTCATTTTACTTTACTGTAGGACGTCACAATGTAGTAACATAGTTCTTATTTTCAATTCAAGTTTAAGTGACGAGCTGCAATTACCTATTTTACAATTTGTAATTCTTTCACTATTAAATCCAGCATTCACACTTACTAAAAATTTAATTTCTAGATATTGATGACTGCACTCCCGATCCGTGTGTAAATGGAACATGCATGGATGGAGTAGACTCCTACACCTGTAACTGTGTTGCTGGTTATACTGGCATGAACTGTTCAGTAGGTAAGTTGGTCTCAATGTAGTAAATTTATCCTCCATTTCAATTTAATTTTAAGTGAAGAACTACAATGACCTCTTTTGTAATCTGTCATTCTTTCACTATTTAATCCAGCATTAACAATTTTATTATTTAATTTCTAGATATTGACGACTGCGCTCCCGATCCGTGTGTAAATGGATCATGCATGGATGGAGTAGAATCGTACACCTGTAACTGTGTTGCTGGTTATACTGACATGAACTGTTCATTAGGTAAGGTGGTCTCAATGTAATAACTTTATCCTTCATTTCAATTGAAGTTTTAGTGAAGAGCTACAATTAACTCTTTTATAATCTGTCATTCTTTCACTATTTAATTCAGCATTAACAATTTTTTTAATTTAATATCTAGATATTGACGACTGCGTTCCCGATCCGTGTGTAAATGGGACTTGCATAGATGGAGTTGACTCCTACACATGTAACTGTGATGCTGGTTATACTGGCATGAACTGTTCAGTAGGTAAGTTTTTTCTAAGCGTTATAATATTTTTTTATTGTTTATTCAAGGTTAAGTAAAGAGCTACAATTACCTCTTCGTAACATGTTTTTCTTTCAATATCAATTCCGGCATTTACCCCCTTTAAATCTGTTTCTTTCAAAAAAGTTATTTTATATTTCTAAATGTAGGAGGTCTCATTTTAATAATTTTTTCATTAATCTTAATACAAATGAAGTTAAAGAATTTCAATGACCTCTTCTAAAACATGTCTTTCTTTCGTTGTTATATCCGGCATTAATCCCATTTTCATATTCGCTCTAAATATTGATGACTGTATTTTTACAATCTTTCTTTCCTTTAATATCATATCTGGCATCCCCCTTTAGATATAGTGCTTTTAAAACGTCATTTTACTTTACTGTACGACGTCACAATGTAGTAACATCATTCTTATTTTAATTCAATTTTAAGTGAAGAGCTGCAATTACCTATTTTAAAATATGTTATTCTTTCACTATAAAATCAAGCATTTACACTTTCTTAAAATTTAATTTTCTAGATATTGATGACTGCACTCCCGATCCGTGTGTAAATGGAACATGCATGGATGGAGTAGACTCCTACACCTGTAACTGTGTTGCTGGTTATACTGGCATGAACTGTTCAGTAGGTAAGTTGGTCTCAATGTAGTAAATTTATCCTCCATTTCAATTTAATTTTAAGTGAAGAACTACAATTACCTCTTTTGTAATCTGTCATTCTCTCACTATTTAATCCAGCATTAACAATATTATTATTTAATTTCTAGATATTGACGACTGCGCTCCCGATCCGTGTGTAAATGGATCATGCATGGATGGAGTAGACTCCTACACCTGTAACTGTGATGCTGGTTATACTGACATGAACTGTTCAGTAGGTAAGTTTTTTCTAAGCGTTATAATATTTTTTTATTGTTTATTCAAGGTTAAGTAAAGAGCTACAATTACCTCTTCGTAACATGTCTTTCTTTCAATATCAATTCCGGCATTTACCCCCTTTAAATCTGTTTCTTTCAAAAAAGTTATTTTATATTTCTAAATGTAGGAGGTCTCATTTTAATAATTTTTTCATTAATCTTAATACAAATGAAGTTAAAGAATTTCAATGACCTCTTCTAAAACATGTCTTTCTTTCGTTGTTATATCCGGCATTAATCCCATTTTCATATTCGTTCTAAATATTGATGACTGTATTTCTGTATTTCTACAATCTTTCTTTCCTTTAATATCATATCTGGCATCCCCCCTTTAGATATAGTGCTTTTAAAACGTCATTTTACTTTACTGTACGACGTCACAATGTAGTAACATCATTCTTATTTTAATTCAATTTTAAGTGAAGAGCTGCAATTACCTATTTTAAAATATGTTATTCTTTCACTATAAAATCAAGCATTTACACTTTCTTAAAATTTAATTTTCTAGATATTGATGACTGCACTCCCGATCCGTGTGTAAATGGAACATGCATGGATGGAGTAGACTCCTACACCTGTAACTGTGTTGCTGGTTATACTGGCATGAACTGTTCAGTAGGTAAGTTGGTCTCAATGTAGTAACTTTATCCTCCATTTCAATTTAATTTTAAGTGAAGAACTACAATTACCTCTTTTGTAATCTGTCATTCTCTCACTATTTAATCCAGCATTAACAATATTATTATTTAATTTCTAGATATTGACGACTGCGCTCCCGATCCGTGTGTAAATGGATCATGCATGGATGGAGTAGACTCCTACACCTGTAACTGTGATGCTGGTTATACTGACATGAACTGTTCAGTAGGTAAGTTTTTTCTAAGCGTTATAATATTTTTTTATTGTTTATTCAAGGTTAAGTAAAGAGCTACAATTACCTCTTCGTAACCTGTCTTTCTTTCAATATCAATTCCGGCATTTACCCCCTTTAAATCTGTTTCTTTCAAAAAAGTTATTTTATATTTCTAAATGTAGGAGGTCTCATTTTAATAATTTTTTCATTAATCTTAATACAAATGAAGTTAAAGAATTTCAATGACCTCTTCTAAAACATGTCTTTCTTTCGCTTTTTTATATCCGGCATTAATCCCCTTTTCATATTCGTTCTAAATATTGACGACTGTATTTCTAAAATCTTTTTTCCTTCAATATCATATCTGGCATCCCCCCTTTAGATATAGTGCTTTAAAAACGTCATTTTACTTTACTGTAGGACGTCACAATGTAGTAACATAGTTCTTATTTTCAATTCAAGTTTAAGTGACGAGCTGCAATTACCTATTTTACAATTTGTAATTCTTTCACTATTAAATCCAGCATTCACACTTACTAAAAATTTAATTTCTAGATATTGATGACTGCACTCCCGATCCGTGTGTAAATGGAACATGCATGGATGGAGTAGACTCCTACACCTGTAACTGTGTTGCTGGTTATACTGGCATGAACTGTTCAGTAGGTAAGTTGGTCTCAATGTAGACACTTTATCCTCCATTTCAATTTAATTTTAAGTGAAGAACTACAATGACCTCTTTTGTAATCTGTCATTCTTTCACTATTTAATCCAGCATTAACAATTTTATTATTTAATTTCTAGATATTGATGACTGCACTCCCGATCCGTGTGTAAATGGAACATGCATGGATGGAGTAGACTCCTACACCTGTAACTGTGATGCTGGTTATACTGGCATGAACTGTTCAGTAGGTAAGTTGGTCTTAATGTAGTAACTTTTTCCTCCATTTCAATTTAATTTTAAGTGAAGAACTACAAATACCTCTTTTGTAATCTGTCATTCTTTCACTATTTAATCCAGCATTACCAATTTTTAATTTCATTTCTAGATATTGACGACTGCGCTCCCGATCCGTGTGTAAATGGAACTTGCATAGATGGAGATGACTCCTACTCTTGTAACTGTGATGCTGGTTATACTGGCATGAACTGTTCAGTAGGTAAGTTGGTCTCAATGTAATAAATTTATCCTTCATTTCAATTTTATTTTAAGTGAAGAGCTTCAATTACTTCTTTTACAATCTGTCATTCTTTAACTATTTAATCCAGCATTAACAATTTTATTATTTAATTTCTAGATATTGACGACTGCATTCCCGATCCGTGTGTAAATGGATCATGCATGGATGGAGTAGACTCCTACACCTGTAACTGTGTGGCTGGTTATACTGGCATGAACTGTTCAGAAGGTAAGTTGGTCTCAATGTGATAACTTTATCCTTCATTTCAATTGGATTTTAAGTGAGGAGCTTCAATTACTTCTTTTATAAGCTGTCATTCTTTCACTATTTAATCCAGCATTAACAATTTTTAAATTTAATTTCTAGATATTGACGACTGCGTTCCCGATCCGTGTGTAAATGGAACTTGCATGGATGGAGTAGACTCCTACACATGTAACTGTGATGCTGGTTATACTGGCATGAACTGTTCAGTAGGTAAGTTTTTTCTAAGCGTTATAATATTTTTTTATTGTTTATTCAAGGTTAAGTAAAGAGCTACAATTACCTCTTCGTAACATGTTTTTCTTTCAATATCAATTCCGGCATTTACCCCCTTTAAATCTGTTTCTTTCAAAAAAGTTATTTTATATTTCTAAATGTAGGAGGTCTCATTTTAATAATTTTTTCATTAATCTTAATACAAATGAAGTTAAAGAATTTCAATGACCTCTTCTAAAACATGTCTTTCTTTCGTTGTTATATCCGGCATTAATCCCATTTTCATATTCGCTCTAAATATTGATGACTGTATTTCTACAATCGTTCTGTCCTTTAATATCATATCTGGCATCCCCCTTTAGATATAGTGCTTTTAAAACGTCATTTTACTTTACTGTACGACGTCACAATGTAGTAACATCATTCTTATTTTAATTCAATTTTAAGTGAAGAGCTGCAATTACCTATTTTAAAATATGTTATTCTTTCACTATAAAATCAAGCATTTACACTTTCTTAAAATTTAATTTTCTAGATATTGATGACTGCACTCCCGATCCGTGTGTAAATGGAACATGCATGGATGGAGTAGACTCCTACACCTGTAACTGTGTTGCTGGTTATACTGACATGAACTGTTCAGTAGGTAAGTTGGTCTCAATGTAGACACTTTATCCTCCATTTCAATTTAATTTTAAGTGAAGAACTACAATTACCTCTTTTGTAATCTGTCATTCTCTCACTATTTAATCCAGCATTAACAATATTATTATTTAATTTCTAGATATTGACGACTGCGCTCCCGATCCGTGTGTAAATGGATCATGCATGGATGGAGTAGACTCCTACTCTTGTAACTGTGATGCTGGTTATACTGGCATGAACTGTTCAGTAGGTAAGTTGGTCTCAATGTAATAAATTTATCCTTCATTTCAACTTTATTTTAAGTGAAGAGCTTCAATTACTTCTTTTACAATCTGTCATTCTTTAACTATTTAATCCAGCATTAACAATTTTATTATTTAATTTCTAGATATTGACGACTGCGTTCCCGATCCGTGTGTAAATGGATCATGCATGGATGGAGTTGACTCCTACACCTGTAACTGTGATGCTGGTTATACTGGCATGAACTGTTCAGTAGGTAAGTTTTTTCTAAGCGTTATAATATTTTTTTATTGTTTATTCAAGGTTAAGTAAAGAGCTGCAATTACCTCTTCGTAACATGTTTTTCTTTCAATATCAATTCCGGCATTTACCCCCTTTAAATCTGTTTCTTTCAAAAAAGTTATTTTATATTTCTAAATGTAGGAGGTCTCATTTTAATAATTTTTTCATTAATCTTAATACAAATGAAGTTAAAGAATTTCAATGACCTCTTCTAAAACATGTCTTTCTTTCGCTTTTTTATATCCGGCATTAATCCCCTTTTCATATTCGTTCTAAATATTGACGACTGTATTTCTAAAATCTTTTTTCCTTCAATATCATATCTGGCATCCCCCCTTTAGATATAGTGCTTTAAAAACGTCATTTTACTTTACTGTAGGACGTCACAATGTAGTAACATAGTTCTTATTTTCAATTCAAGTTTAAGTGACGAGCTGCAATTACCTATTTTACAATTTGTAATTCTTTCACTATTAAATCCAGCATTCACACTTACTAAAAATTTAATTTCTAGATATTGATGACTGCACTCCCGATCCGTGTGTAAATGGAACATGCATGGATGGAGTAGACTCCTACACCTGTAACTGTGATGCTGGTTATACTGGCATGAACTGTTCAGTAGGTAAGTTTTTTCTAAGCGTTATAATATTTTTTTATTGTTTATTCAAGGTTAAGTAAAGAGCTACAATTACCTCTTCGTAACATGTCTTTCTTTCAATATCAATTCCGGCATTTACCCCCTTTAAATCTGTTTCTTTCAAAAAAGTTATTTTATATTTCTAAATGTAGGAGGTCTCATTTTAATAATTTTTTCATTAATCTTAATACAAATGAAGTTAAAGAATTTCAATGACCTCTTCTAAAACATGTCTTTCTTTCGCTTTTTTATATCCGGCATTAATCCCCTTTTCATATTCGTTCTAAATATTGACGACTGTATTTCTAAAATCTTTTTTCCTTCAATATCATATCTGGCATCCCCCCTTTAGATATAGTGCTTTAAAAACGTCATTTTACTTTACTGTAGGACGTCACAATGTAGTAACATAGTTCTTATTTTCAATTCAAGTTTAAGTGGCGAGCTGCAATTACCTATTTTACAATTTGTAATTCTTTCACTATTAAATCCAGCATTCACACTTACTAAAAATTTAATTTCTAGATATTGATGACTGCACTCCCGATCCGTGTGTAAATGGAACATGCATGGATGGAGTAGACTCCTACACCTGTAACTGTGTTGCTGGTTATACTGGCATGAACTGTTCAGTAGGTAAGTTGGTCTCAATGTAGTAACTTTTTCCTCCATTTCAATTTAATTTTAAGTGAAGAACTACAATGACCTCTTTTGTAATCTGTCATTCTTTCACTATTTAATCCAGTATTAACAATTTTATTATTTAATTTCTAGATATTGACGACTGCGCTCCCGATCCGTGTGTAAATGGATCATGCATGGATGGAGTAGACTCGTACACCTGTAACTGTGTTGCTGGTTATACTGACATGAACTGTTCATTAGGTAAGTTGGTCTCAATGTAATAACTTTATCCTTCATTTCAATTGAAGTTTTAGTGAAGAGCTACAATTAACTCTTTTATAATCTGTCATTCTTTCACTATTTAATTCAGCATTAACCATTGTTTAAATTTAATATCTAGATATTGACGACTGCGTTCCCGATCCGTGTGTAAATGGGACTTGCATAGATGGAGTTGACTCCTACACATGTAACTGTGATGCTGGTTATACTGGCATGAACTGTTCAGTAGGTAAGTTTTTTCTAAGCGTTATAATATTTTTTAATTGTTTATTCAAGGTTAAGTAAAGAGCTACAATTACCTCTTCGTAACATGTTTTTCTTTCAATATCAATTCCGGCATTTACCCCCTTTAAATCTGTTTCTTTCAAAAAAATTATTTTATATTTCTAAATGTAGGAGGTCTCATTTTAATAATTTTTTCATTAATCTTAATACAAATGAAGTTAAAGAATTTCAATGACCTCTTCTAAAACATGTCTTTCTTTCGTTGTTATATCCGGCATTAATCCCATTTTCATATTCGCTCTAAATATTGATGACTGTATTTCTACAATCGTTCTTTCCTTTAATATCATATCTGGCATCCCCCTTTAGATATAGTGCTTTTAAAACGTCATTTTACTTTACTGTACGACGTCACAATGTAGTAACATCATTCTTATTTTAATTCAATTTTAAGTGAAGAGCTGCAATTACCTATTTTAAAATATGTTATTCTTTCACTATAAAATCAAGCATTTACACTTTCTTAAAATTTAATTTTCTAGATATTGATGACTGCACTCCCGATCCGTGTGTAAATGGAACATGCATGGATGGAGTAGACTCCTACACCTGTAACTGTGTTGCTGGTTATACTGGCATGAACTGTTCAGTAGGTAAGTTGGTCTCAATGTAATAAATTTATCCTTCATTTCAACTTTATTTTAAGTGAAGAGCTTCAATTACTTCTTTTACAATCTGTCATTCTTTAACTATTTAATCCAGCATTAACAATTTTATTATTTAATTTCTAGATATTGACGACTGCGTTCCCGATCCGTGTGTAAATGGATCATGCATGGATGGAGTAGACTCCTACACCTGTAACTGTGATGCTGGTTATACTGACATGAACTGTTCAGAAGGTAAGTTGGTCTCAATGTGGTAACTTTATCCTTCATTTCAATTGAATTTTAAGTGAAGAGCTTCAATTACTTCTTTTATAATCTGTCATTCTTTCACTATTTAATCCAGCATTAACAATTTTATTATTTAATTTCTAGATATTGACGACTGCGTTCCCGATCCGTGTGTAAATGGATCATGCATGGATGGAGTAGACTCCTACACCTGTAACTGTGTTGCTGGTTATACTGGCATGAACTGTTCAGAAGGTAAGTTGGTCTCAATGTGATAACTTTATCCTTCATTTCAATTGGATTTTAAGTGAGGAGCTTCAATTACTTCTTTTATAATCTGTCATTCTTTCACTATTTAATCCAGCATTAACAATTTTATTATTTAATTTCTAGATATTGACGACTGCGTTCCCGATCCGTGTGTAAATGGATCATGCATGGATGGAGTAGACTCCTACACCTGTAACTGTGTTGCTGGTTATACTGGCATGAACTGTTCAGAAGGTAAGTTGGTCTCAATGTGATAACTTTATCCTTCATTTCAATTGGATTTTAAGTGAGGAGCTTCAATTACTTCTTTTATAATCTGTCATTCTTTCACTATTTAATCCAGCATTAACAATTTTTAAATTTAATTTCTAGATATTGACGACTGCGTTCCCGATCCGTGTGTAAATGGAACTTGCATGGATGGAGTTGACTCCTACACATGTAACTGTGATGCTGGTTATACTGGCATGAACTGTTCAGTAGGTAAGTTTTTTCTAAGCGTTATAATATTTTTTTATTGTTTATTCAAGGTTAAGTAAAGAGCTACAATTACCTCTTCGTAACCTGTCTTTCTTTCAATATCAATTCCGGCATTTACCCCCTTTAAATCTGTTTCTTTCAAAAAAGTTATTTTATATTTCTAAATGTAGGAGGTCTCATTTTAATAATTTTTTCATTAATCTTAATACAAATGAAGTTAAAGAATTTCAATGACCTCTTCTAAAACATGTCTTTCTTTCGCTTTTTTATATCCGGCATTAATCCCCTTTTCATATTCGTTCTAAATATTGACGTCTGTATTTCTAAAATCTTTTTTCCTTCAATATCATATCTGGCATCCCCCCTTTAGATATAGTTCTTTAAAAACGTCATTTTACTTTACTGTAGGACGTCACAATGTAGTAACATATTTCTTATTTTCAATTCAAGTTTAAGTGACGAGCTGCAATTACCTATTTTACAATTTGTAATTCTTTCACTATTAAATCCAGCATTCACACTTACTAAAAATTTAATTTCTAGATATTGATGACTGCACTCCCGATCCGTGTGTAAATGGAACATGCATGGATGGAGTAGACTCCTACACCTGTAACTGTGTTGCTGGTTATACTGGCATGAACTGTTCAGTAGGTAAGTTGGTCTCAATGTAGTAAATTTATCCTCCATTTCAATTTAATTTTAAGTGAAGAACTACAATGACCTCTTTTGTAATCTGTCATTCTTTCACTATTTAATCCAGCATTAACAATTTTATTATTTAATTTCTAGATATTGACGACTGCGCTCCCGATCCGTGTGTAAATGGATCATGCATGGATGGAGTAGAATCGTACACCTGTAACTGTGTTGCTGGTTATACTGACATGAACTGTTCATTAGGTAAGGTGGTCTCAATGTAATAACTTTATCCTTCATTTCAATTGAAGTTTTAGTGAAGAGCTACAATTAACTCTTTTATAATCTGTCATTCTTTCACTATTTAATTCAGCATTAACAATTTTTTTAATTTAATATCTAGATATTGACGACTGCGTTCCCGATCCGTGTGTAAATGGGACTTGCATAGATGGAGTTGACTCCTACACATGTAACTGTGATGCTGGTTATACTGGCATGAACTGTTCAGTAGGTAAGTTTTTTCTAAGCGTTATAATATTTTTTTATTGTTTATTCAAGGTTAAGTAAAGAGCTACAATTACCTCTTCGTAACATGTTTTTCTTTCAATATCAATTCCGGCATTTACCCCCTTTAAATCTGTTTCTTTCAAAAAAGTTATTTTATATTTCTAAATGTAGGAGGTCTCATTTTAATAATTTTTTCATTAATCTTAATACAAATGAAGTTAAAGAATTTCAATGACCTCTTCTAAAACATGTCTTTCTTTCGTTGTTATATCCGGCATTAATCCCATTTTCATATTCGCTCTAAATATTGATGACTGTATTTTTACAATCTTTCTTTCCTTTAATATCATATCTGGCATCCCCCTTTAGATATAGTGCTTTTAAAACGTCATTTTACTTTACTGTACGACGTCACAATGTAGTAACATCATTCTTATTTTAATTCAATTTTAAGTGAAGAGCTGCAATTACCTATTTTAAAATATGTTATTCTTTCACTATAAAATCAAGCATTTACACTTTCTTAAAATTTAATTTTCTAGATATTGATGACTGCACTCCCGATCCGTGTGTAAATGGAACATGCATGGATGGAGTAGACTCCTACACCTGTAACTGTGTTGCTGGTTATACTGGCATGAACTGTTCAGTAGGTAAGTTGGTCTCAATGTAGTAAATTTATCCTCCATTTCAATTTAATTTTAAGTGAAGAACTACAATTACCTCTTTTGTAATCTGTCATTCTCTCACTATTTAATCCAGCATTAACAATATTATTATTTAATTTCTAGATATTGACGACTGCGCTCCCGATCCGTGTGTAAATGGATCATGCATGGATGGAGTAGACTCCTACACCTGTAACTGTGATGCTGGTTATACTGACATGAACTGTTCAGTAGGTAAGTTTTTTCTAAGCGTTATAATATTTTTTTATTGTTTATTCAAGGTTAAGTAAAGAGCTACAATTACCTCTTCGTAACATGTCTTTCTTTCAATATCAATTCCGGCATTTACCCCCTTTAAATCTGTTTCTTTCAAAAAAGTTATTTTATATTTCTAAATGTAGGAGGTCTCATTTTAATAATTTTTTCATTAATCTTAATACAAATGAAGTTAAAGAATTTCAATGACCTCTTCTAAAACATGTCTTTCTTTCGTTGTTATATCCGGCATTAATCCCATTTTCATATTCGTTCTAAATATTGATGACTGTATTTCTGTATTTCTACAATCTTTCTTTCCTTTAATATCATATCTGGCATCCCCCCTTTAGATATAGTGCTTTTAAAACGTCATTTTACTTTACTGTACGACGTCACAATGTAGTAACATCATTCTTATTTTAATTCAATTTTAAGTGAAGAGCTGCAATTACCTATTTTAAAATATGTTATTCTTTCACTATAAAATCAAGCATTTACACTTTCTTAAAATTTAATTTTCTAGATATTGATGACTGCACTCCCGATCCGTGTGTAAATGGAACATGCATGGATGGAGTAGACTCCTACACCTGTAACTGTGTTGCTGGTTATACTGGCATGAACTGTTCAGTAGGTAAGTTGGTCTCAATGTAGTAACTTTATCCTCCATTTCAATTTAATTTTAAGTGAAGAACTACAATTACCTCTTTTATAATCTGTCATTCTCTCACTATTTAATCCAGCATTAACAATATTATTATTTAATTTCTAGATATTGACGACTGCGCTCCCGATCCGTGTGTAAATGGATCATGCATGGATAGAGTTGACTCCTACACTTGTAACTGTGATGCTGGTTATACTGGCATGAATTGTTCAGTAGGTAAGTTTTTTCTAAGCGTTATAATATTTTTTTATTGTTTATTCACGGTTAAGTAAAGAGCTACAATTACCTCTTCGTAACCTGTCTTTCTTTCAATATCAATTCCGGCATTTACCCTCTTTGAATCTGTTTCTTTCAAAAAAGTTATTTTATATTTCTAAATGTAGGAGGTCTCATTTTAATAATTTTTTCATTAATCTTAATACAAATGAAGTTAAAGAATTTCAATGACCTCTTCTAAAACATGTCTTTCTTTCGCTTTTTTATATCCGGCATTAATCCCCTTTTCATATTCGTTCTAAATATTGATGACTGTATTTCTAAAATCTTTTTTCCTTCAATATCATATCTGGCATCCCCCCTTTAGATATAGTGCTTAAAAACGTCATTTTACTTTAGTGTAGGACGTCACAATGTAGTAACATAGTTCTTATTTTCAATTCAAGTTTAAGTGACGAGCTGCAATTACCTATTTTACAATTTGTAATTCTTTCACTATTAAATCCAGCATTCACACTTACTAAAAATTTAATTTTCTAGATATTGATGACTGCACTCCCGATCCGTGTGTAAATGGAACATGCATGGATGGAGTAGACTCCTACACCTGTAACTGTGATGCTGGTTATACTGGCATGAACTGTTCAGTAGGTAAGTTGGTCTCAATGTAGTAAATTTATCCTCCATTTCAATTTAATTTTAAGTGAAGAACTACAATTACCTCTTTTGTAATCTGTCAGTCTTTCACTATTTAATCCAGCATTAACAATATTATTATTTAATTTCTAGATATTGACGACTGCGCTCCCGATCCGTGTGTAAATGGATCATGCATGGATGGAGTAGACTCGTACACCTGTAACTGTGTTGCTGGTTATACTGACATGAACTGTTCATTAGGTAAGGTGGTCTCAATGTAATAACTTTATACTTCATTTCAATTGAAGTTTTAGTGAAGAGCTACAATTAACTCTTTTATAATCTGTCATTCTTTCACTATTTAATTCAGCATTAACAATTTTTTTATTTAATATCTAGATATTGACGACTGCGTTCCCGATCCGTGTGTAAATGGAACTTGCATAGATGGAGTTGACTCCTACACATGTAACTGTGATGCTGGTTATACTGGCATGAACTGTTCAGTAGGTAAGTTTTTTCTAAGCGTTATAATATTTTTTTATTGTTTATTCACGGTTAAGTAAAGAGCTACAATTACCTCTTCGTAACCTGTCTTTCTTTCAATATCAATTCCGGCATTTACCCTCTTTGAATCTGTTTCTTTCAAAAAAGTTATTTTATATTTCTAAATGTAGGAGGTCTCATTTTAATAATTTTTTCATTAATCTTAATACAAATGAAGTTAAAGAATTTCAATGACCTCTTCTAAAACATGTCTTTCTTTCGCTTTTTTATATCCGGCATTAATCCCCTTTTCATATTCGTTCTAAATATTGATGACTGTATTTCTACAATCTTTCTTTCCTTTAATATCATATCTGGCATCCCCCCTTTAGATATAGTGCTTTTAAAACGTCATTTTACTTTACTGTACGACGTCACAATGTAGTAACATCATTCTTATTTTAATTCAATTTTAAGTAAAGAGCTACAATAACCTATTTTGTAATATGTCATTCTTTCACTATTTAATCCAGCATTAACAATTTTTTTATTTAATATCTAGATATTGAAGACTGCGTTCCCGATCCGTGTGTAAATGGAACTTGCATAGATGGAGTTGACTCCTACACCTGTAACTGTGATGCTGGTTATACTGGCATGAACTGTTCAGTAGGTAAGTTTTTTCTAAGCGTTATAATATTTTTTTAATTGTTTATTCAAGGTTAAGTAAAGAGCTACAATAACCTATTTTGTAATATGTCATTCTTTCACTATTTAATCCAGCATTAACAATTTTTTTATTTAATATCTAGATATTGAAGACTGCGTTCCCGATCCGTGTGTAAATGGAACTTGCATAGATGGAGTTGACTCCTACACATGTAACTGTGTTGCTGGTTATACTGGCATGAACTGTTCAGTAGGTAAGTTTTTTCTAAGCGTTATAATATTTTTTATTGTTTATTCAAGGTTAAGTAAAGAGCTACAATTACCTCTTCGTAACATGTCTTTCTTTCAATATCAATTCCGGCATTTACCCCCTTTAAAACTGTTTCTTTCAAACAAGTTATTTTATATTTCTAAATGTAGGAGGTCTCATTTTAATAATTTTTTCATTAATCTTAATACAAATGAAGTTAAAGAATTTCAATGACCTCTTCTAAAACATGTCTTTCTTTCGTTGTTATATCCGGCATTAATCCCCTTTTCATATTCGTTCTAAATATTGATGAACTATATTTCTAAAATCTTTTTTCCTTCAATATCATATCTAGCATCCCCCCTTTAGATGTGCTTTTAAAACGTCATTTAAAATGTCAAGCATTTACACTTTCTTAAAATTTAATTTTCTAGATATTTATGACTGCGTTCCCGATCCGTGTGTAAATGGAACATGCATGGATGGAGTTGACTCCTACACATGTAACTGTGATGCTGGTTATACTGGCATGAACTGTTCAGTAGGTAAGTTTTTTCTAAGCGTTATAATATTTTGTTATTGTTTATTCAAGGTTAAGTAAAGATAACATTTAACAAATTCATAGTGACGAAGCTTTTCGACCTGCACTCATCGGGTCACAACGCAGGAATGAGAGAATACAAGAAAATACAAAAGTCAAGGAAGTGTGTGTACAGCGACCCGGATATGATCCGGGCACGCTAAAATAATCGAAGCGCTTGTACAAACTCCTTTTGTCGGCACAATAGCGGATCTCTCCACTGAATGAACAACGCTTCTAAAAAGCGAAGATGTTGAAAGCTGCGTGCTCGGGCAACAATAGTGAACTGAGGCGGGTTATACGCCTTGGAACAAGCCGGACTATTCAGCAAGTGCTGACCAATAGCAGAGTCGCTGTGACTGCGGCATTGAACATTAGGGACGCTAGCAGCGGTTTTGCAAAAAATTACGCTTCGGCTGTGCTCGGCTACCAGCTGATGTCTGTCGTACCACGGAGGGTACGTGCTGTTTAATGCGGTCCGCTAGACGCTGAGATGTACGGCCAACGTAGACGGCTTCACACCGACAATGATACTGATAAACGACATTGCTCATTTGGGGGGAAGGCAGTACATCCTTGCGAACTGCGGGTAGCATTCTATTAGTAGAGAACACGACACGCGTAGCCACTGCAAAGTAACAGCGCGACACTGTATGCTTAATATCGCGCGCATACTTATCAGACACTTTACCTCGCCGAGGTAATTTGAGGTAGACCGGGCATTTATTAGCCATACATACGGGGGCGCTGAGAGCCATGCGGGCGGATCCTATCATACATATTATGTGCTAGCTGATCATTCTTACGTAAATCTAGCAGGTAGCGCTGCAACCTACCCTCGAGGCAACTGGTCCGATCGTGATTACATGCAGGACCAATGCACCGAAATTTGGAGTCATCATCAAGAACATCCATTATCTTACCAACATAATCACGCTTATTCAAAAGAACAACACCGGTGCCTTTGTCGGGTTTACAAATGTGAATGTCTTTGTTAGACCTAAGACCACGCACAGCCGTCATACATTCACGCGTCATATGGAAATCGGACAAGTCGTTAGGTATGCCACAATACGAGTGCGCGAGAACAGCCAAACGCGCCTTGGCTGAAGCTGCGTCATCCTTGCAAGTAGGATTGTGCCGCATTAGCTGTGAATAGAGGAGTTCAAATTCCGCAAACACCTCTTCACGGCTAATGTGAAGTTTGGGTATGCCAAAATTGAACCCGTGCGCAAGCACAAATTCTTCAGTTTCCGAGAGCTTGTAATCCGCAAGATTCAAAACATGTACAGCGGTGTCCTTAATAGCGCTACCGAATCGGTGCTGCTTAAGCGACGCAATAATACGGGCATGCTTAGCGCGGGTTTTATCTTCCATCTTGACATCGATGGACGCAATATACCTAGTCAAACGATTCAAATCAAATAGAGATATGAAACGCTATTAAGGACACCGCTGTACTGCTTGTACATGTTTTGAATCTTTCGGATTACAAGCTCTCAGAAACTGAAGAATTTGTGCTTGCGCACGGGTTCAATTTTGGCATACCCAAACCTCACATTAGCCGTGAAGAGGTGTTTGCGGAATTTGAACTCCTCTATTCACAGCTAATGCGGCACAATCCTACTTGCAAGGATGACGCAGCTTCAGCCAAGGCGCGTTTGGCTGTTCTCGCGCACTCGTATTGTGGCATACCTAACGACTTGTCCGATTTCCATATGACGCGTGAATGTATGACGGCTGTGCGTGGTCTTAGGTCTAACAAAGACATTCACATTTGTAAACCCGACAAAGGCACCGGTGTTGTTCTTTTGAATAAGCGTGATTATGTTGGT
Source organism: Heliocidaris erythrogramma (assembly GCA_025617745.1). NCBI lineage: Eukaryota > Metazoa > Echinodermata > Echinoidea > Camarodonta > Echinometridae > Heliocidaris > Heliocidaris erythrogramma. The sequence goes on from CM046864.1 coordinate 5,448,394, forward strand.
AAGATAATGGATGTTCTTGATGATGACTCCAAATTTCGGTGCATTGGTCCTGCATGTAATCACGATCGGACCAGTTGCCTCGAGGGTAGGTTGCAGCGCTACCTGCTAGATTTGCGTAAGAATGATCAGCTAGCACATAATATTTATGATAGGATCTCTTTTCCTCACCCCGTCCTTCGCAATCATCAAATCCCTACCTCTCTCTCTTTCTATCATTATCCATCTCACTCACTCAACTCCTTTTGCGTTCTCGTGTTGAATCGTAATGTTGTTTTGCTTCATGATTATAAAGTGTCATGTTGCATACAATCTCTCTTCATATTTTCCGTATTTTTTTCTTATATTTTTCTTTTTCTCTTTTTCGGTTTTTATACTTCCCTATTCGTATAATTTTTTCCCTCTCATTATTTCATTCTTCGCTTATGCATTTCATTTTCTTCTTTTTTTCTTTCCGTCTCTCCTACTCTGTCTATTTTTCTTCTCTCCTTTTCTATCTTTGTAGATTTCGTTGTATTTTCTTATGTCCCTTTATCATTATGTCGTTGATGTGTGTTTATACCCCTTCCTATTTATTATCTTGTTATCCTTATGTATTTCTCAATTTTCCCTATTTCCTTAGTACGTGTTTCTTTGTTCTTTTCCATGTTATTTGCTATCTACATGTATAGTACCTGTTGTCTTGCATTCATTTTCTTTCTCTCATCCAGTTGTCTTTCTACATTTCACAACCGTATGCATTTCCATGTTTTGTCGATGAGCTGGGAGGGCCCCATAATCATCAGGTTTTGTATTTTAAAGATCACATTGCAAGAAAATTCCATCAAAATAAATATTGGCTTAATACTTATTATTGCATAAATGGCATAAATTAAACAAGGTTATCCAAATTCAACGCTTGGAAACATTTGAATTAATGATTATTATCAATTATAAAACGGTAAAATACAGCCCCCGATATAGCAGCTGAAGACACACGAAGGACCAGTCCTGTCTAAGCAGACGATGTCCCATAACATCTTACACATTTTTCAGTGCCTGTTTTGTCATCTCCTCTTCACTTATTTCTCTTACTTGACTAGCGTCAGTCTTAATGTTAGTCTGTTGCCTCACTCTTAACTTCGTGTATGGTATTATTTTGATGAAATATGCAGCGTTAAAAAAATAAAGGAATCAGTCACTTGTAAACAAAATAAGACGCCATTGTATTTTCAGCTGCTTGCACCGGGCACGTTCGGCGTTTCAAGAGGGAACGAATACAATCTGTGATATTATTCGGAGGGCTTTTCAATTTGAAAGTGGGGTTTATTTCATTGATTATTGACCCTTCTCCTGTGTATTTACTATTAAACGGTTTTAGTTATCAGAATCGGTTCACTTTCCCTTTTAGAATGGTGTGAAATAAGGTCATGTTTAAATGTACCAAACTCTTTATAATTTGATAAATAATTGCATTGCAGTTACGTTTATTCATTATAGGACGTCGTCTGCTTAAGCAGGATTGGTCCCTAGTGTGACGACATCAAAACTTCGCTATATTTCTGGCGAATCCTCGGATATTCCAGATGCTGAGAAGAGCTTTTATTTGTGTTGTTTTTATAATCATCATAATTATACGCAGTTGACATAAAACTTATACGATTGCCATCTGTAAGCTTCCCAGTTTCTAGTGATACATTAATTGCCATATTTGTGATTTTCTTTGGATAGCTACTTGAAAAAGTTTTTGTCACGTGATCAAATTGGTCAATCCGTCCCGAATATCGAAATCGAAATCCGTCTCTGTGCCCCCTCTTTTACACAATCCTGGATCCGCCCCTGGAATAGAAATTATATTCTCTTGAACTGCAAACTACAGGCATGCGCGGGCTCTTGCCTAAAACGTAAATAAAACGAGATCGAGCGCTATTACTTTTGGAGCCCATGAGGCTAACAATTACCCTCCGAGAAAACCCTGCAAGACTGACACGACAGTCTCATGGACCGGTGGCGGATTTAGGGAAACCTAAATTTGTTTTGAAAATTTCTTTTGCAAATTTCTTTTGAAACCTTTTTATTGTGCCCCCCTTTTTAATTTTTTTGCCTGTCAGAAAATTATATTTTGTTTTAAATTTGCTTGTCAGAGAATTGTGGAGGGATAATGGATCCCATAAAATCTGATACCCCCCCCCCCCCCCCCCCCCTCTCTCCCAAGCGACTTTTGGAAGGCTTGTGAGAAATTAAAAAAAATACGAATCTCCCTCCAAGCAGTTCCCCCGAAGTTGGCAGCCCTGCATTTGTGTGCCCCCCCCCCCTTTACTACATCCTGTATTTGCCCCTGTCATGGACTGTCAGTGTCGGACTCATAGGCCCGAATTCACAAAGGTGGTTTCAGTCAAAACCATTGTCTAAACCATATTAAACTACAGCTTAGACAAAGATGGTTTGAGGTGAAACCACGGTTTTAACCAATCAGAGTGCAGCATTTAGGCAGCAGACATCGGCCGGCTGATCGATCTGGGCGTTGTGGCGTGCGCCTGTAATCCAGCTACCAGTGGAAGTTATAAACTGATTCAGCGGACCCATGCGGTTCGAGACTGAATCACGTCTTTCGGATGGTGACGTTAAAGGTCGGTCCCAGACGTAAATAATCATATCTGATTGATACACGCCTGTAAAACCCCAATACCACACACACACTCGATCGTGAACGCTGAGGAAAGAAATTTTCTCGCAACAAAACTTGAGGAACAAGCTTTCCCGAACCCAAGCTAGAAGGAAATCGTAAGTAATTTACCGATTCCAAGTGATATCTAATTTAGAAATTTTCTTTCTTCTTATCTGTAAGTATCGTGTTGCGCAGATAAGTAAAGATTACTTTATAAAACCATGCTGGTTGGAGCCCAGCGCCAGTGTGCACCTGGTGGAAAGAAAAAAAATCGCACTCTGGAAATTGTAACTGTATGTAAAGTCTAATGTCATAAACTAAAGCTAGAATCTAAGATGTACCATGTACAGCACTTATCCAATGTACTAAGTTATGATGTACAGTGTAGAGCATGTTGTAGGAATCTAAACTTCTGCGAACTTGTATACCCATCTGTAATGTAAGATACTATTACAGGAAGGTTCACAAAAATTTAGATTATTACTTACCACTATGAACATGGCGAACAAAGAAGCGAACAAAATATACAGCTCCTCATTGTACCTTCCACAATTGCTCTGGTAGACAAAAGAACATCCCTTCATTGCTATTATGTAAAAATATGTAGAACAGGTGTCACATGTATATTCAGCTGTTCTACTTATTTTACATAACAGCAATGACGGGATGTTCATTTGTCTACCAGAGCAATAGACCTGTTTATTAAGTGATTCAAATTCTATGCATACTTTTGAAACAAAGGTTGTTCTTGACAACCTGAAAGCTTGCCAGAGGCTTGTCAGACATAGCAACAGGAAATGTATGCAAACTGGATTCCAAGTATTGTAATTCATTCATTAATAACAGGTTAATGGAATACCTCGTTACTAGGTCCCCAGGAAAGAAACATCCATAAATTTGAATCACTTAGTAAACAGGTCTATTGTGGAAGGTACAATGAGGAGCTGTATATTTTGTCCGCTCTCTTTATCATCGTGTTCATAATGTACAGCTTCAGGATGCATCAATGCACATATAAAGCAGAGCGAATCACAAAGGCATGTTAAGCAGCACACATTACATGGGAGGGAAGGTTGGGTTCACATAGGAGTATACTATTCGGGTATACGGTGCACGTGTTCGAGGGCACGCGAATAGCTTGAATCGAAAAATAGGATTTCCTAATACCGGGTCGCGCCTTCCTTTTTTTACAACCAAGCCTAGGCAGAACCCCTTTTTGAAGACTTTAAAACAGACTAAAAGTAACGGACTTGTATTTTCTTACTCAGTCACCTTATTTTTAAATAAGCAAACCCTAACCCTAACCCTAATAAGCAAAAGAAAATTTCGTAATATAAACCTCTGCCGAGGTTCGAACTCGTGGTTCTTTCACCAAGAGAGGACTGGATTATCCGATTGCGCCACACACAACAGCTGCTCGATGCCCTTGCTCGTTTTATTATATCGCTATAATGTTGTTGTTGTGCCTAGTGAGGTTTTATGCAACACAAATTAGTTGCCAACTCCGTAGGTATAAACTAGGGAATTTATAATCTTACTAAGCACTAGTTGCCAGCTAAACTAGTAGCCTTTTATGCACATGGGCCCTGGAATCCTTCGGGCGGACGTACGTCGTCTGCTAGCGCACGATCTCATTGAATGTGGATCTCACGTGATTGAGACTACACGCCTACGTACACGCCCACATTACGTCATCAATATAAACAAACGTATATTACGTGTAGTATGACAACTTCTTTTTTGAGGTCAAAAGCATGCATATTCCCGTTTATTTATGAGGGGTCTATTGGACTTATCGAACCTTAATTATACATATTCAGCGCTTTAAATTTCAAGTAAATCACATTTTTCATAATTAGGGGTATTAAAACCATTTCAAAATCCCTTGTTGCATATGTTAACCTATGACAGCTGGAAGGCCAAAAGCATGTTCATTCATGCAGGGTCTATTGGACGCATCGAGCTTTAATTATACCTTTTAACAGCTTTAAATTTCTTGTAAATCACATTTTTCATAATTTCAAATAAATACTAGGGGAATTAAAATCATTTCAAAATGCCTGTTTCCATGTGTTATACTATGGCAGCTGGAAGGCCAAAAGCATGCATATACCCGTTTATTTATGCAGGGTCCATTAGACTCTTCGAGCCTTAATCATACATCTTCAGAACTTTAAATTTCATGTAAATAACATTTCCAACATTTTCAAATACAAAGGGAATTATAATGATCCTATTCAAATATTCCTTGTTTTCGCGTATAAACCTATGGCAGCCCATACTTTTTTCGTCAAAAGCATGCATATTCCCGTTTATTTATGCGGGGTCTATTGGACTCATCGACCTTAATTTATACCTTTTCAGAGCTTTAAATTTCATGTAAATTACATTTTTTTGTATTTTAAAATAAAAACTATGGGAATCAAAATCATCCTAAAATTCCTTGTTTTCACGTGTAAACCTATGCAGGCGAGACTTTTTTTTGGTCAAAAGCATGCATATTCCCGTTGATTTATGCGGGGTCTATTAGACTCATCGAGTCTTAATTATACCTTTTCAGAGCTTTAAATTTCATGTAAATCACATTTTCAAATAAATAAGGGAATTAAAATCATTTCAAAATGCTTGTTAACTTATTGCAGCTGGAAAGCCAGAAGCATCCATATTCCTGTTTATTTTTGAGCCTTCATATAAGCTTTTTCAGAGTTTCAAATTACATGTAAGCCACATTTACAATAAATTCAAGGTAATACTAGGGGAACTCTAATCATTCTTAAAATATATGTTGTAACATGTTAACCCTGTGACAAATGACTCTGTCAAAAACAGGCATGATCCTGGGAATTCATAGTTTCAGTTTATTGTTTCATATTTCACATCTACAATGTGTTTTTAGAGTATAAATGGTACAAACTATATAATTGGTACAAACAAGATAAATGGTACAAACAATCATGGGATATAATGTCACAGTAAATAAAAGAAGTTAAGTATCTCATATTTTTGGACTGGGCTAGAATAAAATGGAAATATTGAGGAGCCGAAAGAGAAAGCTACGCTTGTGAGTTATAGGCTTCAAAGAGTAATAAAATTTATAATAGTCTTTAAAAATAGTGGGAACGAGCAATGCATGATACAGCAATATGAGTATATAAATAAAATTAATGTGTCGCAGTAATCAAAATCGCATTCAAAGAAATAGTATTGGATGGTTCTGTCACTTTCATTACAGCAATGATATAACAATTCACGTTTTTAGCGTAAATAAGCATTTCCTGTACGCCGTGGCAATTTCTGAAGCATATACCGAAGTGCTCACATGATTTATAGCATTATTTTCAAGTTTTACTTATCTTTACATAAGAAAAGTGGCGTCTATCCCTTTTCTCGTGCAAAAATAAGACTTTAAAAAGATAGAGTAACTTCAAGAAAAAAATGACATCTTTTTTACGTGTTATACCTATTTCGAACGTATCCCCCCCCCCCCCCGAGTCTTTTTAACACAGCAATTTACGCCTGCCAAATGTACTACGGAAGTAGGTTAGAGTAATCTGTCGTGATACTATTAAAAGTCTTTGATTATGGTACTAGAAAATATGATCCCAATCTCAAAATATTCAAATCTTTAACAATTCAATTTTTTTTATTTGATTTGATTTGAATTTATTCAGACATTATAAAAACATGTCTCGGGAAAACAAAAAAGGTTTGACCAACCCATACAAGTCTGTTTCCCGGATATAAACAACAAGTAGGTTCAATATCATAAACATATTGCACAAAGTATTATTTAAAAGATGTAAACGATAGACAATAATGATGATTGCAAGTAAAATCACTGTAGTATTGCAGAGTACAAAATTAATTAGTTGAGGTATAGCATCTGTGAAATTAACAATGTGGGTTGAGATGGTTATTTAACGCTTTTTTAAACATGCTAAGAGTTTTCATATTGACTACATTCTTCGGAAGTTTGTTCCAATCATTCATGGTTTTAGGATAATATGAGTTCATATAATAATCTGTTCTTGCGAAGGGTACATGCATCTTTAAGTTATGATCGTTTCTTCCAATTCTGTTCGCAGGTGTGCACCTGTCTTTATGTCCTATAACTATTAAACCATTAACAAGCTTATAATAAAACACCAGTCGGAGGTACTTTCGTCTATTCTCTAATGTATTCATACTTAACTTTTGTAATAAAGTATCATAACTATCGCCATTTCACATGTATTGCTTTTAACAAAGATCTCTTCCAAAAAATATGAAACCTTTATTTTGAACCGGTTTAGATATTAATGACTGTGATCCTGATCCGTGTGTTAATGGAAAATGCACCGATGGAGTGACACTTGTGACTGTTTTCCTGGCTTTTTTTTTTTTTTTTTTTTGCACTATAAAGACAACCATCAATTGCCTGACAGAAGTCAAAATATTATTCAAAAATTACAACAATTTTGTATATGATTCAAAATAATCAGGTAGTTCTAGAGTAGGAACCTTATAAATGCTTAATGGAAAATAAGTTTCATCTGAAATTTTTATTTTCTTAATCATTATATTTTGTACCGATTATCAGCGGGATATTGTACTTGATTATATTTTTTATTTTTTGAAGAGAAGATCATTGAAAACGTGATTCTCGGAAATAACAATTTGTATATGATTAATAATAATCAAGTAGTTATTGAGTATTAACCTTATAAATGATTAATAGATAGCAAATACGTTTCATTTGTACTTTTTATTTTTACAATAATTATATTATTGTACCGATTATCAGTAAGATATCGTATATGACTTTTTAAAGAAAAGAACATTAAAGTAGATATTCAAAGAAAAGCACAAATATGGCAATTAATGTATCACTAGAAACTGGGAACTTACAGATGGCAATCGTATAAGTTTTATGTCAACTGCGTATCTGGTGATTATAAAAACAACACAAATAAAAGCTCTTCTCAGCATCTGGAATATCCGAGGATTCGCCAGAAATATAGCGATGTTTTGATGTCGTCACACTCGGGATCGATCCTGCTTAAGCAGACGACGTCCTATAATGAATGAACGTAATTGCAATGCAATTATTTATCAAATTATAAAGAGTTTGGTGTATTTAAACATGACCTTATTTCACACCATTATAAAGGGAAAGTGAAACTGATTCTGATAGCTAAAACCGTTTGATTGTAAATACATAGGAGAAGGGTCAATGATCAATGAAATAAACCCCACTTTCAAATTGAAAAGCCCTCCGAATAATAGCAGGATGGTATTCGTTCCCTCTTGAAACGCCGAACATGCCCCGGTGCAAGCAGCTGAAAATACAATGGCGTCTTATTTTGTTTACAAGTGACTGATTCCTTTATTTTTTTAACGCTGCATTTTTCATCAAAATAATACCATATACACGAAGTTAAGAGTGAGGCAACAGACTAACATTAAGACTGACGCTAGTGAAGGAAGAGAAATAAGTGAAGAGGAGATGACAAAATAGGCTCTGAAAAATGTGTAAGATGTTATGGGACATCGTCTGCTTAGACAGGACTGGTCCAGGGTGTGTCGTCACATATCTCAGCAGCGTTCGAGGAGCTCTTCAGCTGCTATATCGGGGGCTGTATTTTACCGTTTTATAATTGATAATAATAATTACTTCCAATGTTTCCAAGCGTTGAATTTGGATAACCTTGTTTAATTTATGCCATCTATGCAATAATAAGTATTAAGCCAATATTTAAAATCATTAACGTTCTACTTTAAAACCTTGATTCTCTGAAACAATCGCAGCTAACCTGTGTTCATAAACCGAAGGATTGAATTTCATAAATTTGTTTGCGTAAAAGGAATGTGACACCATGTTTTGTTTTGTTTTGTTTTGTTCTTTTGTTTTCATTTGCACTATAAAGACAACCATCAATTGCCTGACAGAAGTCAAAGTATTATTCTAAAATTTCAACAATTTGTACATGATGATCTTTGAAGGTAGAGGTTTGCAGGGTGGTACCGATAACGTGGAGAAGGTATACGGTTCACCATGTGGTTAGTCCTGAAAAGGACTACTGAGTGAGAAGAAGAAAGTGGAGAAGAGTGAGAAGAAGAAAGTGGAGAAAAGTTGAGAGGAGAAGAAAATAAAAGGCGAGATAGAAATTCAGAGAGTGTAGAAGTAATCTTTCTTGAAAGTGTGAAGTCCTGAAAAGGACTGTAAACCAGATGAGAAGGCTGAGAGTGGAGAAGACTCGACGTTTCGGACAGGTTGACTGTCCGTCATCACGTGACGGATTTTTGTACGTGATTTGGTTTGATAATAATCAAGTAGTTCTTTAGTAAAAACCTTCTAAATCCTTAATAGATAGCAAATCAGGTTCCTGTTTTTCTTTCACATTAATGTTATTTTGTACCGATTATCAGTAGGATATTGTACCTAACTTTATATCATTTTTTTTTAAAGCGAAGATCATTAAAACCTGGTGTTGGCTGTTGTCTTTGTAATAGATTTAAAAACAGCTGGAATTCTGCCTGATAAGTAATTTAATGAAAATGTCTCAGTGATGTCACATTAATGCTTTAGAAAGTACATTCAGTTATATCATTCCAATGAAATGCGCAGTTGGAAAAGACTCACAAAGTTATGTGTGATTAGATGGTAATGATCTCCTTAAAAAAAAACCCACTGCCTCTCATTCTTTTAAACACGTACTAATTATTATTAACATTAAAATGCTTGTTTTTCACATTGTTTCCTCTTTCCCCAAGACGTGGATGAATGTGCAATTGATACAAGCCTCTGTAGTAATGGAAGATGCTTCAACATCCTCGGATCGTACACTTGTATCTGCAACAATGGATTTATATTAGAGGATGGGAATTCTTGCATTGGTATGTCTATTTACATTCTTCTCTTTTTCACAAGGATTAATGAACAACAATTTAACCATCAATGCAATGCCTTAAAAATCATCTGGTTTGATTTTCATGATTGTCTAGGCATCGATAATTTTTCACGGCATCATGTCATTCTTTTAATTTTATGTGGAAATAAAATAATTTTATTTTTTTTTTTTTTTTTTTGGGGGGGGGGGGTTCTCTCTTCCTCGTTTATTTTCTGGTTCTTTTATTTAAAAAAAATCTTTTTCTTTGTTTTGTTATTTGTTTTATGTTTTTGTATCCAGCTCTCCCAGGTAATCTTTTCACCAGTCAAGTGACAGTGCAGATTACAGGACAAACTCTGAATGGTGTTGTTTTGACGTTTACTGCAGATTTAACCGATAGGTCTTCGTCCATATTCATGGAGTACGAACTCGCGTACTGTAACGTTGTAAGTAAATATTTCGATACGAAGGATTCCTTTTGAAATAAAAAAAAGAATGTGACGGTTTGAGAATTTTGCATTTTTAACTTCCAAATTAAACGTCTTACTTTACATTAACATGTATTTACTATTAAAAAGGAGGATTTACACGTGACATTCTGTACGATTTGCGTGTAAGTTACATGACATGAGATCAGTGGTGAGAAAGAATGTGTGTTACGTTTGCTTACAGTAATGAAATTTAGGTCGCCGCGTACATGTATAGGCCTACTTCATTTGGGGTCGTAGGGAGTGCGATGTGAAGAACTAAGATTGGAATATAAACAATAACATTGCATGAACAAAATATCCTTCCCCTTCTTGGATGAAAACGTGTCTTTAATATGAAAATCGTTTAGATCGAATCTCAACTGTGCAAGTACAGATACAAATAACCCGTAACATTTCTCAGACATGAATTACCCAGATGCTCTTAACTCCTTCAGTGCCGATGTCACATTATGTGCCAGAAATCATTGTCATTTTCATTCACCAATCGCTCAACCACTGGAAAGGTTAAAATGGTGGTCAATGTATATCAAAATGTTGAGCATAAATCAAGCATTCTTAATAATTATGTGATTATAGTTATATGCTACCATTGAAATTTTCAGAGGAAATGGCACATTTTACAAAAGATATTAACTTATTTCAACATTAAAGAATAGTAAACAAATGAGAAACCAAGCAATAATGGACAAGAACGAAACTCAAATGTAATTTACTATAATTCCTATGCATAAAGTTGGGTAAAATAATACTGTTTGGTATCGTAAGAAATGGTAATAAATATCCTACAAGTTTTGTACACAATATTTTGGGAAATAATAGACTTAAACCCCTTAACACAGTAAGGCCCGAATTCACAAAGGAGGTTTGGTTTAAACCATGGTTTAAATCCCCTCCTTGAGTTTTTAAGCGTACGTGCGCACGGAATCCGATCCAATCATATATTTTCTTTGAGCGCGCGCATGGGCAATGTGCGCTTATTTGCGCTTATGTCAGTACGCTTACGGAGGTGTAAACCATGGTTGAGGTTTGAACCTCCTTTGTGAATTCGGGCCTAAGAGTTAAGCTGTATTTAATTCTGTATCATTTAAAAAGCAGAATCAAAATCAATAATTCTTTCACCGTGAACATGGCAAACATAAGTTTCTCAAACCTTACAATGATCAAAATAGCCTAGCACATTGCAAACATTAATCGGCATACCTAATTATCGTGAACAAGTCCTCCCAATAGACAACCTGTGGTCGATATTTGATTATGTTTCCCAATTTTTCCTAATTCTCATACTTTCACAGAGTATGATCGCTTGTAAAGCAGAAATCCATGTAAGAATATACACAGAGTTTAAATATTCAGATCCATGAATGAAAATGACTGCTAAAACTTTAAAGTATCAAACTGTATAGGAACATCAGTGATCTATGGTAATATTACTCTTAGAACATAATGTGACAATATTGTTTATGAGATTTAAGAAATTAAAAACAGTGTAAGTATCCGTCTTTACGGTCACATATTGAGAAGACTATTGCATCAGAGAGTTGAGGCAGAATATCATCAAGAACAGGTAGAGGTATATGCCTAGCTCCGGGATGCCTAGCTCCGGGATGCACCATCTGTTCACAATTTCAAGAAATCTCTGAAGACATACATGTTTACCTTAATGAAATAATTTTAGTTATGGTTATTGAAATGTTAAGATAATTTTTGAATACATCTATCATGTTCTAATTATTGTCATTACATTAATTTCAATTCTGATATCACTATATGATTATTGAACCTTAAGTTGTTATGTTTATAAATTATGTTTACTTTGTTAAGCGCATAGAGACTATTTTGTATTTTGCGCTATATAAGCATCTTATTATTATTACTGTCCTTTGAATTTTGACATTAAAAGCTACATAAATAATATTGAAACACATTTAATATGCATGAAATGTGTCGTTTTCTGAATAAAAGTAAACAAATAAAGTAAAAAGTAAGAAGAGTATCTTCTCTGGTTGATTGCTTACAAAAAGCAAACAATATTAGTATCATGTGACTGAAAAAGAGTGTTCCTGTCTCTAAGGAAAGAGATGCAGCGAGTAAACTGATAAATTTCAAAAGGATTTATACTTCTCTTTATTTCTTTTGAAGAAGACTACAAAACAACGCAAAATAACACAACTATCTCGACTCTACCAAATTACTATCATGCGATGATATATACATGATAAATATGACCACTAATGATTGTTTTCCCCTTTCTTTCCTTTGTCTCACGTATTAGTTTAGTCAGTATGTTAGGGATCAGTTGGGTTCCTCACTTGTCGGTGAAAGTTGCGTTATTCTGTCGTTCAGCAACGGGAGTGTAATCGGTGACTTACAAATGGAACTTGCCGCTACCAGTCAAAGTGTAGCTGATGCGCTTGCTCTGGATTTAGCTGCTCTATCTACCACCGGTCAACGAGCTCTGTCTGCGAATGGTCAAACTCTGGTGGCGTCTAGTATATCGGCAAACGGTAAGGACAAAACACAGCCTTTTTTTCTCACATGTCTTCATTCTTTGAAGACACCTTTAGAAGACATTCATAATGATATTGTAAAAACAACAGCAAACAACGAACCACAAACTTGAAGCTTTTTAATTATTGATCAATCCAAGTCACACTATTTGATTTACTCGTTTAGTCCTATACCTACCAAAAAGTCCCCATTCCCCATAAAGTATTACAGTGTTAACAATTCTGAAATACCTCCATCTATTGGTTTATTTATGTATATGCCTAAACTACACTGCGTTATGCTAACGGCGACAGATTTTACATGTATATCTACTGGTGCATGTATATGTTATGTTTAGGGAAAATGTTAGAGCTCTGTTTGCGCTAAAAATAGACCTGCACGAGGGATAATTGAGTATTTGCAGTTCATATAGTCCAGTAATGGTGCATAAATAGAACATGCACTAATTGTTATAGTAAATAGTCCCCTAGATCTATAACTGTTAATGTGTATTAGGCCCGTACTCCCCGTGCAAATATTGTGCACTATAACAATTTGTTTGCACGTCACGTGATGCGAATGTAACCAATAACAGCGCATATTATATCATGCACTATTTAATATAATCAAATATATACTATTCTGCATTCATTCTATAAATGTAGTAAAAATGCAAAAGTAATTTTGCATGTTTGTTGTACACGGCGTTGTATCTTTGATTCATGTTATATGCCACGCATGTCGCTTTGGCATACAACAAAGACATCAAGCCGACAAACGATAACTCGGTGAGGAGAAAAAACATATCGTGATTGTAACATTGCACAAACTGCTATGAATATGTTTTTGAGATTGGAAGGATTTTTCTGAGCCAAAAGAGTGCGCATCATTAGTTTGGGAATGTTTAATTGTGGCGAAAGAACGGGGAAAATATATCTGTATTTAGAGCATTCATGTTTCATGTACATTATTATCATCATTATTAGGTGGTCTGTCGGTATCGACAGATCACCTTTTAATTTTGTCAGAATTTTCTTTTTCTTTATTTCTTCTTTTTATAACAAAATCTTGTGGCCACCAAATCTCAAAATCGGCCACGTCAATATCATCGAGTTTCATGTCATGTATGAGGTCAATCATGGACATGGTCCATTAAGCTTTTGGAGGTCAACAGGTCATCGTGACGTCATCAAGACGCCATTTTGTAAATTTACAAGATTGAATATATCTTCATAATCAATCATCAAAAATCAACTATATTAACATCACATAAACTTCAAATGACAGGTCATCAAGTCATGTCCTCAGAGGTCATCTAGAGGTCAGGACGTGCGCGTACGCGCGCGTCAAAATTTAAAAATGTTCAAAATCATGTAGGATCAAGTCTGCACACGTTTCAGGTCATTTTGAGCATTTCAAAAAATTGCGCGCCTACACGGGTGCGTGCGCGTTTTCCCGTATTCCACTATGACGGAGACTAAACTCGCCGTTTTTTCTTGTGTACTCTCATAGAACATCAAATTCGGAGCAATTTGATACCCATTCTATCTTTCTACGACCATTAATAAGGAAATTATCGTCCGTCAAAGTTTGCAGCACGCGCGGGCGCGATCCCTCACTATAGGCCATATATGGGCAAAAACATGCCTATACAAAATTCACTGTAGCTCGTTAGATAGTCCGTTGACCCCCAAATTTTTTGTCATCATCAGGTAGGGTATGAATCATAGATGTCATTTCATGTATCATTTGACCCTTATAAACATTATGACGTCATCAAAATGGCGCCAGAAGTCAAAATTTCCATTTTTCATGTTTTGACGTCATCACATTTATGCAAATTTGGCTCTAGATTCGTAATTATTGGTCGTTTTTCGCCCAGATTTTAATATGTTGTAGCTGAGGCAATTTCCTACAAAATCATACACCACCAATTTTCATTTTTATGTGAAATTTTCAATTAAAGATGCCATGTCAGAATTTTCCCTATTTGCGTGTTATGTCTATGGAAGATTTTTTTTTTTAAATCATGAATCTACATGACATTGTTCTCTGAGCTGTATCTCAGTTGTTTTTGGTCTATTTTCTTCCAGATTTTAGTATGTTATAGCTGAGACTATAAGCTTTTATAAGTGTGGTCTCCAATTTTTGATCAGATGTCGGGATCATGCCCAATTTTTCACTACAAAACGGGATTTGAGAATCATGTTTTTCGTTTACGTGTCATCTCTATGGGAAATATTTTGGTATATTGGTCAAAGCACTTGACTCGCACTCCGGTGACCCAGGTTCGATCCCCGATGGGGCCATTACAAATTTTTTTTTTTTTTTTTTGCTTCTTTTTGCCTTTCATTTTACCGTCTTGTTCGACTATTATAACATAAACAATCACAAACCAAGTAATATACTGCCTTATTTTGCGTGTTATGTCTATTGGAAAGTACTGTGCAGTGGTTATGTATAACCCTATGGAAAATCTGATTCCCTGACGTGTATTAAAGCTATCCTGCAATATCATTAGTCCTATTTGATATCACAATTTATCAAAATTGGCTCAGTCAATTATCTTAAAATTTTCGTTAGTCATCAGTCCTAATAAGGTCAAGTTCCCGCATCTTTTTCAAGGTCCTCGGATTATTGTGACGTCATCTACGCGCCATTTTCTACAATCAACTTATGGTCGTATCTTCATAACGAAATGTCATTTCTGTTTCATATTTGGCATAGTTAAGGTCAATGTCATTCCAGTCATGGTCATCACAATTATCACCATCCTCCTCCTCATTATCATTATCACTGTCATGATTTAATGATCATCATCATGATTATCATCAACATCATTATCATCATCACTGTCATGATATTCATGATGATTATCATCATCACATCTTCCAATGACCGTTTCACACATTTTTCTACATTTCTGTCCTCAAGAAGCATCTCCATGCGTGGCATTTTTGACTTCCTACATGTATCTTCAGTCTAGCATTTTGAACACCATGATTACAATCATCAAATTGAAAGACAGACCACCTAATTCGTCCTCATGACGAATTAAATTCTAGTTTTTATTATTTATTTTTATAACAAATTTTTGTACCCACCAAATCTCAAAATCGGCCAGGTCAATATCATCGAGTTTCATGTCATGTATGAGGTCAATTATGGACATGGTCCATTAAGCTTTTGGAGGTCATCAGGTCATCGTGACGTCATCAAGACGCCATTTTGTAAATTTACAAGATCGATTATATCTTCATAATCGATCATCAAAAATCAACTATATTCACATCACATAAACTTCAGATGACGGGTCATCAAGTCATGTCCTCACAGGTCATCTAGAGGTCAGGACGTGCGCGTACGCGCGCGTCAAAATTTAAAAATGCTCAAAATCACGTAGGATCAAGTCTGCACACGTTTCAGGTTATTTTGAGCATTTCAAAAATGTCCGTGCGTAAGCGTCCGCGCGCGCGTTTTACGCGCGCGCAAGTCGTAAATAACGTTAAAACGCTGTTTTTTCGATTGATTTGCAATCCTGACACTTTTCTTCATCATTTTCATCAACTTGGAATCAATTTCAATCAATAATAAGGTCGTACGGGCGCGTCAAAGTTCAAAATCCGTGTGCGCGTCTATGGCGAAAATAACGTAAAAACGTGCAAAAACATGCCTCTACAAAATTAACTTTAGCTCTTTAAATAGTCCATAACCCCCCAATTTTCTTTCATCATCAGGTAGGGTATGAATCATAGATTTCATTTCATGTATCATTTGACCCTTATAAACATTATGACGTTATCAAAATGGCGCCAGAATTCAAAATTTCCATTTTTCATGTTTTGACGTCATCACATTTATGCAAATTTGGCTCTAGATGCGTAATTATTGGTTGTTTTTCGCCCTGATTTTAATATGTTGTAGCTGAGGCAATTTCCTACAAAATCAGTTTTTTCATTTTGATGACGTCATCACAGTGAAATTTTCAATTAAAAACGACATGTCAGAATTTTCCCTATTTGCGTGTTATGTCTATGGAAGATAATTTTTTTTCGAATCATGAATCTATATGACATTGTTCTCTGAGCTGTATCTCAGTTGTTTTTGGTCTATTTTCTTCCATATTTTAGTATGTTATAGCTGAGACTATAAGCTTTTATAAGTGTGGTCTCCAATTTTTGATCAGATGTCGGGATCATGCCCAATTTTTCACTACAAAATGGGATTTGTGAATCCCGTTTTTCGTTTATCTCTATGGGAAATGTTTTGGTATATTGGTCAAAGCACTTAAATTGCCTCTCACTCCGGTGACCCAGGTTCGATCCCCAGTGGGTCCATTAAATTTTTTTTTTTGTGTGCTTCTTTTTGCCTTTCATTTTACCATCTTGTTCGGCTATTATAACATAAGCAATCACAAACCAAGTAATAAACTGCCTCATTTCGCGTGTTATGTCTATTGGAAAGTAGTGTGCAGTAGTTTATGTATAACCCTATGGAAAATCTGATTCCCTGACGTGTATTAAAGCTATCAAGCAATATCATTAGTCCTATTTGATATCACAATTTTTCAAAATTGGCTTACTCAATTATCTCCAAATTTTCGTCAGTCATCGGTCCTAATAACGTCAAGTTCCCACATCTTTTTCAAGGTCATCAGGTTATCGTGACGTCATCTAGGCGCCATTTTGTACAAATCAACTTATGGTCGTATCTTCTTCACTAAATGTCATTTCTCTTTCATATTTGGAACGGCTAAGGTCAATGTCATTTCAGTCATGGTAATCACCATTTTCATCAACATCATCACCATCATCATCACCATCATCATCATTATTATCATCATCATGATAATCATCAACATCATTATCATCATCACTGTCATGATATTCATGATGATGATGATGATGATGATAATGATTATCATCAACATCATTATCATCATTACTGTCATGATGATATAATGATCATCATCATGATTATCATCAACATCATTATCATCATCACTGTCATGATATTCATGATGATGATGATGATGATTAACATCAAAATCATTATCATCACCACTGTCATGATGATATAATGATCATCATCATGATTATCATCAACATCATTATCATCACTGTCATGATATAATGATCATCATCATGATTATCATCATCACTGTCATGATATTCATGATGATGCTGATGATTATCATCAACTTCATTATCATCACCACTGTCATGATGATATTCATGATGATGATGATTATCAACATCATTATCATCATCACTGTCATGGTGATATAATGATCATCATGATTATCATCAACATCATTATCATCATCACTGTCATGATGATATTCATGATGATGATGATGATTATCATCAACATCATTATCATCATCACTATCATGATGATATAATGATAATGATGATGATATAATATCATCACCGTCATGATCATCATTGCTATTATTATTATGTCATCACCATCATCATTATATCACCTTCATCATGATAATCATCACCATTATCATGATTGTTATCTTGCACAAATATTATCACATCTTCCAATGACCGTTTCACACATTTTTCTACATTTCTGTCCTCAAGAAGCATCTCCATGCGTGGCATTCTTGACTTCCTATCTTCGGTTTAGTATTTCCCCATTATTATGAACATCCTGATTACAATCATGATCATACAAATTGAAAGACAGACCACCTAATTCGTCCTCATGACGAATTAAATTCTAGTTGTTATTATTGTTATTGTTATTATCGTGATTAACATCATCATCATCATTATTGACAGATTAAAGTTTCCTTTGCTCGCTCAAAGTGATAGAATGAACTGCTACTAGTTGTGTATTATCAATGTAGTAAAATGACGCGAAAGCGTTTGAACTGTCTAGCGTTATATTTGTTAATTGTTCCGTAAGCCCCGCACAGAGAAGAAAAACAGAAATACATAAATAAAAAGAAGATAGTGTGAAGAATAACACAGAAAGACATAAGAAAAATAAGGAAGACAGAAGAAAAAGAAAGAAATACATATACAAATAAAAAGAAGACATAGAGAATAACCAAAAAACATACATTTACAAGGAAAAAAGACGATGGAAGGAAAAAACTCAAAATTACATAAGGAAAAAAGGAACAAAGGAGGAAAGAAAAACAACGAAATACATAAAGAAAACAAACGAAAATAGAAAGAAGAAAAACAAAGAAATACATAAAGAAAAACAAACGAAAATAGAAAGAAAAAAAAAATGCATCGAGAAATAGAAAATAAGATGAGAGAATGAAAAATTAAACAAAGAAATACATAAGAAAAAATACACATAGAAGAGAAACAAAGAAATATATAAGGGAAGAAAAACGAAGACAGAGAAGAACAACACAGAAATATATAAGGGGAAAAAAAAACGAAGACAGAGCAGAAAAACAAAGAAATACACAAGAAAAAAGGAAGACACAGATAAGAAAGTCAAGGGAATACATAAGGAAAAAAGAAAAGAGAAGGAAAACAAGGAAATGCATAAGGAAAAAGGAAGCCAGAGAGAAGAAACACAAAGACATACATAAGGAAAAAGAAAGACAGAGAAACAAAACCCCAAAGAGATACATAAAGAAATTAAAAGAAGATAGAGTGAAGAAAAAAATCGATCATAAAGAACTAATTGGAAGACAACAGAAGAAAACAAAGATTAAAAATTCATTAGGAAATAACGAAGATAGAAGACAAAAAATACTATAGTACCGTCCCTGTGAATTTAAAGATTGAGAACGCATCTTGGAATCGTTCGTGCTTTCTCCATTCACGTAGGGTTTGCGTGCAAATTCTCTTACACAGTGGAGCGTGGTAATCGATTAACTATTTTGACGTCAGATTATTACGGATTTACGTTATAACGGTTTTTCGTGATTTTACTACACTGATTATGTAGTTGGAAACTCGCTAGTTTACAGCCCCCCCCCCCCTAAATCGTGCCCTTCATAATACTATTATGCCCACAGTTACTCTGATTTTACATAATAAATGATATAAGATTATACACGCTTTGAAAACCTATATTATTTACTTATTTATATATTTATTTGTTCGTTTATTCATTTATCTATCTGTTTGCTTGCTTTCGATCCCATTTCATAATAATGTAAATAAATGTAATGGAATCGGGGGTTGGGGAATATAAAGACTCGCACTCCTAGGCCGGGCTTTGAGCAAAATCTTTTTTTTTTCGTGTGTGCTTGTGGAATTAAGGGGCAGCATTGTCTATAAGGGGCAGGGGTGCACCTCAGGCTCTTGAAGGCTGCAAAATCTCCTCCACCCCCTCACCCCCGCCAGAGAGAGAGAAAGAGAGAGAGAGGGGGGGGGGGGGCGAGAGCGACTCCCTTATTTTGATTTTTATCTTATTTTGTTTCCTTGCGTTAATTTTCTGAACGATTTTGTTAAAATTTGCACGCTAGCTGAGTGCTAACTCTGAAAAAAATGAAAACAAAGCAAAATGGCAACCACAGTAAAGCATAAAAAGGACACTACTGCCTCATTTACGGTCGCTTTACTCCCTTGCCTTTTCAGTAAAATATGCTCTTTTTAGTAAAATATGCTCTTTTTGTGCATGTATTTGCGTCCCATTCTAGGATATTTAGCGCTTGCTGGAAATATAGAAGTCTGGAATAGAAGTCAGACCCCAAATTCAATTAACCTTACATTAAGCCTATTTGGCAACTAAAATGCTTCCTGTTTGTCAGCTAGGCGCTAAAGTGTTAGTTTGCGACTGGGCCCTATTCATAACCTTACTTGTGAGCTAGCTATATTTACACGTACATTACGTGGCAACGAAATTATGTTATTTAGGACCTCGAAGTAACAGCTAGGAAATGTTATGGAGGATGTTGTGGCGGATATATAAAGAACAATCTTCTAATGAGAAAGAAAATGACAATTGTGAAAGATAAAATGAAAGAGAAAACAAGGAAACTAAGAAGAATAAAAATAAGAGAAACAGAAAAAGAAAATAAAGTTAAAAACAAAGACTGAATGAAAGAAAACGAGAAGCTATCCGCAAGAAATGAATATGGGGAATAAATCGAGTCTGTAACCGTCTATTAATAGTTTATAGAACCATACACGTAGAAGTAACAGGTATTGATCAGTGGCTGGTCTGACAGAGTATTGTCAACACATTCCTGCCTTTTAACCAATGTCTATTCTATCGTGGAACACAGAATTCCATTGTCTATTTGGCAACTAAATCCTTCCTAATTTGATACTCGCTGGAATAGTTCTCAGTAAGGTTTCATGAAAGACACTTTTGTTGGCAACTTCACATAAAACGCTCTTTTGCTGCATGAAGAATATACTCTGCATTCTACATTCACTTATGTGTCGTGGTCTAGTGGATACTTCACCGGAGTGTAGATCACATGGTTCACGGTTCGAATCCCTCCGCGGCGCTAATGTCCTTTGGTAAGACATTCCTCTACATTTGCCACTCTCCACCCAGGTAAAGTAAATGGGTACCCGGTATGAAGAAATTCCTTGAATGCCTTATCGTCTATCATGGCAGCTTGGCTAAAGCCGGGGTAATAATATGATACTTTCTATTAAGCGCAGTATTATTATTATTATTATTATTATTATTATACCCACTTCAACACCAGGAGGCCCAAATTGCCAAGTCCGTAACTAGCTGAGTTATTTGGCTTCTTGATAGTTAGCAACTCGGGATTTTAGTTACCCACTAGTTGGTAACAATCTTAGTAACGTTTTATGAATACATTCGCCCAGGTCAGAAGGGTGTTTGAAATGCATAAAATGCCCATTTATAAACCTTTGGAATAAGCCTGTACTCAGCTCATAGAACAATCTTGAAAGAGAGGCTTATTTTAAAAACTTTTTACAAATGTATATTTATATTTACATTGATTATATTATATATATATATATATATATATGCACTGTATACATTTTATTCGGTACTTTTTATTAGATGACGAGTGTGCAAGCTCCCCTTGCCAGAATGGAGGAATCTGTCAGGACATAGGAGGAGGTGGTTTTAACTGCACGTGCCCAGACAGCCACAAAGGAGAAACATGTAACGTAAAGAAAGGTGAGAATATTTTCATCCCTGTATATAGCCGGTTGACTGTTTCCAATTTTGAAGAAGATTTTTTTAAAGTAAAGGTAAGGATGCTACATGATATTAGAAAAATAAAAACATTGTATTACGTTGTTTCTTATTACGTCCCTCTAATGTAGCCGGGTGTAGTTGGTATCCTAGAGATCCCAGATCCCCAGTGATGTGTGAGCAGATGTTCCATGATCATGGAGACCGTTTACAATGTAACTGCACTGTTGGATTTAGAATGGAGCCCGTCTACTGCAACGATGGAATGCTGCTAAACGCAACTAAATATGAAAACTTACGGGAGGCACAACCCCTCGTACCGACATGCACTGGTAATTCAATGATAAGCTATTCAAAGTTCAGATTAGTATTAGTATTTTATATTTATGTTTTATTTTTCTTTTGGTGTTTTTTTTTAGCAAAGAGCTCCTTTAGAAAAAATACAAAGGAAGTTATGGAATTTATCAAGGTAGAATTTTTAAATAAACATTGTTTCTTTGGAAAGTTTCAGTAGGAGTTAAAATAAGTGTAGATTTAACGCTACACGGTTTCATGTTCCGGAGGTTAACATAACAAGATACAGGCATCGACATAGTGAAGATTTTTCCCAATTTTTGAAATATTATCACACATACAACTGGTGAAGTTTGAGGAAAACGATTGTTTTATTAAGCGACCATTCGATGAATATTTATCACGTAAAATAATTGTATTGCCAAGTACATACCTTGCTCGTAAGCTAATTCATCATTAAACAAATTTATCCCCAATGTGCTATAACAATGAAAAACAACGAATACGCTTTGGCAACAAAAGGCCATTCAAGGTAATAAAGATATTAGTCTTTGTGTGACATCCGATCGTTTTATGCATAAACATAGGCAAACGAAAATTTGATGCTTACTCTCTGCTTCCAAGCAGGTATGAAGAGTTTGATTAAAATATTTCATCCATAAAACCAAGTTCTAAAAAAAAAGAGGATACACAATTCCCTTATATGGCAATATCGCTTAAGCAACACGAGGCAAGACTAATGTTTTGTTTAATTACCTGACTCCATTTTACTTTCCGATGGGAACTTCAGTTCCTGAAGCTACTGAATGTTGAAAGTTTAAAATTGTTAATTTAGCCCATTTGCATAAATATTACGTTTAAGACTAAACCCTTTAAAAATAATACAAAAAGTCCTTGTGTGATAGTACAGTCAGAACAGCAATAAAATTGCAAAATATATCATTTTAGAAAATGAATTCGAATAAATCATCATTTTATTGAACTATTTCATATATTAGTTCACTTTGGACCTACTCTTTTTCTGAATTTCATGGGACATATTTTAATAATAAACCGCTTTAACCCACAAATTAATTATGATTGTTGATCTCGCAGAGATGTTTATTCTGTCTTGACATTTCTTTACAGATATCAACGAATGTCTGGAGCTCGAACTGTGTGAACACGAATGTATTAACACACGAGGGTCATTCTTTTGCCGTTGCAAGCAAGGGTTTCGTCTTAGTACCGGTGGGAGGTGTGAAGGTAATGAATAACAACAAAAGGTGAACTGGGGAGGTGGGGGGGGGGGGTGTTTAATAAAGCTGTTCGTCGAGTTAGCATGACTTTATGAATGACTTAAATAAGACAAGCCAAATGAAATGCTCAATCATTTTTAACTGCATCATCTAAAGTTGAACTGTGCAGACATAGAATAATTTTTTTATTATAACAAACATTTTTAAATGACATGTATATGTTTGCCATAATTTAATTGGGGTTATTAGAAATACAGTCACACTTTCTTAAAACATCAGGGAGAACTTTGGGCATCCTATGTGGCACTACCTATTCAAGTCGTTCGTATAGTCATTCGTAACTTTACGAACAGCTTTATGAACCCAACCCCCCCCCCCCCCCCCCCCTGTTCTTACTGGAGACCACATTTCTTGATGGATTTCGTGCACTCTTCTGCATTTCTTGACGGATTTCGTTAAAATTTTGCGTGGAGGTATCTCTAATTGGTGTAATCTAAAAACCTATAGTTTTTGGTGATGCTGCCACAAGTTCCCGTCTTTTTGGGGTCAAAGGTCATACTTTGGAGAATGGTGTGAGTGCACTCTGTAGGCCACATTTCTTGATGGATTTCTTTCAAATTTTGTATGAACATGTATCTTGGTATAATCTACACATTTTACTGTTTAGTTATGCTGCCCTCATTGTTCCTTCCTTTATAGAGTCAAAGGTCATTTGTCCATTTCGTGCACTCTTCTGCGTTTCTTGACGGATTTCGTTCAAATATTGCATGAAGGTGTCTCTTGGTGTAATCTAAAACCTATAGCTTTTGGTGATGCTGCCACCAGTGTCCCGTCTTTTATAGGGTCAAAGGTCATACTTTGGAGAATGGTGTGAGTGCACTCTGTAAGCCACATTTCTTGATGGATTTCTTTCAAATTTTCCATGGAGATGTAACTTGGTATAATCTACACATCTTTACTTTTTGGTGATGCTGCCCTCATTGTTCCGTCCTTTATAGGGTCAAAGGTCATTTGTCCATTTCTTGCACTCTTCTGCATTTCCTGACAGATTTCGTTCAAAATTTGTATGGAAGTGTATCTTGGTAAAATCTACGCACCTATGGTTTATGGTGATGCTGCCACCAGTGTCCCGTCTTTTATAGGGTCAAAGGTCATACTTTGGAGGATGGCGTGAGTGCACTCTGCAGGCCACATTTCGTAATGGATTTCTTTCAAATGTTGTATGGAGATGTAACTTTGTATAATATACACATCTTTACTTTTTGGTGATGCTGCCCTCATTGTTCCGTCCTTTATAGGGTCTTTGTCCCTCCTTCGAATCGCTGCCAATAACATCACTGAAACTTGAATAATACTGTAACTATTTTACATTCTTCCATCAAATAATATTGAATTCTTTTGTTTTAAAATACGAATCGCGTGCAAAAAATTACTCAAGTATTTGGGATAGATTTTGCTCTCTTGGATAACTTGGCCATCATTTCCACCGAGAAAGAGCTGGCCCTTGTGCTGAGGCCTAAACAGTGAACATTGTGGTGAACCCAGCATTACCTCATATGCTTATTTTCATTTTCATATCTTTTTGGTCTTGATTTTTCACTCGGTAGCATCACTGCCTACTTTATTTTGAACAAACAGTGAACATTGTGGTGAACCCAGCATTACCTCATATGCTTATTTTCATTTTCATATCTTTTTGTTCTTGATTTTTGCACTCGGTAGCATCACTGCCTACTTTATTTTGAACAAACAGTGAACATTCTGGTGAACCCAGCATTACCTCAAATGCTTATTTTCATTTTCATATCTTTTTGGTCTTGATTTTTCACTCGGTAGCATCACTGCCTACTTTATTTTGAACAAACAGTGATCATCGTGGTGAACCCAGCATTACCTCATATGCTTATTTTCATTTTCATATCTTTTTGATCTTGATTTTTCACTCGGTAGCATCACTGCCTACTTTATTTTGAACAAAACGAAAGTCATGACTTTCCGAGTGTAAAAGCACTTTGATAACTATCCAATTTCAAACGCCCCTCCCAAATTCATTTAAAACAAAACTACTGCAATTTAGACATTTAACCCCCCCCCCCCCCTTGTTCATACGTCATGAAACTTATCAAAACAACAGATTTTACCCGAGACGGATACCATTATGCATGATCTCCTTGCCATTTTATTTGTTGCGCATTTTACCTATTTCACCAATAATTTGTTTATATTCGATAGTACGTGCCCACATTTGATCGAAATTATTTCAAAAATTACCCCTTTACTGTCCGAATCTGTTTCTCCAATAGCTTATGAACATCAACTCATGTATCACATCTTTGAATATTTCATTTAGATATTGACGAATGCGCGGAAAATACCCACTCTTGCCATTCAAATGCCATATGTACCAATATTCCATATGGCTACACGTGTACATGCCTTGACGGTTGGTTTGGAGATGGTTATGAGTGTTTTGGTAAGCATGTCAGTTTCATTTGAAGGTATCTATGTATTTACAAAGCAAATCTAAATCATGAATATGCACATTTCACATAGTAAAGGTAGCTCGTTGAAGCGATCATTTATTTTATTTTTGTTTTCAATACGTATTACACTTGTTTGCCTTACCTTTTGGGAATCTCTGACAAATATTCCAAAATTACTGTCTAACATACATAAAATGACATCCTAAAGGATAAATCAATATCTTTAGAAATGTAAGAACCCAAAACACCTCACTTCTGGAAAATTCTTGTTTTTTCTTGCCGTTTCAACTATTTTGTAATGCTTTAACGCTCTTTGTACCCGCTGTTATTTTGTTTTCTCCTTGGTGAGGGTGGGGGGGGGGGGGGGCATGGTAGTGGGGAGCCGTCCACAAAAAAAAATAATAATTATCAATAGCAACAGATATACATGTATCATCTATTTCACTAGATAATAAGTGGTTTGAGATATATGTATAGATTGGGAACCATTGTAAATAATGTGTATTATATGAACGCACACACATATGTTGTGACCCTCCACCACAAAACGACCAATAAGTCGCAATGGGAGTATTACAGTGAACAGGTGAAAAAAAAGTGGGTTTCGGTGGAAATTTTGATTTTAAGGTTTTTGTATTTTTTGAAAGTTCATTTATTAATCTACCATCTGACAAAATGTCAGGGTAAAATACTTTGTTGAAATGTTTTTACTCTCATTCAAAATGACCATTTTTTTCCTGGACATTCAAACTTTGTGTGTCAGCTTGCTGGGATTGTACTTCACATCGCTTTTCTGGGATAGCTCAAAAACTACGGACTGTATGATATTCAAAAATCTACAGAAACAAAGAAATATATCTATTCTAATGATATGGAAAGTTTCAACCCGATCCAGAGCCCCTTTTCTCTATTGTTCTGGTCATTAGCCTGTCTGACACGTTGGCGCTCTCTTTGTAATTTACAAGGGTATGCTTAGTCCATACAAGATATATATATATATATCATTTTAGAGCTTAGAATCTAAGCTTTCAAACTGTGTTGAAATTTAGTAAACCCGGATTACCGACTGATTGGTCGCTTTGTGGTGGAGGGTCATCTATATATATATATATATATATATATAAATTCTTGGTACTACAAAATTTCAATATGGCACGAAAAAGAGACATGATAACGAAGCTTTTCGACCTGCACTCATCAGGTTATCACGCAGGTATATAGCAAATTACTCGAAATCAACTATATTATACTCGATGAACCCGGACGCAACCCGGACGCCGTAATTTCAGAACAATCGCAAAGCTTGGACGAACTCCTTTTGTCTGCACAGAAGGGGTTCGTGCAATTAAATGTAGGAGGCTTCTAGAAAGCGTAAATGCGCTGCACTTTTGATTCGGGACATAATTGAGAATCGCACGAACCCCTTCTGTGAAGACAAAAGGAGTTCGTCCAAGCTTTGCGATTGTTCTGAAATTACGGCGTCCGGGTTGCGTCCGGGTTCATCGAGTATAGTATAGTTGATTTCGAGTAATTTGTTATATATCTGCGTGATAACAGACCAAAGATAGCCAAATGCGATTCAGCGATTGGTCTCCATTTGCTGAACAATCCAGCTTGCGCACTAAGCTATACCGACGATCAATTCTCAATTATGTCCCGGGCCAGAAGCGCAGCGCATTTACGCTTTCTGGAAGCCGCCTACATTCAATTGCACGAACCCCTTCTGTGCAGACAAAAGGAGTTCGTCCAAGCTTTGCGATTGTTCTGAAATTACGGCATCTGGGTTGCGTCCGGGTTCATCGAGTATAATAGTTGATTTCAAGTAATTTGTTATATACCTGCGTGATAACCTGATGAGTGCAGGTCGAAAAGCTTGGTTATCATGTCTCTTTTCCGTGCCATATTGATATATATATATATATATATATATATAGGTGTATATAATCAAAAGTTAAGAAAGTGGACGGCATATATGGATTATATAAAGTAAATGAAACGTTCACTCAGAGACAAATAAGACACAGCAGTAAAAAGGTTTCCTCAAGCGCTTTCGTTTAGTTATTCCACCTGAAGAAATAAACGAAAGGCTGGATGTTATTCCACCTAAGAAATAAACGAAAGCGCTTGTGGAAACCTTTTTACTGCTGTGTCTTATTTGTTTCTGAGTGAACTTTTCATTTACTTTATAAAATATATACGTTCCGAATTGTGTTTCTCATTAATTTCAAAAAGCCTTTTATCGTCTTTTATTGTCTTTTATTATATCTGTGTTCCGTTAGAAATCATATACTGCCCTTATGGACCCGACGTCGGAGACCAGGATATCGCGTCTACAAGATACTCCTTTATCTTCCTATTCTACCGGTTCTTCTTCAGGTTCGACATCAGCTCGTTTACTTGGTGGACGTTGTATATGGATACCGGATTTCCCATTGGATATGGAGAGTTTTATAGGCGCATAACTGTTAGTAATATTTTGTGGAATGTAACCATAATAGACATATTTTTTTGTAGTTGACCAGGCACCACAAAACCGCCAAAAAAGTAGCCATATATTAATTTTTAGTTAAAGGTCTGATTCTGAAAGAGGGGATTGTCATCTTTAAAATGATATATAACTCATTAGCATTGGATGTTCCTAACCCACTGCACAAAGAGTAGAATACCTGGTCCCACATAATGATACTTTAAAGAAATAAGGGTTTAAGTTTGCACTCTATTAAAGCAGTCTAACTTGCGAGTTATTGAGCAAAGGTGACAAAAGAAGGATTAGAACTCAATAGAAATTTCTACGAAAGGGTTATTAGATTGTCCTAAAACTTGGCATACTAATTAAATACATCCTGCTCATCTTAGTAAACCAATATCAATTCAATAACTTACTCAGTTTTAAATGTATGGGAGATCAAAATAAGACAAGTATTCAGGGTCGTAAAAAAGAACACTAACACAACAAAATCCATAGAGGACAAACATGAGTCTACTAAAAACTGTCCTTAATGCCACTATTGGATTGTTTGAAGCCTCCATACCATTCGCTTACTCAGGAAAAAAGTATACTCTTTCAGAAAATACCCAAAACTAAAATTTGACCATGCCAACCAAAAACACCTTTATTGAGCTTTAACTGAAAATCAAGGAGTGCGACTTTTGCGTGGTTTTGTGGTGCCTGGTCACATAGATACCAGGTGTAAAACTGTAAAACTAAGTTAGTGTTTTCTAGTAAATCTGAGTGCAATGCTGACAGATCCAAACAGATAACCTAGCTCTCTCAGTTCCTATATGTCTTTGGTTCAGAGATCCCCGACGACGTTAAACTGGCAAATCGTCAAAACCGATTTGTATAGCTTGATGTCTGTAATCATTTTTCTTATTTAATATAGACCAATTTGATGTTTATCAGACGATTTCTTTCACATACCAGTTGTTTCACAATTACGACGCGGCCATAGACAATGCGACATTTTCGGTCAGTCGGAAAAATGGCGTCTATCGCTAGTTTGCCATTACTATGTGTCTGAACTATAGACATAAATTTTTTTTTTTGATGTGTTATAGAATTCGTTCCTAATAATTAAATCTTCCTGATGACTTTATTTAACAATGCCTTTATTATTTCACTTGTGTTTAAGTTCAGGCATATGAATAAAGAACAGGCAGGACTTTCAACAACAACAAAAGAACAATGATAATTAGAGAAAAAAAAAACCCGGGAGGATCTTCCGCAATTTTACTCGACTAACAAGCTGACATTTGAATGCCTATCGTGCCTGACATACACAACCATATACTCACGTTCATTGATCGATAAAATGCAGGAAAAACTTATCAGTGTAACTATTAATAAGTGTTTTCTGGCCTGCATCTCGCTATTCAAATGGAAATATGAACTTAGGTCTGGCAGCTTCATCATATTAAGCAATAATGATGATGTTACATACATTGTATACGTGGAAAATGAGACAATGCTGTTTGTGAATGCTGTTAATACTTTAGCTTTCTATAAAGTTTATTGATATTTTGACCTTTGACCTAGGTCAGATTTGAACTAATTTTCGAACCTGACCTGTGCCTTTAAGGATGTAACTGTGGTATGAATCTGGTGATCATACCTCAAAGGTACAAAAAGTTATTACATGTAAATGTAAAGTGACTTTCATTGAAGATGTATTGACCTTTTGACCTTTTTAAACTGACCCATTTACAAACATGACATGCACTTTCAAGAGATATACTTGTGATTTGGATTTGGTGATCCTACCTCAAAGGTACAAAACTATGTGAGGTGATTTTTAACTGAAAGGTTAGTGACATCTTGAACTTTGTCCTTCATCAGATTCAACTCATTTTCGAACATGACCTGCACCTTTAAGATATGTACCTATGGTATGAATGTAGTGATTCTACCTCAAAATCAAAGACAATTACTGTGATTAAAGTGTTTTGTAGAAAGTTCATTGAGCTATTGACGTTTGACCTTGGTCATATTCGACTCATTCTCAAACTTGACCTGCGTCTATAAGAGATGTATCTGTGATATGACCTTGGTGATTCTACCTCAAATCCATATAAAATTATTTGATTACAGCATGATTGTTGACTACCCCGACGACGCCGGAATTATTTTTGTTTTCTTCAAAAAATAGAACCAACGAAACATAGTGAAGTCAGGGTAATTTAATAAACTGAAATATTCAAGTAAAACTTGGGAATCTTTCTACATTTTTGGCAAGCATAATGCCGAAAATTAGATAGGGCTGATAATTCCGAAAATGAAATTGAGTTCATAATTTCTGAAACTTAAAAGGGTTCATCATTCAGAAGGTTCATTTTTTCCGAAAATGAAATAGTCCCATGTTTCATTTTCGAAAATACGAACCTTCGGAATTATGAATCATATTACATTTTCGGAATTGTGAACCTTTTCTTATATTCAGAATTCTGAACCTTATTTCATTTTTGGAATTACCAACCTTCGGAATAAGGAATCATTTCGTCTTTTTTGGTGGAAATATGAAGCTTTGTAATTTTCGGAATTATGAACCCCATGGTATGGGGATTTTTGCTTCGGAATGATGAACCTTCGGAAAAACCGGTATCCCCACCCCATTACAAACATAATCATACATGTATTTCATTATGTTTTTCTACATTTATATTCAGGTTGATAGGAAAATGCATTTGCATGTTGATAGTAACAAATAATTTATACACTTATTGTACACATTATTGTACATAATATATAATGCTATTAAAGTATTCATTTATCTCATACTGTTCATAGGTATCGATTAATAAAAATGTATTTTAATATAATGAAACTGTATATGATAAAATTTAGTTAAGAAGAAAACTTACTGAAAGATCAATTTAATAATATCGCAGTTTACCTCTTCTGGTATGGTACAATTCTCGCAAACCTCGCCCTCTTACTCGATTCTTCGATACATCAATCCATCCTTATTCACCTGGAGGGACCAACTTTACGGGACTCCAGCCTTAGCAGTCTTTGGAACACAAGTAGATTTGGATCTTGGCGATCCTCATGTATACTATCAGGTAAAGTAAGAACACTTGCTCTTGCGACAATGTTGTTTTTTTTTATTTTGTTTTGTTTTGGGGTTTTTCGCCGTAGCGTATATAATATATCGTAACGCATACAGGGAGGACCGCCGAGTGTTTTTTTTTTTCACTGTATAAAATATTGCTCCGTTATTACTGTTTTGTAATCTATTCGAATTATATGCCTCTTTTTACATATTTATTGATATTTAATTTCCATAATTTTTGTTGTGCGAATTTCTGAGTATTTTTATTCATTTCATTTCTTATGTGTTTTTTATGTTTTCTTTGCCAGAAATATTCGTTATAAATTCAAGATACCAGTAATTAAGCAAAATGCCTAGAACATACAACTGGCAGTGTTTTGGAACAATTAGCAAAAGCAATAGTTTGTACACAAACGTATGTAGAGTTTTGTTTTTTCGTTCAATTTGGCATTACATGCTACTAAGAAATATCACATAATCTCGCAATATGGAAATCACTGTGTATTAGTGTTAGCGTAATCAGGGCAAGCATCCACATCAATAAAGGTACATGGAACAATGAATTTGTAAGATATGTACAAACATACATTAGTATTTGCTTGTTTACCTCCCCTATAGGTGTATGATGGTAGGAGGTATCAAAGCTCGGCATTTTATTCTGCTCGTGATGATGTAATATCAAGACTGCAGTCCGCAAACACCTTGCCATCATCTGTACTTCGATCGCATTCATTCCAGAGTACCATCAGCTACATTGTAAAGATCACTTGGGTAAATGTCCGGCCACCAGGTTCAGTATTCACAGATGAGGTATGTACCTACTATTTACTACAAAATAATTATATAATAGTCCATATTCACAAATTACATCAAGCAGATATACATACATCTATAAGTTTATTATATAGTGCGAAAAATGAAACAAAATAATTATTACACTTGAAAAAATATAGTTATAAACAAATAAAAAGTAAAGGAAATCCAACCTTGGTAATAAGATGATTTGTGTGAAAGAAGAACAAGTAAGATAACAACATGGTCAAATTTTGAAAGAAATCGGGCAAGGAAAAAGAAAGTTATAGATGTTTGGAAAAAAAATGAAATCACTAAATCTATCCGAATCTTAAAACATGTCCTACACCCAAATGTAATTAATTTGTGGTTTTCTTCTAAGTGCCTTTCCCTCGGTGCTGTACTCAAAATATATTGTAGAAAGCATATTGTTATAGATCTTCATAAATGGAAAATATCCTACTGAGTAATATATTTCGAAGACAACAAAAATTGTTGTTTTTTTTTTTCATTTTGTGTGTTGGAGCAAATGGGGTGTTGTCCACCACTACACCACAGTTACATTGCCGATACGACCAATTTGAATTTTACCATAACGTAGTGATTACCTCATTCTAAAATGTCCGATTTCGTTAAATTTTTCACTAATCTGCTTCTCTGATTTTTATGCGTCCGCCGGAGGTATTGTGTTTTTGGTTTGTCCGTCCGTCCCGCTTTCTCGTTAACGCCATATCTCAAGAACCATTGGAGGTATGAACTTCAAACTTGATGCTAGTATGTATCACCATGGGAAGACGTTTTGATTAGATTTTGGGGTACGTAGCTCGAAGGTCCCAGAGGTCAATACTTAAGTGATAGGTTTCAGCCTCCTTATTGCAATATCTCGTGAACAGTTTGAGCCATTAGCTTCAATCATCACCATATTGAGAAGAACTGATTATATGTTTGTGTACGTAGGTCAATGGTGAACGGTCATAGAGGTCAACATGTGTTAAATTAAAGATTCGTTAGTTTTGTTATCACCATAATTATCTCAACTATTTTGTATACATGACAAGGTGATGATCATCATAGGCGTACGGGGGGGGGGGGGATTCAGGTGTTCAAACTCCCCCCTTTAGCAGTGTTTTAGGTGTTAAGAAAATAAACAAACAGTTGTTCTTAAAGATCACATTACAAGAAAATTCCATCAAAATAAATATTGGCTTAATACTTATTATTGCATAGATGGCATAAATTAAACAAGGTTATCCAAATTCAACGCTTGGAAACATTTGAAGTAATGATTATTATCACTTATAAAACGGTAAAATACAGCCCCCGATATAGCAGCTGAAGAGCTCCTCGAACGCTGCTGAGATGTGTGACACACCAGGGACCAGTCCTGTCTAAGCAGACAATGTCCCATAACATCTTACACATTTTTAGCGCCTGTTTTGTCATCACCTCTTCACTTATTTCTCTTACTTGACTAGCGTCAGTCTTATGTTAGTCTGTTGCCTCACTCTTAACTTCGTGTATGGTATTATTTTGATGAAAAATGCAGCGTTAAAAAAATAAAGGAATCGGTCACTTGTAAACAAAATAAGACGCCATTGTTTTTTCAGCTGCTTGCACCGGGGCATGTTTGGCGTTTCAAGAGGGAACGAATATCATCCGTGCTATTATTCGGAGGGCTTTTCAGTTTGAAAATGGGGTTTATTTCATTGATCATTGACCCTTCTCCTGTCTATTTACAATTAAACGGTTTTAGTTATCAGAATCAGTTTCACTTTCCCTTTGGAATGGTGTGAAATAAGGTCGTGTTTAAATATGCCAAACTATTTAGAATTTGATAAATAATTGCATTGCAATTACGTTCATTCATATAGGACGTCGTCTGCTTAAGCAGGATCGGTTCCTAGTGTGACGACATCAAAACATCGCTATATTTCTGGCGAATCCTCGGATATTCAAGATGCTTAAAAGAGCTTTTATTTATGTTGTTTTTATAATCATCAGATACGCAGTTGACATAAAACTTTAAAACTTATACGATTGCCATCTGTAAGCTTCCCAGTTTCTAGTGATACATTAATTGCCATATTTGTGATTTTCTTGGAATAGCTACTTTAACCCCAAAATGCTGATAACCTTTTCATTTAAAGGTCAAAGAGGTCAATTAACATGTAATTGTAGGCTAATATTCTGGTAAAAATATTTCAAGAACAGTTTGAGTCATGAACTTAACTGAATTTAGGCGGAGGCATATAGGAGACGCAGTCGCATTCGTCTTTTTCCTCTTTCAGAACAATTTACCATTTAGGTTGGGTTTCCCTTTAACCATCTAGTTATTAAAGGGATTGTTCACCCTGATTACAAGTTGATTTTAAAAGAAGCAGAACAATTAAGGAAACAGATCAGTGAAGGTTTGAGCAAAATCCGATAAGAAATAAGAAAGCTATGAATTTTTGAAGTAGTAATCAATCAGACACAAATTGGCAACTCCGTGACGTATCTGACGAGCTCCTCTCCCATGCATTTGCCCCACCCCCCCCAAAAAAAAAAAATTTCCATTTTCTCTAAAGGAAATATTTAATCATACATGCACCTTAGATATAATCACTGCTCATATGTTTTTAAACAAAACCTGTATGAAACATATATTTCTTCATCAAAAACTAAGAAAATGAAAATTTATGAAATATCTGTATTGCGCAAATGGGAGAGGAGCTCGCAAGATACGTCTAAATTGTACAAATGTACCTAATTCGTCAGCGACTTTATATTTTCATACATTTTTTAAACATAATTTTTGTTGTGTACCAATCATTGTTGATTACATGTAAATATTTATATTTTTGTCTTTTGACTTAATAAAACACTCGCGAAAGGCCGCCGTTTCGCAGCTTTGATGAAAAGATCATAAAACAACAACCACCAAAAAAAAATTATATTGCCGTTTCTATTACCCCTAAATTTTAGTGTGTTAACAGTCATTTAGGTTCATACTGTATATTGAATTGATAGTGTATAAAATCATGTACTGGAGGATTAAAGACCTTAATGAAAGTCTTTTCATATTTTACCCCCATCCCAGCTAAATTTTAAAACAGACCTGGTCAATTTGCAAATTTCGTCCGAACACCAGCCCCATTCTCATTTCTGGCTATGCTGACGACTCCGTGTCTCCTCCCACCCCGACCCACGCCCGCTTCCCTGACACAAACTCGGCATTCGTAAATATTTACATGTATGATACTACATTTATTCGTCTCTTACTCATTTTAATTCACCTTCCCAAAATGATTAGACAAATACGTACCAAGCTATCTTGTTCACCAATGATGTGCACAGTGGAGTACTCATCCTTTTCCAAGAAGGAAGCATGCAGTGGAACCCTTACGCACAATTTACGGCGGCTCGAGTTGGATACAACATTAAAACGGAGTTTCGAAACGAATTCCCCAGTGATTTTAGCCCATCCGTGAGATATTCGAGCTACCGACCAGATCAGTTGATAGGAACGACCGGTCTCAGTGGGAGATACGTCTACCGTCTTGATGCGAATCCTTCTGATTATGTCAACCCAGGATCATATTGCCTTAACTGGTATCTAAACGAGCCGCGAGTGTCTTTCGGAAGCCTATTGAGGAGAAGGCCATGCCCTCCCTCGTTGTTCCAGGCGATTGCGGATCCAAACTTTGTGCCTTGCAATTTTGCTTACTATAGTCCAGTTTTTGGACCATCGAACTACTTCCCCGATTTCAACCCACCGTGTAAGTTTTTAAAGTGTTGTGATAGTTCAGAATATTAAAAAAGCAGTTCCAGGTCATAGATATTAGTAATTATGTGCCTTGATAATGATAATCCCTTTCTCACTTTCCCTCTGGTCTGTAGTACTGAGTTTTGCCAACTAAATTGATTGAAACATACTCATCTCGGGCCAAGTTACTATTATCGAGTTTCTGGAACATTACACTACTTCCCCGATTCCAACCAATCGTGTACGTTTTAATTTTTGTTTGACCTTTTAGATTTGTTTTCTCTTATTTTTTTTTTTCATGCACTGTAGAGCCTTAATTTTAAAAAATGCACGCTACACCATGTTGATAATTACTGCCTGGATTTCTTCTTCATCGAATGTCCAAAAATTAATATCAATAGTTTTATCATGGTGCAAATTCTAAGGGGGGCAGGAGTTCACTTGCCCCACATTGCCATATCCGAAGTTATGTTATGACAGTTTGCCAATCCTCCATTAAATTAGTTCAAAATAATTGTTTTTATTCTTTACTTTTCCAAAAGGGAAACAATAGCAATTATATGTTATTATACACCCCGCATCAACAGAAAATTATCACTTATGAAATACTCCATGCAAATATATCATCATGACTATATGCATTCGATCGATATATTATAGACTAGTACATTCGTATAGTGTTCCAAAAAAAATGCACAAAAACAATATGAATTATACAACATATAGGACTTGAAGGTCAAGCCATGTCACTTATTAATGACATTTTAATCTGTGTCTCCCTCTCTTCCATTTTTATTTTATACAGCCTCTTTTTACCAGCCTCCATTCTTTGTCCTTTCTATATTTCGCTTTACATTTATATTTCCAAATTTACGAGCTACTCAGTGCTTCCAGGAGAGAAGGCCGGCAGGCCCTGGGGGGTCAAGGTGCACCTATCGATTCAGTCTCAGAAGCGGCTATGTCAGTTTCTGGGAGTCGAGCCACTACCAACAAGTCATGCCGCGTAATGCCCAGTGGGGAATAAGTAATACAGGTTATCGCTGGTGGTACAGCCATTTTCTGGAGTGGGTCTGTAAGTAGAGATTCCCATACACTTTATGACTGTTCTACGACTAGAATTTAAACAAAAATATAATAATATTGTTACATGTTACATGTTATAGATGTAATTTTGTTGTTTCCTGATTCAGTCTGAAATACATACTACGAATAGCAAAATGGAAAATGATGTGTATGTTAATATGACGGATCGAGCTCAGAGCTAACTTTAATTATCGGTTCATTTTTTTCAGATGCCGATGTCTTCCCGAGATATTACTGTTGCAGTCGTTCACAATTCTGTTACCTTTACGAACAAAGGAGGCCCCCTTCCAACTCGTTGTTTTACATAAATCCAGTAACAGGTAATCTAAAGAGAAGGTTTAATTATATGTTAAGAATAAAATATCAGTTGTTAGCTTTGTAATTGTATTTACATGTATGTCAGTACCGCTTTGTTAAAATGCCCTGATATTCAAAATATTACGAGAAATACCTTAACAGTTTGCACCAAACCTTTACGCCATATGTATTTGTGGTCCAACATAATCATTTTGCCAGTCGTTTATAACATCTCTCAAACTTTCCACCTATTTACTGTAAATTGTACTTGATCTGAGTTCTTTACGGCTATGTTTTGAAATTGACAAAAAATATGCTTGTAAAATCACTTCTGAAAAATTGTTTTGATGAAAATGTGGAATGTGGAACAAATAAACTTCAAACTTCAAACTTCTATGTTCATTGAAGTTATTAACTGTATGTGATTTTCAGCAAGATTTAGCAGGTGTCTTATTCTGATGACTTTGAAACCTCAGAGTTCAAAGTTTAACCTTTACCCATTAAAATTCAATAGAGCTTCTTGTGTCAGGATAACAAAAGAAGCCACTTAGTCATCGAGGCGACAGAAACAGAAAATGTAACAATGATAGGTGCATTTCCTGTTTTACAACCTATATTTAAGGACAACTGAACATTTTGCATAATCCCCCGGATTTTTCTGGGAAATAAGTTTAAGTGGAAGTCCACCCTGATATTAAGTTGGTTTTAAAGGAAGCAGATTTAAAAAAGAAACGGATCAATGAAAGTTTGAGCAAAATCCGATGAGAAATCTGCATTTTTGAAGTTGTAATCAAAAGGCAAATTGGCAACTCTGTGATGACCAGTCAGGGAGATTACCGAGCTCGGATGAAGATTGAATTACAGCGTTTGAGGAAACTTTGAAGCGCGAGAGGATGTTATGTAACGGGGCGATGCGAACAGGTCACAGCTAACCGTTATAACTGTTCTTATTCCAGTCGCTACGAGAATAGAAAATCGTAAACTTTAATTTTCTCTCAAGAAAATACTTATCCAAACATTCACGCTAGGTAGAATAATTGCACTTTATGGTTTTACACAAAACCTATAATTATATGAAACAGTTGCATTCCTTTAGCATCTAAAACAATGAAAATACATGAAATTTCATGTACAAAGCAAATGGGAGAATACCTCGCAAGATATGCCACAAAGTTGCCAATTTGTATTTGATTACAACTTTTTACAACTGATTACAACAATTTAAAAATTCTCATTTCATTACAAAATATGACCCTTTTTTACCCCTACTATTGTCAACATCAGGACGATGTTGTATTTCATGAGGCATTAACCTTGATCTTACAGAAAGCGTGAAAGGAGAAAAGAAGGAGTGGCGACGTAAAAGAAGATGATTGCGCCAACTTCCGCTCGTTTTCTCACCCAACCCCATTTTCGTTGGCATTTTATGTTCGCATTTTATTCACATATTTCATATTCCCCCTTCTATCCTTATGGCTACATGAATGAATATAGGTATGCATTTAAAAAGTGGGGTGGGGGGGGGGGGGGTGCGGGCGGATAAATTAAGGAGTTCCAACACACTTTGACAAAAAGGTTCAGGTTTGCACCCTAAATGCAACAGCTTTTGGGGTGCAATCTTGCACCCTACATGAAAAGGGTGCAAAAAATGCACCTTTTTGTTCTTGCTTGCACCCTTTAATGCCCGTTTGCACCTTTAAGGGTGCAGAAATTTTTGCATCCAAAGGGTGCAAATTTGTACCCTTTAAGGGTGCAAAATGTAGGTAACTGCACCCTTAAAGGTGCAAAAAGCTTCTTAGGGTGAAAAGTTGCACCCAAAAAGGTGCTGCCAGTGTTGCATTTGAAGGGTGCAAAATTGTACCTTTATTTCTAAGTGTGAATAAACGTTCTCTCACACTGAACATACATGTAGTACTAATGTCAAAGAAAGTCGCTTTGGACCATCGACTTATTCACCAGTCATTTTGATGTCAAAATAATTTTAATTTAGTTTTTAGAGGTGCCCGTGGTCATCCTAAAAACTGATGAAGTTTCTTGTATTTCTCTTAGGTTGGATGTTCGGCGATCCCCACATCACCACTTTGGACGGAACTGGATATACATTCAATGGTCTTGGAGAGTATAAAATGTTAGAGTACACGAACGGAGATCCTTTCCAGATACAGGCGAGGACAGGGAAAGCGTTTGATGAGGACGGGCAAGAGTTGAACACAGCGACAGTGTTTACCGGTTTTGCTGCCTCACATGGCACTACTACGGTGATTTTTTTTTTTTGCCGTTTGAGATCAAGAAAATAGTTTGAGTAAATCTCACTGAAGTCTTCCATAATGACATGCCAACATAACAAAATTGCATGAGTTTTCACAACCCATCTTGCTCTAATCTTCGCTCTTCCAGTTACCCATTTCTGCTCACCCGTCCAAAGACGATAAGCAACGCTGTTGATTGCATGTTTCTGTAACTGCATCCGAAGAATGAAACATTATCTGTTTGTAATCAAATAAACAAAATTCACAGGCTAATTTAGGAAATTCTTGAAAACAAATCTCTCCCCAAACCACCTTCATTTCTTTCAAACTTTGTGCGTTTGTCAATTCTAATCTTATGTATAATCAATTTTTGTAAACACTGTGATAAAGTTTTACCATGACGAGTAATAATTGCTTATAATTAATTTTTAAAAAATAATTATCAATGCTTAAAACTGACGGATTTATATAGGGGACACAAAGCTGTTAAGACCTTTGGCAATGTTAAACGATCATGCAATAAGCGAGTTCGTATTTAGGATTTGCGCATGAGCAGATAAAGGTCATTTGAGATTAACTGACATGTTCCTTTAAAATTCACTGAGATAAGCATCGCTGTGAGATTATTCATAATTATATTCATTTAATTATACTTTTCATAAAATCCACTGAAAAGCAACAAAATGTTCATTGATGGTTGGTATTTGACAGTCTGCCAACTTGAAAACAATGCGCATTCCCAAGTGTTCTTTGACGTGCTATTCTAGTCACCTTGTCTACGATGTCTTTCTTTCATACAGTTTGAATTCTGTAGGTTGCTATGTCTGGCAAGCTTACGTAGTATCTTTGTTTGAAAAGATGCCTATCCTAATGAAAAAGGGAAAGGTCATTTTGGGAAAAGTTGCTCATTGGCCAATTACGAACTCGCTTATTGCTCAAGTATTTATGGTGACGATTTATGGTGATGTCTGAAAGAGTTGTGTCACTTTCTTCCTATCCTACGAACATGCACATTTGTTTTGTGAAATAGACGAGTGGTTTTTTTTTAAGGTGATAACTGATATATTGGAATAATTTTTTACTTCTTTCACAGCCAAATAATAAGTGGTATAAAATAACAGTTTTACCCTATTTATTCTTTGTGGCAGTACAAACAATTTTAAGTCTTTGGATATCAAGATACCTATTTAGTTAATGAATAATTTTCCATCATGCAGCTTAAAGTCACCTTGAATGATGATCGAACTCAGATGATGATTACGGCCAATGAAACTGACATTGATATTGAAACCCTCAAAACAGGTAAAAATATTTGGTATATCTAATAGTTTTTCCCCCCTTTTTTAACCTGTGCTTTTATTCCTAATCTACACACACACACACAGTATATATAATACCTTAATATATAATTCTATATATAATATACCTTTTATGTATGTATGTGTATTACCTTAATGTGTAATTATATATATATATATATATAAGCCTGTATATTCATCATCGTTTGTATGTTTAAATGAAATGGAAGAGAGAGGAATGACGACGGTTTTTTGTGATATAAGTTGAACGTCAAAAGTAACGTCTTGCAAAGCATGCTGAGTTTAACCCTACTTTTATTTTAAAATATAGATGGGTATAACTCAAGTGATCTTAACTTCGAGCTTTCCTACAATACGAATAGTACGAACACCACTGGTGGCGAGAGCGAAGATGTCGGCATTACGGCACTTTTCGGAAACCCGTTGATGAGCGATACGAGTTTCAAAATCGGCTTCCGACTCGGAGTTCTTGATATCACGGTGTTTGGGCCAGGCGAATACCAAGAGAACGGAGCAGGGCAAGGACTTCTGGGTAGGCCATTGGAGTGGCAAAGATTTGTTTTTCTTTTTTGAGGGCACTTCGACAAGATATTTCAGCTGAATGGGTTATATAGTAGTTGTGACCTATGTAAACTTATTCGCTTACTTTTAAAAAGTCCACGCAGCATCTTAATCGTAGGCCTTTATTAAATGTAAATGCTTCATAATTATCTTTTTTTTTCAATGAAAGAAAACTAACCTTGCCGCAACATGTCGTGAAATGCCAACATTATCATGAGCAGATAAGTGATGAGTTATCTTTAAGTTGACTGATTATATTTCCTTCTTTAAAAAAAAAATTATTTGAACTGGTTTGGCATGATTTTAGGAAGTATCAACATTTCTGCCATTATTCTTTAAGTATTAAGGGCAGTTCCATTACAATGGACATTACATTCAGACTATTTTTCGGTTATTTGACATTTGACTATCAGGATTATACGCAGCAAATTTCAAAGTACATTACTAGATAGATGAGGGAATATGGACTCTTTATAACTGTACCGCACATGACACAAGATGGCCAAGGGTGTTTTTGCTTTTTAATCTTGCGAATATGCTAGATGGTCTGTGAGTTGTATGGTTC
The DNA here is from genome assembly GCA_025617745.1 of Heliocidaris erythrogramma. Taxonomy (NCBI): domain Eukaryota; kingdom Metazoa; phylum Echinodermata; class Echinoidea; order Camarodonta; family Echinometridae; genus Heliocidaris; species Heliocidaris erythrogramma. The sequence goes on from CM046864.1 coordinate 5,490,177, forward strand.
AATGCGTCTAATCTAGGTATCAACAGAAGTTTATAACATTATCACAGCATAGGTACAGT